>CM034306.1:29763632-31043816 GCA_019925795.1 Dendrobium chrysotoxum | reverse complement strand
AACAGGATAACAATAAAAGATATTACCCATATCTATGTAGAAATACACCATAACAATGATCCAAGATATGACAGCAATGCATAAAATACAAAAAAAGAACAAGGAGGAAGTAAGACAGGCCATGGAAGCTAAAATAGAACTCCAATCGAAGCCAGCACTTAAAACCTAGTAAGAGTACGGGCTAAACGAGCTTAGGATAAAATGAAACCAGCATTCATCACTTAGGTAATCCAAATGCCACTCCATCCTACCACCCAGCCCAAACATCCATACCTTGAAACTAAGCACAGAAGTGCAGTAGGATAAGTACACAGAAATAGCAGCCACCCACACAATAACAGAGACAACCCTGAAAGAAAAATAGGATAACCCAAAGGAAAGTCGAGGGCCACCACAGCCACTATCATAAACTGCAAAGGTGTCCCAGGCCAACACCAAAAGACCACCCAGAAATGACCCCTAAACCAACAACCCAACACACGGAACACAGAGGCCAAGAAAAACCCCAGGCTAACCACCAAAAACCACCCAGCAGCCCCACAACAGGGGAAACCCAAAATAGAAACATTATAGCCCCAGTCCCCACCCTTACTCCCATAGATACCCACCACCATAAAATACAGGCAATGCTAGGATTCATATTAGCACCTAGAGGTAGAAGAGCAACAAGTAGGAAAACCTTCAATAACAGAATCGGTGCAATAACAGCTCAAGCCCAAAACCCCAAAATTCTAAGTAAGAAAATGCAAGGCCACATCATAATGCCAACAGAAGTTCACAAAACCCAAGACAAAATAGCAGAGGAAGTCAATCACATCCATTAACATAATCCAAGAAATAGTAAGCAACAACCATAACATATAGCAGAGTAAAAATAGCACCCAGAAGGAATAGAGGCAAATCCAGCACATACCATCACCAATCTAGGTAGCCATCCAGAAAGAAAAATAGAACCACATAACCAAAATAAAGCCAAAACAGCTCCCAGTAGCCCCCACCAGAGACCACCAAAAGCTCACCAAAGAAGGCCTAAGAAACTCCACCAAACAGCACAAGGAAAAACTGACAGATGCAAAAAAAAACCCAGAGAAGCCTGGATACCACACTAGGACAACACCATAAAAACCAACCACCAGAAGAAAATTAACAACACAGTAAAGCCACAGGCCTCAACGAAAGCCATTAAAGAGAGACTCTAGAGGGAAACCAGCCCTAAAGCCCTAGAACCACCCAAAAACAACGGACAGGAAGCAACCATGCAACACAACAAAAACCCCACAAACTCCAGAAAACCAACCAAATTAACACCCGACATAAGGCATACCAATTTTATCTAATCTTAAAAGCCCTTTTAAAGGGCTAGGTAAATTAGCAACTGTAAAATCAGTAAAATAAACTAACTCACTCCCAAAATTGGCAAGCCAATTAGCACAAGCATTACACTCCCTATAAACTTGAGAGAAAGAAACATTAACAAAGATCATCAACTGTTTAACCTCCCTAACCAGATAAAAAATTGCAAGATTGCAGACTGAATCCTCCACATTATTAATGCATTGAATACTATAGATCGAATCAACCTCAATCCTAATGTTAGAAATATCAAGACACATACAAATTCTCAACCCATAAAGAATAGCATTAAGCCTAGCAAAATGCACATTCATGTTTTGTAAAGGACCCGCAAAAGCCATAATAATACTCCCTTGACTATCTCTGATGATCCCACCACACTCCAAAATGGTGCCATTAGCAAAACCACCAACATTCAATTTATAGTATTTCATAGAAGGTTTAGCCCAGTAAACATACCTAGGTTCATAGATAAATTGAGCCTCATCCAACCTGAGGCCTAAATCAGTAGCAACAATGAAATTATTCTTAAAGCTATTGATAAAAAGCAAATTAATAGAAAAAAGGCACATAACTTTGTCCTTCACATTTTTGATAATCCTATGATAGTTCATACTAATGCCATTAAAAAGGGAGTTATTCCTATCCCTCCATAAGTACTACAAAATAACATAATGAATAATGTTTCTAATATGACCTTTAGAATTGACAAACCAAGAATTAAGCAAACTATTAATAGATAGATTAGCATTAAAGATGTTTAATTTGAAAATATCATAAAAATAAATCTGGGTTTTAACAGCTAAAGGACCTGAAATAAAAACATGATGCATATTCTCAACATGATAACAGCATTAACATTTGGTCGGTAAGATAAAATCTCTTTTAAGCAAGTTATCATCAGTAGGAATAAATCTATGTACAATTCTCCAAATAAAGATAGCAGCAGTAGAAGGAATACTTTTATGCCAAATCATTCAAAAAATATTAGTAACCTCATTCTTGGTTCTAAACACATGCCAAGCATCCTTTAATCTAGAAACCCCATCTTTAGACAAATTACATAATAAAAGATCCTCCAAATCCATATTCCATGGAAGGTTTAGAATGAGTTGAATAATTGAATCAGGAGTAACATTAACAAGTTTATCATAATCCCAATAGTTATCAGTAATGAAAAACTTTACCTTTGTCGCAGTAGTAGAAGAAGTATTAGTCATAGAATCAATGGATTGGTTACCCAACCAATGATCTTGCCAAAAGAAGATGTTCCCACCACCAAGCCCTCAAGAGAGGTGAGGCTCCACAACCCATTTACCCTTGCAAAGTCTCTACCAGACTTTAGAATCACCTTTATTAAATGAGCTGGTAGTAGGATGCTTCCCCACACAATACTTGGAAACCATAAAATTAGCCCAAAGGCTCATTTTAGCATGAAAGGTATACCATAACTTGAAAGAAAAAGGCATAGGCCAAATCATACATACACTTACACCCAAGACCACCCTCATTCAACACACCACAACACTTGTCCTAAGAGGACCAAATAATTTTGGAGTTGCTATTAACCCCTTTCCAAAAAAAACTTATTGATAATTTTATCAATCCTATTACACACCATCTGAGTAGGCAAAAGAGTTTGAAAAGAGTATACAGGGAGAGAACAAAGCAAACTTCTAATGAGAGTAAGCCTACTACCAAAACTCAAAATTAGTGAGGGTTTTGATAGAAAAAATACGAGCATTAGGCACCTTATTAGAAGCAATGAAACAACATTTCTACTTGTTCAAAGAAAGCCCACTAACATTTTCAAAGTTGTGAAAAAAGTCCAAAAGTCTATTCATCCTATTAAGAGAAGCATTCGTAAAAATGATAAAATCATCAGCAAAGCATAAATGAGAAATAAGAAAACCCCCCAAGGTTCTAAAATAGAGGCTAGGGTGGTTCTCAAAGAGATTAGCAAGACCTCTAGAGAGATAGTCAGTCGCAATAATGAAAAGGGACAGAGACATAGGATCCCCCTGTCTAAAACCATGAGAAGATCTAAAAAAACCAGAGCTTTTGCCATTGATAATAATAAAAAAATAAGAACCTTTAATATAATTTCTGATAAGATTGATAAAAATCGAATTAAAACCAAATAAGTGCAAAATATTATAGAGAAAGTTCCAATTAATATTATCATAGGCTTTAGAAATATCAAGTTTCAAGATAATATTGCTACCTCTCACCCTGACATTCAGATCGTGGCAAAATTCTTGAGCCAGAAGTATATTATCAGAGATAGCCCGACCTTTAACAAATCCCATTTGATAGGATGATATACGAAGATCATACTGGACGATCTTTGATATTTCATGAGATGATCCCCCATCGTCCAAGACAAAAACTGTAATTTTCTTATAATCATACAAGCGAACGTAATAGATGTCCCAAATGATTTACAAAATAATATTTTAATCACTGGTCATCATCCCATATCATATTGGATGATCAATATACTATCTTGAACTAATCGTCTAGGATAATCGTAGAATTATACCAGATGATCTGTACAAATATTTGAATTGATCTTATAGGGAAAAGCTAACCATATTGGATGAGAGGGCTATTTTTTATTAATCGTTCAGGACGATTTATCAATCATACTAGATGATCTTTGACAGCATGTTAAAATTAGGGCTTCTTTTGAAGGCTCTTTATTTAAGCTCTCATATTATCCCTTAAGAAAATCTTTTACTACTAAGTTGATCTAAGAGAGAGCTTAAAGAAGGAAGAGAGAGAGCTTGGGAGAGAGAGAGATCCTTATGAGGGAGAGTTATGAGGGATTCACAAAGGTTGCTCCAAGTAAGATTTTCACTAGCTTCTTCAAGCTGCTTCTATTGTTCCTTGTTGGCTCTGGAGGAGAATTTCATCAGCATCAGATCTAGGTTCTCTTCCTTCACCAGGAGGGTGAAAAAGGATTCTAAGGTTCTCTATTTACTCCAAGAAGGAGTAAAAGGATTCTAAGGTTCTCTGCCTACTCTAGAAGGGAGCAAAAAGATTTTCATGTTTTCTACATACTCTTGGAGGGAGTAAAAGAATTCAAGGTACTCTGCTTCATCGAGTCGGTGGAAAGATTATGTAAGGGATTTTTCATCTTATTGTGGGGGCAAAAGGAGATACACAACTTTTAGTGTAATACCTAGAAAGGAGGTTTCCGGGGAGTGGACGTAGGTCAAGTTAACCGAACCACTTTAAATCTGGTGTGTTCTTTCTATTTACTTTTTTACATTTAATTTCTATATTTTTTTGTAATTTATTCTATGGTTAAAATTTTTTATTTTTATTATCATAAAAGTTATCTGCTTCTGCATCAAGGAGTTTTTAATTTTTTATTTGTTAAAGAATTTTTTAAATAACCAATTCCCCCTCTCTTAGTTAGCCTTGAGCTAGTTCTTTAGGGTTTAATAACCCTCATAAACTTTTAAGTGGCATCAGAGTGGGATTCATAGATTAAGTTTTAAAAAACTTTTGAAAAAAGATCCGTGGCTAATTTTGATAATCGTAATACTGCAAAAGGATATTTAATCACTCGATCACCTTTATAAAAATTCTAAAAATTCCTCTGACTTTATATGTTTTGAATGCAAAAACCTTGGGCATGTAAGTCTGATTGCCCAACTCTTAAAGCTCACCCAAGCAAGGAGAAGGATGAAGAAAAGCCTAAATTCAAAAAGGGTAAGCTAAGGACTCAAAAATCTTTCTGGGCAGACTCTTCTAAAACTGAAGCAGAATAGGAGGTAACCAACCTATGCTTAATGGCAGATGATCATCATGATCAAAATTATTAAGAGGAGGTATGTGAGCTTACCTATAATCAATTATTTAAAGTTTTTAAAAAAATTTATTTTGCATATAGGAATCTTAAAAAATCACATGCCTGCCTTAAAACCTACTTTTCAATTCTACAGAAAAAGCATGAATGCTTAATGAAAGATCACTCCACTCTAGATATCAATCACATGACTTTGTTAGATGAATTTGATATTTTAAATAAGGAGCATTTTGAATTAATTGATGAGCATGATTCCTTAAAAGCATCCCATATTAATTTAGGAAATTTATTTAAAAAATCAAAGGCGTATTTAGATGAAGCTGATAATAAGGAACATGCATTAAAAATTTAATTTTTAATTCCTGAAAGTGCAAACTAATTTTTACAAATCAAGTTAAATACTTTCAAAGAAAATAAAATATCACATACACTTGTATAGTTACATAATCCATCACCATCGCATGCATCATTTAAACCTAGGAAGAGGCACCATCACCCACATAGATTAGTTAACCATTTTTTTGATGTTAGATGTTTTTCTTATGGCATGCTAAGACATATCTTCCACACTTGTACTATCCATTGTAGAACATATTTGGTGTGGAGACCAAAATTGTATAATTCACAGCATAACATTCAAGCATTTCATCCCACATTCCATAATGTGGAACCCGAACTTCTTTGGGTTCCCAAATCTGACATCTGATGATTTTGTAGGAGTTCTCTCACCAAAAATCTCATGAGAGCATGTAGTACCTGGATAGCATATATTCAAGGCACATGACTGGAGATACAAATCAATTCATTTTGCTGAAGGCCAGGGTAGGAGGCAAGGTGACACTTGGAGTAACACCACGAGGAGAGTGGTGGGGTTAGTTATAATTAGAAATTCAAAAAATTTTATCATTAAAAGTATTTTACTTGTAGATGGCTTGAAACATAATCTGCTCAGCATCAGCCAGCTCTGTGATAAAGGCTTCAGCATAAAATTTCTATCTACCAGCTGCATAGTAAGCTTAGATGATAAACATATTTTATAGGGAAGTAGAATAAACAATGCCTACATGCTTGATCTTAATTGCATTAAATCTGATACCACTCTTTGCTTAAAAATAATTATTGATGAATCTTGGTTATGACATAAAAGATTGTGTCATGTAAGCATGAAAAGCCTTAGAAAAATCACTTAAAAAGACTTCATAAGAGGAATTCCCAAACTAGAGTTCACTAAGGACCACCTGTGTGATGTCTATCAATTAGGAAAATAAGTCAAAGCCTCCTTCCACTCAATCAAGGATATTACCACTAACAACCCCTTAGAAGTCCTTCACATGGATCTCTTTAGACCTGACAGCACTACAAACCTAGGAGGGAAAGTCTTTGGGTATATGATTATTGATGATTAATCGAGGTTTACTTGGGTTAGATTCCTATCTCTTAAAAGTGAATCATTCGAGGAGTTTAGATCTTTTTCCACTTGGATTCAAAAGAGACTAGGTTGTGAAATTTTAACCATTCATAGTGACCATGGTAAAGAATTTTAAAATAAAAAATTTGAATCTTACTATAAGAAGCAATGGACATATCATAAATTTTTAGCTCCTAGGATCCCTCAGTAGAATAGGATAGTTGAAAGGAAGAATAAGACCCTGATAGAAGCCATTAGAGCCATGTTAGCTGAATACTCACTTCCTAAATACTTCTGGACAAAAGTGGTGAATACAACTGTTATGTTCTGAATAGGGTTAAACTATTCCAAAATGGATATCAAGTGTGCCTTTCTGAAAGGGATAATAAAAAAAGATGTGTATGTTGAACAACCCCTAAGCTTTAAAAATTCACAATTTTTTAATCATGTGTTTAAATTAAAAAAAGACATTATATGGATTGAAACATGCACCCAAAGCATGGTACGAAAGATTAAGCACATTCCTACTAGAAAGAACCTTTGTTAAGGGAAGCGTAGACACCACCCTATTTCTGAAAATGGTAGGAGATGAACTACTGATTGTCTAAATTTATGTTGATAATATTCTGTTTGAATCTTCTGATAAAAATCTATGTGATGAATTTTAAAAAGTAATGAGTAAGGAGTTTGAGATAAGTATGATGGAAGAACTAACTTACTTTCTTAGATTTAGCATAAGGTAAAAGGATAATAGATTTTTCCTTAGTCAATCAAAATATATTAAGGACATTCTTAACAAATATGAAATGGATAAAGCCAAGCCAATCAACACTCCCATGAGTTCCACTGTTCAATTAAATAAAGATTCAAATGGAAAATCTGTTGATCAAAAGAAATACAGAGGAATAATTAGATCACTTATTTACTTGACAACTAGCAAACTTGATATTATGTTTAGTATTTATCTCTATGTTAGATTTCAGGTTGATCTAAAAAAGTCTCACTTGACTGTTATTAAGTGAATTCTTAGATATCTCTTAAGAACCCAAGACTTAGGAATCCGATATCCTAGGCATAGCACCTCCTTTGAAATTATAGGATATTCTAATTCATATTTTGCAAGATGCCAAGTTGATAGGAAAAGCACTTCTAGAACATGTCAATTCATAGGATAGTCCTTAGCCTCCTGGTCCAATAGAAAATAAAACTCAGTTGCCTTGACTACTGTTGAAGCTTAATACATAGCCTTAGGGAGTTGTGTGTCCTAGGTCCACAAAGTGTGTCAAAATTAAAAGATCCACAAAGTGTGCCAAATAATTAAAAAGAGGCATAAAATGAGCCCATAATAAATTAAGATTCCATGCCTTTTTAATCTATAAACTCTTGGAAGACTTCATGTGCATATTGCTATCTCCTACACTAGAATTTAAAAATCATGATTTTTGATTCATTGCATCACAATATTGTTTCTATCAGATATTTTCTGTGAAATAAAGTTTGAAAAGATCACTTTTCCTATCTAATTTCTTTTCTAATTTTGATTTTTGTTTAAAAAGGATTTTGACCTGTAAGGAGTCTGAGCTAGGGTTAACAAGAACGATTTTTTAACCTTTCTGATTTCAACATTGTCAATTCATTTCTTATGAGTTTTTAAATCTAATAATAAGATAAATTTATGATTTGCTGGAGTTGATCGATTTAAAAAAAGTTCTTTAATTTTGATTTATGATTGGTTTTTGGTTTAGTTTTTGTGTTATTTTATGCTTTTCATTTTTTTTTTTAAAATCCTCCTGATCATCATATTCCATCTCCTGAATTTTTTTATTTTTGCTTACATCATCCAGGATGATCCACATCATCCTGTACAATCTGAATAAAAATATACCTCTTTGATCACAACACATCCAATAGTTGATATAAATCAATTATTAGTTATCATCCCATATAATTCTTACATCATACTTGACAATCCTCGTGGCAAGAGTCATTAGATGATTTGAATGTAGTCAGGCCAATAAATTATAATAAAACATCCAGGATGACACACGTGTTTGTCCTATATAATCTAGTTAGTCAACGATCATCCAAGCTGACTCCTCAGAACGATCACTCTATGTCTAATCATCCAAGACGATACCTGATCATCTTATACAATATGATCGATCTTTGGACCAATCATCTGGATGAATTGATTGCACCAAATAGTCCAGGATGATCTCATGATCTTCCTGTACAATATGCTGATTTCTTTATAAACAACTTATTTTCTTCATTTCCTTCACACCCTTCAAATCCTTTCTTCTTCCCTCTTGAACTCATACTCATACAATAGATGTTGGGAAAAGGTCTAGAATGATTGTAGAAAGCTTTTTGAGGCATTCTATTCATCCTCAATTCATAGAGGAATATGATGAAGCGGCCTACAACCGCTACAAAACTGCTGGTATCAATCCTTCCAAGATTATCAATCAAAATACTCTGAACTTTTAGGTACTAGACCTATTCGCTCACACCACTCTTGGATTTATTCTTACCCTTACCTTTCCTTTTAACTCTAAATTGTTATTCGAATTCTTTGCAAGCCTTCTCCTTAATATTGATTTTACTGCTCTATAATCATATGTGAATAGAAGGCCTGTAGAGACTACCTACCAGGGTTTTCATGAATTTCTTCACTTGTCCACCACTGGAGATAAAATCAATATCTTAGCTTCAAATCCTAATTTTAGTTGGAGCCTTATTAAATAACTTCTTAGGGTAACCAATATTCACTATCATGAATCCACAGTCAGTACCTTAGTCAAAGATGCCAGAACCATCCAGCACATTATTCGTAATAGAATTATTCCTAAAGCTGGGGATCATATTCACATTACTCCTATTCTTTCACTCACCACTTGTTGCATCATGACTAACTGTGATTTTAATGTAACTAACCTTATCATTCACTACACTGAACATTTAATCTACATTAGGGATCCAGGCTATAAAATAAAGCTAAATCTAGCTTTAGGACATCTCATTGCCTATGTCCATGAGACAAAATACAATCTTCAATTCCCAGCTCCACCAGATCACCTCCCTGTATTATATTCCAATAACTCCTTCCATACCCTTCACAATACTCATTGTCAACCTACGCACGAAGAGCTAGTGGCTAAAGAGTAAGGACTATTCCTGCACCTATCCCTATCTGCCAGTAGCCTCATATTGAACAGCTGGTTCAGAGGTTTGATCAGTGGGAGGCTAGATTTAACTCTTACATAGCTGAGCAGTAGTAATAACATGAATAAGACTTAACTCGATTAGATGCCTACGTAGCTCAGCAGCAACAACATCATGACCATGATATTGCCTAGTTTGGGGAGCAATTTGCTTCCATTCACCATTTCTTTTGCAACCACCGCCACCACATGATAGGATCCTCCATTTTACTAGTTTGTTTTCTTTATTTTGATTTGTTTTTTTTTTCATGTATTTGTGTTGTTCTTTAATTTTAATTTTATGATTTCTTTCTGTATGTCATTTGCTTTTTCATTATTTTCTCCTTTTTATGATGCCAAGAGGGGGAGTAGTAGTTTGTTATTATTTATTTTCATATTCTATTTAAATGAAGTTTTTTTCCTGTTTACTATTTTATATTATTTAAAGAAAAATAAAAAAAATTAAAATTATATATATATATATATAAACTCCCCTTATTTTCAGAATTTCATCTTCTAAGGGAGTTTCAGAGAATGTCAAAAGGCTTTGAAAATCTTTAACAATAGCGTTTGCCATCATCAGAAAGAGGGAGATTGTTGTAAATTTGGGCCCAAGTATTGCGATTTTGATGATAACAAATATTATTATTTCTTTAATACTATAATTATTACATATCTATTTTGTTTTCCCTACTCACTAATCTTTCAGGTCCATAAGTTCACTTGCAATGCCAATCTACTCAAGATCAGGTATACTAGAGTTGAGTCTGTCTATAATTTAATTTCAATATACTTTTTACCTTTCTTGAGTCCAGTCATATATCTAGTGGAGCCCAAGCTAAATAATTTTGCACACACACACTCAAGGGGGTGAGTTAGTGAGTTAGAAGAAAAATGGATTTTTAAACTAATCATATAGTACGATGTAAATTGTACTAGATGATCAGTTATATAGAAAACCCTAATTAGGGCACCCATTGTTAAATGAGATTAATTAACTAATCATATTGGATGAATTAGATTATCTAGGACGATTTTTTCTAGACATGAAAATAACCGCCAATCATGAATTAGGCAATATTTTAATCTTTAATTTTTATTCTAATCTTACACGATGATTTACATTATCCTAGACAATTTATGACAATCATACTTAAATTGATCCTATAACTAGGGGACTAATTATTGTTAGACTGATCGATCAGATCATACAGGATGATATACGAAGATCATATTGAATGATCTTTGATATTTCATGGGATGATCCCCCATCGTCCAAGAAGAAAATCATAATTTTCTTTTAATCAAATGAACGATCATACTGGATGTCCTGAACGATTTACAAAATAATATTTTAATCACCAATCATCATCCCACATCGTATTGGATGATCAATATAGTATCTTGAACTAATCATCTAGGATGATCATAGAATCATACCGGATGATCTGTATAAATACTTGAATTGATCATACAGGGCAAAGTTGATCGTATTGGATGAAAGTGATATTTTGTACTAATCATACAGGACGATCTAGGGATCGTACTGGATGATCTTTAATGACAAGTTAAAATTAGGGCTTCTTTTGGAGGCTCTTTATTTAAGCTCTCTTATTATCCCTTGGGAAAATCTTTTGTTGTTGAGTTGACCTGAGAGAGATCTTAGAGAAGGAGGAGAGAGAGAGATCCTTGCTCCAAGCAAGGTTTCTACCATCTTCTTCAAGCTACTTGTCTAGTTCTTTAGTGGCTCTAGGGGAGACATTCATCATCATCAGATTTAGGTTCTCTGCCTTCACTAGGAGGGTGAAAAAGGATTCGAAGGTGTTGCGACTTGAGCTCAAGAGTTTATATTTTTTATGATATCAAATATTATGGCTCACATCATTATATCTCATAATATTTATAATATATATTTATTTGTGTGTATACTAATATTTCAGGAATACTATGCACCATCTAAGGAAGATTCAAGGCTCAAGATTGGGTAGAAAAGATTATGCTATAAAGATTTTTGTAATAATCATAGATGCATTTCTGATTTCTTTAGTCAAGTCCGATAAGAGTATATGCTAGCTTGGTAACCATGCACACACACACTCAGAGTGAGTGAGATTGAGTTAAAACTAGAAGTTCAAATTATGAACTAATCATATTATATGATTTATATCGTGTTATACGATTAGCTCATTAAACTAAACATACTAAATAATTTAGATCATCTAGGATGATCAATTATGACCATAAAAATTGCTTCCAATCATAATTTAGACAAGATTTTAAGATTCAAATTTTATCTTAATTGTCTAAGATGATATACATCGTACTTAACAATCTATGAAAATTATACCTAAATTAATCTTGTGATTAGTCAATCAAATCTACTTGATTTTGATATTCTGATCATACGCTATGATCCACAGAGATGATATTTGGTTGTCTCAGCATTCGTCCTGGATGAACTGCAGGTTGATTGAACTAATTGTACTGGAAAATCTTGTGATCGTACAGTACGATCTTTAACGACTAAATTAAATTTTTAGGACTTTTTTAAGCCCTCTATTTAAGCTTTCTCCAAAGACTTTGTTTCAATCCTTGGCATGCATTGAGTCATTTTTCTTCTCAAGAAAACTTGAAGAAAGAGCCTTGAAAGGGAGAGAGGAAAGGGTGGAGTTTGAGAGGGAGAAGATCCTTGGAGAGGGTTTCAAGGGAGTATGAAGGGGGTTTCACATGGTTTATCCAGCAAGCTTGCACCGTAGTACCATCGGATTCAAAGTTTGTCTTGAGGGAAGTTTTGGGAAGAAGAAGATCTCTTTTATGTCAAAGAACCTGGCTACTCCACCGCATTGGGGAAGGTTAAAGGGATTCGTGGGTCTCTGCCATCTCCTAGAAGGAGAAAAAGGAGTCAAGGTTCTTTATCTGTGAAAGGAGTTTTGGTCCTCTGCCGTACTGGGTTGATGGAAGAGATTTTATAAGGGCTTATCCTCCTAGCTGTGGGGGCTAAATGAGAGTCACTAAAGGTTTAATGCAATACCTAGAATGGGAGGTTTTAGGCAGTGGACGTAGGTTAGGTTGATCGAATCACTATAAAATCTTGTGTGTTCATTATGATTATTTTATGCACTTTATTTTTATTACGATAAATTGCTTGGGTCAAATCACTGATTAATCTTTTTATTGTGAAATTAATCTACTTCCGTTATAATATATAAAAAGATATTTTCTTATTGTTAATGATATTTTTAAATATCCAATTAACCCCTCCTCTTGGTTAGCATCGGGACTATTTGTTTAGAGTTTTATAACCCTCATGAAAATTCAAGTGGTATTAGAGAGGGATCCATAAATTAAGTTTTTAAAAACTTTTGAATTTTGATCAATGGCTAACTTTGAAAATCATTATATTACGGAAGGATATTCAATCACCCAACCACCTCTATTTGAAAATATTTCTTTTAATTTTTGAAAAATTCGCATGTCTACTTTCTTACAATCTATAGATTATCGCATGTAAATATTCATTCAGGAAGGTTATTCTACACTATCACGTATCATCAATGGAGTTAAAACAAATCTTCCTTTTACTGAATGGAATAGAGAAGAAAGAATTTATACTCAATTAAATGCTAAATGTTTGAATTATTTCTTATGTGCTTTGAATTCTGAAGATTGCATGAGAATCTCGACATGTACTACTAGCAAGGAAATTTGGGATAAATTATGCATTGCATACGAAGGTACTAGTGAAGTCAAGCAATAAAAATTGAACATTTTAATGCATGATTATGAACTATTTTGCATTAAATCTTATGAGACTATCCTAGACATATATACTAGGTTTACTCAAATAGTAACATCATTACATGCTTTAGGTAAAGAATTTTCAAACTTTAAAAAGATCAATAAAATTCTATATTGTCTACTTGATAAGTTTGATGCCAAAGTCATTACTATTTATGAATAAAAAAATTTGAATGAATATTTTATTCATAATCTGATTGGCTCACTCATTTCCTATAAGCAAAATTTGGGTCAAAAGCTTTGGTTGTAAGTGAAACTGTAATAATGAAAGCTGAAGACATGGATGAAAGCGGCTTAGCAGATGATGAAAGTAAGGAGTTAGCATCAATAACAAATAAATTAAAAAGTCTACTAAAGCATAGGCATAAGCATCAACAAAAGTGGAACAAAAGTAAAAATGGTAAGTATGTTAAGATTTCCTCTGACGTTATTTTCTTTAGATGTAGGAAATTCGAACATATAAAAAATGAGTGCCCTAATTTAAAAACTCTTCCTACTAAGAAAAGAGGTAAAAATAAGAAAATTATAATAAGGGCAAATGATAAAAAGCAAAAGACCTCCTAGGCATACCTATCTTCTGAATCATCAAACCAGGAGCACGATGATGAGAAATAAAGTTTTGTTTATGCATTTTTATGTGTTATAGTTAACACATGCGTGTATGTTCTTTGTTTTGTTTTTTTCATTGTGAATATTTTTATTTTTCTATATTCTTTTTAATGCTTTTATTTTGTAGTACGGTATTTAGGTTTGTGATCTTTTATTCTAATTTTTCTTTTATGTTTTTTTTTGTGCAAACTCTCTAATCAACATGCACTTACATTTTTGTTTAAAAAATTTTCCTCCTATTTAGAACAAATTTTAAGTGAGTGATGTTTTGATTTTTCTAAACTATTAAAGAAAGGAAAATCATGATTAATGTCCTCTCATTTCTTTATTGAGGCTATTTTTCTTTTGAATCAAAAGCTATATCAAATTAAATTGGATTTAGAAATTAAACCTTTTTCATCTTCCTACAGTTCTCCATCTTAAAGGGATCTTTTGCATATCGATGAATCAACTTCATAATTTTCTTAATCAGACTGTTTATTTCTATTATTGGATCGAGTTTGCTTTAAAAATATAGAAATGGAACAAGTTTGCAAAATGAAAAGAGGCACAAAATGAGCTCAAAACTAAAAAGATGCGCAATGTATGCCAAAATGAAAAGAAGCAAAAAAGTGTATCAAAAATTAAAAGATGCGTAAAGTGCGCCAAAACTGATAAAGAGGTACAAAATAAGCCCACAATGAGTTAGCTTACCTTTCTGATATTTCTTAGAAAATCCATATGTCTAGTGATACTTTTGATACTTGAGTTTGAAAATCATGATTCTTGACTCACCATTTTTACATTGATATTCTATTAGATATATTTCATATAAGAAGATTGAAAATAGTAAATTTCCTTCTCTAATTTTTCCTTGAATTAGTTTTTTATTTTAAAAAGAATTAGCCTATAAAGAGGTTGAGCCGGGTTATCTCAAACCTTTCTTTTTAAGTTTAGGTAAGATCAATCCATTTCTTATTGAGCTTTTGAATAAAATTAAGAGGTAACTTTTTTATTCTAAGAAAATTTGTTGAAATTGTTTACCATCTCCACCTGATCAGGGTCTGTATGATCTTTAGTTTGTTTTAGGTTATTTCATTTTGTTTTCTTGGTGTTCTCTTATTTTTGATAATGTCAAAGGGGGTAAATGTATGTGGCTAGTTGTATTTTTTTATCTATTATGTAAATTATTTATCTTTTTTTATTTCTAAATTTTTATGTCTTATTAAAAATAAAAATAAAAAAAATGTACTTAATTTGCCCTGTTTTGAATATAATTATCTTAGTGAGGGAGAGACTAGGAGAAAATAAGTTTTGTTTACAAAATCAACCAATAATATTTGCCATCATCAAAAAGGGGGAAATTATTACTACTCGAGCTCTAGAGTTTATATTTTTAATGATATCAAATATTATGGCTCACATCATTATGTCTCCTAATATTTGTAATATATATTTGTTTTTGTATATACTAATATTTTAGGAACACCATACACCATCCAACGAAGATTAAAGGCCAAAATTGGGTAGAACATGTTATATTGTAAAGATTTTTGTAATATTCATTAATGTTTTTTTGATTTCTTGAGTCAAGTCATGTAAGCGTGTATGCTAGCTTGGTGACCATACACACACACTCAGGGGGAGTGAGATTGAGTCAAAATAAGAAGGTTAAATTTTGAACTAATCGTATTATACGTTTTATATCATATTGTACGATCAGCTCATTGAACTAATCGTACAGGATGATTTAGATCATCTAGGATGATTATTTATGATCATAAAAATTGCCACCAATTATAATTTAGGCAAGATTTTAAGATTCAAATTTTATTCTAATTCTCTAGGACAATACACATCGTACTGGATGATCTATAAAAATCATGCCTAAATTTATCTTGTGATTATTCAATCAAATCTGCTTAATTTTGATATTCCGATCATCGTATATGAACTGGAACGTATGGTAAGATCCATGGAGAGAATATTTAGTCGTCTCAGGATTCATCCTGGATGAACTATAGGTTGATTGAACTAATTTTACTAGACGATCTTGCTATCGTATAATACGATCTTTGACGGTTGAATTAAAATTTTAGGGTTTTTTTAAGCCCTCTAGTTATGCTTCCTCCAAAGACTTTGTATAAGTCTTTGGCATGCATTGAGTCATTTTTTTTCTGGAGAAAACTTAAAGAGAGAGCCTTGAAAGGGAGAGAGGAAAGGGTGGAGTTTGAGAGGAAGAAGATCCTTGGAGGGGGTTTCAAGGGAGGGTGGAGTGGGTTTCACACTGTTGCTCCGGCAAGCTTACACCTTAGTACCATCAGATTCAAGGTTTGTCTTGATGGAAGTTTTGGGAAGAAGAAGATCTCTTTGGTGTTAAAGGACCCGGCTACTCCGCCACACCGAGGAAGGTGAAAGGGATTCAGAGTTCTCTGCTATCTCTCGGAGGGAGAAAAAAAGGAGTCAATGTTCTCTACCTGTGAAAGGAGTTTTAGTGCTTTGCCGCACCGGGTTGGTGAAAGTGATTTTGTAAGGGCTTCTCCGCCTAGCTTTAGGGGCTAAAGGAGAGTTACTAAAGGCTTAGTGTAAAACTTAAAATAGGAGGTTCTGGGGAGTGGACGTAGTTCAGGTTGATCAAACCACTATAAAATCTAGTGTGTTCATTCTGAATATTTTTCTCACTTTATTTTTACTGCGATTAACTGCTTAAGTGAAATCTCTGATTAATCTTTTTATTGTGTTTAATTTGCTTCCGTTAAAATATATATAAAAAAAATTTGCTATTAAAGATATTTTTAAATATCCAATTCACCCCCCTCTTGATTAGCTTCGAGATTAGTTCTTTAGGGTTTTACAACCTTCATGAACTTTCACAAGGTTCTCTGCCTATTCCAAGAGGGAGTAAAGGATTCCAAGATTCTCTGCCTACTCCATGGGGGAGTAAAAGGATTTTCAGATTCTCTGCCTACTCCAGGAGGGAGTAAAAGAATTTAAGGTACTCTGCCTCACCAGGTCGTGGAAAGCTTTTGTGAGAGCTTCTCTACCTAGCTATGGGGCAAAAGGAGAGACACTACTTTTAGTGCAATACCTGGAAAGGAGGTTCCCGTGGAGTGGACGTAGGTCAAGTTGACCAAACTATTATAAATCTAGTGTGTTCTTTCTATTTTCTTTTCTGCATTTAATTTCCGCATTTTTCTGTGAATTGTTCTGTGGTTGAAATCTCTGATTTTTATTATCGTGAAATTGATTTGCTTACGCATCAAGGGGTTTTTAATTTTTTGTTTATTAAATAATTTTTTAAATAACCAATTTACCCCCCTCTCCCTCTTGGTTAGCCTCAGCCTAGTTCTTTATAGTTTAACAACCCTCACGAACTTTCAACTTTTGCTTTCAAAAAGGCTATGTTAGGATGCCAATAAATTTGAGTTTGTGTGCTTAGAAATGAGGATTACATCCTCTATGATTAGGAAACAAATAGTAGTGTTTATGTGTTTGTGTTTATTTGTTGAAGCTTTGTCAGTATGTTAGCTTTTGCATTATTTTGATGTGCTTAAGCTATTTAATGAGTTCTAAGTGTGTTAAGACATATGTTCTTGGATGGGTATTGCTTGGTTGTCTATGATACAATGTCTTTGACTAGATTGGGGGATGCGTGGATTTCATTTTTGTCTTTTCCCCTCTCAACTTGCTTAGATCATGTTCCCGTGCTATATGAGTTATCAAATTATCCATTATTTTCAAATATAGTGATTTTTCTTTACTATGCATTACACACAACTAAAAAGAAAAAATAGTTCCCTTGCATTAACTTTGCAAACAACCAAACAACCTCAAAGTATTTACTTTACAACCAACTAAATAGCCTCTTTAAAAAATACTATTAATTAACTTTTTTATTTATAATATTTTATTCAAAATTAAAAATGTATAAGAAAATATAATTTTAAATAATATTAAATAATATATCAAATACAATTATATTTTTACATGCTTATTTTCTATAAATACAATTTATACTTTATAATTTAAATGGATAAATGGATGTATTGAATTAACACACTTATATTTAGAGTGAGAGAGAGTTCTAATGAGTTAGAAATAAATTAAATTATAAATTAAATTTCGATTTTGTTAACCTTTTATTTGTTGTCGAGCGACGGCCTCCCCTGCATCCAACGACAACTACCACGCAGCCACGACTCGATGATGTGAGTTTTGTCTCACCGAATTGCTCAGACAATCCCGTAAACTTGTCGCCTCCGTTCTCTCACTCTCAAGAATATTGTATTCTTCCTTATTATTTTTCAGCGCAGGTTATCCATTTTTCCTTCTTAAAGCTTGTCGAATTTCTGCTTTGTTTGAGGTGAATTGGATTAACTTTTTTGTTTAGATAAATTCCTTTGATTTTGGTGGTTTCTTGCCAATTTGATCTTGTTTTGAGACTTCTATGAATTGATTTTCTATTCATTTTGCATTAGGATGCCAAGCAAGGTGAGCAGTTTCTTTCCATTTTCTGAGATACATACGTTTTGATTAGATTTGCCTTGTTTAAGATACAACCAGCATGATGCCACAGCTGCTAAAAGATAATAGCAAACAAAATTAAATAGGTATAGAGAGTTAATAAAGATGCACGATAGTACATATTTATTTTGTCTTAAGGTACTCTCAGCCATCACAAATTCTCTTACCATAAGCATATAAAGTGACGAGTAAAGGTAGAAGCCAATGGTGGTTCAACAAAAATAGGTTCTAATGTAATAGAAAAACTAGCAGTTCGACATGCATTATTATGAAGTAGCACTTCACCAAGTGCTTAAAACATTTACTGTATCATAGAAGTAATGGTATGGATATCAATTCAAACATAGCATATAATTATAAATTTCAAGATAAAAATGTTTTTGAGAAAAATAATTGATACACAACTCACCTTGGTCTATTGGTTGGGAGCTTAGGCTACCAATTAAGAGGTCTTGGGTTCGAGTCTTGTATATGTGATGTGTGTGTGAGTCTTCCTTAACTGGCCCAAATATCCCCCCAAAAAAAAAAGTTAATTGTTGAACTTACTCAAAAGTACAGTATGTAATAAAATTATGACAAAAAAGAGTATTGAACACATCTATCATTGGTCTCTTTTACTTGTGTAGCATCAGAGGAATATTATAAAACAAATGGTCAAGATATTAATAATTATTTCAGAGGGCTTGAATAGGCCAGCTTGAGAGCATCACTTAAAGTTGTCTAGAGAGGTAGGTATCATAATTAGAAACTTTGCACCCATGCAAGTCAAAAGATAAGATCAAGTTGGCGATACCAATAAATAAATGCTTTTACAAAATTGATGGTAAGAACTTTAATTATGATTTTAATTTTGTGTGAATAGCAATGAAATTTTGTGTATGTATAGCTTGTTCATTTATGTGTTGTGCGAATCCATGTTAAGATATTTATATCAGCAGTGATATATTTCAGCGTTATGATTGCATGCAAAATTTTTTATAGGTAAAGATTAATATATTTATTGAAAATCACATGTAAAGGATTGCATGATGTATACAATGATCAAAGGATTTTCTAATTTTCGCTCTAACGCTTATACATATTATAAAACACTTGGAGGTGGAATGTTAGGAAGAAAAACGTACAAAGAGCTTGTTGATAGAACAGATGATTGGATTTGATTGTGCAAGTTTGTTGACTCATAAATATTTAAGGTATGTCTTTAATTAAAAGAAACTATAGGTGTACTAATTTACTTCTATTCTCGTTAGCCACATAGATGAAACTTCTT
Organism: Dendrobium chrysotoxum; assembly: GCA_019925795.1. Lineage (NCBI taxonomy): Eukaryota > Viridiplantae > Streptophyta > Magnoliopsida > Asparagales > Orchidaceae > Dendrobium > Dendrobium chrysotoxum. The sequence continues at coordinate 31,023,855 of CM034306.1, read as the reverse complement.
ATCATGTGATGAATTTGTGAGGAAAAAAAATATTAAAGATAATTTGGTCATAATGAGATGGACATATACATGAAAGACATTCATGTTACAAATGTTTTAATAAAGCAGATGAAGATTTAACTTTGACATTAGTTGTTTTCTATTTGTTATATTATTGGCAATCAAATATTCTTTTAATTCTGAAAAAATCAGAATTAAACTTTCGGAATCATTCGATGTTGAAGTTTGTTCACCAAATGGGCACAAAGTCCCTTGTAGCACATCAGTATGAGTAGGTATTTATAATTTTTTAAAAGTTTAGATTTAAAAAACTATTAATTTGTAAAACATATTTTGCTATGATGTAGAAATTAAGTCAAATTGAATTATACAAGGAAGAGTTTACATATAAAGAAAAAAATGAGTTTCTAAAGATTTTCGGGCAAAATATGTCAGTATAAATTAAATATATTAGAATATTATTATTAGTAATATTTCATCATTTATGTTTTGATTTTCTTTAAAACATATATGACAAGATGATGAAAATACGTCAGAAAATTATTGACAGGGGATGAATAGTTACCGAGACAATAATTTTTGCAAAACATCTAAGAGAAACATCTTCATATATTCGTGGCCTTAGTTATGGACCAAAGCCTATAAATAAAATTAAATTTGTTAGATCAAATGTCTCAACTAAGAGAGAGGTTGAACATGAAAATAATTTAAAAGTTATACGAGAGAAGTATGAAGAACATAGTAAGATCATTAAATGTCAACAAAAAGTTATTGATTTGTTGAAAATGATAGTAGAAAAAAGGGCATGCATCTACCTAATTATGATGGTAAGTATTTAGAATAAGCACAATAAAGTTGACTAAAAAAGATAAAAAAATTGGTTTAACTAATATTCTAAATTTCTTCTTGTAGGGACAGACTTCTCAAATGACGTAAATGATGATTAGAGTTCTAAATTATTTATTTGGTTTGATACTATAATATTTTAAAGTCTCTTTTAATTGGTCTTTGCATAATTTGTTGCCTAGTAATGGACGTTGCAAGTTTGAATTGCTAGTTCTAGTATTTACTACTAAGTTATGGATTGCATTCATCAATTTCTTGCATTTTCTTTTTTCAAAATGCATTTCCTTGCAATTCTTAAACGTGATAGACTGCATGATTTTCTATATTGATTATATCTTTTCCAAAATGTCCTGTTACTATGAATTGGCAAAAAAAAAGTAATCTTTCATGAATATTATGAGTATTGAGCTTGCTATGCTAACTCAATGTTATGTCACAATTTTGCAATCATTCAGTTCTTATAGATAATGGGAAGATCGAATGCAGACTTTCAAATATGTAAATTAAATTCTTACCCAATATAGTTTTACCAGGTTAGATCTCCACTTCCCAAGTTTATTGCTCTAGTCATTTACATGTGACTACCACTGAAAAGAAATGAGAACTTAATAGATTTTGAACAACTAGATTATCATAGTAGCTCTAGTATATTTGAATGTCATCATTTACTGCAACTGTCTTCATTACAGAAGTTTTAGCCATTGGAGTTTTGATGTTAACTTTGCTGATTGCGCTTACTATTATGTTGGAGTCTTGTCAGAGTAATGATTTTGGAGTTTTGAATGAAGTTAATAAATGTGATCAGCATGATTATTGTAGTTTATTTGTTTTTTGTATCGAGCTAAACAGCTAGGAGGTTAGTGAATTTCTAATGATATACAAGTCCTATGCTCTTAAATTCATTTATGAATGCTACCTGCAAAATTTTAACACTTCACTTTGGTTTGTGGAGGAATACTTAATTACATTTAAACCAGATGATGATAGTTTGGATGTAATATTACTAGATGCAGATGACATATTGTCCTTAATTGAAAATTTCAATAGGATTTCTTCCCTTGATTGGTAGATTGGCAATGACTTTATAAATTGACTAATGTATTTCTTTTTCATTTTCTTGCCATATATATTTTTTTTTTTATTGAAGCATTTTCTGGTTTGGAAGAAACGGTTTGAAGATAAGAAGCTTCAAGCCTCTATGCTTCTTGTTAGATTGAAGATTCAAATCGAGCTTGCAATTGGTCTTTTATTTTTTTTACAAGGAAGCATGTTGAACACTTAAATTCAACTTCAATTGCTATTCAAGATTTTAAGGTTTGGTAATTAAATGTTTCTTTGCCTGAATACTCTTTCTTTTAATGTGTCCTGTTTGACACATTATAAGCTATTTAAGATGTTATTTGAACTTATATCTATGAAGATATTTGGTACTCAAATGAAGATACATGGACGAGTTAGTACTATGTCTAGTTATAAATCTACTTTTTCGATGTGCCCTCCAAAGGTATTATGTTAAATTTTGTATGTCCACTGATCTGTAAAAACCTTTCCTTCTAGATTATGAATGATGGGCCATTTTAAGATAAAAAATAAATTATTCCATCTCTTTGTCAATGCATGTGATTGAAATTAATTGAGTGGTCTTGTTTGATGATATAAAGTCCATTTAATGTTTTGTTGTGCGCGAACTAGCTACAGTGGTTCCAAGTCTTAAACCTGTGGGAATAGATCTTATTTTTCTATGTATTTTAATACATTTGTTTATTTCAGCAATCTTTACCAAAGTTATGTCCATAATACTTTAAGATATGGTACATGGTGCTGATGGTACACATAAAGGGGTTGTTCAGCTACAAGTTGGATTTAACTGAAGTAGCATTTTATAAATCTTATAAATCAAAATTTAGTAAAACTAGACAAGATTTATGTGAAACCTTTGATTTATATAAAAAACAAAACTCTTAAACTTCCAAGCAATGCTTTTTCATGTGATTAATAAAATTTTATTATAAATTCTAAAAGTTAAATATGCTTGTATGGGAGCACTCCTAGGATTAGGCCTAAGCAGACAATAGCTTGATGTTTGAGGATTTGAGTTTTTACAAATGATATCAGAGTCACACATAATCAAAAGATGAGAATTATGTGTTCCAGGACAAAGTGTTTTGTCATGGTAGTTATCTCTTGAACCATTGTTGAGACAAAGTGCTACATGATGAGAACCATCTCTAACACAAATGAAAATAAAGATGCTAAATGCAATTGCTAAAGAGCATGATTTCAAATGGGATTCAAAGGCATTTGAGAAGGAACTTCAGAAGCAGAAGAAGAGAGAGCACTATTTTTTAATCGATCATTTCTGTATGAGGTATTTTTGAAAAACAAAGTCAGTTTTAAATATCTTTTAGAAACTGATAGTTTGAACTTTTTGGGCCGTTTGGCATAAGCAGGGATAATTTACACTTGTTTGATTAATCCACTAATCTCTTAGTCTTCTCGTCATTTACAAATTCAAGACTTTGGATTCTGGATTATCTAGTCTCACGAAAGATTGCATGCCCTAATTAATTAGTAGCACATCTTCGTATATCATAGAGAAAAAAATACCTTGATTTTTTCATGGTATAAAATAGCATTTCATTAACAGAGTTTATAAAAATCATGAAAAATATCATCAAACGTTATAAAATTGCTGTCTGATCTCATCGGAAAAGGTTAACGCAAGCAACTCTTGCGAACTCCCTAGCTCTCTCACACGTCTTCACCTTCTTCTCTCTTTCCCTTTTGAACTTCTCTTCTTTACGCTCATACTCACAAACTACGATGACAAAATAAGCAAAGAAGTTGCCATAGGAGTTGGATTCAAAGGTATTGGCAGGATCAGTGACTTAAGAAGGAGAAATTGTGATAGTAGTTCTTTGGCGAAGGCATACATGAGAGCATGACAAGTCAAGAGGAAAGGCTCTTGATATGTGCAGATCCATGCATTGCCAAGATTTGATTAATTGGGATTTAAGCCACCAGCTCTGGTCATTTGCACATAAATGATTCTATCGTCGTGGCCCACAGGATAGTAATGAAGAGTATATATATATTTATATCCCCACTTTATTATGATAGCTATGGCAATTTCTTGAACTACTGAGAATAAAAATATATTAATACATTTATAATACCTAAAAGCAAATATTGTAGCCAACAAAATAAGAGTAAGAATAAAGATAAAAAGGAACAGAATAAGACTACATTCCGTAATGGTTGTTAGATTTCAAAATGTTAAGCACATTATGTCCCAGGTAACTAAATGTTTAACAAAACATAGCAAAACTCCAGTTGCACCATTTTTGACAAGAGAATCCTATCTTCCCTGTTATCTCCCTGAAATCAAACTTGTCATTTTCCCAAAAAAAATAAAATAAAACTTGTCGCATAAGATTTGAGAGGCCCTGACATCATCACTTACATATGAACGACCCCTTGAAAACTTTTATGTTCTTTGATAGAGCTGAGAAGCTTTTCTAGATGTTTAAGCCAACTGAAAACTTACTGTTGCAGCACTTCTTATTGCTGCTACCAAATTTCGCATATTTCTTTTTTCTTGTGGTCTGTTCTTTAACTTTATCCACCAGATGAGGATTATTGTCTAAGAACTGCTGAATCCAAGTCTCTATTGGGGAGTATTTATCCTCCCATGAATCAATCTCAACAATTCTCCCATTCCTTGCTTCCTCCAACTTTAACTGAACCTCCTCCAATAATTTGCTGCTCTTGTTGGTGTTTTCTTCAGACACTTCGAGGTCTGAATACGCGCTTTTCAGGCTAGTAAACCTCCCCTTAAGTCTCGAGCAATAGATTCTACAAAGAATAAGGTCCCACGTTTGATCCGTTTCCTTCTTCACAATCTCTAAATACTTGTGCTTCAAGAAATTAAGCTCATCCTCTGCTCTTCTACTAGCAGATTCTTCCCTCGTTCCTCGAACCTCTTCCATTAAATCACTGATATTCTCTTGAGCAAGTTTCTCGCTTTCTCTGAGAGCCGTGCAATCCTTCTTTATGTTTTCGAGTTCTCCCTCGAGACGAACACAATCCTTCTTCTTCTTCTCAAACTTCATAATTTCCCTATTTAAAAAGTAATGCATCTGAATCTCATTACCGGTTACCTCGATCAACTTCTGAATCTCTGCTTCGTTGTTCCTCAGGGCAAGCAATTCCTTCTCCAAGCTGCCATTTTTATCCTGCAGCTCGGCAAAGGCGGCCGAGTGATCCTTCAAAGCCTCGGCCTTTGCCGACTCTTCTCGTGCCTTAAGAATGGCAGCGATCCTGTTGAACTCCGACCGGCGGAAGGACACGAAAGAGAAAAGCTCTGAGTTTGTCAGGCTATCAAGCTGCTCTGATAAGCCTTCGTTCGATTGCTGGTTAAGAGGAGGGGAAGAGTACGTCGGCCCACTGGTAGCCATTATCTTAAGAACTGATTAAACAAGAAACAGAGCACTGGTGAGTTCTGTAGACTTGCAGATGAGGCGAGGCAACCGAGACATGTCACCTCGCGTGGAAAGCGTTGGGGCTTTAAATAGAACTAGCATTGCTTGGAAAGACGCTTGCTCTCCCAAGCTTAAGGGAGGCCTGGGGATTCCTTCCAATGACGCTCTTATCACAGTTTCTCTTGCTCGATTATTTGGAGATTTTTAAATTCTAACAATCTGTTGTTCAATTGGTGGCGCGCCAATTATCATTCTCTGTGGAATTCTAAGATCACCAAATGCTCCACTTACTGGAAACATCTCTGCAAGATTGCTATCTCCATTAAACATTGCATTTCTTTTTCTGTTCATGCTGATAGAAATCTCTTTTTTATGTGGGACCCTTGGTGCAATGGCTCCTCCATTGCAGATGCTTTAACTGAGAGGCAGACGCTCCATGAGTACTCTGAATATTTTGGTTGGAAGGTCTCAAGCTTTATTCAAGATAACTGTTGGATTATCCCTAACGTTATCGATGACTTTATTACTATGAAAATCCAAGAAATTCACATTGACAATGTTATGGATCCTCATAACTGGTTGGGCAACCTTAACCCCAATTTTACTACATTTTATACTTTTTATTTCTTCTCCGTGGACTCTGTCCCCTGGTATAAAATGGTTTGGCACAAAAAGGCTGCTCTGCGTTACTCTTCGTATGCTTGGTTGGCTTTCAAGGGTGGCTTAAAAACTGCTGATCTTTTAGCTAAACGTGGGATCACTACCAACACTATTTGCTGTTTCTGTCATTTTGAACATGAATCCATCAGGCACCTTTATTTTGAATGCAATTTCACTTTCAATATCATTAAACACTTCCTTCCTTGGCTGTGTAACCTCCTTATGAGGCCGAACCTGTTCCAGGCCTTTGACAGTGTACTGGATCAGACCTTACCGAGCATTCAAAACAGCTATTTTCAGCTTGCTGTTTGTGCCTCTATCTACTACATATGGAGGGCTAGAAATGACAGAATTTTTGGAGGCATTCTTGACTGTCATGCCACTGTAATTGCTAAAATTCAAAAAGCCATCATTCGGAAATGCTGCAACTGGAAGAAGTTTACAAAAGCTCTGTGACTTACCGCCACTGGCCTGTTTTTGCTGCTTGGAGGGTTTTGCGATGGTTTTTGTGAAGGACGATGATGATTGCTGGGTTTCCCAGCTGCCCCTTGGACGGTCTCTCATTGGCAACCAGGGGCTTCGCTCTGGTGTTGTCCCCTCCGATTTTTGCCCGTTAGATCTTTACACCAGTAGTTTCCTGAGTCCTTCCGAGGTGTCCTGTACTGTTCTTTAGCGAACTGCTTTCTTTGCTTTAAATTTTGGAGTCCTTGGCTTCTCTTTTGTTTTTTTGAGACCATGGACTATAGTTTCTCCTTTTCTTACTTGTAATTTGCTTTAATCAATATACGGGCTTTGCCCCAAAATTTCCCCAAAAAAACTAGCATTCCTTGCGACGAAAATTATGTAAATTTTAGGCTTTTAGCCGAACAGAATCAACTGTAAATATATATAGCCTACTATATAGCCGTCGGTTTGGCTTCTGGCTCTGGTTTATATATATATATATATATATATATATATATATATATATATATATATATATATATATATATATATATATATATATATATTAGTTATAATTATTATATTAATTTAATATCTAAACTCTCAAACTGCATGGAGTGTCGAATAGCACAGCTGAAAGCAATTAATTAATTAACTTTTTTATTGAATAAGCAACGGAATATGTCATATCCGAAAGATCAGATGGATGGAACTGTGGTGTAACTCACTGGAGTGGAATAATGGCGTTATTGAGCTGAACTCCTTTAGCTCTTATTAACCTCCAGTTTGAGCTTGGTTTGATTACTTGAGCTCGTTTAAAAAATTCGAATTTAGCTTGATTGAAAATCTCGAAGTCGACTCATTTATGAAGCTCAACTATAATATAATGTAATACTTACAAAATAATAAAATATAACATAATTTATGTAATGTAATTGAGAAGCTCGACAGGCTTTTGAGTCGAGTCAGATTCAGCTCGACCTCGAAGCTCGATGAGCATGACTCACAAGCTCGGTAATGAGTTGAGCTCGAGCCGGTCGGCCCTAGACGGAACGACATATAATTTGTCTCTTATATTAATAGCTACGGTTAAGCTACTAGTAATTCTTAAGTAAATCACATATTTTTAAAATATTTTGGTCTGTTGGTTGGAAGATTTGACTATAAATTAAGAGGTCTTTGGTTTGAGTCTATCATACGTGATGTGTGAAAGAGTTTATCTTAATTAGTTTAAATGTCAAAAAAAAAAAAAAATCCTTTTACATTAATCAGCTCTTCTCTCTACTCATGCATGAAAAATGCATCAATTTATGGTGAGTTAACTTCTAGTGGAAAATGCATCAAAATAAATTTTTTTTGTTATGATTTTGAAGTAACTATTTATATAAAATACATCATTATCTTTCTCCTCACATATAAGCTTCAATCAATATTCTCCATCCACGGACCACCTCATTGTCAAAATTTAGTTATAAATTTGATCTGCTTGTCCATTCAGAAATTCAAAATCTTTGCATATCTTAAGCATCTTTGGTTCTTCAAAATTTAAGAAGAACAAATATTTGATCGAGTTTTAGCTTTACAAGCAGGTGAAGATGACCATAAAGAGATTCCTGAAAATACTATTAATATTGCATCAATGGATAATATTGTTGGAGAGGCCAATTATCTACTTGTATATGCCTATGTAATTAGCTCGCATGTATCTAAATAGGTTCTTGTTCATGAGATTCAGCTAAAGAGAGCAAATAGTTAAGACAACGCTTGTCTAGAGAAGGTGTCGCTCAACAGTACAATTGCTAACGCCAACTTTTGAGAAAGTAGGCACTCACCCTAGCAGAGCTAATGATGTACGGGTTCAGTATTGGGGGTTCATACGAAAGATACATTCATTTTCGCCATGTTCACCTGACAAACTCGGCTAAATAGTTATTTGCCTTGAGATGCACTCGATCGTTCAAGAGAACTCACTTATTCATAGTAGTTGTTCATATTAAAGGCTACTTGCCTTTTGCAAATATCCCAAATCAAGGTACAACAAGTCACACCTATAAAGCATATGACAACAACTTCACTAGCTAAACTTGTCTTTAACTCATAAGACTTTCGCCCAAGAGACTTTCCCTCTAATCCTGCGAACTCACCACTCGTTTCTAGGACTCACCTTCATAGATTTGCTTTACATACTAGTTTTCATGAACTCATTTTGAGTGCTCATTTATGAAGACTCACTCAGGGTAAAACTAAAAGAATGGTCAAAAAATTTGTTGAAATATTCACATACCTATATGTATTCAATATATCTCTGCAACAATTACCAATCCATATACTGTTGTACCATCTATCATTGTTTTCTTTAAAGTAAGATTGTGAAAATCAGACCAGACAATAAACCGATAGAAGGAGAGATACACAGTTTGATGGTTCAACCAGGGTCAAACCGAGATTAAATCGGATGATGTAACAAATACTAAAATTATTTAAATATAATATAAATTACATAGTAATTAAAATTTTAACAAAGAATACATAACTACTTTAATTAAAGTTCATGAATAAGCTCCATTGAGGCTCAACATAAAACTTATTAATAAGCTCAATTGAATATATATATCATTAACGACAAAAAATTTAGGCACAAAAGAAAAATGGTAGCTAAAACTATATTTTTAGTGACCAATAATGATAAAGACCTCTAAATTAATGAGAAGCTTAGTATTTGCTAAAAAAAAAGAGAATTGGTTGCTAATTTTCTCTCGCAAATTAAAGGGAAAATGTTTTTCATACACATAAGCCATTTTAGTAAATAATGTTTTTTTTACTTGAGAATATAATAATTTTTAAAAATGTCAATAATAACTCTTAAGTAAAATTTAGATCTAGATATGCCTAATTTATTTGCAAAAACATTTAAAATGATGAAATATATGAATCATTTAATTTTTATAATCTTCAAATATTTACACTAATCAAAATATTTTTGTTTGATTCTATAAGGGAGAAGTTTTTTTTGTAACAAAGAGTTTATGTTATTTAAGAATTTGTCGTAAGTTTTTTTCTATAAATTAAGAAATTTAGAATTTCTTTAGAGGTTATTTTGTTGGAAACAAAGTGAGTGAAAGTAAAGTGAATGCAGGAATTTTATCTGTCTAGATTTTTGGTTTGACACAAAATAAAGTGAAATAAACTACTAATGTATTTCTCCACGTAAATAAAATTGCCCAATGTAGGGATTTTACCTTTTTAGCTTGTACTTTATTTTGATGTAATTATGCTATTTGATTAGTTTTGAGTGGGTAAAGATGTATGTTCTTGGATGGGTTTTGCTTGGTTGTCTATGATATCATGTCTTTGACTAGATTGGGGATGTATGGATTTCAATTTTGTCTTTTCCTCTTTCATCTTGCCTAGATCATGTTCCCGTGCTATAGGAGTTATCAAATTGTCAATTATTTTTAAATATAGTGATTTTACTTTACTCTGCATACACACAACCAAACAGAAAAAATAGTTCCATTGCATTCACTTTACAGATAACAAAACAACATCAAAGTATTTACTTTACACTGTATTTACTTTATAGCTAACCAAATAGCCCCTTAAATAAAAATACTATTGATTAACATTTTTATTTAAAATATTTTATTCAAAAATTAAAAAATGTATTAGAAAATTTAATTTCAAGTAATATTAAATAAGATATCAAATACAATTATATTTTTATATGCTTTTTTTTTAGAAATACAATTTATAATTTATAATTTAAATAGATAAATGGATGAATTAAAATTAACACACTTATACTTAGAGAGAGAATTCTAATGAGCTATTAAAAAATTAAAATTAACACACTTATCCTTGGATTTTGGTGGTCTCTTACCAATTTGATCTTGGTTTGAGATTTCTATGAATTGGTTTTCTATTCATTTTGCGTTAGGATACAGGCAAGGAGAGAAGTTTCTTTCCAGTTTCTGAGATACATACATTTTGATTTAGTTTGCCTTGTTTAAGATGCAACCAACATGACGGCAGTTGCTCAGAAACAATAACAAACAAAATTAAATAGGCATATAGAGAAGATAAAGATGCCTGATATTACGTATTTTTTCTTAAGGTACTCTCAACCATCACAAATTCTAATGTACATGACAAAGATGCCTGTAGTTCGATATGCATTACTAAGAAATTATGAAGTAGCATTTTAACTAGTGCTTACCACATTTACTGTATCATAGAAATATAAATATGGATATCAATTCGAATATAGCATATAATTATAAATTTCAAGGTAAAAATGTTGTTGAGAAAAATAAGTTGATTGTTGAACTTACTCAAAAATATAGTTTGTAATAAAATCATGACAATAAAGAGTATTGAACATATCTATCAATTGTCTCTTTTACTTGTGTAGCATTAGAGGAATATTATAAAACAAAAGGAAATATATCAATATTTATTTCAGAGGGCTCGAATAAACCAGTTGGAGAGCACCACTCAAAATTGTCTAGAAAGGCGGGTGTCAGAATTAAAAACTATTAATTTGAATCTTTCAAAATCTAAATAAAGCTTTATTTTTGAAAGATTTAATGGCTAATTAATGTATTAATTAAGGGGGCTGATTATTACATAATTAGGGATTTGATTAAGGATTTGATTGATACATTGGTTAGGAAAGATTTGATTGACTATAATTAGGATATTTAATTAGTACACTGATTAGGAGTTCTAATTGACATGATTAAATTTTTGTAATATTTTCTTTATTAGATTTTAATTGAAATCTATAAATAGGGTCCAAGGGTTAGTGTATGAGAGCTTGAGAGCAATTGTAATTCCTATTTTTTCTAATATAATGAAATCATCATCTTCTCCCTATGGACGTATGAATCTTCGCCAAACCATGTAAATCACCATATTCTTTGTGTTGTTTGTTGTGTGATTCTGGTTTATTATGTCAGCTGTGTTTATTGAAGAACAATCGGTATTAAAGCCAAATTTTGATGGAATTTTTTACGGCGGTTTCAAGAATGGGAGTAAATCTCCAAGACGTGATTTGGTAAAATGAAGCAAGCAAAGACTGTTGTTTTTTATTCCTGATTGTTATTGAGTTGGATTGGTGTAATTTTGGCTACATTAGATAGTTGTAATTTTTTAGAGGCTATGAGATCCGGTAGAGCTATAGTACATCCACCTCGATGGTGGAGAAGTCGGCGATCTATTAGGTGGTTACACATCCTGTCAAAATTGATGTGACGAAATTTGAAGGTAAAGGAAACTTTGGCATGTGGAGATGTGAGGTGATGGATGCACTGTGCTCTTTGAATATGGAAGATATTCTGGATGGTGACGAACATTCTAAAGAGATGTCTGAGAGAGATTGCTTGAAGATGAACCGGAGTGCTTGTAACTTGATCAGAAATTACCCATCTTAGGAGATCAAGTTGTGAAACCCCTTAACTTGAAGAAGCTAAACTATTAAACATTGAGGCACCTTTTGGAGTAAATCATTAAAATTTTTTAAAGAAATTTTGTAGTTAAGCGTGCTCATCCTGAAGAGATCCAAGGATGAGTGACCTTATGGGAAGTTACACCAACAACACAAAACTATAAGGCCCTTAAGACAAAGCGAACAATATGTCAATATTTAAGAGTTTGAGCTATTATAAATAGTATCATAGCAATATACTAGTTAGAAGATGAGAACTAAGTACCATACAAGATAAAGTGTTATGTCATAGGAGACACCTCTTGAATCTTATATGAGATAAAGTGCTACGTAATGGGAGTCATCAATTAAGCTTATAGGGGCAACCTTTAGAGTTATATGTACCTACTAGATAATTCAGGGATAAAAATACTAACGAGGATGTTAGTTACTTAAGTAGGGAAGATTGTGAAATATATTATATAAAAGAAGCTAAACTCTTAAATATCGAGGTACCTTTTAGTGTAATGGTTAAAAGTCCTTTAAGAAACTCCACCGTTAAGCATACTGATCCTAAAGAAATTCTGGGATGGGTGACCTCCAGGAAAGTTTCACAAACATGATAAAACTGTGAGGCCCTTAGGATAAAGCGGACAATATCTCGATAGTTAAGAGTTTGGGCTACTACACAAGTATGGGGTGATGATGGAGACTTATACTATGAAATTATGAAAGACTTTGGAGAACAAATATCTGTTCAAGAGTTTAGATAAGCACCTCCATATGAAATGGCAACTCTACATGTTTCAAATAAGACATGGGGTTATAATTAATAAGCATTTGAATGACTTCACAAAGCTATTGACGGATCTTTTAAATTTGGATGAGAAAGTTGGAGATGAAGAGAAGAAACTCTTGTTAAATTTACCCCCATATGAGTATGAAAACCTTACGATGACACTCAATTATGGTGAGGTGACTATGACATTGTTGAATCGAGTTCTAGCATAGGGACACAAAATCTACAAAGATGGATTTAGCTGAGGCTCACACTCCAATAAGGAAGATCTGAGAAATAGAAGAATAGAAGGGTCAATAACGAAAAGTAGGGCAAGTCTAGGGGGTCTAGTCTTGAGAAGGATCAATTTGTTTTCTATTTAGAGAATGGTCATTGGAAGAAAGATTGCCCAAAGCTGAAGAAGAAGGAAAATAGAGTTTTTATTAAGGCTAAGCAAACCTTAGCATCGAAGAGCATAAAGAAGACTCAGATGTATTATTATATGTAGTTTCTTAGAGTTTATACAGTAATGGTTCATGCTAGATTCTGAATACTGGTGATACCTTTCACATTTATGCCAATAGAGAGTGGTTCAGTACCTACAAAGAGCTTGGTAGTGGTGCTGTGACCATGGAAAATGATCAAGCTTATTGTATTATTAGTGTAGGGAGCATCTTAATCAGAATGTATGGTGGTACAATGAAAGAGTTGATTTATGTAAGACATATTAGGATATTAGGAAGAATTTACTATCTGTTGGGGCTTTAGAGACTAAGGGCTACAAGGTAGTCATTGAGGTAGGAATTCTCAGGATATATTATGGAGTGCTGATTTTTCAGAAAGGAGTTCGTTATCATAAACTTTACTACCTTGAAGGTGGAACAATGATTGAAATGGCTGCTATTGCTAATAATTCTTTTGATTCCACTATATTATCGCATATGCGGCTAACTCGTGCCGGAGAGGCTTCTCTTATGGCTTTGGTGAAGCAATGATTGATCAAAGGAGTAAGCACATGTAAGCTCAATTTTTATGAACATTATGTGTTTGGTAATAAGACACAAGTCTCCTTTAGTACTTCCATTTACAATACAAAGGGCATCCTAGAGTATATTCACACAGATGTTTAGGGCTGTACGAAGACATCATCATTCAACGAGCAGAGATACTTTGTATCTTTTATTGATGATTACTCCAGATATATTTGGGTATTTGCCTTGAGGAATAAAAGCGAGGTACTAGAGATTTTTATAACTTGAAAGAAGTGGATTGAGACTCATATTGGCAAAAGGTTCTAATGTATCAAATAAAATAATAGGGGCAAATACACTTTAGATGCATTCTTATTAGAGTGCCAAAGATCTGGGATAGGGCACTACTTAATTATTAGAGAAACATCACAACAAAACAAGATGACAAAAAGGATGAACCAAACTTTGGGGGAGAAAGTTTTGTGTATGTTATCCAATGCTGAATAGAGTTTATTAGGCTGATGTGATAGACTATGCCTGTCACTTGGTGAACCATTTGCCTTGTGTAGCTATTGAGAAGAAGACCCCAAAGGAGAGGCAATTGGGACATCCCGTTAAAGATTATGATAACTTAAGAGTGTTTGGGTGTTTAACTTACTATCATAATCGTAATGATAAGCTTAAACCACATGTTAAAAAGGTGATCTTTATTTGCATCAGACATGGAGTCAAGGGCTTTAAGCTCTATGATCCAATAGAGAAGAATATTATTATTACTAGGGATGTTACTTTTGATGAGGCGAGCATATTGAAGTCTCAAGACTTGAAGCAGGTGGAGAGTTTTATTGCGACAAAAAATGTGCTATAGAAGTCAGAGTTTGATGTAACTCCATTTATTTCACAAAAGCCTATCATTTTTACCTAGGTGCCTGATTGAGTTGTATATCATGAGATAGAGGATGATGTTGAGGATGAGATTCCATCTTAGGAATCTATTATGAGAATAGGACTAGGCCTCAGAATGTCCTAAAGCTAGCTTTGTTAAGGGATCACATTGCATTTGCACTATAAACCATAGAGGCTGAAGTTCTTAGTCACTATAAGGAAGCAGTGGACAATCCTGATGATGATCTTGAAAAAAGGCTACAGAATGAAGAGATGGAGTCTCTTTAAAAGAATACTACTTGGAGGTTAGTGAATCTTCCTCTAGGAAGAAAAACCATTGGGTGCAAATGGGTGTATGCAAAGATGAAAGGATCTCATGGAGCTTATGTTTGATACATGGCTAGGTTGGTGGCAAAAGGCTTTGTGCAATAAGAAGGGATTTCTTATGATGATGTGTTTTCCCCAGTGGTTAAGCATATCTCGACCCATATCAACTTTACTTTTAATACACTATATTCTAATCCAAGAACAACTCAATGTGAAAATTTCATTCTTACATGGGGAATTGCAGGAAGAGATCCACTTGCTATAATCGCATGGATATGAAACCTCAAATAACTTTTTTTTATAGATTGAATAAGTCTTTAGTTGGTGTAGTGAGCAAGTTCACATACTATAGAAGTTTGGTGAACATTAAAGCTCATTATTGATTGTCCACTTATTTTTAAAGAACTACGCTCAGCTTGATCTCTTAGGAAGGGGTGGGGGTATGTGGACAACCATCTGGGTACAGTCATTCTGATATTGGAGCCTGATTTGTCATCTTTCATTTTTTGAAGTGAAAGATGAGTTGGAGATTGTTGATTTGAAAATCTTTCTAAATCTAAATAAAGTTTTATTTTGAAAAGCTTTAATGGCTAATTAATGTATTAATTAAGGGGGATAAAGATTTTATTGACATTAATTAAGAGATTTGATTAGTGCACTGATTGGGAGATCTAATTAATATGATTAGATTTTCACATTAATTATTTTTTCTTTATTAGATTTTATTTCAAATTTATAAATAGGATCTAAGGGCTGTAGTATGAGAGCTTGAGAGCAATTGTAATCTCTATTTGTTTCTCCAATATAGTAAAGTCATCATCCACTCCCCGTGGACATATGCATCTTTGCCGAACCACGGAAATCTCATTGTTCTTATGTTTTTGTTGTATGAATTCTGGTGATTATTTCCTCTATGTTTGCACAATAGAAACTTTGCACCCATGCAAATCGAAAGATGGGATCAAGTTAGTGATACCAATAAACAAATGCTTTGGAAAAAAATTGATGGTAAGAACTTTAATTATGATTTTTTGTGTGATCAGTAATGTAATTTCATGTATGTATAGCTTGTTGCTTTATGTGTTTGTGCAAATTCCATGTTGAGATATATATATATATATATATATATATATATATATATATATCAGTAGTAATATATTCTTGTGATATGATTTCATGCAAAAAATTTTATCAGTAAAGATTAATACATTTATTGAAAATCACATTTAAAGGACTGCATGATGCATACTATGAGCAAGAGTTTTTTTTTTTTTTGGCTCTAAGACTTATACACATTATAAAAAATATGGAGGTGGAATGTTATGAAGGAAAAAACTATACAAAGAGCTTGTTGAGAGACAAAATGATTGAATTTGGTTGTGCAAATTTTTTCACTCACAAACATTTAAGGTATGTCTTTAATTAAAAAGAAACTATAGGTGTACTAATTTACTTCTATTCTCATTAGTGACATAGATGGAACTTCTTATTAGGTGATGAATTTGTGAGAAAAAGTAAAAGGAGTATTAAAGATAATATGGCCATAATGAGATGGATATAAACAAGAATGACATCCATATTACAAATGTTTTAATTTAAAGTAGATGAAGATTAAACTTTGACTTTAATTATTTTTTATTTGTTATATTATGCTAAATCAAATATTTTTGTAATACAGAAAAAATCAGAATTAAACTCTTCAAATCTTTCGAAGTTGAAGTTTGTTCACCGATTGAACGGGAACAAAATCCCTCATAGCACGTGATCATAGTAGGTTTTATTATTTTTAACATGTTTAAATTTAAAAAACTATTAATTTGTAAGACATATTTTGTTATTGTATAAAAATTAAGCCGAATCAAATTATGCAAGGAAGAGTTTACAAACAAAGAAAAAAAGAGTTTTTAAAGATTGTCGGGTAAATATATTAGCATAAATTAAATTTATTAGAATATTATTATTAGTAATATTTCATCATTTCTATTTTGATTTTCTTTAAAACATACAAGATAACATGATGGAAATATGTCAGAAAATTATTGAAGAGAGAGGGTTGATGAGGCAATAATTTGTGCTGAACTTATAGGAGAAACAACTTCATACATTCGTGGCCTTGGTTATGGGCCAAAGCCTATAAAGAAATTATACTATGTTTATTAGATCAAATGGGTCGTCTGAGAGAGAGGTCGAAAACAATTTAAAAGTTATACAAAAGAAGTGTGAAGAATAGAGTAAGATAATTAAATGACAACAAAAAACTATAGATTGGTTGAAAATGACAGTAGAAAAAATGGGCATACATCTGTCTAATGATGATGGTAAGTATTTAAAATAAGCACAGTAAGGTTGACTAAATAAGATAAAAAAATTTGGTTTAACTTATATTCTAAATTTCTTCTTGTAGGGCTAGACTTCTCAAGTGAAGTAAATGATGATTCGAGTTCTGATTTATTTCTATATTTTGATATTATAAAGTTTTTAAGTCTCTTTAATTTGTCTTCACAAAATTTGTTGCTTTGTAATGGACCTTGCAAGTTTGAACTGCTAGTTCTAATATTTATTGTTAAGTTATGGATTGCAGACATCAATTTATTGCATTTTCTTTGCATTTTCAAAATGTATTTCCTTCCAATTCTTAAACGTGATAGACTGCATGATTTACTATGAGTTGGCAAAAAATTCTAGTAATCTATCATGGATATTATGAGAGTGAAGCTTGCTTTGCTAACTTAATGTTATGTCTTAGTTTTGCAATCTTTCATTACTAATAGATAATAGGAAGATCGAATGCACGCTTTTAAATACGTAAATTAAATTATTACCCTTTATAGTTTTACCATGTTAGATCTCCGCTTCCCAAGTATATTGCTCTATTTATTTACATGTGGCTGCCAAAAAAAGAGATGAGAACTTCATAGATTCTGAACAACTAGATTATCATAGTAGCTCTAGTAGATCTGAATCCCATCATTTACTACAGCTATCTTAATTACAGTAATTTTTGCTTTTGGAGTTTTGATGTTAACTTTGCTTATTGTACTTACTGTAATGTTGGAGTCTTGTTAATGTTGGAGTCTTGTTAGAGTGATGGTTATGGAGTTTTGAATGATGTTAAGAAATAAGATCAGCATGATTATTGTAGATTGTTTGTTTTCCATGTAGAGCTAAAAAACTAGGAGGTCAGTGAATTTCCAATGTTATGCAAGTCTCATGCGCTTCAATTCATTTTAGGAACGTTACCTGCAAAATTTTAACGCTTCACTTTGGTTTGTGGAGAAATAATTCAGTACACTAAAATCAGATGATGATGGTTTGGATGTAATATTACTAGATGCAGATAACATATTGTCCTTATTTAGAAATTTAAGTAGGATTTCTTCCCGTGATTGGTAGATTGACAATGACCTTATAAATTGACTAATGTATTTATTTTTCATTTTCTTGCCATTTATATATTTTCTTATGGTAGCATTTTCTAGTTAGGAAGAAAAGGTTTGGAGATATGAAGCTTCAAGCCTCTGTGCTTCATGTTAGATTGAAGATTCAAATCCGAGCTAGCAACTTGTCTTTTATTCTTTTTACAAGGAAGCCTGTTGAACACTATAATACAACTTTAATTGCTATTAAAGATTTTAAGGTTTGGTAATTAAATATTTCTTCGCCTAAATATTCTTTCTTTTAACGTGTTCTATTCGACACATTATAAATTATTCAAGATGTTATGTGAACTTATATCCATGAAGATATTTGGGTACTCTAAATGAAGATATATGGCCAGGAGTTAGTACTTTGCCTAATTACAAATCTGCTTTTCTGAAGTGGCCTCCAAAGGTATTATGTTAAATTTTGTATGTCCACTGATCTGTCAAAAACCTTTTGATCTAGATTATGAACAATGGGCCATTTTAAGTTATAAAGTAAATTACTCCATCTCTTTGTTCATGCATGTGATTGAAATTAATTGAGTGGATCTTGTTTGCTGATATAAAGAGCTCCATTGAATGTTTTGTTAAGCATGACCTAGCTACAGTGGTTCCAAATCTTAAACCTGCGGGAATAGATCTTCTTTTTTAAGTACTTTAATACTTATGTTTATTTCGACAATCTTTATCAAAGTTATGTCCACAAAACTTTAAGATATGGTACATAGTGCTGATGGTGCACATGAAGGGGTTGTTTGGCTACAAGTAAGATTTAACTAAAGTACTATTTTATAGGTCTTATAAATCCATATTTAGTAAAATTAGATAGGATTTTTGAGAAACCTTTGATTTATATTAAAAAACTAAACTCTTAAACATATAGGCATCGCTTTTGCATGAGATTAATAAAACTTTTTTAAAAACTCTAAAAGTTAAATATGCTTGTATGGGAGCACTCCTGGGATTAGGCCAGAGTGGATAATATCGTGATGTTTGAGGATTTAAGTTTTTATAAATGATATCAGAGTAACACACAATCAAAGGATGAGAATTAAGTGCTATAAGATAATGTTTTATGTCATGGTAGTTATCTCTTGAACTATTGTTGAGACAAAGTTCTAAACGGTGAGAACCATCTCAAACATAAAGACAAAAATGAAGATACTAAATGCAATTGCTAAAAAGCACGATGTCAAATTGGATTCAAAGGCATTTGAGAAGGAACTTCATAACCAAGAGAGAGATCTCTATTTTTTAATAGATCATTTTACATATGAGGTATTTTTAGAAAACAAATAGAGTTATTTTTTAATAGCTTTCAGAAACTAATTGTTTGATCTTTTAGGGCTATTTGGCATAACCAGGGATAAATTTACACTTGTTTGATGAATCCACTAATCTTTTAGTCTTCTTGCCATTTACAAATTCACAACTTTGGATATGGATTATCTAGCCTCATAAAAGATTGCATTGCCTAACTAATTAGTAGCGCATATTCACTCCATATATCATATAAATTAAATACCAATGATTTCTTCATGGTATAATATAGCATTTCATTTACAGAGTTTATATAAATCATGACAAATGTCATCGAATGTTATAAAATCGCAGTCAGATCTCATCGGAAAAGGTTACCCCAAGAAACTCTTCTGAACTCCCTATCTCTCTCACACATCTTCACCTTCTTCTCTCTTTCCCTTTTGAACTTCTCTACTTTACACCCCTACTCACAAACAATGTTGGCAAAATAAGCAAAGAAGTTGTGATAGGAGTTGGCTTCGAAGGTATTGGCAAGATCAGTGACTTGCGAAGGAGAAATTGTGATAGGAGCTCTTTGGCGTAGGTATGGATGAGAACATGACATGTCGAGAGGAAACATTCTTGAAATGTGCTGATTCATGCACTGTCCAGATTTGATTAATTTGGGATCATTTTCCCATCAACGACTTCGTTGCCTTGGCGCACAAGATAGTAATGAAGAGTGAATATATATTGTTGCGGACTCAAATATACGCGGCGATAGATTTTAATTTTTCGTCTCAGCGTTGTACGTATATCCAGCACACAAACAGAATCGAAATAATAACACCAAGATTTTTACGTGAAAAACCCTGGAAAGGGAAAAAACCACGGGGCCACGCCCAGTTGAAAGAGTTCCACTAGTGTTGTTTGAAGTACACGAGGCTGATTCGTCCTTTAAATTCAGGACGATCAGATTACAATGAGTATCAGTTACAAGGACAAGCAGAACTTTGACGTCACTTGAATGTCCAGTAGAATTCCGGCGTCACTTGGAAAGAAGTCCGGCGTCACTCGGGCGTCGGGTAGAATTCCGGTGTCGGGCAGAATTCCGACGTTGCTCCCGTGTCGGGCAGAGCTCTGACGTCCCTCGGGCGCCTGGTGGTGCTTCCCGCGGTGTTCCGGCAGTGTTCTGGCGGAGTTCCGGCGGTGGTCGAGGAGGAGCTGTTCCCTCCTAGGCTTCTCTTCTCTTCTTCTTCTCCTCTTCTCTTCTTGGCTTGGGTCCCTTCTTAAGAAAAATGAGGGGCTATTTATAGTTTTTCTGGAGTGGCATAGCCCGTAAATATGTGAGGGATCAGGGGCAAATAGGGAGTGATCCGGATGAACGGCCGATATTGAATCCCTTGATCGTGAACCATTTATCAAGCATTTGAAGGTCTTAATGATATCAGAATTCTATCATCTTGGGCTCGTTGGATTCGTCTCGTCGAGCCGCTCGATTCAACTATAAGCTCACCAAAATTGGAGACCGTTTGGTAACTCAAATAGCTGTTTGATGCTTCCAACAGCGCTTCGGGTACTTGATTTGGACTCACTTGGGCTCGGATTGAGTCGAATTTGGTGTCGTTGGATTCGTATTTTCGAGACGCTCAGTTCGACTGTAAGTTTGCTGATATCGGAGTTTAAATGGTCTCTGAAATAATTTTTGAAATTTCCAACTTGAGTTTTTCCTCGAGATTCGTGCCCGATCAAGATGATTTTTTAACGATATATCAGTTGCCCCGCTATTTTCGGACGTTGAAGCTCCACGAGTCCGAAAATACTTTTTCCGGTATTTTACATTTGCCGAATCGCAAAAAATTGCGTTCCAAAAAATAATTGTTTGCTCGAACCCAACCATAGAGGCCCCGTTGAGCTCCGAAAGTGTCAAAATTGAGTCAGGAACGTCGAAAAACGTGTCCGGGGACCCCAAAAACGTCGAATTTGGACCGTCCGGGCCCGAAATCGGAGCCCATGAACGCGTATGCGGCCGAACCGACCGGCCGGCCGGCCGGCCACCGTCCGCCGCCGCCCGCGGCGGCGCCTGCGCCAACCGGCGCGTCCGCGCGCATCTGCGCGCGGAACCGCGCGAAACCGCGCGGGGCGCGGTTTTGTTTAAAAAAAAATTATTATTTTTTTATTTAAATTGTGGGTCCCACATGGGATTAAAAATCCGAAAAAATCCCAAAAAATCCCAAAAAATTCTGAAAATTTTGTAAAATTTCAGGGAATTTAATAGAATTTTGGAATCCTTCCCCCCTTTTAGAAAACTATAAATAGACCCCCCAAGGCCTAGTAGAAACTCGCCCCTTCTTCCCTTCTTCCTCTGGCTTTCTAGCTTTTGGCATTCTGAGGCTTTCCGCCATTTTTAAGTAGGTGACTTTCCCTACTTGACTTGGCGCCCCTCTTTTTGTGCAGTAGTTAGCGGCTTTCTCCCTTCCTCCCCCCGTTCTTCCTCCCTTTTTCTTCCTACTTCGGAGGCTTTCCACAGTCTTTCGTAGGTGATTTTCCCTACTTAGATCTGTGCCCCTCTTTAGTGAAGGAAGCAAAAATGGGTGATCTCGCCTCCTCTAAAGTTCCTTCAGAAGACCGTCTTGCGCAACGGTCTGAAGTTCCAAAGAGGGCCCAAAAGGCGCCGAAGGCCGACGATGTGATTTCCACTGTTACTGAGGACTCCTTCATCTCATTTAGGAAAAAGTTTCATTTTCCTAATGATTTGGTGATGAAGGTGCCAGCCAGAACTGATCGTGCCTGCTTTCCTCCCCCTGGATACGTGACGGTGTATGAATTTAGTCTGCGAGCGGGACTACGATTTCCTCCTTCCTCCGAACTGATCGACATTCTGACGCTTTGCGGGGTATGCTTGTCTCAATTTTCCTACAGGGCAATGTCGATCGTGATGGGCCTGATCGTGCTTTTCAGAGACCGCGGAGTGGTACTTTCCTCAGAGTGCCTTTCTCGGATGGGGCGTCTCTTTAGCGATGCGCAGGGACGCATTTCATTCAGGTCCAAGTGGTTGGACATCCGCACTCGAGACCCCTCGAAAGGTTGGATTAGCAACTTCTTTTATGTGCAGAATGATTGGGGTCTTCAGGAGAAGTGGGGGAAGTTGAAAGAGCTACCTGTCCCCCTTCATATCGGAGCAGAAGATTTGCTGAGGATACTCAAACTCCCTGATTTGGATGCTCTACACTACGAGATGCGTTACTTGAGTAGATATGTAGATGAGGAGTACTTGTTCAAGGTCGGATTATCTACTCAAGCAGGGAGATCACATGCTCAAATGTTGAAGAAGTCTGCTAGAGTTCCAGAAGTGGTCCCCCAAAAGAACCACTCCAAGCGACCAGGGAGCGAGGAAGGTTTGCAGGCATCGAGGAAGAAGAGGGCAGATGAAGTTTTGACAGTTGTTAGCAAAGGTCCCCAAGCCTCTCCATCCAAGTCATATATCCCAGAGGATGTGTTAAATCATCAGTGCATCGGCCGCCGACGGGCTGAGGAGTTGGTGAGTTCTCCTTCACTTTTTCTCCTTTTTTACATTTCTTAAGGAATATATTTCTGATATTTTTCTTGTCTCAGTATTCTGATTTCAAGCTTGAGATGACCAAGACTCTGAACGATTGAAACAAAGAGTTTGTGAAGGTTAAATACCTTCAGGGAGAGTACAAGAAGAAATATGACAGTAAAGTGAAGGAGATGAAGGTGGTGGAGGATCAGCTTGAGGGGTGCAGAACTGAGTTGGGGAACAAGATCACTTCAGTCTCTTCTCAGAATGAACGGATGGATCGTCTGCATATAGAGTTGGTGGAGGCACAAGCGACGATCAAGCAGCAGGAAAAGGCTCAGCAAGTCCTTGAGGCTGAGAATGAGAGGCTTCAGAGTGTACTGTCTGAGAAGGAGGCCCAGCAGTTACCATCAGCAGTTATTGAAGAGTTCAAGAAATCTTATGCTTTCAAGATCATTATTGAGGACCACATTCAGGAGGCTCGCAGTCATATCTATGATGTGGAGGTGAAGGCCTTGGAGGTAGAGTGCGCAGAGGATGGCTTCATCAGGGGCTTCATGAAGGGTGTTCGGATAGTACATCGCAAGACCGGAGCAGAGATCGAGGGACTGACTCCCAGCCAGGCTTCTAGTGATGCTTCTTCAGACTCTGGTGGTGAAGAGCTGGAGAGTGAGTTGCAGCGAGCTTTTACCTTGGAGGAGGACGAGGATGATGTTGAGATTCTATAGGGTGTCTTTGATGTAGTTTTGTATCTCTTTGCTTTCTTTCTAGTGCTTGTATATATGCTCGATGTTGATGTTTCTATCTGGTGTACTTGATGTTCAGTGATATATAAAGATGTTGTTGATGTTCTTTTCTCACATGCAAATGAAATTTACTTAGTTTTACTTCAGTTTGGACTTTAGTGAGCTCTCTTTTGACTTGAACAAATGTGAGGCATTCCTTTTCTTTAAAGATTTTGACCTATCCGGGGTTATTAGTGAAAGCATTTGTTCGATACCCTTAACCTGTCCGAAAAAAGGTCAGATCAACTCCCTTTGGGATTGATCATCAAATGATTTTGATATTCAAGATATCCTCCTAGGATACTTGACCTATCCGAGGTTGTTAGTCAAAGCATTTGCTTGATGACATTAACCTGTGCGGAAGAGGTCGGATCAAATCCCCCTGGGATTGATCATTCAGTGATTGAGATACAATATAGATTGTGTACTTCTCGAATCATAGAAAAAGAGTTTGGAGAGAAGAAACATTAGCACGACAAAGTGAATATCATATTGCTTTGTAATATGAGATAGCAGTTTCCTAGAATAACTTAGGGATACAAGAAAAAAGTTCTTCTATAATCAACACATAAGGGATGTACGAAAAACTTTATAATACGACTACAGGAGAAGGTAAAATATAAGACAAACATAACACATAGACAGATAGCAGTATCAACTCCTACTGATAATATTTGCGAAGATTGCCCACGTTCCAAGTTCGGGGAAGCATTTTTCCACCAGCATCCTTCAGTTTGAAGGTTCCAGGCTTGACCATAGCCGCTACCAAATAAGGACCTTCCCAGAGGGGGGAGAGCTTATTTCGCTGAGGGCCTTTTCCAGCGGCTTCAATGCTTCATAATACTAAGTCCCCAATAGTGATAGGGCGAGGTTTCACCCTTCGATTGTAGTAATGGGCAACTCTTTGGTGGTATGCACCGGTTCTGAGTGAGGCTTCATCTCTTACTTCTGGGAGGAGATCCAAATTTGCTCTAAGCTTTTCCTCGTTACTTTTGAAGTTGAAAGTCTGAACTCTGTGGCTAGGAACTCCGATATCAACTTGTATGACTGCTTCTGTACCAAAGCAAAGGTTATATGGGGTTTCTCCTGTAGGAGTTCTAGCGGTGGTCCGATAAGCCCAGAGGACATTGGGAAGTTCTTCGGCCCATTGCCCCCCAGCCTTCCCTAGACGTGTCTTCAGCCCTTTCAGGATTGTTTGGTTTGTAACCTCTGTTTGCCCATTAGTTTGAGGATGGGCAACAGCTGTGTGAATGAGCTGAATGTGAAAATCCCTATAAAAAGATGTAAAGATCTTCCCGGTGAATTGTGTCCCGTTATCAGTGATGATTTTTGCGGGAATGCCAAAATGACATATTATGTTTTTCCATAAAAATTGCTTGGTATTTGCTTCAGTAATCTTCGCCAAAGGTTCTGCCTCCACCCATTTGGTGAAGTAATCTACAGCAAAAATAATGAATTTTCGCTGTCCAGTCGCTATGGGAAAAGGTCCCATTATATCAATCCCCCATTGGGCAAAAGGCCAGGGGCTTTGAAGGGATGCAAGCTCCAGAGCGGGTGTATGAGTGAGGTTAGAATGCAGTTGACAGTTTTCACACTTTCGTGTGAATTCAAGTGCATCCTGTTTCATTGTAGGCCAATAGAATCCTTGTCTCATGATTTTGTAAGCTAACGCTCTTCCTCCCAGATGTTCTCCACATACTCCTGAATGAACTTCCCGAAGCGCGTAATCAGCTTCTGATGGTGGGAGACACTTGAGGTATGTCCCAATGAAGGAGCGCTTATACAACTCGTTGCTGATAATGGTGAAATTTGCAGCTCGTCTCTGAAGTCGTATTGCAGCTATAGGATCTTCGGGTAGTACCCCATCTTTCAAAAAAGACAAGATGGGTTCGATCCAAGACATCTCTCTTGGCTCGTAATTTGACTGTATGACCCATGGACCCTGAATGCTCGGAAAGTGGATTTCCTCGATACATCTTCTCTTATAGATGTCCCCCGTTGTTGATGTAGCAAGTTTAGAAAGAGCGTCTGCTCTTGCATTTTGTTCTCGGAGGATATGTATGATTTGATGCTCCCCTATACAGGCTAAGAGTAGCTTTACAATGCTACAATATTGAGCTAATTGTGGGTTGTGAATATCAAAATCCCCCTCCACCTGAGAGGCGACTAGTTGGGAATCAGTGTGGGCTATTAGGTTCTGGACTTCACAGTCAATTGCTAGTCTTAACCCAGCAACAAGGGCCTCGTATTCTGCTATGTTGTTGGTTGCCGGGAACTTGAGTCGAAGCCCGTATTCAAGGGTAACCTTCTGTGGAGAGATTAATAAAATTCCAGCCCCAGCCCTAGAACTCCCTGAAGCTCCATCGACGTACAACATCCAGCATGGAGAAGAAGGTGAAGCACTCAGTTGTACATCAGATACTGGAACGGTGCATTCAACTACGAAATCTGCTAGTGCTTGAGATTTAATATCAGGTCTAGGTAAGTAGTGGATATCAAATTCTCTGAGTTCTACAGACCACTTAACAAGCCTGCCTGATGCTTCTGGCTTTTGCAGAATGCTTTTTAGCGGCAGATTCGTGTAAACTCCAATTGAATGGGCTTGAAAGTAAGGGCGTAGTTTTCTGGCGGAATAAACTAACGCCAATGCTGTCTTATCTGCCAAAGGATAACGTCCCTCTACTTCAGATAAAATCTTACTAACATAGTAGATAGGACGTTGTATAGCATTTTCTTCTCGGACCAGAACTAAACTAATGGCTTGGATAGATACAGCCATATACAAATACAATCTCTCTCCTGGTATTGGTTTAGACAGTAGTGGCGGGGATGCCAAATACTTTCGCAATTGTTCAAAGGCTTCTTGACATTCATCTGTCCATTGAAATTCGGAGCTACGAGCACCTCTAAGTATCTTGAAGAAGGACAGATATTTGTCTCCTGAACGTGCCAGGAAATGAGATAGTGCCGCAATTCTCCCATTCAGCCTTTGGACCTCCTTGATGTTCTTTGGCGGCACCATGTCCCTTAGTGCCTTGATCTTCTTTGGATTGGCTTCGATTCCTCTATGGGTTACCATAAACCCTAAAAACTTACCAGAAGCGACTCCAAAAGCACATTTAGCGGGGTTGAGTCGCATATTGTAATGCCTTAACAAGTGAAAATATTGTTTCAGGTCAGGGATATGTTGGGTTTTTTCCAAACTTTTTACCAACATATCGTCTACGTACACCTCCATAGTACGTCCAATAAGGCTTTTGAAAACTTTATTCATGAGACGCTGATAAGTTGCTCCAGTATTTTTGAGCCCAAAGGGCATCACCCGGTAGCAGTACAATCCTTTGTCTGTTTGAAAAGCTGTTGCTTCTTCATCAGCAGGATTCATTTTTATTTGGTTGTAGCCGGAGTAGGCATCCATAAAGCTCAACATCTGATGACCAGAGGTGGTATCAACTAATTGATCGATGCGAGGGAGCGGGAAGCTATCCTTTGGGCAAGCTTTATTGAGATCAGTGTAATCTACACACATTCTCCAAGCTCCACTTCCCTTCCGTATAATGACAACATTTGCTAACCAAGTAGGATAGTGCACCTCTCGTATGAATCCAGCTTCTAAAAGCTTATCCACTTCTTGTTCAATTACTTGCTGGCGATCTGGTGCAAAGTTTCTCTTCTTCTGGATAATCGGTTTGCACGTTGGATTGACTTTGAGGGAGTGAACGATCACTTCGGGGTCAATTCCAGGCATATCTGCTGGACTCCATGCAAAAATATCCTGATTTTCTCGTAGAAAAGCTGTAAAGTTTTTCTTCTCATCATCTGAGAGCAGTGATCCAATTCGCACTGTCTTTGAAGGATGCTCTTCAGAGATAGATACAATAGTAAGGTCTTCCACAGGGGAAGCTCTCTAAGGAATATCTTCGCTCTGTAAATCAAAGTCCTCGATGCTCAGGGTAATCGTCGGACGAGACTTGATCTGCCTAAGATAGCAGGTCTGTGCTATTTGTTGATCTCCGCATACTACACCGACTCCTGATGGGGTATGGAACTTTAGCTTGAGGTGAGGAATGGATGCGATGATCCCAAAAATTGACTGGAGCGGTCTCCCAAAGATGGCGTTATAAGCTGACTCTGACTTTACCACGATGAATTGAATGGAGTGTGTACTCTGTCGAGGAAATTCTCCAAGGACTACCGGGAGACTGATTATTCCTTCTACTTGTACAGGTCGATTATCAAATCCATATAAAGGACCTGCAGCAGGTTGAAGTTTTTCTCTTGAGAGACCCATGTTGAGGAAAGTAGAGTAGAATAGGACATCTACGGAGCTTCCGTTGTCCACAAGAATTCTTTTGACATTGTAACACGGGTCACCAATGCCTGCGTTTATGACAAGCGGATCTTGATGGGGGGTTTTTACTCCTTCCAAGTCGGAATCATTGAACGTGATGGAATGATCGATACGAGCCTTTTTTGGAGTTGGATTTTCTTCCACAGTTAGAAAGACTTGGTCGGATAGTAAGGGGCCTCCTGCGATTGTTTCAATTTCGCCAACTGTTATCTGGTTATTCACTGGCTGTCTTTGTGGTTGATTCTGCCCCCCCAGTGGGATGAGTTTCTTCTCGGGTAGGTGAATTCCCGATAAACTGTCGAAGATAGCCCTAACGGATGAGTCTTTCAATCTCATCCTTAAGTTGCCTACAGGATTCAGTAGTGTGGCCACGACTACAATGAAAGTGGCAGTACTGATCTTGGTTTCTTATATTCGGCTTCAAAGGATGCGGCCACTTCACTTTGTCCTGATCTTGAATCGCCATCAACACATTTGCTCGAGATGTGTTGAGCGGAGTGTACTCCTTCTCTCGTCGGGGTTCTCGTCGTGGCAGTGGGGGTTTAGGAGGTAGATTGCTCTTCCCTTGCTTTTTTCATTGTGATAATGAATTATCCATTTCGGGTGCTCCCTTACGCTTTCCAGTGGGTTGCTCGAACTGTTTTCTGTGAGCGTTTATTGCCTCATCTGCTGATATTTATGCTTCCACATGATGGATCAGATCGGCATATGAGTGAACAGTATCGCGCATGAGTGCCGAATAGAAGGGGCCAGGACGTAGTCCTCCAAGAAAGACCCCTCTGAGCAATTCTGGGTCTACTCCTGGGATTTGTCGAGCCTCGATAGAAAACCGCTAAAAGTATTCTTTCAATGATTCTCCCTCATTCTGACGAATCCCAGAAAGGTGAGAAGAATCCTTAGCAATTCTTCGGTTGGCTACGAACTGTTTAACAAATACTTTGGCCAATTTGACAAACGTGGGGATTGTTCCGGCTGGGAGTGAATAGAACCATGTTTGAGCTTGTCCTTTAAGAGTAGCAGGGAAAACCTGGCAAAGGAGTGCATCTGAAGCTCGTTGAATATGCATGATGGTCATGTAATGGTCGATGTGCTCGTACGGGTCGGATGTCCCATCGTAGGATTCAATGCTTGGCAGCTTAAAGCCAGCCGGAATAGGGTGTTGAAGAATGGCTTCTGCCAAGGGTGACGACTCCTGGAAGTCCCACTGACGAAGAGGTTGCCTTATGCCTCCTGTGGGGAATTCCTCCAGGACTAATCATCGCAGTTCGTGGCGTAGGGCATTGCGAGGGAGCTCGGCAATGTGAGGTTGGGCTAGCTCCTCAGGGAGGTCTTGAGGAAGGCGAGATTGCTGACTTGCGTGTGGAGGATGGGTAGAACTTGCTGTATCAGCCAGCTCGTTCTCTTGACGTGACTGCGAACGCCTCCTGGGTGGAGGAAGAGGATTCTCAGCCTGAAGATGTTCAATGTGAACAGCTTCGACACGGGGTGGATCTCGAGGGAGAAGAACCTCCTCCTGAGGTGCTAGGGTCGGCTGTCGAGTCACTCGCAAGAGTTATAAGATCTTGTTTTGAGATTCTTCCATCTTTCGAATTCTCTCTTCTAGGGAGGGTCCCGAGGTCCCCTCTCCAGGTGCGTTTTGCCCCCCGGGGTATAAAGAGGCAGATATCGGATGTCTATGATTCATAGACTGATTTCTGGATTGATGAGAATGAGAACGGGAGGCTTCTATGAGGCGACTGCTACGCCTGTTGACCATCGTAGCAATACTTGAAGTTGTGGGATAAGTTTCCCACAAACGGCGCCAAACTGTTGCGGACTCAAATATACGCGGCGATAGATTTTAATTTTTCGTCTCAGCGTTGTACGTATATCCAGCACACAAACAGAATCGAAATAGTAACACCAAGATTTTTACGTGGAAAACCCTGGAAAGGGAAAAAACCACGGGGCCACGCCCAGTTGAAAGAGTTCCACTAGTGTTGTTTGAAGTACACGAGGCTGATTCATCCTTTAAATTCAGGACGATCAGATTACAATGAGTATCAGTTACAAGGACAAGCAGAACTTTGATGTCACTTGAATGTCCGGCAGAATTCCGGCGTCACTTGGAAAGAAGTCCGGCGTCACTCGGGCGTCGGGTAGAATTCCGGCGTCGGGCAGAATTCCGACGTTGCTCCCGTGTCGGGCAGAGCTCTGACGTCCCTCGGGCGCCTGGTGGTGCTTCCCGCGGTGTTCCGACGGAGTTCCGGCGGTGTTCCGGCGGAGTTCCGGCGGTGTTCCGGCGGTGTTCCGGCGGAGTTCCGGCGGTGGTCGAGGAGGAGCTGTTCCCTCCTAGGCTTCTCTTCTCTTCTTCTTCTCCTCTTCTCTTCTTGGCTTGGGTCCCTTCTTAAGAAAAATGAGGGGCTATTTATAATTTTTCTGGAGTGGCATAGCCCGTAAATATGTGAGGGATCAGGGGCAAATAGGGAGTGATCCGGATGAACGGCCGATATTGAATCCCTTGATCGTGAACAGTTTATCAAGCATTTGAAGGTTTTAATGATATCAGAATTCTATGATCTTGGGCTCGTTGGATTCGTCTCGTCGAGCCGCTCGATTCGACTATAAGCTCACCAAAATCGAAGACCGTTTGGTAACTCAAATAGCTGTTTGATGCTTACAACAGCGCTTCGGGTACTTGATTTGGACTCACTTGGGCTTGGATTGAGTCGAATTTGGTGTCGTTGGATTCGTATTTCCGAGACGCTCAGTTCGACTATAAGTTTGCTGATATCGGAGTTTAAATGGTCTCCGAAATAATTTTTGAAGTTTCCAACTTGAGTTTTTCCTCGAGATTCGTGCCCGATCAAGATGATTTTTTGACGATATTTCATATATATATATATATATATATATATATATATATATATGCACCCCTCTTTTTTATGATTTTTAGCTTTAACGATTTCTTGAACGACTGGGAATAAAAATATATTAATACATTTATCATACCTAAAAGCAAATATAGTTGTCAACAAAATATGAGTAAGAAAAAAGATAAAATGATAATAATATTAAAGAGAACAGAATAAGACCACAATCTGTAACGGTTGTTACGTTTCAAAATGTTAAGCACATTATGTCCCAGGAAACAAAATGTTAAACAAAACATAGCAAAACTCCAGTTGCACCATTTTTACAAGAGAATCCTATCTTCTCACTGAAGTCAAACTAGTCATTTTTCGCAACAAAAAAAGAAAATAAAACTACAACTTGTCGCATAAGATTTGATTGGCCATAACATCATCACTTACATATCTTCTTTTTTGAGCTCAGCAATTCTTACTGCTGCTATCAAATTTCGCATTTTGCTTCTTTCTCCACCAGACGAGGATTATTGTCTAAGAACTGCTGAATCCAAGTCTCTATTGGGGAGTATTTATCCTTCCATGAATCAAACTCAACAATTCTCCCATTCCTTGCTTTCTCCAACTTTAATTGAACCTCGTCCCATAATTTGCTTCTCTTGTTGGTGTTTTCTTCAGACACTTCGAGGGCTGAATACGCGCTTTTCAGGCTAGTAAACCTCTCCTTAAGACTTGAGCAATAGGTTTTATAACGAATAAGGTCCAACGTTAGATCCGTTTCCTTTTGCACAATCTCTAAATACTTCTGCTTCAAGGCATTAAGCTCATCCTCTGCTCTTCTACTAGCAGATTCTTCCCTCGCTCTTCGAACCTCTTCCATTAAATCATTTATCTTTTCTTGAGCAAGTTTCTCGCTTTCTCTGAGAGCCGTGCAATCCTTCTTTATGTTTTCGAGCTCCCCCTCAAGGCGAACACATTCCATCTTCTTCCTCTGAAACTTAATAATTTCTTTATTTTGCAAGCTACGCAGCTGAATCTGATTACTGGTTACCTGGATAAATTTCTGAATCTCTGCTTTGTTGTTCCTCAGGGAAAGCAGTTCCATCTCCAAGCTGCCATTTTTATCCTGCAGCTCGGCAACGGTGGCCGAGAAATCCTTCAAAGCCTCGGCCTTTGCCGACTCTTCTCGTTCCTTAAGAATGGCAGCTATCTTGCTGAACTCCGACCTGCGGAAGGACATGAAGGAGAAAAGCTCTGAGTTGGTCATGCTATCAAGCTGCTCTGAGAAGCCGTCGTTCGACGGCGGGTTAAGAGGAGGGGAAGAGTTCGTCGGCCCGCTGGTAGGCATTTTCTTCAAAACTGATTAAAAAAGAAAGAGAGCACTGGTGATTTCTGTAGGCTTGCAGATGAATTTGAACACCAGAAGAAGGCGAGGCAACCAAGACTTGTCACCTCGCGTGAAAAGCGTTGGGGCCTTTAAATAAAACTAACATTCCCTGTGACAAAAATTATGTGAATTTTAGGCTTTTATCCGAACAGAATCAAACATAGCCTACCATATAACCGTCGGTTTGGCTTCTGGTGCATATATATAAATTAATTATAATTATTTTATTAATTTAACATCTAATAAATTCTTAAACTATATGGTGTGTCGAATTGAACAGTAGAGTATGGAGGAGCGTCGAATAGCACCGCTAAAAGCAATCAAAAATTTTTTTTCTTCTATTGAATAAGCGAGGGAACACATAACCCAAAGATCAGATGGACGGAACCACGTATAATTTGAGGGTCTTAGGTTATTAGCGACGGTTAAGCTACTGACAATTTGTCGGTAAATTAGTGTCAATATTTGATGCGATCTATTTGACTCAAATATGTCAAAAAATATTGGGTTAGGACAACCCTTTTGTCATATGGGTCGGGTTCGGGTTGAACAAATCGACTCATTTAAAAATTCAGGTCGGATTCAGGTTGACCTGGAAACCCGAGAATGTCCCGCTCGCGACCCGGATCCGAACTCCCAGCGCGCAGTCTCGCCCCCCTCCCAGTCCACACTCGCGATCCGGATGGCCGAACGCACCGAACCCGCACCTATGTTGTGCCGCTACTCGCGCTCGCAGCCTTGCACTTCACCTGTACCAGCACTAGCCGCCAGCGCCAACACCCGGCCCACTGGAATGACGTGCTCATAGACGCGCCGGCCTTCGTGCTCGCGAGTCATGTCTGTCGATCGTCCGCACCCGATATTTCGGGTTTTCGGGTAGGTTCCGGGTTTGAATTTTTGACCCGTTTGAAAAATCGGGTCAAGTTCGGGTCAACCTATTTGGACCCGGGTCAATTCCTGGTTCGACCTGAACCCAACCCGAAACCCAGTTTTGGCACCCCTATTTAAAATCTCTTTTTACATTAATCAGTTGTTTTCTACTCACACACGCAAAATGCATCAATTTATGATTAGTTAACTTCTGCTAGAAAGCACATCATTTTTTTTAATAATTTTCAAATAACTACTTATATTTAATACATCGTTATCTTCCTCCTCTCATAAGAGCTTCAAACTTTCCCAAAAATAAAAAAACTTAAGAGCTTCAATCAATACTAGCTGTCCCGTATGGAGAAATTATTACGTGTGGAGTCTAGACATATTTTGTTCGGAGTCCATGAGTTGAATACATGTGGACTTTCTATCTCTTATATGCATCTTATACATATATTGTGTATAAGAGAGAGAAAAAAGTGCAAGCATCTTTAGCTGATTGGAGTCAGGATGCCGTCCAGACTCCACACATAATAATTTCTCTCACGCAAGATGCAACACCTATAACAACGACAACAACAACATCAAATCTTTATCCCACTATATGGGGTAGGCTACATGAATCCTTTTTTTCCATTGTGCCATGTTAAGAGTCAAATTCTCATTTAAATCTAATAAAGAAAGGTCATTTCTAATATTTTCTAACCAAGTCTTCTTTGGTCTACCTTTACCTTTCTTAACATAAGCCAAAACTAATACATCTACTCTCCTAACTGGGTCATCAGAAGGCTACCATTTTATGTGACCAAACCATCTAAGGTGACTCTCTAATCTTATTTGCCAACTCCAACCTTTTTCTTATATATGCTAATTTCGTATCCTGTCTCTAAGAGTAAAGCCACTCATCCACCTAAGCATCCTCATTTGTGCAACACTTAACTTAATAGTATTTTTCTCTTTTAATGGCCAACATTTTGCGCCATAAAGCATTGCAGGTCTCATTACCATCTTATAGAAGTTTTCCTTAAGTTTGAGGGGTACTTTTCTATCACACAACAAGTTTTATGCATTCCTCAACTTCAACCTTCGAACTCGAATTCTACTAATAATATCCCCATCTATTTCACCATCACTAATAGACCCAAGATATCTAAAATATGTACTCTTATTAATGACTTGATCACCCAAAGTCACAACCCCCTACTAGATCTATTACTACTTAAATTACACTCTATGTATTTGGTTTTAGATATACTCAAACGAAAACACTGAGGTTGACCTCCATAATTCAACTTTACTTTCAACTCCCTCTCTAGTCTTATCAATAAGAAGAATATCATCAGTAAAAAGCATACACCAGGGTACATCCTCTTGCAAATGTCTAGTACGGACATCCATGACTAAAGAAAAAAGATATGGGCTTAAGGATGATCCTTGTTGATGTACTCCAACTAAAATAGGACACATTAATTTAATTCCTCTATAATTCACATAATCTTGTGCATCACCTTTATTCTTAAAATAGGAATCAACACACTCATTCTCCACTCATCTGACATCCTTTTAGTTTTCAAAATAATATTAAAAGTTTAGTAAGCTAAGAAATTCTTTCATCTCCTAAGCATTTTCACACCTCTATTAGAATATCATTAGGTCCAACAGCCTTTTCACACTTCATTTCCTTTAAAGCCTTTCTAACTTCAGTTTTCTTAATACGTTGATAAAAATAATAAAACTCTATTTTCATGAGTGCTAAGGTTCCTAAAGATAATCATATTCTCACAATTTTTATTGAAGCAAAATATCTCATCCACCTTTGTTAAATATCCTCTTCTAATAAAAGAACTTTGTGATTTTCATCCTTAATGCAGTTCCCTTGAACTAAATCTTTATCGCTCCTATCTCTTAGTTTGGCTAATTATACATATATCTTTCACCCTCCTTTTTATATAATCTATTATATAAATCATTAAAAACTAAAATTTTTGCATCGTATATTACTTTATTAGATTCCTTACAGGCCTCTTTATATTTTTTTCTAATTGTCAAAGTTTTTGCATTTAAACCAATTTTTATAACAAATCTTTTGATTTTTTATCGTTTCTTGCACATTTTGATTCCACCACCAGCTATTTTTACTATTTTTAGCTTTTTCTTTTGATACTTCAAACATATCCTTTACAACATTCTTAATATCCCTGTTACTTTTTCACACATAACATTACCTTCCTCATGCACAAATAAAATCTTAAGATATCAAATTTTACTTTCAAAAATATTTTTATTGGTGTTCTTTAAATGCCCCCATCTAATCTTAGAACAACATTTACTTTATTTTTCACAATCCCCCTTCATCTTAAAGTCCAAAATTAAGAAGCAATGATGGGTATATAAACTTTCACTTAGAATAACTTAACAATCTTTGTAATCTAAACGATTATTTTTTATAAGAAAATAATTAATCTATGTTTTACTATATCTATTCTTATAGGTGATGAGATGCTTATTTATTTTCTTAAAAATGTTATTAGCAATTACAAAATTATAAGTTAAAGCAAAATCTAATATGGTCTTACTACCTTCATTTGTTGCTCCAAACCCATAGCCATCATGTATGCTTCTAAAATTATCTACCTCTCTACCAACATGTCCATTTAAATCTCCTCTAATAAAAACTCTTTCTTCAAGAGATATATTTTGTATTAATTCTTTTAAATCATTCCAAAATTTAAATTTTGAGCACATACCCAAACCTACTTGAGAAGCATAAGCACTTATAATATTAATAATCTCAATAATCTTCAAAGCTATAATTATATCTCTAATTGTATTAATTTTTATAATATTATCGTTCAAACTCTTATATATAATCACACCTACACCATTTCTAATATGACTCCTACCGAAATATAAAAGTTTAAATCCTAAACTATCAATCTCCTTAGATTTCTCTCTAACCCATTTAGTTTCTAAAATGCATAGAATGTTTATATGCCTATGAACCACAATATCTACTAATTCTATCAATTTTCTTATTAAGGAACCTACATTATGAGATCCTATCATAATTTTAGTTTCAAGGACTAGCTTCTTTGCCCACATCCATCCATGATGTGGGAACCCTTGCCTATTTAACACTACACCCGAGAGCCGGTGTAGCGACCCTTGCATAATTCTCACTATATTCATGCCATAAAACACGTCACTTCCAGGGAATGCCCAGCATTAACATAATGTATTAAAGGAATCATGTCATGATTATTTGATAAGTTTTATACTAGCATGATGCAACACCTCATTATCTAAATTTGGTTACAAATTTGTATTGCTTTCCCTTTGAGAAGTTTAAAATCTTTTCATTTGTTAAGCATCATTGGTTCTTCTTCGTAATTTAGGAGGATAAAATATTTGATCGAGTTTTAACTTTACTAGTTGGTGAAGACATTACAACAAAAATAGAAATTTTTGGTAGTTTTTTTGGTGTAATATTCCTTGTTAGAAGTAGCGACACATAGTCCACCGTAAATTTATGAAAGAATTTTTGTTATATTTTTAGTAGAAATTTTCACAAGAAATCTGCTGGAAAGAGACCTTAATTTATCATTTATTTCTTCCATCTACTCATTCACACAAAAGTCCTATTTTCTCGCATGAAAAAGTTGCTGGAGCCGTGCCTTCGGTCCAAGCCTTTAATTCATCATTACTGGATTTTCCTGGACAATTTTTCCTCTGCCGTTGAAGCTCTCAACTCTCCATCCACCTCTTTTGGGTAAGCTTCCTTCATTCGCCGTCCACCTCGACTCGCCATCCACTCTCCATTTTCTTCTTAGTGGTGATGATTATGTTGATACTGATTATGATAATGATGGTTTTATGTGCCATGGTTAATGCTTTGCTTGCCTCACCATTAGGGGTGTAAATGAGTTGTTCTTGAGCAACTCAAGTTTTTTCATATGAGCAAAAAATTTGTGCTTAGAACTATAACTTATCTAGCCAAGCAAAATGTTATTTATGAACATAAAGCATTCCTATATAGTTAGAAGTAGCAACTTAGTTTATGAATAACAATAATATAGTTTATGAACTGCAAATACTTTTTTTATCATTGATTGTAGATTCATGATTTCTTAAATCTCATATCTTGAGTCTTGTCTTATAAAGTTTCATATTAGAATTAATTGCAAAATTCATCATTATTTTTTGTTATTATACCAAGACTTTCACACACTTATTTCAATATTTTTATTTAAAGGTGTTACGAAACTTTTTTCCTTTAATTTTTATTGTTTAATACCTAAATCTTCTCATGTATGCTTCTTTCATTTACAGTAGCTTATGGATCTTAAAACAATGTACTCAACTTTTTTGAATTTTTAGTTTGGCAACTTGGGTTGGAGAGTTTGTGAGCTGATAGTTTGAACATTGCTGCCCAGGTTTTGTTAGATGGTTGATTTATGCCACATCTTTTGCCTTAAGAAATCTTTAAAGTTTGTGCATTATTTTTTATGGTTTCGTGACATTCTCTTTTATTGAGTATAAATCAGGGTCAAATTAAGCACTCATTTTTTTGTTATTACTTATTACTAAATGAGTCTTTAGCAAAAATTTTCATCCCCCCAAAAGGTGCATTTAAAGACATATCACTCATAAAAAGTAAAGCATATAGGGATTTATGGTTTTGTTTAGTTGTAGGAATTCATAGCTTAAGTGTGATATGGATATTCCAAATCAAATATGTTGGATGTATAACCAATTGTTGCCTGGACACAAGACATTAACAAATGAATTCATCAAAAAAGTAATTTTTTTCATTTAGGCAGTTTATCAACTACCTTCCCTTATATCAAATGGGAGGTTTCACTGTCCTTATTCTAAACATAAAAATCAAGCTTATCTCACACTAGATGAGGTTACTATTGATCTATATCCCAAAGCATTCATGCTATATCAGTATTAGACTTCACATGGTGAGTATGAGCCGCATTTAGACTCTCAATCAATCCCATCTACAAGTACTTACATTTTGAGGACTTGATTTATAATACAACTGAGCCATAATTTTAACAATACACAGATGAATCACTGAATAAGGAGACACATAATATTTATGATTTATTGTATGCTACGCAACAACCAATTTGGAATTGGTGCACTATTCACTCTGAGTTATGTATAGCTATGAAGATGTTGAGCATAAGATAAAATAGAATGTCCCCCATCTCTGAGAATTCTTTAATTAATTCAATGGGTTGCTTAAAGAGACCAACCCAATAAATAATATAACTCTAAAAAATTTATACTATACAAAGAAAATTATTTTGAAGCTTGGTTTTGTTATGACTCAGGCTCACGAGTTCTTATTTTGATGATAACCAACATTATGGCTCACATCTCCTAATATTTGGAATGTATATTTATTTCTGTGTATACTAATATTTCAGGAAACAGCATGCACCATCCAACAAAGAATCAAGGCTCAAGAACGGAGAATAAGTTATGATGTGTAATTCTTATAATTCTCATTTGATGTACTTTTTGATTTTTTGAGTCAACTCCTATAAGGGTGTATGCTTGCTTGTGATCATATACACACATTCTTAGGGGGATTGAGATCTATCAAAACCAGAAGTTCAACTTTTGAATAAATCGTAGTGGATGATTTTAGATCGTCTAGGATGATTTTAGATCATCCAGGATGATCTGTTCATTAAACTAATCATCCTGGATGATATTTATATCATCCTGGACGATCTAATATGATCTCAAAACCCTAGCTACCATAATAATTTAGGCAAGATTTTAAGTTCAGTTTTTGGTCTAATCGTCCAGGACGATCCATATCGTACTGAACGATCTATGATAATATTGCCTAAATTAATCCTATGATTAGTCAATTAAATCTACTTAATTTGATATTCTAATCATTGTGGATGATCTTATAATCATCCTGGATGATTAGTGCAAATTTGAACATATTATCCAGGTGATCGTCCTGGACTATTAGGTCAAATTCTGCACATTATCCTGGATGATCTTGCGATCGTCCTGGATGATTTTTGGCATAGAATTGAGTTTTTAGGGTTTTCTGAAGCGTCTTTTAAAGCCCATCATCCCGAACGATCCTGCGATCATCCTGGACAATCTTTGCTGCCAGAATTAATTTGGAAGGGTTTTTGGAGCTCTCTTTTTAAGCTTTCTCAAGGCACTTGATAGGTGTCTTTGGAAGCCATTGAGGCTTCATTTCTTTTAGAGAAAACTTGAAGAGAGAGCTTGAAAGGGAGAGAGGAAAGGGTGGAGTTTGAGAGGGAGAAGAGCCTTAGAAGGGGGATTTTCGAGGGAGTGTGAGGGAGTTCACACGGTTGCTCCGGCAAGCTTGCACCTAAGTACCATCAGATTCAAGGGTCGTCTTAAAGGAAGTTTTGGAAAGAAGAAGATCTCTTTGGTGTCGAAGGACTCGGCTACTCCGTCGCACCGGGGAAGGTGGAAGGGATTTTGTAAGGGCTTCTCCGCCTAACTGTGGGGGTTAAAGGAGTGTCACTAAAGGTGTAGTGCAATACTTGGAGGGTGCCTCTAGGGAGTGGACATAGGTCAGGTTGGATCGAACCACTATAAATCTGGTGTGTTTTTTCTGATTATTTTCTGCATTTTATTTTACTGCGATTAACTGCTTGGGTGAAATCTGTGATTGATCTTTTTATTATTGATTTAATTTTTTTTTCGCTGTAAGATATAAAAAGATTTTTCTTTTTATTTAAAGATGTTTTTTTAAATATCCAATTCACCCCCCTCTTGGTTAGCCTCGGGACTATTTCACAAGGGCTTAACATCCCTTTCAAACTTTCAGGTTTGACTGCTACAAAGATAGATTATTATGTTAATGGATGCATGTTGTACTACAAGAATAATTTTTTAGAGATTATATGTCGTCATTATAATGAACCAATATTTAAACTCAAATCTAAAAAAGGAAAGCAGAAGGATGTGTCAACCAATTAATTATTTAACTTACCCATTATTCCTAGAATAATATAAAGATCAGAAATTTTTTTTAGAAGCATAGATCGACTTGCCAACGAGATATATTTATAGATATTAGGAAGTTATGAGAGTGACTGCTTTGGATTGGTGAATGTGTATGAGCCGACCTAATCAGAGCTTGGCATAACCTAGATTATACTCGGAGGAGGGACTAGTATAGACATAATCATGCTTCTAATGTCAGGGGCATGGGTAGCGCTCTCTATACTAGGGGCTCAGTTCTATACATTCAGCATAGGTACTGATTGGTATGAATTTTAATAGATTTTAATAATTTTTTTAGTTATGAATACTAAACTAAGTACATTACGGAGAGGGATGCTGCATAAAGAACCCACTACTACTGAGTTGCACACTGGCGCTAAGAGGAACAACGGTGGGTGGATGAGCGAGTGAGGAGGGCCGTTGTGAGTATATAAGTTTACAATATTAAGAGAAATATTTTAGGTGATAATTATACAATGATTAATCTTATATTATTTTTTGT
Organism: Dendrobium chrysotoxum; assembly: GCA_019925795.1. Taxonomy (NCBI): domain Eukaryota; kingdom Viridiplantae; phylum Streptophyta; class Magnoliopsida; order Asparagales; family Orchidaceae; genus Dendrobium; species Dendrobium chrysotoxum. The sequence goes on along the minus strand of CM034306.1, from coordinate 30,983,066 downwards.
AGGATGAGAATACATGACTTCGAGAGAGCTATGATAGATATGGTGAGGGATCCTTTGGGGGATTAGAAGTTTATTCCGTATACCGCATATGATTGCAAGTGATAGGTAAAATGCATAAGGGAAGAGTTTTTTAATTTGGCTCGTAGGCCTATGCATATGAGGGGTAGTCCTCTAGTTCTTAAGCTTCTTAGCAAGTTTCCAGGAGGGTTTGGTTAACCAACAGGTGGCTTCCTTGATAGTAGATCTAGAGCATGTTCGAAAATCATAAACTAACATGTAAATAGAATAAAGTCAGAAACTAGAGGAGCTTCAGAGAACCAGGGAGAAATTTAATGGAAAGTAGACTACGCTTGCACTGCCTGAGGAGTGTGAGGAATGTGTTTGTAAATAGTTAATTTATTTTTTGATGTATAAGGTCTATGCCCATATTGTATAACTATTGTAATGTCTGAGAACATTTTGAGTAAAGTTTAATTAAATTTTGATGAAATACAGAAATATTAACATATATTATCTTGGTTCTTACTATATAAAATATTTGTGTTATTTTTTATTATTGTATTGTGGAATAATTGACATGAGAGGGTATTTTTTTTATCGGTTCTACAGATTTCTGGTGTATTTTTGATAGGTTTTTTGCCGGAGATGTTGATACGATGAGTTTAGCATATGAATTTTGGCTAAAAACAAGCAAAAAAAATTTGTCGGATTACAAGTGGAAAATCCATTGATTTTTTGCCAGAAATTCTAGTGAAAAATTCATCGATAACGCTTCCAAACACCATCATTTTTTTCAACCTAAATATGCTAGAAATTCTTTAGAAATCCACCAGAATGTTTTTTGTCAGAATTTGTTTCCAATGCCCAAAATTCTATCTGAAATCCACTGGAAATGATAATTACTGGTGGATTTATAAGGTTTTTCGTCTATCTAATAAAATTTTCTATAGTAAGATGACTATAAAGAGATTTATGAAAATACTATTAATATTGCATCCTTGGATAATATTGTTGAGGAGGCAAATTATCTACCTATATATGTATATGTAATTAGCTCGCATGTATTTGAATAGGCTCTTGTTCATGGGATTCAACCAAAGAGAGAAATAAGTTAAGACAACACTTGTTAAGAGGAAGCATTGATCTACAGTACAATTGCTAATGCAAACTTTTGAGCAAGCAGTCACTCACCTCAATAGAGCTAATGACGTATGAGCTCATTACAGGGGGTTCATATGAAAGATACATTCATTCTTGCCAAGTTCAACTGACGAACTCGGCTAAAATATTTATGACCCTGAGATGTACTCGATCATCTAGGAGAACTCACTCTTTCATAGTAGTTATTCATAATCATAGCTACCTACCTTATGTAAATATCCCAAATTAAGCTAAGAGAAATCACACCTATAAAGCATACAACAATGAATTTACTAGCTAAACTATTCTTTAGCTCATACGGCTTCTACCCAAGGGACTTACCGTTTAATTCTGTAGACTCACCTTAATAGATTTTCCTTACATACTAGTTTTCATCAACTTACGTGGAGTGCTCATTTATGAAGACTCATTCTGGGTAAAAAAATAAGATTGGTTAAAAAATTTATTGAAATATTCACATGCCTACATGTACTCAAGATATCTCTGAACCAATTAGCTAGCCATAAACCATTGTACCATCTATCATTATTTTCTTTAGAGTAACCCCACTCCTTTATTTTTTGCAATAGGAGATATTTGATTTCTAAATGTTATGTCTATGCAATTTATAACATAAACTTTAAGGATTATCTTTATAATATAAGCATTAGACATTTCTATTCTGTGACATGTTCACATATGCTTATGTGCTCAAGTTTTGTTACATTTTATAAAATTATTCTAAGTTGCTTTTATATGTGCTATTTTGTCATTTTTTTGATATATTTCATACATGTAAGTACTATAGGTGCAACTCTCTATTATTTAATGCAGCCCATCTTATCCCTTTGATTGGAAGCTTAGGCTACCAACCAAGAGATTTTGAGTTCAAAACATGCCTATGAAGTGTGCAGTAGTTTATAGAATAATTCTCTCAAAGTCCCCCACCAAAAAAAAAAATTGCTACCTACTTCAGTATTGTAATTATTCATAAAATAAAATTTGTCAAATTTTCTAAACAAATATATTAATAATTTATATTATATATATATATATATATATATATATATATATATATATATATATATATATATATATATATATATATATTAGGCTTAGAATCACTATAAGCGCAGATAAGCTTGGCGACTGGCTTTTCTTAATTTTTTTGTATTTCAATATTTTTGCAAAAAAGGCAGTGAGGACCCTTTAAACATTATATTCATGGGGTTATTAGATACATAACTCCTAAATATACTATAATTATATACCTAACACCTAAACCAATCTATTAACTTATCTACCACTAAATATCATTCCACTCATCTAAAATACCACTCCCATTAACTCTCATGAAAAACCCTCCCACACGCGTTATTCGCTTCAGCCCCTGCCTTACGCTTGGCCTCTTCTTCGCTCAAGGCCTGCCTTTCACCTCACCTTTTCTTCACTCAAGACCTGCCTTTCGCTCGACACCTGCCTTTGGTCGCCAAGGTTTGCTTTCATCTTCTCCATTTCTTCATTGCTATTGCATGAAGTGCTTTAAGTTTGCTTTTCATATTCTCCATTTGATTTGGATTATTTATGGAAATGGAATAACACGAGAATTACGTAATTAATTTTTAAAGATTACCTATTATACCACTGTAGCTATAACAATCAAAGCATGGTAGCAACTGAGGTTTTATACCGAATGATGTAATATACTTAAGGTAGAAAGCAATTGAGAGAGCTCTTCCCTTCTTTATAAGGAAGAATTTTTTATATTATAAGGCCTTTCTCATTTTAAAAAAGAGAAGGCATCAATGATTTAAATAGTGTTTATATTTTACCTAATTAAAGTGATAGGCATTTTGGACATTAAACTTTTAGAAAAAAATTTAGGACAACAGATTGTTTGATACTTCCCTACTTATTTTATCCTATAATATTCACGAGGGTAGAGAGAAATAGAGTTTAGCATCCTTGCTTTGTATGAAAATCCAATAAACAGATAGATAAGAGAGAGGGGTATATTATTTATAAGCAAAACCAAAGTTTTTACATTAAACCCCTTGAAAAGGGTGAAAAACCATGGAGCCTCGCCTAGTTTGAATGAATCCGTTAGTATTTGTAGTTGATAACAAATGACGCCCTTCCTAGGGGGAAGGTGTCAGCTCAATATAGCATATATACATCATATAGAGTACTTCAAACATATGGAAGACTCTAATGACATGAGAGTTATCCTTAAGAGAGTGTTGGCATGTTCATCAAATTGGTAGGATGGTATTTGGGAAATAGAAATAGATGTCAATGGGATCGTAGTAGGTGAATGACGGAGGTCAAAAGAATTATAGTTGGGCAATAGTGGTCTGAAGGATTATAGTTATACAGTGATAGAGGTTGGAAGGATTATAGTCGGATGATAGTGATCTGAAGGACTATAGTCAAGTGATAGTGGTCGAAGGGTGGTAGTTAGAATGCGATGGGGGTCGAAAGGATAGTAGTTGATGGGTGATGTGTCACAACCCAACCTGACTAAGAGAGGTCCTATAATGTTGTGGTGTGATAGGTAAATCCTCAGATCTAGTTTTGAAAATTTTTAGATTCTCTTTCAATAATCATTTTAAATAAACTACAGACTATTGAGCTACTAAAATATCTAGATACTAAAAATAAGCTCATCTATAGTATTTCTTTCATTTATTTAAAATGTCTATACTACAGTACATATCTACATGTAAAAGCTACAGAACTGAGTCATAAATAAGTCATGACTGTGAAAAATCAAAATAGGGAAATACCTATAAACTTTAATCAGCCATGAACTACTAATCACAAGCTCTTTCCCTTTCCCAAAGCTTAAGAAACTAGAAGCAAAATCATAGTGAGCTACAACAGCTTAGCAGGCTACACAAATCGATCTAAATTTTCAAAATTCTTTTATTAAATATTTTACTGAATATTTAAAATTAGTTAAATGCAATTTAATAAATGACCATACTGACAAATATAATATGAGCATAGTAGTTATCCAATTATAAAAAAATAATACTTACCGGATGAATAATTTATAACTCATATCATAGAATAGTTCATATCACTTTACCCAGGCCCAAATAAAATCTCAAAGGATTCTAGCCCATTATGACAAGCAAGTCAACTAGTATTTACTGGTCTTCTACAGACATCACAATAAAAACAATAGTGATTAACTATTACACAATCACATATTCACATTCATTCTTAATGATTGTATTAGTAATATTCTTAAAAATGCTTATTAAGTAAAAATATATAATTTCAATACATAAAAAGTTACCAAGGACTGCACAAAACTTCATTTTAAGACTTTAATTGTATTATAATACTATTTTTCACATTCTAGATTAGTTTCTATCAAAAAAACTTCACAAATTCTCAAATACCTAATATAAAATTTTTAAAAATGACTCAAAATATTCATAATCTAAATCTCAATAATATAGAAAAAGTTATGAGATGAAAGTTTTACCAGTGCAAAGTTATACATATTTTTTGGTAATAAAAAAAATTTAATCAGAGAAATTATAGAAACTTCAAAAATTTTAAAATTGAGATAGTCATAATATGATGTACATCAATCCATATAACTTTCCAACTGGGCTGTTGGCCAAAAAAACCCGAAGCATCTCAAATAAGGCTTTCTCTCTCTAAACCCTCTCTCTTGTTTGGCAGTTGCGATCAAATGAATAAATGAAATAATGGACTTTAATATATATATATATATATATATATATATATATATATATATATATATAAAATAGCCGAGCGCTATAGTGCTAGCACCTAGTGTTGTGGCCCTAGTTCATTTTTCTAAAATATGGAGAATGGATCATTATAATATCACTATTTGGAATTTGGTACTATAACAACATTGAGGTACTCGGACACCCAATGCTAAGGCACTCTCACAGTAACATTTTTTATATTTTGCTAAAATTTTATCTAGAACCTTATTACTCATTCTAGACACACACATCCATTTACAAACAGTAAAAGACTTTCAAACGCATGCAAATGGATGTAAAACATGAATTCAAATCTTTACCTTAAAAGTTCTCTTTTTTCATTTTTGAGTTGTTAAAATCCATCCAGCTTAGAAAAATTATCCTCGTTATTTACGTTAAGGATTCAAGCACAAAATAGGTATAAAACAAATTTGTATAATAAATATCCAAATGACCAAGATCCTAAGTAAGTCAAAAATGAAATCAAAAGCTCATCAAAGGAAATCAAGTCCTATCATACAATGTTTTAATTCATTCAATCACATATCATTCACTTATGCAATGAGAAACCATGTTAGTCAATTATTTAAAAAATATTTCTTACCAATCGAGCTCTCAGGTAAATCCTCTCGAGGGACAATCCACTATTTATATCCCCGTGGTCCACATCAAAAGCATTATCTTTCAAAAGGTAACACTGACCTGAATGTATTCTACCACAATGAATGCATTCGCTATTACTACAAGTTAATACTGTTGATACAGATCACCTCAAATTAGTATATCTAGTTTTATTCTTATTAACATGGTCTCTATCTACTTTATCTCTGGTCCTCTTCATGCTGTTATCATACCTGGAGCCCACATCATGCCTAGATACCATTAATGTCAACTCAATCTCTATGAATTTGGCATGCTCCACTAACTTAAAAAATTCTTAGATCTATAGAGGAACTAATGGATGTCTTAATTCCCTATTAAATCCTTGTAGAAACCTATTACACTTTTCTTCAGTAGTAAGGATCGAATGAGGATCCTTATCATCCTGGATGATTTATTATAATCATGCCTAAATTAATCTTTTGATTAGGAGACTAATTATGGTTAGTTTGATCAATCATATCGTACATGAAAATCTACTTGGATCATCCTAGATGATCCTTTATATTTCGTAGGAAGATATTCTATCGTCCAAGATGAAAATCATAATTTTCTTCTAATCATCCAGGGGATTTTCCTGGACATCCTAAGAGGTTTGCGAGATGATATGTCGATTTCCAACTATATTAAATTAATCATCCCAGATGATCATATAATCGTACATGATGATATGTATAAAATACTTCTACTGATCGTACAGAGAAAAGGTGATCGTCTTGGCTAAAGGGCTATTTTGTACTAATCATATAGTAATATCGTAGGATTGTCCTGAACGATCTTTGACGTAAAATTGAAAATTAGGGATTTTTTGAAAGTCTCCTATTTATGTTATCTTATTTATTGTTAAGAAAATCTTTTACGGTTTAGTTTTCTTGAGGGATAGCGTAGAGAAGGAAGAGGAAGAGCTTAAGAGAGAGATCCTTGTGAGAGGGAGTTATGAGGGATTCAGAAAGGTTGCTCCAATTACGGTGTTCATCATCTTCTTCAAGTTGCTGTCCTTCTTCCGTGGTGGCTCTGTGGAATATCTTCATCAGCATCAGATCTAGGTTCTCTACCTACTCCAGCTGGGAGTAAAAGGATTGTCAAGTTCTTTGCCTACTCCAGGAGGGAGTAAAAGGATTATTTAGCTTCTCTACCTAATCCAGGAGGGAGTAAAAGGATTCAATATACTTTACCTCATTGAGTCGATGGAAAGCTTTTATAAGGGCTTCTCCCTCTTACCGTGGGGGCAAAAAGAGAGACACTTCTTTTAGTGGAGTACCTAGAAAGGAGATTTCTGGAGAGTGGACGTAGGTCAGATTTGACCAAACCACTATAAAATTTGGTGTGTTCTTTCTTATTACATTTTTGTATTTAAATTTTTGTATTTATTTATGATTTGTTCTGTGGTTGAAAAATCTGATTGTATTATTTTTGTGAAATTATTTTTGCTTCCGCATCAAGGGTTATTATTTTGTTTTAAAATATTTAAAAATGATAAAAAGGTTTTTTTATTTAAAAATTTTTAAAACACCAATTCACCACCCTCTTGGTTAGCCTCAGGCTAGTTCTTAGAGATTTAACAAGCTTCATGAACTTTTAAAAGGTATCAGAGCAGTATTCATAAATTATGTTTTAGAAAACTTTTAAATTTTGATCAATGACTAACTTTGGTAATCGTAATATTTCGAAAGGCTATTCAATCACTCAACCACCTCTTTTTGATAATATTCCTTTTAATTTTTGGAAAACACACATATCCACCTTTTTATAATCAATTTATTATTGCATGTGGATGCTAGTTAAAAAAGGATATTCTGCACCTTTTCATCTTGTTAATGGCATAAAAATTAAACTTCCTTTTTGTGAATGGAGTCTAAAAGATGAGATTTAGCCCAACTGAATGCTAAGTGTTTAAACTATTTTTTTTGTGCCTTAAAATTTGAATATTATATGCGTGTTTTCACTTATTCTTCTCGTAAGGAAATTTGGGACAAACTATGCATAGCATATGAAGGTACAAGAAAAGTTAAACAATCAAGGATGAACTTTTTACTTCATGATTTTGAACTATTTCACTTATAACCTAGTGAATCCATTTCTGAAATGTATATTAGATTTACACAAATTATTACATCCCTGCATGACTTAGGAACAGAACTCATAAATTATGAAAAGTTAACATGATTCTGAGATGTTACCCTTTTTCCTTTGATGCAAAAATTACCGCCATCACTGAATCTAAGGATATAAATATTTATTCATTTGATAACTTACTTAGATCACTCATTGCGTACAAGTAAAGAGTGAACCAAAGGAAGCTTGATGCAGATGAGAAGAAAAAAGAGAAAACTGTAGCCTTAAAGGCAAATAATTCTAACACTGATTCTGATGATAATGACATCGCCTTAATGACTAGGTAGTTCAAAAGCTTTCTAAAGGGAAATCAAAAGCATCATTAGAAATGGAACAAAGGTAAGATTGGTAAGAATTCTAAAGTTTCTTCTAATGTTGTTTGTTTTGAATGCTGGAAGCCAGGGCACCTGAAGTCTGATTGCCCAACTCTTAAAGCCCACCTAAGCAAGGAGAAGGGTGAAGAAAACCCTAAGTTCAAGAAGGCAAAGTGAAGGACCCAAAGGGCTTTCCGGGCGGACTTAGCATCAGACTCTTCTGAAACTGAAGCAGAAGAGGAGGTAATAAACCTGTGCTTAATGGAAGATGATCATCTTGATCATTCTGATCAAGAGGAGGTATGTGAGCTTACCTATGATCAATTATTTAAAGTTTTTAAAAAAATCCATTATGCATATAGGAAGCTTAAAAAACCATATGCCTCCCTTAAATTTGAATTTCTAATTATGCAAAAAGTGCATGAATGCATAAGGAAAGATCATTCCACTTTTAATAGCAATCATATGGCATTACTTGATGAATTTAATGAATTGAATAAAAAGCATCTTGATTTAACTAATAAGCATGATTCCTTAAAAACATCACATGTTGAATTAGAAATACATTCAAGGAATTAGAAACTATTGCATCTGAATTAGACAACAGTGAGCATGCATTAAAATTAGAAGCTGTAAGTTATGAAAAGGCTAATGAATTTCTAAGAGCAAAAATTAGTGCATTTGAGAATAACAAAACACCTCTTACACTTGCATAGTTTTATATCAAACCATCACATCATGCATCCAACCCTAGGAAGAGGCACCATAACTCACATAGATTAGTAAATTCTTTTCCTGGTATCAGATGTTTTTCATGTGGCATGCTTGGACACATCGCACACACTTGTACTATTCATCATAGAACTCATTTAGTGTGGAGACCGAAATTTCATACACCACAGCATAGCATGCATGCAGCTCATTCTTCAATTCATTAGGTGGAACCCAAACCAATTTATGTTCCTAAATCTAACCCTTATTTTTTATAGGTGTGCTCTCATAAAGGCCTCATGAGAGCATGTTATACCTAGACAGTGGATATTCAAGGCACATTACTTGAGATGGAAATCAATTTATTTCACTGGAGGCTAGGGCAAGAGGCAAGGTGACACTTGGAGATAATACCACTAGGAGAGTGGTAGGTTAAGGTATAATTAGTAATTAAAAAAATTTCATCATTTAAAATGTTTTACTTGAAGATGGCTTGAAACATAATTTGCTCAGCATCAGCCAGCACTGTGATAAAGGCTTCAGCATAAAATTTCTATCAAGCAGTTGTATTAAAAGCTTAAATGATAATATTATTTTATAGAGAAAAAGGATCAACAACATCTACATGCTTGATTTAAATAATATTGAATGTTCTGCTTCATTTTACTTAAAAATAATTGCTAATGAATATTGGTTGTGGCATAAAAGATTGTGTCATGCAAGCATGAAAAGCTTTAGGAAGATCACCCAAAAAGACTTAGTGAGAGGTATCCCCAAATTAGAGTTCACTAAAGACCACTTGTGTGATGCCTATCAATTAGGGAAATAAGTCAAATCCTCCTCCCACTCAATTAAAGTCATTAACATTAGCAAACCCTTAAGTCCTTCACATGGATCTCTTAGGACCTGTCAGCACTGTAAGCCTAGGAGGAAAAGTCTTTGGGTATGTGATTGTTGATGATTATTTGAGGTTCACTTGGGTTAGATTCCTATCACATGAAAGTGAATCATTCGAGGAGTTTAAGTCTTTTTCCACTTGGATTCAGAGGAAGCTAGGTTGTAAAATTGTAACCATTCATAGTGACCATGGTGGAGAATTTAAAAATGAAAAATTTAAATCTTTATGTAAGGAACAAGGGATGCATCATAATTTTTTAGCTCTTAGGACAGCTCAGTAGAATGGGGTAGCTGAAAGAAAGAACAAGACCTTGGTAGAAGCCGCTAGAGTCATGTTAGCTAACTCTCTTCCTAAATACATCTAGGCAGAAGCGGTGAATACTACTTGATATGGTCTAAATAAGGTAAATCTTAGATCCAAGCTGAATAAAATATTCTATGAAATCCTTAAGGGTAAGACACCCAACCTCTCTCACCTTCATGTCTTTAGATGTAAAGTGTTCATTTTGAATAATGGGAAGTCTTAACTAGGAAAGTTTGACCCAAAATCAGATGAAAGAGTGTTGCTAGGTTACTCAAGTGTTGGAAAATCCTATAGAGTCTTCAATAAAAGGACACTTATAGTAGAGGAGACCATACATATTATTTTTAATGAATTTGATAATTCTGGAGGGTCTAGGGTGGAGGAAGAAGAAGTAGTAGAAGTCACCTAGGGAGTAGAATCTATAAATTTAGAGAAAAGGGTTTAACCTAAAATTACACTACCTAGAGAATGGAGATATTATTCAAGTCATCCTACAGAACTGATTTTTAGAGACCCTTCTGAAGGTGTTAAAACTATGCATGGACATAAAAAAGAAGTAAACCATAATGCCTTCATATTAATGACTGAACCCACCAACATAAATCAAGCCCTATTTGATAAATTCTAGATCTTAGCCATGTAGAAAGAGTTGAATCAATTTGTAAGGATTGATATTTAGGAGCTAGTTAAAAGACCTAAGGACTAGAGTATTTTTGGAACAAAATGGGTTTTCAAAAATAAAATGAATAATTCAGGTGTAGTGGTGAGAAATAGAGCAAGATTAGTGGCTAAGGGGTATAATCTAATAGAAGGGATTGAATTTGAAGTGACATTTGCCCCTGTAGCTAGATTAGAAGCCTTTAGGGTGCTACTAGCTTTTACCTATTTTAAGAGATTCAAACTGTACCAAATGGATGTCAAAAGTGCCTTTCTGAATGGGGTAATAAAAGAAGATGTGTATGCTGAACAACCATCAGGCTTTGAAATTCCTAATTTTTTAATTATGTGTTAAAATTAAAAAAAGGCTTTATATGAACTAAAATAAGCACCCAGGGCATGGTATGAAAGACTTAGCATATTCCTACTAGAAAGAACCTTTGTTAAGGGGAGCGTTGACACCACCTTATTTCTATAAAAAGGTATGTGATGAATTACTGATTGTTCAAATCTATGTTGATGAAATTCTATTTGTATCTTCTGATGAATATCTATGTGATGAATTTTTAAAAATAAGAAGGAGTTTGAAATGAGTATGATGGGAGAACTAAATTACTTTCTTACCTTTAGTATAAGGCAAAAGAATGATGGAACTTTTCTTAGTCACTCAAAATATATTAAGGACATCCTTGAGAAATATGAGATGGATAAAGCCAAGACAATCAACACTCCCATGAGTTCCACTATTAAGTTAGATAAGGATTCAAATGAAAAATCTATTGATCAAAAGAAATATAGAGAAAAAATTGGATCACTTCTTTACTTGACTACTAGCAGACCTCAGATTATGTTTAGTGTTTGTCTCTATGTTAGATTTCAGGTTGATCTAAAAGAGTCCCACTTGACTGCTATTAAGAGAATTCTTAGATATCTCTTAGGAACCCAAGACTTAGGAATCTGGTATCGTAGGCATAACACTTCTTTTGAAATCTGAGGATATTCTGATTCAGATTTTATAGGATGCAGGGTTGATAGAAAAAGCACTTCTGGGATATATCAATTCATAGGGTAATCCATAATCTCTTAGTCTAGTAAAAAATAAAACTCAGTTACACTGTCCACTGGTGAAGCTGAATACATTGTTTTAGGAAGTTGTGTGGCATAAGTCGTTTGGTTAAAACAACTAATTCTAGATTTAGGATTACTTGTAGGCACAATTTCAATCCTATGTGGTAAAACTAGTGCCATCTATATTTCAAAGAATCTAATCCAACCCTCAAGGACCAAACACATCGACATTAGGCACCAATTTATTTGGGACCATGTTACTAAAGGAGACGTAGAGCTACACCATGTAGCCCCTGAAAACCAACTTGTAGATATCTTCATAAAACCACTAGCTTTTGAAACCTTTAGCACCTTAAGAACCAAATTAAGTGTGATAGATATTCATGCTTGAAAATGATGCCTTCTATTTATATTTCTGTTCTTATTATTTATTTGATTTGTTTGTTTATTTCTTTTTATGTGTTTTTAGTTTATATTTTTTATTTCATATTATTTTTTCTTTAGTATTTTAAAAATCAGATCGCTGCTCACTTCTGCTAATACACTTGCTTTTCAAATGAGATTTTTGCCTTATTTTTATTTAGAAGCTTATAAGCAGTGATTGACTCCTCTAAAATAATTAAAGGAATAAAAATTGATGATTTTTTCTCTTCCACTAACTCTTTTAATGGTATATCTTTCTTTTTGAATTAAATCTATTTTAAAATTAAAAAGTTGGATTTTGAAATAGAAATCTATTTTATGTTCCTACAATAATCTATCACATATAAATATCATTCTAAATTAATGAATCACTTTTGTATTTTCTTAATTTAGTGGTTACATGTATTATATGAATATGATTCTATTTTATTGTTATCTTTTCTTTATATTAGAGATTGAGTTTTTCTTCTGTTATATCTGGAAGATAATCTCATAACTGAGAGTCTTTGAAGGTTATGAAAGCAAGCAAGTTCGCAGAAAAAATAAAAAGAGGCATAAAATGAGCCCAACACTAAAAAGATGTGCAATATTCGTCAATTAATTACAAGATACACAAAATATAGCAAATATCAAAAGATGTGCAAAGTGCATCAACTAACTAAAAAAGAGGTATAAAATGAGCTCACAAAGAAATAAGCTTCCTTCTCTTTCAAATCTTTAAAATTCTTAGAAGAATCCATGTGCCACTTAATATCTTCAAACACTTAATATTGAAAATCATGATTTCTGATTCTTTACTTTGCAATACTTTTTATCAAATATTTTTTGAATCAAAGTTTGAAAGATCAATTTTCTTATCTAATTTCTTTTTTCAGAATTAGATTTTTATTTAAAAGGAACTTTAACTTTTATGGTGTTTGAGATAGGGTTTACAAAATTTATTTTCTAACTTTTTTGGATTTCAGCGTTATCAATTCATTCGTATTGGTCCTTAAATCTAAAATTAAGGAAAATTCATCATTTATTGGAGTTGTTTGATTAAAAAAACCTTTGATTTTGATTTATGTATGGTCTTATTTGGTTTTTATATTTATTTTTATATGCTTTATATGTTTTTATTTTTATTTTGAAATCCTTCTGATCATCACATTCCATTCTTGAATTTTTCTTATTTTGCTGACATCATCTAGGATGATCGACATCATCATGTATGATCTGAACAAAAAATTCCAATCTCAGTTCTAGCATATCCAATAGCTTATATTAATCAATTATTGGTGATCATCTCGTAAGGTTACATCATCATCCTGGATGATCCATGTGGCAGGAGTCGCTGAACGATTTGAATGCTATTAGGTCGATCCATTATTGGTCATCATCCTGGATGATCCACATGTTCATCCTGGATGATATATCTAGTCAATGATCATCATGCTGACTCATCAGGTATAACGTCCTGGGTCTAATCATCCCAAACGATATCTTATCATCCTGGATGATAAGACCAACTTTTTTGGCCATTCATCTAGATGACATTATTGCACCAGATCATCCTGGATGATCTCACGATCATCCTGGATGATTTTCCTAGTCCTATATAAACATCCAATCTCAAGCCTTATTCTTCACTCAAGGATTTCCAAATCTCTTTTCTCTCATTCAAGTTCTCAATTCTTGGATATGGCCGACGGCAAAAGATCTCATGCGCTCATAGGCAACTCTTCTAGGAGTGCTATCGATCCAAGGTTTACTGAAGTAGTTGATGAAGCTACTTATACCCTCTATAAATATGCTGGTATTAACCCTTCCAAGATTATAATTCAATCCACTCTGAACTTTCAAGTACTGCACCTATTCGCTAACACAACTCTTGGATTCATTCTTACTCTTGCCTTCCCTTTTAACTCTGAACTACTCTTCAAATTCTTTACAAGCCTTTACCAGAATTTCAATTTTTCTGCTCTGTAATCATATGTGAATAGAAGGCCTGTAGAGATTACCTATCAGGATTTCTATGAATTTCTTCACTTGTCCACCACTGGAGACAAACTCCATATATTAACTTCTGTTCCTGATTTCAATTGGACCCATGTTAACAATACTCTTAGGGAAACCAATGTTCACTATCATGATTCCATAGTAAATACCTTGGTTAAAGATGCACAAACCATCCAGCACATCCTTTATAACATAATTATTCCTAAAACTGGGGACTGGATTCACATTACTCATATCCTTTCACTCACCACCAACTACATTATGGCAAACTTTCAATTTAATACAACTGATCTTATCATCTGATATATTGAACATTTAACCTGTATTAGGGATCCAGCCACAAAAGAAAGCCAAACTTAGCCCTAGGACATAGGGATATCACATTACCTATGTCTTTGAATCAAAATACATCCTTCAATTCCCTGCTCCACCTAATCACTACCATATCTTCTACTCAAATAGCTCCTTCTATACCCTTCACAGTACTCATCATCCCAATGTGCGCGAGGAGCCTGGAGAAGAAGAGGACGGTCCTATTCCTGCACCTGTCCCTATCAGCCCACAACCACAGATTGATCAACTAGTTTAGAGATTTGATTAATGGGAGGCTAGGTTTGAAGCTTATGTCACCGAGCAGTAACGACAACATGTAGAGGATATTGCTCATTTTGAAAACTATGCCACCCAATAACAGATGTATGACCAGGATATTGTCTTATTTTGTGAGCAGTTTACCTCTCTTTCCCGATACTTTGAGCCACCATCACCTCCACCTGATCAGAGTTCTTCTTTCTAGTTTGTTAGTGTTTTTATTTTTGTACTTTATTCTATTTAGTGTTTTTCTTTCTTCCTCTTTTTATTGATGTCAAAAGGGGGAGTAGTATGTTGCTTAGTATGTTGTTTGCTTATGTTTTAGTGGAATGTGTTTTGTTCTATTTCTATTTTTTGTTTATGTCTCATTTAAAAAAAAAGTAACAAAAATAAATAATTTTCCTGTCTTTGAAATTTTTTTTCAACAATGTTTGTCATCATCACAAAAGGGGAGATTGTTGCAAATCTGGGCCTAATTATAGTGATTTTGATGTTAACAAACATTATGGTTTCTTTACAACTACTATTCTTGCATATCTATTTTGTTTTCCATGCTCACTAACATTTCAGGTCTATAAGTTCACTTGGAACATCAATCAGCTTAAGATCAGGTAGACTATGGTTAAGTAAGTCTGTAATTTTTATTCCAATGCATCTTTTACCCAGATGTATTATGATGGATCTTGAAGATAAGTAACCTTGTATACATACACTTAGGGAGAGAAATTTAGTGAGTTAGAGTTTTTCTATTTTTGAACATATCATACAGGATGATTGTAAATCATCCTTGACGATCAGTTAAAAATAGAAACAATAATTAGGGCATCCTTAATAATTACTTTTGCTTAACTAATCATCTTGGATGACTTATATTATACATGACGATTAGTACATATTACAAAAATTAGTCGCCAATCACATTTTAGGCAAGATTTTATAATTCAAAATTTGTTCTTATCATACAGATGATCCTTATCATCTTGGATGATTTATTATAATCATGCCTAAAATAATGCTTTGATTAGGAGACTAATTATGGTTAGATTGATAAATCATATCGTACATAATGATCTACTTGGATTGTCCTGGAGAATCCGTAATATTTCGTAGGATGATCTCCTATCGTCCAAGACGAAAACCATAATTTTCTTCTAATCGTCCAAAGGATCGTCCTGGTCATCCCGAGAGGTTTTTAGAATGATATTTCGATTGCCACCCATATTGAACTAATCATCCAGGATAATATCATAATCGTACAGGATGATCTATAGAAAATACTTCTACTGATTATACAAAGCAAAGGTAATCTTCCTGGCTGAAAGGGCTATTTTTTTCTAATCATAGAGGACGATCATTGGATCATCCTGGATGACCTTTGATGCAAAATTTAAAATAAGGGCTTTATTTGAATTCTCCTATTTAAGGTCTCTTATTTGCTGTTAAGAAAATATTTTGTTGTTTAGTCTTCTAGAGAGAGCTTAGAGAAGGAAGAGGGACAGCTTGAGAGAGAGAGAGAGATCCTTGTGAGGGGAAGTTAGGATTCACAAAGTTTTCTCCAAGCAAAGTGTTCATCATCTTTTTCAAGCTACTATCCTACTTCCTTGGTGGCTCTGGGGAAGATCTTCATTAGCATCAGATCTAGGTTCTCTGCCTACTCCATGTGGGAGTAAAAAGATTATCAGGTGCTCAGCCTACTCCAAGAGGGAGTAAAAGGATTGTTCAGGTTCTTTTCCTACTCTAGGAGGGAGTAAAAGGATTCAAGGTACTCTGCCTCATCGGATTGGTGAAACAATTTTGTAAGGGCTTCTTCGCCTTATCATGGGGGCAAAAGGAGAGACACTTCTTTAGTGTAATACCTAAAAAGGAAGTTTTTGGGGAGTGGACATAGGTTAGATTTGACCAAACCACTATAAAATATGGTGTGTTCTTTCTTATTACTTTTCTACATTTTAATTTTTGCATTTATCTGTGATTTGTTCTGTGGTTGAAAATTTTGATTATACTATATTTGTAAAATTATTTTTACTTCCGCATCAAGGGTTATTATTTTGTTTTAAAATATTTAAAATAGATAAAAAGATTTTCCTTTTTATTTAAGAATTTTTAAAACACCAATTTACCCCCTACTTGGTTAGCCTCAGGCTAGTTCTTAGAGGTTTAACAACCTTCACGAACTTTCATAAACTAGAGTCATAGTCTTAGATAATGGCATCACAACACAAGGCCACTAATTGCACTTTAAATATAAAACAAAACCATTATTCCATTCATTTGTTTGATCACTAGCAACCATGAGGAGAGAGAATGAGAGGGTTTTAAGAGAGGAAAGAAAAGATTTTGAGATGCTTTCGATCATTTTTAGTTGTCAGCCCAATTAGGTAAGTTATTCATATCATGGTAGGTCACATTATGTCTATCTCAATTTTCACAAGTATAAAGTATTTCAAAATTTTTAATTAAATTTATATTTTAATTACCAAAAAAAGAATATCTTTGCACTAAAAAAATTTTTACTATGTAACTTTTTATATGTTATAGAGATTGAGATTTTGAATATTTTGAATATTTTTTGAAAATTTTTCCCTAGTGATTTTGGAAATTGTGTGTTTTTATTGAATATAAAATAATCTAAATTGCTAAGAATAGTACTATAGTATGATTAAAGTCTTAAAATGATGTTTTACGTAAACTCCGGTAATTTGGTTATGTTTTGAAACTGTGAATTTTGCTTAGTAGGAAATTTTGTTATCTATCATTATAGAAAATTGTGTAATCATGAATGTGCATGTATGGTCAGTTATATAGTTTATGTAATTATGGATATATCAGACCCAAATATGATAAATAGAGAGAGTGTCAGTCGAGCAGTTTATGTATATAGTACTGCTCTGATGATCAATTTTGATATAGTTTCTCAGTTTGCTAATTTGATAACCATAATGATGGATGAACTACATAGTAGAGTTCTTACTATTATATCTGATGAGTTGGATTGACATTTGTAGATATATTTGAGATTGGAGCCTCTAAGATTTCAGGATGCTGTTGAGCCTAGGGCAGTTAAAGATATATTGAGGTGACTAGAGAAGACTTTTGATGGTACATAGTGTCCTCTTGAGAGAAAAATATCATTAGCAGTCATTTTGTTAGATGGTAAGGTTGAGCGCTAGTGGATGAGCTAGCAGGAGGATAAATTTTATGGGATATTAAACTTTTAGATTAGTTGGGAAGAGTTCTCTGATGTGTTTTGAGATTTGTTTATACCACCTTCTACAGGTCATCAAATATAGGAGACTTTTTTGAGATTAGTTCAAGGGAGCAGGACTGTGATGCAGCAAAAGGAAAAGTTTACTGCTTTAGTTAGATATGCTCTGTAGTTAGCACTTCCATAAAAAAGTGCTACAGATTTGTTAGAGGAGTCCAAGACAGTGTAAGATACCACTAATACCATTTTAATTTCCTAATTTTTCTATGCTTATGGAGAGATCCTGATTGATTGAAAATTATCTAAAAGATACTCAGCAATGGTGGACACTAGTAGGAAAAGATTTGGTGGTGAGAGTTTGGTAGTGGATTTTTTAGAATGAAGAATAGATTTATACTTGGAGAGTCCAGGAAAGATGGATAGGCAATTTCTATGGAAGCTTTGAGTAGAAGCAGTGTTGCAAGTTTAAGAGTTTTGTTGATGGGGTAACTGTATGTCAGTGTGTTGGCAGACATCACTTTGTTCAGTGCTATAGAATGACTGGATAACATTTTCAGTGTTGTCAGATTAGACACAGGATGGTGGAGTGCCTACAAGCTAGTTTGACTGATGATTTGAGCCCAGATTTGAGAGTTTGAGTAGACCAATAAGGAGATTAAGTAAAGTTCCACTATGTATGTATTCTGAGGGCCCATTTGGTAGAGGCAGTGGATCTAGTTCTATGATAAGTATACTGTTTACAGGTTAGAGAGAGTCTAGTAACTCTATTTCTCCAGCTCTAATTTAGCTAAGTATTTATAGTTTGACATGGCAGAAGGATTTATAAGCTCTAAATGTGATTATAAGTATGTCTTACATTTCTAATATACTATGTTATATTTTATTTAGTTATGGAGCTAGTCAATTATTTATTTTTTAGCATTTCTTCAATTTAGTACACTTGTTTTCAATTTTACTACCTTTCCTCTATCTACTTTACTGACTAGAGATGGTCTGATATCCAGTAGAGTATGTTTTTGTGAACTTATGATTTTTCATAAAATATGGAGGTATAGTTTGATTTTATTACTATTTTTATATTTAATGTCATTTTGGATATGGATTGTTTGAGTAAGTATGAGGCTTGGATTGATTATTCAATGAAGTGAGACACTTTACTTTTGGACAGTGAGAGTTATGTATTTAGGGAGTTAGATGTGTTTTAAGAATTAGTTGATCAAGGATTCGTCTAACCTAGTCTATCTCTAAAGGAAGCACCTATTCTGTTTATGAAGAAAAAATAATACTATATATATATATATATATATATATATTATCAAGAATAAGTCTTCTCTACCACTGATTGATGATCTAGTTGATCAGCTTACTAGATTATCTGTGTTGTCAAAGATTGATTTGTGATATAGCTATTATTAGCTGAAGGTGAGAGAGGATGATGTAACGAAGACAACTTTCAATAAGAGGTGCGAACACTATGTGTTCCTAATCATGCCTTTTGGGGTGACTAATGCACTAGTCATCTTTATGGATTTGATGAACAAAGTGTTCAGAGTTTTTTTTTTGTTTAGTTTATAATTATTTTCATAAATGATATTTTTGTTTATTCTTATTCAGAAGAAGATCATGTTAGACAACTAAAGACTATTTTGGAAACTTTGAGGCAGTATCAATTATATGAAAAATTCTCCAAATGTGAGTTATAACAAAGGAGTATTTATTTTTTGGGGTACGTGGTGAGTAGGACGAGTATTTCTATAGTTCCCTATAAAGTTTAGGCAATTATTGATTGGCTGAGGCATATTATTATATTTGAGGTACCTAGTTTCTTAGGTATGGTTGAACATTACATAAAGTTTGTGAAAGGGTTTTCTCAAATTTCTCCACCTCCAAAAAGATGGACTTAAAAGTCAGTAGCTTTTATCTGAACATTAGTCTGAGGCCAGTTTTCAGAGATTAAAGGATTTTTTTACTTCTGCTCTAGTTTTAACTCTTCCATCTAGTATAAAAGGATTTTGGGTATTCAATGATGCTTCTCTAAAGGGACTGGGATTTGTATTGATGTAGCATAGTAACTTATGCCTCCAAAAAATTGAACCCACACAAGAGGAAGTATTTGACACAGGATCATGAACTTATTAATGTGGTATTCACTCTAAAGACCTAGAGATATTTTCTATATGATGTTAGGTGTTAGATTTTCATGGATCATCATAATCTATAGTATATATTCACTCAAAAGGATTTGAATCTGAGTTAAATGAGATGGCATGAATTGATTAAGGACTATAATCTAACTATTCAGTATTAGCCTCGTATGATAAATGTGGTAGCAGATGCTTGGAACATGAATTCTTTTGGATTATTATGTATTCAGCTTTCTTCTGATAAGTGTTTGATATGGGATATAGAGATATTACAACTAGAGGTGATTTCTTTATTAATTGGGATTCTAGAATATTGGCTTAGATGGTTATTTAGCTTTCACTACAAGAAAATTCAGGAAGCTCGTAAGTCAGCTATAAAATATATAAAATTAATTGATCTGATCAAAGCTAGTAAGAAATCTAAACTATGACTATCTGATGCTGGTATTATTTTCTATAAGAACTGACTTTGGGTTCCAAATTTTGGAGCTTTAAGATGGGTTATTCTAATGAGGCTCATCATTCAGGGTATATTATTCATCCATGAAGCATTAAAATGTATAGTGATTTTAGAGATATGTTTTGGTGGCCTAGATTGAAAAAGAATGTTGCAAATGTTGTTGTAAAATGTGAGGCCTAGTTAATGAAGGATGAGCATCAATGATCGAGAGGATTTTTATAACCATAACCATTCTAGAGTGGAACTAGGAAGAAGTGATAATAGATTTTGCTATGGGTTTTCCCAAGTTGAGATAAAGAACATGATGTCATTTAGGTCTGAATTGATCATCTCACAAAGTTTACTCATTTCATTTTGATCTAACAATCTAATTTAGTAGACAAGTTAGCATAGGTATACGTGCATTAGATTATCATATTACATGGGATTCCGAAGGTTATAGTCTTTGAAAGAGATATCATGCTCACTTCCATATTATGGAGGGGTATTATGTAATATCCCAAGATCAAATTTGAAAAAATTATTTTTTTTTCTTTTAAAATCAATACGAAGCTATCTATTTCTCTTTTATCAATATAATATGAATTGAAATAGAATTATTTATAAAAATATCAAAATACAACTACATTCTTATTCTAATATCATCCGTATTACTCAAAAATCATATAATTACAATCTATTATCACTAGTCTTGAGTACAAAAGAATAGTCAAAATATAGAAAAAAATAAAATAATGGTAAACCTAGAAAATGCTAACAAATCTCACACCGCTAATCCTCTATTCTAACCTAAAATTATTTAAACCACAAATAATGAGCTCAAAAGTAACCAAATTCTAAAGAAACAGTATGCATGTTAGCAGTTAAATCATAGCAGTAATATTTATATGATTATGAATCAATGTAGAAGTAATAAAAATCACATACTATAGAAATAAAGTCTATAGCAAGTCAAATAATACGGTATGGAAACCAGCAAAGTAGTATGATGGGGAAATTAATAAATCAACATGGATATTGAATTGATAAAATAGTCATCATATCAGTACTATCAATTAGTAAAAAAATCATATAAAGCTATAAAACTAAAGCATTGTTAAATACTATCAGAATTATAACATTATAATAAAATATTATAATGATGTACACATACTATCTACTTATTCAATATCAGTATCAAATCAGTATTTTAATCACATGTTGAGTACATCGCCTACTCAATATATCACAGACTTAGTATTAGTATCAATAATCATTATAGTAAATCAGTAGTAATATTAAATAGTATTGATGTTTGTATCTTTAATAATAACAGTCCAGTGGCAGGAGTAGTAAAATAATGTAATAACAATAAATTCATGCTATAACAATAATTTTGTATAATAGTAGGAATAATTCCTTAATAATATGTATTACAGTAGTCACAGTAAACAAGTAAGCGGCCAGAATCCTTTGAGATTTTATTTGAGATCAGAGAAATTTGATATAAATTGGTTTGTGACATAAATTTTAGTTTATTTTATTGTTCAGAGTTATATTACTTGAATTTGATTAACTATTACACCCTTATTACTTTGCTCAGCATAACTATGGTTTGCTTCTGGTTTTTAGGATTTGGGAAAGGGAATGAGCATGTTGATTAGTAATTTTAGGATTTGATTTTACTTTATAGGTACTTTTTAGTTTCGATTTTGATATAGTCATTGTTAGCTTTGGTTATATTTTGTTCTGCTCTTTGTTCTGTAGTCACGTATTATAATGTTGATCCTGTATAAAATTTTTGATGAAATTAAAGAGATTTTATGAATGTGTTTTTTTTTTCATTGCTCTAGATATTTTAGTAGCTATGTTGTTTGTCATTTATTTAAAAGATATATTGAAAGAGCATCTGAAATATTTTCAAAACTATATCTTGGGGTTTATCGAATATAGCTCAACACGATAGGATCTATCTTTTTAGGTTTTATTGTAACATTAAATGTAAATAAATCTATAGAAATTAATATGTCATCGAGTGAGATAATTTTGAGTAGTGCTCGGTGTTAATTATGTTCTATTTTCATATGCCAATTTTTTTTTAAATTGTGTGTATTTTGTGAAATTGTCTGATGGATCAGTAAGACCTAGATATGACTGATGCACGAAGTGCTAGTAATACTATGCTAGAACATAGTACTGCTCCTACTATTTGTTCTAATTCACTCTCCCAATTTGCCAGTTTTGTTATTACAATTGATCAATGAAACCTAGAGTAGGATGTTATCTATTTAATCTATTGATATGGATAAACACTTAAAGATATTTTAAGGATCATGCAACTGAGGTTTAAGGAGACAGCTGAGCTTAGGATAACAGAGGATTAATTGAAGTGATTAATATAAATTTTAATGGGATGTAGTGTCCTCTAGAGAGGAAGATAACTTAGGAAAAGCTTTTGTTAGATAGAGAGACTGAGCGATGGTGGTAGGGCCAGTAGAAGGAAAAAAATTTAGAGGAGGCTAAATTCCCTAGTCAATTGGGAAGAGTTGTAGATGTATTTAGCTCTTAGTTTATACCTCCGTCTGCATGGTAGAAAATATAGAAGATGTGTTTGAGATTGATTAAGGAAAGTAGCTCAAAGATGTAATACAAGATAATATTTATTAGCTAGCTAAATACACTCTGAAGTTGGTTAGCACTTTCGAGAAGAAGTATTATAGATTTTGAATAGTCCTTCGAGATAGTATGAGGTTGCCCTTGGTTCCATTCTATATTTTTTATTTTTCTAAGCTCGTGGAGAGGGCTTGTATGATTTAAATTAAACTAACAGCTAATCAGTAGTGGTGGGCTATGTCACGCCCTAAGATCTAAACTAGAAAAAACTATATCTTTTAAATTTTTATAATAATAACCAAGGCTAAATAATTTTAGACAATAATAAAATATAGTGGAAAAGAATCTATTGAACAAAGCATCAATATGCATCAATATTTATACTCCAAAAATTTTATATACAAATCCCAGAGCCATATAATTATTAAATACTATCTCGACAGTCCTGACAACAAAAGAGCCTTAAAAATGAAAAAAAATCCTAAAGACTCCGGTATCTGATCAGTCTCACACTCCTGATCCTCTTTCATGACCTAAAATCATTAAACCACATATATTGAGCTAAAAAGCCTAATAGGTTACTTAAATCCTATTATTGAACTTAAAGTATTGAAAAGATATAGTATGCATGTAATCATTCAGTTTATAATAGTAACAATTTATATGATCATGAATCTGTGCAATAATAATAAGACACATGTTGTAATAATAAAGCCTATAAAATAATATAGCCTGAAAAATAGTATGGTATGGAGGTCGAAACAGTAAAGCAGTAAAGGATCGTTCTTAAATAAAACCATATATCATAGCAGTGCTATACAAATAGTAAAGAAATCATATGAAGTCATATAAATCAGTAAAGTGGAAGTGTCTATGAAAACTGATAGAAGTCAATAACAAATACAAAGTACTATACGAAAATCTAATAAGAGTGTAAAAATGAGGTTTAGTTATTTAGTACCAGTATAAAATCAGTATCTTGATCACATGCTCATTAATCATGTGCTTAGTAATAGTAAATCAACAATAATATTGAATCACTAATAGAAATAATAAATTATTAGCTATAAATAATTAATAGCGAGTCAGTATAGTAAATCAGTATCTAATATGAATGTTTAAGCGGTCATACTAAACATGTAAGGAGTTCTAGCTTGCATGGTATTTTATTTAGTAATCAGTATTAGTATAAGTTGTCTTTAAGTAAATGGAGTGGTCACACCTTCCATCAGCACAATAGTTAACTCCTTAAAGCTCCCAATATTTAAATCATGTAAATCAAAAGAGGACAACTCTACAGATCATAGTATTTTAAGGAAAGCTCATCATCCCACCATCCTGTAAAAGTATAAATTAGTCTCTAGTCAACTTCAAAAATAACTAGCCTTTACTTATTTCAACACACATTACTAAAATCTTGTACAACTGCACACACATTTTTATAAAAGTAATAACAACCATTTATTACTCTTTCATATGCCTATCTTCAATCAACTTGCTAGCATTAATAGTGTAATTACATCAACATACCAAAATCTCTATTTTTGTATAAATCATACAAATGGTAGAAATTATAATTTTTAATATATGAAAATATAAAATTATATGGTCAAAATGGAAAGAATTATCAATATTATATTGTAAAAAAATTTAGTAGTAGAAGTTCACTAAATCAGGATAAAGTACAACTAAAATCAATTTGGAAGAAATTGAACGATAAAAATAAAAGTAGGATAGAAGGAACCAAAGTGATTTAAACAAATTTTGTAAAAGTGGCGAAGCTAACTGGCGACCAAAAACCTCACTTTCCCTTTCCTCACTCCTCCCCATACCCTTTCTTTCCTTTTCTTTCTCGTCAGGCTAACTGAAGCAATGAAGAGTGGAGATTAAGTGGCAAGTTTTAGATTCAAATATAAATAAAAACTCTTCTCAGTGCTCGACACCACAGCGCTACATGCCAATTCCTATCGATGTTGTGCTCCCATTGTAATGATTTGTTTTATAAATTTCTTGAGAGCATTAGCACTACAGTGCCACTATCTGGCACTTACCAGCATCACTGTTCTCTCAAGCGCAACACCATAGCTTTGCTTTCAAAATTTTCCAAAATTTCATATTTAAAAATTTTGAGGTTATTATAGGTTGCTCTTAGAAAACATTTTGGAGCTGAGGCTTTTAGTAGTGGAGTTTTTTGGAAAGGGGAGCATATTTGGGCCCTAAGACTCTAGGAGAGGTGGACTATCCATGGTAGATCCTAGTGATGCAGGTGTTATTTGTTCTAGAGGTTTTATGAGTGGGGCACCATTATATCAGAGTTTTGGCAGGAGGAACTTGGGTCAGTGTTATTAGATGATAGGTCAGTGCTTCTGATGTGGTTAGACTAGACACAGGGTAGCTGAGTGTCCATGGACAGGACTCGACAAAAATTTTGTGACACCCAAAAACCTAAATTGGAAAAATTTCTTATTTCAACTCGTGATTAATCTACGAGAGCTTCTAATAATCTAATAATCTAATAAGTCTAATGGGAATAACTATAAATTATACACATCAAAATATTTCTATATTCATTCATAAAAAATGAATTTACGATAGCTAGGAAATCAATTACTACATGAGTTTCTCCCTTTAAACTCTTAAGTACAAAATTATAAAAACTAGAATATAGAAAATAAAATAAAACATGAATCCTAATCTTCCTTGCTCTACTGGATATTGACCCTTTCTTAATAATATGCTAAAATCACGGAGCGAGCTACAGTTTAGTAGGTTACAAGAATCTATAGTTGCAATCATTGCAAGGCAATAAAAAATAATATGCATGTAGTAATTCAATTCATATCAGTATAAACATGTAACTATAAGAGCATGTAGTAGTCAATATGAATAGTATCTTTTTATATGAGTAATAAAAACCAATATATTCAATGTAATTCATAATCAGTGATCTGTAACCATATAAAAGATTAGAAGATTTTGTCATTCCTATATTCATGTCAAATGCAATTTAGTGGGTCTATCATGAATCTATACATGCATATATATTATACCATTTTATCTCAATTTATATGTTATCTCGTATGTATCGATATACTTGTCATATAAAGAAAATGTTCTTTATCTGAGATATGTATGTTGTATAGTATAAAAGCAAGTATATCAAGTATTGTATTATATATAATGCAATATATATCATATAACACATATGTATCAATCTTATCAACTGTATAATGCATCTGTATCGATTATGTCCTATGTCATGTGCATATCATATTATATCATATCACATATGTAATTTGTTATGCATGATCATATCTCATGTATATGCAAGCAAGATAGGAAACCTAACTACTTATGTTATTTTCTCTTGCATCACATTTTAAGGGCCAACTCTATAGAAATCAAACTCAATCATATATGTCTAGTTTCAAAGAAGTCTCATATCACATGTCACAAGTTAGGTCATTTTCAGGTAACAAGTCATCACTTTTTTCCCGTTGGCACATCATATCATATTACTCTGCCCCTTATACTTTCCTTTTTTCATATCACTTATGATTAAATCACAAACTTTATTTATAGGAAATTTAGTGAACCAACCCTTATGTATAAGGTAACATGTCTCTAGCTAACCTAAATTAGTCAATAATTTCTAGCTAGCTTTTCTTTCCTTTACCATATTTCATATTATATAAATCAAAATATGAAACATCATACACATCTAATGAAATTATCCATATGCTCGTCAATATGCTTGTATTATGCTAAAAATGCATATTTGACTAAATGAATAATAAATATATACATATCATGTATTTCATGTCTAGGTGTACTACTCTGACTCTTGATTATTTTATATTGTATGTTATATTGCTCATTTCAAATAAAATGACATATATATATATAAAACCAACATGTGAAATTTTAATATCAACTAGTCAAAATATTCAGGTTGACGATATCTAGGACATATCAAAAGTTACTTGGTAAAAAATCATTAAAATGAGTGATATTGCATCTTTATTAATTTTAGGAGGGAGAAAATAGGTAAAATACAAAATCATTGAAAATAGAAGTAAGGTTAAGATTACCGATAATGATCATAATACTTTTCATAACTCGCATGATGAAAAATACCTGCTCAAACCCCACTTTCTCTCTCCTCTTTCTCCTTTTTATTCTCTTCTTTTATCTCCCATTCTCTCTCTCTTCTCTCACCTTGCCAAAGATGAAATGGTGGATGAAGAGGATAGTTTGAGGGATTTAAATGAATTAGAATAGAATATTATATACATAAATAATTTTTCTGATGTAGCATTGTGGCCCTCTAGACTTAGCACTGCAATGCTCCCTCAAACAATTAAAACTAGAGAGCTTAGCACTGCAGCGCCGCAGTGCTCTCTCAGTTAATTTTTAGAAATTTAGAGAAATTAATTTATGGTTACTATATATTTTGAGTTTAGAGCTGATTATTTTGTTAAACAAGCAGGGAGACCAAGGATACCTCCACCTCATTTGTTAACCGAGGGATATTCTAGCAAACGTAGTGGTTTTGCGGGAAGAAGACGATCTAGGTACCAAAAAAATCATGCTCTTATTGCAAGTTTGTCACGCCCTAGAATCTAAATTAGAGAGAATTATATCTATATCTTTTTAATATAATAACCATAATTATCCAATTTCTTTTAATAATATAAATATCACTGAAAACAAATCTATTGATTAAAATATCGATATATATCAAAACTTATCTCTTCAAAAATCATGTACAATAGTTAGGAGTTTTTCAAAAACAACATACGATCCACCCATTCCTAACTACAAAAGAATTTCTAAAAGACAAAAAAAACAAAATAACTCTAAATCATGAGGATTCTTGTAATTGATCAATCTAACATTCTTGATTCTCTTTACTGACCTAAATCATTTAAATCACATATAATGAGTTAAAAATTATAGCAGCTCACTAAAATCCTAGGACTAAATTCAAGGTACATAAAAAAAACAATATGCATGTCATTAATCAGTTCATAACAGTAACAGTCAATATGATCATGAATCTATGCAGAAATAGTAAACCATACATGTAGTAATAGTAAAACCTGTGAAATAGTATATTGGCATGGTATAAAGTCTCATAAAATAGTGCAGAACAGAAACAATAAAATCTGTAATCCAATAAACCCAGCATGGATGTCAAAAAAATAAAGTACTAAATGATCATTATTAAATCATAGAAGTGTTATCCAATCAATAGAGAGATAGTATAAATCAATAAAATTAAGGAATCTATGAAGACTATCAAAATCATATCAATGTAGCATTATAAAAAAATTATGTAAGAGTATACACATGATATTCAGTTATTATGTATCAATACCAAATTATTATCTTATATCACATATTAAGTAATAGGAATCACATGCTCAATATAGTAAACCAGGATAATAAAAGTAATTAGGGGTAGTAATAAAACAATACAATGATAGTAAATCCGTAAAGTAATAGTAAATTAGTACAGTGTCATGCATTCCCATAACCATAATAAATAAGTAAAAAGTTCAGTCTTTCGTGATTTTTTTTAGAAATCAAAAAATCTATAATCGGTGGCTCAGTAAGTAGAGTAGTTACACTTTGCCCATCAGCACAGTAATCATCTCTTTATAACTCTCATCTCAGTAAATCATGTAAATCAGTAGAGGATAACAGCACAAACCATATTATTTAAAGGAAAGAACATCAACCCACCATCCTATATAGGTAAAAATTATTCTCCAGCCAACATCAATAAATAACTAACCTTTAGTTATCCTTAACATATTATTACATAAGTACAAACATATTCCTATAAAAGTAATATCAATCAGCTATCACCCAATCACATGCCCATATTAATTAACAATGCTTATATTAATAATATGCTTATATTTAAATGCGAACATTACTATTTTGTGTAAATTATATAAAATTCAATAATTACCATTTTACTTGGTGAAATTATAAAATCAACTAGTCAAAATGTCTGGAATAATCAATACTTTAATATATAAAAAGTTACATTATAGAAGTTCACTAAGTTTGGAGAGATGCAATTAAATTATTTTGGGAAAGATCAAATAGTAAAAATCAACATCCTTGAAAAATAGGAATAGGAGAAAAGTCACCTGCAAAGATCTTTTTTTTATTTGTAGAAGCAGTGAAACAGATCGATGACAAAAATTTATATTTCACTCTCCTCTCTTCTTTTTTCATTGACCCTTTCCTCTTTTTCTTTCTACAGCATGCTAAAAAAGATGAGAGAGTGAGGGAGCTAATTGGAGAGAAAAATACATATAAAAACTACTTTTAGAGCGTAGCACCACGGCACTCCAACCCAACATCATTGTACTGGATGATGTATTCAGTATTACTATATAATAGAACCTTCAATGTTATGGCAATAATTTATGTCACCGTTTGTGCTCACGGGCACAACGCCAATGTGCTCTAATTTAGATAAAAATTCAAAATTTTCATTTTAAAATTATTTTTATAATTATCAAGTTGTTACATGTTGGTCCGAGGACCCATTCTAAACGTCCAAGATCAAATTTTGGAATAATTACCCATTTTAATCTCCTAATTAATCTACCATAGATTTTATGAATTCATCAATATAAATATATCTAATAAAAGAATTTAAAATCATATAAAAATTAAATATAAAATTATATTCATTTCTCAAAACTCATATGCCATAGTCAAGAGTTCAATCTATACATTCGTCAGTCTATCTTTTAGCTCTTAGTTATAAAAAGAATAAAAATAAAGAAAATGAATAAATAAATAAAAAACCTAATCGCATATCTGTCCTCACTTCACTATATCCCAACCCCAACCTAAAAATATAAAAACTATAGATTGAGCTAATATCTCAGTAGGTTACAAAAACCAACAGTTGAAATTAATGCATGGTAATTAAAATAATATACATATAATCATTCAATCACTATTAGTATGAACATATAACAATAAAATTATGCAATAATAAATGAAATAGTAACATGTCATATGATCAATAAATATTAGTACAACTATATATCCTATAAGCAGTGATCAGTAACTGGTAACCATATATAAGGGATCAATAAAATCTATAATTTCTATACTCATTAGTTATAAAACATTTTCTATCCATCTCAGCTCAAGAAATCTATACACCTATCATATTCACATGCATTTCATATAGATTTGATGTTATACATGTATATCATGTAAATCATGTGATTCATATATATTAAATGACTTTGTATTATTTTTATCAGCCTTTTCATATGGTTGTAATAATAATAACCTATAGTTATATCAATCATGGCCAATATCTTATAAAATTCATGTCATATCCATTATGTTATTTATCATACATATATTCATGTCATATGCATATGCAAGCACTAAAAGAAAGATAAGGCATCTAGCTATTAGTTGTATTTTTCCTATATCTAGTCCTATTTCCAAGAATCAAGCATATCATAAGTCATTGATGTCTAGTGGCTTTCATATTAGAAGTTATTACTTCCTGCCCGTCGACGTGTCAAATGATATCAATCTGTCTCCTTAATCATCCCTTTCATATCCTTCATGATAACATCACAAATTTTATTTTAAAGGAAAGTATGTCAATCCACCCTTCTATACAAGGTAACATGTCCCCAGCCAACCTAAATCAGTTAATTATTTTTGACCAATCTTTCTTTCATACACATATTTCATACTATATATAATATAGTAAACAAGTGATATTATGTCCAATATTTAGTTCATTGCATTAGTATAGTGTATATAAAATATATATATGAATCATGTCTAGTGACATTCATAAAAAAAAATTAGTATACTGATTGTCATAGTATATAATCACAACGGATGAATTATTGGAAGTATGCATGTCATACACTAGTATTATCAAAATTTAATAATTATTTATTAAATTTTAATATTTATTTAAATTTCTCAAATTAGGGAATTTCTCTAAAAATATAAAAATACCAAGTGAAAATTCAATATATTCCTATTAATATATGCAGAATGATTAAAACTATAACATATTAAAAGTTACACAGTGGAAGTTTGCTAAAAATTAAGATATCACTAATTTTGTAATGTTTAACCAAATTAAAATTAAGAAATTACAAAATAAACAAAATCATTAAAATCAGAGATAAGATAAATGTAGCCTATCTCGACAAAAGCAAATTTCTCAATTGGACTGATCAGCAAAAATTGCCCTAAGACCTCGAAACCCTAGCTTTCTCTTTCCTTCCCCTCTCTTTTTATTTTCTTTGTCCTCGTTCCTTTTCTAAAAAGTAAATTAAAAAAAAATGGGAAATGACTAATAAGGTTTATAGGAAGTGGATTAAGATTTTTATAAAAAAAATATCTTAAGGAAATAAAGGTAATTATCCCAATTATTTATATTTTAGCATAAAATCTTTAAAATTCTTTTTATCTTCTTATTGAGAGCTCTAAATATTAAAAAAAACATTCATAAATAGTCCAGCATGCTTAAAGACTCTAGTAAAATTAGTTTATAAAATAGACACCTAACGATCTTATAAACCCACTTATACCAAAGTGTGACAATTTTATAATGAATTATAGCTAATAAAAGAATACTTATTTTCATTTCTACACCACCCATAAAATTAA
Organism: Dendrobium chrysotoxum; assembly: GCA_019925795.1. Lineage (NCBI taxonomy): Eukaryota > Viridiplantae > Streptophyta > Magnoliopsida > Asparagales > Orchidaceae > Dendrobium > Dendrobium chrysotoxum. The sequence goes on along the minus strand of CM034306.1, from coordinate 30,951,347 downwards.
GAGAAAATTATTATAATTAAATCAAAATAATATCTATATTATAATGAAATTGGTTTTTAAATTAAACTTATAATGACTTTTTAAATATTATTTTAGTAGGTCAAAATATGGGCTGTTACACCAATAATCGGACAATGGTGGCCAACGAGACCATAGTCGGGCGACAGAGGTCAACGGGATCATAATCATGTGATGGTTGTCTGAGTTACCATAGTTGGGTGATGAAGGATAGAAAGATCGTATGTCATGCCCTAGAATCTAAATAGGAAAAATTTGTTTCTTCTATCTTTTATAATAATAACCAAAACTATCTAGTTTCTTTTAATAATATAAATATAAACAAAAATGAATTGATTGATAAAAACTTCAATATACATCTATTTTTATTATTCTAAAAATCATTTATAATACATATGAGTCATACAAATATAACAACCCATCTTTCTACTACTAAGTACAAAAAAATAACTAAAAGATAAAAAAGATAATAAAACCTGATGAATCCTATAACTGATTAGTCTCACACTCTCAATCCTCTTCCCTGGCCTGAAATCATTTAAATCACCTATAATGAGCTAAACAACCTATTAAGTCACTAAAATCCTACAACTAAACTCAAAGCATAGAAATGAATAGTATGTATGCCGATAGTCAATTTATAAATTAGCAATTAATATAATTATGAATTTATGCAAAAATAATAAAGCACACTTTTATAAAATAGTAAGCTAGTATGGTACGAAGGCTAGTAAAATAGTGCACTATGAAAAAAAGTAAAATTTAAAAACTAATAAACCTGGTATGGATGTCAAAATAATAAAGTAGTAAGCTATCATTCTTAATTTGTATGTTGAAGCAGTGTTATCTAATTAGTAAAAAATTATATAAATTCTTAAAATGAAGCATCTATGAAAACTGTTAGAACAATATCAATGTAGTACTATCAAGAAATCATATAGAGGTATACACATTATGTTCAAATATTCTATATCAGCATCAAATCAATATCTTATATCACATTCTCAATAGTCAGACTCATGTGCTTTGTAAGCATAGATCGATATAGTGATAGTAAATTTGTATAGTAATAATAAATTAGCATATTGAAAAGTATTCCTGTAATCACACTAAATAAGTAACGAGTTATAGCTTTCGTGGTGTTTTTCTAGTAATTAGTAACTGTTTGCTCAGTAAATAGAGTTATTACGCTTTGTCCATTAACACAATAATTAACTACTTATAGCTCACAATCAATGAATCCCATGAATCAATAGAGAATAACCACAAACTATGGTATTTAAAGGAAAGCCCATTGGCTCACCATCTTGAACAAGTCAGTTCATCCTCATCCATCATCTGCAAATAACCAACCTTTATATGTATTTCACACATATTATTTCAAAAATAATAGCAATATTTTAAAAATAATAGCAATATTTCAAAAATAATAGCAACCAGCTATTGCCCAATCACATACCCATATTCATTCACAATACTTGAATTAGCAGTATACTTGAATTAAACTTTCAAAATTTTTATTCAATGTATATCATATAAAATGCAATAATTATCATTTTACCCAATAACATTATAAAATAATCTAGTCAAATTGTCCAGAATAAATAGTACTATAATATATAAAAAGTTATATGGTGGAAGTTCAGTAAATACGGAGAAAATATAATAAAATTTATTTTGGAAGAAATTGAATAATCAAAATCAAAATCTTTTAAAAAAGAAATAGGAAAGAGGTCACCTACAATGATCTGAGCAATTTTTGAAAAACTAGTGAAGCAAACTGGTAGCTAAAATCCCTGCCTTTTCTTTCATCTCTCCTTATTCCCTTCTCCTTCTGTTTTTTACCTTCCATGGAAAGCCATGATTGAATGAGGTGAGGGACTGAGGGAACATAGAAAATGGATTTTTAATATCTTTAAAAACTTATTTCAGTGTGTGGTTCTACGACACCCAAGGGACCCAACATCACTGCACTACATGTTGAATCCAAAATTACTGTAGAACATATCCTTCAATACAGCAGCAGAAATTTCTGGCACTATTGTTCTCTCAAGCCCAATGCCGTAGTGCTCACATGCATAGCTCTATAGCACTCAAATTCAGATAAAAATTCATACTTCTATTTTAATTTTTTTTTCATAATTAACAAGTTGTTATAATCTACCAACCTTATAAAAATATAATCACCAATATTTTCCATAAGGATTTGGGCTACAAAATAGATATAAAATAATTTTTTTCTAAATAAATCATTATGAAAAAACTCTATTAAAAAAAAAATCAGATTTTAATCTTGTTTGAGAGTCCAAATTAAAACAAAAAGTGATTTTTATCATACAATTATGCAATTCAATCAATCACATATCAATTAGTATATAATAAAATTATGTGTCACTCAATCATTCAAAATACATTTCTTACCAGTGGAACTCTCAAGTTATTGTCGGTCTTCTTGATACAATAAATTATACACTTATAGCATCACTGGAGTAGCTATTATCGATCATGGTGCAAAAGACTCCCTCTAAATTCCACTAACAGCTCTACTTGTCGATCTTTCACGATATGCTATCGAACCTGCAGTCATCTTTCCTTTTGTTTTCCTAGAATATCTTGCTCCAGAATCAATTCTTCCTTTAAATTCTCTCTATGGACAATCGGCTACTTTATGTCCTTATTAGTTATAGTGAAAACATCATCCGATTAATATGTAGCATTGAACTGAATGTCTTCTTCCAAAATGGATACATTCACTTTAGTTGTTGGTAGGTGCTATCGATTCCCTCCTTGAATCACCAGTTCTTATCCCCTTCTCACTAATCCTTTCCCAATCCCTTTTTATTCATCACTAGTACTCCTCCTGCTCATATGGCACCTTGAGTTCACATCATACCTGGATGTAAGTATTATTAAATTAATCTTTATCAGTATGACCCTTTCCACTAACACAAAAAACTCCTGAATTTTCATAAGTACTAATGGATATCTACTTCCTGTTCAATCCTTATAGAAATTTGTAACACTTTTCATTAGTACTAGGGATTAAATGAGGAGCATACCTATCTACTGTAATAAACTTAACTTCATGTTTCTTTATTATCTTACGTCCTTGTTCCATTACTGTATTATTGTCTTACATCTTTATTCTAGTATAATGAAGGCTTCCCAAATCTATTGTTAGGCTGATATAGATACATACCACATTTTAAATATAGTAGGGAATTTAGCACAAGTGATCTTTGCGTTAGTTTTACACAAAAATTTCTTTCTATGTTGTCCAACACATTATATTTTTGCTTCACCTTCAAACAAAAAAAAAAAAAAAGTTAATGACACCTTCTAATTCTCTAGGCATTATATACTTTCAAAGATCTTCTCTATCCTGAGTAATAAATCTACAAGTTGGGGTCCTCCGTCTCCTTTTAACAATGGAGGCTTCAATTTATGAAATGTCTATAACTACTTATGTTGCTCTTCTTTCTTGCTCATAACTGGCTTGCTCTGTGTTTCTCTTATTACTTATGTTATAACACCATCCAGCTATATAACAATATTTGACAATACTAGAGCTACACTAGGTTGCTTATTTGGTATATTTTATTTTGGAAGATTCATTTCAATTATTCACTTGCACACTTCTATCTAAAAAATTCACACATATAATCAATTATATATGCAAAATAATACACCGTATTATTCCTAATCTTACTTGACTCATAATTAATTATTATAACTCTAGTGATAATTCAATTCTTCCAAAACTCATACTCTATTACAAAGTTTGTGTTGCAATCCGGGATCTCGAGCTTGTGATTTTAAAGATAACAAACATTATTGACTGACTTCATATTTCTCCTAGAATTTATATTATAAATCTAATTTTGGGTGTACTAATAATTTCAGGTACATCATACACCACTCAAGAATTTTCAAGGCTCAATATTAGATAGAATAGGATATATTTTGAAAGAGTCTTATTTTTCATTTCTTTAATTTTATATTTCTTGAGTCAATGTCATGTAAGAGTGTATAATGATATGGCAATCATGCACACACACACTTGGGCGTGAGATGAATTTTAAATTTTTTTAACTAGTCATACCATACAATCTCAATCACACTGTCTGATTAGTTATTCATAAAATCATTAATAATAGATAATACTATAATTAATGTTTTTAACCTAATCGTACAGTATGACCCATATCATACTAGATGATCTGGTTAAAATAGAAACCCTAACCACCAATCAAATTTAAATAAGTATTTTTGATTTCTAATTTGGTACTATTTGTACTGTACGAACACCTTCATATAGTACGATATTTAAAAACTTACTTAAATTAATCCTATAATTAATCAATTAAATCAGGGTTAAATTAATAAGGCAGATCATACTATACAATATTGATCATACCGTATGATAGGTCATGATGAAATCTGATCATCCCAGAGATCATCTTAGATAAAACCTAGTTTTTTGAACTAATTGTATCGTACGATGTCAAGATCATCTTGTACGATCGTAAGATAATTGACTAATCATGATGTACGATCTGTAGGTCGTGCTATATGATTAGTATATAGAACTTAAATAATTCATTCTTTGACAGTTCCATTGTATTGGATGAACTCTAGTTTTTAAACTATCCGTACTGTACGATCCTCAATCCTACTATACGAATAGAAATGAAAGAATTAAAATTTTATGGTTCTTAAGAGCCTTATATAAAATCTCTCATATATGATTTTTAATAATCTTTTAGCTGTTGAAGATATTCTAGGGGAGCTTTATGAGAGGTCTTAGGGCATTGAAGAAGGAGAAGGTGAGGTTGTGTGAGTGGAAAAAGGCGTGTGAGAGGATTCCACACAATTTCTCCAAGCACGCATGCACATAGATTCCTCCATTGGCTTTGTTGATTTCTTAAGGTTGCTCTAGGGAGAAAGGCTTCAATGCTGAAGATCATTCAATTTTATGCTTTCCCCAGGAGTGATTCTTATAAAGGATTCTCCCCTTTGCTATCAAGGCTAAAAGAGAGACACTTAAGGTTCAGTGTAATACCTAGAGAGGAGGACTCTGGGGAGTGGATGTAGGTTATTGTTTGACTGAACTACTATAAAATCTGGTGTGTTCATTCTGCTTTTTTTATGCATTTTAATTTCCACACTTTATATTTCCTATAATTTATTTTCTTGGAAATCTCTTTTATGGACGATATGATTGGTTTGAACTTATTTTGTGGAAAAAATAAAAATTTATTTTTTTATGTCTTGTGGTTTTTACTAAATCAAAACATAAAAAATTTGTATATTAACTGGACTTTGCATTATTAGATATCTATTTCAATTTTGTGATTTGAATTTGGTAATTAAGTTTTCAAAAAGTATTATTGAAAATAAAAAGTTTTTTAAAAGCACCAATTCACCCGCCCCCCCCCCCCCTCTTAGTGCATCTTGGGTAGTTCAATGAGGTTTAATACCCTCACTTGAACTGTCAATTGGTATTAGAGCGGGTATCAAAAATAGTGTTTTAAAAAACCTTGAGAAAATTGATCCGTGACACACTTTGGAAATAGAAACAACATGGAGGGTTATTCAATAAAATGTCCGCCACTTTTTAACAATATTCCATTTGATTGCTGGAAAATTCGCATGTATACTTTTCTGCAATCAATTGACTTTCACATGGTATTTGATACAAATTGGTTAGTATGTACCATAATGTATAGTTAATGGGAAAAAAATTAATATACCTTTCATTAAATGGAGTATTGAGGATAGCGACTTAGCTCAACTGAATGTCAAATGTTTAAACTATTTTTTATGTTCATTAAAATCTAAAGACTGTATGAGAGTCTCTACTTGTACTACTGGGAAAGAAATTTAGGATAGGTTATGCATCACCTATGAGGGTACTAGTAAAGTTAAATAGTCTAGGTTAAACATTTTGTTATATGATTATGAAATCTTTTGCACGAAACCTAATAAGAGTATATCAGACATGTGCACTAGGTTTACCCAGATAGTGACATCCCTGCATGCTCTGAGTAGATAACTATTAAATACTGAAAAGGTGAACAAAATTATGTGTTGCTTACCTAGTAGTTAAGATGCTAAAGTAACTATTATTTGTGAAACTAAGTATTTGAGTGTGTATTCTATTAACAATTTGGTTGGCTCACTCATTGCCTATGAGCAAAGCTTGAGTCATAAATTGCTTGATGCAGGTGACAGGAAGAAGGACAAAGTAGTAGCACTAAAGGATGATGAATTTGAAAGTAATACCTCTGCAGCTGAGGAAGATTATGATATAGCACTAATGACCTAGAAATTCAAAAGCTTGATGAAGTGAAATTAAAAGTGTCATTAGTAATGGACCAAAGGTAAACTAAATATAAATTTTAAATCCTCGTTGATAATATTTACTTTGAATGCAAAATAGCAGGGCACTTGAGAACAGATAGCCCCAATATGAAAACTCACCCTACCAAGGAGAAGGGTGAAGTGAAGGACAATTTCAAAAAAGGGGAATCATCGAACACAAAAGGTAATTTGGGCTAACTCCGCCTCAGAAACATCAAAATATCCAGTAGAGCAGGAGGTAACAAACTTCTGTCATATGGCTTATGATAATCTTAATCATTTTTTATTAAGATGAGGTATGTAATGTATCATATGATGAGCTATTTTTTATTTTTGAAAAAAATTAATGACTCATATAGGAAACTAAAGAAGATGCATACAAGTTTAAACTCATAATTTTCTAAGTTATAGAAAGAGCATAATAGTCTTAGGGTTGAACTCATTGCTTTAGATAAGGAGCAGTTCTCTTTACTTGATGAATTTGATGCATTAAACAAGATGCATTTTGATTTAACTCAATTACATGAATCCTTGAAATCCAACCATATTGATTTAGAGAAAACATTTAAGGAGTACATTTAAGGAGTTAGACACACTTGCATCACAATTTGATAGTAAAGAGCAAGAATTACAAGTTGAATTAGGTATTAAAAGAAGTGTAAATAAATATCTACTGAAGAAAATTAGTGCACTACAACAAAACACTCATGGGCATATTCATACACATCCACACCCCAAAATATATCATGGATCATCTCATTACCCTAGGAAGAGGCACAACACGCCACATAAATTGGTAAACACATTCCCAGGTCTTAGGTGTTACACTTGTGGCATGTTAGGACACATAGCCTACACTTGAACCATACATCATAGAACACATCTAATGTGAAGTCCAAAATCATTTGCATCACATCATATCATGCATGCAATTCATTCATTAAAGCATAAGGTGGAACCCAAACTCACTTTGGTTCCCAAAACTAATCATTAATTAATATTGTCGGGGTGCTCTCACAAAAGTCCTAGTGAGAGTATGTGGTACCTGGACAATGGATGTTTTAGACATATGATAGGAGATTTAAAGAAATTTATCATGTTGGAGGCCATGGCAGGAGGCAAGGTTACAATGGAGATAACACCACATGGAAAGTGGTGGGCTCAAGTATGATTGGCAATTCTAAAAAGTTTATCATTGAGACTATTTTTCTAGTAGATAATTTGAAATATAATTTGCTCATTAGCCAATCATGTTATATAGGATTTGATATCAAATTTTTTCTACAAAATATTTAATTAGTATGAACGATAAGCTTATTTAAGAAGGAAAAATGATTAATAATGTTTACATGCTTGATTTAAACTATATTAAATATTCAAATTTCTTATGTTTGAAAACTGTTGCTAATGAATCATGGCTTTGGCATAGGCGACTATGTCATGCAAGCATAAATACACTTAGGAAGATCACAAAAAAAGACCTAATTAGAAGCATATCTAAGTAAGATTTCTCTAAAGACCACCTTTGTGATGCCTGACAACAAGGAAATAAGCCAAATCATCATTCCATTCCATTAAGGACATCATCACCTCTAGGCCACTAGAAATCCTTCATATGGATTTATTTGGACCCGTTAGTATAGCCAACTTAGATGGGAAAACTTATGGATATGTGATTATTGATGATTATTCTAGATTCAGATGGGTTAGATTCTTATCTTCTAAAAGTGAATCATTTGAGAAATTTAGAAATTTCTCCACTTAGATTCAAAGGAAATTAGGATGTGAAATGTTAGCTATCCATTGTGATTCATAGTAGAGAATTCAAAAATAATAAGTTTGAATCTTTTTGCAAGGAGTTAAGAATAGAGCATAACTTTTTTACCCCTAGTACCTCTCCGAAAAATGGGATAACTGAAAGAAAGAATGAAACCTTAGTAGAAGCTGCTAAGGCAATGCTAACTGAATACTTACTCCTTAGGTATTTTTGGGCAGAAGTAGTGAATACTACTTGTTATGTTTTGAATAGGGTCAATGTTAGATCCAAACTCAATAAGTGACCCTATGAGTTGCTTAAAGGTAGGATACCCAATCTCTCTCATTTGCATATCTTTGGGTATACCAATCTCTCTCATTTGCATATTTTTGGGTATAATTATTTCATTCTTATCAGTGGTAAATCTCCTTTAGGAAAATTTAATCCAAAATCTGGTTAAAAAGGCTTCTTAGGATACTCCTTTGTAGGTAAAGCTTATAGGATCTTTAATAAGAAAATAATATTAGCAGAGGAGACCACCCATATTGTATTTGGTGAATCTAATAGAACTGTGGAACCTATGTTATAAGGAGAAGAAGAGGTAGAGGTTACCCAAGGAGTGGAATATGTTGACCTAGGAGATAGAGTAGAACCTCAGGAGCCATTACGTAGAGATTAGATATATTCATCTAGTCATCCTAAGGAGCTCATCTTAGGAGATCCATTTATAGGAGTTAGCACTTGGCATGGACTAGGAAGGAGGTTAGTCATTCTGCATTCATCTCCATGGTAGAATCCACTAATATAGAACAAGCCCTATCAGATAAATTTTGGATCATAGCTATGCAAGAAGAATTAAATCTATTTGTTAGGAATGATGTTTGGGAATTGGTTAGTAGACCTCAAGACCAGAGTGTTATAGGAACCAAGTGGCTGTTCAAGAATAAGATGAATGACTCTAGAGTTATGATTAGGAATAAGGCTAGATTAGTAGCTAAGGGGTACAATCACATTGAAGGTATTAATTTTGAGAAGTCTTTTACCCCTGTAGCTAGGTTAGAAGCCATTAAAGTGTTGTTAGCCTTTTCTTGCTTTATAGGTTTCAAGATGTATCAAATTGATATAAAGAGTGCTTTTCTAAACGAGGTTATAAAGGAAGTTGTTTATATAGAATAACCCCCTGGATTTGAAAATTCAATTTTTCCTAATCATGTTTCTAATTTAAAAAAGGTTTATATGGGTTGAAGAAAGCACCTAGAGCTTGGTATGAGAATATTAGAACATTTCTCCTAGATAGATCTTTTGTTAAGGGTAGTGCAGATACCAACCTACTTTTAAAGAAAATAGGAGATGATTTACTAATTGTTCAAATTTATATATATGATATATTATTTGGATCTACGAATGAAACACTTTATAATAAATTTTAAAAAATAATGAGTGAAGAATTTGAGATGAGTATGAAGGGAGAGCTTAGATATTTTCTTAGATTTAGTGTGAAACAAAGAGATAGTGGAACATTCCTTAGTCAAAGTAAATACATTAAAGAACTTTTAAAGAAATCTGATATGGAAGGTGCTAAGGAAATACGCCCATGATATCTACCATTCAATTAGATAAGGATCTAAATAGAAAATCTTTAGATCAGAAGAAGTATAAGGGGATTATAGAATCACTTATGTATTTAACTGCTAGCAGACCTGATATAATGTTTAGTGTATATTTTTTGTGCTAGATTTCAAGCTAATCCCAAGAAAACTCATCGAAATTCAGTTAAGAGAATTCTTAGATACCTTCTAGGCACCCAAAACATAGGTACCTTGTATCCTAAACATAGCTCTTCTTTTGAAATCATAGGATATTCAGACTCAGACTTTGCAGGGTGTCGAATGGATAGAAAATGCACCTCATGAACTAAATAATTCATAAGGCAATCATTAGTTTTTTTGCTAAATAGGAAGAAAATTCAGTAGCTCTCTCCACCATTGAGGTGAAATACATAAATGTAGGAAGTTGTGTTGCCCAAGTCTTATGGCTTAAGAAACAGATCCTACACCTTGGACTAGCTATAGGCACCATTCTTATCTTATGTGACAACGCTAGTGCCATATACATTTTCAAAAGTTTAAATCAACATTCCCGCACTAAGTATATAGATAACAGGCCCCATTTTATTAGAGATCAAGTAGCCAAATGAGATATAGAACTACATCATATAGCTACTAAAGATCAATTAGGATACATTTTCATAAAATCCTTAGACTATGACATCTTTAGCTCCTTAAGGACTAGTTTAGGTGTTACTTATATTCATGCTTGACCCAGGGTGAAAGTGAATTCATCAATCATTTCTAATTAGTTATTTTTTTATGCTTAAATATATATTATATTTTATAATTCATTATTATTTATTATTTATTTTATTTTATTTATTCTTATTTGCTTTTGTTCAGTAGGTATTCCCTAATCATCACACACATTTAGATTAAAAAAATTAAAACTTCAAAATATTGTTCGCATCATACTATATGATCCTCAATCATACTATATGATATACACAACACTACATATCCACACGATTCACAAAATCAATGGTTTTGATCTCACCAATAATTGATGGTTCTACTGTACAATTCGCCCTTTATACTATATGATACATGAGTTTGTAACTATTGAATGAAGTTAATCAACTGGTATGATTTCTGAAATGACATTGTATTGTATGAATAATTATTCATATTATAAGAACCTATTAGTCAAAGGTCGTATCGATGACTCTTTGAGATGAATGTTTTAATGAAGATTATCAGATACAATACTGATCGTACTGTATGATTTTACCACCTTTTCTGATAGATCATCTAGATGAATTGAGTTGCTCTGATCATCTTGTACGAACCTCGATCGCATTGTACAATCGGCTAAAAATCTTATATAAGAGAATGAATTCTAAGGTTTTCTTCACACAACTTCATTCTCGTATTATAGCTTCTAAAATCCCTTTCTTAAGATTCCTATGGCTAGTGGAAAGCAATCCTATCAACTAGTCCAAGGAAGCTCCTCTTGTCATCCTGTTGACATCGATTCCAAATAATTAAGGATGAATCTACCTACCACAGATCCGTGGAAGCTCACATTACACATTCTCGCCTCGTAGACTAGCCTGTACTAAATTATTAGGTCATGAATCTCTATGCTTCCACTACCCGACATTTTCTTCTTAACCTAGTTATTCCTTTCCATTTTGAACTCTTCTTTATGTTCTTTGTGAGTCTTAGGGTAAAAACCAAATACTCAGTTATGCCCTCGTATTTCTATAGGAGACTTATAGAAATAACTAAAGAAGACCTAGCCTAATACGTACACCTATCTACTAAAGGGCCTAAACTCCACTTAATCTAATCTAGGGGTGACTATGATAGGACTATTATCAAACTCACCATTAGGGATCAACCTTTGAATTAACACCACCCTTAATTCAATCCTTAAACCAAAATGCCTAAGTCATCCAACACGTCCTTAGAACGTCAATCCTTCTTAAGGCTGGGAATAGGGTTAATATTACTCCACTCCTATCCTTCGTTATATATTTCATTAAGCCAGACACACCTTTTGATGAGGCTCATATGATTATCAGCTATTTATAGAATCTCACTACTTTCCGTCAACCTTCCACCCGACAAAAGCAAAATATTGCCTTAGGATATTTGGTTGCATATATCCTTGATCAAAAATAACAACTTATCTACCCTAGCACAACTAACCACTTTCCCACCTTTTACACTGATAGCTCATTTCATGTTATTTTTTACCTACACCAAGAAGATGAGCCAACGAAGGAGCCACATTTTGATGAGGAAGGGGGAGCAACACCTCAACCACCACCACCACCTCCACCACCAACAACAATTGTAGCAGCTGCATATCAGCCTATTTATTATGACAAATTAATTCAAAGATTTGATTAGTTAGAGGCACTTCTTAATACTCACATTCAATAGTAGCAACAACAGCAGCACGATGCAGATATGACTTAATTTGGAGAGCAGTTTTTGCCTATTCATAAGTACTTCCAACCACCACCACCACCACCACCTCATTAAGGTCCCTCCTCTTTCAGGCTGTGTTCATTTGTAGTTTTTACAGTGATTTTTCTTTATTTTCTTTTTACTTTTCTGCTTATACTTTCTGTTGTATTGTCTATCCTTTTTGGTGATGTCAAAAGGGCAGTATGTGTTGTTTGGTTGTATATGTTTATTTATTAGTTCAAGTTTTTATTTTTTTTGCATTTGGGTTCTTGTGTGGCTTTAATACTATGTATTTCAAATTAAAAAAAACTGTGTGATTGTTCCCCTAATTTTAAAATATTTTTCACTTAGTCAGGTAGAGCTTAGGTGAAAAAATAAAAAACTTTGGTATCCAATCAATAATGTTTGCCATCATAAAAAAGGGGAGATTGTTCCAATATGAGATCTCAAGCTTATGATTTTGATAATAACAAATATTATTGATTAACATCATATTTCTCCTAGTATTTATATTGTGGATCTGCATTTTATGTGTACTAATAATTTCAGGTTCATCATACATTGCTCAAGAATTTTTAGGGCTCAAATTTGGGTCGAATATGATATGTTTAAAAAGAGTTTGCATTTTTTATTTATTTAATTTTAAATTTCTTGAGTCAATGCCATGTAATGGTGCATGTTGATTTGGTGAATGTGTACACACACACACTAGGGAGTGAGAAAATGAATTATTTTTTTTTTAAACTAATCATACCGTATGATCCTGATCGTATTGTATAATATGTTATTCATAAAATTATTAATACATTATACATTTCTCAAGAATTTTTTAGGCTTAAGATTGGATAGAATAGGATATATTTTAAAAGAGTTTGTATTTTTTATTTTTTTAATTTTATATTTCTTGAGTCAATGTCATGTAAGGGTGTATATTGATTTAGCGACCATGCACACACATACTATTGAGTGAGAAAATGAATTTTAATTTTTTTTGAACTAATCATATTGTATGATCTTGGTCATGCTATATAATATGTTATTCATAAAATTATTAATAATAACTAATACTATGATCAATATTTTAAACCTAATAGTATAGTACGATCTATATCATACTAGACGATCTTGTTAAAACAAAAGCCCTAGCCGCCATTCAAATTTAAGTAAGTATTTTTAATTTATAATTATGTACAGTATATATTGTATGAACACCTTCGTACAGTATGATATTTAAAAACTTACTTAAATTAATCTCTGTAATTAGTCAATCATTTTGTATGATGTTGATTGTATCGTACGATAGGCTGAGATGAAATTCGATCATCCTAGACAAAACCTTAACTTTTTTCACTAATCATATCATACGATGTTAAGATTATCTTGTACGATCATAAGATAATTAAACTGATCGTACCTTATGATCTATATATCATATTATATGATTGATATATAGAACTTGACTTGATATTGCTAAGGCATATGATAATATTGATTGGAACTTTATTTATCTTATTTTGGATTTTTTTAGCTTTAATTCTGTCTTTATTAAGCTCATTAACAATTGTATTGAGAACGTTTATTTCTCTTTTATTATTAATGGATCTACTAATGGTTTTTTCAGATCTTCTCATGGTTTAAGACAAGCTGGTCCTATTTCTCCTGCTCTTTTTATTATTGCTACTGAATTTCTTTTTAGGGGTCTTACCAATCTATTTGATCATAATCCTGGCCTTTATTTTAGAACTTTGGGAGGTTTTCCCATATCCCATTTGTGTTTTGTGGATGACTTTATTACGTCTATTAATAGAATTTGTAAACTTATGGATTTCTTTTACCAATTTGAGATGATTAGTGGCTTATCTGTTGAAATCCAGGATCCCGAGCACTTAATTTTGATGGTGACAACTAATACTTACTGAGTCCATATAGACTTCCTTTAGATTACAAATGCTTAATCGTTGTATATGAGCACTAACATTTCAGGTCAGATGCACACTGCTCAAGATTACTGGAGACTCAAATCGGGTAGAATAGGATGTTGAAAAGTCTGTAATTTTTATTTCTTTATTTTTATTTTCTTGATTCTGCCACAGAAGCATGCATGTGAAAGGAGCAACCATACACACACACAGGGGGAGAATTGTTTTTTAAAATGATTAAATTTTTTTTAAAAGAAAATCGTACTGTACGATTTTGTATCGTACTGTACGATTAATTAAAAATACTCAGGCTAACGGCTAATTTTCGAATGACTAAGTTTTTAAACTAATCGTACTGTACGATTAATATCGTACTGTACAATCAGATATAATTGAGAAACCCTAACCGCCAGAATAAGTTTGGTAAGTTTTTAAATTTGATTTTCTGTACTGATCGTACTGTACGATACTTATTGTACTATACGATTAATTAATACTTACCAAAATTATCTCCCTAATCAAGAAATAAATGTTGGTTTCTAATTTATATGTTGATCGTACTGTACGATCCTATATCATACTGTATGACTGAGAGAGATGATTTTATTCGTCCCAGAGATCGTACCAGACGAAACCAAGGTTTTTTGTTCTGTTCGTCCTGGACGATATTCATATCGTACAGGACGATATCAAGAAATGAACTAATCGTACTGTACGATTAGTGGAGTGCTGGATGACTGACAGAGATGAATTCTTTCGTCCCGAGGATCGTCCCACAGTTCATCCTGTACGAACAGTACGAATCAACAGTATCGTCCTATATGATATATGTATCGTACAGTACGATATGAATAAAAGTCGATAACTGTTCGTCTGTACTCGTACTGGACGGAGCTGTAATTGAACTGATCATATTGTACGATCATAGATCGTACTGTACAAACAGAAACGCAAAAGTTGAAACTTTTAGGGTTTTTTGAAGCCTGATATAAAAACAACTAAAAATTTTCTTTAGGGTGTTGTTGATCTATCCTTTTGCTGTGAGAGGCTTGGAGGAAAAAGAAGGGGATTCAGTAGAGAGAAGTTTTTGGAGAGATCCAGGGCTTGAGAGAGGAAGGTGAAGGTGAGCTTGAGCGTGAGGGAGAAGTAGTGTGAGAGGATTACACGGTGGCTCCAAGCTAGCCGCATGCTTTGCTCCTCTTGTGGCTTTTGGAAGCTTCAAGAAAGTTCTCGAGGGAAGAGTCACTTCAAGATCAACATCGCCAAGGTACTCTGCCATCTCCAGGAGGGAGAAAAAGGAGAAGGTCCGCTACCGTCACCAGGAGGGTGACATAGCGTTTGGTATTCTGCCACACCTAGGGAGGTGAAAGTGAGTATTGTAAAGGCTTCTCCACCTTGCTGTGGGGGCAAAAGGAGAGTCAACTTTTACTAGTGTAAATCCCGGAGTAGAGGACTCCGGGGAGTGGACGTAGGTCAAGTGACCGAACCACTATAAAAATCTCTGGTGTGTTTTTTCCTGTTTATCGTACTTTACTTTTCATGCTTTTAATTAGTACGTTGAATTGCTTGGTGAAAAATCATTATTTAAACCTTGTGGTGTAAAATCTAAAATTGAATTATCAATATCATCATTGTGAACATTGTATTTACTTCCGCACATTATTCGTTAAGTTATATTTTGAAAATACAAAAAAAATAGAACTCTTGTGTAGGGTTAAATTTTTAAAATACCAATTCACCCCCCCTCTTGGCGCATCTCGTACTTTCAAGTGGTATCAGAGCGGGGTTTCAAAATAGTGTTTTAGAAAACCTAGAAACATAAGATCCATGGCTCAATTTGGTAACCGTAACACTGCGTAGGGTTATTCTATAACTCGTCCACCTTTATTTGACAACATACCGTTTGATTTCTGGAAAATACACATGTCTACATTTTTACAGTCTTTAGACTATCGCATGTGGATGTTAGTCCAAGAAGGTTATTCTGCACCATTTCGTATGTTGAATGGAATTAAAACTGAACTATCATTTAATGAATGGAGCATTGAGGATAGAGAATTTGCACAACTAAATGCTAAATGTCTAAATTGTTTCTTTTGCGCGTTGAAATCAGAAGACTATATGCGAGTCTCAACTTGTACTACTGGTAAACAAATTTGGGACAAACTGTGTATCACGTATAAAGGAACTAGTGAGGTCAAACAATCTAGGTTGAACATATTGCTACATGATTACGAACTATTCCACATGAAACCTAGTGAAACTATATCTGACATGTACACTCGATTCACCCAGATTGTAACATCTCTGCATGCTTTAGGAAGAGAGTTGTCTAACTCGGAAAAAGTAAACAAAATACTGCGATGTTTGCCTAGCTCATACGATGCTAAAATCACTGCAATAACTGAGTCAAAAGACCTAAATGTTTATTCTATTGATAATTTGCTTGGGTCACTCATTGCCTACGAGTAAGGGGTGAGTCAACGATAAAGTGATGCAGGTGAAAAGAAGAAGGAGCGTGCGGTGGCTTTAAAAGCAAATAATTCTGAAAGTGGCAGATCAGCAGCGGAGGAAGATGACGACATAGCCTTGATGACTCGTCAGTTCAAAAATTTTCTGAAAAGAAAGCAGCGCCATCATCAAAGCAATTGGAACAAAGGTAAGAACTCAAAGCATACTAAGGTTGCATCTGAAATAATTTACTTTGAGTGCAGGAAACCCGGTCATCTCCGAGCTGATTGCCCCAACATCAAAACTCATCAAACCAAGGAGAAGGGTGAGGAAAGATCAAAGTTCAAGAAGGGCAAATTTAAGACTCAGAAAGTATTTTGGGCCGACTCTACCTCAGAATCATCAGAAGAAGAAGCAGAGGAGGAGGTAACGAATCTGTGTCTTATGACTAATGATAATCTTGATCAATCAGATCAAGATGAGGGATGCTCTCACAAAAGACCTAGTGAGAGCATGTGGTACCTGGATAGTGGCTGCTCGAGAGACATGACTGGAGACATGAAGCAGTTCGTGACTCTAGATGCCAGGTCAGGAGGCAAGGTAACTTTGGGAGATAACACCACCAGGAAAGTGGTGGGCTCAGGTATCATTGGAAACACTAAAAATTTAATTATTGAGAATGTACTTTTAGTGGATGGTTTAAAGCACAATCTTTTAAGTATAAGTCAACTATGTGACAAGGGCTTTGACATAAAATTTCTGTCTAATAAATGCATGATTAGCTTAAATAATTCACTTGTGTTAGAAGGAAAACGTATAAACAATGTTTACATGTTAGACTTGAACTGCATTGAAACCTCAAACTCTTCGTGTCTGAAAATAATAGCAGATGACTCTTGGCTATGGCATAGGAGACTATGCCATGCTAGTATGAAAACACTTAGGAACATCACTCAGAAAGACTTAGTTAGAGGCATGCCAAAGTTAGACTTTACTAAGGATCATCTCTGTGATGCTTGCCAATTAGGAAAACAAGTTAAATCTTCATTTCATGCAATCAAAGATGTCAACTCCACTAGGCCACTAGAAACTCTCCACATGGACCTGTTTGGACCTGTTAGTACAGCCAGCCTAGGAGGAAAGTTGTATGGGTTTGTAATAGTAGATGACTACTCTAGGTTTACTTGGGTGAAATTCCTAGCTCATAAGAGTGAGTCAATTGAAGAATTTAGAATTTTCTCCACTTGGATTCAAAGGAAATTAGGATGTATAATTTCAACAATTCATAGTGATCGCGGTCGGGAATTTGAGAATGATAAATTTGAATCTTTTTGTGAAGAGGTTGGAATAGAACATAATTTCTCTGCTCCTAGAACTCCTCAGCAAAATGGAATAGCAGAAAGAAAGAATAGAACTTTAGTTGAAGCTGCTAGGGTTATGTTAGCTGAATACACTCTCCCTATATACTTTTGGGCAGAAGCAGTAAATACCGCATGCTATGTGTTAAATAGGGTAAATGTTAGATCCAAACTTAATAAGATACCCTATGAGTTGCTTAAGGGTAGGATACCCAATCTTTCCCACTTACATGTTTTCGATTGCAAATGCTTCATCCTAATCAATGGCAAGTCACCCTTAGGAAAATTCGATCCTAAATCTGATGAAGGGGTTTTCCTAGGCTACGCATCGGTAGGTAAAGCATGTAGAATATTCAATAAGAGAACCTTAGTAGTAGAAGAATCCACCCATGTGGTATTTGATGAATCCAATAAGTAATCTGAACCTAATCATGAAGAAGAAGAAGTTGAGGTTATACGGGGAGTAGAAACCATTACCATAGAGACTAGAGTGGAACCTCAGGAACATCTGCCTAGAGATTGGAATTTTTCTTCTAGTCATCCTAGAGAGCTGATCTTAGGAGACCCATCAGAAGGGGTAAAAACTAGGCATGGACTCAGGAAAGAGGTTAGTCATTCTGCATTCATATCTATGATTGAACCCACGAGTATAGATCAAGCCTTAGGATATGAATTTTGGATCCGGGCAATGCAAGAAGAGTTGAACCAATTCGTTAGGAATGATGTATGGGAGTTAGTCAAAAGGCCTAAAGAACAAAGTGTGGTTGGAACTAAGTGGGTCTTTAAAAATAAGATGAATGACTCTGGAATAGTAGTAAGAAACAAGGCTAGGTTAGTAGCAAAGGGGTATAACCAAATTGAAGGAATAGATTTTGAAGAAACCTTTGCTCCGGTAGCTAGACTAGAAGCCATCAGGGTACTGTTAGCTTTTGCTTGTTTTAGGAATTTTAAGCTGTATCAAATGGATGTCAAGAGTGCCTTCCTGAATGGAGTAATCAAGGAAGATGTGTATGTGGAGCAACCTCCGGGGTTTGAAAACTCACAATTTCTAAACCACGTGTTCAAACTGAAAAAGGCACTATACGGGTTAAAATAAGCACCTAGAGCCTGGTATGAAAGACTTAGTACGTTCCTACTAGATAGAGGCTTTGTAAAGGGTAGTGTGGAGACCACCTTATTTTTGAAGAAGGTAGGAGTTGAAGTACTCATTGTTCAGATTTATGTAGATGACATCTTGTTCGGATCGACAGAGAAAAGCTTATGTAATGACTTTTCAAAAATAATGAGTGATGAGTTTGAAATGAGCATGATGGGAGAACTTAGTTACTTCCTTAGATTTAGTGTAAAATAAACGGAAGGAGGAACGTTTCTTAGCCAGTCTAAGTACATCAATGATATTTTGAAAAAATATGAAATGAATAATGCTAAGGCTATGAATACACCCATGAGCTCTAACATTCAATTGGATAAAGATCCCAGTGGAAAGTCTGTAGATCAAAAGAGGTATAGGGGAATAATTGGATCGCTTCTCCATCTGACTACCAATAGACCAGACATAATGTTTAGTGTGTGTCTCTGTGCCCGTTTTCAAGCTGACCCGAAAGAATCTCACATGACTGCTGTCAAAAGAATTCTTAGATATCTACTATGCACCCCGAACTTAGGAATTTGGTATCCTAGACACAGCACTTCTTTTGAAATCTTAGGATACTCAGATTCAGACTTTGCAGGATGTAGGGTAGATAGAAAAAGCACTTCTGACACTTGTCAATTCATTGGACAATCATTAGTTTCATGGTCCAATAGGAAACAAAATTCAGTAGCCCTATCCACAGCCGAAGTAGAATATATAGTGGTAGGTAGCTGTGTTGCACAAGTTTTGTGGTTAAAACAACAGCTTGTAGATCTAGGACTACCTGTAGGAATCATTCCGATCATGTGTGACAACACTAGTGCTATTTGCATATCCAAAAATCTAATTCAACATTCACGAACCAAACATATAGACATTAGACATCATTTCATTAGAGATCATGTAGCCAAAGGAGATATTGAACTGCACCACATTGCTACTGAAGATCAATTGGCTGACATCTTCACAAAACCATTAGGTTATGACACGCTTAGCACTTTAAGAACCAAAGTAGGTGTCATAGACATTCAGGCCTAATGTAAAATTTAAAAAAAAAAAAAAAAAGGGTTTGTGTTTGTTATGACTTGTTTTGTTAAAATAAAAAATAAAAAAAATAAAACAAATTTGGATTCCTGATCCTCTTCCCATGTTGCTCACAAACTTTGATATTCTCTAACAATCGTACTGTACGATACACTATCGTACTGTACAATAGGGTTCAAATCACTCCAATCTCAGCCGTCCATTCCCATTCACGGTCCAGATCTTTCATGTCTTATACCTATCGTACTGTACGATTCACCACTCGTACCGTACGATACTAATTATTGGTCATCGTACTGTACGACATACCAATCGTACTGTACGATCCACGTGTCAAATGGATTAGGACAAATTTAAAATCGATCGGTATGAACATTATTGCCTATCGTACTGTACGAACACCTGTTCGTACTGTACGATCACTTTTGTCAAAAGTCGTTCAGACGACTCCTTGGGATGAATGCCTCACACTCACGTTCGTACAGTACGATACTGATCGTACTGTATGATTTGACTCACTTTTCTGAACAGTCATCCAGACAACATTATTGCGCATATCGTACTGTACGATCCTAGATCGTACTGTACGATATCTCTCAAATTCTATAAAAAGGGAGGGATTCTTTGCCTATTCTCCTCACTCTCAATCAATCTGAATTTCCTCCTTTCTCCAATCGTTTCTTCCACAATGTCTGGGTCCAGTAAGCGTGGTCGAATGATCGTCAGGAGCTCTTCCTCCTCTCGGCATTTTGATGATCGTTTTCTCTCCGCTGCAGACGAGAAAGCGTATATTAAAATCAAGGAGGCCAAGTTCACTCCATCCCGCATGCTAAATCAAGCCGCCCTAAATTTCGAGGTGATGAATCTATTCGCCTCCACTAGCCTTCAATTCCTTATGACTCTTGCTTTTCCGTTTCACTCCGAACTCTTATTTGAGTTTTTTGCCAATACTACTTTCACGTCTTATGTTTGTAAATAGAATATCGTTATCACCGTCAACGACATTGCTGCGCACATCGGGCTGTCCACTGACGGCCCTCGTCCCCAATCCATGATCTCCCACGACTATGATTGGACGTCAGTAAATATGACCCTTAGAGGTGTCCCCTCCAATCAACACCTACCCCTGGTCCAAACCCTAAATCAAAATGCCCGCGTTATCCAGCATGTCCTACGCACATCCATTATACCTAAAGCTAGAGACCGCATCCATATTACTCCACTACTTTCTGTCGTCACTTATCTAATCATGTCTGACACAAAATTCAATGAAGCCCAAATGGTGTTTGACTACATTCATACCTTGTCTGCCTTCCGATATCCTGGTGCCCGTCGTAAACTGAACCTTGCTTTAGGGCATGTCATAGGATACATCCTAGATGCAAAATACCAAATTCATTATCCGCTACCTCCTGATCACCTTCCTATCTTCTACTCGGATGCCTCCTTTCGTATCTTGTTCCATCGGGGGGCCGCTCCCGCCGATCCTGAGTTTGATGACGAAGAGGCTGCTGCTCCTGCTGACGCACCTCCACCACCACCAATCCAACCACCTGGCCTTGCTCCTCCCGACTACCCTCACGACGACATTATTCGACGCCTTGATCGTCTGGAGACTAGGTTGGATGCCCACATTGCTCAATAACATCAGGAGCATGACACTGACATGAAATGGTTTTGGGAGCTCTTCACATCGATCGATCACCAGTTTGCGTCCCTCCATCAGTACCACCAGCTGTTTCCCGACCCTCCACCATCACCTCCGGATCAGGATCCAGATTTTTAAGTTGTTGTAGTTGTTTCTATTTTCTGTTTGTTGTCAGTATAGTTGTTTTCTTTTTCTTCCCTTTTTGGTGTTGTCAAAAGGGGGAGACTTTTCTGTGTGTTATGTATTCTGTTTTTGCTTACTATTAAATGCTATTGGTTATTTATGTTTTCACTACATTTATTTTTTTTTCTATCTTGTTGTTTTATTTATGTTATAAAAAATAAAAAAAATAAAATAAAACTGTTTCTTCTCCTCCTATTTAAAAATTAATAAGCTACTCTCCTGAGGGGGAGCTAAAGAAGTCAGAACATCTGTCCATCAAAAAATATTATTTGACACCATCAAAAAGGGGGAGATTGTTGAAATCCAGGATCCCGAGCACTTAATTTTGATGGTGACAACTAATACTTACTGAGTCCATATAGACTTCCTTTAGATTACAAATGCTTAATCCTTGTATATGAGCACTAACATTTCAGGTCAGATGCACACTGCTCAAGATTACTGGAGACTCAAACCGGGTAGAATAGGATGTTGAAAAGTCTGTATTTTTTATTTTCTTGAGTCTGCCACAGAAGCATGCATGTGAAAGGAGCAACCATGCACACACACAGGGGGAGAATTATTTTTTAAAATGATTAAATTTTTTTTTAAAAGAAAATCATACTGTACGATTTTGTATCGTACTATACGATTAATTAAAAATACTCAGGCTAACGGCTAATTTTTGAATGACTAAGTTTACAAACTAATCGTACTATACGATCAATATCATACTGTACGATCAGATATAATTGAGAAACCCTAGCAGCCAGAATAAGTTTGGTAAGTTTTTAAATTTGATTTTCTGTACTGATCATACTGTACGATACTTATCATACTGTACGATTAATTAATACTTACCAAAATTATCTCCCTAATCAGGAAATAAACGTTAGTTTCTAATTTATATGTCGATCGTACTATACGATCCTATATCATACTGTACGACTGATAGAGATGATTTCATTCATCCCAGAGATCGTACCAGACGAAACCAAGGTTTTTTGTTCTGTTCGTCCTGAACGATATCAAGAAATGAACTAATCGTACTGTACGATTAGTGGAGTGCTGGACGACTGACAGAGATGAATTCTTTCATCCCGAGGATCATCCCACAGTTCGTCCTGTACGAACAGTACGAATCAACAGTATCGTCCTGTACGATATTCGTATCGTACAGTATGATATGAATAAAAGTTGATAACTGTTCGTCTGTACTCGTACTGGATGGAGCTGTAATTGAACTGATCGTACTGTACGATCATAGATCGTACTGTACGAACAGAAATGCAAAAGTTGAAACTTTTAGGGTTTTCTGAAGCCTAATATAAAAACAACTAAAAATTTTCTTTAGGGTGTTATTGATCTATCCTTTTGCTGTGAGAGGCTTGGAGGAAAAAGAAGGGGATTCAGTAGAGAGAAGTTTTTAGAGAGATCCAGGGCTTGAGAGAGGAAGGTGAAGGTGAGCTTGAGCGTGAGGGAGAAGTACTGCGAGGGGATCACACGGTGGCTCCAAGCTAGCTGCATGCTTTGCTCCTCTTGTGGCTTTGGGAAGCTTCAAGATAGTCCTCGAGGGAAGAGTCACTTCAAGATCAACATCGCCAAGGTACTCTGCCATCTCCAGGAGGGAGAAAAAGGAGAAGGTCCGCTGCCGTCACCAGGAGGGTGACATAGCGTTTGGTATTCCGCCACACCGAGGGAGGTGAAAGTGAGTATTGTAAAGGCTTCTCCTCCTTGCTGTGGGGGCAAAAGGAGAGTCAACTTTTACTAGTGCAAATCCCGGAGTAGAGGACTCCGGGGAGTGGACGTAGGTCAAGTGACCGAACCACTATAAAAATCTCTGGTGTGTTTTTTCCTATTTACCGTACTTTACTTTTCATGCTTTTAATTAGTACGTTGAATTGCTTGGTGAAAAATCATTATTTAAACCTTGTGGTGTAAAATCTAAAATTGAATTATCAATATCATCATTGTGAACATTGTATTTACTTCCGCACATTATTCGTTAAGTTATATTTTGAAAATATAAAAAAATTAGAACTCTTGTGTAGGGTTAAATTTTTAAAATACCAATTCACCCCCCCTCTTGGCGCATCTCGTACTTTCATTATCCTTTAGCAAAAATAAAAGTTATTTTATTACTTCTAAGCGGGTTTCTAATGAGCGTATTTTAGCCATTAAAGATTTAACTGGCTTTATGCATGCTCACTTACCCATCAAATATCTTGGTGTTCCTCTTTTTAATGGTAGGAGGAAATCCTTTTTATTTGATGATCTTATTGCTTTTGTCCAAAATAAACTTTTATCTTGGGATTCCAATTTTCTTAGCTTTGGTGGTAGAGTTACTCTTATCAAAAGTGTTCTTTGCTCATTACATCTTTATAATTTTCAAACTATTCTTCCTACTCAAGCTGTTTGTAATAGTATTCACAAGCTTATTAACAAGTTCTTTTGAAAATTCATTTCTACTACTTCTAAAATTTCTTGGGCTGCTTGGGAGAAGTGTTGTGGTGTGTTTGCTGAAGGTGGTCTTGGTTGCAAGAATTTAAAGGATATAGCTATGGCTTTTTCTTTTAAACTTTGGTATAATTTGGGCACTATTGATAGTCTTTGGGCTAAGTTTATGATCTCCAAGTATTGTGTTGGCAAACATCCCACTAATTGGTTTTCTAAGCAAGGTGATTCTAGAGTTTGGAAAAGGATTTGTAAAGTTAAATGGGAGGTGGAGCCCTTCATTTCTTAGGGGCTTGGTGAAGGTAATGTTTTCTTCTGGCAAGATCGATGGCTTGGTAAACTTTCTATTGATTCTATGTTGAATGCTTCCTCTATTGCTTCGGTTAAGGTTAACTCTCTTTTAGTGACAATTGTTGGGACTATGAAAAACTCTCTAATGTGATTCCAGATTGCATTCTTCACCTCATTTTAAACTTGCCTATCAATATTGCTTCTAAGGACATTATCTTATGTGATTTATTCAAAGATGGTGGCTTCCACGTAAAGAGTGCTTGGTATACTTTTAGAGCTAAAAGAAATATTGACAATATTTTCACTTATATTTGGCATAGGAGCATTCCTTCTACTGTGTCTGTCTTTGTTTGGAGAATTTTATATAGATTTATCCCCACTGATGATAATCTCACCAAAAAAAGTTATATTTTAGCCTCCAAGTGTCAATGATGTTGCCATGTGGAGAATATGCATCATGTTTTTATCTCTGGTCCTGTTGCTGTTAGAACTTGGGTTTAATTTGATGATCTTTAATGCCCATCTTTCCCGTAAATCTATGCTTAATGCTTGATTTATTAACTCTAAAGGCCACATCCGTAATGTTATTCCTTTTCTCATTTTATGGTTTCTTTGGTTGGAAAGGAATAACTCTCTTTTCAATAATGTGTGGATGAACCATCATAATATTATTCAGAAGGTGAAGGATAATGTTTTCTCTCTTGTGGCTGTTAAATTGCTTTCTTCTAAGAGTTTCAAGAATTATTATATTGTTGGAACTACTTTAGGGGTTAATTTAGAGGGTGTTCCTAGTGCTTTACTGGACCAAACCTCCTAGTAACTTCTTTAAATTGAATGTGGATGGTGCTAGAACTGATTCTTCTATGGGTTGTGGTGGTACTATCAGGGATAGTAATGGCCGTCTTGTTTTAGCTTTTGCTGGTCCTATTCATAATGGTAATTACTTTACTGCTGTCACCATGGGCATTCTTTATTCAGTTATGCATTTCTCTTAACTTATCTAATTTGTTTATAGAGGTGAACACTGATTATGATTTCCAACTCTTTTATGTTGATGAGGAGATGTGTTGTACCTCAGATATTTTCTATCATATTAGGGATATTAAAAAGTTGTTGTTGAGTTTGAATTATTCATTTTTCCATATTTGCAAGGAGGGTAATGCTCGTGCTTCTTGGCTTGCTAACTAGGGGTGTAGTCTTGACTATTTCTCTGATGTCATTGGGTCCTTCATTCTGAGGGCTCTTTGTGGTCTGCTTAAACTTGATGAGCTTGGTATCCCTTATGTTAGTTTTTAATTAGATTTCTCTCACGGTGGTGTACTGGGTGGTTTGTTTGCTGGGGTTTTTTGGTTGCTGGGTTGTTTTGCAGTTTCCTTATTCTGTCTTAGCTTGTGGTGTTTGTTCTTTCATTTGGCTAGTTTGGATTATTGTTCGAACTAGGCTTTTCCTGAGCTGGCTTATTTTTTCCTTCCTCCTTTGGGACTCCCCGTACTATATTGCTCTTATGTTATTATTGTGGTATTTCTCTTTTTTGCTATTAGTGAACAACTGCTGGCTTCTATCTGTGGACATTGGGTTGCTGGATTATTTTGCTCTCCGTGGGGCTATTCCCTTTGTGATTTCTGTGATCTGTATGGATTACTGTTGGCATTTTTCTTTCGTTATTTCATTTTCTTATATCGTTTATGTTTCCTGGGGCATGAGCTATGATTGTATCTTTTATTTTTATGGAAATCCTACTGGTTAATCTCCTATCCCCTTTCTTTGTATTGGGAGATGGTTATGGCTGCAGTCTTTGGCTATAGATTTTTCTTCTCCTAGGGTTGTTGGGTGGTCTGCGATTGTGTGGGAGTTTCTCAGGGGTTATCTCTGTTTAATTTTGTGTTGGGCTTTGTTCTTGGATTTCTTTTGTTGGTTGGATGTTTGTTCTTGCCAGTGGGGTGCATTGTGATTTTCTCAAGGGGTTTTGTAGGTGCCTTGCTGGTTGGGTTATTTGGCTCTATTTACCTGTTGCTGGTGGTTCTGCCTGGGTGGTAGGATGGAGCGGCCTTGGGTTATCCCTTGGGATGGTTGCTGGTTCCGTCTTATCCTGAGCTCTTTATGCCTTTGGATTTCTTTGGATTGTTTGTGTGGGCTCTTGAGTATTGCTGGTACTTTCTGTAATTTTTATGCTTATCTTTTCTGGATAAGGGGCTTACCATTTACAGGTGGCTGGGCTATCTACTTTCCCATTGGCTATAATTGGTGGTTGCTTTGGTTTACTTGGACTATGCTTTGTCCGGATGTTGTCATGTTATGGGTTTATGTTTATGGCATTTTGCGGCCTATTGATTCTCACCTTCTTGTGTTCTCCCTTTTCTATCATTTTGGGTTGTTCCTTTGGTTCTGTAGGCTGGCTGTTCTAGGGTTGGTTCTATGTGACCATCTTTGTGCTCTTGGTGTTGGCTGCTCTTTGGGGTTGGTTCTTTTGGGTGCCTCTCTTATTTCTGCTAGCACAGCGGTCACTGTTATGATTTTTATGGTGTATTATATGGTTATGGGTTGCTGGATCTTGCGATGGTTCATCTTAGGTTATTTACCTGATGCTAGCAATTGGTATTTATTATGGTGTTCTCACCATATTATTTTCTATTATAGTTGCTACTATTATTTGTTTGTGTATTATCCTTTTTTACAGATTGTGTTTAATGCAGGTAATCGAGTTGAGCTGTTAATGCAGACGTTGGAGCTACATGCTATTTTTTGTAGCATTATTCTTTTTTGGGTGCAAGTTCTTATACTCCGTAGAATGTTACTAGAATTTTGTGTACTTGTGCTTAGAAGGGAACTTGAGCTCTTAGGTTTTTTGGCTTTTTTGGCTTTATAGCTCTTCAGAGCAGTAGTGAGCTTGAGATCCCTTTAAGGACCTTGTACTATCTTTTTTATATAAACGTGTAGGCCCCTCTGTGGGTTTCCCCCCTAATATATATATATATATATATATATATATATATATAACTTGAACAATTCATTCTATAAATGTTCCAACATGCTGGATGAACTCTAATTTTTAAACGAATCATATTGTACGATCCTCAATCTTATTATACAAACAGAAGTCACATAATTGAAGTTTTAGGATTTTTTGAAGCCTTGTATAAAATCTCTCATATATGATTCTTAATAATCTTTTGGCTGTTGAAGAGATTATGTGGGAGCTTTGTAAGAGGTCTTAGGGCATTAGATAAGGAGAAAGTGAGGTTGTGTGAGAGGGAGAAGGAGTGAGAGGGGATTACACATGGTTGCTCCAAGCATGCTTGCACTTTGATTCCTCTAGTGGCTTTATTATTTTCTTGGGGTTACTCTGGGGTGAAATACTTCAGGGCTGAAGATCGTTAGGTTCTCTGCCTTCACCAAGAGGATAAAAAAGGATTGCAAGGTTTTTTTCCTTCACTAGGATGGTGAAAAAGGATTGCAAGGTACTCTACTATCACCAGGAGGGTGAAAAAGCTTATAGGATCGTTGCCTTCACGAGGAGGGTGAAAAGAGCTTTCGGTTCTTCGCCGTACCAGGTCGGTTGAAGTGATTCTTGTAAGGGATTCTCCACCTTGCTGTGGGAGAGGAGGACTCCGGGGAGTGGACGTAGGTCATTATTTGACTGAACCACTATAAAATCTGGTGTGTTCCTTTAATTTTTTTTACTCATTTTAATTTTTGCACTTTATATTTCCTATAATTTATTTTCTTGCAAATCTCTTTTGTGAAAGCTGTGATTGGTTTGGAATTATTTCATGGAAAAAAAAAATTATTTTTATGTGTTGTGGCTTTTACTAAATCAAACAAAAATAAATTATGCATTAACTATCCTTTTGCATTATTAGATATCTATTTCAATTTGGAGATTTTAATTTGATAATTAAGTTTTCAAAAAGTATTTTTGAAAAATAATTTTTTTTTAAAAGCACTAATTCACCCCCTTCTTGTTGAGTTTTGGGCAGTTCAACGATGTTTAACACCTTCCCTTGAACTTTTAGTTTGTAATACCCTAAAATCCAAATTAGAAAGAATTGTATCTTTTATCTTTTATAAAAAAAACTATATCTATCTAATTTCTTTCAATAATATAAATATTAGCTAAAATAAATCTATTAGTTAAAACATCAATATATATTTTATTCATTACTCCAAAAATTATGTGTAATACCCAGAAATCATACGAACAAAATAACTCATCTTTTCACTCTAAAGTAAAAAAAATAACTGAATGATAAAAAAGAAAATAAAACTTGATTAATTCTATAACTAATCAGTCTCACACTCTCGATCTTCTTATTCGACCTGAAATTATTTAAACCATATATAATGAGCTAAGTAGCCTAGCAGGTCACCCAAATCTTATAACTACACTGAAAGAAAAAAAAAAAGATGTAATAAGCATGTCGTTAGCCAATTCAAAATAATAGTAGTCAATATGATCATGAATTTGTGTAAAAATAATAAAACAAACATATAGTAATAATAAAACCTATAAAATAGTAAATAGGTATGGTACAAAGGCTAATAAAATAGTGCAGTATAAAATAGTGAAATATTTAAACCAGTAAACTAGTATGGATGTCAAAATAATAAAGAAATAAATAATCATTCATAAATCATACATCGTAGTAGTGTTATCTGATCAATAAAGAAATCATATAAATTAGTAAAACTGAAGCGTATATTAGAATTTTCAAAACCGAATCAATGCTGTATTATCAAGAAATCCTATAGAAGTGTACGCTTGATGCTCAATTATTCTATATCAGTATTAAATATGTATCTTATATATTATGCTCAGTAGTCAGACACACGTAGTCAGTAACATTAAATCAGTTTAGTGATAGTAAATCCTATAGTAATCGTAAATCTGAATAATGACATGCATTTCAATAATCACACTAAATAAGCCAAGAGTTTTGACTTTCATTGTATTTTTTTAATAATCAGTAAATCAATAATCATTGGCTTAATAAGCAAAGTTGTCACAATTTGCCCATCGGCACAATAATTAACTCCTTATAACTCCCAATCTGTGAATCACATGAATAAGTAAAGTATAACACCATACCATAGTATTTAAAGGAAAGCCCGTCGGCCCCTCATCATATATAGGTCAGTTAGTCTCTAGCAAATATCAGTATATAACCAGCCATTACTTGTCTTTCAAAAATATTATTTCAAAAGTAATGGCAACCAGCTATTACTTAATCATATATCCATATTCATTCAAAATATAATAATTACCATTTTACTTAGTGAAATTATAAAACCAACTAGTCAAAATGTTTAAAATAATCAGTACTGCAACATAGAAAATTTTATGCGGTGGAAGTTTACTAAATTCAAAGAAAATGCAATAAAATTATTTTGGAAGAAATTAAACAGTTAAAATCAAAATCTTTGAAAATAATATAGGAAAGAAGTCACCTTTAATGATCTAAGCAATTTTCATAGAAATGGTGAAGCAAACTATCGATTAAAAAGCTTAGTTTCTATTTTCTCCCTCCTCCTCCCCTTCCCCTTCTTTTAATCCTTCCATGGAAAACCACAACTGATTGAGGTGAGGGCAGTGAAGGAATGGAACAAAGAGCATTTTAATATATTTAAAAACTCATTTCAATGCATGGCACCATGATAACCAAAGGACCCAGTGCCACTGCATTGCATGTTAAATCATGAATTGTTGTAGAATAGAAAGTTCAATGTCACAGTAGTAATTTCTTGTGTTGCTATGCTCTCAATCCCAAAACAATAATGCCCACATGCACAATGCCACAGTACTCCGGTTCAAATAGAACTTCAAATTTTAAATTAAAAATTATTTTTATAATT
Source organism: Dendrobium chrysotoxum (assembly GCA_019925795.1). Taxonomy (NCBI): domain Eukaryota; kingdom Viridiplantae; phylum Streptophyta; class Magnoliopsida; order Asparagales; family Orchidaceae; genus Dendrobium; species Dendrobium chrysotoxum. The sequence goes on along the minus strand of CM034306.1, from coordinate 30,920,873 downwards.
ATCAAGTTGTTACATTATAGTGTAGTAAAAATGATCGATGGGACCATAGCTGGTGGATGGAGATCAGCCAGAATATAGTCAGGCGAAGGTGGTTAGAGGTAGTCAGGCGAAGGTGATCGAACAGATCGTAGTAGAGCGATAGTGGTCCAAGGGATAGTAGTCGAGAGACTGAGGTTGGAGGGACTGTATTCTGACAGCTAGGGTCGAAGGGACCGTTGCCTAGTGACAGTGGTTAGAAGAATCGTAATTGATTGATGATGGCGTGAGGTTCGTAGTCAATGAATGGTTTAATGGTGGGGGCCATGTAGAAGTCAGACAATGGTATTCGGGTGGAGACTTGATAGTAGTGGCCGGATTGAAGGCCAACGATAATGGTTGGGTAGAGGTTCGATGGAGATTTTTGCGTGGAGGTCCCGAAGTGGCAGCTAGGTTAAAGTCTAGCGATGACCATCAGGTGGATGTTCGTCAACTCTTAGCTGGTGGATGACTGACGACGATTGGCCAGTGGAAGTTTGGTAGTTGCGATTGAGCAGCGAGGGCTCATCGGTGGTGTTACTCAGGTGGAGTTCTAGAATTCAAGGCATAGATCTCTCTTGATCTCTATAGATCGGTCTAAACCCCCCTCATGTGGGGAGTATAGGGTTATTTATATTTTTGGGATGACATGCCCCATAAATATGAAGAAGATTTGAAGCAAATTTAGAGTACTCCATCAGATGACCCATTTTGATCCCCTCGACCACAGAGCATTTGTTTAGCATTTACATACCTTAATAATGTCAGAATTAAGCAATATTGGGCTTGTTGGATTTGCTTTGTCAAGCTACTCTATTTGACTATAAGCAATCCATATTTTGATATTATTTGGCCATCCAATTAAATTCCTAAATCTTTTAAATTTTCTTCAAGCCCTTGAATTGGGCTCGATTGGACCAACTTTGATGTCATTGGGTTCATCCCATCAAGACATTCAGTTTGACAATAAGTTCGCTGAGATCAGAGTTCAGGTAATCCCAAATTTAATTTTAAAAATTTCCAATTCATATATATTTTGAGATTTAATATATATATATATATCGAGATTTGGACTCGATCAATACAATTTTTGGTCAGTATCAAGCTTAAAAGAATTTAAATTTAGAAGTATTTTCAACCTATATGAAGTTTGATTTAAACAAATTAATACATGAAATTCAAAAATAAATAAACTAATCATGTGTCAAATATGACATTAATTTAATTTTATATATATATATATGGTAGTGAGTTATGATGTTGTTCATTGAATCTATATCACTCTAGCCGCAAACCTCATCTCCATAAAGAACGTTCATGGTGGAGCCAAAGCCAGCAGCCTTTTCGCGCCAGTGTCGTTCTTCGTGAGATTCCAATTCCCGGCAAAGAACGAAGGACCGTGTCATGTTACTCACTTTTCAGGTTCACGATCTTGAGTAGCTTCAGAGAATGATCACCATGGATAGATCAACCCCGTCCTCTTGAACGTCGAGTAGTTGGGATCATTCTCAACTATGATCGAATGGGGTTTCTTGGGAAGAAATCTTAACAGAGGGTTGAAATCAAGAAAGAAGGAAAAGGAGCAAGGGAGAAAGAAGAAAATGGGATGTAAGTGGGAGCAGAGACTGATCCTAGGGCATAAATGTTTACTTCTTCTAAATTTTTTCTGTTCTTCAAATCATTCGACGTTCTCGCAATTTTTTTAAATTTAATTTTGGTAATATTTTTTTTACTTAACTAGTTTTAATTACGTTCTGTTTTAGAATTTTTTCGACCACTCCCCATTTCATCTATCTGTTTGCCCTCTATTTAATTTAATATATAATATTTTTTTTATAATTCACTTATTGATTAATAAAGTCATCTTAACCAAAAAAAATCTACTAAATGATTCATTCACAAAGGGAACTAGCATATACTATTGGGTAAATTATTAAAAGGAGAAATTTTATATTTTAATTTAGCCATAGAAGTATGTGCGAAAAATTATAATGCGGAAAACTGTTTTCTGCTTTATCCCGTTTTCCACTCTCTCATTTTCCGCTTTGTTTCATTTGCCATTCTGCCCGATCATTGCTCTATTAAATAATATATATAATTAACTTATATTTGTTATATTAAACATATAAGATTTTTTTTTTAACAAAAATATAATTTTATTCCATCAAAAGAGCAAGGATACAAGTAAGATTCAAAAAACACAAAGAGAGTGAACAAGAGAGAGTACAACTAAGAGCCTTAAAGATAAAGAAGGCAAAAGGGCGAATCAGGCTCAGTTTTTGGCATAAAGCTTCCAACCACTAGGATGCCAAGCACAGACCATCCAGAGGGGGAAAAGAGTAAAAGTCCACCAAAAAGCCAAGTAACTGTCAACACTGAAATAAAGCCACCAAAAGAACAAAAAGATGCTCGCCCAAAGGTTGCCAACAAGCCACGGATCCAAATGGTGAGCCAAATGCCACATCATAGCCCAAAAATGATAGCTGCAACCGCAAAGCCAACCCCCATAAGAACAAATCAACTGGATGAGAAACAAACACATCCAGGAAAATCAAAACTGTAGGCAACCTCAGAAAACTCAAGAAAAACCAAGTCAGCAGCCACCAAGTAACCACCAAAAACAGCTATATTTTGGATTTCCTCTTTTTAAGTTTACCCACCCGAAAGGTAGTATCTCGCATAACACCTTACTGTTCAAATACTTCCTCTTCATCAACCTCAGAAGAGGAAGATGAAGAGCCATCAAGCCAATCAATTTGCATCTTAACACTTTCCCCTGATCTAATGCCCACATGGGCATAAAAGGTGTTGACAGAAAGTAAAGCAACTGGGACATCAACAAGCTGTTCCACAGAGGGAGTCGAAACAACCTGAATTGTAGGCGTCACAGGCGAAGCAACAGACGGAACCACCTTATGCATAGCCGTCAAAGCCAAATCAACAGAAGCTTGAGGTGATTCAGCATGATCCGAACCACTACAAAATTCATTTCCCACTTCCCTATTAATCTCACAGAATTTGTTAACCACCTTCTTCAAATGTTCCACAACCATAGGAGTAACAACACGCCTAGGTGAATGATCGCATTGAACATCACAATCACCCAAAGCATCAGGACCTTCCAAACATGCTAAGTGAGAAGCACCATCAAACACCTCAGTAATAATATAATCCATCGGATCAACCACATCAATGTTCAGAAGCACAGGAACAACTGGCAATCCCGCCTCACCAACGGGAGGAGCAAAACCATCAACATTAGCGTTAAGGACATCCAAATTATCCTTAATAAGGCCATCCGCATCCAGAACATCCCAAAGCCAAAGGGTCATTAAGAAGCACAACATCATCCCTGTTAATAAGAGTCTTATTAATAGGCAAATCAGTGCAATTTGCAACATTAGCAATAACATTTTCTGTAGCACCACATGCCTTTCTAACAGTCATAAGTTACTTAGAAATGAGGACAGAGGACTTATTTCATTCCCCCCTAGCATGCCCAATACAATAACAACTAACACAAAAAGGAGGAAATTCCACCATATCAACAAGCTGAATATACCCAAAATTTTCAAGTCCGAGCCAAACTTTGTTTGAATATTTTTTTGTAATGTCAAGTTCCACCAAAACCCGTACAACAGATGATCAATGGAGGTGGCATTGTCAACCTTTAAAGGATGCCAAAAGAATGAACCAAGGGCATGGAGGATACGAGGAGAGAATAGGTGAGGTCTTAAATTAGGGAATGAGATCCAAATGGGAATAACCGGCGATTCAACACCAATATCAAGTAAGGGTGACCATTTGGTTATCTTCATATAGCAATTATTGATAATATATGATCTTTTAGCAAACACTCTGCTGTAATCCAAGTCATTCATCAGCTTAATCAAAATATGCGATGGGTTGAGCAAAGTCACGGAAAAATTAGCATTAACCTTAAGTTTGAAGAAAAATTTCCATATTGAATCAAGGCTAGGGCGATTGGTAGGAAAAAAACCAACCAAAGCAAATTGCAAAGTAGCCGCTAGTGTCAGTATTTCCTCTTATGAGATCCACAGAGAGGGCATACCACGAAATGAAGAAGGTATAAGCTCAGGAAAAAACACATATGAGGAATTAGATAAAACATCTAAAAAGGATCTTGATTTCAAAGAACTACCAAAAAATCCAGGGTCAGAAATGCGAAACCCCACCATCCGGCCAGGGAAGGCTGGAGGAGGGTGAGACTAAGGAGCTAACTGAACAAGAACAACAAAACTGAAGAAATAAGGTAAGGAAGAGGACTTCCCTGAAACAAGCAAAAAAACACAAATTGCCGCTGGGAGAGATAGGAATCTAGCGGGGAGATGTGGGAGAATATATTAAACATATATGATATGAAAGAATATGTATGGTAGATGTTTATACATTAGAGATTAACATATGTTTAATTAATTATGTAGTAATTTTTTAATTAAATTGAGAATAATTTTTTCTAATATATCAGTAAATGTTTAAATTTATATCATGTAGAGAAATTTATATTATATCTTAAGTTAAATATTTAATTATGTTAAAAATTTATATCAACAGAGTAAAACTGAAATAAAATCTTGAGTCATATATTAGTTATATAAATGAATAATTATTATTTAAATTTAAGTAAAAAATATTTTAAATTTAACCTGCTATTATATTAGTTAGAATAGTTTATGGTGGTTATTTTATAATTTTTTAAATTTTTAAATATTCATATATGATAGTTTTATAAAGTTAAAATATAAACTAAATTTATATTTTTAAATTAATATATATTTCAAAATTTGTATTATTTGTTTAAGAATTAAAAGTTTAATTAAAGCTTAAATGATATGTTAATTCAACAGTTGATTAATTATTGAATATGATCTAGTAATAAATATTGTAAAATAATAATGACTATGTAAAATGAAATTATAGGAATATTGTAAATTAAGTATTGAAATATTACTTAATAATTCATCCATTCTAATGAAAATAAAATTACTAATTTGGCTTTTGAAAATATGAACCATTATTACATTAGATATAATGCCATCATATTTTCTTCTTAAAGGGGGATGGCCCCACTCCCTTGTGTGAACGATGAGGTGGCCGGCTAGGCCTTTGATATATTTGGCACTCATCAACATCCCTGTCTTTGCCCTCCTCATCTGCGGTGCTCATTGGTGGTTGAGATTGCTCGAGGAACTCATCCTGCTGGGTAGGAGATAATGGAAATCCAAACGAATTCATCCACAAAGGGATATACATACTCGATGTGTGTAGCACTAGTGGCTACGATGCATAAGTCTCTATCTGGTAAGCAGAAGCACTAGTACTAAGGAGTGTGTAATACTTTTTGTCCATATGATATAATCAGCCCATTTAAAATCAGTGCATTATAACATTAAACTAGGATAAATCAAAATATTCGAATTATGAGTGCATGTGACGACCGGATGCCACCAAACTGTCATATCACCCAGTTTACCATATGCTATACAGCCTGCTTCTAGCTAATCATTGGGACTCAGGTCATCCAAATCTCTGATGCCTCCCAACATATAGGAGGAAGCCTCCTAATGATGTCCTTTATGTATGGTGTCATGATAACCTGTTCAAAAATAATTTGTTTGAATGAGTATCGAGATGATATGATTATGTGTGCATATCAATTATCAATGTTTGATTGCTTGGCTTTGACAAAACCCATCATGTTAGTGATGGTAGGCCAACAAATTTCCCGCTGGAAGCTCGCCCAAATGATCCTCAACCTACCTTTACATAAAATAATGTTTAAAATTTCTAAATAAACCATGCACAATATGTTAAATCTATAGATTTAAACTAGGTGTTGCGAATCTGGTTTCAAGGACTATAATTTTGATGATAGCAAACCTTTTTTATTCTATTTGAGTGACTAATATTTCAGGTTCACAAGATCAATTGCAATTTAGGCCAGCTCAAGATTGAGTCAGTCCGTTTGTGGTTTCAGGTTCAATGTAATTTTTCATCTTTTTTGAGTCAAGAGTAATGTAACGGATCCCCAAGCTAAGTAACCTTGCACACACACACTCAGGGGAAGAGTTTTAGTGAGTAGGAGTTTCCGTTCATTTTTTTTCATATCGTCCTGGATGATCCAGTGAAAACAGAAACTCTAATTAGGGCGACCATGTTAAGTTAGTTTGATTAAGAAGATCCTCTTGGACAATACACCAATCATACAAGATGATATGCTCAAATCAAAAATTCTCAGCCATCAGATTAAGTTAGGCAAGTTTTTATTTTTAGAGATTTGGTCTAATCGTCCCGGATGATACATGTATCATCCTGGATGATCCATTACAATCATGCCTAAATTAGTTTGGTAATTAAGGAAAGTAATTAAGGTTTGATTAATTTGATCATATCTTCCTAGACGATCACAAGATCATCCTTGATGATCAATTAGAAACCCTTACCGTCCAGGGCTTTTCACCTAGACGAGCAGAATAATGTGTTGGATGATATTCTCATTTTTAAACTAATAGTACGGGATGATAGAGATATCATCCCAGATGATCAAGTCATTTTTGTTCATCTAGCATAAGTTTCCTTGGATGAGCGGAGCAGTGTGCAGGATGATATTATCATTTTTGAACTAATCGTACAGGATGATATAGATATCAACCTGAACGATCAAGTTATTTTGAGATTGTCCAGCATTAGTTACCCTGGATGACCTGAGCTATCCTCTGAACAAAATTCCTGGATTACACTAATCATCCTAGATGATCGCAAAATCGTACGAGACGATATGAATAAATTTTTTCTTCTAAACATCCATAGAAACCAGATTGTCTAAGCTGATGTGTATGATTTTGTACTGATCGTATAGGACGATCGATCTTTGTCGACCAGTTAAAATTTAGGGTAATTTTTGAGCTGCACTATTTAAGATCTCTTATCTTCTATTATTGAGATCTTTTGCCACCTTCCTTACCAGTGAAAACCTTGAGAGAGAAAGAGAGAGCTTGGGAGAGAGAGAGAGGATCTTGTGAGGGGGAGTTTGTGAGGTGTTCGCAAAGGTTGCTCCAAGCAAGGAGCTGAGTCATCTTCTCCGATCGTCGTCTCTTATCTTGTTGGTGTCATTATGGTAGGACCGTCCACAAGAAGATCCAGGTTTTTTGCCTGCTTCAGGAGGAAGAGAAAGGAGTCCAAGTTCTCTGCCTGCTTCAGGAGGAAGCAAAAGGAGTCTAGGATCTCTGCCTGCTTCAGGAGTAAGCGAAAGGAGTCCAGGTTCTATACCTCATCGGGTTGGTCGAAAGGAGTTTTTGTACAGGCTTCTCCGCCTTGCTGTGGGAGCAGAAGAAGAGTCACTTAGTGTTAGTGCAATACCCGGAGGGGAGGCTCTAGCGAGTTGATGTAGGTCAAGTTGACCAAACCACTATAAAATCTGGTGTGTTCTTTCTGATTATTTTTTGCACTTAGTTTTCTATTGATGATTATGTGATTGTGATTATTATTTTGTTGTCATGAACATATTCACATCATCGTGAAACTGTAAATATTTTAAAACATTCAAAAAGATTCACTAAATTATTTTTACTCATGAATTTTTAAAATTATCAATTCACCCCCCCTCTTGGTTAGCCTCGGGCTAGTTCATAAGGGCTTAAAATCCCTAACGAATTTTCAAGTGGTATTAAAGAGGGATTCATAAAATCTAGTTTTGAAAAACTTTTAAATTTGATCCATGGCTAACTTTGGTAATAGACATACTGCTGAAGGTTATTCCATTACTCATCCAACTTTATTTGATAATATACCTTTCGATTTTTGGAAAACTCACATGTCCACCTTTTTATAATCTATTGATTATCGCATGTGGATTCTTGTTAAAGATGGTTATGAAGCTCCTTTTAGATTTGTTAATGGCATTAAAACTGAACTCTCTTTTGCCAAATGGACTTTTGATGATCATGATTTAGCATAACTGAATGCAAAATATTTGAACTATTTTTTCTGTGCTTTAAAATCTGAGGATTACATGTGTGTTTCCACTTGCACTACTGGCAAAGAAATCTATGATAGATTATGCATTACATATGAAGATACATCTGAAGTTAAATAGTCTAGGTTGAACATCTTACTTCATGACTATGAACTCTTTTGTATGAAATGTAGTGAGTCAATATCTAAAATGTATACTAGGTTCACTCAGATTTTCACCTCCCTACATGCCTTAGAAAGAGTGCTTATTAATTATGATAAAGTTAATAAGATTTTGAGATGTTTTCCTTCTTTCTATGATGCCAAGATAACTGCGATCACTGAATCTAAAGATTTGAATGCTTATTCTATTGATAACTTACTTGGATCACTCATTGCTTACGAGAAAGGGGTGAACCAAAGACAGCTTGATGTAAGTGAGAAAAAGAAAGAGAAAACTGTGGTGTTGAAGGCCAATAATATTGATACCGATACTTTTGGGTCTGATAATGATGATGTTTCCTTAATCACTAGCCAATTCAAAAGCTTTCTAAGGAAGAAATATAAGAACTTTTAGAAGTTGAACAAAGGTAAGAGTAGCAAAAATTTTAAAGGTTCTTCTGATACAATTTATTTTGAATAGAGGAAGCATGGATATATAAAGACTGATTGTCCTACACTTAAGGCTCACCCAAGCAAGGAGAAGGGTGAGGAGAAATCCAAGTTCAAGAAGGATAAGAAGAAGATCCAAAAGGCTTTCTAGGTGGACTCTACATTTGACTCCTCTGAGACTGAAGCTGAGGAGGAGACTATAAATTTATGTATAATGTTGGATGAACATCATGGTCAGTTTGATCAAGAAGAAGTATATGAACTGACCTAAGATCAATTACTTGATGTTTCTAAAAAAATTCATTCATCATATAGGAAACTTAAGAAAATGCATGCTAGCCTAAAATTGGAATTCTTAAACTTGGAAAAAGAGCATGAAGTTTTGATTAAGGATCATTCTATACTTGACAGCAATCACATGTCATTACTTGATAAATTTGATGAGTTAAATAAAAAATAATCTAATTTGATTATTGAGCATGATTCATTAAAAGTATCGCATGTTGAATTAGAAGCTGCATTTAAGGAATTAAAAACTCATGCATCTGATTTGGATAGTAGTGAACATTATTTGAAATTTGAAATTATAAGTCTCAAGAAGGAAAATAAATTTCTAAGTGTGAAAATTAGTGTATTTGAGAATAATAAAACACCTCCTACTTTTGCACAATTTTATATACCTCCACCATTTAAAGAATCTAATTCAAAATCATCAAAGCATGTTTCATTCTAACCTAAAAAGAGGTACTATCACCCACATAGATTAATTAACCCTTTTCCTGGCATTAGATATTTTTCTTGTAGCAAGCTAGGACATATCGCTCACACCTGCACTATTCACCATAGTACAAATTGGGTGTGGAGGCCCAAATTATATGTTGCACACCACAACACACATACATTACATTCTTCTTTTCATAAGAAAGAACCTAAACATGTTTGGGTTCCTAAATCTGATATTTGATGATTTTGTAAGTGTGCTCTCACATAAGACCTCGTGAGAGCATGTAGTACCTGGATAGTGGATATTCAAGATATATGACTGGAGATGCAAATCAATTCATTTCGCTAGAGGCTAGGGCTAGAGGCAAGGTCACTCTTGGAGACAACACCACCAGGAAAGTGGTAGGTGCAAGTATAATCGGAAACTCCAAGAACCTTTTGATTGAAAATATTTTGCTTACTGATGGATTGAGGCACAACTTGCTTAGCATCAGTCAGCTCTGTGACAAAGTGTTCAGCATTAAGTTCCTAGAAAATACTTGCATCATAAGCTTAAATAATAATACTATTTTGTAGGGCTAGAGGATCAATATGTCTACATGCTTGACTTAAATAATATTGAATATGCTGCTTCATTTTGCTTAAAAATATTGCTGATGAGTCTTGGTTGTGGCACAAGAGATTATGTCATGTCAGTATGAAAACCCTTAGAAGAGTCTCCCAAAAGGAGTAGTTAGAGGTGTCCCCAAGCTTAAGTTCACTAAGGACCACCTGTGTGATGCCTATCAATTAGGGAAGCAAGTCCACTCCTCTTTCCACTCAATTAAGGACATCAGTACCTCTAGACCTTTAGAAGTCCTTCAAATGGATTTGTTTAAACCCATTAGCACTGCTAGCTTAGGGGAAAAGTCTATGGATTTATGATTATTGATGATTACTCGAGGTTCACTTAGATTATATTTCTCTCACATAAATCTGAGTCATTTGATGAATTTAATTCTTTCTCCACTTAGATTCAGAAGAAGTTAGGCTGTAAGATTATGAACATCTATAGTGATCATGGTGGGGAGTTTGAAAATGAGAAATTTGAAATCTTCTGTGAGGATCAAGGGATTAGCCATAACTTTTCAGCTCCTAGGACACCTCAACAGAATGGGGTAGCTGAAAGAAAGAACAGAACCTTGGTGGATGCCGCTAGAGCCATGCTTTCTGAGTATTCACTTCCAAAGAACTTTTGAGCAGAAGCGGTGAACACAGCTTATTATGTGTTGAATAGGGTGAATGTTAGATCTAATCTGAATAAGACACCCTATGAGATCATTAAGGGTAGAACTCCAAACCTGTCCCACCTCCATGTCTTTGGCTGTAAGGTTTTTATTCTTAATAATGGGAAGTCATCCTTAGGAAAATTTGACCCAAAATCTGATGAAGGAGTGTTCTTAAGATATTCATGTGGGGGGAAATTCTTTAGGGTGTTTAATAAGAGAACTTTGGTGGTGGAGGAGACTACTCATATGGTGTTTGATGAATATGATCCTAAGGAGTCTAGATTTGAGGAAGAAGAAGAGGTAGGAGAGATTACCCAAGGAGTTGTAAATGCAAATATGGAGGAAAGGGTAGAACCTGAAAACAATTTTCTTAGAGATCGGAGATATTCTTCGAGTCATCCTAAAGAACAGATCTTAGTAGACCCTTTTGAAGGTGTTAGAACTAGGCATGGACTTAGGAAAGAAGTAAACCATTCTGCCTTTATCTCAATGATTGAACCCACCAACATCAATCAAGCCTTTTCTGATGAATTTTAGATCTTAGCTATGTAAGAGGAATTGAACCAATTTGTAAGGAATGATGTTTGAGAGTTAGTAGAAAAACCTAAGAATCATAGTGTTGTGGGAACCAAATGTGTCTTTAAGAATAAGATGAATGGCTCTGGTGTGGTGGTTAGCAATAAGGTAAGATTGGTGGCTAAGGGGTACAATCAAATAGAAGGGATTGATTTTGAGGAGACCTTTGCCCTTGTAGCTAGATTGAAAGCCATTAGAGTGCTACTAGCCTTTGCCTGTTATAAGAGATTTAAGCTTTTTCAAATGGATGTCAAGAGTGCCTTTTTGAATGGGTAATAAAGGAAGATGACTTTTTAGAGCAACCCCCAAGTTTTTGAGAGTTCTCAATATCCAAATCATATTTTTAAATTAAAAAAGGCCTTATATGGATTGAAACAGTCACCTAAAGCTTGGTATGAGAGGCTTAGCACATTCCTTTTAAAAAGAGAGTTTATTAAGGGGAGCGTATACACCACCCTTTTTCTGAGGAAAGTAAGAGATGATTTACTCATTATCCATATCTATGTTGATGATATACTTTTTAGATCTTCTGATAAAAACTTATGTGATGATTTTTCTAAAATAATGTGTAAGGAGTTTGAGATGAGCATGATGGGAGAATTATTCTACTTTTTGGGAATTAACATAAGTCAAATTAATGATGAAACCTTTATCAATCAATCAAAGTATATTAAGGACATCTTGAAGAAATATGAAATGGATAAATCCAAACCAATAAATACTCCCATGAGTTCTAGTGTCCAGTTAGACAAGCATTCAAATGGAAAATCTGTAGATCAGAAGAAGTTTAGAGGAATAATTGGATCATTGCTTTTCCTGACTGCTAGCCGACCTGATATCATGTTTAGTGTTTATCTTTGTGCTAGGTTTCAAGCTGATCCTAAGGAATCCCACTTGACTGTAGTTAAGAGAATGCTCAGATATCTCTTAAGGACCCCAACCTTAGGAATTTGGTATCCTAGGTACAACACTTCTTTTGAGATTATTGGATATTCTGATTCTAATTTTACATGGTGTAGGATGGATAGAATGAGCACTTCAGGAACTTGCCAATTCATAAAACAATCTTTAGTCTCTTGGTCCAGTAGAAAATAAAATTTTATAGCACTTTACACTGCTGAAGCTGAGTATATTTTCTTAGCAAGTTGTGTGGCCCAAGTCCTTTGGTTGAAGCAATAAAATCTAGATCTAGGATTACATGTTGACACAATTTCAGTTCTATGTGATAACACTAGTGCAATCTATATCTCTGAGAATCCTATCCAACATTCAAGAACCAAATACATTGACATACAGCATCACTTTATTAGGGACCATGTTATAAAAGGGGACAATGAGCTACACCATGTAGCAACTGATAATCAACTGGCTGATATCTTTACTAAACCACTGGCCTTTGACTCATTCAGCATTTTGAGGACCAGATTGGGTGTGATTGATATAAATGCATGAATCTGATGACTGCTAACTTCTGAATTTTCTATTTTTCATTTTATTTTTATTAGTTTTTTTTATTTGATTATCCATTTTCTATTTATTTTTTTATTCTCGACTGATTTTCTTTTTATTGATGTTATTTTCCTAATTTGAGTATTTATTTTGATGTGATTTCCTACTTGTTCTTGATTTATTACTTTTCTTTTAAATCAGATCACTGCTCACTACTGCTGATAAACTAGATTTCTGACTGAGAGTTTTGCCTTATTTTTATTTGGAAGCTTGCAAGCAGTGATTGACTCCTCTGAATATGCTAAAGGGAAGAAACATTGATGATTATTTCTCTTTCTATAACTCTTTTAATGGTGTATTATTTCTTTTGGATAAAAATCTTTTTCAAAATTAAAAAGTTAGTTTTTGAAATAGAGATCTATTTTATCTTCCTACAGTAATCTACCTCATATGAATAGTATTTTCAAAGATTTGAATCATTGTTATATTTTTCTTAATCAGGTGATTGCACTTATGATATGATGTATGGTTTTTGTTTTGTAAATTACTTCTCCTTATTATAGAGAGTGAGTTTTATCTTCTCTTATATCTGGAAGGTAATTTCACAACTGAGATTCTTTAACGATTATGAAAGGAAGCAAGCTTATAAAAGATGCGTAAAGAGCGCCAAAATAAAAAGAGCCATAAAATGAGCCCAAAGCTGAAAAGATGTGCAATATCGCCAAATTGGAAAGATACACAAAGTATATCAAAAAATTAAAAGTGCGCAAAATGTGCCAAATAAATTGAAAAAGAGGCACAAAATGAGCCCACAAAGAAACAAGCTTTCTTTCCTTTCAGATCTTTAAATGTCTTAGAAAAATCCATACGCCACTTAATATTTTCAAAAGCTTAAAAATCATGATTTCTGATTTCTTACTTCATAATACTATTTTATCAGATAATTTTCTGGAACGAGGCTTGAAAAGATCTCTTTTCAAATCTAATTTTTTCTCTTCTAAATTAGACTTTTGTTTGAAAGGAATTTGAACCTGTAAGGTGTTCGAGGTAGGAGTTACGAAAGTTGATTTTCTAACTTTTTTTAGATTTCAGCGTTGTCGATTTTCTTCTTATTAGTTTTTGAATTGAAAATTAAGAAAAATTTTGATTTACTCGAGCGGATTGATTCGAAAAAAAACTAAATAAAAAAAAATAAAAAATAAAAAATAAAAAAAAGTTTTTTTTAATATTTTTGTTCGTTTTAATTTTTTATTTATCTTTGATTTGATTTTTTTCTTTTTTTTTGTGTTTTGGGATACCTGATCATTCCTCTCCATCCTTCATCTTTTTTAATTTTTAGTCATATCATCCTGTATGATCCATACATCATCCTGGACGGTCCATACATCATCCTGGACGGTCCATACATCATCCTGGATGATATGATCAAATCATCCCCATGTGATCCAACGACTGATTTGAACCAATAATTTGTGATCATCCTGGATGATACACCTTATCATCCTAGACGATCCAGATGGCAGCAGCTGGACGATTCAAATTCAGCCCGTCGATTCAATTATTGCATATCATCTTAGACGATCCACCTAATCGTCCTGAACGATACTTTACATCAACAATCATCCGGCTTGTCTCCTCGGGATGATTGCCTGTGTCTAATCATCCTGAGCAATTTTTGATCATCCTGGACGATCCTACTATTTTTTTAACCAATCATCTCAGACGGCATTATTTCTCCTATCGTCCTGGTCGATCCTGCGATCGTCCTGGATGATTCAGCCGAACTCTTTATAAATAGCTGATTTTACCTTTTCTTCACCACTCCTCTTCACTCCTTACTCAAATCATCTTCTCATGGCAGGTGGCAAATGATCCAGGCATCCGGGTGCGAGTTCGTCCCCGGGAAGTGTTAATCCCCACTTTCCTGAAGCGTTCGATCAGGCTGCATTCCTATGCTACCTTGATGTGAGGATCACGCAATCAAAAATTATCAACCCCCGCAGTCTCACATATCTGGTACTTAACCTTTTCGCCCACACTTCCCTCACCTTCATCCTGACACTTGCTTTTCCTTTTAGAAGCGAGCTTCTCCATGTTTTCTTCTCAAATCTTCGCATCAATTCCTCTTACTCCGCTCTCCGCTCCTTTGTTAATCACTGCCCTGTCGAACACACCACCCAAGACTTTCATGATATTCTCCGACTTTCAATTACTAGTGATAAACTCCACCTTGTGTCCTTTGATCTTGATTTTGACTGGAATGTCGCCAATAAATTTCTTAGAAACACCAATGCCCATTACCATGATAATGCCTGCACTTCCTTAGTCAAGGATACTAGGACAATCCGGCATGTCCTTCGCTCCTCTATCATTCCAAAGGCTGGAGACCGCATCCATATTACCCCCTTGCTCTCCATGACTACCTATTACATTATGGCCCATCGCGATTTCATTGCAACTGACCTCATCTTTCTCTACATCGAACACCTCACTAGCATTAGGGATCCGGGCCATAGGAGACGCCCCAACCTAGCCTTAGGCCACCTAATTGCTTATGCTCTTGAAACTAAGTACAATCTGTAATATCCGATTCCAGTTGATATCAATCCTTCCTTCTACACCAACAACTCCTTCCGTGTTCTTCACAGTACTCGACTTCATGTTGCAATCCAGGATCCCAAGCACTTGATTTTGATGAAAAAAAATAATACTTACTGACTTAATATGTTTTTCTTTGAAAACTATAAATGTTTTCTGTGAGCACTAACATTTCAAGTAAGATAAAAATAGTTTAAGACTACTGGAGACTCAAGACTGAATAGAATAGGTTGTACAAGAAATTATATTTTTATTTTCTTTTATTTTTTCTTTTCTTGAGTCTGCCACAAAAGCATGTATATAAAAGGAGTGACCATGCACAAACACACATGAGGAATTTAAAAAAAAAGAGAGAGAATATTTTTTTTTAAAACTAATCATAATGTACGATTTTAAATCATACTGTATGATATGTCATTAATTCTAAGGCTTAAGGCTAATTTCTTGAAGATTAGTTATGTAAATTAATTGTATTGTATGACCTGTATCGTATTGTACGATTTGTTTCTTTTCAAAAATCCTAGCCGCTAGAATAACTTTGGTAAGAATTTAATTTTGATCTTCTGAACTAATCGTACTGTACGATTTTGATCGTAATGTATAATTATTTGAAATATTACCAAAATTATCCCTCGTAATTAGGCAATTAAATCTTGGTTTCTTAATTACATTTGATCGCACTGTATGATGTAGATCGTACTGTATGATGGCAATTAAATCTTGGTTTCAATTATCCCGTAAAATGTACTAGATAAAATCAAGGTTTTTGTACTATTCATCCCAGACGATATTTATATCGTACTGGATGATAACCTGAAAAATAAACTATTCGTACTGTACGAAGTGTACAGTGTGGGACGATGGTCAGAGACAAATTCGTTTGCCCCAAGGATCATCCCGTATGAATAGTTTAAAAATAACATGATTATCCTGTACGATCTTTGGATCGTACAGTACTATATTCATAAAATTTGTGAACTATTCATCTGCACCCATATTTGATAAAGCTATTTTTGAGCTGATCGTACTGTATGATATTATATCGTATCGTACGAACAGAAACATCAAATTAGAATTTTTAGGGTTTTCTGAAGCCAGATTTAAAAGGACTTTTTATTTTTCAATTTTAAGAAGTTGAGGCCGTGGTTGACAGAAGAAGGAACTCTTGAGGGGGAGCTTTTGGAGAGATCCAAGGTTTGTGAGAGGAAGGACAGGTGAGTTTGAGCACGAGGGAGGAGTGTGAGGGGATCACACGGTTGCTCCAAGCTAGCTGCATACTTGCTCCTCCTGTGGCCTTGGTGAGTCTCAGAAAGGTTCTTTAGGAAGAGAGGCTTCAAGGTCAACGTCCTCAAGGTACTCTGCCATCTCCAGGAGGGAGAAAAAGGAGAAGGTCCGCTGCCGTCACCAGGAGAGTAACATAGAGTCTGGTATTCCGCCACACCGGGGAGGTGAAAGTGAGTCTTGTAAAGGCTTCTCCGCCTTGCTGTGGGAGCAAAAGGAGAGTCAACTTTTAGTAGTGTAAATCTCGAAGTGGAGGACTCTGGGGAGTGGATGTAGGTCAAGTGACCGAACCACTATAAAAATTTTTGGTGTGCTTTTTCCATTTTTAGCGCACTTTACTTTTCACACATTTATTTACTATTTTTAATTGCTTGGTGAAAATTCTGGTCTTGATCTTGTATTGTGAAATTTGTAATTGTGTCACCAATGTCGTAGTTATGAACGAATCACTAGCTTCCGCATTCTACTTGTTAAGTTGTTATTTTAAAAATACAAAAAAAATTAGAACTCCTGTTTAGGTTTAACTTTTAAAATACCAATTCACCCCCCCTCTTGGCTTATCTCGTACTTTCAAGTGGTATCAGAGTTGGGTTTTAAAATAGTATTTTAGAAAACCTAGAAACATACGATCCATGGTACATTTTGATAACCGTAACACTGTGGAGGATTATTCTATAACCCGTCCAGCTTTATTTGATAATATACCGTTTGATTTCTAAAAAATACGCATGTCTATATTTTTACAGTCTATAGACTATCGCATATGGATGTTGGTTCAAGAAGGTTACAATGCACCATTTTGTATCTTGAATGGCATTAAAATTGAATTACCTTTTAATGAATGGAGCAATGAGGATAGAGAATTTGCATAATTAAATGCTAAATGCCTAAATTATTTCTTTTACACGTTAAAATCATAAGACTATATGTGAGTGTTTACTTGTAGTAGTGGTAAGCAAATTTGGGATAGACTCTGTATCACATACGAAGGAACTAATGAGGTCAAATAATCTAGACTAAACATACTGCTGCATGATTATGAATTATTCTGCATGAAACCTAGTGAAACTATATCTAAAATGTACAGTAGATTCACCCAGATTGTAACATCCTTGCATGCTTTTGGGAGAGAGTTGTCTAACTCTGAAAAAGTGAATAAAATACTGTGATGTTTGCCTAGCACGTATGATGCAAAAATTACCGCTATAACTAAGTAAAAAGATTTAAGCATTTATTCAATTGATAATTTGCTTGGGTCACTCATTGCCTATGAGCAATGAGTGAGTCAACAACAAAGTGATGCAAGTGAAAAGAAGAAGGAGAGAACTGTGGCTATAAAAGCAAATAATTTTGAAAGTGACAGCGTTGCAGCGGAGGAAGATGACGACATAGCCTTGATGACTCGTCAGTTTAAGAATTTTTTGGAAAGAAAGCAACAGCATCATCAAAGCCATTGGAACAAAGTTAAAAGCTCAAAGAATACTAAAGTTGCATCTGACACAATTTGTTTTGAGTGCAGGAAACCAGGCCATCTCCGAGCTGATTGCCCCAACACTAAAACTCATCATTCCAAGGAGAAGGGCGAGGAAAAGTCAAAGTTCAAGAAGGGCAAATTTAAGACACATAAAGCATTTTGGGCCGACTCTGCCTCAAAATCATCAGAAGAAGAAGCAGAGGAGGAGGTAACGAATTTATGCCTTATGACTAACGATAACCTTGATCAATCAGATCAAGATGAGGTATGTTAACTTTCTTATGATGAACTGCTAATTATTTTTGAAAAAATTCATGACTCATATAGAAAGTTGAAGAAAATGCATGCTAGTCTTAACACTGATTTTAGTACCTTACAAAACGAGCATTCTAGTGTAGTTAAAGAATTTTCTGACTTGGATAAAGATCATATGTCTTTGCTTGATGAATTTGATGCATTAAAAAAGAGGCATGTTGAATTAACCACTGCACATGATTCCTTGAAATCTTCACATGTTGAATTAGAGAATGCATTTAAGGAATTAAAGGAACTTGCATCTGAGCTAGATAGTTGTGAGCATGCATTAAAATTTGAAATTGTTAGTCTTGAAAAAAAAATTTCTAAGTGAAAAAGTGAATGCATTTGAAAATAATGAAACACCTCCAATATTTGTTGAATTTTATAAACCTCCATTACTTGAAAATTCTCATTCAAAATCAACACAGCATGCATCATTTAGACCTAGGAAGAGGCACTATCATCCACATAGATTAGTGAACCCATTTCCTGGTGTTAGGTGTTACTCTTGTGGCATGCTAGGTCACATAGCCCACACTTGCACAATTCACTATATGACACATCTAGTGTGGAGACCTAAGCAGCATTCATCACAGTATAACATGCATTCATTACATTCATACAAGCATAAGGTGGAACCCAAACTCACTTGGGTTCCTAAAACTAATCTTTGATTGACATTATAGGGATGCTCACACAAAAGACCTAGTG
This sequence comes from Dendrobium chrysotoxum, assembly GCA_019925795.1. Classification (NCBI taxonomy): domain Eukaryota; kingdom Viridiplantae; phylum Streptophyta; class Magnoliopsida; order Asparagales; family Orchidaceae; genus Dendrobium; species Dendrobium chrysotoxum. The sequence goes on along the minus strand of CM034306.1, from coordinate 30,901,895 downwards.
AGAGTATATGGTACCTAGACAGTGGCTGCTTGAGACATATGACTGGAGACATGAAGCAGTTCGTGATACTGGAGGCCAGGTCAGGAGGCAAGGTGCCTTTGGGAGACAACACCACCAGGAAAGTGGTGGGAACATGTATAATTGGAAATTCAAAAAATTTGGTAATTGAAAATATTTTTTTAGTAGATGGTTTAAAGCATAAGCTTTTAAGTATCAGTCAACTATGTGACAAGGGTTTTGACATAAAATTTCTTTCTAACAAATGCATGATTAGTTTAAATGATACACTTGTGCTAGAAGAAAAACGTATAAATAATGTCTATATGTTAGATTTAAACTACATTAAAAACTTGAACCCTTTATGTCTGAAAATAATAGCTGATGACTCTTGACTTTGGCACAGGAGACTATGCCATGCTAGCATGAAAACACTTAGAAACATCACTCAAAAAGACCTAGTTAGAGGCATACCTAAGTTAGACTTTACTAAGGACCATCTATGTGATGCCTGCCAACTAGGAAAACTAAGTAAAATCATTATTTCATTCAATCAAGGATATCAACACCACTAGGCCACTAGAAATTCTTCACATGGACCTATTTGGACCTTTTAGTATAGCTAGCCTAGGAGGGAAGTTGTATGGATTTGTAATAGTAGATGACTACTCGAGGTTTACTTGGGTAAAATTCCTAACCCATAAGAGTGAGTCATTTGAAGAATTTAGAACCTTCTCCACTTGGATTCAAAGGAAAGTAGGATGTGTAATTTTAACAATCCATAGTGATCATGGTAGAGAATTTGAGAATGATAAGTTTGAATCATTTTATCAAGAGGTAGGAATAGAACATAATTTCCCTGCCCCTAGGACTCCCCAGCAAAATGGAATAGCTGAAAGAAAGAATAGAACCTTAGTTGAAGCTGCTAGGACAATGTTAGCTGAATACACTCTTCCTAGATATTTTTGGGCAGAAGTAGTGAATACTGCTTGTTATGTTCTAAATAGGGTAAATGTTAGATCCAAACTTAATAAGACACCCTATGAATTGCTTAAGCATAGGACACCGAATCTTTCTCACTTACATGTTTTTGGTTGTAAATGTTTTATCTTAATCAATGGTAAGTCACCCTTAGGAAAGTTTGATCCTAAATCAGATGAAGGGGTTTTCTTAGGATACTCATATGTAGGTAAAGCCTATAAAATCTTTAACAAGAGGACACTTGTAGTAGAAGAGTCTACCCATGTGGTATTTGATGAATCTGATAAGGTGTTTGAACCTAATCATGAAGAAGAAGAAGTTGAGATTATTCAGGGAGTAGAAACTATTGTCATAGAAAATAGGATAGAACCTCAGGAGTAATTGCCTAGAGATTGGAAATATTCTTCTAGTCATCCTAGATAATTAATCTTAGGAGACCCGTCGGAAGGTGTGAAAACTAGGCATGGATTTAGGAAAAAAGTCAGTCATTCTATGTTTATTTCTATGATTGAACCCATGAACATAGATCAAGCCTTAGGAGATGAATTCTGGATCCTAGCAATGCAAGAAGAGCTAAACCAATTTGTTAGAAATGATGTGTGGGAATTAGTTAAGAGACCCAAAGAACAAAGTGTGGTCGGAACTAAGTGGGTCCTTAAAAATAAGATGAATGACTCTGGAATAGCAGTGAGAAATAAGGCTAGGTTAGTAGCAAAGGTGTATAACCAAATTGAGGGAATATATTCTGAAGAAACCTTTGCTCCAGTAGCCAGACTAGAAACCATCAGGGTACTCTTAGCCTTTACATGCTTTAGAGGTTTCAAACTGTATCAAATGGATATTAAGAGTGCTTTTCTAAACGGGGTAATCAAAGAAGATGTTTATGTTGAGCAACCCACTGGCTTTGAAAACTCATAATTTCTAAACCATGTGTTTAAATTGAAAAAGGCACTATACAAGTTAAAGCAAGCACCTAGAGCCTGGTATTGAAGACTTAGTACATTCCTACTAGATAGAGGCTTTATTAAGGGTAGTGTGGACACCACCCTCTTCTTAAAATGGGTAGGAGATGAGATACTCATTGTTCAAATTTATGTAGATGACATTTTATTTGGATCTTCAGAAATAACCTTGTGTGATGAATTCTTAAAAATAATGAGTGATGAGTTCGAAATGAGTATGATGGGAGAACTTACTTATTTTCTTGGATTTAGTGTCAAACAGATGGAAGGTGGAACATTCCTTAGTCAATCTATGTACATCAAAGATATTCTAAAAAAGTATGAAATGGAAAATACTAAGGCTATGAATACTCCCATGAGTTCTAACATTCAATTAGATAAAGATCCTAATGGAAAGTCTATAGACCAGAAGAAGTATAGGGGAATAATTAGATCACTTCTTTACTTAACTGCCAGTAGACCGGATATAATGTTCAGTGTATGTCATTGTACTCTATTTCATGCTGACCCAAAAGAATCTCACATAACTGCTGTCAAAAGAATTCTTAGATATCTACTAGGCACCCCAAACTTAGGAATTTAGTATCCTAGACACAACACTACTTTTGAAATCTTAGGGTACTCAAATTCAGATTTTGCAGGATGTAGGGTAGATAGAAAAAGTACCTATGGTACCTATCAATTCATTGGGCAATCCTTAGTTTCATGGTCCAGTAGAAAACAAAATTCGGTAGCCCTCTTAATAGCTGAAGCAGAATATATAGCGATAGGAAGCTGTGTTTCTCAAGTTCTATGGTTAAAACAATAGCTTTTAGATCTTGGACTACTTGTAGGAATCACCCCAATAATATGTGATAAAACTAGTGCAATTTACATATCTGAAAATTCAATTCAGCACTCACGAACAAAGCATATGGACATCTGACATCACTTTATAAGAGATCATGTAGCCAAGGGAAATATTGAATAACACCATATTGCTACCGAAGATCAACTAGCTGACATTTTCACAAAACCACTAGCATATGACACCTTTAGTATGTTGAGAACAAAATTAGGGGTCATAGATATTCATGCTTGATTTAAAAAATTAAAAAAAAATTGTGTTTGTGTGTTTTATGTCCATGTGTTGTTTTTTTTTTTAAATTAAAAAAATAATTTAGAGTTTGCTGATCCACTCACACCCATATTGCTGATGCCCTAACCTTGGATTCCTGTACATATTGTACTATATGATTGACAATTATACTGTACGATACTTATTAATATCGAGATCACAGCCTTCAATACCATCAATGGTTCAGATATGCCTGATATTGTATAAATCATACTGTACGACCCACCGAACGTACTATACAATCCATAATGTTGATCATCATACTGTACGAATCACCACTCGTACTGTATGATCCACGTGTCATTTTGGATTGGGATAAATTTAAACTCGACCGGTATGATCATTATTATGGTTTGTATTATACGAACACCTGTTCGTACTATACGATCACTTTAGTCAAAAGTTATTCTGATGACTCCTCAGGACGAACGACCTCTCACTCATAATAGTCCAATACGATTCTGATCATACTGTATGATTTGACTCTTTTTTTTTTGAAAAGTCATCCAGACGAAATAACTCCCAATCGTACTGTACGATCATCCATCGTACTATACGATAATGCTACAACTCTAAAAATTGAAGGGATTTCTTTCTCCATTTCACTCATCTCTCTCAACTCCTTACTCCCTTCAAATATTCTCAGCTCTATGGATGGTGGAAGCAAGCGAGGCTGACTGATCGAGGGAAGCTCCTCCTCCTCTTGGCGGTTCGATGAATGCTTTCTCTCTACAGTGGATGAAAAAGCTTACAATAAATTCAAAGACGTCAAGATTACTCCTTCCCGCATGCTTAATCAAGCTGCACTAAATTTTGAGGTTATGAAACTATTTGCCTCTACGACTCTCCAATTCCTCCTTACATTAGCGTTTCCATTCCACTCTGAACTTCTTTATGAATTCCTCACGAATCTTAAGATCAACCTAGAATGGACAACCCTCACCTCCTATGTTTGCAAACGCAATATCATCATCACTAAAGACGACATAGCTGAACACATTGGCCTATCCACTGAAGGCCCTCGTCCCCAATCTCTTCTCACAAATGACTTTGATTGGACATCTGTTAACATAGTCCTTAGGAATGTACCCAATAATTAACACCTACCTCTTGTCCAAAGCCTTAATTAAAATGCCCGTGTGATCCAGCATGTTCTTCACACATCCATTATATCCAAGGCTGGAGATCACATACACATCACCCCGTTGCTATCTGTAGTCACGTATTTAATCATGTCTAGCACAAAATTCGATGAAGCCCAAATGATCTTAGACTATATTCATGCCTTGGCCTCTTTTCAATGTCCAGTGCCCGAAGAAAACAAAACCTTACTCTAATCCATGTCATTGGATGCATTCTGGATGCCAAATATCAACTTCACTATCCTCTCCCTCCAGATAATAATCCTATATTCTATACAGACACCTCTTTTCGCATTCTACTCCATCGGGGGGCCACGCACGCTGAATCTGGTTATGATGAAGAAGAGGCTGTTGCTCCAGTCGATGCACCTCCACCACCACCAATACAACCACCTGGACTTGCCCACCCTTCCTACCCTCATGATTACATTATTTAACAGCTTGATCGCCTGGAAACTAGACTGGATTCCCATATTGCTCAACAACACCGCCAGCATACAGATGATATGTAATGGTTTGGGGAACGCTTCACCTCAATCGATCACCAGTTCGCGTCCCTCCATCAGTACTTTCAAGTGGTTCCACCACCTCCTCCGCCACCTCCAGATCAGGATCCTGACTTTTGAATGCTTTATTAGTTGCTTGTATTTGTGTTGTAATTCTTGCTTTTGTACTAGTTGTGATGTTCTTCTCTTTTTGCTACTGTCAAAAGGGGGAGAAAGTTCTGTAACGTTATGTTCTTCAATTTAATGCTATTGTCGTTCCTATTATATTACATATTTGTTTCATTCTATTTTAGTTTAAATGTCAAAAAAAAAACATAAAACAAAAAATCTATATATAAAATGAATTTTGAACATCCTCCGATATTTTTAAAATCCATCATTCTAGTAAGGGGGAGCTAAGGAAGAAATAACATCTATTATGGGTATCAATTAATATTATTTGACACCATAAAAAATGGAGAGATTGTTGCAGTCCAGGATTCCGAGCACTTGATTTTGATGATGAAAAATAATACATATTGACTTAATATGTTCTTCTTTAAAAATTATAAATATTTTCTGTGAGCACTAATATTTCAGGTAAGGTACAAATAGTTCAAGACTGCTGGAGACTCAAGACTGGGTAGAATAGGATGTACAAGAAATTGTATTTTTATTTTCTTTTATTTTTTCTTTTCTTGAGTCTGCCACAAAAGCATGTATGTAAAAAGAGTGACCATGCACACACACAGGGGGAATTTATAAAAAAAGAGAGAGAAGATTTTTTTTTAAAACTAATCATACTATAAGATTTTAAATCATTCTGTACGATAGGTCATTAATTCTCAGGCTTACGGTTAATTTCTGGAAGATTAGTTATGTAAACTAATCATACTATACGACATGTATCGTACTGTACGATTTATTTATTTTCAAAAACCCTAGCCGCCAGAATAACTTTGGTAAGAATTTAATTTTAATCTTCTGAATTAATCATACTGTACAATTCTAATCGTACTGTACGATTATTTGAAATCTTGCCAAAATTATCCCCCGTAATTAGACAATTAAATCTTGGTTTCTTAATTTCATTCGATCGTATTGTACGATGTAGATCGTACTGTATGATGGTTAGAGATGATTTCAATCGTCCCGTAAATCATACCAAACCAAACTAAGGTTTTTGTACTATTCATCCCAGATGATATTTATATCGTACTGGACGATAACCTAAAAAATGAACAATTCATACTGTATGAAGTGTACAGTGCGGGATGATGGTCAGAGATGAATTCGTTCATCCCCAGGATCATCCCGTATGAATAGTTGAAAAATAACATGATTGTCCTATATGATCTTTGGATGAATATATGAGGGTCCAAGTTCTCGTAAGACACTCTTTAGAAGATTCATAACATCCAGCACAATGTCTTCATTGAGTTTACTTATGAAGTCCTCATGTCAAAAGATGCCTATACATCTTCATCAGTGTGATGATGCTATATTATGTCATGATTAGGGTTGCTCTCTAATAACTTGTAAAAGAGATCAAGCCAAGTCTCCCAGCAAAGTCCAACTACCATAATAGGCAGCCCAACTATAGCATCACCATCTACCCTAAGTTCGAGAAGAACCTAGACATCTTCTTGGGTGATAGTCATCTCACCTACCGTTAATTAGAATGTGTAAGTCAAGGGAAACCATCGCTCGATCAGCATAGTAATAAGATTATGATCTAATCTAACAAACCAAAGGTGTCAGATTATGTCAAGGCCAACAATGTATAAACCATAAATGAACCGTTGGAAAATGTCTAGTCACTCACAAGCTATGAATAGGTGAGTAGTCCTCAGTAATAATGATGCAGTCCACAGTAATAAGGACGCTTATGAGTTTATTTGGGCATGTTACAGTTGTATACCTTTATATTAAATACAAGCCAAATCTAAAGATATAAGTATACCTCATCGAGAGAAGAAGCCCTCTGTACACCTCTTAGTGAAGCAATGCTTAGAACATATGTATCATCTGGTTTTTCATCCTACAACAATGAGACATTACAATCATTATTTGCCACCATTGCTTCTAATTTAGGCATGTTATGACAAGCATGCTCACAAACCAACTCATGCCTAGGTAATGAGAAATTATGTTTATGTGAGATTGGATCTGTTGCATCTCCTATAGGGGTTTCACTCAAGCTTTCAGTCGTTCTACTATCCATCATCTCATATGCATGGACAATGAGTTTGGCTTCATCATTATGTTGTTAGGGGTACGTTTGTGTATCTTTGAAGAATTTAAACATTTGTACACAAAAATACGGTCATTCACTTACGCTTGCATGGCCACTTGCATGGGGTTCAAGTAACGTTGGATGCTCACTCAAGCATAATGCCTTAAAAATATTGGTTCAATCAACTAGTAGTGAATGATTGCTGACACTTAAGCATCGGTCGTGATGTGCTACGGTGGTCATTGGAGTGGGTCTATAACACACAATGTAATAATGATGTTTAAATTCTAATTCATTAGTTAGACATGAGTATGATCTACGTCCTATTTTAATTAAATGTATTCTAACATGTAAAGGAACTAAAAATTGGAGCAAAGTTATCTTGAGCTTATAAAGGAAAAAACCATTCAATTTTTATTCTTGTAATGAAAATGAACAATTTTTTAAAATAACTTTAAAAACTTTTTTGTTAATAATGACAATATTTTAAGTTATGGAATCAAATATTTACAAAACAAAATTGAAATTTTAATTAATAAATTTTTCTCAAGTGATCAACTTATTCATGATCAATATTATAATTTTACAAATTTAAATGTACTAATGCTAGTTAAAAAAGTATACTTAATGATGTATATATCATAGTCTTCTGGTAATGCAACTTTTATTTCTTCTATGTGTATATCTGCATGCTTCAATTCTTTAAAGCACATTAATTCATTTTTAAAATAATAAAATTAAAATAAGAATTCTCTTTTGCATGCTTCATTAATTAGTATTTTCTAAATAAAAATTTATAATTTGAAAATGAAGTTAAAGTAGCCAAGCAAATATGAGAAGACAGAGAAGGCACATCCAACTGTACTCTATTTTTCATTCAAATAAATCATAGAACAAAAAATTATTTGGTGGAAATAAATTAAAATTTTCAAATAAGTAGTAATAAATTCAGATTATCAAATAAATAAAGAAAAAATTTTTAAGAAATAAATTTGTTAATAATTAATAATTGGGCTACTTACATGAATATAAAATGAAAATAAATATAATTATAATAAAAATTATACATTTGTATATGAAAGAATAAAATAACTTAAATATGAGAAAGGCTACTTATTCCCTCTAGCACAATTTTAATTTATATATCTTATTTAAATTAATATTACTTTTTCTTCTAAAAAATTTCCATAATTTCACCATTACAATGGCTTAGATGATTGCGATTTCATTATTATACCATACAACAAACATGAAAAACTTTGATTATAAATATTTAAGTTTTGCTGAAAAAAATATTCAGTATTTTTAAAATTTTAGGGAAGCCTTTGAGGGCTGATTTTTTATCATAAAAATGAAAATTAAAAGGTCCATAAGAGGACTCCAAAGCCCGCTACTGCTCCAAAAGCTACAATCAAAAGGAAAAAAAATAAAAGACGTATTGGCTCTGGAATCCTCACTACATTACAAAATATGATTAAGTTACCAGCAGGCAAAAAGCCAATGCCCAAAAGAATGTAAAGGAAAATAGTCCTAGAAAGCATGGTGACCATCTTATCAGCACAAAAAATCCACATAGTCACACACAACAGCCTGCAAGAAAAGAAACAGCCAAAATAAAACAGGGACAAGGACAAAACAGGAAGAGCACCTCGAAGAAAAAAAATGCATACCCAAACCAAAAGTTCAAGCAACCCCAACTAACCAGAACAACCTGAGCCAATAACCGGACAGAAATAACCCCAAAATAGCCAATACCAAAAGCAACCATCACCAACCAACAAAAAAGGTCGAACACTCGGCCCCAAAAATATCCATAACCAGAAGAAACCATAAATAATAACCCTTCTGCCATGAATTAAACCAACCCAAAGCACAAAATAAAGGGCATTGACTCAGGCCAAAAGCACTCGAAAAAATATCAATAAAAACTAAACCATTCTGCAAGTACAAACTAGTAAGCCAAAGAATTCCAACAAGCTACACTGGCCAAGGCTGATACCCTATCCAGGCGGAGGCAACAACACCCAACTCCAAAAAGATAAAAAGACCAAAACAAGCCACAAAAGCAGACCCAGAAAGAGGGCCAGATGCACAACAACAAGAGTCAAATAAGAACCCCTAAAAATAGAATCCTAGAACACAAAACAAAGATCAACCAACCAGACCACTCAAACCCTTACCATTACAAGAATAAACATATAAGAAAACAAATACAACACCCCCAAGCTAGACCAAACCATAATCCAACCCAACCACAACAACAACAGAAAATTGGACCACATAACCAAAATGAGGAGAAAACAAAAAGAGCTATCTTCTCTTGAGAGATGACAAGCCAATCTTATTAAGCCTCAGCATACCATTAAACCCATCAAGATCACTCAAATCTTGATAAAACATAGTGGAGTATAATAAATTCCTTTTTTTAGCAAGCCAATCTGCAAAAAAAATACCTTCTCTCCAAATATGAGGGATCTTGTAATCACAATGATCCAAATTACGCAAAGCCTTTCGAAAAAGCTAATAAATATTAGCATTATTACAAGACTACGATGATACTAAATTAACCAACAAAGAAGAGTTGGACTCAATCCAAATATTAGAAATGTTGTGATTCAAAAAGAGCTTCAAAATAAGAAATAAAGCATTCGTCTTAGCCCAAATCACAGAACACTTAGGCATGCCAGAAGCAAAAGCATAGACAAACTCCCCTTTACAATCATGAATGATACCACCACAACCCGCACCAGCCATCACTACAGGAAAATTATCCATTACCTGTGGAATTTTCCAGTAGATTTTTGGCGGACAAATTTTTGATGGTTTTTTGGCAGTTTTCCGACGGAATAAGAGGAAACAGCCTTTTCAATGGTTTTTCCAATGGATTTGTTGCGGTCGGCATTTTTTAGCATCTTATCCAGTATATTTTATTTAATTTTTTAATTTAAATACTATATTTTAATTAATTATTAATTTTAATTTTCATTTTAAATTAATTATATATTTTAAATTTCATTTTTAACTTGATTAGTAATTTTACTTAGTTTTATAGTTTAAAACTTTATTTTAATTAAGTAATAATTTAATAACTTATTATTAATTTTAATATTTTACTTTAATTAATTTTCATATTAATTTTTATATAATTATAATTTAAATATAAAAGAGTATGTTTCTTAACGCATTTTCCTTCCCATCAAAATGGTGGGGTGTTTGAAGTTTCTTTTGGGATGAGTTTGAATAGCATGACAACCATTTTGCAGGCAGCGGGGTAGCACTGGAGAGCATCTCTCAGGCAAGTTGGGAAGGCAGTTTGGAAAGGCAGCTGGGCAGCGTAGAAGGGCAGCTGGGCAGCATGGGTGGCAGTGCTCGGGTAGCCAGGCAAGAGGGCAGTGGGCTACTTCATTTTTTTTAATTAATTTTTTATAAATGTTTTGGCGGCCTAATACTATCGGATACCCGCTAGACATATTTTTCGTTGGAAAAAGTCACCAAAATTTTTTTTCCTACGAGGGTTTTACTGGCAGAAATTTTTTCGCCAGAAAGCTACCGTTAAATTCAAATCTGACTGAAAATGTTGTCAATAATAGATGATTTTTCTGTAATGCATATAAATAAAGCCATCAATGTTCAACTTGAATTGATTTAAGGAAGGCTTCTTCCAATAAAAAACTTTTGAGGGAGCCTTCCTATTATCAACCAAAAATTAAGTATGAAAGAAATTAGGCCAAATACGATTCCCCTTAAATTGCTTAGGAAGGAGAATGTTAAAAAAAGATAACTTGGTGAATTTTGTTCTTTAGTAAAATGATAATCCTATATGAGCTCATCTTAATGGCTTGATGCTTAGAATTATTCCTTTTATTCCAAAGCAACCAAAAGACCACCAAAGGAATAATAGTTAAGATATGGCCAGCCAATTTATTATGAAACCAATGGCCTAATAAAGCACTACAACTATCAAAAATAGATGACATGTTAATACTTAGAGCATTATCTAAAAAATTCCATACCCTTAAAGCAGTAGGCCCATCCAAAAAAACATTCTTGATAGTCTCTAATTGAAAACAATATTGACATTTGGAGGTGATGTAATAACCCTTTTTAATTAACCTATCATCCAAGGGAATCCATCCATTAATAATCTGCCAAACAAAAATATAGATATTAGTAGAAGTAATAGAGTTCTAGATTTTGCTAAAAATAGAATTGGGATATATTTTAGCTCTAAAAATATTCCAAACATTTTAGGATAGAATTTACTATTAGTAGATTAGTTAAAAATAGTTTGATCTTTAGAGAAAGGATTGAAAGGAATCTCACAAATAATACTAACCTAATACATAGGAATATGCTCAAGCAAATGATTATCATACTAAGGAAGGTTGTGGAGTAAACTTTTAAATTATATAAAATTCTAAGGCTTTATCACTCCTAAACATTGCTTATGTTTTCTTTGATATAAAAATAATAAAACCCCACTTAATATACGTAAGTATACGTGAGAATTCAAATAATAAAATGATAGATAGAGTTTCAAACCCACGAAGAAGTATGCTTACTTGCAATAAACTACTACCATTTACTCTAATTGCAATAAAGATACTACTAAAATAAAAATGATAATTATGGAGATTCTACCACTGAATAAAATAGTAAAAATATGTGATAAAATATTTAATTAAATTATTTTTGAATAATGAGTGTAAATTTCATATTTTTCTTGATGAGACTTTTAATTATATATGTGACTCAGAGCATATGCATTCCTAGATCTCTATCGAACTTATAAAGGTAAAAGGATATTTGTTAGCCTCATAGAGTTATTATTTCTCCTTAAGAACCAAGAATATTTTACATCCTATGTCTAGGCATGCAAATATCCTATCTCAATATTCCTGTTTATTCATGCATTCCTCCATCAAGGTTATACATCACATTATATTTAAACTATATATAAGGCTACTATGTGCATTAAATGTCATTTAATATTTATAGAATAAGTGTTTGCATTAGCACTTAACATACACGTTACATCATCAATAAAAAATAATAGAATTAGCCAGATATAAAATAAATAATAAGTAAACTCATGGAAGAATGAAAATATAACAGAGTGATATCAGAAGAAAAGATCAAAGTATCTCCTCTACACTCCTTCTCCCTTAACTTACAAAGTTTCTTCAAGGAATACAGGCTAAATACTCTAGATGATTATATCTTATACTTCCCTAGCCTCCCTTATATAATACTCTAAGAGGAAGCTAGAGAAGTACTCTTAAAAATACTGAATTTTATACAAGTGATTGAACTCCCTTATAAATAGAACATTAAAACTATTTATAGGACAACATAAATAGGCATCTAGTACTTGAGTGCTTGAATGAGTGGCACCACGGTGCTTTTAAGTTGAACTAATGCCTCGATACTGAAACTTTTGCATCGCCATGGCACTTACTGATGTGGATCGATTCTTAATGAACAATCACTTCTTTACATTAATAGAACAAAGCAATTGAAAGTTACAACTACAATGCCGTGGCACTATTAACATTTGAGCACTGCAGCACCTGAGTGAAAAAATGATGCCAAGGTGTGAGAAATTGTAACACCGTGACATTTGAAAGTAGATAATCTAGTGCTGCCAATCTAACTTTTTGACGTTGTAACATTGGTAATGTTATGGTGCTGGCTTTGTTGACACTATAGTACTTTCAAACAAAAAACTTAGTGATATAATCTCTAATTTATGGTGCCTCTATGAAATTGAAGGTGGCGCTGCGACGTTGTTTCATTGGACACTGTGACACTGTAAGCTCCTTAGAATTTTTATTATTTTGGGTTTTTTCTATACACACACAACTAATAATTCATTTTCACTGAAAATAAAATATGTAAAATATTACGTAATTTACACTTATCAAATTCTCCCCAGCTTAAAGTCTTTCTTGTCTTCAAGCAAATAAAGAAATAAGTAATTTTGATTAATTAAATAACTAAAATAAAAATTGATAATTTAAAAATACTAAAATATATAATTATACATCACAGTCTAGAAGTAGTGAAAACGAACAAAGTTATAATTCTAGTTTGAAAAAAATACTAATAATTATCCTAACTAGTCACCCTTGTTATTGCTTAATTTGAATTTATATGTTATGAATATAATCATTGATTTTTCAATTTTGGATTGAATAATCTAGCTTTAAAGTTAAGATGTCTTCATAGTTTAAATTGAAATTTTATTAGTTCGCCATCATTTGTACTAGTTTTAGTATCTTATTATTTGTGAATTTAAGTATAAGATTGCAGTCAAACTCTAAGATTTTATTTGATACCAATTTTTGAATGTACTCCTTTTCTTTTTCTTTTTTTCTTTTCTTTTCTTTTCAGAACTCTTTTCTCATTTCTTTCATTTTTATTTTTGTGGAGTACATTGTTAAAGATTTTAAATATCTATTTTGCTTAAAATCTTCTTATAATTTTAATGAGTTTAATGTAAGGATTAAATAAGAATACTAATTTTAAATTCAGGTTGCTATAATATTCAATTTTAACATACATATATCTATTCTTTAACCTTAATTATTTATCTTCAATTTAAAAGGTCAATTTATAAATGTATAACTTATAAATTTAAGTTAAGTTAATAATTTAAATGATTTAAGTATATTAATTATTAGTTTTTCCAATCTATGAATTATAAAGTAGTGTTCATTTGAACTATGATCTAGAGTTTTATTATTATATTAATGTTATATAATTTTTAATTATCATTTTTATTATGGTTAAATAAATAATTAGAATGTAGAGGTTTTAATGGAAGATAATGTAAAAATGTAAGTGTAAGGAGAATTTAATCAAATGTAAATAAAAGCACACATGGACATTAATAAATACACATATTTTCATATAAATGATAGAAAGGTACAAAACATGTGATCTATATAAAACTAAAATATAGGGTATATGATAAATAGTGCTTAAAGCACCACTCAAACCATCACAATAAGACTACTAAAGACACAAGTGGGTTGCCTCCCAAAAGAGCTTAAGTTTATAATCTTCAGCCAAACTATATCAATTATTTTATTTCAGGCTGAACCAATTCAATTTTACTTCACAAATGATCAATGTCTCCACCAAAATAAGATTTCAATCTATGGTCATTCACTTTAAAAATATGTAGGCTTTTATTATCTTGAATTTCCATAGTTCCAAAGGGAAATATTCTTATGACAGTGAATGGTCCTACCATCCGCATTTTTATTTTTTTGGGAATAGCTTAAGTCTAGAATTAAAAAGTAAAACATCCTATCCAGGTACAAATTCTTTCCTAATTAGCTTGCGATCATTCCATTTTATAACTTTATCCATATACATCCTTGCATTTTCATAAGCTTCATTTTTTATTTTTTTGAAGTTACTAAAGTGCATCAATCTTTTCTCTTTTATACCTTAAAAATAAGAATTCAAATCTATAATTATCTAGAATGCTTTGTTCTCTAGTTCCATAGGAAGGTGACAAGAATGTTCAAAAATTAATTTATAGAAGTCTTAAAAGTAGTTTTATATGCCCATAATACGTAATCTAACTTAATCGCTTAATCCTTCCTATTAGAACTAACCAATTTTTTTAAAGATTTGATTAATCTCCCTATTGCTAATTTCAACTTGACCACTAGTATGGGGATGATAAGCAGTCGCTACCCTATGATAAATCTCATATTTCCTTAAGAATGTTTCTATTCTTTTATTACAGAAATGACTTCCCCTATCACTGATTAAAACTCTTGGCACTCCAAATCTATAGAAAATATTTTTTTAAAAAAAAATTTGATCACAATTTAAGCATCAATGTTTGAGGTTAACACACCTTCAATCCACTTTGAAATATAATCTATAACAATAAGAATATATTGATATCAATGGGATGGCACAAAAGATCCCATAAAATCAATCCTCAAACATCAAATATTTCTTTTTCCAAAATATGGTTCAAAGGCATTTCATTTATTTTTGAAATATTTCATACCCTTTCACATTGATCACATTTCTTAATATATTCATATACATCCTTAAATAGAGTAGGCCAAAAAAATCCAAATTGAAGGATTTTAGAAGAAGTTTTAAAACCTCCAAAATGTCCTCCATAATGAGAATCATAACATTCCCTAATGATTGGTTCTATTTCTTCTTCAGGGACACATCTTCACATAATTTAATTATTGCAAGATTTAAATAAATAACGTTCATCCCAAAAATAAGACTTGGTATCATATGAAAACTTCCTCTTTTGAATTGGTGATAAATTATAAGGAAGTATATCACTAACAATGAAATTAACATTATTTGTATACTATGGTGATTTGTTCAAATGTAGAGCAAATAATTATTCATCAGGAGGATTTTCTTTTATCTCACCCTCATTTGATACATGCTTTTCAACAGAAAGTCTAGAAAGATGATCAGCAATTTGAATTTAAGTACCCTTTTTGTCAAAAATTTCTGCATCAAATTCTTGTAACAGAATAATCCACCTAACCAATATTGGTGTAGTGTCTTACTTTGTAATAAGATATTTGATAGCAGAATGATCAGTATAAATAATTTCTTTGATGCCAATCAAGTATGATCTAAATTTATCAAGAACAAAAATAATGGCTAGCGATTCTTTTTTAGTAGTTATATAATTACACTATGTAGAATTTAAGTTTTGATAGCATTAAAAATGATATGGAATTTCTTATCTCTCTTTTGTTCCAAAACTGCACCCATAGTAACGTCGATGGCATCACACATCACTATAAAATATAAAACTAGAGCAATAATAGTTGGAGCAATAATCAAATGTTATTTTAAAGTATTAAAGGCTTCAAAACATGCATAATTAAATATAAAAGGAACATTCTTCTCCAATAATTGACATAATGGTTTAGAAATTTTAGAGAAATCCTTAATAAATCTCCTAAAAGATCCTAAATGACCTAAGAAACTTATAATGCCTTTAACAGAATTGGAGGAGGTAGTTTTTTTATAACATGATTTTTTGGAATGTCTTCCTCCAATCCTTTCTTAGAAATTTTATGCCCTAAGACAAATCCTTTAGCTATAAAAAATTGACACTTCGACCAATTTAACACTAAATTTTTTTCTACACATCTTTTCAAAGTAGAGGTTAAATACTCAAGACAAGAATCAAATGTAGTGCCAAATATGGAGAACTCATCCATGAAAGTTTCAATACCCTACTCAATTAAGTTTGAAAAGATTGACATCATACATTTTTGAAAGTAGCAGGAGCATTACGAGGACAAAAAAGCATTCTCTTAAAAGCAAACATATCATAAGGAAAAATGAAGGTAGTCTTATCTTGATCCTCACTTGTAATAGGGATTTTATGATATGCAGAATATCTACTAAAAAATAATAAAATGGATTCCCTACCAACTTTTGTAGCATTTGAACAAGAAAAGGAAAAGGAAAATGATATGTTCTAGTGGCTTTATTTAATTTTCTATAATCTATGCAAATCATCCAACCTGTGATTGTAATTATGGGTAAAAAGTTCATTATATTCATTTGTTATGATAGCCAATCCTCCATTTTTAGGAACACAATGAATAGTGGTAACCAAAAAACTATCAGAAATAGGGTAAATAATTCCAGCATCAAGCTATTTAAGAATCTCTTTCTTAGCAATATCTTACATGGAAGGGTTAATTCTTCTTTAAGGGTCAGCTTTTTGTATTGAATTAGCTTCCATTAAAATTTTATGCATGCAATTTGATGGACTAATTCCTTTAATGTTAGTAATTATCCACCCTAAAGCTCTTTTAAAATCACTTAAAACCCTAATCAATTCATTTTATTGATGTGGTTCTAAATTTGCTAAAATGATTACATGAAGAGTAGAGTTATTACCCAAAAAAGCATACTTGAGATGACAAGGCAAAGCCTTAAGCTGTTATTTAGGAGCCACTTCAATTGATGGTTTTAAATTTTTCTCAAAAGAGGAAGTTTCTAACCATTCAAAATTTCTATTGATCAAAATTTCATTCCCTTCATTTATCGCAACATATTTTCCTAACATCTCTTTATTCTTTTCATCTTCTTCCTCTTCCAATAATTCTCCTTCCAATAATACTTCCTTTTGACTTTCTATTACAACATCTTCCAAATCCACCCTGAACAATCTTTTTTCTTTTCTTGAGAGAATTTTATAGATTTAAGTACATCAATTGTAACCTCTTGATCTTGAACCCTTATAGTCAATTCACCCTTTTTATTATAACACTAAACTTTTCAGTTAATTCCACGGTTTCAAATTTCCCTAGCTTCCTTTTCTTATTCAAAATATCCTTCATAAATTTTGCATAAGTGGGCATCTATTTTGAAAGCATCAAAGAAGGGTATGTTAATAATAAATGTTTTAAACACTTCTAATAACTTTGAGAATTATTTGTAAAGATTTTGTTCGATTAACCTCTAAGGAAAAGGTGGTGGTGGTCTCTCTACAGTCTTCCTAATTAAAATTTCAAATTCTTTTATATGGTAAGGATGTTAAGTTGAAGATTTATTTTCTGCTTTTTCATATTCACCATCATTTTTCTGAGGTAAATCTCTATCGTTGTAAGGGTCTCCCAAATCTTTTCCACTTCAAAGTTGGGTATTATGACATGTTCTTCCAATTTTTTATAATTAATCAACCTTGTAAGATGCCCTATTGGATCCTCAATTTTTTTAGGAGCAATAGATTGATTATGCAATTAGATTTCTAGTTGTATAATAATATTTTCTAAAGGTATCTTCTCATTCCTGTCATGATGAAATTGTTCAAAATCTGAGTGATAATACTACGGTGCTACTTAGCTCTGTGCTGTGACGCTTAAATTTCTAAGATCACTTTTGACATTATCATGCACATCTATCTTGGTTCTAACATTCAAGTTATCTAATTTCTTTGAAATTGCTGTAACTTATACAATCAATATTAACAAAGTTGTATATTCATATATTCCTGCTACTCTCTTAGGATTTATGCTATCAGCAGGCCATTGGAAATTATTAGTATCTATTTTCTTTATTAATTCATATGCTTCTTCAAATGGCATAAAAATTAATGATCCTCCAACTGTAGCATCTTTGACTGCTCAAATAGATTCTACTAATCCTTTATAAAATGTTTGAATAACCAACCAGTCAGGGAAAGCATCATGGGGGCATTTCCTATGCATATTCTTAAATCTCTCCCAACTCTTATAAATTTATTCTCCTTCAAATTAGATAAAATAAGTTATATCAATTCTAAGTTTGGCTGTCTTTGAAGGTGGGAAATACTTAGCAAGAAACTTCTGAGCTAACTCAATCTAAGAGGTTATAGAGCCTAGGCAAAAAGAATTCAACAACATCTTAGCTTGATCGCTTAGAGAAAATGGGAACAATCTAAATCTAATAATATCATCACTAACACCACTGTACTTAAATGTTGTATAAATTTCTAAAAAATCGACTAATTATAAATTAGATTCTACAACAAGAGTTCCCCCAAACTGAGAATTTTGAACCATTTGAACTATGGCAGGTTTTAATTCAAAATTATTAGTTTTAATTATAGGTCTACTAATTCTCTAATAAATTTTGTCTACTAAAGGGTTAGCATAAT
This sequence comes from Dendrobium chrysotoxum, assembly GCA_019925795.1. Lineage (NCBI taxonomy): Eukaryota > Viridiplantae > Streptophyta > Magnoliopsida > Asparagales > Orchidaceae > Dendrobium > Dendrobium chrysotoxum. Next base: position 30,883,310 of record CM034306.1, on the reverse strand, counting down.
CCCTAAAAGATCTAAAATGATCTTGATCTAGTATAGGTTTAGCTATTTTTACAATTGTTTTAATTTTTCAAATTTTTGAAAAGGTTTTTCCTATTTCAAAATTAAACAACAAAGGTTCCTTTCGATGTCTATTAAGTATGCAACCATCAATATACAATAAACAAATAAAATAAATAAAACAAAAGATACACGTAGGTCTAACTATTCATTAAATCAGTAATATAGTTAAAGTTATAAAAAGAAAAATACTTCCCCTAGAAAGGTGCTTAAATTTTGATGGGGTTGTGCAGTGAACTTTTGAATTGTGTAAAAGACTAGGGTTCTATCATCCATAAATAATGCTTAGGTTTTCTTTGATATAAAACTAATGAAACTTCACTTAATATATATAAGTATACGTGTTGAATCAAGTAATAAGGTGATAGAGTAGATTGTCAAAATCATGAGGAAGTATGCTTACTTATAACAAACGACCACCGCTTATTATAATTGCAATAATTATCCTACTGAAATAAAAATGATAATTATATAGATTCTATCACTCAATAAAATAGTAAAAATATAGGATACAATATTTAATTAAAGGGTTTTGGATTTATGAGTGTAAATTTTATATCTTTCCTAATGAGACTCTTAATTATAGATATGATTCAAGCAAATACATCCCTAGATCTTTGTCAAGCTTGTAGGGGTAAAAAGGATATATGTTGACCTCCTATAATTATAGTATCTCCTTAAGAACCTATAATATTTTACATCCTATATCTAGGCAAGCAAATATTCTATCTCAATATTTCTAGTTATTCTTTCATTCCTCCGTCGAGGTTATAAATCACACTATATTTTAACTACATATATGACCATTATATGCATTAAATTAAGAACGAGATGATATTAAAAACATCATTTAACATTTATATAATAAGAGTCTGCATTAGCACTGAACATGCACTTTACATCATCAATCTAAAATAAGAGAATTAGCTAGACATAGAATAAATAACATGCAAACTCATTTTCATTAAACTCATGGAAGAATGAAAATATAAGAGAGTAATATCTCTAGAAAGGATCAAAGTATCTCCTCTACACTCTATCACCCTTAATTATAGAATTACTTCAAGAAACACAGGTAAAATACTCTAGAAGATTGTATCTTTTACTTCTTCAGCATCCCTTAGAATTTACTCTAAGAGGAAACTAGAGAACTATTCTAAGAAATACTGAATTTTACACAAGTGACTGAATTCCCTTACAAGCATAGCATCACAACTATTTATAGGATAATACAAAAAAGGCATCTAGCATTACGATACTGAAAAGAGTGGCGCTGTGGTGCCCTTAAAGTGAACTAACGCATCGATCCTAAATATTTTGCACCACCGTGATGCTTACTTACATGGATCGGTTACTTAGTGAATAGTTGCATCTTTTCACTGATAGAATGTGGCTCTCATAAGTTACAACTGCAGTGTCATGACCTTGTTGACATTTGAGCACTATGGCACTCGAGTGTAGAAAATAATGCCAAGGAGTGAGAAATTATGGCACCAAGACATTTGAAAATATAGAGTTCGATGCTGCTAAGCTGACTCTTAAAGTCGTGGTGCTTGTAATACTATGGCGTTGGCTTTGTTGATGCCGCAGTGCTGTCAAACAGAGAACTTGGTGTTGCAATGTCTGATTTATGGCACCTCAGTAATATTGAAGGTGGCGCTGCAGCATTATTTCGTAAGTCATCACAATGTTGTAAGCTTCTTAGAATTTCTATAATTTTTGAGGTTTTTCTATATAAACACAACTAAAATAACACATTTTAACTGAAAAAATATAAAATTGTACATAATTTATACTTATCACATACCATTGACTGTTCATAATAAAATTAGCAACTTTATTAAAAATAGAATGAGTATATAATCTAAAGAATAAGTCCCTATCTAATTATTCTACCAAAAATAAGATGACTCTTCCCTAATTCCCCATTGTATGCATTGTTGCCCAAGCAATTTTTAGTTACAAAGCCTTAACCAACTAAGGGACCGTCCCCTATTAAAGAAGTATTAGGAAGGATGTAAAAGGTTGTAGTTCTTTTAATACATGTAATTAGCCCAGAGAGAAATGTTCATCCTAAACTTCCATTATAATTTTATAGAAAAATATTTAACCATATGAAGGATAGATTTGCAACCTAGGCCACCCTCACTGTTAGGGCCAATGCAGGATCGACATGCACACCAGTCTATCTTTTATTCTAGTAATAGGAACATGATTTTCTCAAGTCTATCACAAACCTCCAAAGTAGGGTTGATAATTTGGAATAAATACACAAGCATAGATCACCAAATACTTTTGATCAAAACTAGCATTCCACCCATGGAAAGAAGTTTGATTTCTCAAGCCGATAATTTGTTCTGAATATTATGTAAAACTTTATAAAATAAGAAACATCCCTTATGCCCTTTATGAAGGGGAGTCACCAAATAATAAATAGGCAGAAATGTTTTAAAGAAACCAGTGCAGCACATAATAGAATTGATTTTCTCAACAAACATATTATTTCCCACAATAAAAGAACATTTCTTTTCGTTAAAATGAAGGCCACTCTCTTTTTGAAAAAGTTTTAAAAATTGATAAATCCCTTTAACACTCTTAATAAAACAATTACATAAAATAATAATATTATCAACAAATATTCAAACCACCACTATTAATATAAGCCAAGCTTTTATACTTAGAGAAGATACCAAGGCATCCACTTGAAAGATACTCGACAGTTTTCATATAAAGAGCAGGGGATAAAGGGCTACCAAGCCTAACACCTTGCCTAGTTTTAAAAGAACCATGAACATAAGCATTAATGATAATAGAAAACCAAACCTTCTCTATAATGTTAGAAATCAAAGCAATGCAATTTTCTTTAAAACCAAAAAATTTCAATATGTTATAAATAAAGGACAAGTTAATATTATCATAGGCTTTGAAAATGTTAAGCTTTATAATAAATTGTAACCCATCTCTTTGTGATTAATCTCATTATTAAGCTCTTGGGTATGCATCATATTTTCATAGATACTTCTCCCTTTCACAAAATTAGTCTAGTTCCTTAAGATAATCTTAGGAAGAAGAAGAGTCAATCTATTGGCCAAAATTTTGGAGATGGTTTTATTAGAAGTAGTACACAAACTAATTGGTCTGAAATCGTTCCAACTTTAAGTATTATCACATTTTGGAATAAGAACAATCAAAGTACTAGTAAAAGCCTTAGGAATAAAAAATCCATTACAAAAGCACAAGATTGCTCTACATAAATCACATTTAATAATAAGTTGGCTTTTTTGGTAGAAAGTAATAATGAAAACATCAAAGCCGACAACAGAATTCAAGTTCATCTCCATAAGGAAGAGGTAAACTTCCTATTCATTAGGACATTTAGAGAACATAGTATTATCATCAAGGTTAATGATCATAGGGATAAACTGAGGATAAGAATTATCATCCACATATTTTGATATACCAAGCATATTTTTAAAATGAGAGACAACAAAATCAACAATAGCTTCCTTGTCCTCCAACCAAACACCCAAATCCATCTTGATTTTATTAATATAAGACATAGCTTTATTTTTAGTAGCTAAACATTAAAATACTTGGTGCTCCTATCGCCCTCGAAGATATGTTTAGAATTCACTTTTTGGCACAAAAATTCTTCTTCAGCAAGTTGGAGGTTGGTGAGATGATTCTTAGCATTTATTAAGAGAATTTTATTAGCCTTAGAGGGAATATAAATTTAATTCTCATCCAATAAAATGAAATCACTTTCAGCTTTAAAGTTGTTATCAAAAAGATTTCCAAAAATATTTTTATTCCATCATCTTATCACTTGTTTGAGATGCTTTATTTTTAAGAAAAATCTAATCATATCATTAGATCACCCATAATAAGATTTATGAGCAGATTAGTTATTCTCAGCAACCTTAAAAAAATCAGGAGATTGCAACAACATATTTTGAAAGTGAAAAGGAGTAAAGCCATCATTATTCCTCTAATTAATGCTGATAAGTAAAGGGGCATAATCAGACCCCAATCTACTGAGGTGTTCAATAGAAGTATTTGAAATAAGGAAAACCAATCATTATTATATAAAACCCTATCAAGCCTTTCCCACATCCTATAATTTGACCAAGTAAACTTGGGGCCACAAACCTTATATCAGTGAGCTTACAATAAAAAATCAAGTTGTTAAAGTCATCCATGGTAGTCATATTAGAAGGACAATCACTAATTCTTGTAGAAGCATTAGCAATGATATTTAAATCCCCCAACATACCAAGGCCCCTAAAAAGAAGTGGCTAAATTTTGTAAATGTTTATACAAGATATACCAACTAGTTTTAGTACAACTTACGTAACCAATAGAAGCCATGACTAAAATATTGAGAAAAGATAAGTTGCAATGAATAACTTGCTCAAAATCACCGATAATAGAGAGTTTAATAGCATCATTCTAAAAAAGCCAAATCTTTCCATTCGAATTAGCTTAGGAGTAATAAAAACCAAGTTGATGTTGACAGATAGGCATCTTAGAGATTCCTAATACGAGAGCGGGACTCTATATTACCCACACCCTGGATATTCCAAATAATAGACTTAATCAAAATCAAACTGAATTTTTAGAAGCTTTGGATATAGTGTATCTAAAATCAAAAGCTAAAATATCCTGCTTTTCGAGGTTATATTTTTAATTCTTTTATTCTTTTTTTTTGTTAGAAACCAATTTGAAGTTTTCTAATGAGTCATGAATCGAATTGAACTTTAATTCATTATTGTGTCTATTATTCAAATGCAGAACCAAATGGATATCCTCATCAGAAGAACTAAATTCATCAATGTCTTTTAAATTTGCATCAATGTTGTTACTAGAGGAGGGATAATTTAGACCTGCATGATAGCTTAATTTTGTACCACACCGAATGGATCTCCCCATCTTCCCAGGTAGAAGTAGATTAACCAAGGCTACTTCATCAAAAGAACCAAATTTATCAATGACTTTTAAATTTTCATCAATGTTGTTACTAGAAAAGAGATAATTTAGACCTACATGATAGCTTAATGTTTTACCACTTTCATTTAAAATAGAAACATAAATAGCGGTTAAAGCAATAGTAGGTTTTGATGAAATCTCAACATCAATGGTATGCTCTTACACTAAATTTAAATTGCCCAACTTCTTGATGTTGCCATTCACCACTTTTGGAATACAAACCATTAGTTCAATCCCTTTAGAATATTCTTTAGAAATATTATCTTCATTTAAAACCAAATTATCTGACACATTCATGGGAATAAGAATAGGGACATTTAAAACCAAGTAATCTGATATATTCACATGAACATTAACATGGGCATTTAAAACCATAGCAAAATTTTTAACCACCATTGGTTTCCTCAAATAATAATGTAAATGAGAACATTCTGATTTTTTATGTCTAATGGATTTATAGTGGTCACAAAATTTCAGAAAGTCATTCATAACCACCTTCTGAAAATATCCAATTTTTTTGGGCCAAGCCATACCATGTCGAGATACTTTTTTTGAATATCAGGTTCAACCAGAATACACGCTACCAACGGTCTGGAGCCAACATCAATGGCATTATCCGTTTGGTGTGGAAGTCCAAATAAGGATCCCAAGCCATGCAAAATGTGATGAGAAAACAAATGAGGATTCAGATCCAGAAAAGAAATACAAATGGGAACAATTAGAGTTTCCTCTGACACATTAAAAAATTGCAACCATTTTATGAGCTTCATAAAGAAATTACTATCATAATATGATCTATAAACAAAAACTTTACTATAAACCAAATCATTTGAAAGCTTAATCAAGACATGCCTTTGATCTAGGAGTGTAACCAAAAATTAACCCGTGAGCTTTAAGTTGAAAAAGAACTTGTGAATTAAATCTAAAACAGAATGACGAAATGAAAATTTTCCAATCGAAGCAAATTCAAAAGGGATAGCAAGCTCTTGAATTTCTTCCTTCAAAATCCATAAATCAGTGAGGCCACTGTGAGTAGTAGCTTTTAGATCTGGAAAGCATTAGAAGAGGCAGATCCTGCCAACACATCCTTGAAAGATTTCAATGGGTTCTTACAAAGCTAAATAACTCGGATTAGTCTTTTTAATAGAAATATTCTCCATCCTGGATGATGACGTTTCCAACAGAAACATCTACATCTGAACCAAAAAATTGATCCAAGATGAAGAGCTAAAATCACTCAAAAGAGAGAAAAAAAATCCAAAGAGAAGGTAAGATGAGCTTCCCTCAGTAAAAGGCTAGAGACAATGCAAGGAAAATAAGGATTAGGCGGCGTGAAAGCCAAACCCTAGTAGAGCTTGGGCTCTTGAAATGTTATCAATACAAATATTCACTAATTAACATCATTCAAATCTTCTAGAAATTAATAATATTAGAAATTGTTTAAACACTAAAATAAAATTGCATTCACAATTTGAGTTCTTGAGCAAAATTCTGCCCTCAATCTTCACTAGATTTTGCCTCCGAGTTGATCTTCCCAATATGAGCAACCCACTCTTCTCACTGGGCAACATTTATATTTCTTAGGATCCTAGAATTCTTCCATTATTTCATTAATTGGCGTAATTGATTGGTAGTGGGAAATAAGACGACCAAAGGAGCATAATTCCAGGAAAAAAGCAAAAATGATGTTCGACTAATTGAGCGAAAAGCGAGGCTGGGCAGGATCACGAGGAGCATAGGCTAATAATTGGGCAAAATGCGAGGCACACGAGGGCATAAGAGGAAACCGTAAATTTTTTTTATGGATTCAAAAAAATGGATCAACCGAATGCAAAAAAATCATTTTCTATGTTTTTTTTTTTGTTGAAAAATGATTTTCTATATAGTAAGTAACCATAAATTATTTTCATGTATTCACTATAATGTGTAAATTTGCTTTACATGTATGCTCCTTTTTATATTATCTCTAATACTTGTTTCTTTTAATAAATTAAAATATAAACATGCTCATTTTTTATAAATTTGTCTAAACTTTTTATATTTTCTATCATTAACAAAATTATGACGAATGCTATAGAACATCTTAAGAAAAAAATTTATAGAAATTTATTACTTTGCTTCTTCATTGAGGACTGCTTTGCCTATGTTGTGCCGCTCTAAGAAATAAGGCCTCTTTTTATAGCCCTCAAACAAGTGTGGTTATTGTTTCTCCCTCCCCTCTATTTCACATATGCTTAATTTCAGCTGATTATACTTGCAGGAACATAAAGACTGACACAACTGAAATATTGCCTAATCGAACTCATGTCATGCCATCTCTGGTGAGCTACCAAGTCTTGATCTTACAGGAATTTTATCGAGTCAACCTCAAGCTCAATACACGAGCTCGACTCTAACTTGAGGTTGAGTTTAAGCCTACTCTTGATTGGATGAGCCGAGTTCAAGTTAGGTGAAACTCAAGTTTGACTCAACTTGTTTATACCCTTACTTTACACTCATTTTTCATCAAATCAAACCGCCCCTTGATAACTCATTTCATTAATAACTTGATTGCTTATTGTAGCATTTGATAAGATGTCTTAAGGCTTTAATTGGATGCGGAGAATTTTTAGTTAAAAAAAAATTGCATTTGTAGTTTGCAACCTAGATCTTGTCTTATTTAATTGGTATAAACTAGTTAGATACCAATTTTAAATCTATGCCATTGCATATTTTCTTAAATTTATAATATTCATTGTTAATAACTTAATATGAAAAGTCAAGTACTGATTAAAAATTTAGTCTTATCGACAAATCACTTGTTCAATTAATTTCAACAAGCTAAGTATGATGAATAAAACTTTAAACAAACAATATGAGAGTATATATGTGAAAACTTAACTCGAGCTAGCACTAAATATGAACAATTTATAATAGGATTAAGCCAAATTCAATCCATGACTTACTCGTCTTGGACCAACACTGCTCGATTATAACTCTAATCATTTATAACCCTTCATATCCCTCATCTTAGGGGTGTCAAAAATTGGCCAGAGCTGCCTACCTGACCCAAAAAAATTTGGGTTCAGATTAACTGGTTTAGTAAATAGGTTGAGTTTGAGTTGAGTTTGGGTTTGATTTCTGACCCGTTTATTAAATTGTTCGGGTTCGGGTTAACTTGTGAACTTATTTTTGACCCAAAAATGACACTTTTAACATATTGTTTCCCTTAATATTTTTTTACATGTGGGTTTAATCTTATTTTTTATCAAATATCATAAATCTTATAGTTAATAAGTTATAAATATTTTTTGAACCAAAATGGGTTAATGGGTCATTGGGTCATTCGGTTGCTAGTAGGTTGAGTTCGAGTAGTGTTTTGACCTGTTTATCAAATGAATCAGGTTTGGGTTGGCTGGATTTCAGTCGGGTCAATTTTAAGTCAAACTCGAATTTGACTAATCGACCTATTTTGATCTGAGATTGCTGGTTGAAAGGGGCAGGTGTAGGAATAGAACCTTCCTCTTCTTCCCCAGGCTTCTCATGCTCACGGGGAAGATGAGTACTATGAAGGGTATAGAAGGAGCTATTTGAGTAGAAGATCGGATGGTGATCAGGTGGAGCAGGGAATTAAAGATTATATTTAGATTTAAGAGTATATGCAATGAGGTGTCCAAGGGCTAGGTTAAGCTTTCTCTTGTGGATTGGATCCCTAATGGGTGTTAGGTGCTCGATGTATCGGATAATCAGATCAGCGGCATTGAATTGGTGGTTGGTCATGATATAGTAGGTGGCGAGTGAAAGGATGGGAGTGATGTGGATCCTACCTCCAGCTTTTGGAATTACTGAGTGGTGAAGGATGTGCTGGATTGTGTGTGCATCATTGACTAGGGAACTGACAGCTGATTCATGAAAAGGAGCATTGGTTTCCTTAAGAATGGTGTTGATAGGGGTCCAGTTAAAATTAGGATTAGAGGCTAAAAGATGAAGCTTGTCCCCAGTAGTGGATAGTCAAAGAAATTTATAAAAATCTTGGTACATTATTTAGACAGGACGTCAATTAACGTAGGACTGGAGTGAGGTGAAGTCAGCGTTAAAATGAAGGCTTGCAAACAAATCAAAGAGGAGTTCAGAATTAAACAGGAAATATAGAGTGAGAATGAAAGTTAGTGTGGTGTTGGCTAAGTAATATAGTACCTGAAAGTTTAGGGTGGCTTAGTTGATGATTCATGAGGGGTTTATGCCTGTAGATTTGAATTGGGCATAGCCTGCTTTATTAGCAGCTTCAGTAAAGTGAGGATCAATGATGCTCCTAGAAGAGCTACTAGCAAGTGCACGTGAGCATTTCCCACTGCCATCCATAGTAAGAGAAGAGGTTAAAATGTTGTGAGGAGAGGAATTGAAAGTGTGGTGAGGAATTTGATTCAGATAGCTAGTTTAAATAGATTTGAGAGCATCATCCAGGACGATCGTGAGATCATCTAAGATGATCGGTGTAATTATTATCGTCCAGAATGATTGGTCAAAAAGGCGGTCAAATCATCCAGGATTATCAGATATCATCCAAGATGGTTAGACATAGGTGATCGTCTTGAGGAGTCATTCTGGATGATAATTGATGAAAATTATCATCCAGGATGATGATGTGGATCATCCAGGATGATTGGTATTAAAGGATCATATCAATCAAATTTAAATCATCCAGCACATTTTTAACATAGATCATCTACGACGATGAGATGGATCGTCTAGGACGATAAGATGGATCATCCATGATGATTACTAATAATTGGTTTAGATCAGTCGTTGGATGTGTGATGAGGGTGATTTGATCAGATCGTCTAGGACGATGTGAACAAAAAATTAAAAATTTGAATGATGGAGAGGAATGATGAGAGGATTCCAAAAAATACAAAAAATTTGAATCATAATACCAAAACAACACAAAACATAAACACATGAAAACAAGAATAAAAATATTTTTTTGGAATCGATCAGCTCTTGTAAATCAAAATTTTTCATTAATTTTTAATTCAAAAGCCAATAAGAAGAAATTGACGAGCTGAAATCAAGAAAAGTTGGAAAATCAATTTTTCTAAACCCTACCTCGGACACCTTACAGGTTCAAATTCCTTTCAAACTAAAATCTAATTCAGAAGAAAAGAAATTATAAAAGAAAAGTGATCCTTTCAAACTTCATTCTAGAAAAATATCTGATAAAATAGTATTATAAAATAAAGAGCTAAAAATTATGATTTTCAATCTCAAGTGTTTGAATATACTAAGTGGCATGTGAATTCTTCTAAGATTTTTAAAGATTTGAAAGAGGTGGAAGCTTATTTTTTTGTGGGTTAATTTTGTGCCTCTTTTTCAATTATTTGGCACACTTTGTGCATCTTTTAATTTTTGATATACTTTGTATATCTTTTTAATTTTTGGTGAATATTGTGAATCTTTTCAGTGTTGGGCTCATTTTGTGCCTCTTTTTCAGTTGATTGGTGTACTTTGCGCATCTTTTGCAAGGTTCTTTTCTTTTAAAACCTCTAAAAGACTCTCAGTTGTAAGATTATCTTCCAGTTATAAGAGAAGAAAAATTGAGTCTCTTAGATAAGAAAAAGTAATCCACAAAATAGAATCATTCTCACATGATTTATTCAACCACTTGATTAAGAAAATATGAAAGTGATTCAATGATTTGGAATACTACTCATAAGAGATATATTATTATAGAAAGATAAAATAGATCTCTATTTCAAATTCTACCTTTTTAATTTTGAAAAATATTTTTATTAAAAAAAAAATACACTATTAAAAAAGTTAGAGGAAGAGAAAAAATCATCAATATTTCTTCCTTTAACTATTTTAGAGAGGTCAATCACTACTTACAAGCTTCTAAATAAAAATAAGACAAAACTCTCAATTAGAAATTAATTTTACCAGTAGTAATGAGCAGTGATCTGATTATGAAGAAAATAAATAGGAAATAAAAAATAAGAGAAAAGTGCATAAAAAGAAATAACCAAATCAGATAAACAAAAAAAATTAGCAGGAAATAAAAAACACATAAAAAGAAATAGACAACTAAATTAAACAAAACTAAGTGCTGAAACATAAACAGAGAGCATCAATTTCAAGCATGAATATCTATCACACCTAATCTGGTTCTTAAGGTGCTAAAGTTTTCAAAGGCTAGTGATTTTGTGAAGATATCTGCCAGTTGGTTTTCAATGGCTACATGATATAGCTTTATGTCTCCTTTGGTAATATGGTCCCTAATAAATTAGTGCTTGATGTCTATGTGTTTGGTCCTAGAATGTTAGAATGGATTCTTAGAAATACAGATGACACTAGTATTATCACATATGATAGAAATTATGCCTACAGGATGTCCTAAATCCAGAATTTGTTGTTCAAGCCAAAAGACCTGGGCCACACAACTTCTTAAGGCAATGTATTTAGCTTCAGCAGTGGATAGTGCAACTGAGTTATATTTTCTACTGAACCAGGAGATTAAAGATTGTCCTATAAATTGACATGTTCTAGAGGTGCTCTTTCTATCCACCATACATCTTGCAAAGTCAAAATTATAATATCCTACAATTTTAAAGGAGGTATTGTGCCTAGGATACCATATTCCTATGTTTTGGGTTCCTAACAGATATTTAAGAATTTTCTTAAAAGCAGTCAGGTAGGATTCCTTTGGATCAGCCTGAAATCTAGCACAAAGACAAACACTAAACATATATCAGATCTGCTAGCAGTCAGGTAAAAAAGTGATCTAATTATTCCTCTGTACTTCTTTCGATCAATATATTTTCTATTTGAATCCTTATCTAACTGGATATTGGAGCTTATGGGAGTGTTGATTGGCTTGGCTTTACCCATTTCATATTTCTTCAGGATGTCCTTAATGTATTTTGATTGATTAAGAAAAGTTCCATCATCCATTTCCCTTATGCTAAATCCAAGAAAGTAGGATAATTCTCCCAATCATACTCATCTCAAATTCCTTACTCATTATCTTAGAAAAATTATCACATAAATTTTTATCAGAAGATCCAAAAATTATATCATCAACATAGATCTGGATAATGAGTAATTCATCTCCTACTCTCCTTAGAAAAAGGGTGGTGTCTATGCTCCCCTTAACAAACTCCCTTTCTAGTAGGAATGTGTTAAGCCTCTCATACTATGCTCTGGTGCCTATTTTAATCAATACAAGGCCTTTTTTAATTTGAAAATATGATTTAGAAATTAGGAATTCTCAAAGCCAAGGGGTTGCTCTACAAACACATCTTCCTTTATTATCCCATTTAAAAAGGCACTTTTGAGATCCATTTGGAAAAGCTTAAATCTCTTATAACAGGCAAAGGCTAATATCTCTCTAATGGCTTCCAAATAGGCTATAGGGGTAAAGGTTTTCTGAAAATCAATCTCTTCTATTTGGTTGTACCCCTTAGCCACTAATCTTTCCTTATTCCTAACCACCACACTAGAATCATTCATTTTATTCTTAAACACCCATTTGGTTTTCACTACACTCTAGTCCTTAGGTCTTTCTACCAGCTCCCAAATATCAATCCTAATAAATTAGTTTAGTTCATCTTGCATGCCTAGGATTCAAAATTCATTAGAAAGGGCTTGATTTATGTTGGTGGGTTTAGTCATTGAAATGAAGGCAGAGTGATTTATTTCTTTTCTAAGTCCATGCCTAGTTCTAACACCTTCAGAAGGGTCTCCTAAGATTAGTTCTTTAGGATGACTCGACGAATATCTCCATTCTCTAGGAAGTGAAACTTCAGGTTCTACCCTTTCCTCCAGATTAGTAGATTCTACTCCTTGGGTGACTTCTACGACCTCCTCTTCTTCTACCCTAAACCCTCTAGAATTATCAAATTCATCAAATACAATATGAGTGGTCTCCTCAATAATTAGGGTTCTTTTATTAAAGACTTTATAGGATTTCCCAACACTTGAGTAACCTAGGAACACTCCTTCATCAGATTTTGGGTCAAACCTTCCTAGTTGAGACTTCCCATTATTCAGAATGAACACCTTACATCCAAAGATATGGAGGTGAGAGAGGTTAGGTGTCCTACCCTTAAGAATTTCATAGGGTGTTTTGTTCAGCTTAGATTTAAGATTTATTCTATTTAAAATATAATAGGTTGTATTCACTTCTTCTACCTAAAAGTATTTAGGAAGTGAGTACTCAACTAACATGACTCTAGTGGCTTCTACCAGGGTCCTATTTTTTCTTTCATCTACCCCATTCTTCTGAGGTATCCTAGGAGTTAAAAAATTGTGATATATCCCTTGCTCCTTACAGTAGGTTTCAAACTTCTCATTTTCAAATTCTACCCGATAATCATTATGAATAGTCATAATCTCACAACCTAGCTTCCTCTAAATCCAAGTGGAAAAAGATCTAAACTCCTCAAATGACTCACTTTTTTGAGATAGAAATCTAACTCAGGTGAACCTTGAATAATCATCAACAATCACATATCCAAAGACTTTCCATCCTAAGCTTGAATTGCTGACAGGTCCAAAGAGATCCATGTATAGGAGTTCTAAGGGTTTGCTAGTGTTTATGTCTTTGATTAAGTGGAAGGATGATTTGATTTATTTTCCTAACTAACAAGCATCACATGGGTGGTCCTTAGTAAACTCTAGCTTGGGGACACCTCTCACTAAGTCTTTTTGGATGATCTTTCTAAGGCTTTTCATGCTTGCATGACATAATCTCCTATGCCACAGCCATGAATCATCAGTAATTAATTTTAAGTAAATAGCAATATCTACTTCAAAGCAATTTAAATCTAGCATGTAGATGTTGTTCATCCTTTTTTCCTGCAAATCAATTTTATCATTTAAGCTTATATGGCAATAAGTTGACAGAAATTTTATGCTGAAGCTTTTATCGCAGAGCTGGCTGATGCTGAGCAGATTGTGTTTCAGTCCATCTACAAGTAAAATATTATCAATGATAAAATTTTTTGAATCACCAATTAAACCTGATTGCACCACTCCTGGTTGTATTATCTTCAAGTGTTACCTTACCTCCTACCCTGATCTCTAGCAAAATAAATTGATTTATATCTCCAGTCATATGCCTTGAACATCCGTTGTCCAGGTATCACATGCTCTCATGAGGTCTTTTATGAGAGCACCCCTATAAAATCATCAAATATCAGATTTATGAACCCAAATATGTTTGGGTCCCTTATAATGAAAGGAAGAATGTGAAGCATACATACTATGCTGTGGATTTTATAATTTTGGTCTCCATACCCAATGTGTACTATGGTGAATAGTGCAAGTGTGGGAGATATATTCTAGCATGCCATAAAAAAAATATCTAACACCAGAAAAAGGATTTACTAATCTACATGGGTGATAGTGCCTCTTCCTATGATTTTATGATGCTTGCTTTGATGATTGTATATGAAATTTTTTAAGTGATGGTGGTTGCTCATTTTTCATAAAAGAAATTAATTCAGCATCAAAAAAATTTATTTGAACTTTTAAGAATTGAATTTTCCACTCTCAATACATGCTCCCTACTCTCTACATCAAATGCATGAGTTTCTAATTTCTTGAATGCAATTTCTAATTTAATATGTGATATTTTTAATGAAACATGCTTAACAAAAAAATGTGAATGTTTTTTATTAAATTCATCAAATATACCAAGTAAAGCTATATGATTGCTATCCATGGTGGAATGATCTTTTATCAAAATTTCATGCTCTTTTTGTAAGTTCATAAATTCCAATTTCAGGCTAGCATGTAATTTTCTCAACTTCCTGTACGATGTATGAATTTTTTAAAAAACTTCAAGCAATTGATTGTACGTTAATTTACATATCTCTTCTTGGTCAAAGTGACCAAGATGATCATCTGCCATCAAACACAAGTTAGTTACCTCCTCTACATCTTCAATTTCAGAGGAGTTAGATGCTAAATCAGCTAAAAAGCTTTTTGGATCTTCTTCTTATCCTTCTTAAACTTGAGTTTCTCCTTACCCTTGCTTGGGTGAGACCTAAGTGTAGGAAAATTAGACTTCAGATGCCCAGGCTTCCTGCATTCAAAGCAAATAACATCAAATGAGCCTTTAAAATTCTTACCAGATTTACCTTTGTTTCACTTCTAATGATGCTTTTGTTTCTTCCTCAAGAAGCTCTTGAATTGCCTTGTGATTAAGGCCATGTCATCATCATCAGAACCTGAAGGGCCAGAGTTAGAATCATCAGCCTTCATGGCTATGGCTTTCCCCTTGTTTTTCTCACCTACATCAAGCTGCCTTCAGTTCACTCCTTGCTCATAAGCAAAGTGATACAAGTAAGTTATCAATTGAATAATTATTCAAATATTTTAATTCAGTAATTACAGTAATTTTAGCATCAAAAGAAGAAGGCAAATATCACAAAATCTTGTTTACTTTTTCATAATTAGTAAGCTCTCTTCCTAAGGTATGTAGGAAAGTGATAATCTGTATAAATCTAGTGTACATCTCAGAAATTGACTAATTGGGTATCATGCAAAAGAGTTCATAATCATGCAAGAGAATGTTCAGTCTAGATTGTTTAACCTTGTTAGTTCCTTCATAAGTGATGCACAATCTATCCCAAATTTCTTTGCTGGTTGCACATATTGAGACATGCATATAATGTTCAGATTTCAACGCACAGAAAAAGAAGTTCAAATATTTAGCATTCAATTGAGCAAGATCTCGATAATTAATTATCCATTCAACAAAAGAATTTTTAGTTTTAACTCCATTAACAAGTCTATAGGGTGCAACATAACCTTCTTTAACAAGCATCTACATGCAATAAATTTTGTGTTTAAAGAGTTGGTACCTTTATGGGAGGATCTTCATATACCTTTTTGTGTCAAGTTTTGAGCATCCATAAATTTTTTGCAAAGTTGTTATATGTTTGAGAGATATCTTGAATTAATTAGAAGGGAAGATGTGAGTTTTCCTTTTCTTTTTCTTTTGCAATCATGAAAAAAAATTTGTGCAAAGTGATTCGCAATGTTTTTGTGGTGTTCTGTGAAAAGGAAAGTGTTAGATGTTAATATTATATATCTCATGATCTATTCTAGGGATTTAGATGATAACAAATATATGCTTGAATGTTCTAATTTATATGCTAAGTATTTCAGGTGTAATGATTTGTTGGATGTGCATAGTAATTACTTATATAGGATTTATATTGTATAACTCAAGTTCAATCAAAATTTGAGCTGAAAGAACTCAAAATGGACCAAGATGGAAGGCTTGAATATTTTTATGTTATCGTAGAAGTTTGTTAGTGGTCCATTAGTATTTACTTGCATGGATTAATTTGCTCACAACTTAGATATCTATCTAAATGATTTATATATATATTAATTAAGGATAATAAGTTTAACTTAAAAATCTATAAGTTTTCTTTGTTAAATAAACTTAATATACTTCATAGATTATATAATTATTATCAAATATGAAAAGATATATAATTATAGAATTTAAATGTAATAAGCTTATGTGGTAAAACTTTTATTATGTATTAATTTTAAATTAACTTATTTCACATTATATTATTGATGTATGATTAATTTAATTTAAATTATATCATATTATTATATGAATATTCAATATATCTTTAAATATATTAAAATATGCATAAGTTGTTATTTCGCTGAATTTAATATTATTTCAATGGGAACGTGGCTTAATTGTTCTTTTATTAGATTGGTTGGATTTTGTAGATATAAATTGATAGGTTATATAACTCATTTAGAGATATATTGCATTTATATTGATTTTCTAAACATTATCTACTTTTAATATTATTTACTGGGTAGCCGTTTTTGCCTAGTTTTGGATGTATATAAAGACTTTTTGACTTATCCACGTGACTAGCCATTTATAGTCATTTTAAACTTATATTTCATTAATATAAATGAATTATTTATCAAATATAATATTTTTAGATGATAAATAATATTAGATTAATAGTTCTATTTAAATTTGGCTTTACTTACCCTTTCCCTTTAAATACCCCTCTTCCTCTTCATATGAGTGCTAATAAAAAGAGAAACTCCAGCATTTTTTCCATTCCTTTTTTCTTCCTTACATGCTAAATCTTGAGAGGAGAAACTTTGATTTTCATTCCAACATCATTTGCTGGATCAAATTCTTGGTTAGAAAGCTTCAACACACTAAATCCTGTAACGTCTCTTGGAGTTATTGAGTTTGCTTTCTTCTTCTAAATTTTCACTTGCAGATCTATTAGTTTTCACCATATATTTTTTCTTGAAAATATTTATCTTTTGGTGAAATACTAGTTGAGAATGTTATTTTAAGTTTTATATGTTAAATTTTTTAAATCCATAAAGATAACAAAGTAAGTATTATTATTTCCTTTTACGTGGCATAGATTTGCATTTCAAATCTAATTTATTTTTAGAAGTATTATGTTATTTAAAGAGTTGTAGTTTAAATTAGTAAGAAAAATATTTTTATTTAATATATTATTCATATTTTTATCAAAATATAAATCATTCTTAAAGTGAATAATTTAATATTTTATTTGCAAGTGAGGTGATCAAAATTATTTTGTAAGATCACCTCAAAAAATTTTTTGGTCATTTTATTGGAAGATATTTTGAGCTTGTATTATTTACATCAAATTGTATTTTTTTTCTTGATCTAAGCTATTTGGCTTAGTGAATTTTAAATTATAATTAGATTGGGTTGTACTCGCCTGTATAGAATAGTAATTAGGTTGTAAATAACTTATTTGGTTTAAAAAAGTGAGGTTTACAAGGCAAACTTGAGATTAGTGAATTCTAGCCCGAGAGTTGGCTAGTGTGGACGTAGGATGGATTGGAATCCGGGTTGAACCATGTAAAATTATTTGTGCCTCTTATTTTCATTTCTTATATTTATTTTTCTTTATCATTGTTTGTTTTATTGAAAAAATATAGTTTTGAAAAAGTGTTTAATTTTCTTTGGGAAATATTTAATTTCTGGAATTTAAATTTTAGAATCGAATACTTATTATGAATGATATGTTACCTCAAAAGGTGAACATATCGTTCTCTAATAGGTTCAGCTTACAAATCTTGATTTACCCCGATTATCGTAATCAAACTCAAAGAGAAACAACATGTGATCCCGAAGAATCAAAATGATATGTAATCCGATGTTTAACTACAATAATCAAGTAAAGAGATCTTTAATTTCATAATCAAAGTTATAGTAATAGTATGATATATCTTTCCAAAGAAAGAGGATATCGTCTGTTATCAATCATTTGAAAATGACGATAATGATCGTTGACTTTTGAATTTCCCAAAAATAATTAATTAAAATTTTGAAAAACTTGATTTTGAAAATCTGGTCTGGGTTTCTAAATCTCCTACGAGCGCAAGCCCTCGTAGTTAATTACATCATAGGAAACCAGAAAATTTCCTATGAATACTCTCGATTAAAATAGCGATACCAATTTTATTTTAGAATTCAAAGATCGATATCAAAGAAGGTTAAGGACTAAAATTTTCAATCGGGAATGGTTCAATGTTGAACACTTATTTCTGAAGTCAAAGGAGCAAGAGTAGGAGGTATTTGGAGATTCTGAATTACTTCAGAAACACCTCAAACTATCCTAAGTGTTGGGCTTAAATTAGATTGAAAGAGATTTTTAATTTGAATGATTAATTTTATTAGAAGGTGGGAATTAGATTCCCGAAAGGTTGAGGTTTTAGGATTGAAAATCTGCCTTAGATCCTAAGTCTAAAATTAGGAACTGAGAATCAGTGACCCGAATCCTAGCTAATGTAATGCAATCTGGACTTACCCCGGCCTGGATTGGGGAACCAGTTAAACCACCTAAACGCTTCAAAACCATGAGTCAAAGTCTTATGAAAGAGTGGTTAATGATGTTATTTAAGATTAGTTTAAGGATAGCAGGGCTGACATCTAGAGCAGATTCCTATTTAGCACCTTAACATATATTGGGTAAGATGTCTAAATAAAATGCAATTAAGAATTAGACTCAATTTTAATTTATTACTAATGCGATGCATGCTAGTTGACTCGATAAAATGCTTAAATTCATATGTAGCAATTTTAAAATTAGGCTTAAAAATAGATTTTATTCTAGAGATTGCACAACATCCCCTTGGACAGAACTGCACCCTAATAGGTCAGGTGGTCTGTCAGAACCCGCAGGCGGGGAGGTGCCTAACACGGATGAGAAGTTTTAATATGAATGCATAAAAAACCTCCGATGAGTCTGGGCTTACTTCTTAAAAGCGTTAGAGTTACTATCTGAGCCTAAAGTTTTTAAATTTTGTTTAAGTAGAAATAGTTTATGACCGTACCCTCACGAGCCTCCAATCGGGTTCCAGACTAAAATAAAATCGACATGCATTAATCGCCAAAAAATTATGAAAAGCAGGCAAGTCCTTAATTGCAATCAACATCAGGTAATCAAATCAATTAAATAATTAAATCAATTAAATAAGTGCTCAAACTGAAAGTCCATGTGGCAAGTGCCACTTAATTATACAACCCAGGGTCTGCAGGAAAAGTAAAGTGGCCGGGTACCACTGACAACAACCCGGATTCTATTCCTAAGACTCAAGTGACTTTGAGATTTGAGATTCTTCTCATTCTTCACTTCTTCGTCTTCTTGTAACTCCTTGGATCGTCGGGTCTGGGTATCCAAATGAAAAGAAACTCTCCCTTAAAAGGGGGTTATCTTTTCTCTTTGGATATTTGAACTTCATCCTAATTTGGATCTCTAAATGGATAGGAACTCTCCCCTAAGGGATGTTCCTTCCTCTTTGGATTCCAAATTAGAGGTTTAAACATCTCTATCTCAAAGTACTTTAAACAATTTATAACTCAAATATCACCTCAAATTACATTAATTAAAATTGAAAAATCTAGACTCAACCACCTGCAGGGTTATCCTAATAATCAGCAGTTTATATTTGACATCCTAAGCAGTTATATATTTGAAATTTAAAAATGCTTAAACCAGCCACGCTTAGCCATGCTCTTTTAATTTTAATGGGGGACTTAAGCATGCTTAGCACCTGCATAAAATAATATTAACTTAATGCTTAATTATTTGATTGCCTCCTTTAGTTTTAAATGCCCTGTATGAGCATGGCCACCTGCATAAGATTGAATTAGTACAAATCGTTCCTAACCTAGGGGTAGGTCTAACGTACAATCAAATCAACACAAAATGCAGTAAATAAATAAACAATCACATTAATATCAATTACTTAGATCTAGCAACCAGCATGCAATGAAAACCATAAAAAACTCGGCACGCGCAAGTAGCAGAAAAGTAAACACCGGCCTAGCCTAAGACTATAGTTGGTTGTCCTAGCAAACAATCTAAAAGTGTGTGAGGTAGGCTATGTGGCTTTGATATGTCCTAGATAGGGTACTAGATTGAAGTTGTTTAAAGTTGTGGTTGGTTGAAAGGCTTGAGGGAGATTTTAATTGAAGTTTAAGTCTTAATGATTTAAAATTAATTTTAAAATTGATTTTGATTCTTTATTGGACACCACCTTTGTTGCACACCGAGGCCGTGAAGTTTATTTCACCTTCCTTGGGGTTAACTTAATAGCTTCGTAGGCCTGGATTACCTAGTGGTACCGTATATAGTTAAATGATTTGAGTTTAATTAAGGTTGAAAGATTGATTAATTCTTAATTGAATTTGATTGGTTGCTGATTTTAAGTTTGAATTAATGTTTTCTGGAATTTTGAATGATTAATTGAATTTTGAAATTTTTTGGATTATTTTATTCATTTAATTCAAGGATCAAAAGTTGAATTTTTGATTTAAAATATTTTCTAGAAATTTAATATTTTATTAAAATACTAGACCTTAATACGATCAGTTAGACAGTAAGTACACTGAAATTAAATTTTTCTAGATTTTATTATGAAGGTTTGAAGTTTTGACTTGATTTTGAACTAGATTTGACTAAAAGTTGACTTTTTTCAAAATTAATTAATTTCTGAAAACTTAACATTTTGATAAATATTAGACCTTAAGATGAGTTGTATGCCTTTTAGTTTGCTCAATTTGGAGTTCATTTGAATTAGTTATGAATTTTTTAAGTTTTGACTATTTATTGAATTTTTAAAATTGTTTAATTAAAGCCCTTTTTATGATTTGAATCCAAATAACCTCCAAACTCCTTGAAATAAACTCCAAAGGTCAGGAATGACCTAAGGAGTGATCTTCAAGTGTTTAGAAAATTTTTGGAATTTTTAATTATTTTTAATTAATTAAATTAATTAAATATTAAATTCAATTAAACTTAAATTAAACTTAATTTTGAAGTCTAGTCAAGGGGCTTTTATTTTTCATTAATTAAGGGTTCAATTCTGATCAGTTTGAGGTATTATGTGTAATTTTTAGATTTAAATTCGATTTATTATATTTTTTTTGAAGTTTTAAAAGGCTTGATTAAGGGTTAAATTTGATTAAGTTGATTAAGGGGCTTAATGACTTTAAAATTTAGTAGGAATTTTTCTATGAGCTCAGGGTGTCACTAAGTTCAAATATTTAAAGTTTCAAGTCAAAATGAGGTGTATTCTAATTATTGGAAATATTCTAAATCCTCTAATTAAGTCCTTAATTATTGTCCTTAACGATGACACTAAGTTTAATTGGGTTTGAATCAAAGTTTCTAGACCCTTTGACACAACACTTATATTATGCACACATATGAGCACAATCAATCCCTAGATCTATGAGAGCCTTAGTCTAAGTGGTGTGTGTACCCTAAGCATGCAAGAATTAGTACTTAATTAATTATAAATAACCATGAGGTTAGTGAATGATTAGAATATAATCATTCATTAACACCCCAACATGATTTCCATTCACACATGTTTAATCTATGTTTAAAATTTTTAAAATAAATCTCTCAACCTAAAAGATTTAAGTATATATAATGTTTTAAAATAATTTTAAATACATATTCAATATACACATATAACTATATAGAAATATAAAGTTTAAATCTAAAATACTTAAACATATGATTAAATTAAATTCAATACCTAAATGAGAGATTTACTGATTAGTGGAAATAATTTCAAAATAAAAAAAATCTTTAATTTTGAAAATATATCATATAATAATTAATTAGATATTGATTAATTATTAAAATAGTTAAATAATTAATATTAATCAAAATAAGTTAAGTTTTGATCTCTGAAATTAGTTTCAAATTAAAGTGCTCAATTTTCTAAAAATTTTGATATATTACATTAATTTTTTTGATTTAAAATGAATTTATTATGAATTTTTTTTAAAGTTTAAATCATTAAAACAGGATTTTTAATTATTTTAGAAATAATTAATTATTAAAATAATTTTAAATCAAATTAATTCAAACCTTAAATGTTTTCTGAAATATTAGAATTATATAAAATATTTACTAAAAAAAATTTTAAATTATTTAAGTTATTTAATATTAATTAAAATATTAATTAGTAATGAAATTATCAATTAATTATCATTAAATATCAATTAATAATTAAATATTTAATTAATTAACATTAGACTATAATTAAGGATCAAATATCTAATTGATTAATATTAAAATATAATTTAAATTAATTTAAGTTCAAAGTTATAATATTTTAAAGTAATTAATTAGTTATTTAAATAATTTAAACTACTTAATTAAGATTAATTAATTAAAATTCCATTTTAAAATATTTAAAGTTAATATTATCATTAAGGTAAGTTATTTAAAAAAAACAAAATAATTAATAATTAATAATTAATATTTGATAATTATTATTTAATAATCAATATTTAAATAGAATACTTAATATTTAATTATTAAATATTATTTTATAATAATTAATACTTAATATTAATATAATTTTAAAATATAATTATGAATTTAAGTTGATAATAATTTAAAATTAAAAATATTTAATTTTCTAAAATGTATTAATGTATAACATATATATTATTATTTAATATTTATTTACAAGAAATTAGAATTTAAAATGATTTTAAAATTAATTTAAAATCATTTTAAAAGAAAATGGCAGCGCCGGCGTCGGGAATGCCATGTGGCAACACCCGGTTCGCTG
This sequence comes from Dendrobium chrysotoxum, assembly GCA_019925795.1. NCBI lineage: Eukaryota > Viridiplantae > Streptophyta > Magnoliopsida > Asparagales > Orchidaceae > Dendrobium > Dendrobium chrysotoxum. Next base: position 30,860,144 of record CM034306.1, on the reverse strand, counting down.
ACTCAAAACACGGGACAGCGGAGGGACACGCGGCGTCACCCGAGCGGTGGGATCAAACCGCAGTTAATGATTGCTACCGTAGCAATCATTAGCATTAAATGCCAATGATTAGCGGTGGCGGGCCGTTGTTACTTAACTACGTCAGCAAAGCTACGCACCGTCCGATCCCCCGTTGTAATGAATCAACAGCCCTGATTCGTTCGGACGGCGAGATCGAGCGAGGAATCGGGCGCACGGTTAGATCAGACCACGGAAAGGCTTGATCTGAGCCATTGATCGAAAGATCAATGGATCAGAAAACGTGCAAAACATGCACGTCTCGAATAAACCCTAGATTAGGGTTTTTTTCGCCCGTTCTCGCGATCCGGTTAACCAAACTCGACAAAATTTTAGATGTAAATTAAGGTTATGAACATAAATCGTGAGGGGGGTTTGGCTTGAATTAAAACAAGCTTAATGAAAAGCTATTTAAACTAGTGTAATCTAGACTAGGGTTTGAGTTTTTAAAAGATTTTACCGATGGATTTGAGGGATTTTGAATTCTCTGAGCTTGTTGACTGTCCATGTATAATCTCCTAGTTGAAATCACGACCAGATAAGCTATGGATTGAATGGATGGAAGCTTGAATGGACTTGAGCTTGAGTTCATCGGAATCTCGCCGCTGGCAGCTTCTAGTGGTTAGGTTCTGGTTGAGAAAGCTTGAAGGAACTCTGGAGGGTTCAAGAGAGCTGGAGGTCGAGCTTGAAAGAGCTGGAGTGGTGAGAGAATGTATGGGATTGAATGGGGGCTCAAATGAACCTTTTCCCTTATTCAAACGTCCCTAAGTTGAATCAATGGCTAGGATGTCTTTGTCTTTACTCCCTAATGCATGACAGCTGGCTTGGGGTAGTTAGGAGCAGTGGCCAAGGACAAAGGGGAGGACATCCTACATGTAAAGCTTGTTTTATCACCTAGCAACCATGTGGAATGGCTAGGAGCCATTTGATCAGGATCCAAGGGCTTAAAATTCTTCTGGGAAGGTTCTAGAGTATCTCCAAATAGCTGGAGAGGTCTAGGGAGAAGGGGAATAGGCTTAAGAGGCCATTTGACCACCTTTGACCCCCTCTAAACCATTGGTCTGACTGTTTGACCAGTCAAAGGGTCAATGGGAGCTGAGGTGGGAAGGAGGGGGTGTTGAACTGCTGGAATTAAATGTTGGAGGGGGTTTGATGATTGGGATTTGAGGTTTAAAGATTTGGAAGGAGAATTCTAATAGTTTGACCAAGTTTTATTACTTTGACTTGGTCAACTAGGCTCGACTTTGATTGACCAGAGATTGAGGTGGCATGGGAGGAAGTTTAGGAATTGTCTTAGGGGATTGAAAATGATTAAGAGATCAAAGGTTAGAATTTGAATGAATATATGAGGGTTTAATGGGATTTAACAAAGTCAAAGTGTGTTTGACTTGATCAAATGCACATGATTTGATTTGAGGTGGGTTTAAAAAAAATCGAGAAATTAAATGATGTGGGTTTGAGGATTTGGAAGGTTATAAATGAGTGTTATAAGTGATTTGACCCAAATGGGTCTCACTTGATTGAACTTGAGCTAAGTTGACCAAGTCAACTTTTGACTAGGTTAAGGGTCCCACCCAGTCCAAATCATTGAGGGATATGTTTAGAGAGTTTTGACAAAGTTTGAAATGCATTTGAGGCTTGATTCAAAGTAGAGAAGCTTAATGGTTGAACTGGTCAAACTGGGTTGACTTGGTTAACCAAACTGACCCAGGGCCAGGGTTTGAATTGAAATAATTTGATTTGATGTTTGGGGTCTGATGGAGGTGGTTTTAAGGTCTGGAATGGTTTCCTAGATCAAGTGACTTATTCAGGCCCTTAATGAGCCTAATGGGTCAACTAGGTTGACTTACTCAACCAGGTTGACCCAGAGTCAGGGATTGGGTTCAATTAGTTCAGGATGATATTCTGAGTCTACTGGTGGTGGTCTCAAGGTCTGGAGAGGTTGTTTGGTCAAAATGACCTATTTGGGCCCTTAATGGGCCTTTTAGGTCAACCCTGGTTGACTTGGTCAACCAGGTGGGTCCAGGGTCTAGAAATGGGTTCAACAGATTTGAAATGATATTTGGAGACCAATGAAGGTGGTCCCAAGGTTTGAGGAGGTCATTTGGTCAGAATGACCTGTTTTGACCCTAAAGGGCCTGTTTGGTCAACAAAATTGACCCAGGGGCTGATTTTGGGTTCAATAGGTTGGGTTTGACATTTGAAACTTACTGGAGGTGGTTGCATTTGATTTGGAGCTTATTTGGTTCAAATGACCATATATAGCCCATAGGGGTATTTTGGTCATTTTGACCCCTGGTCAACTAGGGGTCAAATTAAGTTCAACAAAATACAGTTTAATACTCAATGGGTTATAATCAAGGGTCTGGAGGTGATTGGAGGCTTTGGAGAAAGCTCCGAGGTCAAGATCCACTGGGTGGCAGGTCCAGTGGCATAGACTGTAAATATATAAAGGTTTTACAACCTTTGGATTTTAATTCAATTTCTGGGGTTAGAGACCTCAGAATGAGCTCAAATTTGGCGAGTTGCCTCTAGAGACATGTCATATAAATGTGGAACTGATCGACCTTGAATTAGAGGTCATTTGATAGGGTTTTGAAATGTTCAAAGATTCACTGGAAAAGGCTTTTAGGACTTAGACCTTTAGCCTTAGAATTGAGTCAAGAAATCTGGATTTAAATTGGAATTTGAATTTGAACGATTGGATTTGAATTACCCAAATCATTCATGATCATTTAGAGATCATAAATGATAGGATAGGATTAAAGCTTGATCAAAGGTAGAATCAGGGTTTGAACTAGAGTTTGGATTTTGAATTGGATTGAATTCTGGATTTTGCTTAAGGTTTAAATTGAGGAAATGGATTAAAGTCTGGGCTATTCTAGAGTTTGAATAGATTTGAGGATTGGATAGATCTAAGATCTAGGAGGATCCTAGGGCCTAAATTGATCTAGTGAAATCCTAGGGTCCAGAGTAGATCCTAGGGATTGAAGTCTAGGAAGATCCTAGAGTCTAGGAAATCCTAGGGAAATCCTAGGGTCTAGAGTAGATCCTAGGGACTAATAAGATCAATATGATCTAGAGTCTGACAGAATCCTAGGATCTAGAATAGGTCCTAGGGTTCAGGGTCTAGAAGAGTCTTAGGATCTAAAAGAATCCTATGATCTAGGTTCTAGGTAGATTCTAAGGTTTAGAATGATCCTAAGATCTAAAATCTAAGAAAGATCCCAGGATCTAGAATAGTCTAGAAATTAGATTGATCTGAGATCAGGATTGATTTGAAACTGGATTGATCTAGGATTAGATTGATCATAGAGTCAGGATTGATCCTAATGATTGGAAAGATCCTAAGGTCTTGATTGGTCCTATTAACCTCATACAAAAATCAGGTCAACAAATGGACCCCCAATATGTGTAATAGAATGTAGTTCTATAGCACATATTGGTATTGACCGAATAGAATGGTCATTTTTGGAGTTTTGATCCTAAGGGAATGAGAAATCTATCCTTGGGGAATCGAAGTTTGAATAGATACTAGGGTAGTGCTAGGAAAAGCGTACTCTACCACTAGTGGGTCTGGTCCTAAGGGAAAGGAAGAATCTATCCCTAAAGGAGACGGAAGTCTGGGTGATCCTATAGGAAGGAAGAACTCCTAACTATAAAGGATTGAATTCAGATTTGATTCTAAGGAAAAGGAAAGTCTAACCTCTGAAGATTAAATTTAAAATGATACTAGGGTAGTGCTGAGGCAGTGTACTCTACCACTAGTAGATCTAATCCTAAAGGAAGGGAAGTCCTTACCCTAAAGGAAAAGAAGGTCTGGATGATCATGTAGAAAGGAAGAATTCCTAACTACAGAGGATCGAGTCAAGATTTGATTCTAAGGGAAAAGGAAATCCTAACCTTAGAAAATTGAATTTGAAATGATACTAGGGTAGTGCTGGGGGTAGCATACTCTACCGCTAGTAGATCTAATCCTAAGGGAAGAAATATCTAACCCTAAGGAGAGGAGGTTGAGTGGTCATATAGAAAGAAAGAACTTCTAGCTATAGGGGACCGAGTCTGGATTTTGATTCTAAGGAAGGGGAAAACCTAATCCTAGGGAAATGAATTTGAAATGGTACTAGGGTAGTGCTGGGGATAGCGTACTCTACCACTAGTAGATCTAATCCTAAAGGGAGGAAAATCTACCCCTATAGGAAAAGAGGGTCTAGATGACCGTATAGGAAGAAAGAATTTTTAGCTATAGAGGATCAAGTTTGAATTTTGATACTAGGGCAGTGCCACGAAGGGCGTACTCTGCCACTAGTAGATCTAATCCTAAGGGAAGGAAGAAATGCCTAGCCCTAAAGAAAAGAAAGCTTAATTGAGATTGATTCCAGGACAATGCTATAGAGGACTTACTCCATCACTAGGAAGTCTAATCCCAAGGGAATGAAGAAGAACCCACCCTGAGGAAGAGAGAACTAGATGATCTCATAGGAAGGTAGTATTACTTCCTATAGGAGATTAGGCTTGAAGTTTTGAATTTTGACACTAGGATGGTGCTGCAGAGGGCATTATCCATCACTAGTAGATCTAATCCTAAGGAGAGAAAGCACGATAACTCACATCTGTCCTTAAGAAAAAGAAGACTGGAGGGCCCTGAGGGAAAGAAGTATTGCTTCCCACAGAAAGTCAGATTTGGATTTTGAACCTAGGATGGTGCCACATAGGGCATTCTCCATCACTAGAAAATCTAATCCTAAGGAAAGAAAGCACGATGACTCACATCTGACCTTAAGAAAAAGAAAACTGGAGGACCCTGAGGGAAGGAAGCATTGCTTCCCACAGAAGGTCGGATCTGGATTTTAAACCTAGGATGGTGCCACAGAGGGCGTGCTCCACCACTAGAAGATCTAATCCTAAGGAAAGAAAGCACGATGACTCACATCTGTCCTTAAGGAAAAGAAAACTGGAGGAAGCTAGAATGGTGCCACGAAGGGCGTACTCCACCATTAGCGGATCTAATCCTAAGGAAAGAAAGCACGATGACACACATCTAACCTTAAGGAAATGACAACTAGAAGATCCTGTGAGAAGGAAGCATTGCTTCACACAGAATCGGATCTGGATTTTAAATCTAGGATGGTGCCACAGAGGGCGTGCTCCATCACTAGAAGATCTAATCTTAAGGAAAGAAAGCACGATGACTCACATCTAACCTTAAGGAAAAGAAAACTAGATGATCTTGTGAGAAGGAAGCATTGCTTCGCACAGAATCGGGTCTGGAGTGATCGTATGTAAAGGAAACTTATTTTATAAAGAGGATCAAGTCTGGAGGATCATATATAGAGGAAACTTGCTCTATATAAAGGATCAGATCTAGAGTAATCATGTGTAGAGGAAACTTGCTCTACATAGAGGATCAAGTCTGGATGATCGTATACAGAGGAAACTTGCTCTATACAGAGGATTTAAAGTTTGATAGGGATGTTAAGCCCTAGTGAACTAGTCCCGAGGCTAACCAAGAGGGGGGTGAATTGGTTATTTAAAAATTTCACGAAGAACGAGAAAATCTTTTCGATACTTTGCAGCGGAAACACGTAAACAACAACGAAAAGATTAATCACAGATATTCACCCAAGCAGTTAATATCAGAAAAGTAAAGTGCAGAATAGAATCAGAAAAGCAAACCAGATTTTATAGTAGTTCGGTTAACTTGACCTACGTCCACTCCCCGGAGCCTCCCCTCCGGGTATTGCACTAAACAAAAAGTGTCTCTCCTTTCGCTCCCATAATAAGGCGGAGAAGCCTGTACAGAACCTCCTTTTCACCACACAGTGAGGCAGAGAACCTGGCCTCCTTTTGCTTCCACCTGAAGCGGGCAGAGAACCCCAGATCTTCTTGCGAACGATCCTCCCACAACGAACACCAACTAGACGAAAGACGACGAGCGGAGAAGACGACTCTGATCCGTGCTTAGAGCAACCTTAGTGAATCCCTCACTAACTCCCCCTCATAAGATCCTCTCTCTCTCTCCCAAACTCTCTCTCTCTCAAGGGTTTCTTTGGAAAGGAAAGTGGTAAAAGATTTTTCTTGTTGGAAGAAAAATATCTTTTATAGGAGGGCTTAAAATTTGCCCTAAATCTCAACTGGTCGGCCAAGATCGTCTAGGACGATCGCTAGATCGTCCTGTATGATCAGTTCAAAATCAGCTGTTTAAGCCTGGACGATCTGGCTCTTCTCCACGATCAGTAGAAAAAATTGATCATATCATCCCGTACGATTTTGCGATCGTCTGAGATGATTAATGCAAATCGAGGAATATCGTCTAGAAGACAGTTCGGGTCGTCTAGAGAAACTTGTGCTGGACGACCGAAAAATGACTTGATCGTCCAGGATGATAAGGGTATCATCCTGTATAATTAGTTTAAAAAGTGCCCAAATCATCCTATACGTAGTTCTGGATGTACAGCTGAAATGCACTAGACGATCATGATCGTCCAGGACGATCCTGCGATCGTCAGGACGATATGATCGTATCAATCAAAAATAAATTACTTTCCTTAATTACCAGATTAATTTAGGCATGATTGTACTGAATCGTCCAGGACGATCATGTATCGTCCGGGACGATTAGACCAAATAACTTAAAATAAAAACTTGCCTAACTTGATCTGGCGGCTGAGAATTTCTGATTTGAGCATATCGTCCCGTTCGATCCAAAGATCGTCCAGGACGATCTGCTTAACCAGACCCTCTTAACTTAGTCGCCCTAATTAGGGTTTCTGTTTTTACCTGATCATCCAGGATGATGTGAATATCGTCTAGGACGATCTGAACAAAAAATGAATAGAAACTCTAATTCACTCAAGCTCTCCCCCTGAGTGTGTGTGTGCAAGGTTACTTAGCTGGGGGATCAGTTACATTACAATTGATTAAAGAAAAAGAAAAATAGTATATTGGACACACTTGGACCCGATCTTGAGTTGGCTTGAGTGGCTCGTGATCTTTTGTGCCTGAAATGGGTTAGCCAAGCAAAACACACTGAAAACATGTTTGTCATCATCAAAACTAGATTTGCAACAATCTCCCCCTTTTTGATGATATCAAATATTTGTACAGTATTTTGAAATAACAAATAACTCAGAGATTGAAAAATAAATATTTTTTCAACTTTTCATTTAACAACTAAATCAATACAAGAAACATAACACATAAAAAAATAGAAACGACTACAATGACTCCCCCTTTTGACATCACAGAAAGGAGGAGGGTAAACAGAAATACCAAAACATCAGAACAGAATAGAAAAGAAAACAACTACATAATAGAAAACTAGAACAGAGGTGGATCCTGATCGGAAGAAGAAGGTGGCGGTGGTGGGTTGAAGTAGTGGTGAATGGATTGAAAATGGGCTCCAGTCCAGGCAATGTCCTGGTCATGCTGCTGTTGCTGCTGCGCAGCATAGTTAGTGAAGCGGTGGATGTCCTTGGCGTGCTGCTGCTCCTGGGTAGCCACATAGGAGTCAAATCTGGCCTCCCACTGATCGAAGCGCTGCACCAGGTAGTCAAAGGGAGAGGCAATGTGAAGGGGAGCAGGTGCCTTGGGTGTAGCAAGAACTGGAATTGCCTCTTCCTCTTCCTCCTCAACATTTGGGGCGGGCTCCGAATGTAGTCGGGTGCTGTGTAGGATGTGGAATGAGTTGTTTGTGAAGAAGGAAGGAGGGACATCAGGAGGAACAGGATGCTGAAGGTCATATTTTGTTTCTAAGGCATAATGAATGAGATGACCTAAAGCTAGATTTGGGCGACGCCTGTGACCCAGATCTCTAATGGTGGTTAGGTGTTCTATGTGTCAGATAATCAGATCAGAGGCATTAAACTCTCGATGGGCCATGATGTAATAGGTGGTCAAGGACAGTAATGGGGTGATGTGAATTCGATCCCCCGCCTTTGGAATGACGGAGGAGCGAAGGACGTGCTGAATGGTCCGTGCATCCTTGAGAAGGGAAGTGCAAGCGTTGTCATGATAGGGTACGTTTGTATTATGAAGGAAGTGATTGGAGAAAGTGTAAAAGAAAGGATAAAAATCGGCTGTTTAAATAGACTTGGTCTGATCATCCCGTACAATCACGAGATCATCCAGGATGATCGGTGCAATTATTACGTACGGGACGATTGGTCAAACAGGCAGTTCGATCGTCTAGGACGATCAGAGATCATCCAGGATGATTAGACACACACGATCGTCCCGAGGAGTCAGGCTGGACGACCGTTGACGAAAAGTATCATCCAGGACGATTAGGTGGATCGTCCAGGACGATATGTAATAAATATGTCAGACGGGCTGAATTTGAATCATCCAGCGGCTTGACATGTGGATCATCCAGGACGATAAGGTGGATCGTCCAGGACGATGGACAATAATTGGAGCAATGTCAGCCGTTTGATCAGATCAGGAAGATATGGATCATATTGTCTAGGATGATGTAAGGATCGTCTAAGACGATCACCAATAATTAGAGTTTTTCAGCAGCAGGAGCAGTGTGGGGACGACTTTGAATTAATCCTCCAGGACAATGTTTGGATCATCCAGGATGAAGAGGATCATCCAGGACGATCGGGGTATCGTCCAGGACGATGTCCAAAAAATAGAAAAGGATGGAGAATTGAGATGACAGATCAGGATCCAAAAAAAAAATACAACCAGTAAAATAAAATAAAACAATACAATAAAATAAACAACGAAGAAATCTTGGAATAAGAAGACAGAAAAAACAACGATTTTTTTTTCGTTGACCAGTCTGCTCCAGTAAAACAGAATTCTCCCTTGATTTTTGATCCAAAAACTAATAAGAATACGATTGACAGCGCTGAAATCCAGAAAAGGTTGGAAAAAATCAACTTTCGTAACTCCGACCCTGGGCACCTTATCGATGCAAACCTCTTTCAAAACAAAAATCCAATTCAGAAGAAAAGAAATTAGATTTGAAAAGAGATCCTTTCAAGCCTCGTTCCTGAAAAATATCTGATATAATAGTGTTACAAAGTAAGGAATCAGAAATCAGGATTTCTAAACTCAAGCTTTTGAAAATATTAAGTGGCGCACGGATTTTTCTAAGATATTTACCAATCTGAAAGGGAAGAAAGCTTGGTTTGGGCTCATTTTGTGCCTCTTTTTCAATTTGGTTGGCGCTTTGTGCATCTTTTTATTTTTGATACACTTTGTGTATCCAATTTAGCAATTTCACATCTTTTCAGTTTTGGGCTCATTTTATGCCTCTTTTTCAATTTATTCGGCGCACTGCGCATCTTTTATTAGCTTTCTCCTTTTCATAATCAATAAAGAGTCTCAGATTTGAAATTATCTTCCAGACATAGGAGATGACTCTCCACAATAAGGAAGAATGATTCACAAAACAAAAGCCATACATCATATGATAAATGCAATCATTTGGTTTAGAAAATCATAATAGTGACTCAAGACTTTGAAAATACTATTCATATGAGGTAGATTACTATAGGAAGATAAAACAAATCTCTATTTTAAAAACTAACATTTTAATTTTGAAGAGGATTTTTATCCAAAAGAAACTATACACCAGTAAAGGAGTTAGAGGAGGAGAAATAATCATCAATATTTCTTCCCTTTCACAGATTCAGTGGAATCAATCACTGCTTACCAGCTTCCAAATAAAAACAAGGTAAAACTCCCAGTTAGAAATTCAGATTATCAGAAGTAGTGAGCGGTGATTAGATTTTGAAAACCATAAAATAGTAAGTGCAAGATATGAACCAGTGAATAAAAAGCAGGTAGAAAATCACATCAAAGTAAATACTCAAATCAAACTAACAGTAAGGCTAAAAATAGAAATCAGCAGAAGAAATAAAATCAACTGAAAGTAAATAATCAAACCAAAAACTAACTAACAGAAAATAGAATACCAATTAGAACAATCAGAAATTAGCAGTCATCAGAATCAAGCATTTATACCAATCACTCGTAATCTGGTTCTCAAAATGCTGAAGGAGTTAAAGGCCAGTGGTTTAGTGAATATGTCAGCCAGCTGATTTTCAGTTGCTATATGATGTAGCTCAATGTCCCCTTTTGTAACGTGGTCCCTAATGAAGTGATGCCTTATATCAATGTGTTTGGTCCTAGAATGTTGGATTAGATTCTTAGAGATACAGATGGCACTAGTATTATCACACAGAACAGAAATTGTGCCAATAGGTAACCCTAAATCCAAGACTTGTTGCTTCAACCAAAGAACTTGGGCCACAAAACTCCCTATGAAAATGTACTCAGCTTCAGCAGTGGAAAGTGCAACTGAGTTCTATTTTCTACTGGACCAGGAGACTAAAGACTATCCTATGAATTGACAAGTTCCAGAGGTGCTCTTTCTATCCACCCTACACCCCGTAAAGTCAGAATCAGAATATCCAATGATCTCAAAAGAGGTGTTGTGCCTGGGGTACCAGATTCCTAGGTTTGGGGTCCCTAAAAGATATCTAAGAATTCTCTTAACAGCAGTCAAGTGGGACTCTTTGGGATCAGCCTGAAACCTAGCACAAAGACAGACACTAAACATGCTATCAGGTCGGCTAACAGTCAGGTAAAGTAGTGATCCTATTATTCCTCTATACTTCTTCTGATCAACAGATTTTTCACTTGAATTCTTATCTAACTGAACTGAGGAGGTCATGGGAGTATTGATTGGCTTGGCTTTGTCCATTTCATATTTCTTCAAAATATCCTTAGTGTATTTTAATTGATTGAGAAATGTTCCATCATCCATTTGCCTTATGCTAAACCCCAAAAAGTAAGACAATTCTTCCATCATACTCATCTCAAACTCCTTACTCATTATTTTAGAAAACTCAATCACATAAATATTTGTCACAAGATCCAAAAATTATATCATCAACATAGATCTAGATAATGAGTAAGTCATCCCCTAATCTCCTCAGAAAAAGGGTGGTGTCTACGCTCCCCTTAACAAACTCTCTTTCTAACAGGAATGTGCTAAGCCTCTCATACCAAGCTCTGGGTGCCTGTTTAAATCCATATAAGGCCTTTTTTAATTTGAAAATATGATTCAGATATTGGGAACTCTCAAAACATGGGGGTTGTTTTACAAAAACATCTTCTTTTATTACCCCATTTAAAAAGGCACTCTTGACATCCATTTGAAAGGGCTTAAATCCCTTATAACAGGCAAAGGCTAATAGCACTCTAATGGCTTCCAATCTAGCTACAGGGGCAAAAGTCTCCTCAAAATCAATCCCTTCTATCTGATTATATCCCTTTGCCACCAATCTTGCCTTGTTTCTCACCACCACACCAGAATCATTCATCTTATTCTTAAAGACCCACTTGGTTCCCACAATACTTTGATTTTTAGGTCTTTCTACTAGCTCCCAAACATCATTCCTTATAAATTGATTCAATTCTTCCTACATAGCTAAAATCCAAAACTCATCCGAGAGGGCTTGATTGATGTTGGTGGGTTCAGTCATTGAGATAAAGGAAGAATGGTTTACTTCTTTTCTAAGTCCATGCCTAGTCCTAACACCTTCAGAAGGGTCTCCTAAGATCAGTTCTTTAGGATGACTTGAAGAATATCACCAATCTCTAAGCAGCGTGATTTGAGGTTCTACCTTTTCCTCTAGATTTGTATTTCCAACCCCTTGGGTAACCACAACAATCTCTTCATCTTCTACTTCAGATCTAGACTCCTTAGGATCAGATTCATCAAACACTACATGGGTTGTTTCTTCCACCACTAATGTCCTCTTATTGAACACCCTAAAGTATTTCCCCACACTTGAATATCCTAAGAACACTCCTTCATCAGATTTGGGGTCAAATTTTCCTAAGGGTGATTTCATGTTGTTCAGAATGAAAACCTTACAGCCAAAGACATGGAGGTGGGACAGATTTGGAGTTCTACCCTTAATGATCTCATAAGGTGACTTATTCAGTTTGACTCTCACATTCACCCTATTCAGCATATAACAGGCAATGTTCACCGCTTCAGCCCAAAAGTATATTGGAAGTGAATACTCGGCAAGCATGGCTCTAGCGGCTTCTACTAAGGTCTTGTTCTTTCTTTCAGCTACCTCAATCTGCTGAGGGGTCCTAGGAGCTAAAAAATTATGACTAATCCCTTGATCCTCACAAAAACTTCCAAATCTTTCATTTTTAAACTCCCCTCCGTGATCACTATGGATGGTAATAATCTCACATCCTAACTTCCTCTGAATCCAAGTAGAGAAAGATCTAAACTCATCAAATGACTCAGATTTATGTGACAAAAATTTCACCCAAGTGAACCTTGAATAATCATCTACAATCACAAACCCATAGACTCTCCCCCCTAAGCTGGCAGTGCTAATGGGTCCAAAGAGGTACATGTGAAGAACTTCTAGAGTTCTAGAGGTGCTAATATCCTTAACAGAGTGAAACGAGGACTGGACTTGCTTCCCCAACTGACAGGCATCACACAGGTGATCCTTAGTGAACTTAAGCTTGGGCACACCTCTAACTAAGTCCTTTTGGGTGACTCTCCTAAGGGTTTTTATACTGACATGACACAATCTCTTATGCCATAACCAAGACTCATCAATAACAGTTTTTAAGCAAATTGAATTATCAGATTTAATGCAACTTACATCCAGCTTGTAGACGTTGTTGATCCATTGCCCCTGCAAAATAACTTCATCATTTAAGCTTAAAATGTAGCCAGTGGGAAGGAATTTGATGCTGTATCCCTTGTCACAAAGTTGACTGAGTCTCAGCAAGTGCTGTTTCAGTCTATCTACAAGCAAAATATTATCAATCATAAAATTCTTTGAATCTCCAATTATACATGTGCCTATCACCTTCCTGGTGGTGTTATCTCCAAGTGTAACCTTACCTCCAGCGAAATGAACTGATTTGCATCTCCAGTCATATGTCTAGAACATCCGCTGTCCAGGTACCACATGCTCTCATGAGGTCTTGTGTGAGATTACACCTACAAAAGTATCAAACGTCAGTCTTAGGAACCCAAACAGGTTTGGGTTCCTTCTTATGAAAAGAAGAATGCAATGCATGCGTACTGTGCTGTGAAACTGGCAGTTTGGGTCTCCACACCCAATGTGTACTACGGTGAACAGTGCAGGTGTGAGAAATATGTCCTAACATGCCACATGAAAAACATCTAACCCCAAGAAAAGGGTTAACTAATCTACGTGGATGATAATGCCTCTTCCTAGATGTATATGAAACATGCTTTGAAGAACTTGCAACAGATTTTTCAAAAGGTGGCGGTGCATAAAACTATTCAAAAGTAGGCGGTGTTTTGTTCTTTTCAAAAGCACTGATCTTTACTTTCAAAAACTCATTTTCTTTTTTTAAACTTGCAATTTCAAATTTCAAGGTTCCCTTGCTACTTTCTACTTCACATGCCATTGTATCTAATTCTTTAAAAGCTCTTTCTAAGTCCACATGCGTAGTTTTCAATGAATCATGCTCAGAAACTAAATCAGAATATTTTTTATTCAACTCATCGAATTCATCAAGCAAAGACATGTGATTTGAATCAAGTGTGGAATGATCTTTAACTACAGAATCATGCTCTTTTTGCAAAGTTAAGTAATCTAATTTCAAACTAACATGAGTTTTCTTAAGCTTCCTATATGATGTATGAATTCTTTCAGAAACTTCAAATAATTAATCGTAGGTAAGCTCACATACCTCGTCCTGATCCGACTAACCAGGGTGATCATCAGCCATAAGACACAAGTTTGTTTCCTCCTCTTCAGCTTCAGTCTCAGAAGAGTCGGATGCAGAGTCTGCCTAGAACGCCTTCTGAATCCGCTTCTTGTCCTTTCTGAACTTTGGTTTCTCCTCACCCTTCTCCTTGCTTGGGTGAGCTTTAAGTGTTGGACAATCAGCCTTTATGTGCCCAGGCTTCCTGCATTCAAAACAAACAGATTCAGATGAACTCTTAAAATTTTTATTGGACTTACCCTTGTTCCACTTCTGATAGTTCTTATGTTTCTTCCTTAGAAAGCTTTTGAATTGCCTTGTGATTAAGGCAACATCATCGCTATCAGACTCGGAAGTGCTAGCATCTGAATCCTTGGCCTTTAGTGCCACTATCTTCTCTTTCTTGCGTTCACCTGCATCAAGTTGCCTTTGGTTTACCCCTTGCTCGTAAGCAATAAGTGATACAAGTAAGCTGTCAATAGAGTAAGTGTTTAAATCTTTAGATTCAGTAATAGCAATAATCTTAGCATCATAAGAAGCAGGCAAACATCTTAGAATTTTGTTCACTCTTTCATAGTTAGTAAGTTCTATACCTAGAACATGCAAAGAGGTAACAATCTGAGTGAACCTTGTGTACATTTTTGAAATAGTCTCACTAGGTTTCATGCGAAAAAGTTCATAATCATGTAACAAGATGTTTAACCTAGATTGTTTGACTTCAGTTGTACCTTCGTATGTTATGCATAATCTATCCCAGATTTCCTTTCCCGTTGTACAAGTAGAAACACGCATATAGTCTTCAGATTTTAAAGCACAAAAGAAACAGTTCAAGCATTTTGCATTTAACTGTGCTAAATCACGATCATCAAACGTCCAATCAGTAAAAGGCAGTTCAATTTTCATATTGTTAATCAGTCTAAAAGGTGGTTCGTATCCGTCCTTAACTAACATCCACATGCGATAATCAATAGACTGTAGAAAAGTAGACATGCGTATTTTCCAAAAATCAAAAGGAATATTATCAAACAACGGTGGTCTTGTAATAGAATATCCTTCAGCAGTATTACGATTATTACAGTTAGCCATGGATCAAATTCAAAAGTTTTTAAACCTAAATTTTGAATCCCTCTCTGATACCACTTGAAAGTTTGATAGGGATGTTAAGCCCTAGTGAACTAGTCCCGAGGCTAACCAAGAGGGGGGGTGAATTCGTTATTTAAAAATTTCACGATAACTATGAAAATCTTTTTATAACGTGCAGCAGAAACGAATTAAAACAACGATAAAAAGATCAACCACAGATATTCACCCAAGCAGTTAATATCAGAAAAAATTAAAGTGCAGAATTGAATCAGAAAAGCAAACCAGATTTTATAGTGGTTCGGTCAACTTGACCTACGTCCACTCCCCGGAGCCTCCCCTCCAGGTATTGCACTAAACAGAAGTGTCTCTCCTTTTGCTCCCACAGCAAGGCGGAGAAGCCTGTACAAAAATCTCCTTTTCACCACACGGTGAGGCAGAGAACCCGACCACCTTTCGCTTCCTCCTGAAGCAGGCAGAGAACCTTCGAACTCCTTTCGCTTCCTCCTGAAGCAGGCAGAGAACCTACGAACTCCTTTTGCTTCCACTTGAAGCGGGCAGAGAACCCCGGATCTTCTTGCAAACGATCCTCCCACGACGAACACTGACTAGACGAAAGACGACGAGCGGAGAAGACGACTCTGATCCGTGCTCGGAGCAACCTTAGTGAATCCCTCACTAACTCCCCCTCACAAGATCTTCTCTCTCTCTCTCCCAACTCTCTCTCTCTAGGGTTTCTCAGGGAAGGAAGGCAGCAAAAGATTTTTCCAAAAATTGGAAAAAGTTCTTTTAAAGGAGGGCTTAAAATTTGCCCTAAATCTCAACTGGTCGGCCAAGATCGTCCAGATCGTCCTGTATGATCAGTTTAAATTCAGCTGTTTCAGCCTGGACGATCTGGCTCTTCTAGACGATCAGTAGAAAAAATTGTTCATATCTTCACGTACGATCCTGCGATTGTCTGGGACAATTAGTGCAAATTGAGAGAAATCGTCCAGAAGACAGTTCGGGTCGTCCAGAGAAATCTGTGCTGGATGACCAAAAAATGACTTGATCGTCCGGGACGATGGGGTCATCGTCCTGTACGATTAGTTCAAAAAGGCCCCAAATCGTCCTGTACATAGTTCTGGACGTACAGCTTAAATGCACTAGATGATCAAGATCGTCCGGGACGATCCTTTGATCGTCCAGGACGATATGATCGTATCAACCAAAAATAAATTGCTTTCCTTAATTACCAGATTAAATTAGGCATGATTGTACTGGATCATCCGGGACGATACACGTATCGTCCGGGACGATCAGACCAAGTATCTAAAAATAAGAACTTGCCTAACTTGATCTGGCGGCTGAGAATTTCTGATTTGGGAATATCGTCCCGTACGATCCTGAGATCGTCTAGGATGATCTGCTCAATCTGACCCTCTTAACTTAGTCGCCCTAATTAGAGTTTCTATTTTAACTGGATCGTCCAGGACGATGTGGGGATCGTCCAGGACGATCTGACCAAAATTTTTAACAGAAACTCTATAATTCACTCAATCTCTCTCCCTGAGTGTGTGTGTGCAAGGTTACTTAGCTAGGGAATCAGTTACATTACAATTGACTCAATAAAAAGAAAAATCATACATTTGACACACTTGGACCCGATCTTGAGTTGGCTTGAGTGGCTCACGGTCTTTTGTGCCTGAAACAGATTAGCCAAGCAAAATACACTGGAAACATGTTTGTCATCATCAAAACCAAATTTGCAACACTTAGGAGGTGGCATATTTAAGATAGCTTCAATTTTGGCAGGATCAATTTCGATTCTATGGTGCCTGACTACGAAACCTAAGAATTTCCCTGACGTGATGCCGAAAGCGCACTTCAAGGGATTCATTTTAAGGTCGTAGCGGCGCAACCACTCGAAGACAGTTCTTAAATCATAAAGATGAGCCTCTTTCACTCTGCTCTTGATGACTAAATTGTCGATGTAATATTCGACTTGATTATGTATTAAGTCATCAAAGATATGAGTCATGGCCCGCTGATAGATCGCACCAGCATTTTTGAAGCCAAAGGGCATCACTTTATAACAAAAGATCCCTATAGGACTTCTAAATGCAGTGTTTCTCTCATCTTCTGGGGTCATCTTAATTTGATTATAACCAGACGAGCCATCCATAAAGGAGAAAATAACGTGTGAAGAGGCAATGTCCACCATGAGTTCTGGGATTGGCAATGGAAATTCATCCATAGGACATGCCTTATTCAAGTCTCTATAGTCTACACAGACTCGAATTTGATCGTTCTTCTTTCGAACTGGCACGACATTGGCTACCCAAGAAGGATATTATTCTTCTCGAATAAATTCAGCCTCTGCCAACTTCTTGACTTTAGAAATGACTTGTTGTTTGATCTCCAGACGCATGCGTCGTGGAGCTTGCTTGACAGGAATGGCATCATGCCGGATTCCAAGTTTATGGACTGCTACGTCAGCGGACAATCCCAACATTTCATCGTATATCCAGGCGAAGCAATCTTTAAACTCAGATAAAAGTTGAATTTGATCCTTAGACTCATCCTCACTCAACAAAGAACTTATGAAAGTGGGGCAAGGGTCATCCTCTGTTCCAAGGTTGATTTCTTTAAGTTCATCAACCGTTGATTTAATTTCTTCTTCGAATTCAGGGGGTGCATCCCAAACCTGAAGTTCGTCAGAATCATCTAAAGTCTCCAAATAAAGTCCACCGAATGAATCAATGACTTCAGTAGGGACATTTTTAAATTCAGGACGACTAGTTATCAGTAGACAAAATTCATCATCGTCAAATGATCTAACGGTACTAAAGTCGATACCACTGGTCCAATGTTTATTAAATTTTAAATTCCAAAGACTTTCGTGGTATTTAGCCTGACCCTTAGTCCATTGACTCGGAGTAAAACCTTTAGAGATAAGAGATTTAACACCAGCAGGAAAGTAGCCAAAAGGTAATTCTATTAATTCATTGAAATTTACCTCCTCAAGGATTACATCATCTTCATTCCTTGAGGAGGAAGAGCTAGGGAAGAACTTCTTGACTTTCCTTACTTCTCCATCTAAGTTAGGAGCATCCTTAATTACTAACCCTGAGATCCTGTCAGCAGATAGTGGGGTTAAGGTTAAGGATTCAACCGTTCTATTAAGCTTTTCATACAGACTCAATTCAGGCTCGTCACTTTGAACTTTTATCTTTATACCCTCCTGGTCGCTATCTGATTCTAAAGTGAGATCAAACTTCAGAGGGGGATTGATTTTTGTATAGTCAAAAGCAAATCTGGCACCCCTTTTTCTTGAGTCTTCATCAGAACTTGTTTCAAGTTCGATGTAGATCTGGGAATTTCTTTTTTCAACTGAAGGGCGGCCTCGACCACGTGCTCTTTGGGCCATCCTCCTACCTCTTTGAGGTATAATGTTTGGAGGCCTGAAGATCACATGCTCGACGTCGTCTTCACTACTTGAGTTTTGTTTCTTTTGATTTTTGACTTTTTCTTTTCTCAATCTCTGAATTACTTTTGAACTTTGACTTTCTGCTTTTTCCTCCTTGACGTTGATCTCTACCTTAGAACAGGTATTGGACCCTTTAGGTACATAGTACGCCGCATCCTCGTAGATCCCGATCTCTTGAATAGAGAATGGTTGCAGATCACCCTTAATTTTAAACTCAATGCCATCTCGTTGGTACTTGATGCATTGATGTAGGGTATAAAGAACCATCCTATACTCATGGATCCAGGGCCTTCCTAGGAGCGTATTAAAGGATGTTGCCGAATCAATTATATGAAATTTCGCTTCAATTTTCAATTCTCCTATCTCTAGAAGAAGGGTGACTGAACCTAAAGCCTTCTCACCCTTTTTATTGAACCCATGAAGCACTAACTTATTAGTTGAGAGCTTGCTAGTATCAATTCTAAGGTATGCGAGAGTCTTTATGTTCATCATGTTGACCGATGCACCCGGGTGAACTAGAACTCTTGATAACTTAAACTTGCCCACATTTATGGTGATGTAAAGTGGATGATTGTGGTCGGCAGTTCGAAGGTGTAAATCTTCATCAGAGAAGGTAACCCCAGGGATTTCCTTAAAGTACAAAGCTCCTTCCTCGGAAGTTGAGGCTGATTGAGCTAAGAAAATCTCTGGGTCGAGAAGTGCTTTAATTCGAGTCTCCCTCATCTCTTTTGAAAGGACAAGGGCAT
The DNA here is from genome assembly GCA_019925795.1 of Dendrobium chrysotoxum. NCBI lineage: Eukaryota > Viridiplantae > Streptophyta > Magnoliopsida > Asparagales > Orchidaceae > Dendrobium > Dendrobium chrysotoxum. Next base: position 30,841,052 of record CM034306.1, on the reverse strand, counting down.
CATAAATGCTCAATTTGGCAGGCAACTTCCTAAGGTGAGCTAAGACATTATAATCAACACTTGGAACGTTAACATTGGGACCCAGTGGATTTGAAAGAATTGGAGTTGATTGTTGAGCAGGGATTTGAATTGGATCATCGGAAACAACTTGTTTTCCTTTATCCTGAGGAGGTAGCCTAGGGGGTAAGACCTTCCCACTATGTAGTTGTACTTGCACGACTTCATCGAAAGAACAAACTACAGGGGAGTCTACACTCTCCTTAGGCGATTGATTGTCATTATCTGAGCGAGAGTCCGAATCTGAAAAGTCTATCACGACAGGATTCCCTTGAAAGTTAATTTTAGGAATTTCACTATCTGATAAGACATCAGATTCATTTCTCTCTTGAAGGGTCAAATTTGGAGAGCTGAGTGTTTGAATTTCATGATTGATCTCAGCTTGTTCTTGATTATTTTCAAAAGAAGAGTCATTTAAATTTTCATTCTCAACATTAATCATCAAGATATGAGCAGAAGGATCAGACTTTTTATTCAATTTTTGACCCTTTGCCTTTGATGGGGCAAAGTAAAAGTCAGATAATTTCAGTGGTGACAGAGGTTTTGAGCCACCATCAACCACTTGTACAGATCTCTCATCAACAAATTTTCCATCTACAGAATATTCACTCTTTTCATTTTTATTTAATACAGTAGTTCCTAAGACTACTGGAGAGGAAACTGTCCCAACATCCTCTTACGAAGCCTCGAGGTCAACCTCCCAGATCGGGTCCCGGGCTCTCGTCGGTAACTATTGAGAAAGACGAAAAGATTTATTAATCGACTTTTTAAATGCCCGGGATAGTGCTGTATCCCAACCATCTTCAATGGACAGAGAAAATTTAGAATTCATACCTGAGATAGATTTGACAGACCCCTAATCCGGATCGACCAGGTACTCCTTTGGAATTATAATATGACCTTGACGAAAGTTCTTTTCTAGCCAATCTTTGAAGATGATGTAGTCTTCGATTGTGTGGCCTAACATGCGATGATAGGGGCAAAAAGTTAGATCATCCTTCTTATTTGCCTCTTCCGGCTTCTTGGCCTCCGGCAATCAAAAATCTGGCTTCTTCTGAAGACTTTTAAAGATCTTTCTCACCGACTCCCTTTTAAATGGATATGTACGAGCCAATCTCTCTTTAAAAGAAATCGGGTGAGAATCACTTGTAGGTGGAGAAGTTACCTGAAAAGGTGGAGATTTCTGAGTTTGATTTGTTGGAGAATTACTGGACTGAACATTCATTGGTTTCTTCCCCTTATCAACAGCTGAAACCATTGATGTTCTCTTTCCGAAGGACTTCAATGGTTTACTATCTTTCTTGTTCTCTGTAGAATCCTTCAGGAATGGCATTTTGGAAGCCTCTTCCTATAGATTACTAGCCTTATTCAAAAGTTTTTCGAAGGTTTTAATAGTGAAACCCTTCAGGAGAAAAGCAATAGGCCCGTGGATATTCTTTAAAAGAATCTCCACTGCATGTTGCTCTTGCAACTGGGGTTCACACTTCATGGAGATGTTTCACCACCTCAAGATGTACTCAACCAAAGACTCTCCCAATTTTTGTTTTTCAATGACAAGATCACCAACGGTTACACGCTACTGAGCTCCTGAGAATCTCTTTTAGAATAGACTCTCGAGATCTGTGAATGTTTTCACTGAACCATTAGGTAGATTTGCATACCACTCAAAAGGAATACCGGATAGACTACTCACAAATTAGCGAAAGAGTAGAGCATCTGACCCCCCTGCGTTGCAATAGCTCGCTCGAAAGTGGGCCAGGTGCTGTCTTGGGTTTTCTAACCCACTAAAAACTTTGAATGAAGGTGTCACAAAGCCTTTGGGATAAGAGACTAAATCATATTCTTCAGGGTAAGGTCTGCCCTTTGGAATAGATGCAGTCCCTTGAGAATGGGCTAAGGCCTCCCTTACCTGGGTCTCAATCATCTGGTGGATATCTTTGTCAGCTGGAGAGGTTGGGGAAGAAACCTCTGGAGTTCTAGGACTTAATTCTGTCTTCCTGCTGTGCTCACCCACTGTGTGTGTTGTAGGTTGTAACTGCTCAGATTGAGACTGCTGTGCTTTAATCATCTGATTTTGCATTTATTCCATTCTGAGCATCATCTGTTCAATTTTATTCTCCAAACTCTTGATGTATTCATCTTTCTCATTCAACTTAATTGATCCATCAGAGTCTGAATCTACCGCTACAGAGGCTTCTTCCTTACCAAATCGGTGTCTTGAAGGTTCAGCATCTTTATTTGATGCTCTAGTTTCAACCATGCAAATGTTCCTAGCTAAATCTTCCACCATCAAATCGTCTGCTTCTAGATCAAAGGCTTCAATTGCCTTCTTCTTAAGTATATCTCTTATTTCTTGTACCACCTCATTGACCGGTCTACCCTCAATTGATTCGAGGTCGATTGGTAGGTACCCCTTATAGTTAATCATCTCTTCAAATTCCTCATCTCCTAGTTTGGTGAGGACTTCTTGAATCTGCAAGTCATCAGCGGTAGGTTTTGCTACCAACTGATTTAACATTTCTTCATCATCCTCAAGCTCCATCCCCTCCCCTCTGACTATCCCGAAGTCGGTAGTCACGAGGGTGATATCCTTAACAGGGTGAGGGATATCTAACCTAACAGGTGACGAAGGAGTTTGACTAGTGGAAACTCCAACATCAATCTGAGGAGAATCCTCACATCCCTGAATGAGGAGTCGGGGGACTTTAACAGGTAACTGAACTGGAGTATCTCTGATCTGAATCCCAACAGTTCTGCTTATCTTCATCGGTACATATGGTTTATCCAAAGGTATGGGCCTCTTGCCCTTAACATCAACTAGCTATAAGTCTTTAACAATCTCTTTTGATTTGGCTACCACAGGGGCCAACTTTGAAAGTTTTGAAGGGGGAACTGGAGGTCTACCACTGAGAGGGTGACCCCTACCAGATCTAGTTAAAACTATCTCCTCAGTTTTTTGCAGTTGGGAGACGAGGCACCCAGTGATATCCATCCACTAAGACTCAAGCTACAGGTTGCTTAACAAACTTTTTATTTCTACTCACTGGCTGAGGAGTCAGGTTTCTTGCTTCAGACTTTTCTTCCTTTAAAATTTCTTTTTTAAGCTTATGTGAGATCACCCCCTTCAGGTGTCTCACATACTGTTCTTTTGTCTGACCTGTCTCAACAGCACAGGTGTGGATGATGTTCCTCAACATCCTAGTTCTTAAAGTATTCTTCTCCTTTATAGTCCTCTTGATAGTATAGTCAACCAGGCTAGGTGGAGAGCAAGCAATTTGCGTGACTCTCTCCTCCCCAGCAGCAGCTGTGAGGGGATGAAAATGACTCCCTTTCAGGAGTGGAGAAGAGGCAGGGATAGGCAGCTCCTCAATAACCTCAGGCTCAACTAGACTCAGAGCCTTCTGTTCAGCTATCTTTCTGTACTTAGTGATTTTCTTCCTTATCCTTCTCAGATAGTTCTTGCTAGCACTCTTAGTGCCAAACAGTGCTCCAGAACTAGAGGATCCTTTCTCAACAGTAGACTTCACCTCAGGCTTCTTATCCTCATTTTGGACTGAGGGTACAGGTGTCAGGGTAGCACTTGCTGCAAGCTCTAACATTGGCGGAAGGTCACTTGTAGCCCCCACAGCTAGTTCAACTACTTGACCATTCTTGCCCTCAGCAGTGAGATTGATGATTATTCCACCATTTACAGATAATTTCATAGTCTTAAATCCCATTCCAAACTGAATTGCACTGTTATGAATTAATTCTTCAACTTGAAGGTCTCGGTCAATTGAGAACAGAAGTTTACTAGCCATTGCAGAAGGTTTGATTGTCTAAAATTTGAGAGAAAAGATTTGGATCAAATTTTTGAATTTGAATTTTGACAAAAAATTTTCTATATTTTATCACATAAATCGAATTATAAGAATTATAATCCGATATGTAATGATAAAGTATAGATATCATTTTTGACTTGAAGAAAATTTGAATTCTTATTGTATATGTTCAACTACAAGAGAATGTTGTAGAAAAAATATAACAACAACGGTCTGGATTTGGTTTGAAAGGATTTGACTGGAGGTTTGATGTTTTGAAAAATGAATAATTTTCCTTAAGGATTTGAAACCAATAAGTTGAATTTGATATCAACTTTGATAGTTAACAAATTTCAAAGGAAATCAAGAAATTTCAACTCGACTCTCTTACCCACCGGCTAGGCTAAGGATAAGATGTCAGAGATTTGAATTAATGAAAAGATTGGATCTTTGAACTTGAATTTAGAAATAACTAGGAATTTGCGCTATACATGACACACTACAAGAGAATGTTATAGTAGTGCATGTAATGACAAGAATTGACTTTGAATTGAAGGAATTTCAGTGACTTAAAAATCCGGCAACATCTCCCCTTATTTTTGAAACTTGAAGTGTTAAATTTTTATTCAACGCGACGGTTTATAAATATTAGGGAAGATCTTATTAAAATGAACTCGACTCTTTATCTTAACGAAGACAAAAATGTCAAAATTTAAAATTTGAGGGACATTGAAATTAGACATTAGATTTGAATTGTCAATGTTAATCTACAAAATGTATTATAGAAGAACATATAATAAGTGACGAAGAAATTGAATGGATACTTTGAAAACTTGAATTTCCGACAACACCTCCCCTTATTTTGAAACTCAAGATGTTGAATTTTTATCCAACTCACAAGTTTACAAATTTTAGGGAAGAGCTAGGGAAAACCACCTGACTCTTTTCATTTCAAAAGAGTGATTTATAATGAAATGTCAAAGATTAATTTAACTGGAAAAGTTTGAAGAAATATTGCATATATTAAACTACAACAATTGTTATAGAGAAATATATGGCAATGCAATTTAAACTTGATTGATTTTGAAAGGATATTTGAAAATTTTAAAAATCTGGCGGCATCTCTCCTTATTTTTGAAACTCGAAGTGTTGAACGTATGTTCAACATAACGGTTTACAAACTATAAGAGGGAGATTCTAGAAGATCAACCCGACTCTTTCATTCCAGCGAGTGATTCGAAATGAAATGTCAAAGATTAAAACAACCGGAAAAATTGAAAGTACATTGACTATATATAACTACAATCATTATTGTAGAAATATATAGTTGCAATGATTATTATAACTTGACATAAATATTTAAAAATTTTGAAATTTCGGCAGCATCTCTCCTTATTTTTGAAACTCGAAGTGTTGAACATGTGTTCAACATAACGGTTTACAAAAATTTTAAATAGGGAGACACTAAAAAGCTAACCCGACTCTTTCATTCCGACGAGTGACTCGGGATTGAAATGTCGAAGGTTAGATTAACCAGAAGATTTCAAACTTTGAATTAAATTTGGAAGAGAAGTTTATATCCCGTCACACATATTAAATTATAAGAATTGTAATCTTATATGTAATGATAGGATATGAGAATTAATTAAGATTCGAAAAAGATAAAATTTTGCTAGACATTTGAAACTATGATTTTAAAGTTAGAGAATTTTTTTTTGTAAATTGTGAAACTTAGCATGCTAAGATTTATTCGCATGCAAGTTTGCAACATATACAGAAAGACTTTGAAAAGCTCGGCTTGACTCTTTTGCTCTACTAATGAACTTGGAGGCAAAATGTCAAAGCCAGACTTGGAAGGAGGTTTCCTACACTCGCCTCTCTTTTCACATGTCTTAATTGAGTTGGCCACACTCACCCAAGAGAGAAATGGGTAGAGGGACAAACGGAAGAAAGGTAGTCAAAACTACCAATGCAATAAAACTCGTAGCGCTATTAAAGATGGAGAGGGAGATTTTCCCCAGTGGAGTCGCCATTTTTTGTATTATTGAAAAAATATAGTTTTGAAAAAGTGTTTAATTTTCTTTGGAAAATATTTAATTTTTGGAATTTAAATTTTATAATCGAACACTTATTATGAATGATATATCACCTCAAAAGGTGAACATATCATTCTCTAACAGGTTCAGCTTACAAATCTTGATTTACCCTGATTATCATAATCAAACTCAAGGAGAAACAACATGTGATCCCGAAGAATCAAAATGATGTTTAATCCGATGTTTAACTATAATAATCTAGTAAAGAGATCATTAATTTTATAATCAAAGTTATAATAATAGTACGATTTATCTTCCCAAAGAAAGAGGATATCGTCTGTTATCGATCATTTGAAAATGACGATAATGATCGTTGACTTTTGAATTTTCCAAAGATAATTAATTAAAATTTTGAAAAATTTGATTTTGAAAATCTGGTCTGGATTTCTAAATCTCCTACGAGCGGAAGCCCTCATAGTTAATTACATCGTAGGAAACCAAAAAATTTCCTACGAATACTCTCGATTAAAATTACGATATGAATTTTATTTTAGAATTCAAAGATCGATATCAAAGAAGGTTAAGGACTAAAATTTTCAATCGGGAATGGTTCAATGTTGAACACTTATTTCTGGAGTCAAAGGAGCAAGAGTAAGAGGTGTTTTGAGATTCTGAATTACTTCAGAAACACCTCAAACTATCCTAAGTGTTAGGCTTGAATTAGATTGAAAGAGATTTTTAATTTGAATGATCAATTTTATTAGAAGGTGGGAATTAGATTCCCGGAAGGTTGAGGTTTTAGGATTGAAAATCTGCCTCAAATCCTAAGTCTAAAATTAGGTACTGAGAATCAGTAACCCGAATCCTAGCTAATGCAATGCAGTCTGGACTTACCCCAGCCTGGATTGGGGAACCAGCTAAACCACCTAAACGCTTCAAAATCATGAGTCAAAGTCATTATGAAAGAGTGGTTAAGGATGTTATTTAAGATTAGTTTAAGGATACCGGGGCTGACATCTAGAGCAGATTCCTATTTAGCCCCGTAACATATGTTGGGTAGGATGTCTAAATAAAATGCAATTAAAAATTAGACTCAATTTTAATTTGTTACTAATGCGATGCATGCTAGTTAACTCGATAAAATGCTTAAATTCATATGTAGCAGTTTTAAAATCAGGCTTAAAAATAGGTTTTATCCTAGAGATTACACAACATCCCCTTGGACAGAACTGCACCCTAATAGGTCAGGTGGCTGCCAGAACCCGCAGGCGGGGAGGTGTCTAACACGGATGAGAAGTTTCAATATGAATGTATAAAAAACCCCCGGCGAGTTCGGGCTTACTTCTTAAAAGCGTTAGAGTTACTATCTGAGCCTAAAGTTTTTAAATTTTATTTAAGTAGAAATAGTTTATGACCGTACCCTAACGAGCCTCCGATCGGGTTCTAGGCTAAAATAAAATCGACTTGTAATAATCGTCAAAAAACTATGAAAAGCAGGCAAGTCCTTAATTGCAATCAACATCAGGTAATCAAATTAATTAAATAATTAAATCAATTAAATAAGTGCTCAAACTAAAATTCCATGTGGCAAGTGTCACTTAATTATACATCCCAGGGTCTGCAGGAAAAGTAAAGTGGCCGGGTACCACTGACAATAACCCGGATTCTATTCCTAAGACTCAAGTGACTTTGAGATTTGAGATTCTTCTCATTCTTCACTTCTTCGTCTTCTTGTAACTTCGTGGATCATCGGGTCTCGGTATCCAAATGAAAAGAAACTCTCCCTTGAAAGGGGGTTATCGTTTCTCTTTGGATATTTGAACTTCATCCTAATTTGGATCTCCAAATGGATAAGAACTATCCCCTAAGAGATGTTCCTTCCTCTTTGGATTCCAAATTGGATGTTTAAACATCTCAATCTCAAAGTACTTTAAACAATTTACAACTCAAATATCACCTCAAATTATATTAATTAAAATTAAAAAATCTAGACTCAACAACCTGTAGGGTTATCCTAATAATCAGCAGTTTATATTTGACATCCCAAGCAGTTATATATTTAAAATTTAAAAATGCTCAAACCAGCCGCGCTTGGCCATGCTCTTTTAATTTTAAAGGGGGACTTAAGCATGCTTAGCACCTGCATAAAATAATATTAACTTAAAGCTTAATTATTTGATTACCCCCTTTAATTTTAAATGCCCTGTATGAGCATGGCTACCTGCATAAGATTGAATTAGTACAAATCGTTCCTAACTTAGGGGTAGGTCTAACGTACAATCAAATCAACACAGAATGCAGTAAATAAATAAACAATCACATCAATATTAATTACTTAGATCTAGCAACCAGCATGCAATGAAAACCACAAAAAATATGGCACACGCAAGTAGCAGAAAAGTAAACACCGACCTAGCCTAAGACTAGAGTTGGTTGTCCTAGCAAACCATCTAAAAGTGCGTGAGGTAGGCTGTGTGGCTTTGATATGTCCTAGATAGGGTACTTGATTTAAGTTGTTTAAAGTTCTGGTTGGTTGAAAGGCTTGAGAGAGATTTTAATTGAAGTTTAAGTCTTAATGATTTAAAATTTATTTTGATTGTTTATTGGATACCACCTTTGTTGCACACCGAGGCCGTGAAGTTTATTTCACCTTCCTTGGGGCTAACTTAATAGCCTCGTAGGTCTGGGTTACCTAGTGGTACCCGATATAATTAAATGATTTGAGTTTAATTAAGGTTAAAAGATTGATTAATTCTTAATTGAATTTGATTGGTTGCTGGTTTTAAGTTTGAATTAATGTTTTCTGGAATTTTGAATGATTTATTGAATTTTGAAATTTTCTGGATTATTTTATTCATTTAATTCAAGGGTCAAATGTTGACTTTTTGATTTAAAATATTTTCTAGAAATTTAATATTTTATTAAAATACTAGACCTTAATACGATCAGTTAGATAGTAAGTACACTGAAATTAGATTTTTTTAGATTTTATTATGAAGGTTTGAAGTTTTGACCTGATTTTGAACTAGATTTGACCAAAAGTTGACTTTTTCAAAATTAATTGATTTCTAGAAACTTAACATTTTTTATAAATATTAGACCTTAAGATGAGTTGTATGCCTTTGAGTTTGCTCAATTTGGAGTTCATTTGAATTAGTTATGAATTTTTGAAGTTTTGACTATTTATTGAATTTTCAAAATTGTTTAATTAAAGCCCTTTTTATGATTTGAATCCAGATGACCTCCAAACTCCTTGAAATCAACTCCAAAGGTCAGGAATGATCTAAGGAGTGATCTTCAAGTGTTTAGAAAATTTCTGGAATTTTTAATTATTTTAAATTAATTAAATTAATTAAATATTGAATTTCAATTAAACTTAAATTAAACTTAATTTTGAAGTCCAGTCATGGGGCTTTTATTTTTCATTGATTAAGGGTTCAATTTTGGTCAGTTTGAGGTATTATATGTAATTTTTAGATTTAAATTCGATTTATTATATTTTTTTGAAGTTTTAAAAGGCTTGATTAAGGGTTAAATTTGATTAAGTTGATTAAGGGGCTTAATGACTTTAAAATTCAGTAGGAATTTTTCTATGAGCTGAGGGTGCCACTAAGTTCAAATATTCAAAGTTTCAAGTCAAAATGAGGTGTATCCTAATTATTAGAAATATTCTAAATCCTCTAATTAAGTTCTTAATTATTGTCCTTAACGATGACACTAAGTTTAATTGGGTTTGAATCAAAGTTTCTAGACCCTTTGACACAACACTAATATTATGCACACATATGAGCACAATCAATCCCTAGATCAATCAGAGCCTTAGGCTAAGTGGTGTGTGTACCCTAAGCATGCAAGAATTAGTACTTAATTAATTATAAATAACCATGAGGTTAGTGAATGATTAGAATATAATCTTTCATTAACACCCCCACATGATTTCCATTCACACATGTTTAATCTATGTTTAAAATTTTTAAAATAAATCTCTCAACCTAAAAGATTTAAGTATATATAATGTTTTAAAATAATTTTAAATACATATTCAATATACACATATAATTATATAGAAATATAAAGTTTAAATCTAAAATACTTAAACATATGATTAAATTAAATTCATTACCTAAATGAGAGATTTACTAATTAGTGGAAATAATTTGAAAATAAAAAAAAATCTTTAATTTTGAAAATATATCATATAATAATTAATTAGATATTGATTAATTATTAAAATAGTTAAATAATTAATATTAATCAAAATAAGTTATGTTTTGATCTATGAGATTAGTTTCAAATTAAAGTACTCAATTTTCTAAAAATTTTGATATATTACATTAATTTTTCTGATTTAAAATGAATTTATTATGAATTTTTTTTAAAGTTTAAATCATTAAAAGAGGATTTTTAATTATTTTAGAAATAATTAATTATTAAAATAATTTTAAATCAAATTAATTCAAACCTTAAATGTTTTCTGAAATATTAGAATTATATAAAATATTTGCTAAAAAAAAAATTTAAATTATTTAAGTTATTTAGTATTAATTAAAATATTAATTAGTAATGAAATTCTCAATTAATTATCATTAAATATCAATTAATAATTAAATATTTAATTAATTAACATTAGAATATAATTAAGGATCAAATATCTAATTGATTAATATTAAAATATAATTTAAATTAATTTAAGTTCAAAGTTATAATATTTTAAAGTAATTATTTAGTTATTTAAATAATTTAAACTACTTAATTAAGATTAATTAATTAAAATTCCATTTTTAAAATATTTAAAGTTAATATTATCTTTAAAGTAAGTTATTTTTTAAAAAAAATAATTAACAATTAATAATTAATATTTGATAATTATTATTTAATAATCAATATTTAAATAGAATACTTAATATTTAATTATTAAATATTATTTTATAATAATTAATACTTAATATTAATATAATTTTAAAATATAATTATGAATTTAAGTTGATAATAATTTAAAATTAAAAATATTTAATTTTCTGAAATGTATTAATGTATAACATATATATTATTATTTAATATTTATTTACAAGAAATTAGAATTTAAAATGATTTTAAAAGAAAATGGCAGCGCCGGCGGCGGGAATGCCACGTGGCAGCACCCGGTTCGCTGACTCAAAACACGGGACGGCAGAGGGACACGCGGCGTCACCCGAGCGGTGGGATCAAACCGCAGCTAATGATTGCTACCGTAGCAATCATTAGCATTAAATGCCAACGATTAGCGGCGGCGAGCCGCGGTTACTTAACCACGTCAGCAAAGCTACGCACCGTCCGATCCCCCGTTGTAATAAATCAACAGCCCTGATTCATCCGGACGGCGAGTTCGAGCGAGGAATCTGGTGCGCGGTCGGATCAGACCACGGAAAGGCTTTATCTGAGCCATTGATCGTAAGATCAACGGCTCAGAAAATGTGCAAAACATGCACATCTCGAATAAACCCTAGATTAGGGTTTTTTTCGCCCGTTCTCGCGATCCAGTTAACCAAACTCGACAAAATTAAGGTTATGAACAGAAATCATGAGGGGGGTTTGGCTTGACTTAAAACAAGCTTAATGAAAAGCTATTTAAACTAGTGTAATCTAGACTAGGGTTTGAGTTTTTAAAAGATTTTATCGATGGATTTGAGGGATTTTGAATTCTCTGAGCTTGTTGACTGTCCATGTATAATCTCATAGTTGAAATCGCGACCAGATAAGCTATGGATTGAACAGATGGAAGCTTGAATGGACTTGAGCTTGAGTTCATCAGAATCTCACCACCGGCAGCTTCCAGTGGTTAGGTTCTGGTTAAGAAAGCTTGAAGGAACTCTGGAGGGTTCAAGAGAGCTTGAGGTCGAGCTTGAAAGAGCTGGAGTGGTGAGAGAATGTAAGGGATTGAATGGGGGCTCAAATGAACCTTTTCCCCTATTCAAACATCCCTAAGTTGAATCAATGGCTAGGATGTCTTTGTCTTTACTCCCTGATGCATGACAGCTGGCTTGGGGTAGTTAGGAGCAGTGGCCAAGGACAAAGGGGAGGACATCCTACATGTAAAGCTTGTTTTGTCACCTAGCAACCATGTGGAATGGCTAGGAGCCATTTGATCAGGATCCAAGGGCTTAAAATTCTTCTGGGAAGGTTCTAGAGTATCTCCAAACAGCTGGAGAGGTCTAGGGATTAGGCTTAAGAGGCCATTTGACCACCTTTGACCCCCCTCTAAACCATTGGTTTGACTGTTTGACCAGTCAAAGAGTCAATGGGAGCTGAGGTGGCAAGGAGGGGGTGTTGAACTGCTGGAATTAAATGTTGGAGGGGGTTTGATGATTGGGATTTGAGGTTTAAAGATTTGGAAGGAGAATTCTAATAGTTTGACCAAGTTTTATTACTTTGACTTGGTCAACTAGGCTCAACTTTGATTGACCAGAGATTGAGGTGGCATGGGAGGAAGTTTAGGAATTGTCTTAGGGGATTGAAAATGATTAAGAGATCAAAGGTTAGAATTTGAATGAATATATGAGGGTTTAATGGGATTTAACAAAGTCAAAGTGTGTTTGACTTGATCAAATGCACATGATTTGATTTGAGGTGGGTTTAAAAAAAATCAAGGCATTAAATGATGTGGGTTTGAGGATTTGGAAGGTTATAAATGAATGTTATAAGTGATTTGACCCAAATGGGTCTCACTTGATTGAACTTGAGCTAAGTTCACCAAGTCAACTTTTGACTAGGTTAAGGGTCCCACCCAGTCCAAATCATTGAGGAATATGTTTAGAGAGTTATGGCAAAGTTTGAAATGCATTTGAGGCTTGATTCAAAGTAGAGAAGCTTAATGGTTGAACTGGTCAAACTGGGTTGACTTGGTCAACCAAGCTGACCCAGGGCCAGGGTTTGAATTGAAATAGTTTGATATGATGTTTGGGGTCTGATGGAGGTTGTTTTAAGGTATGGAAAGGTTTCCTAGATCATGTGACCTATTCAGGCCCTTAATGGGCCTAATGGGTCAACTAGGTTGACTTGGTTAACCAGGTTGACCCAGAGTCAGGGATTGGGTTCAATCAGTTCAGGATGATATTCTAAGTCTACTGGTGGTGGTCTCAAGGTCTAGAGAGGTTGTTTGGTCAAAATGACCTATTTGGGCCCTTGATGGGCCTTTTAGGTCAACCCTGGTTGACTTGGTCAACCAGGTGGGTCCAGGATCTGAAAATGGGTTCAACAGATTTCAAATGATATTTGGAGACTAATGAAGGTGGTCCCAAGGTCTGAGGAGGTCATTTGGTTAGAATGACCTATTTTGACCCTAAAGGGCCTGTTTGGTCAACCTGGTTGACTTGGTCAACCTGGTTGACTTGGTCAACCAAATTGACCCAGGGGCTGGTTTTGGGTTCAATAGGTTGGGTTTGACATTTGAAACTTGCTTGAGGTGGTTGCATTTGATTTGGAGCTTATTTGGTTCAAATGACCATATATACCCCATAGGGGTATTTTGGTCATTTTGACCCCTGGTCAACTAGGGGTCAAATTAAGTCCAACAAAATGTAGTTTAATACTCAATGAGTTATAATCAAGGGTCTGGAGGTGATTGGAGGCTTTGGAGAAAGCTTTGAGGTCAAGATCCACTGGGTGGCAGGTCCAGTGGCATAGAATGTAAATATTTGAAGGTTTTATAGCCTTTGAATTTTAATTCAGTTTCTGGGGTTTGAGACCTCAGAATGAGCTCAAATTTGGAGGGTTGCCTCTAGAGATATGTCACATCAGTGTGGAACTGATAGACCTTGAATCAGAGGTCATTTGATAGGGTTTTGAAATATTCAAAGATTCACTGGAAAAGGCTTTTAGGACTTAGACCTTCAGCCTTAGAATTGAGTCTGGAAATCTGGATTTAAATTGGAATTTAAATTTGAATGATTGGATTTGAATTACCCAAATCATTCATGATTATTTAGAGATCATAAATGATAGGATAGGATTAAAGCTTGATCAAAGGTAGAATCAGGGTTTGAACTAGAGTTTGGATTTTGAATTGGATTGAATTCTGGATTTTGCTCAAGGTTTGAATTGAGGATATGGATTAAAGTCTGGGTTATTCTAAAGTTTGAATATATTTTAGGACTGGATAGATCTAAGATCTAGGAGGATCCTAGGACCTAAAGTGATCTAGTGAAATCCTAGGGTCTAGAGTAGATCCTAGGGACTGAAGTCTAGGAAGATCCTGGAGTCTAGGAAATCCTAGGGAAATCCTAGGGTCTAGAGTAGATCCTAGGGACTAATAAGATCAATATGATCTAGAGTCTGGCAGAATCCTAGGATCTAGAATAGGTCCTAGGGTTTAGGGTCTAGAAGAGTCTTAGGATCTAGAAGAATCCTATGATCTAGGTTCTAGAAGGATCCTAAGGTTTAGAATGATCCTAAGATCTAAAATCTAAGAAAGATCCTAGGATCTAGAATAGTCTGGAAATTAGATTGATCTGAGATCAGGATTGATTTGAAACTGGATTGATCTAGGATCAGATTGATCATAGAGTTAGGATTGATCCTAAGGATTGGAAAGATCCTAAGGTCTTGATTGGTCCTACTAACCTCATACAAAAATGAGGTAATGTTATCATAAAAATTATGTGATTATTTATTATTTTTCAAATAACATTAAAATTATTTTAATTATTTTTTTTAATAAAAAAATAAAAGAACCCCAATTCACCCCCCCCCCCCTCTTGGGGTGCCATAGTCATCCAAAAATTAGTATTAGAGCCTTGGCTCTTTTTATTTTAGCTTAATATCCTAGAGTTGATCTACTTATAAACTATGGCATAAGGTTTTCCTAAGGGTTCACTTCCCGATAGAGAATCTACTTATCGACCCCCATTGTTAGATAATGTTCCTTTTGATTATTGAAAAAATAGAATTAGCACATTCTTAAGGGGACAAGACTCTCGTATGTGGCACATGCTTACACACCAATATCATACACCCACTAAGAAAATTAATGGAATTAAAATTAAAAAACCTTTTGATGAATGGACTGCATTAGTGAGGGATTTTGATGAGTTAAATGCTAGGGCTTGTAATACTTTGCATTGTGCACTTCTTCCAAATAATTATATGAAAATTTTTATGTTAAATTTTGCAAAAGAAATTTTGGATAAATTAATTATAACTTATGAAGGTACTATTAAGGTTAGAGATCCACACATAAATAGACTTGTTCATGAATATAAATTATTTCATGAATATAAATTATTTCACATGTCTCGTTATGAATCTATTTCTGATATGTATACAAGATTTATGAAAATAATTAATACATTACATTCTCTTGGAAGAACATATAAAAATCAAGAATTAGTCTATAAGATTCTTAGATGCCTTCCCAAAGAATGGAATGCTAAAGTAATTATAATTAGTGAGGCTAAAGATTTATCTACTTATCCACTTGATCAGTTTTTGGGTTCTTTGATAGAACATGAACATATTATAGCCCAAATGAATAAGTTGGATAGCTCTTCTAAGAAAAAGAAAGAGAAAGGTAAAACCATTGCCTTACAGGTTGATGATAATGATGAACCAAATTCATCAAGCTCTAATGAAGATAGCGATAAGGTGGCCATGCTTTCAACAAGACTTGGAAGCTTACTAAGGAAGAAAAATCAAAGGTATAAGAAATCTAAAAATAATAAATTTTAAACTAAGAAATTTTCTATAGGAGAATGGATTATTTACTACCATTGCAAGAAGCCTGGATATATAAGATGAGATTGTCCAGATCTCATTGATTGAAAAAAGAAAGAGATGGATGCAGAGAGAAAAAGTGATAAGAAAGAAAAAAAGTATTTCAAGAAGAAGAAGAAGGCTCTATGGGCCAACCCATATTTAGATGAATCAAGTTCATCAGATAAAGAGGTGAACATTTGCCTTATGGTAGGAGGAGAATCAGATTCTGATTCTCAAGAGGTATGTAATGATATATCTTATGAAGAATTAGATCATGTATTTAATGAATTAGTTATTGAATATAAAAAAATTAAAAAGAAAATATAATATTTTAGAAGAAGAGTATAGAAATTTAGATATGCATTTTAATGATTTAAAAAAATAAATGTGATGATTTGAAAAATAAAAATAGTTCTTTATTAGATCATTCTTTACTTGTTTGTAAACTTGAAAGAGAAAATATTCTATTAAAAGTAAAATTAGATTTAAGCATGAAATCACAAGTTCATTATAAAGTTCAATCAAGTATAATATCAAATAAAAATTCTACTTATATGCTACATAGACATCATGCTAAGCCATATGCAAACACTAATATTTGGTGTAATTATTGTGGTAGAAAAGGATACATCTCATTTGATTGCTATGCTTGTAGATCACAAAATGCTAAACAATCATCTTTTGTATGGGTTCCAAATAATACAAGTGCTTCTTATACCATACATAATAGATATCATACTACTCATTTAGAATGTGGGCTCAAAAATATTTGGGTTCCAAAAGTTAAGATTTGATTTTCTTTTGTAGGAATGCCTTCAAAGTAAAATCAATGAAGGTATGTGGTACTTAGATAGTGGATGTTCAAGACACATGATGGGCGATAAAGTAAAGTTCTCTACATTAGAACCAAATGATGGGGGATATGTCACATATGGAGATAATGCAAAGAAAAAGATTATTGGCATTGGATCCATATGTAAGAATTCTATTACTTTAGAAAAAGTCTTATTTGTTTCTGATTTAAAACATAATTTAATATCAACTAGTTAATTGTGTGATAAAGGTTTAAATGTTTCTTTTTATGCTTCGCATTGTATTATTAAAAATAATGAAACTATTTTGCTTATTGAAATAGACATAAAAATATTTATTTAATTAATTTAGAGAACATAAATGATATTAATTTAAATTTACTTTGCATGAAATCTACAAATGATGATGCATGGTTATGGCATAGAAGGCTATGCCACGCTAATATCCACACTTTAAATAAATTTTCTAAATATTATTTAGTAGTTGGTTTATCAAAAATTAATTTTTATTTTGATTCTATATGTGATGCATGCATTCATAGTAAACATATGAAAAGTTCATTCAAGAGTAAAAATATAGTTTCTATGAGTAGACCTTTAGAATTATTACACATAGACTTATGTGGGCCAATTAATAAAACTAGTTTAGGTGATAAAAATTATAGCTTTGTTATAGTAGATGATTATTCATGATACACTTAGATATTATTCTTAGCTATTAAAAATAATGCATTTGATGATTTTAGAAAATTTGCTATGTATATTGAAAGAGAATAAGGTTATTTGATTCATAAAATTCAAACAGATCATGGTGGAGAATTTGAAAAGAAATCATTTGAAAATTATTATGATAAAAATGGAATTAAACTTAATTTTTTAGCTCCTAAGACTCCTCAAAAAAATTGTGTAGTAGAAAGAAAGAATCGTACATTATTAGAATTAGCAAGATCAATGTTAGATGAATATAAACTTCCAAAGTATTTTTGGGCAGAAGCAATAAATACAGCATGTTATGTTACAAATAGAATTTATTTAAGACTAATTCTTAAAAGACCCCTTATGAAATATTTGTTGGAAAGAAACCTAAGATTAATCATTTACATATTTTTGGTTGTAAGTGTTTTATTTTAGATAATGACAAGGATCCTTTATGTAAATTTGATAGTAAGTCTGATGATGGTATATTCTTAGGATATTCAATTTTTGAAATTTTTTTTAGAGTTTTTAATAAGAGAAAATTAATTATTGAAGAATCCGTTCATGTGATTTCTGATGAAAATCTTGTAGATTTAATAAGAAATAATTTGAATGATGATGATATTGAGAATATAAAGAAAATAAATTTGGAGGAAAAGGAGGATAATTCATTACATAAAGAATGGACATATAATAGAAATCACCCAAAATAATTCATAATTGGTTATACTTCTCAAGGTGTTAAGACTAGCAGAAACCTTAGGAATAAGGTAGAACATTCTATATTTCTATCAGAAATTAAACCTAAAAATATAGATAAAGCTTTATAAGATAATTTTTGGATAATTACTATGGAAGAGAAACTTAACCAATTTGTAATAAATAATATTTGGGAGTTAGTCCTAAGACCTCATGATCAAAATATAATTGGAACTAAATGGGTTTATAAAAATAAGTTAGATGACTCGCGAAGTATTATTAGAAATAAAGCTAGATTAGTTGCACAATGGTACACATAAATAGAAGGAATAGACTTTGAAGAATCTTTTACACCCGTAGTAAGACTAAAGGCCATTAGATTACTCCTTGCATTTGCTTGTTTTAAGGACTTTAAAATTTTTCAAATGGATGTCAAAAGTGCATTTTTGAATAAGTATATTGATCAAGATGTATTTGTAGAACAACCACCAGGTTTTGAAAGTATTAATTTTCCTAATCATGTCTATAAATTAAAGAAAGCATTATACGATTTAAAATAGGCTCCACATGCTTGATATGATAGGTTAAGTAATTTTTTAATTGAACATAATTTTAGAAAAGGTAAGATTGATACAATTCTTTTATCAAAATTATTGGAGATGATTTGATTATTATATAAATTTATGTTGATGATATATTATTTGGAAGTATAAATGAAAGTTTATGCCATAAGTTTGCCTCATTAATATCAAAGGAATTTGAAATGAGTATGATAGGAGAACTCACCTTTTTCTTAGGACTTCAAGTAAAATAATAAGAGTCTAGCACATTCATATGTCAAACCAAGTACATAAATGAATTATTAGAAAAATTTGATATGAAGAGATTCAAATTGAGTAAAACCCCAATAAGCCCATCAACTGACTTGATTTAGATGAATCAGGAAAACCAATATATCAAAAGAAATATAGGAGTATGATAGGTTCACTTTTGTATCTTATTACTAGTAGGCCTTTTTTTATATTTATCATATGTTTGTGTGCAAGATTTCAAAAAAATCCTAAGGAATCACACTTAACAGCAGTTAAATAAATATTTTGCTATTTAATTGGATCTCCTAAGTTAGGCTTATGGTATCTTAAAAATTTGTTATCATGTAATTTAGTTGTATATTCTGATGCAGACTATGCTAGTTGTAAGGTTGATAGAAAAAATGCATATGGAACATGTCAATTTTTTGGATCAACACTTATTTCTTGGTCTTCTAGAAAATAAAAGTTTATCTCTTTATCCATTACTAAAGTAGAGTACATAGCTGCAGGTAGTTGTGTTGCTCAAGTTTTATGACTAAAGCAATAATTAGAAGATTTTGGAATTATGCTTAAAAATATTCCCATTAAATGTGATAACACAAGTGCTATTAGTTTAATAAAAAATCCTATACAACATTTACGAACAAAATACATCGAGATTAGACATTATTTTATTAGAGATCATGTTAGTAAAAGTGATGTGGATATAGATTTTGTAAACACAGATTCTCAAATAGCTGATATTTTTACAAAACCTTTAGCTAAAGAGAGATTTTACATGTTAAGATGTATGCTTGGAATGTTAGATCATAACATTTTAATTTCTTATATATATATTTTTTTGTTATTCTTTTTAATATTATCAAAGGGGGAGAAAAATAATATATGTTGGTCATAATTCTTTTTACATGCATATATTTCGGGGGAGAATTATTTTTCTTAGCAAATTAGCATTCAAAAAATCAAAAATATTTCTCATATTTTTCAAATGCTTATAAAGTTATAACAGAAGGTTAATTTATACCTTTGTTATAATAATACCCAACATAAATTTGTCTTCATCAAAAAGGGGGAGATTGTTGATATTATCTACCTCATGACCTATTCTAGAGATTTTGATAATAACAAATATATGCTTGGATATTCTAATTTGTATGCTAAGTATTTTAGGTATAATGATTTGTTGGATGCGCATAGTAATTATTTATATGGAATTTATATTGGACAACTCAAATTCAATCAAAATTTGAGCTGAAAGAACTCAAAATGGACCAAGATGGAAGGCTTGATGATTTTTATGTTAATGTAGAAGTTTGTTAGTGGTCCATTAGTATTTATTTGCATGATTTAATTTGCTCATAATTTAGATATATATCTAAATGATTTATATATATATATATATATATATATATATATATATATATATAAATTAAGGATAATAAGTTTAATTTAAAAATCTATAAGTTTTCTTTGTTAAATAAACTTAATATGCTTCATAGATTACATAATTATTATTAAATATGAAAAGATATATAATTATAAAAATTAAATGTAATAAACTTATGTGGTAAAACTTTTATTATGTATTCATTTTAAATTGACTTGTTGCACATTAATTTATTGATGTATGATTAATTTAATTTAAATTATATCATATTATTATATGAATATTCAATATATTTTTAAATATATAAAAATATGCATAAGTTTTTATATTTCTAAATATGATATTAGTTTAATAGAAACGTGGCTTAATTTTTATTACATTAGATTGCCTAGATTCAATAGATATAAATTGATTGGTTATATAACCCATTTGGATCTACATGGAATTTATAATAATTTTCTAAATATTATCTGATTTTAATGTTATTTGCTGGGTAGCCGTTTTTGCCTTGTTTTGGATGTATATAAAGACTTTTTGACTTATCCATATGACTAACCATTTTATAGCAATTTAAAACTTCTATTTCTTTAATACAAATGAATTATTTATTAAATATAATATTTTTAGATGGTAAATTAATATTAGATTAATAGTTTTATTCAAATTTGGCTTTACTTACCCTTTCCCTTTAAATACCCCTCTTCCTCTTCATATGAGTGCTATTCAAAAGAGAAACTCCAGCATTTTTTCTATTCCTTTTTTCTTCCTTACATGCTAAATCTTGAGAGGAAAAACTTTGATTTTCATTCCAACAGCTCTTTTCATTTGCAAGATCAAATTCTTAGTTGAAAAGCTTCAATGCACTAAATCGTGTAATGTCCCTTGGAGTTCTTGAGTTTGCTTTCTTCTTCTAAATTTTCACTTGTTGATCTATTAGTTTTCACCATATATATTTTCTTAAAAATATTTATCTTTTGGTGAAATACTAGTTGAGAATATTTTTTTAAGTTTTCAATGTTAAATCTTTTAAATCCATAAAGATAACAAAACAAGTATTATTATTTCCTTTTACGTGGCACAGATTTGCATTTCAAATCTAATTCATTTTTAGAAGTATTATGTTATTTAAAGAGTTATTGTTTAAATCAATAAGAAAAATATTTTAATTGAATATATTATTCATATTTTTATCAAAATATAAATCATTCATAAAGTGAGCAATTTAATATTACAATTGCAAGTTGTGAGGTGATCAAAATTATTTTGTAAGATCACCTCAAATATTTTGTGTTCATTTTATTGCAAGATATTTTGAGCTTCTATTATTTACATCAAATTATATTTTTCTTTTTCTTGATCTAAGCCATTCGTCTTAATGAATTTTAAATTATAATTAGATTGGATTATATTCACCCGTGTAGGAGAGTACTTAGGTTGTAAAGAACTTCTTTAATTTAAAGAAGTGGGGTTTGAATGGAAAACCTAGGATTAGTGAATTCTACACTGAGAGTTGGCTAACGTGGACGTAGGTCGGATTGGAATCCGGGCCGAACCATGTAAAAATATTTGTGCCTGTTATTTTCATTTCTTGCATTTATTTTTTTATCATTATGATAAAAATTATGTGATTACTTATTATTTTTCAAATGGCATTAAAAATATTTTAATTAACTTCTTTTAATAAAAATTTTAAGAACCCCAACTTACCCCCCCCCCCCCCCCCCTCTCTTAGGGTGCCATAGTCATCCAATATTAGATTGCTTTGCATTTAAGGAAGTTGTCCTTATGAGAAAAATGTGTATAAGTTGATTGGTAAAGTGGAATATGTGCATTTTGAAAAGTGAATTAAGTGATTTTGAAAAGTGATTTGTGTTCGACTGGAAAGGTAAAAATGTGTAAATGTGGAATAATGAAATGTATAGAGTGTTGAAGTAAATTGTGTGTGTATATTAAAGGTGATGTGTGAGAAAGATAAAGAGTGAATTGTGGAGTTTTGATAGGGTAAAGTATTTTGATAGGTTTATGTTTTGAAAGGTGATTATGTGATCTTTGGAAGTGAAGGATGTATGCTTCTAAAGGTGAAGGATGTATGTTTTGGAAAGTGAATTATGTATGTGAGTATTAAAGTTGAATTGTATGTATATATGTTAAAAGAAGAGTGTGTGTGTGTGTTGGAGAAAGTGGTGTATGTTGGGGAAATAAGTTTGTTGTGTGTTTATTGGAAAGTGAAATGTATTTGGATTGAAGGGAGAAGTATTTGAAGTTGGTAAAGTGTGTGTGAAGGGTATAGTGTGAGAAAGGTGTATGTTGGAACATTAAGAATTGTAGAAATGTGTTTGTATTAAAAGTGAAACTTGATGTGTGTGAAAAGTGGAACTTGATGAATGTTTAAAAGTAGAAGTGTAGGTTGGAAAAGTATTTGTATGGGAGAGGTGAAAAGCAAACTATTGGGTTTTAAAAAGTGATTTGTATTGTTTTGAAAGTGGAAAAGTGTGTGTTTTTGAAAGGTGAAGTTTGTGTATGGTTTGAAAAGTAAATTTTGAGATTTTGGAAAGTGAAAAGCGTATTTTTCAAAAGGTGTTGTGTGGGAGAATGAAAAGTGGAATGTAGGTTTTTAAAAGGAAATGTGGTTTTGATAAAAAGTGAATTTTGAAAAGTAAAAGTTTATGTTGAAAGGTGAATGGTGTGGGTGTCAGAGAGTGTGCTAGTTGGGTATTTATTAAAAAATGAAAGTGTTAAAGAAAGCAATGACTCTTTCTCTCTACCCCTCTCTTTCTCCTCCTTCTACTTCTCCTCTCTTCTTATGCATCAGGGTGAAGGTTAGAAAAATATAAAGTATGCTTTCAAAAGTGAAAAGTTCAAAAGAAAATCAACAGAATCGGTGTGCAAGCTCGAAAAAGGTATGTTATGGTTTAAATAGTATTTTTCAATTATTTTAATTCTAATTATTAAATTTGCTTCTAACCACTATTTTATTCTCTTTATTTACATGAATTGTGAGGAATTGTATCAATCAAACGAATAAAAGAAAAAAGACTAAAGGTGGCAGTCGCCTCCATTCCAACTGGGTGGAGGTGCTATGGTCGGATATCACCAGACATTGACTCCGTTGTTTATGAGTATTCTAAAACTTAGAAAGCCCCTAGGAGGCCCTTTGGTTGTGTGACTCCCCTAATTTTAGGTCCATGTAGTAACTTATTTTATTTAAATTACCTTTATATTCTCTAAGAACAAAACTAATTTATATTTCTGCGTATGTCTAAAGGGTTAGCAAAAAACATTTTTCCTTCCACATAACAGTAGTGTCTTTCAAGGAAAAAAATTAAGGATGAGGCTTAGAAAACTTAAATTGAATTTATGGCTCATATAAAAAATATTAAACATAAAAAACTTAGTGACACCTTACCTTAGAGTTAGTGATAAAAATTCAAAAAAAAAAACTTTAAAAAAGTATCCAATATCCAAGCCACACAACCTACCGCAAAAACTTAGATTTATTTGGTAGGATAATCGACTCTAGCTTTAGGTTAGGCCGGTGTTTACTTTCTTGCTACTATGTGATGGGCGCTTTCATGATTTTCACTATATATTGGTTGTAATGATTGATGTGTTTATTTATTTATTTATTTTTGTAATCTTAGAGTTGATATGATGGGCGATAGATTACCCCTAGGTTAGAAATAATCTGGATGCTCACATAAATTTTTGCAGGTGGCCATGCTCGTGCAGGGCTAAATTAAAATGGGAAAATTAAATATTTAAATTGACGTAATTTTTTGCAGGTGCAAAATGATAAGTCCCCTTAAAATTAAAAGAGCATGACCAACTATGGCTGGTGAATTTAAATAAAATGTAAATATATAATTGCTTGAGATGATTTTATTATAACTGTTTAGGATAACCTTGCAGGTTATCTAGATTTTCTTTTTTTATCTGAGCTGTAATATAAATATATTTGAAAGTGTTATAATGTGAAAGTGATTTGAAATTGGGATATTATTTCCAACTTGGAATCCAAAGCGAAGAAAATATCTCTTAAGGGAATGTTCTCTTCTATTTGGAAAGTCAAGTTAGGGTGACTTTAATATCCAAATGGAAAAGAAAATACCTCTTCGGGGGTGGGTTTCTTTTCATTTGGATATCCAAACTAGGTGAATTCAAGGAGCTCGTAAAATGAGCTCGTAAGGAAAGAAGACCAAGGAGTGAAGACAAAGAAGTAAAGAAAAGCCTGGATATGATCAGAGTTTTGTGATGGTACAAATAAAGTTTTTTATACCTAAATATTTAATAAAATTTTAGGTTCACATAGAAACTCTAGCGATCTAAGAAGTAAGCTCAGGACCATGGAGAGTCAGCATATATGCATATTATTACTTTCTCTTCCTTGTTAGGCACCTCCCTGCCTGCGGGTTCTGGCAGACCACCTAGTCTATTAGGGTGTAGTTCTGTCAAAGGGATGTTATGCAATCTCTAGAAAAAAATATATTTTCTAAGCCTAATTTTAAAATTACTTTATAATCATTTTTATGTATTCGAGTCAATTAGCATGCATTGTATTAGATATAAATTAAAAGAATCTAAAATTTAATTATATTTTACTCTCAAGCATTGTTTACCCTACATAAGTTAAGGGGCAAATTAGGATTTATCTTAGATGTTGACCCCCAATTCCTCAAAACTTAAATAACGTTCCTACCCATCTTTCATAAAGAGATCGGACACATGGTTTTAAAGTGTTTAGGTGGCTAGCTGCGTCCACAATCGAGGCCGGGGTAAGTCAAGATTTATATTTCATTAGATAGGTTCGAGTCACTACTTTGTAGTATCTAATTTAGATTTAGGTTTTAAGGCAGATTTTTAAATCTTAAGTCTTCACCCTTCGAAAATATAATCCTAAATTTCTAATAAAATGCTAACTCAAATATAAAGATTCTCTCCTAAAATGTTAATCCCAATATAGGGTAGACTGAGGTTGCCTCTGAGCTTTTAGAATCCGGCACCTCCTACTTTTCCTTCTTTGTCTTGTTAAGAACTATTTAACATTTAGCTTTCTCCTTAAAAATTTTCTACTCTTTTCATTGTCTTCTACTTTGCAATCAAAAGATATGAAATTGCTATTTTAATCGAGAGTTTTCCTAGGAGCACCCCTCCTAAGATGTAATTTACTATAAGGGCTTGCCTTTATAGGGATTTGAGAACTCCATATTAAAATAAATCTTGTTTTATTCCTATAAAATAAGAAAAAAAATCTTTGGGGATGCAGATATATTTTAAAAAAACTCATTTTTAATTTTAAATATACTTGTAGAATGTTATTATTATCTTTTCAGATAATATAATATTCTACTTCATATATTCTACTTTAGAAATGATGAATTTTATAAAACTCATTCTTACTTTTGGATGTCTTGAAGAATGTTATGTTTGTCTTTTAAGATGATATAATATTCTTCTTATTACACCTAATAAAAGAATAGATATACTTTTCAAAAAACTCTATTTCTGTTTTTAAACACATTCTATAGAATTTCATATTTAGCTTTCGAGATGATATGTTATTCTTTGAACTATGTTTAATCATAAAAATATCATTTTCTAAAATTCTATTTTGATATTGAATCCATTGTAGAATATTATGTCAATCTCCTGAGACTGTACTTTATTCTCAATGCAATATTCGATTACAAAATATGAGAAATTAAAATCTGCATAGTGACATTAATTTTCCCCCACAATAAAGATCTTAACAAAATTTGGGTACTTGCACATGCAATAAAAAAACCTATAAAAAATAGGTAATTTCTACTGTACAATCAATGAACAATCAATCAAATCAAATCGTCAACTGGAATATAGTGTCCAAAGTCCATATGCAAGTGCCACTTTAATAAAAAACTCAGAATCTACTAAAAAGTAAAGGTGGTCAGGCTATACCGATAATAACCTAGATTCTAATCTTATGAAATGATGCAAGTTTTAAAATAAAGTATTTTATTTTGGCCTTTATCTCTTGTTCTTCTGCTAGTTTATTTTCTTCAGGCTCCTTGTGGTTCTTCCAATAGAATATCCAAATGAAAAGAACTTTCCTATAAAGGATTTTTCTTTTCTAATTTAATCCCTAATGCTTTTATTAAAATGCGTCATTTAGATACTTTCATAACTCTTTAAAATGAAGTACAATTTTTTTTAAATGAAATTAACTCCGTACTTCATGCAAGTTAGTAAGCAATTTATATAAAAATCACAATTATAAATCACATCATTATTAATCTTTGCTTATTTCTGAGTAACATGTGAACTTGGCCATGCTTTTATCAACTAAGGGGGCTGAGCAGTAGAAGCACCTATAGAAAATTTAATTAGTTTTAATCATTATTATTTTTAGCCCCCTTTTACTTGCCCAACATAAGCATGACCACATGTAGAAACTTTTGATTAGCAATATACATTCATATCACACCTAACCTAGAGAAATCTAAACGGCCATCGCATATCACTAGAAAGAGCATCAAAATACAGGAATCACATAAATCCATCATAGCAAAGCATAACAACCAACACTCGTTCACATAAAAGTTATCTACATCTTAGAAAAAATGCAGGAAATAACATCGACCTAACCTAAAATTAGAGTTAGTGTCTTAAAAGATAATTCCAAGTGTATGTGAGAGGCTGGGTGGTATAAGTATGTCATGAGTTTATTTTTATTTGAAGTTTTCTATCAATTGAATTTTGTTTATTTAAAGCCAAAGGGTTTTTTAGTTTAAATAAAAGTTTTAAAGCTTTGACATTTTGGAGTTCTTATTTTAAGATGGATTATTTTAAGTTTTGAAGTTGATTAAAGATTGGTTACTTAAAGTCTTTGATTATTTTTTTGTTGTTTATTCAGTAAATTGATTGATTATTAATTTTTTGGTAACTAAGTATATTTTTCTCTATTGTTTAATTATTATTATTTATTAAATTCATCTCAATATTTAACTTTCAATTTTGTTTATGATCTTTAATTAATACTTTTTTATTTTTAATAAATTTTACATTTAATATTTTTTATTATTTTTATCTATTATATTTTTTCATTATAATTATTATTTATTATTTATTTTCATTTTTATTAAATATGGTTAAATTGAATTAATTTTAAATATTATATTATTATGGATTCATTTTGATTATATTTTTGAGATAATTTATATTTTTATATTATTTTACTTCAATTTTTAACTTACCTATTTGATTATATTTATTGGTTTATGGTTTAGCTAATTACCTATGTAGGTTCTCTTTCCATTTAAAAGTCAAATTTTAACATACATTAATTTATAATTATTGAAGCATAATTTATATTATTAATTAGATAACCCCTACATATTCAAAATCTCCTACATTTGCAAACTATTTTAGGATGTGCACTAAGTTTAGAAAATCAAATATTAAACACCTATAAATCTAACAAAAGCACCAAACATGCAATCGATGGGCTCGGGTTGTAACTAACAAAATAATAGTAACTTACAAATTAAATTTAATTATAAGATGCATAATAAAATAAATATAGAGGTTTCTATAGGGCCCTAAGGTTGGAAGAGGGCAAAAACACATCATGGAGTTTATACGACCTAAGGCTATCTAAGTTTTAGGATACTCACTACACCGAAGCCAGTGTCCGGTGGCATCCGATCGTAGCACCTCCATTCGGTAGCAATGGAGGCAACTGACCTACTTAGGTTCTTTTTGCTCATTTGATCACCACCATTCCTCACGATTCATGCATACAAAAAGGTAAATAGTGGTTAGAGAGGCAGATGAATATAAATTTGGATCTAAAAGAAAATAACAGTTTACCTTAATTTCTTCGAACTTCTTCTGTTGACTTCATTTGGCTTGCTCTTCAGATTTTTCTTTTGGGAGGATATCTACAGGTTTTTAGTTCATCATAGGGTAATACAATAAGAGTGGCAATAAAGTAGGAAAAACATGAAAAGAAATTACTATCATCTACTTCTCATCACAAAACTAAATAATTCCTTTTTTGTGCTTTTTTTTTCCTTCTTTGCTCTGTTTTAGGTCTTCTACCTGATGGGGGTCAGTTGTTGAGCTTGTTTCTTTGGTGTGTCTCGTTGGAGGGCTATCTGCCGTCTGCTTCTTATGTTTCCTTCGAGGGCTATTCTCTCGATCTGGTTTGTGGGAATTACTGTTTGCACTTCTTTGTTATGCAGGTTTTAGGTCTTTGGTTTGTGAGACTTCATTTCTATTGCATCTGTTGATGTGTGTGGCTGGAGGCTGTGCTGCCGTAATTTGTTACTCTGCTAATTGGTTTTGTTTTTGGTCTTCTTATTTTCCCTGGTTTCTTGTCTTTTTCCTTTTGCTTTATAATAGATACGATCTCAGGCTCATAGGTTTTACTTCAATTACTGTATTTTTAGAAAGCTTCTGATCCTCTAAAGACTTGTAACCATTTTCTTATGGAACACGTAGGCCCCTATGTGGGTCTAAAAAAAAAGATATGAAATCGAACATATAGATTTACTTATAAGAATATGAAGCACGACATATAGATTTACTTATAATTTGCAAATATCTATGAATATATAACTTGAATTTTTGATATCGAATCACCTATAACATTATAAAATAAATCTAAATGCAATTTCTTTATTATAACTATTCATCTTTTAAAGCAATTTCCATTTCAAATTTTATTTTTTATAATTTGAATTTTAAGAGATAAAGAATAAATCATTAAAAGAAGTTTATCCACTAATTTGATTTAGTAATTTCCTTATAGCTATTAAAGCAATCAATTAGCCCTTTTGATTTTATTTATTGACCAAGAAAATTGTCAAATAAAAGAACTCTTATATATAACATATTACAATTCATCACAATCTGTAATAGATTATAATAGCTTTGACAAGAATATTATGAAGCCCTCCAAACATAGATCATATTTCTGTTAGATTTTCTTAATTAAGTTTTAGTCGTTTTAACTATTCATTAGAAAAAATAAGGACTTCAAAGAAGAAAGCGTGATAATATTAAAAACAGGTGCAGTCGGATCAGGTGTTCGGCCCAGTAGTGGATGCGCAGATTGACGGGCAGACGGGCTGGGAGTGACGAACGGACTGGACTGTTGGGCTGGCGGGAGCAGGCTTGGACGAAGTATACAGGACTGGAGAGAGAAACGAGGAAAACTGGGAGTTTCGAATGCCAGAATCCTTAACCGCTCACAGGAATTCCACTCTTTTGATGACACGAAACGGTGTCAGGAAACGCCTTTTTCAAACCTTCTCGCTTCCTCTGAAATTTGATAGAATTAGGGGAGAAAAATGATCATTTTAGCTTTAATTTAGACAAATCAAAGGCTAATATCTAATTAATTAAAATTAGTGGATATATATAGAGCAGATTTTACTGAAATTGGTAAGTTTATTGAGCGAATTTTCAGTTTAAATTTTAATTTAGTTGGCTCGAATCGATCTATTTAGTTTGATTAATGTCAATTCAATTTTAATTGACTCGCGACGAATCAATTTGAGTTAACCAGAGCTGCCGTCATTCAAATCAAACTCGGTTCGAGTCAATTTAACTTGGTAGCGTGTTGATTTAATCTCGACTGCTCTGAAATATGTCGATTTAAGCTAATCGAAGGTTCCAGCGTTAAATTGAACTCAAACTAGGTCGATCTAACTCGGTATTATGTCGATTTATATCAATATGCTTCAGTCAGCGTTGATTTCCCTTCAATCGATCCAAGGCAAGCTTATTTAGTTCGAATTGCATCGAATAAGAGTATATTTAGTTTAATTAGCTTCGATTTGATAAAATCAAGCTCGAGTATTATGAAATTTAATGAATTTAATTTTTTATTTTCTTCAAATGGCTCGAATCGGTATCCAATTAGCTACAATTAGTCTGAGATGTGTTATGTAGCGTCTATCGAATGTGTCGAGTTTACATTGAACTTGAATCGAGCCCAATTAACTTCAACAATGTTCGACTACACTATCACATTTGTAATTAAATTGGAATTGGGTCGAAATAGGTCTGATTTGTTTGAATTATGCAGTCGAGTCAGCACTACATCATCGTGCATCCACCTAAGGAAAATCTTTCAAGCGGACATAGCTACGCTAGGCTACGAAGACCAAGGCACTAGGAATGATCTTAGGAAAATCAATCTCATACAGAAATGAGGTCAACACCTCAATTTAAATAACCGGTAGTTCACAACAAACATTATATCATAGCCTTGCACTTCTAAAGAAAAACTAATTTTATACGCCTGTGTGTATATATATATATACCGTATAGTACATAATTAATGTAAGACAAGAAAAGATGTTTTCAATGAACCGGAGAAAAACCACCTTCTTCACTTATTTATCTATTTATTTGGAAAACTAAAATTGGTGACACCTAAGTTCCACAAAGTGCAACATATGCACACATCTAGTAAGAAGCTTATATGGAAATGAGCAGAAACAACACATCTCCAAGAACATAGGAAATGAATAAAAACCAATTTGTTTTGTTTAATGATTTAAAGATACTTTTAGTATTCTTTCGAAACAAATCTATTATTCTGATGTTCATTGTAATCAAATTTTTGTATAGTGGGTTGTGTTATAGGATGTGCTCCTAATTCTCTGCCAAGCACCGAGTCTCATGATGACCCTTCGTTTTCAAATACAGAGAAGTCTTGTCACTTCCTCAGATCACTTCTCCTAATATTGCTATGTCAATACATCTCTATCGTTGCTCTATTCTGATCTGTTGACCTAATTATTTGAGGTCAAATTTTCCCGGAATCAACTCTAGCACCTAGGTCTTTGTAGCTTAGTGTAGACGTCGCTCCCATAGGATTTCCCTTAGGTGGATACCCGCTGACGTAGCATTGACTCGACTTTCCAACTCGACCCCAGGATCTGATCCAAACCAAACCTGAATCAACCCGTCTCAAACTAACTACTTTAAATTGAACTTTGCAATGTACATCGACATGAAACCAAATCAAATTGACTCGAGTCGAGTTCGATTTAAACGACAATAGCCCCTATTAGCTCGATTTGACTCATCATGAGCCAATCGAACTAAAATGATTTTAGTAGAATTAAATAAATGGATTTGATTTAGTCTAATTTTAAAATGTCAACTAATTTTATTTAAATGTTATCAATTAGAGGAAATTTTTTTTTAGCATGCAAATTGGTCTAAATTAAAATTAAAACAAATCTTAATTGTCCCTCTCACTTGAATCAAAATTCAAATTAAGAGGTGATTTGGGCTAGACCTAGGGTGCGGTTAGGGCTACTTGAATCGAACCCCATGTTCGCCTCTCCTCCCTATCTACCCGAACCATTTGCCTCTCTCCCTCTATTGGCAAGAAATCGAACCCCAAACCCCCTTTTCTCCTTGGATTGGAAAACGACCTTACTCTCCTCCTGATTCACAAAAACTGCTCTAGGACTCGTGGCCCCTCTCTTCTTCGTGCGACACCAAAGCGAAGCCTGAACTGGCTCCGTCTCCTCCCAGTTCGCAAGAAGACCGAATGGTCTCCCTCTTGTCTCTCTCGTTTGCACACCCAAGGAGGCCCACCGAAAACCTCATCTACTCCTCCTTCGTCACTTGCCTAGACGCCACCTGCCTTAGCCACCAACTTGCCCTAGCCGTCGACAAGTCAGCCCTCCTTCGTTTGCAAGGTGAGTTCTCCCCATTTCCCCTTCTTCCTCTCCTTCACTTTAAAATTCCTACAAAAAAACACTCTTTAGTGTCCATTGGTTTGCTTGAAGTAGGAATATGTGTTCTTTTTATGAAATTACCTTGATAAAATGGTTAGGATTCTTGCATCTCGGCATCAGCTTGCTTGATTACAGTGATTTGCTTGCCCCACCATTTACTTAAATAAAATATATCAAGATTATCACTGTTGAGAATTAGTATGAATCATGAAGGAATTTTTGATACTTTTTTCCTCTATGTGGTGCATACTCTAGCTTTCATGGAGGAATTTTGGATGGATAGTTAGTGTTGATAAACATGGCATTTGAAAGATGAATTGCCTAAGATTTGTATGAACCCCTCTTTTGTTCCATGAAGCAGTACTCGGTATTTGCAAGGTAGATCTAAAATGAAACATGTGATAAGGGGGAGGAGTTCATTCTATGGATTTACATTCGTCCTCCTTAAGGAGGCTTGAAGTTGTATGCTACATGAGGAAGTTGTTGGTTGTATGAATCATGATTTATGATTAGAGGGTTTCTTTGAATGGTTAAAAGGAAACAAAGTTGTGTCAATTTCTGTTTCTTTTATCAATCTTTGCTGGCCTAATTATTGAAGATGGGTGAGTTGCATTCATAAAGAAGTGATGACTTTTGAGATATTTGGAAAGAATTAAGTTGCATGAAAACTTCTTTCTCCTTTTAATTGCATTTGGTATAAGTGTTAAGTTGGAAAAGTTTTATGCGATGTTGTTCATGTTATTGGAGTTTTTTTTTCTTGAAATGTGAAGAGTACAGATTGACATCAAAATCTTTTTTTTTTTTAGGTGGCATTTTAGTATGAATATTGAGTTTTAACATCAAGTTGGTTGTTTGTTTTGTTGCTTAAATATAAAGGCGTAGTTTTCTTTCTTAAATGTGAGGTTTTGGAAAGTAGAGAATATGAATTTCGAAAGTGAAAAGTGTAGGTTATGAAGGGTGATGCCATTGAAAGATGAAAGGTAAAGTGTTTCTGTTTATGGAAAATGTGTGTGTGAGATATATGAACTTTGAGAAGTGTGATTTTGAAAAGTGCGTGTTGGAAAATGAAAGTATGCGTGGTTTTGAAGAGTAGTGTTTTGAAGAGTGTGTGTTTGAAAAGTAAAAATGTATATATTTTTTGGAAGTTTTGGAAGATGAAAGTGTATGTTTAAAAGAAAAGTGTAGAGTGTGACTTTGGAAAGGGGAGTGTGTGAGGGTTTGGAAAGTGAAGAGTGCGTGTATAGTTCGAGAAGTGAACTTTGGGGTTTCGAAAAGGGAAAAGTTAAATGAGTTTTGTATTTAAATTTGAAAAGTGAAAGTGGAGTAGTATGTGTATTGAATGGTGAAAAGTGTAAATATGTGAATTTTGGTAAGTGAGTTGTGTGTATGTCTTGAAAGTGTATGTGTTTTTGGGAAGTAGCATGTCTATGTTTTGAAAAGTGAAGGGTTTATGGGAATAATGAAGTTAAGTGTGATTTTGAAAAGGTGAAATGTCTAAGTGTAAGAGTGTGTAAAGGTGAAGAGGTAGTGGAATTTGTGTATCTTTTGGAAGAGGGAATTGTGGAGATTTAAAAGGTAAAGTGTGTAGGGTTTGAAAAGTAAATTTTGAGCTTTTGGAGAATGGAAAGTATAAGTTGTAATGAGAAGTAAGGTGTGTGTATCTCTTGAAAAGTGAAATGATGTGTTTAAAAAGTGATATATGTATGAAAAGTTGAAATGTAAAGTGTTTGGTTTTGGAAGGGAAATTGACTTGAGTGTGTATTTTGAAAGGTGGAATTTGTATATATTTTGGAGGGTGATGTTGTGAAGTTATATGTGAGTGAACTTCTATGTGTTTAAAAAAAAAGTGAAAAGTGAAATGAGTTTTTTGTTTAAGTTAGAAATGTGAAAGTGGATTGAAGTGTGTGACTTTATGAAAAGTGGAGAAGTGTGTTGGTAGTTGAAAAGTGAAAAGTGTATTGTTTAAATTAAAAGTTTAGTCTATGATATTTGAATGGTAAAGTGACACTTGATTGTTGGAGAATGAAAAATGTTCATTTTGAAAAGGTGAATTGTATGTGTAAACAAAGTAAAGTGAAAAGTGTATGTTGAAAGGGGAGTTGTATGTTTTGGAAGAGTGTGTGTGTGGTTTTAAAAAGTAAAGAAGTGATATGTGTGTACTTTGAAAGTGAAATGTGCGAAAGAGTGAAAGTGAAAGTTAGATTGTTAAAAGTTGAAAGGTGTGGGTGTTGGAGAGTGTGTTAGTTGGGTGTTTATTAAAAGTTTTAAAGAAAGTAATTTCTCTCTCTCCCCCCTTCTTCTTCCCCCTTCTTGTGCCTCGAGGTGAATGTTGGAAAAATAAATAGTATGCTTTCAAAAGGGAACTATTTAAAAGGTAGACAGCTTCTGCCGTTCCTCAAGCTCGAAGAAAGGTACATTTTTTTTGGTAATTTCAATTATTTCATTGTTAATTATTAAATGTGCTTCTAATTCCCTATTTTATTCTTTTTATCTGCATGAACTGCGAGGAATGGTACTGGTCGAGCGAACAAAAGGACAAGGGACAATGGCGTTAGTCGCCTCTATCCAACCGGGTAGAGGTGCTACGGGCAAAATCCATCGGGTCATAGCCCCCGGTGTTGGAAGTTTCTTTAAAACTTAGAAAGTCCCTAGGAAGCCGTGGTGTGGTTTGTGAGAACCCTTCCCTTTTAGGTTCCTGTAGCAATTTCAATTTTATTAGGATTATTTTACTGTTATTTTTAGATCCTCAAACCCCCTTACACGTACGCAATGTCCTAAGGGTTAGTGAGAACAATATTTTTTTATCCCATATAATATTAGTGATATTTAAGGATAAAAATTAAGGACCGAGTTTTAGAGAACTTAGATTTAGGATGCATGCACCCTTTAGAAAAGAAAACACTAAACATAAAAAACTTAGTGACATCTCACTTTAGGTTTAGTAAATATCCTTAACCCAAACCTTAAATTTGAACATCAAAATCCCTTGACCCCTATAACACACACTTAGATTTATTTGCTAGGACAACCAATTCTAGCTTTAGGTTAGGCCGGTGTTTACTTTCTTGCTGTTGTGTGACAGATTTTCTCAGTTTTCATTGCATACTGTGTATGATTGATGTGAGTGTTTATTTACTTTTACTATTTTTTGTGATATGATGTGATGGGCGATAGATTACCCTTAGGTTATGAACGGTCTGGATGCTCACAGAATCTTATGCAGGTGGCCATGCTCGTGCAGGGCTAAATAAAAGGGGCAAATAAAAGATTTAAATTAATAATAATTTCTGCAGGTGCTTTAAAAAATGTTAAGCCCCCTTAAATTAAAAGAGCATGGCCAAGTGTGACTGGTAAATTTAATTTTAAATGCTAATATATAATTGCGTGGGAATGATTTTATTACAAATGTTTAGGATAATACTACAGGTGGTTTACGTTTTCTTTTTCCTTCTGTGGTGTAATATAATGTAAATGTAATTTATTAAAGTCAAGTATTGTGAAAGTGATTTAAAAGTGGGATATCACACCCAACTCGAAATCCAAAGAGAAGAGAATGTCCCATAGGAGAGTATTCTCTTCTATGTGGAAAGCCAAGTTATGGTGGTTCTAATATCCAAAGAGAAAAGAAAATACCCCTTCGGGGATGAGTTTCTTTTCATTTGGATATCCAGGCTCAGTAGACCCAAGGAGATCGTAGCGGATCCAAGAAGCTTGTAAAGGAAAGAAGAAAAAGAAGTGAATATGAAGAAGATGAAGAAAATTAAGATAAGAAGAAAGTATATCCCATTTTGATATCACTTACGTCAATTCTAGGAGTAGAATTCGGGTTTGTTGTCAGTGGTACCCGGCCACTTTACATTTTCAGCAGACCCCGAGTTGTAAATAAATTGGACATTGAACATTATATTTTTGGATAATTTAATTTGATTATTTACATTATTTGTGTAGTAGCTTTTGTAGGACTCTTGCATGTCGTGTTTTGTTTTAGCATGTATACAAATCAGAGTGTTTTTTTTCGCGAGAGCACGATAAAATTTTTATACTTGAAATTTAAAATAAAATTTTTAGGCTCACATAGAAACTCTAACGAATCTAAGAAGTAAGCTCGGGTCCGCCAAGAGTCAGCATATGCATATTATTACTTTCTCTTCCTTATTAGGCACCTCCCCGCCTGTGGGTTCTGGCAGACCACCTGACCTATTAGGGTGCAGTTCTGTCAAGGGGATGTTGTGCAATCTCTAGGGAAAAATCTATTTTTTAAGTCTGATTTTAAAACTGCTTCATAAATCATTTTATGCATTCGATTCAATTAGCATGCATTACATTAGATAAAAATTAAAAGAGTCTAAATTTTTAATTACATTATGCTCTCAGGCATCATTTATCCTACATAAGTAAAGGGGCCAATTAGGATTTGTCTTAGATGTCGGCCCCGATTCCTCAAAACTTAAACAACGACCCTACCCATCTTTCATAAAGAGACTGGACACATGGATTTGAAGCGCCTAGGTGGTTAGCTGGCTCCCCAATCCAGGCCGGGATAAGTCCAGATTTGTACTTCATTAGCTAGGTTCGAGTCACTACTTTGTAGTACCTAATTTAGTTTTAGGTTCTGAGGCAGATTGCCAAATCTTAAGTCCTCACTCTCTAGGAATATAATCCCAAATTTCTAATAAAATGTCAACTCAAATCTAAAAATTTCTCTCTTAAAATATAAAGCCCAACATAGGGTAGACTGAGGTTGCCTCTGAGCTTCTCAAAATCTAGCACCGCCTACTTTTCTTCCTTTGACTCGTTAATAACTGTTCAACGTTGAACTTTCTCCTTGAAAATTCTTACTTCTTTTCTTGTCTTCTACTTTGTAATGAAATGGTATGAAATCACTGCTTTAATCGAGAGTTTTCTTGGGAGTATCCCTCCTAGGATTTAATTAACTATAGGGGCTTGCCCCTATAGGGATTTGAGAACTCTAGTTTAAAATAAACTTTATTTTATGTACATAAGACAAGGGAAAAATCTCTAGGAACGTAGATTATTTTCTAAAACTCATTTTTAATTTTGAATATACTTCTATAATGTTATTTTCATCTTCCTAAATGATATAACATTCTCCTTGTTATATTCGATCTTAAAAGTGATGAATTTTATAAAACCCATTCTTATTTTTGGATGCCTTGAAGAATATCACGTTCGCCTTTTAAGATGATGTCGTATTCTCCTCGTTGCCTCTAATCAGAAGAGTGGTTGAATTTTTAAAACTTCATTTCTATTTTTAAACATATTCTATAGAATTTCATAATCATCTTTCGAGATGATATGTTATTCTCTTAATCGTGTTTGATCATAGAAATATCATTTTTCAAAATCCTATTTTGATATTAAATCCATTATAGAATATTTTGTCAGTCTCCTGAGATTATACTTTATTCTTAATGCAGTATTCGATTACAAAATAGGAAAAATCAAAATCTGCGTGGTGACATAAATTTTTCCACCAAGGTTTTTCTGGCGACTCCACTGGGGATCAATCCTCTCTCCATCTTTAGCAGTGATTCATACCCTTACGTTGGTAGTATACTTGTGCTTGGCATAGGTTGTAACTACCCTTCTTCCGTTGGTTATATTATTCATTTCATTCTTGGATAATTTGATCTACATCTCTTAAATTAATAAAATGAGGTCTTAAGTTAATTATTGACGGGATGTTTTTTTATGCCTCTTCATATGACTACTTAAAAAAAAATCTCTATTTATCTAATCATTAGTAGTATGTACAGTTACTTTTTTTAGTAGCTCAACGTATTATTTGGATTGGGTTCAAATTTTTTTTTTAAATCTTCAAAATTATAAACTTCTCCGTGTCCAAGCTGACATGTTGTAGTTACATATTTTTGTAACTCGATATGTGGTAGGATAAATCTTAAGAGTGTTTGAGCTATTAAATCAAAGTTCTCCCTATCTAGACCAACATGTTGCAGTTACATATTTTTATAGCTTAATATGTGTGGTAGGATAGAGTCCAAAAGCTCAAACCTTCAAATTAAAACTTTATACTTGACCTAATAACATATTGTAGTTACATATTCTTTGTAGCTTGATATGTTTGCTAGGACAAGGTCCATAATTTGATCCATGTAAGATTTTCAAGATTAAAGCCAATTCAATTTGAGAAAATTTTGAATATTCAAATACAAGTCAAGCTTATAAAAATAATTTTATTAGAGAAAATAGTAGGTTGATCTCTCTCAAAAGAAATTTATCTCTATTTTTTTAAAATTGTAATAAAAAGTTCATTGCGGTTGGCTCCTCTAAACATTTAAAGAAAAAGGCCTATGGTTTCAATGCTAATAAGAAAAGTATGTTCCCTCCCTCCCTCCACTTAGGTGGATTGACTTCTTAGATGAAGATATATCTAATTCTTTGAAACCCCAAAGCATAAAAGTTCAGCTAATTTTGTTGGGTTTTTATTAATCATATGTATTAAATTAAAATGTATTTTTAAATTTTCTATTCAACCATGTTATGATTTTTCTAATTTTAGGGATGTATAATTATTGGTTGATGTGTTGAAGTTTGAAAATTATTTTGAATTCCCTTAGTTTTAACATTCTTGTAGGTCAAAGTTTAGGATGCCTTTAAATTTTATTTCCTAAGGGCACCATATGGATACAACGATTTGTCCTCTATCATATGGTTTAACTCTGATGGAAAATAGACTTTAAGGCATGTGATAAATATAAATGACCTAATCAATTATATAAAAGCCTTTATACACAATCTAAAGTTTTCTCTTATGGTGATATGTTTAAATTAAATCTTAGCTAAGTTTATTCTTGGCTTTATCACTCCATTTGAGAAAACTCATGAGCAATTCTTGTTAAGATTGATCATCTTAAATTCCTACTTGAGTCAAAGACTTAAGATAGTTCAAGTTTTTTTTTATTAAGGTTAACCCATGATATAAGAAACATTGATTTATCATATGGCTTTTCCTTAACATTAATTGATACACCTCGAATTGATACTAAGTAAAGGGATTTTATAACATCTTTGAAAGTTTCCTTCTCTTATTGATGAAAATAAAATCATATTTGAGTTCACTTATTATGATATCAATACGTATTTTCTTTTGAATTAAGGTCTATATCAAATTGAAATTGGATATAGAGGTAAAAGTCTTGGTCATTTTCTTATTGTTATACATCTTATAAGCATCTTGGAAGTTGATGAACCTGTTCATAATCGGTTAAGTTATTTATTCCTACCATAGAACTGGGTCCGATTTATAAATAGATCATCCTTGCATAAGAGGATTTTCATTTTATGCTTGTAAGATGATTTTATAAATGAAATAATCATTTCAAGATCTGTGTAAAGGAAGCCTCCTAAAAAAAAAGAAAAAAAAATGTTAAAAAAAAGGAAAAAAAAAAAGAAATGAAAAAAAGAGATCATTAAATGTGTAGCAAAAAACAAAAGGGATG
The DNA here is from genome assembly GCA_019925795.1 of Dendrobium chrysotoxum. Lineage (NCBI taxonomy): Eukaryota > Viridiplantae > Streptophyta > Magnoliopsida > Asparagales > Orchidaceae > Dendrobium > Dendrobium chrysotoxum. Next base: position 30,801,802 of record CM034306.1, on the reverse strand, counting down.
GCTTCCTTATCTAAATCTTGAATGTTAGAGGACCCATTCTTCCTTTAGTACTTTCAACACTTGACTTTGATAATTCAAAATTTTGATTCATCATCGATCATTGATGTTTTATTATATGTAAAATATGTATCATTTAAAAGATTTGAAAAAGATTGAATTTCTACCTCTAATTTAATTCTTTTTGGATTAGTTCTTAGTTCAAAAGAAGAAAAAAGACGAAGAAGGAAACCCCAATTTAGTTTGTAGGAAAACTTTGATCTGGGTTAACAAAATCTAAGTCCTGAGACCTCTCTAGTTAGCAACTTGAGTAGGTCAGTTCATATCTTCAAATCATTATCAATAAAAATCACACAGATGATCAATCTGACTGGAATTATAATGGTGCTGGTTGTGCATTATTGGGTTTCATATAACTAACCTAATTGAGATGCATAAACAAACTATTATCCAAACATCCCCAACTCAATTATGAACATCTCCCAATTTGAATGAGATTTTAGACAGAGTCCTGATGCTTGATGACCTATAGTGATATTTATGGATATAAAAATCACTTTATTTAAATTCAAAATTTTGACACTAAACTAAGGGACATCTCTTAGTTAGTTCTGAAATAATTGTCTAATGTTCTCATTCACCATTGAGTAGATATCATGTTCAAATATAAATCCAAATTTAAATCTATCATTGACTGAACTAGGATGTTAGAATATGAGGGGTTCTGTCCTTAGTAATGTCGATGATATCTTTGTTTGAAACTTTGTCAAACTTCAAACCAAAATCAAGTTAGAATTTGACCTGGTCCATGATTGACTAATCTTGGATGTTAGAATTGGAAGGATTCTATTCCCGATAAAGTCATGATGGCCTTGTCAAATGATATAAAATTCAATTCAAGATATATCTTCACTTTATCATAAATTAGAATCGGATGTTAGAGTCTAAATAACTCTTTCCCTGTTAAAGAATCTTTTTATAGCATTGAAATTCAAAATGTTTGAAACTACAATTTTTTTTTTAAAGAAAGTTGTCAAGTTTTGACTATTTGATAAAAAATTCATTTTGGTTATATTCAAACTATTTAATTTAGAGGGAGTCAACCCATCCTTTGTTGAGTTTTTTTTAATCTTTTCCCGTGTCATTTTCGTTGGGTTAAGACGATTAAAACTTAAGCGATCACTTTCAACTATTATAAGAAAATTATCAAATGAAAATTAAAGCTTTCACATTTTGATAAAAATCAAACTTTTCTCAATCATTGTGAGTATTTGAAATTCCTTGGTGCTTTCACTATAAAGGATGCTCAAATTTGCTCATTGTTCTTTAACAACTGATGCAACAGTTAAAATTTTCTTAAAGAAAATTTTTATCATGTTGCATTTAGTTTTCGTAGAACATGCAAATGAGAACTCTAAGAAAATTAAGATTATTTTCTTTGAGTTACTCAAGACAAATTCAATTACAGAATGAATCTTTAATTAAAATCTTGCATTCCTGCTTGAGTAGTCGAGACGCTTTGATAAACTTTTACTTTTCAAAGATGATCGAACTACCACCCTCTTTCTCCTTTTATTTTCTTCACATATGTTAATCCGTAATAAAAACATAATCCCTAGTGGATTATTTGTAAGTTATAAAGATCATTTATAATGGAGGAGAAAGCAAATTTTCAATCCAAATAATTTTAAGACAATCATTCTTCTGAATGTTCTCTCTTCCCTCTTAGAAAGTGACATACACAAAAGCTTTTGATCTCTAGTGGAACATTTGCAAGTTGTCAATGTCATTTGTGACGAAGGTAAAATAAATTTTAAAAGAAATCAAATATTCATTAAAATTCACAAACCCGACTAAATCTTAAATCCAACTTTAGGTCTAAGTCCGCTTTTACGGCATCCTATTGACTTTTGGCTTAACTTCGCTTTTACGGCAGCCAACTTGTTAAATTCATCTTTAGGTCTAAGTCCACTTTTACGACATCCTATTGACTTCTAGCTTAAGTCTTCTTTTACGACAGCTAACCTGTTAAATCTGTCTTTAGGTCTAAGTCTGCTTTTACGGCATCCTATTGACTTCTGGCATTAGTCTGCTTTTACGACAGCCATCAAATTTAAATCTGTCTTTGGGTCTAAGTCTGCTTTTACGGCATCCTATTGACTTCTAGCATAAGTCCGCTTTTACGGCAGCCATTGAATTTAAATATGTCTTTAGGTCTAAGTCCGCTTTTATGGCATCCTATTGACTTCTGGTATAAGTTCACTTTTATGGCAGCCATCAAGTTTAAATTTGTCTTTAGGTCTAAGTTCGCTTTTACGGCATCCTATTGACTTCTGGCATAAGTCTGATTTTATGGAAGACATCAAATTTAAATATTTCTTTAGGTCTAAGTCATCTTTTATGGCATCCTATTGACATCCTTGAAGTTAGGAGTAAGCATCCCTAGTTGCATCCTAATCTTCATTCCGAAGAGAAGTATAAACATCCCCAGCGGCATCTTCTCTTCATTAAATTCTAAATTTTAAATCTGTCTTTAGGTCTAAGTCTGCTTTTACGGTATCCTATTGACATCCTTGAAGTTAGGAGTAAGCATCCCTAGTGGCATCCTAATCTTCGTCCCGAAGAGAAGTATAAGCTTCCCCAGCGGCATCTTCTCTTCATTAAATTCTAAATCTTAAATCCGTCTTTAGGTATTAGTCCTCCTTCGGCATCCTATTGACATCCTTGAAGTTAGGAGTAAGCGTCCCTAGTGGCATCCTAATCTTCATCCCGAAGAGAAGTATAAGCATCCCCAGCGGCATCTTTTCTTCATTAAATTTTAAATCTTAAATCCGTCTTTAGGTATGAGTCCTCCTAGGGCATTCTATTGACATCCTTGAAGTTAGAATTAAGCATCCCTAGTGGCAGCGTAATCTTCATCCCGAAGAGAAGTATAAGCATCCCCAGTAGCATCTTCTCTTTATTAAATTCTAAATATTAAATCCGTCTTTAGGTATGAGTCCTCCTACAGCATCCTATTGCATTCCTTGAAGTTAGGAGTAAGCATCCCTAGTGGCATCCTAATCTTCATCCCGAAGAGAAGTATAAGCATCCCCAGCAGCATCTTTTCTTCATTAAATTTTAAATCTTAAATCTGTCTTTAAGTATGAGTCCTCCAACGGCATCCTATTGACATCCTTGAAGTTAGGAGTAAGCATCCCTAGTGGCATCCTAATCTTCATCCTGAAGAGAAGTATAAGCATCCCCAGCGGCATCTTTTCTTCATTAAATTTTAAATCTTAAATCCATCTTTAGTTATGAGTCCTCCTACGACATCCTATTGACATCCTTGAAGTTAGGAGTAAGCATCCCTAGTGGCATCCTAATCTTCATCCCAAAGTGAAGTATAAGCATCCCTAGCGGCATCTTCTCTTCATCAAAATTTTAAAGGCCAAACCTTCTAGGTTTAGTGGTAGACCTTAACACAGGTTTCCTCTTCCTTAGGAGACGCCCTCTAGTTTGTTGAGTTAGGTGTAAGTGTCCACTTGGTGGCATCCTTCCTCTTGAACTAGAAAGAAGACTTTAGTCTTATCAAAATCATATTCAAATCAAAATCACTTTCAAAATTCTTTCATTCATGTCAAACTACATTAAAATCACTATATTCAATTATTTCGTGTTTTGACTTTACCAATGGTACTAATCTCATTTTCTAAAGCCATCATTGCAATTATGAACTTTTAAATCAATTAATCAATCTTAATCTTTCAATCAATCAACTCAAATATCTTTATAAACTTTTCTTTCTGATTATCTATCAAAGTTCAAAATCTCCTTCAATTCATATACCAAGACTTTCAATTTTAATTTTGGATCTAGTTAATCGTTTCGGTCAACACCAATATGCACGATAAACTTTGGCAAGTTTATCATGCCTATTTGGGGTCCATTTGTTATCCTCATTATTCGAGGTCAAATTTCCCTGGAATCAAATCTAGCACCTAGGTCTTCGTAGCCTAGTGTAGACGTCGCTCCCATAGGATTTCCCTTAGGTGGATACCCGCTGACGTAGCATTGACTCGACTTTCCAACTCGACCCCAGGATCTGATCCAAACCAAACCTGAATCAACCTGTCTCAAACTAACTACTTTAAATTGAACTTTCCAATATAGATCGACATGAAACCAAATAAAATTGACTCGAGTCGAGTTCGATTTAAACGACAATAGCCCCTATTAGCTTGATTTGACTCATCTTGAGCCAATCGAACTAAAATGATTTTAGTAGAATTAAATAAATGGATTTGATTTAGTCTAATTTTAAAATGTCAACTAATTTTATTTAAATGTTATCAATCAGAGGAATTTTTTTTTTTAGCATGCAAATTGGTCTAAATTAAAATTAAAATAAATCTTAATTGTCCCTCTCATTTGAAATAAAATTGAAAATAAGAGGTGATTTGGGCTAGACCTAGAATGTGGTTAGGGCTAGTTAAATCGAACCCCACGTTTGCCTCTCCTCCCTATCTACCCGAACTATTTACCTCTCTCCCTCTGTTGGCAAGAAACCGAACCCCAATCCCCCTTTTCTCCTTGGATTGGAAAATGACCTCCCTCTCCTCCTGATTCACAAAAACTACTCTAGGACTCGTGGCCCCTCTCTTCTTCGTGCGACACCAAAGCGAAGCCTGAACTGGCTCCGTCTCCTCCCAATTCGAAAGAAGACCGAACGGTCTCCCTCTTGTCTCTCTCATTTGCACACCCAAGCAGGCCAACCGAAAACCTCATCTCCTCCTCCTCCGTCACTTGCCTAGACGCCACCTGCCTTAGCCACCGACTTGCCCTAGCCGTCGACAAGTCAACCCTCCTTCGTTTGCAAGGTGAGTTCTCCCCATTTCTCCTTCTTCCTCTCCTTCCCTCTAAAATTCCTACAAGAAAATACTCTTTAGTGTCCCTTGGTTTGCTTGAAGTAGGAATATGTGTTCTTTTTATGAAATTACCTTGATAAAATGGTTATGATTCTTGCATCTCGGCATCAGCTTGCTTGATTACAGTGATTTGCTTGCCCCTCCATTTACTTAAATAAAATATATCAAGATTATCACTATTGAGAATTAGTATGAATCATGAAGGAATTTTTGATACTTTTTACCTCTATGTGGTGCATACTCTCGCTTTCATGGAGGAATTTTGGATGGATAGTTAGTGTTGATAAACATGGCATTTAAAAGATGAATTGCCTAAGATTTGTATGAACCCCTCTTTTGTTCCATGAAGCAGTACTCGATATTTGCAAGGTAGATCTAAAATGAAACATGTGATAAGGGGGAGGAGTTCATTCTATGGATTTACATTCGTCCTCCTTAAGGAGGCTTGAAGTTGTATGCTACATGAGGAAGTTGTTGGTTGTATGAATCACGATTTATGATTAGAGGGTTTCTTTGAATGGTTAAAAGGAAACAAAGTTGTGTCAATTTCTGTTTCTTTTATCAATCTTTGTTGGCCTAATTATTGAAGATGGGTAAGTTGCATTCATAAAGAAGTGATGACTTTTGAGATATTTGGAAAGAATTAAGTTGCACGAAAACTTCTTTCTCTTTTTAATTGCATTTGGTATAAGTGTTAAGTTGGAAAAGTTTTATGTGATGTTGTTCATGTTATTGGAGTTTTTTTTTCTTGAATTGTGAAGAGTACAGATTGACATCAAAATCATTTTTTTTAAGGTGGCATTTTAGTAAAAAATTTGAGTTTTAACATCAAGTGGGTTGTTTGTTTTGTTGCTTAAGTATAAAGGCGTAGTTTTCTTTCTTAAATGTGAGGTTTTGGAAAGTAGAGAATATGAATTTTGAAAGTGAAAAGTGTAGATTATGAAGGGTGATGCCATTGAAAGATGAAAGGTAAAGTGTTTCTGTTTATGGAAAATGTGTGTGTGAGATATACGAACTTTGAGAAGTGTGATTTTGAAAAGTGCGTGTTGGAAAATGAAAGTATGCGTGGTTTTGAAGAGTGTGTGTTTGAAAAGTAAAAATGTATATATTTTTGGGAAGTTTTGGAAGATGAAAGTGTATGTTTAAAAGAAAAGTGTAGAGTGTGACTTTGGAAAGGGGAGTGTGTGAGGGTTTGGAAAGTGAAGAGTGCGTGTATAGTTCGAGAAGTGAACTTTGGGGTTTTGAAAAGGGAAAAGTTAAATGAGTTTTGTATTTAAATTTGAAAAGTGAAAGTGGAGAAGTGTGTGTATTGAAAGGTGAAAAGTGTAAATATGTAAATTTTGGTAAGTGAGTTGTGTGTATGTCTTGAAAGAGTATGTGTTTTTGGGAATTAGCATGTCTATGTTTTGAAAAGTGAAGGGTTTATGGGAATGATAAAGTTAAGTGTGATTTTGGAAAGGTGAAATGTCTAAGTGTGAGAGTGTGTAAAGGTGAAGAGGTAGTGGAATTTGTATATCTTTTGGAAGAGAGAATTGTGGAGATTTAAAAGGTAAAGTGTGTAGTGTTTGAAAAGTAAATTTTGAGCTTTTGGAGAATGAAAAGTATAAGTTGTAATGAGAAGTAAGGTGTGTGTATCTCTTGAAAAGTGAAATGATGTGTTTAAAAAGTGATATATGTATGAAAAGTTAAAAAGTAAAGTGTTTGGTTTTGGAAGGGAAATTGACTTGAGTGTGTATTTTGAAAGGTGGAATTTGTATATATTTTGGAGGGTGATGTTGTGAAGTTATATGTGAGTGAACTTCTGTGTGTTTAAAAAAAACTGAAAAGTGAAATGAGTTTTGTGTTTAAGTTAGAAATGTGAAAGTGGATTGAGTGTGTGACTTTATGAAAAGTGGAGAAGTGTGTTCGTAGTTGAAAAGTGTATTGTTTGAATTAAAAGTTTAGTGTGTGATCTTTGAATGGTAAAGTGACACTTGATTGTTGGAGAATGAAAAATGTTCATTTTGAAAAGGTGAATTGTATGTGTAAACAAAGTAAAGTGAAAAAAGGGGAGTTGTATGTTTTGAAAGAGTGTGTGTGTGGTTTTGAAAAGTAAAGAAGTGATATGTATGTACTTTGAAAGTGGAATGTGCGAAAGAGTGAAAGTGAAAGTTAGATTGTTAAAAAGTGAAAGGTGTGGGTGTTGGAGAGTGTGTTAGTTGGGTGTTTATTAAAAGTTTTAAAGAAAGTAAATTCTCTCTCCCCCCTTCTTCTTCCCCCTTCTTGTGCCTCGAGGTGAATGTTGGAAAAATAAATAGTATGCTTTCAAAAGGGAACTGTTTAAAAGGTAGACAGCTTGTGCCAGTCCTCAAGCTCGAAGAAAGGTATATTTTTTATTTTTAGTAATTTCAATTATTTCATTGTTAATTATTAAATGTGCTTCTAATTCCCTATTTTATTCTTTTTATCTGCATGAACTGCGAGGAATGATACCGATCGAGCGAACAAAAGGATAAGGGACAATGGCGTCAGTCGCCTCTATCCAACCGGGTCGAGGTGCTAAGGGCGAAATCCATCGGGTCATAGCACCCTTAAAATTAAAAGAGCATGGCCAACTGTGATTGGTAAATTTAATTTTAAATGCGAATATATAATTGTATGGGAATAATTTTATTACAAATGTTTAGGATAACCCTGCAGGTGGTTTAGATTTTCTTTTTCCTTCTGGGGTGTAATGTAATGTAAATGTAATTTATTAAAGTCAAGTGTTGTGAAAGTGATTTAAAAGTGGGATATCACACCCAACTCGGAATCCAAAGAGAAGAGAATGTCCCTTAGGGGAGTATTCTCTTCTATGTGGAAAGCCAAGTTAGGGTGGTTCTAATATCCAAAGAGAAAAGAAAATACCCCTTTGGGGATGAGTTTCTTTTCATTTGGATATCCAGGCTCGGCGGACCCAAGGAGCTCGTAGCGAATCCAAGAAGTTCGTAAAGGAAAGAAGAAAAAGAAGTGAATATGAAGAAGATGAAGAAATGAAGATAAGAAGAAAGTATATCCCATTTTGATATCACTGGCGTCAATTCTAGGAGTAGAATATGGGTTTGTTGTTAGTGGTACCCGACCACTTTACATTTTTAGCAGACCCTGGTTTGTAAATAAACTGGGCATTGGACATTATATTTTTAGATAATTTAATTTGATTATTTACATTGTTTGTACAGTAGCTTTTTTAGGACTCTTGCATGCCGTATTTTATTTTAGTATGGAGATGAATCGGAGTGTTTTTTTTCGCAAGGGCACGATAAAATTTTTATACTTGAAATTTAAAATAAAATTTTTAGGCTGGCATAGAAACTCTAACAAATCTAAGAAGTAAGCTCGGGTCTGCCGAGAGTCAACATATGCATATTATTACTTTCTCTTCCTTGTTAGGCATGTCCCTGCCTGCGGGTTCTGGCAGACCACCTGACCTATTAAGGTGCAGTTCTATCAAGGGGATGTTGTGCAATCTCTAGGGAAAAATCTTTTTTCTAAGTCTAATTTTAAAACTGCTTCATAAATCATTTTATACATTCGAGTCATTTAGTATGCATTGCATTAGATAAAAATTAAAAGAGTCTAAAATTTTAATTGCATTATGCTCTCAGGCATCATTTATCCTACATAAGTAAAGGGGCCAATTAGGATTTGTCTTAGATGTCGGCCCCGATTCCTCAAAACTTAAACAACGTCCCTACCCATCTATCATAAAGAGACTGGACACATGGATTTGAAGCGCCTAGGTGGTTAGCTGGATCCCCAATCCAGGTCGGGATAAGTCCAGATTTGTACTTCATTAGCTAGGTTTGGGTCACTACTTTGTAGTACCCAATTTAGTTTTAGGTTCTGAGGCAGATTGCCAAATCTTAAGTCCTCACTCTCTGGGAATATAATTCCAAATTTCTAATAAAATGTCAACTCAAATCTAAAAATTTCTGTCTTAAAATGTAAAGCCCAACATAGGGTAGACTGAGGTTGCCTCTGAGCTTCTCAGAATCTGACACCTCCTACTTTTCTTCCTTTGACTCGTTAATAACTGTTCAACGTTGAACTTTCTCCTTGAAAATTCTTACTTTTTTCCTTGTCTTCTACTTTGTAATCAAAGGGTATAAAATCACTGCTTTAATCAAGAGTTTTATTAGGAGTATCCGTCCTTGGATGTAATTAACTATACGGGCTTGCCCCTATAGGGATTTGAGAACTCCAGTTTAAAATAAATCTTATTTTATGTACATAAGATAAGGGTAAAATCTCTGGGAACGTAGATTATTTTCTAAAACTCATTTTTAATTTTGAATATACTTGGATAATGTTATTTTTGTCTCCTTAGATGACATAACATTCTCCTTGTCATATTCGATATTAAAAGTGACAAATTTTATAAAACCCATTCTTATTTTTGGATGCCTTGAAGAATATCACGTTCGTCTTTTAAGATGATGTCGTATTCTCCTCGTTGCCTCTAATCAAAAGAGTGGTTGAATTTTCAAAACTTCATTTCTATTTTTAAACATATTCTATTGAATTTCATAATCATCTTTCGAGATGATATGTTATTCTCTGAATCGTGTTTGATCACAGAAATGTAATTTTTTAAAACCCTATTTTGATATTGAATCCATTATAGAATATTGTGTCAGTCTCCCGAGACTGTACTTTATTTTTAATGCAGTATTCGATTACAAAATAGGAAAAATCAAAATCTGCGTGGTGACATAAATTTTCCCACCATGATCCAACCATTAGATCTTTATTTACACACACTCTGTACAAGTATTTCATCATGGTATCAGAGCCCATGCCTCACGACCTTTCTCCTTCCTCTTCTAATCTAGCTTAAGCTATAACAGTCAGTTGATGCAAATGGACTCTTTAGCAACATCTTCAGCTTCTCCTATAACAAATATCAACAACTCTAGCATGGCAGACCTTCACATTCTCTCCCAACTAAAGTTCCTTATGAACAATATCAAAAATGTTGTTCATTCTCAGCTAACCACTGAGAATTATCCGACATGGCAATCTCAAGTGCTTAAACTGCTCAAAGCTAATGGGTTTGAAGGCTACATCTATGGAACAACAACACAACCATGCAAGTATATATCCAATGCAAATGGCATCCCTTCACCAAATCCACATTATAATCATTGGATGATAGTTGATCAAAATTTAACATATGCCTTAAATTCTGTCGTATCATCTTCCTTGCTACCTTACATTTTGAATTTGGAAACTTCTCATAAAGTATGGATAACTATTAACAATTGATTGCAGTCAACTAATTGTTCTAGAATTCTTCAACTAAAAAATGAATTACATTATATTAACTTCAGAGACATGCCCATGATTCAATACTTGTCATTGATAAAGTCAAAAGTTGATGAAATCAATGCAGTGGCAAGTTCACATGATACAAAGGATATCATTTTATATACCTTGAATGGCCTTTCCTCTTCTTATAATTCATTTAAAACAACCATTCGTACCAATCTTTAACCCCTTTATCTTGATGATCACTATTCTCTATTATGTAATGAAGAAATTAATTTAGCAACTGAGGCATTGCGTGAAGCTAATATTTCATAATTTATAGAACCATATGTTGTTCTTAAAACCATCAAAAACCATAGAAGAGGCCAAAATTTTCAATTTAATCGAGGCTGCCCATGTCCTTGTGCTTGTTGAAGCATTGCTAGTGGAGGAAATCGTAGCAACCGCTCTATTGAATGCCAAATTTATTTTAGAAGGGGACATTTTATTGTTACATGTTGGTTTCATACTGATTTGTCATACCAATCCCAAAACAATACTGCATTCTTTGCTCAAACTTAGTAAACTTCATCCGAATGGTTTCTTGATACGGGGGCTTCATCTCACATGACGTCTGATCCAAACAAACTACAATCTGCACAACCTTATGATGGTATGCAACAAATCACAGTTGGTAATGGAAAAAACTTACCCATTATTGCCACTGTCAAAGGACTTATGCCTACCCCTTCATGTAGGTTATTTCTTCATCCCTTATATTATGTCCCTAACATCACTCATAATCTCATTTAATTCTCATGGATTTCAAATTAAGGATCTAAAGAACAATCCTCTAATTCTCCATGGTCGTAGTCATCATGGCATCTATCAAATTCTAGCCTCCCCTATAAAGCTCAGCACACCATCAGTTTTTTCTCTCCACCACAACAATGCAGTCTCTTTGGCACAAGAAACTCGGTCATCCTCATGCTATATTTTTATCCTTTATTGAAATAAAACTTTATATATACCTACTACATTCTCTCCATTAACTTGTAATTATTTTTCTCAGGCTAAATGTCACAGAATAAGTTTATCTCTATCTACTTCTATTTCTACTAAAACATTAGAATTATCCATAGTGATGGTTGGGTCCTGCCCCCATTTCTTCTTTTAATGCATATCAATATTATTTACTTTTTGTGTATGATTTTTCGTGCTACTCTTGGATATACCCAATGCATCATAAATCTAAAACTTTACATAAATTCAAACATTTTAAAAACCTCAAAGAAAAACTAATATCAACACCTAATATTACCTTCATATATGATGGTGACACTAAATACATTGATAATGCTTTTAAATCCTTTCTCACACAATTAATCATTATTCATCAACTTTGATATCCTTATACTCCTCAAAAAAATGGCACGGCTAAACACATATCATTGAAATTACATGAACTCTTCTTCTCGTTACTAACCTACCTTATCACTTTTGAGTTTATGCTTCTCTGACAACAGTATACTTAATAAACTTGATGTCTTATATAATCATTAGAAATTTAACTGAGGTGATCTAAGTGTTACGAATCTAGATTTAAGGACTATGATTTTGATGATAACAAACACTTTCATTTCTATTTGTGTGACTAATATTTCAGATTCACAGGATTAATTGCAAATTCAAGTCAGTCTATTTTATAGTTCAGGTCCAATATACTTTTTTCATCTTTATTGAGTCAAATATAATGTAAAGGATCCCCCAGCTAAGTAACCTTGCACACACATACTCAGGGGGAGAGTTTTAGTGAGTTGGAGTTTCTGTTCATTTTTATTCATTTCATCCTAGATGATATTCCTATCGTCCTGGATGATCCAGTGAAAATGGAAACTCTAATTAGGGTGACCATATTAAGTCGGTCTGGTTAAGCCGATCGTCCTGGATGATACATCCATCATACGGGATGATAGGCTCAAATCAAAAATTCCCAGCGGCTAGATTAAGTTAGGCAAGTTTTTATTTTTAGAGATTTGGTCTGATCATTCTGGATGATTCCTTACAATCATGCCTAAATTAGTCTGGTGATTTAGGAAAGTAATTAAGGTTTGATTGATTTGATCATATCATCCTAGAAGATCGCAAGATCATCTTGGACAATCAATTAGAAATCCTGACCGTCCAGAGCCTTTCTCGTGGATGACCCGAATAATGTGCTAGACGATATTCCCATTTTTGAACGAATTATACGGGACGATCTTGATATCATCCCAGACAATCAAGTCATTTTTTTATCATCCAGCATCAGTTGCTTTGGATGACCCGAACAATATACTGGACGGTATTGGCATTTTTGAACAAATTATATAGGATGATAGAGATATCATCCTGGACGATCAAGTCATTTTGAGATCGTCCAGCATAAGTTGCCCTAGACGACCCGAGCTATCCTCTAGACAAAATTCTTGGTTTACACTTATCATCCCGGACGATCGCAGAATCATACGAGATAATCTAAATAAATTTTGTCTTCTAATCGTCCAGAGAAATCAGATCATTCAGGCTGATATGTGATTTTATACTGATCATACAGGATGATCTACTGATCATCCTAGACGATCTTTGTCGACCAGTTGAAATTTAGGGAAATTTTTGAACCCTATTATTTAAGATCTTTTATCTTCTTTGTTGAGATCTTTTTCCACCTTGCTTATCAGAGAGACTCTTGAGAGAGAGAGAGAGAGAGAGGATCTTGTGAGGGGGAGTTTGTGAGGTGTTCACAAAGGTTGCTCCAAGCAAGGATCTGAGTCGTCTTCTCTGGTCATCGTCTCTTGTCTTGTTTGTGTCTTTGTGGTAGGATCGTCTGTAAGAAGATTCGGGTTCTCTGCCTGCTTCAAGAGGAAGCCAAAAGAGTGCAGGTTCTCTGCCTGTTTCAGGAGGAAGAGAAAGGAGTCTAGGTTCTCTGCCTGCTTCAGGAGGAAGCGAAAGGAGTTCAGGTTCTCTGCCTCACCTGGTTGGTGGAAAGGAGTTTTTATATAGGCTTCTCCATCTTACTGTGGGAGCAGAAGGAGAGTCACTTCGGGTTAGTGCAATACCCAGAGGGGAGGCTCTGGGGAATGGACGTAGTTCAAGTTGGCCGAACCATTATAAAATCTGGTGTGTTCTTTCTGATTATTTTTTGCACTTATTTTTTTATTGATGATTATGTGATCGTGATTATTATTCTATTATCGTTGAAGATCTGCACATCATCGCAAAATTATAATTATTTTAAAACATCTAAAAAGATTTTTTAAATTATTGTTTGCTCATGAATTTTTAAAATTACCAATTCTCCCCCCTCTTGGTTAGCCTTGGGACTAGTTCATCCCTAATGAACTTTAAAGTTGTATCAGAGCGGTATTCATAAAACCAAGTTTTGAAAAACTTTTGAATTCGATCCATGGCTAACTTTGGTAATAGAAATACTGCTAAAGGTTATTCAATTACTCATCCACCTTTGTTTGATAACATACCTTTTAATTTTTAAAAAACTCGTATGTCCACTTTTTTGCAATCTATTGATTATCGTATGTGGATGCTTGTTAAAGATGGTTATGATGCACCTCATAGAATTGTTAATGGCATTAAAACTAAACTCCCTTTTGCCGAATGGACTTTTGATGATCGTGATTTAGCACAACTAAATACAAAATGTTTGAACTATTTTTATGTGCTTTAAAATATGAGGATTATATGCATGTTTCCACTTGTACTACTGGCAAAGAAATATGTGATAGATTATGTATTACATATGAAGGTACATCTGAAGTTAAGTAATCTAGATTGAACATCTTGCTTCATGACTACGAATTCTTTCACATGAAACATAGTGAATCAATTTCTGAAATATATACTAGGTTTACTCAAATTGTCACTTCTCTACATGCTTTAGGAAGAGAACTCACTGACTATAAAAAAGTGAACTAATTTTGAGATGTTTGCCTTCTTCTTATGATGCCAAGACAACTGCTATCACTGAATCGAAAGATTTGAATAATTATTCTGTTGATAACTTACTTGGATCACTAATTACTTACAAGCAAGGAGTGAACCAAAGACAGCTTGATGCAGGTGAGAAGAGAAAGAGAAAACCGTGGCACTGAAGGCCAACGATATGATAACTGATACTTCCGGGTCTGATAGTGATGATGTTACCTTAATCACTAGGTAATTCAAAAGCTTTGTAGGAAAGAATCACAAGAACTTTCAGAAGTGGAACAAATGTAAGAGTAGCAAAAACTTTAAAGGTTCTTCTGATATAGTTTATTTTGAATGCAGTAAGCCTGGACATGTAAAAGCTGATTGTCCTACACTTAAGGCTCGCCCAAGAAAGGAGAAGGGTGAGGAGAAACCCAATTTCAGGAAGGATAAGAAGAAGATCCAAAAGGCTTTTTAGGCGGACTCTACATCTGACTCCTCTGAGACTAAAGCTGAGGAGGAGACTACAAACTTGTATTTGATGACGAACGAACATCATGGTCAGTCTGATTAAAAAGAGGTATGTGAACTGACCTACGATCAATTACTTGAAGTTTTTGAAAATATTCATTCATCATATAGGAAACTTAAGAAAAAGCATACTAGCCTGAAATTGGATTTCTTAAATTTAGAAAAAGAGCATGAAGTTATGATTAAGGATCATTCTACACTTGATAGCAATCACATGTCTTTACTGGATGAATTTGATGAGTTAAACAAAAAGCATTCTGATTTGATTATTGAGCATGATTCATTAAAAGCATCACATATTAAATTAGAAGATATAGTTAAGGAATTAAAGACTCATGCATCTAATTTGCTTAGGAGTGAACATTATTTGAAATTTGAAATTGTAAGTCTCAAAAAAGAAAATGAATTTCAAAGTGTAAAAATTAGTGCATTTGAGAAAAATAAAACACCTCCTACTTTTACATAATTTTATGCACTTCCATCATTTGAAGAATCTAATTCAAAATCATCAAAGCATGTTTCATACAAACCTAAGAAGAGGCACTATCACCCACGTAGATTAGTTAAACCTTTTCCTAGCATTAGATATTTTTCTTGTGGCATGCTAGGATATATCTCTCACACCCACACTGTTCACCGTAGTACACATTGGGTGTGGAGGCCCAAATTGCATGTTTCACAGCACAACACACAAGCTTGCATTCTTCTTCTTTTCATAAGAAGGAATCCAAACTTGGTTGGGTTCCTAAATCTGATATTTGATGATTTTGTAGGTGTGCTCTCACACAAGACCTCATGAGAGCATGTGGTACCTGGGCAGCGGATGCTCAAGACATAAATGCTTGAATTTGATGATTACTGATTTCTAAATTTCCTATTTTTTATTTTATTTCTGTTAGTTTTTATTTAATTTGATTATCTATTTCCTATTTTTTTATTCCCTGCTGATTCTCTTTTTATTGTTGCTGTTTTCTATTTTGAGTATTTATTTTGATGCGATTTCCTACCTATTTTTGATTTACTATTTTTCTTCTAAATCAAATCACTGCTCACTACTGCTGATAAACTGGATTTCTGACTGAGAGTTTTGTCTTATTTTTATTTGGAAACTTGTAAGCAGTGATTGACTCCTCTGAATCTGTTAAAGAAAAGAAACATTGATGATTATTTCCCTTCCTCTAACTCTTTTAATGGTATATTATTTCTTTTGGATAAAAATATTCTTCAAAATTAAAAAGTTGGTTTTTAAAATAGAGATCTATTTTATCTTCCTACAATAATCTACCTCATATGAATAGTATTTTCAAAGCTTTGAATCATTGTTATATTTTTCTTAATCTGGTGATTGCACTTATCATGTGATGTACAGTTTTTATTTTGTGAATTAATCCTCCTTATTCTAGAGAGTGAGATTTGTCTTCTCTTATGTCTGGAAGAAAATTTTACAATTGAGATTTTTTAACGATTATGAAAGGAAACAAGCTTATAAAAGATGCGTAAATACTGCCAAAATAAAAAGAGGCATAAAATGAGCCCAAAGCTGAAAAGATGCGCAATGTTGCCAAATTGAAAAGATACATAAAGTGTATCAAAAATCAAAAGATAAATAAAGTGCACTAACTAAATTGAACAAGAGGCACAAAATGGGCCCAAAAAGAAACAAGCTTTCTTCCCTTTTAGATCTTTAGATATCTTAGAAAAATTCATGCGCCACTTAATTTTTTTAAAAGCTTGAGATTAAAAATCATGATTTCTAATTTCTTACTTAGTAAAACTATTTTATCAGATATTTTTTTAGAACGAGGCTTGAAAAGATCTCTTTTCAAATCTGATTTCTTTTCTTCTGAATTAGATTTTTGTTTGAAAGGAATTTGAACCTGTAAGGTGCCCAAGGTATGAGTTTCGAAATTGATTTTCCAACTTTTCTAGATTTCAGTGTCGTCGATTTTCTTCTTATTGGGTTTTGAATTGAAACTCAAGAAAAAATTCTGATTTACTGGAGCTAATCGATTCTAAAAAAAAAAGAAAAAACTCTTTGATGTTTTTGGATTTCATCTTTTTAATATTTTTCTTGTGTTATGGTTTGTACTATCTTTTATGTTTCTGTATATTATTTTTCCTTTTTAAGATGTTAAAAGGGGGAGTAATAGTTTGTGTTTTGGGTCAGTTCAGTGTTCTTGTATTATTCACCTATAATTTATTTACTGATTTTGAAATTACTAACAAATGTTTGCCATCATCAAAAAAGGGGAGATTATTACAAATCTGGATTTAAGGACTATAATTTTGATGATAGCAAACACTTTCATTTCTATTTGTGTGACTAATCTTTCAGGTTCACAGGATCAATTATAAATTCAAGCCAGCCTAAGATCAAGTCAGTCTGTTTTATAATTTAGATCCAATGTACTTTTTTCATCTTTATTGAGTCAAATATAATGTAAAGGATCCCCCAGCTAAGTAACCTTGCACACACACACTCAAGAGGAGGGTTCTAGTGAGTTGGAGTTTCTGTTCATATCATCCTGGATGATCCAGTGAAAATAGAAACTCTAATTAGGGTGACTATGTTAAGTCAGTCTAATTAAGCCGATCATCCTGGACGATACATCCATCGTACAGGATGATAGGCTAAAATTAGAAATTCTCAGCCGCCAGATTAAGTTAGGTAAGTTTTTATTTTTAGAGATTTAGTCTGATCATCCTGGATTATACGTGTATAATCCTGGATGATTCCTTATAATTATGCCTAAATTAGTCTGATGATTAAGAAAAATAATTAAGGTTTGATTAATTCGATCATATCATCCTAGACAATTATAAGATCTTCCTGGATGATCAATTAGAAATCCTGACCGTCTAGAGCCTTTCTCCTGGATGACATGAATAATGTGCTAGACGATATTCCTATTTTTAAACTAATCATATGGGACAATCGCGATATTGTCCCGGATGATCAAGTCATTTTTTATCATCTAGTATTAGTTACCTTGGACTACATGAACAATGTACTGGATGATATTGGCATTTTTAAACTAATCGTATAGGATGATAGAGATATCATCCTGGATGATTAAGTCATTTTGAGATCGTCTAGCATAAGTTGCCCTGGACGACCCGAGCTATCCTCTGGATGAAATTCTTGGTTTACACTAATCATCCCGGACGATCATAGAATTGTACGGGATGATCTGAACAAATTTTGTCTTCTAATCATCCAGAGAAACCAGATCATCTAGACTGATATGTGCGATTTTGTACTGATTGTACAGGATAATCTTTGTAAACCAGTTGAAATTTAGGATAATTTTTTAGCCCTACTATTTAAGATCTTTTATCTTCTTAATAGAGATCATTTTCCACCTTGCTTACCAGAGTGAACCTTGAGCGAGAGAGAGAGAGAGAGAGACAGCTTGGGAGAGAGAGAGAGAGGATCTTGTGAGGGGGAGTTTGTGAGGTGTTCACAAAAGTTACTCCAAGCAAGGATCTAAGTCATCTTCTCCGGTCGCCGTCTCTTATCTTGTTGGTGTCTCTATGGTAGGATCGTTTGCAAGAAGATCTGGGTTCTCTACCTGCTTCAGTAGGAAGCGAAAGGAGTCCAGGTTCTCTATCTACTTCAAGAGGAAGCGAAAGGAGTCTAGGTTCTCTGCCTGCTTCAGGAGGAAGCGAAAGGAGTTCAGGTTCTCTGCCTCACCTGGTTGGTGGAAAGGGGTTTTTATACAAGCTTCTCCGCCTTATTGTGGGAGCAGAAGGAGAGTCACTTAGTGTTAGTGCAATACCCGGAGGGGAGGCTTCGAGGAGTGGACGTAGGTCAAGTTAACCGAACCATAATAAAATTTGGTGTGTTCTTTCTAATTAATTTCTGCACTTATTTTTCTGTTGATGATTGGGTGATTTTGATTATTATTCTATTATCATTGAACATCTGCACATCATCATGAAACTATAATTATTTTAAAACATCTAAAAAGATTTTCTAAATCATTGTTTTCTCACAAATTTTTAAAATTACCAATTCACCCCCTCTTGGTTAGCCTCAGGACTAGTTCATAAGGGCTTAACATCCTTAACGAACTTTCACTAAGTGGATCAACTATATGATTTTAAAGATACAAATTATCCAAGCTATGTATGCAAACTGAATAAGGCTATCTACAATTTAAAGTAGGCTCCCAAATAATGGTTTTTAATATTCATAAACTATCTTCTACAATGGGGATTTAATACTAGCATAATTGATCCATCATTTTTAATATTCTCCAAACACTCTACATCACTCTGTTTGTTAGTGTATGTAGATGACATCCTGCTCATGGGAAATTCACTTAACATTATTTCTTCTTTGATCTTCGATCTCAACAAAAGGTTTAAACTAAAAAATCTTGGCTAACCATCCACATTTCTCTGCATACAGGTAGCTATAATAAAATATGCTCTTTTACTATATCAGTATAATTATGCCAAATCAATTTTATAGTGTGCTAGAATGATAGAGTGTAAATCTCTTTTAAACCCCATCTCCAACAAGCAAACTACTATGTCTGATTCCATACTACTGTTTTCTTATCCAACTATTTATAGACATCTAGTTGGATCATTACAATATCTTATCAGCATAAGGCCAGATTTATCTCTAAGGCATATCTCCCCCTCTTATCAAATAGCAGATATCTTTACTATAAGGCATATCTCCACCACTGATCAAATAGCGTATATCTTTACTAAAGGACTTCCCCATGGCAGATTTGATTTTTATCATGAAAAACAAATGCTCCACACACGGAACATCACTTTACGGGGGCCTGTTACAAGAACTGCTCCTGATTCTCTACCAAGAACTGAGTCTCATGATGAAACTTCATTTTCAAACACAGAGAAGTCTTGCCACTTCCTCTTATCACTACTCCTGATGTTGTTATGCCAATGTATCTCTATTATTATTATATTCTGATCCAATTGTTAGATCTTTAATTACTCCAGCTCATACTAAGCTTTATTCTCTATAAATACACTCACTATACTTATATATATATATATATATATATATATATATATATATATATATATATATATATATATATATATATATATATATATATATACTAGAAAGCTTTATACATATTACATGTCTTGTATTTCCTTTACCTTAGTTATCTTGTTCTACGGCTGGAATACTTAATAGTGTATGTACAAGTATTTCTTCAGGTAGTATAAATTGAATTTTTTATTACTGTACTTAATTATCATACCCAAGTCAATGCCCTCTACCGAAAGCCAAAATCTTAAAAGAGTAGCTTTCATTTTTTTTTTGGTGGGGGTGTTGTTGACCTCATTATTGGATGTCAATTCTCTTCGAAACTCATTCTTAGCACCTAGGTCATCTTAGCCTAGTATATATGTCGTTCTTTTAGGACTCCCCTTCAGGTGGATACCCACTGATGCAGCCCCGACTCGATTATTCGACCAAAATTGTAACCAATTTTAACATAATTTGAATAAAATTAAATCGTCGCGAGCGAATAAAAATAGAATTAGTTTTGGTTAATTTAAGCAAATAAATTTAATTTAGCTTGAATTAAAATTTTAAATAAATTTGTTTAAACTAACATATATAATTTCATTAAAATAATTTCTCTATCCTTTTTTTTTTGAAAATAAAAATAAAAATTAGCATTTCAATTTATTTCAATTAAAATTAAATCAAAGTTTAAATCAATTATATTTGGTTAAATGGGAGCATTAGAATGAGTTAGGGCAGTTCAAACCGCCTCCCCCACTTCCCTCTTATTCGCAAACCCCCCCCCCCCCCCCCCCCCCCCACTCTCGCCTAGGCTCTCATACGAATCGAACTCCCCCCTCTCGCAATCTCCCTCTCCTCCTAGTTCGCAAGAAGCAAAAACCCCAGGCCCTTGTCCCTCCCTCCAGTTCGCGAACAGACTCACCCCGCTCCCTCTCTTTGGTTCGTTCGTAAGAGACCCAGGCGAAGCTCCCCATTCGCTCGTCTCCTGTCATTCGCAAACCTCAGGTTTGTTCGCTCCCTCTTCGGTCACCCTCTCTCTCATGTGAGAAGCCCCAGGCGAGCCCTAGGTCCCGCCCGCCTCTCTTTCTCCTGTGGACAGCAACCCTAGCTGACGCCTCTGTCACCGCCGCTTGCCCTAATCGCCGGCCATTCTTAGCTATAGGTGTGCTTGTCTTATCTTATAAATTTCCCTATCAGATTATGCCTTATTTGTGGGATCTTGTTATCAGATTATTCTTCCTATATGTATGCACAGAATCTAAGTTCATCTTTTCTTTATTTATTTAGACAAAAGAATGAGGGCTTTAAGTTTTACTTTCCAAAGTTATAGTTGTTGAAATCTGTGTTTCTTTTAAGAAGTTTATATGCTTAAAAAAAATAGATTTTAGTTGCTCACGGTAAAGTATATCTTCTTGTGGAGAGACAAAAAAATAGGATTATGAATTCGTTCCTTCCTTTAAAATTTGATGGTGGATGTATTGCATTCCATTAGATGGTTACATTTCTTTCTATTTTCTCTTGAGAAGTTGTTATTCCTTAAAGATCAAAATCATGAACTCTTGAAGCAAATTGTAATGGGATGGTTTTGAATGCTTGTACTTATGCCCACGTTTTATTGTCAAAATGATTCTTCGAATATTCCTTAAATGTTGATGAGCATAGGTCACTCGTATACTTACATTATTGTGTGCTTCATCATCAATTCCGAGACACTTTCATGTAAATTCAGGTTTGAATCACCTTACTTTCTTCTCTTTAAGAAAAGCTTTCTTATCGAGGTCATTCATGAGAAAGAATTAGAGAATACTTGGAGAGAAATTTGATTATTCAATTTTCCCTTAATATGACATTGGTTTTGAATTTTTGATAAAGGTGGTCGTGCATATTTGAAGTTATGTATGGTTTATGAGTTCATTGGAAAGTCGGTGCATGCGTTATAATTTAATTTTGAAAGTTTGTATTTCAAATGCAAGGTCGCAAGCTTTATGTTAGAGAAACCATTCATTGGTTTCTTCTGTTTCACTTATGAGTATGCATAAGTCTCTTATAAAATACCTTGGAGAGTTTGGAAATTTTCATGTGCTCTAAATATAAGTTTTGATTAGACCCAAATATGATTTTGCTTCATGATGGTTGGAATATTTTCTTGAATTTTTGTGTGTTTTGGAAAGTAACATGTGAAATGCTTTGAAGAGAGAATCGTGTGTTTTTTAAAATAAAGTGTTTGATGATTTTGTGTATGTTGAGAGAGAGACAAAATGTGCAAAGGTGGAGATGTAGTGGAACTTGTGTATATTTTGGAAGAGGGAATTATGGAGTTTTGAAAGGTAAAGTGTATAGGGTTTAAAAAGTAAATTTTGTGTTTTTGAAAAGAGTAAAGTATGTTTATATTGGAAGACAAAATGTGTAAAAGTTGTATGCGATTTTGGAAGGTGATTCGTGTATGTCTCAAAAGGTGAAATGTGTGTATAATTCGGAAAGGTGATTTGTGTATTTCTTTGAAAAGTGCAATGTGTATGGAAAAGTAAAATGCATGATTTTGTGAGAAAGGTGTATGTTGGAAAACTAAGAATGATAAAAATGTATTTGTATTAAAAAGTGAAGCTTGAGTGTGTTTTGAAAAGTGAAAATGTGTTGGTTTTGGAAAACTGAAAGTACACGTGTATTTGGAAATTAACATATGTATGTTTTGGAAGGTGATACGTCTAAGTGTGGAAAAGTAAAGTGTTTGTGTTTGTGGAAATTGTATGTGTTTTGGAAAGTTGAAATTGTGTATGTGTAAATCAAAGTGTGGGTGTATCTTTGGGAAGATGAAAACGTATGTGTTTTGAAAAGTAACATGTGTATATGTTTTTGAGGTGTGTATGTGAAAGTCGAAAAGTAAATTGTATGATTTGAAAGGTAAAGAGTCTTGATGAGTATGTGTTTCGAAAGGTGGATTTTATGTGTTTTGGAAAGGAAATTGAAAGTGTGGGCATTGAAAGGTAAAGTGTGTGAAAATGAAAAGTAAGGGTTGGAATGTGAGAAATAAGGTGTGTGTGTGTTGAATGATGTTTTAAAGTGTGTGATTATTGAAAGTTGAATTATTTTGAATGGTGAGTTATATGATTAAGTGAATAGTAAATTGGGCCTTGTTTGAGTTGAAAATGAAATGAAAAGTAAAGTGTGTGATTGCTGAAGGTTGAGGTGTTTAGGAAAGTTGAGGTGTGGGTATTGGAGAGTGAGTTAGTTGGGTATTTATTTAATATGAAAGTTTAAAGAAAGTAATACCCTCTTTCTCTCTCTCTACCCCTCTCTTTCTCTTTCTTCTACTTCTCCCTTCTTGTGCCTTGAGCTGAATGTTGGAAAAATAAATAGTATGCTTATAAAAGGGAACTGTTCAAAAGGTAGACAGCTACACTAGTGTTCAAGCCCTAAAAAAGGTACATTTTTTTTAGCAAATTTCAATTATTTCATTATTAATTATTAAATGTGCTTCTAATTCCCTATTTTCTCTTCTTTATTTGCATGAACTGCAAGGAATGTTACCTATCAAGTGAACAAAAGGAAATGTACCAAAGGCGTCAGTCGCCTCTATCCAATCGGGTAGAGGTGCTACGGGCGGAACCACCGGGTCATAGCCCCCGGTGTTGTAAGTTTTCTTAAAACTTAGAAAGCCCCTAAAATGCCGTGGTGTGGTTTATGCGAACCCTTCCCTTTTAGGTCCCTGTAGCAACTTCAATTTTATTAGGATTATTTTATTGTTATTATTAGATCTTTGAACCCCTGTACACGTGCGTAATGTCCTAAGGGTTAGTGATAACAAGATTTCGTTATCTCATTCAACATTAGTGACATCTAAGGACAAAAAATTAAGGGCTAAGTCTTAGAAAACTTAGACTTAGGATGCATGCACACTTTAGGGTAGAAACACAGAACATAGAAAACTTAGTGACATTCTCCTTAAGATTAGTGTATATTATTAATACAAACTTAATTAAAGCTAATCAAAATTAAACAAACAATTAATAAAAATTTCAAATAAACTAATGATAATTCAGATAAAAATACACCTAAACAAAAAAATTTAAATAAATAAATATATTCTCAAATAATGAATATTAAAATTACAAATAGAACTAACATGACCCAACACATATTCAAATCATAAACAAATAAAAGTCATAATAAATTTGAATATTAAGATCATGATTAAAATAACATACAATCAAATAAACATGAGGATTAAGTACAACCATAAATAAATAATCATTGATTTAATAAAATTCAAAAATTTCATAAAAGTTTTGTAACAAACTAAATATACAAACCTAAGATGAATTTCATAAATAAGTTAAATATTGAACCAATAATGAAAGAAAATTTCATAAATTATTAAAAAAAATTCAATAGATCATTTAAAATTCAATAAAACATCAAAAATCTAATAAATCATTAAAACATCCAATAAATATTAAATATTCCATAAATCATTAAATTAAATAGTCTAAAAAAATGGTTGATTAAAATACCCTAAGAACCAATACTACTAATCAACTTTAACATTTAAAATTCAATTTAAAATGAACTTCTAAAATATGAAAAATATTAAAAGTTAAATTTAAACATAAAACTTCTCTTGACCCTTCAACACACTAATTTCAATCAATAGAAAACTTCAACTAAAAATAAACTCAGGATATATCCAAACCACACAGCCTACTGCACACACTTAGATCTATTTACTAGGATAACCTACTCTAGCTTTAGGTTAGGCCGGTGTTTATTTTATTGCTGTTTATTTATTTATATATGCAATTTGAGAATTGATGGGATGGGCGATAGATTACTCATAGGCTAGGAACGATCTGGATGCTCACAGAATTTTATGCAGGTGGCCATGCTCGTGCAGGTCTAAATCAAAGGAGGCAAATTAAAGATTTAAATTGACATAAATTTTCTACAGGTGCTTCAGAAAATGTTAAGCCCCCTTAAAATTAAAAGAGCAAGGCCAAGTGTGGCTAGTGAATTTAATTTAAATGCAAAAATATAACTGCTTGGGAATGATTTTATTATAAATGCATAGGATAACCCTGCAGGTGGTCTAGATTTTTTTTTTTATATCTGGGATGTAATGTAAATATATTTGAAAAGAGTTGTAAAGTGAAAATGATTTGAAAATGGGACATCACACCCAACTCAAAATCCAAAGAGAAGAGAATGTCCCTTAGGGGAGTATTCTCTTCTATTTGGAAAGCCAAGTTAAGGTGATTCTAATATCCAAAGAGAGAAGAAAAAACTCCTTCGGGGATGAGTTTCTTTTCATTTGGATATCCAGGCCTGGCTGATCCAAGGAGCTCGTAGCTGATCCAAGAAGCTCGTAAAGGAAAGAAGATAAAGAAGTGAAGATGAAGAAGTTAAGAAAAGAAGTATTCCCATTTCAAAATCACTTGCGTCAGTCCTATGAGTAAAATCTAGGTTTATTATCAGTGGTACCCGGCCACTTTACATTTTTAGCAGACCCTAGGTTGTTAATAAACTAGACATTGGACATTATATTTTTGGATGATTTAATTTGATTGTTTACATTGTTTACGCAATAGTTTTTTTTTAGGACTCTTGCTTGCTGTATTTTGTTTTAGCTTGGATACGATCGGAGTGTTTTTTTTTTTGTAAGGAGACGATAAAAATATTTTCTACTTGAAATTTAAATAAAATTTTTAGGCTCACATAGTAACTCTAATGATCTAAGAAGTAAGCTCGGGACCGTCGAGAGTCAGCATATGAATAATATTACTTTCTCTTTCTTGTTAGGCACCTTCTCGCCTACGGGTTCTGGCAGACCACCTGGCCTATTAGGGTGCAATTCTGTCAAGGGAATGTTGTGTAATCTCTAGGAAAAAAATTATTTTCTAAGCCTAATTTTAAAACTACTTTATAATCATTTTATACATTCGAGTTAATCAGCATGCTTTGTATTAGATGCAAATTAAAAGAGACTAAAATTTTAATTACATTTTATTTTCAGGCATCATTTATCCCACATAAGTTGAGGGGCCAATTATGGTGTCTTAGATGTCGGCCTCCAATTCCTCAAAATTTAAACAACGTCTCTACCCATCTTTTATAAAGAGACTTGACACACGGTTTTAATGCGCCTAGGTGGTTAGCTGGCTCCCCAATCTTAGCCGGGGTAAGTCTAGATTTGCACTTCATTAGCTAGGTTCAGGTCACTACTTTGTAGTACCCAATTTAGACTTAGGTTCTGAGGCAGATTGTTAAATCTTAAATCATCACCTTCTAGGAATAAAATCCCAAATTTCTAATAAAATGTCAACTTAAACATGAAAATTCTCTCTTAAAATGTAAAGCCTAATATAGGATAGACTGAGGTTGCCTCTGAGCTTCTCAGAATCTGGCACTTCCTACTTTTTCTCCTTTGACTCATTAAAAACTATTTAACATTGAGCTTTCTCCTTAAAAATTTCCATTTCTTTCCTTGTCTTCCACTTTGTAATCAAAGGGTGTGAAAATCGCTGGTATAATCGAGAGTTTTCTTAGAAGTATCCCTCCTAAGATGTAATTAACTATAGGGGCTTGCCCCTATATGGATTTGAGAACTCCAAGAATAAAATAAACCTTGTTTTATTTCCAATAAAATGAGGGAAAAATCTTTGGGAATGTAGATGTCTTTTAAAAAAAACTCATTTCTAATTTTAAATGTACATGTAAAAAATGTTATTATTGTCTTTCTAGATAATATAACATTTTACTTGTTGTATTCAATCTTAGAAATAATGAATTTTATAAAACCTATTCTTATTTTTAGATGTCTTGAAGAATGCTATGTTCATCTTTTAGGATGATATAATGTTCTCATTGTTACATCTAATCAAAAGAATAGTTGAATTTTTAAAACTTCATTTCTATTTTTGAACACATTTTATAGAATTTCATATTCTTCTTTTAAGATGAGATGTTATTCTTTGAACTGTGTTTGATCATAGAAATATCATTTTTTAACCCTATTTTGATATTGAATCCATTATAAAATATTGTATCAATCTCCTGAGACTGTACTTTATTCTCAATGTAGTATTCGATTACAAAATAGGAGAAATTAAAATCTGCGTGGCGGTAAATTTTTCCCCACTAAGGTATTTCTGGCGACTCCGCTGGGGATCAATCTTCTCTCCATCTTTAGCAATGATTCATACCCTTACATCGGTAGTATACTTGTGCATCGTATAGGTTATAACTACCATTCTTCTACCGATTATTTTATTCATTTCATTCTTGTATAATTTGGTCGGTACCTAAAAGATTTTAGAGGTCTTATTTTGGACCTCGTCAAATATCGACGGGAAGTTTCTTTAAACGACCTTTTTGTTAAAATAATCAAAAAGGAAATCCCTATGTGCTAATTCGAACGTTGTAGTTACATTTTTATTGTAGCTTGATGTTTGACTTAGCACTGGGTCCAAACTCTTAATATGAAAATTAAAACACTAAATAAAATTCATCCTTATCTCAATATTATGTTTCGCAGTTATATTTCTATATAACTCGATATGTATGCAATGAGATAAGACTTGAATTATTTAGTTAGGTTAATGAAACTTTTGCAATTAAAATAATTTATTCAAAGTCTAATTAAAAATTTTTCTTAAATTTCAGGAAAAATGACGGGTAAATTAATATTTTCCCTGTCAGATAACATGAACCTGGCCTACAACCCTTTTGCTGATGTTAGCATAATTAAGTTTGGAAAAGGATTTGAGGATTTGCAGTTGTTTGTTAGTGGACCTGAGTTCACTATTATCCCACCCACTAAGATTGCAAATTAGAAGCCTGTTCTAGAATTCACTTTGGGATGTGGGTCTCAAACTGCCCTTGTAGCCCCTAGGCCCTCAGTGTTTTCTAGAATTAAACAACCTAGCCAGGATCAGAAACTCAAGTTAATTGTCATAGCAGACAGTGTTGTTCCTTTCAGTGCCCCTAGTCAGTTTGAAATAGGTTCCTCTTCTAATCTTTCAATGATCATGATTAAAACTCAGAGGAGGAATAAGAATCATCGTACAAAGAGAAGAATGGAAAAATTGAGATTGTCGAGTAAGAATGAGCATATTCCTCCTACCTCTCTACACCTTAGTGGTAGCAGGTTCCATCTCCTCTCCACTGCTGATGGAGAGGAAGATGTGAAGATAATTGCTCATTCAGCTCCTACTACTATTGGAAAGTCTGCCACTAAGCCTGTTAAGGATAAAGAAGTACATATTAAAAATATGGTAAGAGCAATAGTACAAGAGTGCGCAGATAATCATTTCCAAACTAAGGAAGGGTTTTTGAGAAACATGAAAAGGATGATCAATGAAAGGATTGAAGAAGAAACCTCAAGTCAAAAGAGTACTGGAACCTGGGTAGTGGGTCAGGCGATGGCAAGAGATAGTAAAAGAACATTTAAGCTTGTTACAATCTCTGCACTCACTGATGGATACCCTAGGGAACAAAGAAAATCTTACAGAAAGACAGACAATATTGTTTTGACTGATGCGCCAGTAAAGATTAGAGGTACTCAGCATATTTCACAGAAAGTTAGTCGTCAGTTATCCCCTTCTTCTATACTGCCACAGGGTCCTAGAAAGGTTCAACGTTATTCTCATACTCATTCTTCTCCCTGGATAGATAGACACCTCTCTACGGGTCCTTCTTCGTCTTCTTATTTGGATGTAGGCAATTAGAATCATCAAACCAACCCTCTCCAACATCTAATGAGAAGAAGATTTGGAGACCCAAGGAAAAAGCTTCTTCTCCTGTAGCAGCTTCACCTAAGAGGCCTATAGAAAGTGAACCTAAAAAGGAGGAGAGGGTTGAGACTAACCCTCCAAATCATATGGACTATGAAAGGTATGTTCCCGTTGATCCCTACTATATTTCTGGAAGGTCTATAGAGGAGATACTAGGTGAATTGAAAGATAGCATTAAAAATCTGAAGGATGAAGAGGCATTGAACTTTGACTTAGATCAAGATGACACGTTAGATGATATAGTAGCCGATGTCCTTATGGTAGAAACAAGGAGATCAGCTCATGATGAGTAAGCTGAGGATGCTGGAATACAGGATATTGAAGTTGAGGAAGGCATTGCGCCGGACTTAACTCAATATCTTGTACAATAGTTAAAACAAAAGGATGAGCATATCTCAAATATGGAGAAGAAGATAGAGGAAATTATGGCTATGATGGCATCCTTCCAATGTCAAGGGCCTTTACCACCATGAGTATAGCTTGAGTCTTCTCAACCCGAGTCTGTTCAGGTGGTAGGAAAGAAACAAATAATTGAGGTTGTAGAAGAGCACCAATCAGATCCAGAGATTAAAGCCTCTCAATCAAAAGAGCTAAAGCAGATGGTGGAAAGATAAGTGAGGGAGGCATTAGCAGAGTCTTAGAGTGCGACGTATACCCCAAAGGGTATACCCTACCCAGAGGAGTTTGATGCAGTTCCTTACCCAAAGGAGTTTGTGCCTCCCTCATTCAAGATCTTTGATGGTACTGGAAACCCGAGGTAGCACATAACATACTTCAGAGCCAGTTGTTGCAATGCTGGTGGAAGTGATGCCCTACTTTTCAAACAGTTTATTAGTAGCCTGTCAGGGGTGGCTTTTGACTGGTATGTAGATTTACCCAATGTTTTAGTGCATAGTTTTACAAAGTTAGAAAACTTATTTGTCAAGAGATTTGCAAGCAGTCAGCACCACGTTACAGTTAGGGATCTTATCATAGAGAAGCAGAAGCATGGGGAGAAGCTAGTTGATTATATACTAAGGTGGAGGAATTTTAGCATGAAGTGCGAACCTGAATTGCAGGAGCAACATATGATTGAGATTATGCTTAAGAATATTCATGGACCGGTACCCTTTCTTTTGAAAGGTTTTACCATTAAAACATCTGAAAAATTTCTCAATAAAGCCTCCAGCCTATAATAACAAGCTTCATAGTTCACCTTCATTATTGATCAGTCTACTTTAGACCCTAAGAAGCTGAAACCCCAGAAGGTCTTTAAGAATAAATCTAGGACGGTGTTAGCTATTGATAAGGGAAAATAACCAATGAAAGTCCAGCCAGAAAATCCCCCTTCACAATTCTATAATCAACAGTATCAAAGGCCATAATATTCACCACAGCAGTATTCGCCACCACGAGCTCAGCCACAGTTTAATCAATAACGGCCTTACCTTACTTCCGAAGAAAGAAGGGAGAATTGGGAGAAATTTAATGCATTGATTGGCAAGACTTACCCCTTTAAAAAGGAGGCTTTAAAGAGGATATTCAAAAATCTTCTAAAAAAGCCAGACTTTAAATTGTCTGCCCCTAAGAGGCCAGAAGAAGTGGGTAAGTCTGATCAGCTTAATTATTGCCCTTACCATCAAATGTTGGGTCATCAGCTTATAGACTGTGTTACTTTCAAGGAGTGGCTTGATAGGAATATAAAACTAGGAGCTATAGTGATTCCCAAGGAATACTTAGTGGATTCAGGGCAGGGATCAGCTAAGTGTGTGACTGGTGAGTCTATTGTTCCTACTTCTCCTTTAAACTCTGATTCTACATGGAATATATCTTTATCCCGTTCTTCAAAGAAATTTCTAAATAAACTCTATTTTTCTTCTCTTCTGGAGTCTTTGGGAGCTCAGAAGCCTCTCCAGGTTGATCTGATAGTTCCAGAAGATAGTGTAGAGATGACTCCACCTTCAGAGCTTAAGGGAGCCCAAGTCAACCAGGGTTCTATAGTTCAGGAGAAGGAGGATACTAGAGATTATTTTGTTGCTTTTAGTAGTGTTGATCATGATGTATCTAGTAGAGTTGTGTTTTATGTGGATGGGGAGACTGTTATCTTCAATCCTCTTATATTAGATGACTTTTATTTTGTTCCATGTGATGATATTAAATCAATGAAAAAGGATTCTATGTATATCTTGTCTATTTATGATAGTGATGTTACGGATGACTTAAAAAATATACCTGAAAATGATTCTCTTAATGATCAATTTAATTTGGAAGAATTAAAACATTCTACTGACTATTATTCAGATAGTGATGCCCCTGTTCTTGATTTGTAGGGTACGCCTATCTGTATTGAAGTAGAGATGTCTGTTTCTGAAAATTTAACAGAGATGAAATCAGAGTTAGCTGAGGTTGAAGTAGATAACTTGCCTGTCACTTCTGCTGAAGAGATAGTGCAAATAAAGCTTCGTAGTGAGAAAGTGCTACCACCTCACACTTCTTCTGAAGATAAAGGGAAACAAATTGTTGACGAACCAGAATCTTCTCTTCCACCTCAGCCCGTTCCTCTTCAAGGTCCAATTGAGAGTGGAATACCTAGGGTCGATTACAATGTCCTAGCTCATCTCAGGTAGCTGCCTGCCAAATTGAGTATCTATGATGCTTTAGTCCTTTCCAAAGAAATGAGGGAAGCGTTAATCAAAGCTCTGCTAGATCCGGATATTTGCATGGCCCAATTAGCAGCTGCACAGCCTGATGAAGTTCTTTGTTCTAAAGGAGTTCCTAAAATTTCTTTCTCTGATGAAGATCTATGTTTAGGGACGGCTGATCACAACCGTCTACTATACATAATAGTAAACATAGATAATTTCATATTGTCACGTATCTTGGTTAATCCTGGTGCATCAGTTAATATTATGACTCTCAGAACTCTTATTTGAGAATAGACGTTCGTAAGCTCAATTGAGACAAAATGATCTTACGATGGTTTAACGAAAATGGTGAGAGGGCTTTGGGTTTAGTTACTCTATTGTTGGAGATTGAAGAATTCAAAACTAAAGCAAAGTTTTATATTATAGATGCTACAACATCTTTTAATGCTCTTCTAGGTAGGCCCTGGCTTCACGAATATAAGATGGTTCCTTCATCCCTACATCAGTGCATCAAGTATATTAGAGATGGCGTTGAGCACTATATTAAGGGAGATTTGCAACCATTATCGATTCACGAAGTAGGAATTTATTATGATGCTGCCTACTATTTGCCTAAGAAGCAAATGACTATTTTCAAAGATCTTGAATCGGCCAAAAGTAAAATTGCACTTGAAAGAAAAATGAAAAAGAAATAGAATAAAAAAGAGATGAAGAATATCCCTGCCTTGAAGATAGCATTCGTTGGCATCCTGCTCCTCCCTCACAAAGAGGTGGTAGGATTACCCAATAGAGGCGAGGTAAAGGCAGAGGATGGCAAAATTATGAAAGTGCAAACTATGAGACTATACAAAAGCAAACTCCTACGATACACATTGATTTAGAATTTGGTTCGAAAGATAAATCGTGTGTATCAAAGGCTGAAAATAGTAACAAAAGGCCAAAATTTGAGATCTCTTTGGAACACGATAGTGATGATGACAAAGTTCAGGCAAATATAGGAGATGATTCAGATTTGTCTATCTACAAAAAGCTTAAAGGATATGTGAAAACTTTAGCTCTAACCCCACTATCGCAAGATATTATAGCCAGGTTGGCAGTTAAGGTTTCACCTGCTTTGAGCAATGATTGTAAAACTGCTAAGTTTTTTCCTTTTTCTAGCAAGAATATTAGAACTGATGTACATGTTGATGATTCTTTGATGAATGAAATAGTGGAACTCCCTTTTGATTGGTATCCTTATGGTGTTAAAAATTTAATTGAGCAAGGTCTAACCCCATCTACTTGGACTAAACATCAAGCTCAGTCCTTTGAAAATCTTTGGAATACAGAATATTATAAACCAAAGTTAAGGGTAGGATTGGGCTTTAGTATTGTTTGTCCATTTGATGATGATGATTACTGCTTGGTGATAACTAACAATCTAGGATCTGATCGTCTCTTTATGAAGGACATTAAAATTCTACATGAATTTTGTCTAGAAACTTCTGATGATTCGGATGACTTTCAAGTTAAGAAGGCACCTCCTGAATTTAAAGAGGAAATCCAATCAACTATTGATGAACTGAGAGAAATCAACCTTAGTAATGAAGAAAATCCAAGTCTGACATTCGTAACTTCCTTATTGAACGAGGACGAGTCAACTTAGTCAAGTTACTTTCAGAGTTTAAGGATTGCTTCGCTTGGAGCTATGACGAGATGCCTAGATTATCTCCAAAAAATAGTAGCCCACAAACTTGAAATTCAACCTGACGTAATCCCTGTCAAGCAAGCCCCATGATGCATGCACTTAGAAATTGAACAACAAGTGGTGATTGAAGTTAAAAAACTGATCGATGCAGGCTTTATTTGAGAGGAAAAATATCCCTCTTGGTTCGCTAGCATCGTCCTAAGAAAAAGAAGGATGGTCAAATTCACGTATGCATTGATTTTAGAGATCTGATTAAGGCTTATCCAAAAGATGAGTTCCCGTTACCTATACCAGAACTCATGGTATACATCACCTCTGAGCATGTAATTTTCTCTTTTATGGATGGTTCATCTGGATATAACTAAATCAAGATGGCTCCTGAAGATGAAAAATTCACTGCCTTCAGAACTCCTATAGGGGTCTTCTGTTATAAAGTTATGCCCTTTGGACTTAAGAATGCTGGTGCAACCTACCAGCGAGCTATGACCCAAATCTTTGATGATATAATACACCAACAGGTGGAATGTTATATCGATGTTCTAGTAGTTAAAAGTTATCAAAGGGAAGACCACCTTCATGATCTGAGAATTGTTTTTGAAAGGTTGCGCCATTATGATCTAAAGATGAATCCCTTGAATTGTGCTTTCGAAGTTACTTCAGGGAAATTTTTAAGATTCGTAGTGAGACACCGAG
Source organism: Dendrobium chrysotoxum (assembly GCA_019925795.1). NCBI lineage: Eukaryota > Viridiplantae > Streptophyta > Magnoliopsida > Asparagales > Orchidaceae > Dendrobium > Dendrobium chrysotoxum. Next base: position 30,768,326 of record CM034306.1, on the reverse strand, counting down.
GCATAGAAATTGATCCTTCTAAAATAAAAGCCATCTTAGATATGCCACCTCCTAAAAGTCTTACTCAGTTAAGATCCTTTCAAGGTAGGTTGGCATACCTACGAAGATTCATTTCTAACTTTTTTGGTAGGTGTCAATCATTTGCTGCTTTGTGTAAGAAAGATGCCCAATTTCATTGGGATGAAAAGTGTGAAAATGCATTTGAAAGCATAAAGCAGTATTTGTTAACGCCACCAGTTATAGCAGCTCCTATCCCTAGAAAACCCTTAATACTTTACACCGTAGCCTTGGACAGTTCTCTTGGTGCCTTGTTAGCCCAAACTAATGAGGAAGGAAAGAGAACGCACTTTACTATCTGAGTAGATGACTTCTGCCAACTGAAGCTAATTATCAGCCTATTAAGAAACATTATTTAGCTTTGATTTTTGCTGCCCAAAAATTAAGGCATTACATGTTATCTCATAAGATCAATCTCATTTCCAAAGTCAATCCCCTCCAATACTTGATGACTCGTCCAATATTGTCAAGGTGTTTAGCGAAGTGGTTAATGTTTCTACTTCAATTTGATATCACATTTATACCATTACGTGCTATTAAAGGTCAAGTTGTGGCTGATTTCTTAGTAGCACACCCGATCCCTGCTGAGTCCCCTCTAAATGATGATCTCCCTGATGAAAAATTATGAATTTAGAGGAGCATGAGGGAAATACTTGGTAATTATATTTTGATAGTGCCGCATCATTGTAAAAGATCGGGGAACCCCAGCAGGTAATACCAGGGAAAGCCGGTATCGGTTTGGTTTTCATAACCCCTGAAAAAGGATTGTTACGTTATTCTTACCATTTATTAGAGCCTTGTACTAATAATGAGGCCGAATATGAAGCTCTAATAACTGGTTTAGAATTAGCAATATCAATGGAAATCAGAGAAATCAAGATCTTTGGAGATTCATAACTTATCATCAACCAAGTTGCTGGTATTTATAAAGTCTTGAAACCTAAACTTCTTCCACACCATCAGTACACTATGAAACTTCTCGAGCAGATTCCAAGCATAACTTTATATAGGAAACCCCGTGGAAGAAATTCTATGGTGGATGCCCTTGTAAAGCTCGCAAAGGAATTAGCTTGTATAAAAGAAGAATCAATTTTTATAGAAGTTCAAGGTCGTAAGATCTTGTCTCTTATAGGCTTTGAATATATCAATAAAACATTTCCTTCTGAGGGTGAGATCGTTCTTGCTATTGATGATGAGGTGGTTGACAAGAGGCAACCTTTCATCGACCATTTGCAAGAAAGCAAACTCCCTCTTGAAAAATCTGCCACAGTTCAAATTAAGAGAAGGGCTCTTTCTTATACACTGATAAATGGCATTTTGTACCACTGGTCTTTTGATCAATTGTGGCTGCATTGTCTTAATAAACAGGAAACTCAAAATATCGTGACCGAGATACATGCTAGATTGTGTGGTGCCCACCAATCTGGCCCCAAAATGAAGATGAAAAATAAGAGACTGGGATATTACTGGCCCTAAATGATTGACGACTGTATGTCTATTGAACGTCGTTATCACTAGTGCCAAGTACATGGTGCAGTCCTGCACCAACCTCCTAATGTCCTACATCCGATAATTGCTTCATGGACTTTTGAAAGCTGGGGTACAGACATCATTGGCCCTATCGATCCTCCCTCTTATAAAGGTCACCAGTTCATTCTAGCAGTGATAAATTACTTCTCAAAATGGGCAGAAGCTATTCCACTACGAGAAGTTAAAACTCACAACGTACTCCAATTCTTTTGAGACCATATTATATACCGATTCAGAATTCCTCATCGAAATATATTCGATAATGGTCCTTTTTTCAAAAGTACAAAAATGAATAATTTCACTAAACGTCATAATATTGATTAGAGATACTCCACAAGCTATTACCCACAGGCGAATGGATTGGCGGAGGCCTTCAATAAGACGTTGGTAAGAATTCTAAAGGAAATTCTAGAGGACAATAAGCCACAGTGGCACGAAAAGTTAGGGGAGGCTTTGTGGGCTTATCGAACCACATGTAGAACCCCAACTCAGTCTATATCATTTGCTTTAGTCTTCAGGGCTAAGGCTATTCTCCCTTTAGAGGTACAGCTTCCCTCTTTAAGGGTTCCAATTAACAATAATATCACATCTGAACAGAATGACTGACTTTGACTAGAAGAACTTGAAGGTTTAGAAGAGAAGTGATTGCAAGCTCAACAAGACCTCGAGTTATATAAATCCCGTATGGATCAAGCACATGATAAAATGGTCCGTCCTAGAACCTTTTGAGTAGGAGAGCTGGTGTTGGTCTTACATAGACCTATCCTAACCTATCCTAACCCATCAAAGGTTTGGTGGTAAATTTGAGCCTACGTGGGAAGGTCCTTTTGTGGTGGAGAAAGTTTACCAAGGGGGATCTTACCAATTAGTGGATTGTAAAGGTGATCATCATATGTTGCCCATCAATGGGCGGTATCTTAAGAAATACTTTGTGTAATGACATTGTTATGAAGATTTGCAATAAGATTACAAATTTCTCAGCATACACGTTATTCTTAAGCTTATGAATGTGACATGTTCTGGGTCCAAACAGTTTATGTATTTCTTTTGAAAATCAAAATTTCGTAAAATCTGAAGTGATTGTGATATCTATAATGTTTGTAGAAATCTCCTTTTGTTTTTTTTATATATGATGATTCGGTATAAAAACGTAATCCCCAGTGGAATATTTATAAGTTATAGAAATCATCTTTAATGGAGGAGAAAACAAATTTTCAATCCAAAGAATTTCAAGGCTATCATTCTTCTGAATGTTTTCCCTTCCCTTCTAGAAAGTGACACAGACAAAAGCTTTGATCTCTAGTAGAACATTAGCAATTTGTTAATGTCATTTGTGATGAAGGGAAAAGAAATTTTAAAAGAAATCAAATATTCATTAAAATTCATAAATCTGACAAAAATCTTAAATCTGTCTTTAGGTCTAAGCCCACTTTTACGGCATCCTACTAACTTCTAGCTTAAGTTCACTTTTACGGTAGCCATCCAGTTTAAATCTGTCTTTAGGTCTAAGTCCGCTTTTACGGTAGCCAACCTGATTAAATCTAAAATCCATCCTTAGGCCTAAGTCCGCTTTTATGGCATCATATTGACTTCTGGCTTAAGTCCGCTTTTTCGGTAGCCATCCTTAAATCTTTCTTTAGGTCTAAGTCCGCTTTTATGGCATCCTATCGACTTCTCGCTTAAGTCTGCTTTTACGGCAGCCATCCAGTTAAATCCATCTTTAGGTCTAAGTCCACTTTTACGGCATCCTATTAACTTTCGGCATAACTTCTCTTTTACGGCAGCCAACCTGATTAAATCTTAAATCCATCCTTAGGTCTAAGTCCACTTTTACGGCATCCTATCGACTTCTAGCTTAAGTCTTCTTTTACGGCAGCCATCCTTAAATCCGTCTTTAGGTCTATGTCCACTTTTACAGCATCCTATCAACTTCTGGCTTAAGTTCGCTTTTACGGCAACCATCCAGTTTAAATCCGTCTTTAGGTCTAAGTCCGCTTTTACGGAATCCTATTGACTTTCGGCATAAGTCCGCTTTTACGCCAGCCAACCTGATTAAATCTTAATTCCGTCCTTAGGTTTAAATCCTCTTTTACGGCATCCTATCAACTTCTAGCTTAAATCCACTTTTACAGCAGCCATCCTTAAATCTATCTTTAGGTCTAAGTCTACTTTTATGGCATGCTATTGACTTCTGGCATAAGTTCACTCTTACGGCAGCCATTCTAAATTTTTTTATAAGCACCCACTTAATCGTATCCATCCTCTTGGACTAGAAAGAAGACTCTAGTCTTCTCAAAATTATATTCAAATCTAAATCACATCAACTCTACTCTTACATGCCTTTCAAATAATATTCAAATCATTATCTTTAGCTCAACTATTTCGTACCTTGACTTTACTAAATGATACTAATTTAATTAGTTATCATTTTGCTAAAGCCATCATTACTAACATCAACCTTTAAATCAATTCATCAATTCAAACTTCTATAAACTTTTCATTCTAATGATTTATCAAAGCTTAAAATTCTTTCAATTCATATATTCAGAACTTCAACTTTAATTTTTTGGATCGAGTTGATTGTTTCGGTCAACACCAATACGCACGATAAACTTTGGCAAGTTTATCTTGCCTATTTGGAGTCCATTTGTTGACCTCATTATTGGAGGTCAATTCTCTTCAAAACTCATTCTTAGCACCTAGGACATCTTAGCCTAGTATAGATGTCATTCTTTTAGGACTCCCCTTCAGGTGGATACCCACTGATGCAGCCCCGACTCGATTATTCGACCAAAATTGTAACCAATTTTAACATAATTTGAACAAAATTAAAGCATCACGAGCGAATTAAAATAGAATTAGTTTTGGTTAAATTAAGCAAATAAATGAAATTTAGCTTGAATTAAAATTTTAAATAAATTTGTTTAAACTAACATATATAATTTCATTAAAATAATTTCTCTATCCCCCCCCCCCCCCGCCCCCCAACCACTCTTGCCTAGGCTCTCATACGGACCAAACTCCCCCCTCTCACAATCTCCCTCTCCTCCCAGTTCGCAAGAAGCAAAAACCCCAGGCCCTCGTCCCTCCCTACAGTTCGCAAACGGCCTCACCCCGCTCCCTCTCTTTGGTTCATTCTCAAGAGCCCCAGGCGAAGCTCCCCATTCGCCCGTCTCCTATCATTCGCAAAACTCAGGTTCATCTGCTCCCTTTCCGGTCTCCCTCTCTCTCAAGTGAGAAGCCCCAGGCGAGCCCTAGGTCCCATCTGCCTCTCTTGCTCCCGTGGACAGCAACCCTAGCTGACGCCTCCGTCGCTGCCGCTTGCCCTAATCGCCGGCCATTCTTGGCTATAGGTGTGCTTGTCTTATCTTATAAATTTCCCTATCATATTATGCCTTATTTGTGGGATCTTGTTATCAGATTATTCTTCCTATATGTATGCACAGAATCTAAGTTCATCTTTTCTTTATTTCTTTAGGAAAAAGAATGAGGGCTTTAAGTTTTACTTTCCAAAGTTATAGTTGCTGAAATCTGTGTTTCTTTTAAGAAGTTTATATGCTAAAAGAAAAGAAATAGATTTTATTTGCTCACGGTAAAGTATATCTTCTTGTGGAGAGACAAAAAAATAGGATTATGAATTCGTTCCTTCCTCTAAAATTTGATGGTGGATGTATTGCATTCCATTAGATGGTTACATTTCTTTCTATTTTCTCTTGAAAGAGAAGTTGTTATTCCTCAAAGGTCAAAATCATGAACTCTTGAAGCAAATTGTAAGGGGCTGGTTTTGAATGCTTGTACTTATGCCCATATTTTATTGTCAAAATGATTCTTCGAATATTCCTTAAAATGCTAATGAGCATAGGTCACTCGTATACTTACATTATTGTGTGCTTCATCATCAATTCGGAGACACTTTTATGTAAATTCAAGTTTGAATGACCTTACTTCCTTCTCTTTAAGAAAAGCTTTCTTATCAAGGTCATTCATGCGAAAGAATTAGAGAATACTTGGAGAGAAATTTGATTATTTAATTTTCCCATAATATGACATTGGTTTTGATTTTTTGATAAAAGGTGGTCGTGCACATTTGAAGTTATGTGAGGTTTATGAGTTCATTGGAAAGTCTGTGCATGCGTTATAATTTAATTTTGAAAGTTTGTATTTCAAATGCAAGGTCGCAAGCTTTATGTTGGAGAAACCATTCATTGTTTTCTTCTTTTTCACTTATGAGTATGCATAAGTCTCTTATAAAATGCCTTGGAGAGTTGGGGAAATTTCGTTTGCTCTAAATATATGTTTTGATTAGACCCAAATATGATTTTGCTTCATGATGGTTGGAATATTTTCTTGAATTTTTGTTTGTTTTGGAAAGTAACATGTAAAATGCTTTGAAGAGAGAATTGTGTGTTTTTAAAAATAAAGTGTTTGATGATTTTGTGTATGTTAATAGAGAGACGAAATGTGCAAAGGTGGAGATGTAGTGGAACTTGTGTATATTTTGGAAGAGAGAATTGTGGAGTTTTGAAAGATAAAGTGTATAGGGTTTAAAAAGTAAATTTTGAGTTTTTGAAAAGAGTAAAGTATGTTTATATTGGAACACGAAATGTGTAAAAGTTGTATGCGATTTTTGAAGGTGATTCGTGTATGTCTCGAAAGGTGAAATGTGTCTATAATTCAGAAAGGTGATTTGTGTATTTCTTTGAAAAGTGAAATGTGTATGGAAAAGTAAAATGCATGATATTGTGAGAAAGGTGTATGTTGGAAAACTAAGAATGATAAAAATGTATTTGTATTAAAAAGTGAAGCTTGAGTGTGTTTTGAAAAGTGAAAATTTGTGGGTTTTGAAAAAGTGAAAGTACATGTGTCTTTGGAAATTAACATATGTATGTTTTGGAAGGTGACGGGTCTAAGTGTGGAAAAGTAAAGTGTTTGTGTTTGTGGAAATTGTGTGTGTTTTCGAAAGGTGAAATTGTGTATGTGTAAATCAAAGTGTGGGTGTATCTTTGGGAAGATGAAAACATATGTGTTTTGAAAAGTAACATGTGTATATGTTTTTGAAGTGTGTATGTGTAAGTCGAAAAGTAAAGTGTATGATTTGAAAGGTAAAGAATCTTGATGAGTATGTGTTTCGAAAGGTGGATTTTATGTGTTTTGGAAAGGAAATTGAAACAGTGGGCATTGAAAGGTAAAGTGTATGAAAATGAAAAGTAAGGGTTGGAATGTGAGAATTAACGTGTGTGTGTGTTGAATGATGGTTTAAATGTGTGATTATTGAAAGTTGAATTATTTTGAATGGTGAGGTATATGATTAAGTGAATAGTAAAGTGGGCCTTGTATGAGTTGAAAATGAAATGAAAAGTAAAGTGCATGATTGCTGAAGGTTGAGGCGTTTTGGAAATTTGAGGTGTGGGTATTGGAGAGTGAGTTAGTTGGGTATTTATTAGAAATGAAAGTTTAAAGAAAGCAATACCCCTCTTTCTCTCTCTCTCTCTACCCCTCTCTTTCTCTTTCTTCTACTTCTCCCTTCTTGTGCCTCGAGGTGAATGTTGGAAAAATAAATAGTATGTTTTCAAAAGGGAACAGTTCAAAAGGTAGACAGCTGCACCGGTGTTCAAGCATGAGAAAAGGTACATTTTATTTTTATTAAATTTTAGTTATTTCATTATTAATTATTAAATGGGCTTCTAATTCCCTATTTTCTCTTCTTTATTTGCATGAATTGCGAGGAATGGTACCTATTGAGTGAACAAAAGGAAATGTACCAAAGGCGTTAGTCGCCTCATTCCAACCGGGTAGAGGTACTACGGGCGGAACCACCGGGTCATAGCCCTCGGTGTTGTAGGTTTTCTTAAAACTTAGAAAGCCCCTAGGATGCCGTGGTGTAGTCTGTGTGAACCCTTCCCTTTTAGGTCCTTGTAGCAACTTCAATTTTATTAGGATTATTTTATTATTACTATTAGATCTTTGAACCCCTGTACACGTGCGTAATGTCCTAAGGGTTAGTGGTAACAAAATTTCTTTATCTCATTCAACATTAGTGAGGATGCATGCACACTTTAGGGTAGAAACACAGAACATAGAAAACTTAGTGACATTTTCCTTAGGATTAGTGTATATTATTAATACTACCTTAATTAAAGCTAATCAAAATTAAATAATCAATTAATAAAAATTTCAAATACACTAATGATAATTCAGATAAAAATGCACCTAAACAAAAAAAATTTAAATAAATATATATATTCTCAAATAAAAGACATATATAAATGAATATTAAAATCACAAATATAACTAACATGACCCAACATATATTCAAATCATAAAAAAATAAAAGTCATAACAAATAAGAATATTAAGATCATGATTAAAATAACATACAATCAGATGAACATGAGGATTAAGTACAACCATAAATAAATAATCATTGATTTAATAAAATTCAAAAATTTCATAAAATTTTTGTAACAAACTAAATATACAAACCTAAGATGAATTTCATAAATAAGTTAAATATTGAACCAATAATGAAAGAAAATTCCATAAATTATTAAAAAAAAATTCAATAGATCATTTAAAATTCAATAAAACATCAAAAATCTAATAAATCATTAAAAAAATCCAATAAGTATTAAATATTCTATAAATCATTAAATTAAATAGGCTAAAAAAAATGGTTGATTAAAATACCCTAAGAACCAATCCTACTAATCAACTTTAACATTTAAAATTCAATTTAAAATGAACTTCTAAAATATGAAAAATATTAAAAGTTAAATTTAAACATAAAACTTCCCTTGACCCTTCAACACACTAATTTCAATCAATAGAAAACTTTAACTAAAAATAAACTTAGGATACATCCAAACCAAATAGCCTACTACACACACTTAGATCAGTTTGCTAGGACAACCGAATCTAGCTTTAGGTTAGGCATGTGTTTACTTTCTTGTTGTTATGTAATGAGCTTTCTGGTGGTTCTCATTGCATGCTGGTTGTAAATATGATCGATGTGTGTGTTTATTTATTTATATATGTAATCTGAGAATTGATGCGATGGGCGATAGATTACTCCTAGGCTAGGAACAATCTGGATGCTCACAGAATTTTATGCAGGTGGCCATGCTCATGTAGGGCTAAATCAAAGGGGGCAAATTAAAGATTTAAATTGACATAAATTTTCTGCAGGTGCTTCAAAAAATGCTAAGCCCCCTTAAAATTAAAAGAATATGGCCAAGATGATATAACGTTCTCATTGTTACATCTAATTAAAAGAATAGTTGAATTTTTAAAACTTCATTTCTATTTTTGAACACATTTTATAGAATTTCATATTCATCTTTCGAGATGAGATGTTATTCTTTGAACTGTATTTGATCATAGAAATATCATTTTTTTTAAAATCCTATTTTGATATTGAATCCATTATAGAATATTGTATCAGTCTCCCGAGACTGTACTTTATTCTCAATGTAGTATTCGATTACAAAATAGGAGAAATCAAAATCTGCGTGGCGGTAAATTTTCTCCCACCAGGTGTGGAGAGAAATAGGGGTAACATCCAATCACACACAATACATATGCGAGACTCAAACCCAGGATCTCTTAATGGGTTTCCCATTGCTCAAGAAAGCAAAGTAGATCAAGCACGGTCATATCATGTGAAAATTATTAGGTATAAATAAATGAAATTATACTCATAACTTGCAATTTATTATAGTAGATAGGAACCTGTTTACTTCATCAACATAAACAAAATATATTTTATAAATTTTTAAAATACTATTAATATTAAAGATTATATACTGATGTACTTACTTATCTAAACCATAAATTATTTAGATTTAAAAAATTTTCTAAAATAACTCTTAAATTAATATATATTTTTTTAGTAGTTGTTAGAAATGCATCAAGATTGTAAACTATTAATTAAGTATGATCAAGTCATACTTATGGCCAAACATAGAAGGTTTCAAACTAAATGAAAATATGAGAGCAAAAATAAATCCTCTATTTTGTGAATTTATACTTAAAATTGAAACTGAAGATGCAGAGGAAGTTGGAGATGGATATTTTTATAGCAAAATTTTTAAAATAAGCTTAATCAAAGTTTGTAATAAGTGAATAAGCACATAATTAATAAAATTTCAAAGGAGGTAAAGTCACTTGTTTATTGGGCGACTTTGACCCGAGTCACATAGTCAATAGTCAATGTGGCATGATGACAGGGCATAACTAAGTTACCCGTTAAATGGGTGACTTATGCCTTGGTAAAAATCCCCCCGATCCTTCTAGCTTCTTCTCCTTATTCTCTTGTCATCGAAGCTCGTCTGTGCCCTAGCTTGTTGTTCGCGCTTGGCCGACTGTTTGGACACATTTGGTAAGTAGAAATTTTATTTTATTGTTTTTTTTTGTTATTTGTTGTAAATACGTTTATTCTTTGGCGGAGTTAAAACTTAAGAGAGAAATGGAGTAATAGTGGTTGTAGATTTTTTGTGCTAGTTTAGTGGTTGGTTTGTGCTAGATTTTTTGTAAAATTTTTAGATCTAGTTAGGAAGAAAGGATTTCATTTAATATTTGTGAGATTGTTTTTTTATTTTATGTTATAATGATGATGGGGTTGATGTTCAAACAAAATTTGTAAGTTTTGTGAGTTATGTTAGAAGTAGTTTCGTTAGAATTTTTTTTGTGATTATTTTTTATAATGATATAGTTTATCTCATAAAAATGTTGAGATGCACTAGAACAAATGGAGAAAAAATTCAAAATTTTTGTTTAAAATTTTTTATTACAAAAGTAGTATTAAGATTAAATATAAGTTTCTGTAGCGAAGTGATACATATTTTGGATTTATTTATTATATAAAGGATATTTTTGTAGTAATAGTAGGCATTCTAGTTATAAGTTTTGAGTAGAAATATGAATGTTTTAGTGAAACATAGAAGTTCAATAATGAGTAGTCGAAGAGCAACCTTCATACTAATGTATGGAGGTGAATTAGAAGTGGATGTAAATTTTACGCCGACATATTATGGGGGTAGGAATCATCCTCTATAAGTGCCAAGAAATATCAACTTAAAGCAGCTTATGTTATGGATTCTCAGAGCCCTCAAGTACGATCCATCAAAGATTTCTGTCAACTTAGTTTGTCGAGTGCCTGTCGGTAATGAGTTCGTCCATTCACATGTTGAGGATGATGAGGTATATGAAGTTCTATATATTATGCCAACCTACTATAGAATTTTGCATCATATTCGTTGAAGTTGAAGAGATAAGTTTGATGCGAGGTAATGCAGAGCCACAAAATTCTCAAATATATGAATCTTCGACCCACAGTGAAAGGGTTGAAGTGGTTGATGATGCTACAAGGCTAGAACCAAAAGAAGAGCCTATTCACCAGTATGTTCCCTATAATTCATACTATTAATTGTCCAACATATGAATTTTTCATTAATTAATAAATCATGAAGAATGTTTTAAATGCAGCGATATAGAGAACCAACAGATGTAGGAAGCTCCTAGCTCTTCAACACAATATATCCCTTATGTTGATTATGGTTATGAGACTATGAGTAGTGGTTGTAGCAAGCAGTATTTTGATGATGTTGGTAATCTGTTACAAGAGTTGAATGATAAAGTTGAAGTAATTAATGAAGATATTTGTAATGTCATTAAATATTACTGCTCGAGATCAATTGGCATTAAGGACATAATGGTGGCCAATAATAGCTATGTCGACACTTGTTGGACTACATAACAATGGGATGAGGAAGTTGACTTTGAGGATGTCTCTAACAAGGTGATAATGGAGTATGACTTCTCGATTCCTACCAAATAAATTGAAGGAATGTGCTTCACACGAAAGGTTGATTTCCAATTAGCTATACAAGGATGTACAATCATAAATAATATTTAATATATTATTATCACATCAAATAGAAAGAAATTTATTATTGCATGTGCAAGGCATGATTGGTCAGTGTCTCCTTACCTATGGCGGTTGCATTCTGCTCAAAGTAAATATTTAGGTGGCATATAGAAAATCTCATCTATCAAGTACCAACATACATGTGTCAATCCAATTCTTGAAAGTGGCTACCGTCAGTGCAGTTCATAATTTATAAGTTTCTACATAGTACCCACCATTAAAAATAGATAGACTTGAGGCCCAAGGAAAAAATTGGTCGAGTGGAAGCTAAGTTCAACATAAAAGTTTCAGATATGAAGGCTTTAGATGCTCTAAAGAAGGCTATTAAGGCTATTTTTTACATTTAGGAGGAGTCATACCAAATTATGAACTTGTTAATGGATGTTATTGCCTCTGCTATGCTAGAAACTATGTATATAATTCAAATCACATAAATAAATAGATTTTAAAGACTTTTCTAGGCATTCGGTCCTTCTATAAGTGGGTGTACCTATTGGCGGTCTATTCTTAGTCTTAATGGAACATTCCTGCTTGGTAAGTATTAAGGAATGTTATTAATTATAGTTGGGTTGGATGCTAATAATGGATTATTTCTGCTTTCCTTCTCTATAGTTGAGTCAAGAGTGTACTAAATTATGGATTTTGTTCCTTAGGAAAATGCATGAGCTTCTTCTGGTAGTTGCAATTAGGTAAAATCTCTTTATCATCTTTGATGAACATGTTAGTTTTGTTTGAGGATGTAGGGAATTTTTCCCTACTGTAACTCATCGGCACTGCTTAAAACATCTACATGAAAATTTTAAGAAAGGAATATGACAATTGGGATTAGGTGATATTTAATTTTTTTACCAAAAAATCTATACAACTAACAATTCAGACGACCTTTGTGTTTATAATAGATGCATGACAAATATCAATAAAGTCAAGGTTAATATCAATCAATGGTTGGTAGAGTGAGATATGACCTGATGGTCTTTAATGCTTGATGGTGGTTTTATATATGGAATTATGACAACAAATACCACCAAGTCATTTAATGGTGTATTAAGCTCGGGGTTTGCTGGTTTAAGCCTTGATCACAGTCATATATATAACATAGTTACAATGTTCATACTGTAGTTAAAGTTTATTACAGCTGAGGATCGGCAAAATAATTATTTCTTACCCCCACATATTCTTTCATCTCTTAAAAGAGTTGAGGAAGAGGCAAGAAGATTGCCAGAACTAATCCGTTTTAATAAGAATGAATTCTAAGTTGTTGACATGTCCCCTAGATCATATCATGTTGACTTAATTGATTGAAGAAGATGTATGTATAGTTATGGGAAACCATTATTATACCATATTCCATGTATACATTGCGTCTGTTATGTGGCAATGTTAAGACGAAGCCATTTAGATTATGTATCTGCATACTATAATATGAGCAATTACAAATTTAGTTATTTCACCAAAATTTGCCACATCCCCAACAAAGAAAACTATGACCATCATGGCCCCATTATAGGCTGATATTCTCTTCTCCCTCCAAACTACAGAAGGTGGTGCGGTCATCCAAGGATAACTCATTATCACAATACAATGGATGAATCACGACAATGTACTAACAGAGTTTGTGGAGCATGTCATACAGTTAGACATAATCGAGCCACGTATCCAGTTAGACTTGGTCGTAGGACCTAGGGTTTCAAGTGTTTGTTGATGTACTACATGTTGAACATTATCATGTAATGTGTGTTTACGTATGATTAGTGAGGTTAATCATGTATTTCGTTGATGTTAGCATTTGCTAGATGATTCCTCTTAATATAATTAGCACTATCATATATCATGTGTTATGATGATGCTTTTTTTTTAAGTGGACATTTCACATATGATGCTTTTTAATATTCTAAAATTCATTTTTTTTAGCAGAAAGAGGTAGAAAAATTAACAATTTCTATTTTAATGATCATGTATGCTGAATATCTTACCAAATTTTGATATTGCTTTTTATGGTGTAGATTTGTAGATGTCTATGAATAGTTGGAAAATGGTGGAGTTGCACTTGCTTGATCCAGTTCTATGATAGTTCGGCTTCTGCCCTACTACTGATGTCTGACCTATAGAACTCAACTTTAAAAGAGTAGATGGTCGTGGAAAGTTAGACATGGATTAGATGTTGTACCATCATGCTCACATTTCCATATGGGAAAGTAGGAGAGACTAGTAGTTATCGGCGAGCATCTTGGTGATGGCAGTAACTATGTTGTGAATCAGTACCTGTAATTATATAATTCATGATGCACAATAAAAGTTCGATAGGGATGTTAAGCCCTGATGAACTAGTCCCGAGGTTAACCAAGAGGGGGGGTGAATTGGTTATTTAAAAATTTGAGAGCAACAGGAAGAATCTTTTCGATGATTTACAGCAGAAACAAGTAAACACATAAAGAAAAAGATCAAACACAGATTTCACCCAAGTAGATAATAACAGAAAAATAAAGTGAAGAAAATAATCAGAAAGAACACACCAGATTTTATAGTGGTTTGGTCAACATGACCTACGTCCACTCCCTGGAGCCTCTCCTCCGGGTATTGCACTAACACAAAAGTGACTCTCCTTCTACTCCCACAGTAAAGTCAAGAAGCCTGTACAAAACTCCTTTCCACCAACCCGATAAGGCAGAGAACCTGAACTCCTTTCGCTTCATCCTGAAGCGGGTAGAGAACCGGACTCCTTTCGCATCCTCCTGACGCAGGCAAAGAACCTGAACTCGTTTCAATTCCTCTTGAAGCGGGCAGAGAACCCGGATCTTCTTGCGAATGATCCTCCCACAAAGAACACCGACAGTACGAGAGACGACGAACGGAGAAGAAGACTCTGATCTTTGCTTGGAGCAACCTTTGTGAATCCCTCACAAACTTCCCCTCACAAGATCCTCTCTCTCTCCCAAACTCTCTCTCTCTCTAGGGTTTCTCTGTAAAGGAAACTGGTAAAAGATTTTTCTTGTTGGAACAAAAAGATCTTTTATAGGAGGGCTCAAAATTTGCCCTAAATCTCAACTGGTCGGCCAATATCTACGATCAGTTCAAAATCACCTATTTCAACCTGGATGATCTGACTCTTCTAGATGATTAGTACAAAAAATTATTAAGATCGTCCCGTACGATTCTGCGATTGTCCGGGACAATTAGTGTAAATTCAGGAATTTCGTCCAGAAGACTGCTCTGGTTGTCCAGAGGAACTTCTGCTGGACGACCTAAAAATGACTTGATCGTCCAGGATGATATTGATATCATCCTGTACGATTAGTTCAAAAAGTGTCAAAATCATCCTGATCACCGCTCTAGACGTACAAGTGAAACACACTGGACGATCATGATCATCCCGGATGATCTTAAATCATCCCGGATGATATGATCGTATCAATTAAATATTAATTACTTTCCTTAATCACCAGACTAATTTAGGCATGATTGTACTGGATCGTGCAAGACGATACATGTATCGTCCGGGATGATCAGATCAAATCTCAAAAAATAAAACTTGCCCAACTTGATCTGGCGGCTGAGAATTTCTAATTTGAGCCTATCATCCCATACGATGTATGGATCGTCTAGGAAAATTGGCTTAATCAGACAGACATAACTTGGTCGCCCTAATTAGGGTTTCTGTGTTCACTTGTTCGTTCAGGACGATGTGAATATCGTCCAGGACAATCTGAATAAAAATTGAACAGAAACTCTAATTCACTCAAGCTCTCCCCCAAATCAAGTTAGGCAAGTTTTATTTTTAGAGATTTGATCTGATCGTCCCGGATGATACGTGTATCATCCTGGACGATCCAGTACAATCATGCCTAAATTAGTCTGGTGATTAAGGAAAGTAATTATTATTTAATTGATACGATCACATCATCCGGGATGATCGCAAGATCGTTCGAGACGATCATGATCGTCTAGTGTGTTTCAGTTGTACGTCTAGAGCGATGATCGGGATGATTTTGGCAAATTTTGAACTAATTGTACAGGATGATATCCGTATCGTCCTGGACGATCAAGTCATTTTAGGTCGTCCAGCACAAGTTTCTCTGGATGACCAGACCGATCTTCTGGACAAAATTCTTGAATTTACACTAATCATCCCGGACGATCGCAGAATCGTATGGGACGATCTGAATAACTTTTTCCACTGATCGTCCAGAAATGCCAGATCGTCCAGGCTGAAATAAGTGAATTTGAACTGATCGTAAAGGACGATCGATAGATCATCCTAGATGATATTTGCCGACCAGTTGATATTTAGGGCCAATTTTAAGCCCTCCTATAAAAGATCTTTTTCTTCCAACAAGAAAATTTTTTTGCCACTTTTCTTTACAGAGAAACCCTAGAGAGATAGAGAGTTTGGGAGAGAGAGAGGATCTTATGAGGGGGAGTTTGTGAGGGATTCATAAAGGTTGCTCCAAGCAAGGATCAGAGTCGTCTTCTCTATTCGTCGTCTCTCGTCTTCTCGGTGTTCTTTATGGGAGGATCGTTTGCAAGACGATCCGGGGTTCTCTGCCCGCTTCAGGAGGAAGCGAAAGGAGTTCAGGTTCTCTGCCTGCTTTAGGAGGAAGTGAAAGGAGTCCGAGGTTCTCTGCCTGCTTCAGGAGGAAGTGAAAGGAGGTTAGGTTCTCTGCCTCATCGTGTCGGTGGAAAGGAGTTTTTATGCAGGCTTCTCCGCCTTGCTATGGGAGCAGAAGGAGAGTCACTTTGAGTTAGTACAATACCCAGAGGGGAGGCTCCGGGGAGTGGACGTAGGTCAAGTTGACCAAACCACTATAAAATTTGGTGTATTTTTTCTGATTATTTTCTACACTTTATTTTTCTATTATTAACTGCTTGGGTGAAATCTGTGGTTGATCTTTTCATTTATGTGTTTACTTGTTTCTGCTGCAAATCATCGAAAAGATTATTCCTGTTGCTCTCAAATTTTTAAATAACCAATTCACCCCCCTTTTGGTTAGCCTCGGGACTAATTCATCAGGGCTTAACATCCATATCAAACTTTCAAGTGGTATCAGAGTGGGAATCATAAAATCTAGTTTTGAAAAACTTTTGAATTTGATCCATGTCTAACTTTGGTAATCATACTACGGCTGAAGGTTATTCAATTACTTAACCGCAATTGTTTGATAGCATACCTTTTAATTTTTGGAAAACTCGCATGTCCACTTTTCTTCAATATATAGATTATCGCATGTGGATGCTCGTTAAGGATGGCTATGAACTACTGTTTAGAATGATTAACAATGTTAAAACTGAACTTCCCTTCACTGATTAGACTTTTGATGATCGTGACTTAGCCCAACTGAATGCCAAATATTTGAACTATTTTTTTTGTGCTTTAAAATCTGAGGATTACCTGCGTGTTTCTACTTGTACGATTGGCAAAGAAATTTGGGATATATTGTGCATCACTTATTAAGGTATAACTGAAGTCAAACAGTCTAGGTTAAACATATTGCTTCATGACTATGAACTTTTTTGCATGAAACCTACTGAATCCATTTCTGAAATGTATATGAGGTTCACTCAAATTGTCACTTCTTTGCATGTCTTAGGAAGAGAACTTACAAACTATGAAAGAGTGAACAAAATTCTTAGATGCTTGCCTTCTTTGTATGATGCTAAAATAACTGCAATCACTGAATCTAAAGATTTGAATACTTACTCTATTGATAGCTTACTTCGATCACTCAATGCATACGAGCAAGGGGTGAACCAAAGACAGCTTGATGCAGGTGAGAAGAAGAAGGAGAAAACTGTGGCGCTGAAGGCCAATGAAACTGACATTGATTCTTCCGGGACTGATAGCGATGATGTTGCCTTAATCACTAGGCAATTCAAAAGCTTTTTAAAGAAGAAACATAAGAACTTTCGGAAGTGGAATAAGGGTAAGTCCAGTAAAAATTTTAAGGGTTCGTCTGATACTGTTTGTTTTGAATGCATGAAGACTTGACACATTAAGGCTGATTATCCTACACTTAAACCTCACCCAAGCAAGGAGAAGGGTGAGGAGAAACACAAGTTCATAAATGATAAGAAGCAGATTCAGAAGGCGTTCTGGGCAGATTCTGTATCCGACTCCTCTGAGACTAAAGCTGAAGAGGAGGAAACTAATTTGTGTCTGATGGCTGATGATCATCCTGGTCAGTTTAACCAGGAAGAGGTATGTGAGCTTACTTACGATCAATTATTTGAAGTGTCCGAAAGAATTCATGCATCGTATAGGAAGCTCAACAAAACTCATGCTAGCCTGAAACTAGAACTTTTAAATTTACAAAAAGAGCATGAAATTTTAATTAAAGACCATTCTACTGTTGATTGCAATCACATGTCTTTACTTGATGAATTTGATGAGCTGAATAAGAAGCATTCTGATTTAATTGTTAAACATGATTTACTAAAAACCTCGCATGTTGATTTAGAGAAAGCTTTCAAAGAATTAGATAATCTGGCATGTGAAGTGGAGAGTAGCAATGGTGCATTGAAATTTAAAATTACAAGTCTTAACAAGGAGAATAAATTTTTAAGAGTGAAAATCAGTGCTTTTGAGAAAAATGAAACACCTCCTACTTTTGCACAGTTTTATGCACCTCCACCTTTTGAAGAATCAGTTTTAAAATCATCAACGCATGTTTCATACAAACCTGGGAAGAGGCACTATCACCTATGTAGATTAGTTAACCCTTTTCCTGGTGTTAGATGTTTTTCTTGTGGCATGTTAGGACATATTTCTCACACCTGCACTGTTCACCGTAGTACACATTGGGTGTGAAGGCCCAAATTGCCTATCTCATAGTACAACACACATGCATTGCATTCCTCTTTTCATAAGAAGGGTTCCTAAATCTGACTTTTGATGAATTTATAGGTGTGCTCTCACACAAGACCTCATGAGAGCATGTGGTACTTGGACAACGGATGTTCTAGACACATGACTGGAGATATAAATCAGTTCATTTCATTGGAGGCTAGGGCTAGAGACAAGGTTACACTTGGAGATAACACCACCAGGAGGGTGGTAGGTTCAGGTATAATTAGTGATTCAAAGAATTTTATGATTGACAATGTTTTTCTTGTACATGGACTGAAACACAACCTACTGAGCATCAGTCAACTCTGTGACAAAGGATATAACATCAAATTCCTTCCCACTTGCTAAATTTTAAGCTTAAATGATAAAATTATTTTACAGGGATAATGGATCAACAATATCTACATGCTAGATGTAAGTTGCTTTAAAGATGATGTTTCAATTTGCTTAAAAACTACTGTTGATGAGTCTTAGTTGAGACATTGGAGATTCTGTCATACCAGTATGAAAACCCTTAGGAGAGTCACCCAAAAGGACTTAGTTAGAGGTGTCCCCAAGCTTAAGTTCACTATGGACCACCTGTGTGATGCCTGTCAATTAGGGAAGCAAGTCCAATCCTACTTTCACTCTGTTAACGACATTAGCACCTCTAGACCTTTAGAAGTCCTTTACATGGATCTCTTTAGACCCATTAGCACTGCCAGCTTAGGGGGGAAATTCTATGGTTTTGTGATTGTTGATGATTACTCAAGGTTCACTTGGATTAAATTTCTATCACATAAATTTGAGACATTTGATGAGTTTAAGTCCTCTACTTGGATTCAGAGGAAGTTAGGTTGTGAGATCTTGACTATTCATAGTGATCATGGTGGAGAGTTTGAAAATATAAAGTTCGAAAGTTTTTGTGAGGAGCAAGGGATTAGTCATAATTTTTTAGCTCCTAGGACCCCTCAGCGGAACGGGGTAGTTGAAAGGAAGAACAGGACCTTAGTAGAAGCTGCTAGAGCCATGCTTGCTGAGTATTCACTTTCAAAATACTTTTGGGCTGAAGTGGTGAACACTGCCTGTTATGTGCTGAATAGGGTGAATATTAGATCAAATCTGAACAAGATACCTTATGAGATCATTAAGGATAGAACTCCAAATCTGTCCCACCTCCATGTCTTTGGCTGTAAGGTTTTCATTCTGAATCATCCTTAGGAAAGTTTGACCCCAAATCTGATGAAGGAGTGTTCTTAAGCTATTCTAATGTGGGGAAATCCTTTAAGGTGTTTAATAAGAAGACTTTGGTGGTGGAAGAGACAACTAATGTGGTATTTAATGAATCTGATCCTAAGGTGACTAGAGTTGAGGAAGAAGAAGAGAAAGGGGAGATTACCCAAGGGATTGAAAATATAAATCTGGAGGAATGGGTAGAACCTCAAATCACTTTGCCTAGAGATTGGAGATATTCTTCGAGTCATCCTAAAGAATTGATCTTAGGAGACCCTTCTGAAGGTGTTAGGACTAGGCATGGACTTAGGAATGAAGTAAACCACTCTGCCTTTATCTCAATGACTGAACCCACCAACATCAATCAAGCCCTTTCTGATGAGTTTTAGATCTTAGCTATGCAAGAGGAATTGAATCAATTTATAAGAAATAATATTTAGGAACTAGTAGAAAGACCTAGGAATCAAAGTATAGTGGGAACCAAGTGGGTCTTTAAGAATAAGATGAATGATTCTCATGTGGTGGTTAGGAATAAGGAAAGATTGGTGGCTAAAAGGTATAATCAGATTGAAGGAATTGATTTTGAGGAGACCTTTGCCCCCATAGCTAGATTGGAAGTCATTAGGGTACTGCTAGCCTTTGCCTGGTATAAGGGATTTAAGTTGTTTCAAATGGATGTCAAGAGTGCCTTTTTAAATGGGGTAATAAAAGAGGATATTTTTGTAGAACAACCCATAGGTTTTGAGAGTTCCCAATATCCAAATTATATTTATAAATTAAAAAGGCCTTATATGGATTGAAACATGTACCCAGAGCTTGGTATGAGAGGCTTAGCACATTCCTGTTAGAAAGAGAGTTTGTTAAGGGGAGCGTAGACACCACCCTTTTTTCTGAGGAGAGTAAAGGATGATTTACTCATTGTCCAGATCTATGTTGATGATATAATTTTTGGATCTTCTGATAAATATTTATGTGATGATTTTTCTAAAATAATGAGTAAGGAGTTTGAGATGAGTATGATGGGAGAATTATCCTACTTTTTGGGGTTTAGCATAAGGAAAATGGATGATGGAACCTTTCTCAATCAATCTAAATACATTAAGGACATTTTGAAGAAATATGAAATGGACAAAGCCAAGCCAATCAACACTCCCATGAGCTCCTCTATTCAGTTAGATAAGGATTCAAGTGAAAAATCTGTTGATCAGAAGAAGTATAGAGGAATAATTGGATCACTGCTTTACCTGACTGCTAGCCAACCTGATATCATGTTTAGTGTTTATCTTTGTGCTAGGTTTCAGGCTGATCCTAAAGAGTACCACCTGACTGCTGTTAAGAAAATTCTTAGATATCATGTTTAGTGTTTATCTTTGTGCCATCTTCATTTTTAAGAATCCAATCCAATATTCTAGAACCAAACATATTGATATATGGTATAACTTCATTAGGGACCATGTTACGAAATGGGACATTGAGCTACATCATGTAGCAACGAAAAATCAGCTGGCTGACATATTTACTAAACCACTGGCCTTTGACTCATTCAGCATTTTGAGGACCAGATTAGGTGTGATTGACATAAATGCTTGATTCTGATGACAACTGACTTCTGATTTGTTTATTTTTCATTCTGGTTCTGTTAGTTAGCTATTTGATTTGATTATCTGTTTCCTGCTATTTTTTATTTTTCTGCTGATTTCTATTTTAGCCTAGGTGTCAGTTTGATTTGAGTATTTATTTTGATGTAATTTTTTACTTGCTTTTATTTACTAGTTCATCTCTTTTCTTTACTATTTTATCTCTTTCAAAATCAGATCACTACTCATTACTACTGATAAACTGGATTTCTGATTGAGAGTTTTGCCTTATTTTTTATTTGAAAGATGGTAAGCAGTGATTGATTCCTCTGGATCTATTAAAGGGAAGAAATATTAATGATTATTTCTCTTCCTCTAAATCCTTTACTGGTGTATTATTTCTTTTGGACAAAAATCTTCTTCAAAATTAAAAAATTGGCTTTTGAAATAGAGATTTTTTTATCTTCCTATAGTAATCTACCTCATATGAATAGTGTTTTCAAAGTCTTGAGTCATTGCTATGATTTTCTGAACCAAGTGATTGCACTTATCATATGATGTATGATTTTTATTTTGTGAATTACTCTTCCTTATTATAGAGAGCAAGCTTTGGCGTCTCTTATGTCTGGAAGGTAATTTTACAGCTGAGATCCTTTAACGATTTTGAGAGGGAGAAAGCTTACAAAAGATGTGCAGTGCGCCAAACAAATTGAAAAAAAGGAGGCACAAAATGAGCCCAAAGCTGAAAAGATACGAATTGTCGCCAAACTAAAAGATACACAAAGTGTATCAAAAATTAAAAGATGCGCAAACAAATTAAAAAAGAGGCACAAAATGAGCCCAAACCAAGCTTTCTTCCCTTTCAGATCATTAACTGTCTTAGAAAAATCCGTGCCCACTTAATATTTTCAAAAGCTTGAGTTTGAAAATCCTGATTTTTGATTTATTATTTTGTAACACTATTATATCAGATATTTTTTTGGAATGAGGCTTGAAAGGATCTCTTTTCGAATCTAATTTCTTTTCTTCTGAATTGGATTTTTTATTTTGAAAGGGATTTGCATCTATAAGGTGTTCGAGGTGGGAGTTACGAAAGTCAATTTTCTAATTTTTTTTGGATTTCAACACTATCAATCGTCTTCTTATTAGTTTTTTGGATTTAAAATCAAGAGAAATTTTTGATTTACTGGAGCATATCGATAATAAAAAAATTATTATTTTTGTGTGTTTTTATTATGTTCTCATTTCGAGTTTTATTTACTTTGCTTTTATTTTTTATTTTATTGTATGTGTTTTTGGGATCCCTGATCTTTCATCTCCATCCTCCATCTTTTTCACTTTTTCTTCACATCATCCTGGACGATCCCCACATCATCCTGGATGATCTTCTTCATCCTGGACGATCCATAAATCATCTTGGACGATCCATTCAAATCATCCCCACTCTAATCATACTGCTGAGATACACCAATTATTGGTGATCATCCTGGACGATTCTTACATCGTCCTGGACGATATGGTCCATATTTCTTGATCCTGATCGAACGGCTGAGAATGCGCCAATTATTATTCATCATCCTGGATGATTTACCTCATCATCCCGGATGATCCATGTGTCAGTAGTTGGATGATTCAAATTCAGCCCATCCGACACATTTATTGCATATCGTCCTGGACGATCCACCTAATCATCCTGGATGAAACTTTTCATCAATGGTCGTCTAGCTTGACTCCTTGAGACGATCGCCTATCTCTAATTGTCCCGGACGATCTCTGATTATCCTGGACTATCCAACCGCCTTTTTGACCAATCATCCAGGCTGTCATAAATGTTCATATCATCTTGGACGATCCTGCGATCGTACGGGACGATCCGGCTGATTTTTATTTAAACATCCATTCTCTTCAGTTTTTCTACACACCTCTCCTTCTATACTCCCTCACTTGTGTTTTCTAATGGTTGGCGGGAAGCGATCTAGGAAAAAGGGTACGAGCTCCTCACGGGGAAATATCGATCCCCGCTTTCCAAATGCAGCCGATCAGGCTGCCTTCGAACGTTATCTTGAAGTGGGCATCACACAGTCCAAAATCATAAACCCCGCACCCTTACCTACCCTGTCCTCGATCTTTTTATGCATACCTCCCTCACTTTCATCCTCACTCTGGCCTTCCCATTTAGCCTTGAACTTCTCCAAGTCTTCTTCGCAAATCTTCGCATCTCTGCTGACTACTCCACCCTCCGCTCCTATGTTAATCAACGTCTAGTAGAACTCACAGCCCAGGACTTTCATAATATCCTTCATCTCTCTGTGAATGGCGACAAAATCCACACTCTTATTTCTGATCCTGACTATGATTGGAGTATCGCCAATCACTTCCTTAGAAATATAAATGCACCATACCACGACAACGCTTGCACTTCACTCCTTAAGGATGCCCTTACCATTAAACATGTCCTTCGTTCCTCCATCATCCCAAAGGCTGGAGATCGCATTCCATTGCATATGCTTTGGAGACAAAATATGACCTGTAGTATCCAGTCCCTCCTAATGTCCCTCCTTCCTACTTCACAAATAATTCATTCCATGTACTCCACAGTACCTGACTAAATCCGGAGCCTACCCCGGATGTTGAGGAGGAAGAGGAAGAAGTTGTTCCTGTTATTGCTGCACCTGATGCACCTGCTCCCCTTCGCATTACTTCTCATTTTGACCATCTGGTGCAGCGGTTCGACCAGTGGGAGGCCTGATTTTATTCTTATGTTGCTGCCCAGGAGCAGCAACACACTGAGGATCTGTAGCGCTTTAATGATTATGTTGCTCAGGAGCAACAACAGCACAACCAGGATATTGCCTGGATTGGAGCACATTTCGCTGCCATTCATAGTTACTTTACGCCACCACCACTTCCTCCTTCTGATCAGGATCCACCTCCATTTTAGTTTTGTGTTTTATGCTATTTTCTGTTTGTTCTGTTGTTTCTGTTCCTCCTCCTTTTTGTGATGTCAAAAAGGGGGAGTTGGTTGTAGTAGTGTTTGTTTTATGTATTGATCATGTTGTGTGTTGTTTATTTCCTTTGTAGTTATTTTCCTGTACCGTTCTAGTTGTTCAATAAAATTTGGAAAGAAATTTATTTTTTGATGTGTGTTGGTTAACTCCTAGTTCTTTTATTTTAAACTACTGCACAAATATTTTCCATCATCAAAAAGGGGAAGATTGTTGCAAATCTGATTTCAAAAAATACAGTTTTAATGATGACAAACATATTTGTATTCTGTTTTGCTTAGCTAACCCATTTCAGGTACAAAAGATTAAAAGCAACTCAAGCCAACTCAAGATCAGGTCCAAGTGTGTCTAAATGTACCCGTTTTCCTTTTCTTGAGTCAATTGTAATGTAACTGATCCCCTAGCTAAGTAACCTTGCACACACACACTTAGGGGGAGAGCTTGAGTGAATTAGAGTTTCTGTTCAATTTTTATTTAGATCATCCTGGATGATATTCACATTATCCTAGACGATCAAGTAAAAATAGAAACCCTAATTAGGGAGACCAAGTTAAGTCTGTCTGATTAAGCCGATCGTCCTGAACGATCCATACATCATACGGGACGATAGGCTCAAATCAAAAATTCTCAGCCGCCAGATCAAGTTAGGCAAGTTTTAATTTTAGAGATTTGATCTGATCGTCCCGGACGATACGTGTATCATCCGGGACGATCCAGTACAATCATGCCTAAATTAGTTTGGTGATTAAGAAAAGCTATTAATATTTAATTGATGCGATCACATCGTCTGGGATGATCGCAAGATCGTCCGGGACGATCATGATTGTCTAGTGTGTTTCAGTTGTATGTCTAGAGTGGTGATCAGGATGATTTTGACACTTTTTGAACTAATCATACATGATGATATCCGTATCATCCCGGATGATCAAGTCATTTTTAGGTCGTCCAGCACAAGTTTCTCTGGACGACCAGAGCGGTCTTCTGGACGAAATTCTTGAATTTACACTAATCATCTCGGACGATCATAGAATCGTATGGGACGATCTGAACAACATTTTTCACTGATCGTCTAGAAAAGCCAGATCGTCCAGGCTAAAACAGGTGAATTTGAACTGATCGTACAAGACGATCTATCGATCATCCTGGATGATATTGGTCGACTAGTTGAGATTTAGGGCAAATTTTGAGCCCTCTTATAAAAGATCTTTTTCTTCTAACAAGAAAAATCTTTTGCCACTTTCCTTTACAGAGAAACCCTAGAGAGAGAGAGAGAGTTTGGAAGAGAGAGAGAGGATCTTCTGAGGGTGAGTTTGTAAGGGATTCATAAAGGTTGCTCCAAGCAAGGATCAGAGTCGTCTTCTCAGTTCATCGTCTCTCATCTTATCGGTGTTCTTTGTGGGAGGATCATTCGCAAGAAGATCCGGGGTTCTCTGCCCGCTTCAAGAGGAAGCGAAAGGAGTTCATGTTCTCTGCCTACTTCAGGAGGAAGCGAAAGGAGTCCGAGGTTCTCTACCTGCTTCAGGAGGAAGTTAAAGGAGGTTAGGTTCTCTGCCTCACCGTGTCAGAGGAAAGGAGTTTTTATACAAGCTTCTCCGCCTTGCTGTCGGAGCAGAAGGAGAGTCACTTTGAGTTAGTGCAATACCCGGAGGGGAGGCTCCGGGGAGTGAACGTAGGTCAAGTTGACCGAACCACTATAAAATCTGGTGTGTTCTTTATGATTATTTTCTGCACTTTATTTTTCTGTTATTAACTGCTTGGGTAAAAATCTGTGGTTGATCGTTTCGTTTATATGTTTACTTGTTTCCGCTGCAAATCATTAAAAAGATTGTTCCTGTTGCTCTCAAATTTTTAAATAACCAATTTAGCCCCCCTCTTGGTTAGCCTCGGGACTAGTTCATCAGGGCTTAATATCCCTATCAAACTTTCAGAGTGTATGTGTGCAAGGTTACTTAGCTAGGGGATCAGTTACATTACATTTGACTCAAGAAAAGAAAAACATTACATTTAGACACACTTAGACCCGATCTTGAGTTGGCTTGAGTTTTTTTTGATCTTTTGTATCTGAAATGGGTTAGCCAAGCAAAACAGAATACGAACATGTTTGTCATCATCAAAACTATATTTTTTGAAACCAGATTTGCAACAATCTCCTCCTTTTTTATGATGGAAAATATTAATGCAGTGGTTTAAAATAAAACACCCAGGAGTTAACCAACGCACATACGAAAAATAAATATCTTTCCAAATTTCACTAAACAACTAGAAAGGTACAAGAAGACAACTACAAATGAAATAAAAAACACAAAACAAGATCAATACATAAAACAAAAACTACTATAACTAACTCCCCCTTTTGACATCAAAAAAAGGAGGAGGAACAGACACAAAAATAATAATTTTTTTTTTAATC
The DNA here is from genome assembly GCA_019925795.1 of Dendrobium chrysotoxum. NCBI lineage: Eukaryota > Viridiplantae > Streptophyta > Magnoliopsida > Asparagales > Orchidaceae > Dendrobium > Dendrobium chrysotoxum. The sequence goes on along the minus strand of CM034306.1, from coordinate 30,741,769 downwards.
CAGAAAAAGTTAGAAAATTGACTTTCGTAACTCCCACCTCGGACACCTTATTGATGCAAATCCCTTTCAAAATAAAAATCCAACTCAAAAGAAAAGAAATTTGATTCGAAAAGAGATCCTTTCAAGCCTCATTCCAGAAAAATATCTGTTATAATAGTATTACAAAGTAAGAAATCAAAAATCATGATTTTCGTCTCAAGCTTTTAAAAATATTAAGGATGCATGAATTTTTCTAAGATATTTAAAGATCTGAAAGGAAAGAAAGCCTATTTCTTTATGGGCTAATTTTGTGCCCCTTTTTCTTTCAATTTGTTTGGCACTTTGCACATCTTTTGATTTTTGATATACTTTGTATATTCTTTCAATTTATGGCGACATTGCGCTTTATTTCAGTTTGGGCTAATTTTGTGCCTCTTTTCATTTTGGCGCTCTTTGTGCATCTTTTGTAGGCTTTCTCCCTCTCAAAATCGTTAAAGAATCTCAGCTATAAAATTACCTTCTAGACATAAGAGATAATAAAGCTCACTCTACAAAAAGAAAGAGTAATTCACAAAACAAAAATCATACATCATATGATAAATGCAATCACATGGTTCAAAAAATTATAATAATGATTCAAAACTTTGAAAATACTATTCATATGAGTTAGATTACTGTAGGAAGATAAAATAGATCTCTATTTCAAAAATTAACTTTTTAATTTTGAAGAAGATTTTTATCCAAAAGAAATAATACACCATTAAAAGAGTTAGAGAAAGAGAAACAATCATCAATGTTTCTTCCCTTTAACAGATCCAGTGGAATCAATCACTGCTTACTAGCTTCCAAATAAAAACAACGCAAAACTCTCAGTCAGAAATCTAGTTTATCAGCATTAGTGAGCAGTGATCTGATTTTGAAAGAGATAAAATAGTAAATAAAAGAGATGAAACAGTAAATAAAAATAAGTAAGAAATTATATCAAAATAAATACTCAAATCAAACTAACACCAAGGCTAAAATAGAAATCAGCAGAAAAACAAAAATAACGAAAAATAAATAATCAAATTAAATAGCTAACTAACAGAAATAGAATGAAAAATAAATAAATCAGAAATTAGTAGTCATCAGAATCAAGCATTTATGCCAATCACACCTAATCTGGTCCTCAAAATGCTGAATGAGTCAAAGGCTAGTGGTTTAGTAAATATGTCAGCCAGCTGATTTTCAGTTGCTACATGATGTAGCTCAGTATCCCCTTTTGTAACATGGTCCCTAATGAAGTGATGCCTTATATCAATGTGTTTGGTTCTATAATATTGAATTGGATTCTTAGAAATACAGATGGCACTAGTATTATCACACATAACAGAAATTGTGTCCACAGGTAATCCTAAATCCAAGACTTGTTGCTTCAACCAAAGAACTTGGGCCACACAACTTCCTAAGGTAATGTACTTAGCTTCAGCAGCGGAAAGTGTAACTGAGTTCTATTTTTTACTGGACCAGGAGACTAAAGATTATCCTATGAATTGATAAGTTTCAGAAGTGCTCTTTCTATCCACCCTACATCCTGCAAAGTCAGAATCAGAATATCCAATAATCTCAAAAGAGGTGTTGTCCCTAGGGTACCAGATTCCTAGGTTTGGGGTCCCTAAAAGATATCTAAGAATTCTCTTAATAGTAGTCAGGTGGGACTCTTTAGGATCAGCCTGAAATCTAGCACAAAGATAAACACTAAACATGATATCAGGTCGGCTAGCAGTCAGGTAAAGCAGTGATCCAATTATTTCTCTATACTTCTTCTAATTAATAGATTTTCCACTTGAATCCTTATTTAACTGAACAGAGGAGCTCATGGGAATGTTGATTGGCTTGGCTTTGTCCATTTCATATTTCTTCAAAATGTCCTTAGTGTATTTAGATTGATTGAGAAAGGTTCCATCATCCATTTACCTTGTGCTAAAACCTAAAAAGTAGGACAATTCTCTCATCAAACTCATCTCAAACTCCTTACTCAATATTTTAGAAAACTTATCACATAAATATTTATCAGAAGATCCAAAAATTATATCATCAACATAGATCTGGACAACGAGTAAATCATCCCCTACTCTCAAAAAAAGGGTGGTGTCTATGCTCCTCTTAATAAATTCTCTTTCTAACAAGAATGTTCTAAGCCTCTCATATCAAGCTCTAGGTGCCTGTTTCAATCAATATAATGCCTTTTTTTAATTTGTAAACATGATTTGGATATTGGAAACTCTCAAAACCTGGTGGTTGTTCTACAAAAATATCCTTTTTATTACCCCATTTAAAAAGGCACTCTTGACATTCATTTGAAACAGCTTAAATCCCTTATAACAGGCAAAGGCTAGTAGCATCCTAATGGCTTCCAATCTAGCTACAGGGGTAAAGGTCTCCTCAAAATCAATCCCTTCATTCTGATTATACCCTTTAGTCACCAATCTTGTCTTATTCCTAACCACCACACCAGAATAATTCATCTTATTCTTAAAGACCCACTTGGTTCCCACTATACTTTGATTCTTAGGTCTTTCTACTAACTCTTAAACATTATTCCTTACAAATTAATTTAATTCCTCTTGCATATCTATGAACTAAAACTCATCAGAAAGGGCTTGATTGATGTTGGTGGGTTCAGTCATTGAGATAAAGGCAGAGTGGTTTACTTCCTTCCTAAGTCCATGCCTAGTCCTAACACCTTCAAAAGGGTCTCCTAAGATCAGTTCTTTAGGATGACTCAAAGAATATCTCCAATCTTTAGGCAAAGTGGTTTGAGGTTCTACCCTTTCCTCCAAATTTATATTTTCAACCCCTTGGGTAATCTCCCCTACCTCTTCTTCTTCCTCAACTCTAGTCACCTTAGGATCAGATTCATCAAACACCACATGAGTAGTCTCTTTCACCACCAAAGTCCTTTTATTAAACACCCTAAAGGATTTTTCCACACTAGAATAACCTAAGAACACTCCTTCATCAGATTTGGGGTCAAATTTTCCTAAGGATGATTTCCCGTTGTTCAGAATGAAAACCTTACAGCCAAAGACATAGAGGTGGGACAGGTTTGGAGTTCTACCCTTAATGATCTCATAAGATGTCTTATTTAGATTGGATCTAACATTCATCCTATTCAGCACATAACAGGTAGTGTTCACCACTTCAGCCCAAAAGTATTTTTGAAGTGAATACTCAGCAAGCATGGCTCTAGCAGCTTCCACTGAGGTCATGTTCTTTCTTTCAGCTACCCCGTTCTGCTGAGGGGTTCTAGAAGCTAAAAAATTATAACTAATCCCTTGCTCCTCACAGAAACTTCTAAACTTCACATTTTCAAACTCTCCACCATGGTCACTAGAAATAGTCAAGATCTTACAACCTAACTTCCTCTGAATCCAAGTGGAGAAAGACTTAAATTTATCAAATGACTCAGATTTATGTGACAAAACTTTAATCCAAGTGAACCTCGAGTAATCATCAACAATCACAAAATTATAGACTTTCCACCCTAAGCTGGCAGTGCTAATGGGTCCAAAGAGATCCATGTGAAGGACTTCTAAAGGTCTAGAGGTGCTAATATCCTTAACAGAGTGAAAGGAGGACTGGACTTGCTTTCCTAATTGATAAGCATTACATAGGTGGTCCTTAGTGAACTTCAGCTTGGGGACACCTTTAACTAAGTTCTTTTGGGTGACTCTCCTAAGGGTTTTCATACTAGCATGACATAATCTCCTGTGCCACAACTAAGACTCATCAGCAATAGTTTTTAAGCAAATTGAAACATCAGCTTTAAAGAAACTTATATCCAGTATATAGACATTGTTGATCTTTTATCCCTGCAAAATAATTTTATCATTTAAGCTTAAAATGCAGTAAGTGGGCAGGAATTTGATGTTGCATCATTTGTCACAGAGTTGACTGATGCTCAGTAGATTGTGTTTCAGTCCATCTATAAGCAAAATATTATCAATCATAAAACTCTTGGAATCACCAATTATACCTGAACCTACCACCCTCTTGGTGGTGTTATCTCTAAGTGTAACCTTGCCTCCAGCCCTGGCCTCCAGCGAAATGAACTGATTTGCATCTACAGTCATGTGTTTTGAACATCCGATGTCTAGGTATCACATATTCTCACGAGATCTTATGTGAGAGCACACTTATAAAATCATCAAACGTCAGATTTAGGAACCCAAACAGGTTTGGGTTCCTTCTTATGAAAAGAATAATATAATGCATGTGTGCTGTGCTGTGAAACAGGCAATTTGGGCCTCCACACCCAATATGTACTATAGTGAACAGTGCAGGTGTGAGAAATGTGTTCTAACATGCCACAAGAAAAATATCTAATATAAGGAAAAGGGTTAACTAATCTACGTGGGTGATAATGCCTCTTCCTAGGTTTGTATGAAGCATGCTTTGATGAATTTGAAACAGATTCTTCAAAAGGTGGAGGTGCATAAAATTGTGCAAAAGTATGAGGTGTTTCATTTTTTTCAAAGCACTGATTTTAACTTTCATAAATTCATTTTTTTTCTTCAAACTTGCAATTTCAAATTTTAATGCTCCATTACTACTCTTCACTTCACATGCCATATTGTCTAATTCTTTAAAAGCTCTTTCTAAATCAACATGTGAGGTTTTCAATGAATCATGCTCAGTAATAAGATCAGAATACTTTTTGTTCAGTTCATCAAATTCATCAAGTAAAGACATGTGATTGTCGTCAAGTGTGGAATGATCTTTAAAAGCTCTTTCTAAATCAACATGCGAGGTTTTCATAGAATCATGCTCTTTTTATAAATTCAGAAATTCTAGTTTCAGGCTAGCATGAGTTTTCTTAAGCTTCCTATACGATGGATAAATTCTTTCAGACACTTCAAATAATTGATCGTAAGTAAGCTCACATACCTCTTCCTGGTCAGACTGATCAGGATGATCACCTACCATCAAACATAAGTTGGTTTCCTCCTTTTCAGCTTCAGTCTCAGAGGAGTCGGATACAGAATCTGCCCAGAATGCCTTTTGAATCCTATTCTTATCCTTCCTGAATTTAGGTTTCTCACCCTTTTCCTTTCTTGGGTGAGCTTTAAGTGTAGGACAATCAGCTTTAATGTGTCCAGGCATCCTGCATTCAAAACAAACCATATCAGATGAACCTTTAAAATTTTTACTGGACTTACCCTTATTCCACTTCTGAAAGTTCTTATGTTTCTTCCTTAGAAAGCTTTTGAATTGCCTAGTGATTAAGGCAACATCATCGCTATTAAACCCGAAAGAATCAGTGTCAGTTTCGTTGGCCTTCAGCGCCACAGTTTTCTCCTTCTTCTTCTCACCTGCATCAAGCTGCCTTTGGTTCACCCCTTGCTCATAAGCAATGAGTGACCCAAGTAAGTTGTCAATAGAATAATTGTTAAAATCTTTCGATTCAGTAATTGTAGTTATTTTAGCATCAAATGAAGAAGGTAAACATCTCAAAATCTTGTTCACTTTTTCATAATTTATAAGTTCTCTTCCTAAAACATGTAAAGAAGTGACAATTTGAGTGAACCTCGTATACATTTCAGAAATAGACTCAGTAAGTTTCATGCAAAAAAGTTTATAGTCATGCAGTAATATGTTTAACCTAGACTGTTTGACTTCAGTTGTACCTTCATAAGTGATGCGCAATCTATCCCAAATTTCTTTGCCAATTGTACAAGTACAAACACGCATGTAATCCTCAGATTTTAAGGCACAGAAAAAATAGTTCAAACATTTGGCATTCAATTGGGCTAAGTCACGATCATCAAAAGTCCAATCAATGAAAGGCAGTTCAATTTTAACAATGTTAATCATTCTAAACGGTGGTTCATAGCCATCCTTAACAAGCATCCACATGCGATAATCAATTGATTGAAGAAAAGTTGACATGCAAGTTTTCCAAAAATTAAAAGGTATGTTATCAAACAATGGCGGTCGTGTAATTAAATAACCTTCAGCAGTATTACGATTACCAAAGTTAACCAAGGATCAAATTCAAAAGTTTTTTAAAACTAGATTTTATGAATCCCACTTTGATACCACTTGAAACTTCGATAGGGATGTTAAGCCCTGATGAACTAGCCCCAAGGCTAACCAAGAGGGGGGGTGAATTAGTTATTTAAAAATTCGAAAGCAATAGAAAGAATCTTTTCAATGATTTACAGCAGAAACAAGTAAACACATAAACGAAAAGATCAACCACAGATTTCACCCAACTAGATAATAACAGAAAAATAAAGTACAGAAAATAATCAGAAAGAACACACCAGATTTTATAGTGGTTCGATTAACTTGACCTACGTCCACTCCCCAGAGCCTCTCCTCCGGGTATTGCACTAACACAAAAGTGACTCTCCTTCTGCTCCCAAAGCAAGGCGGAGAAGCCTGTACAAAATGCCTTTCCACCAACCCGGTGAGGTAGAAAACCTGAACTTCTTTCGCTTCCTCCTGAAGAGGGTAGGGAACCCGGACTCCTTTCGCTTCCTCCTGAAGCAAGCAGAGAACCTGAACTCATTTCGCTTCCTCTTGAAACGGGCAGAGAACCTGGATCTTCTTGCGAATGATCCTCCTATAAAGAACACCGACAGTACGAGAGACGACGAATGGAGAAGATGACTCTGATCCTTGCTTGGAGCAACCTTTGTTAATCCCTCACAAGATCCTCTCTCTCTCTCCCAAACTCTCTCTCTCTAGGGTTTCTCTGTAAAGGAAAGTGGCAAAAGATTTTTCTTATTGGAAAAAAAAGTTCTTTTATAGGAGGGCTCAAAATTTGTCCTAAATCTCAACTGGTCGGCCAATATCATCTAGAATGATCGATAGATCATCCTGTACGATCAATTTAATATCACCTGTTTCAGCCTGGACGATCTGGCTCTTCTGGACGATTAGTAGAAAAAATTATTTAGATCGTCTTGTACGTTTCTGCGATCGTCCGGAACGATTAGTGTAAATTCAGGAATTTTGTCTAGAAGACCGCTCTGGTCATCCAGAGGAACTTATGCTGGATGACCTAAAAATGACTTGATCGTCCAAGATGATATTGATATCGTCCTGTATGATTAGTTTAAAAAGTATCAAAATCATCCTGATCACCACTCTGGACGTACAGGTGAAACACACTGGACGATCATGATCGTCCCGGATGATCTTACGATCATGCCGAACGATATGATCGTATCAATTAAATATTAATTACTTTCCTTAATCACCAGACTAATTTAGGCATGATTGTACTGGATCGTCCAGGATGATACACATATTGTCCGGGACGATCAGATCAAATCTCTAAAAATAAAACTTACCTAACTTGATCTAGCGGCTAAAAATTTCTGATTTGAGCCTATCATCCTGTATGATGTATGGATCATCCAGGACGATCGGCTTAATCAGACAGACTTAACTTGGTCGCCCTAATTAGGGTTTCTATTTTCACTTGATCATCCAGGACGATATGAATATCATCCAGGACGATCTGAACAAAATTAAACAGAAACTCTAATTCACTCAAGCTCTCCCCCTGAGTGTGTGTGTGCAAGGTTACTTAGCTAGGGGATCAGTTACATTACATTTGACTCAAGAAAAGGAAAATATTACATTTAGACACACTTGGACCGAATCTTGTGTTGGCTTGAGTTGCTTTTGATCTTTTATACTTGAAATGGGTTAGCCAAGCAAAACAGAATACGAACAAGTTTGTCATCATCAAAACTATATTTTTTGAAGTCAGATTTGCAACACATAATATACATGTTGAAGGTACCTATTGAGCTTTCGATTATGTCATACCCCAGAGCTCCCTTAGAGTGCCTTCTGGTATGTAAACATGAAAGCTAGCATCATGTTACTTGCCCCAAAAATTCAACTTTTTTAAATTACTTATGTTATTATTGTTGAGGGACTTCTTCCTTGGTACTAAGAACACTTTATAACATCACTTCAATGGCATTGAGGATATGCATAAGCAGCAGGACATAAACACGGTGGCAGAGATTTGTTGAAGATTGTGCTGTTAGATCCATATTGAGGACCCACGATACTTTGATAATGCAGCTTGACATGGTACACCACTCACCATAACCTAGAATGGTCCTGACCCTTATAATGGATTAGCTGGCTCGTCTTTGTATCCTGATCAGGGGCCCTCTAAGCATATCCTTAGTTACCAGATGCCACAATATTTGCAAGCATACCTCATCCTAAATTTTGTACCAAGTGCCATTCAGACAACTGATATACCTCAGACTGACATCGTTGCAGAGGAATAATATGTGCTACATGAAAGGCCTCTACGACCACCGCAGCATTACACTCCCGACAATGATGCATTGCCCTAAAGACCACATAGGAGACATTAGCTGAACTTATGTTTATACTACATATGATGTTAGCTTTTGATGAAGTCAGCTCCTCATTATTTTAGGTTTTTATGATGTTCGCTTTTGATGATGCTACTCCTAATGATGTTAACACTATCCTAGATCACGAATTTGATAATGCTTATTTTATGCACTAGAGATTTACATATTTATTTTTCTTCGATAACTTTTGTTCATATTATTATTTAAAAAAATATATTTGTAAGTAAAGAAGTTGAATGAAAACTAATTGAGGTTTATGGAAACATCTGAGGTAACCTTAATATTCTACTCTCATCATTCTATGCAGCACTCTTTTTCATATATCAGATTTGGTTTTAAAAGTCTATTTTTAAATTTTTTTAGAAAATCTTACTTTAAAGCTAATACAACATAAAATAAACTCAGTGACAATATCATACAAATGAGGATACTAAGCTCCATTGGAGAACTTTTACAACACATAATAAAAGCAAACAGTAAGAACAACAATATACGGGTTTACCACTACAAGTTGAGAAAACAAACCTAAGGACTTCAAAAAACATCCTAACAAATACATTCAATTAGACATTTCAAATTATCATATATAGGCGAGCTTAGAGTTGTGTCTGAGTTTGACAACATTTGAAGTGGTACTCAAGCTCCTGTTGAATATATTGTTAGTCTACAGCATTAAGAAACTCTTTCGTATCTCCTGCCATAACAACTCACTATTGCTCTACTTTCTTTCAAACGACTGCTACCCTCTTGAATCATCTGCTTCGTCGGATTTATCAAAATCAAATCCATAACCAGTGAGTACATTAGAAAGTACTGTATAAGAAGTTACATAATTTTTTCAACCTAACATAAGCCTAGGGGGAGCCTTACACTACATATTTATACTCAAATGAAACATTGTTGAGTAAGAGAGCTAAAATTTAAAATAAAATAAAAAATTGGCAGAAAAGTCGTGTATATAATGACAAAAATAATAAAAATGAAGCTGACAAGACTAACTGATGGAACAACACATCTTTACAGCTTAAGTCACATGCTCTAAATCATAACTGTCACAACTACTTCAGTATGCAATGCCATCAATTATGACAATGTACAGATTCTAACATGTTAGGTACTAAATATCCAAATTAATAATCAAATCAGTAACAACACACTATTGCTCTACAATAGCATAATAACAATCACTAATCATCTATGATTGAGCGCAACAAAAATTCACTACATTAGCTGTAATGTAACTAGCAATTACAAACTCACTCCCCTATTAATTAATTCTTAATAAAAATAGCAAATTCTTTCAATTTTTTTTTAATTCATGATGTAAGCCGCCCGCAGAATGGGCGACATACATAAGTCGCCGATTACGTGGGTGACTTACATCAAACTTTATTTTTTTCTTGTAACGGCTAGCTTACTCAGCATAAGTCGCCCGTTAATATAAATGGCGACTTTGCCTACTTTTAATTTTTTTTTAAACAGGCTTAAACATTTAATACAAGTTTTAATTGTGCTTAGTCTAAAAATTTTCCCATTGCTTTATCCCCCCCCCCCCCCCTGAATGCCCTTAGATTTGTAAGATGATTAATGTTTACATATATTATCATTATCTGCACTGTTCTAAATGTAAATTCATGAATATTTAAATTTATCCTAATGTGCATTATATCCAAAAATTCTTTCGTAATTTTTTTATAACTATTTTAAAATTCCATTTCAAGTTTAGCACCCAAAACGATAATATAATTTTGTCATAGAAGGCTTAGGAACACAATTATAGTTCTCATAAATTAGAATTAATTTGCATTATTAACCTTGCATACAAATTAGTAAACTATAAACCATTCAATTGCATTTCCTATAAAATACAACGTTTGAACATTTCAGAATCTCACATGTATGTGATGTGAAGCATAACAACACACTCTATATTTAAAATGCAAAATATAAATAAGAGAATAATCAAAGTATAAGATTTTATTTTTGAAAAAAAAAATTATGAGAACATCCTCATACAAATTATATCAAAATAAACTTATAATTCGTTTGATTTTCTTAGATATTTGTACAATACTAGTTTCTTTATATCCAATATTAATCTAAAAGTAAATCTGTTAATTTTTAAGTAAATCATAATATAGTTCATATCAGGAAATCCTAGCATAATTTTTTTTTCTAAATAGATCATCTCCAACCGAGCTACATACAGTGGTATGACGTCCGTCATTTACTTCATTCAAACACTAAATCACACGCCAAAATTTAGTAGGTGAATAATGCGATGCTAATATTAGAGTCGCACTGTTCACCTACACCAATTTTTTGTGTTACGGGATTTGACAAAGAAGCACACGAAAGAGGAGAAAGGGTTACCTTCGCAGGAAGATGAAGAAGTGCGCGAAAGAGGAAAAAGAAATGGAGTTCGATTGGAGATGAATTACAGCATTTTGGAGTGAAAAATGAATTTTAGGTTGTAGATGCCCTAAATATACTACTATGATATTGAGACAAAATTTTGACGCTTTACATATATAGTCCAAATTTCAACATTTGTAAGAAAATATCAATAAATTTTGATGAAATAAATCTTCATTAACTTCAAGCTCAAAAAAAATAAAAAAACTTTTCTTATCTATTTTAAATTTAAAATTAATAAAAAAACCAATAACATTATACCAAGTAATAAAATGCTATTAAAAAAGTGCAGATAATATAAGAACAAAACTCTTGACATCAAATTCTTACATTTGAACTGGAAGTTGATCATGCCACAATGGCATTATAACTCCCTCTAAATGACTCATATCAAATCTTTATATCTAAATATAAAATAAGTTATTTATTATATATCATGGAATACTTCAGCAAAACATTAGTACATAGCGTGTTACAAATAAATTGACAAATTGGTATAGATTAGAAGGACAAGTCAATGGTCTTATCTGAAAATATGAGAAGGGGTTAAAATGAAATTTTTTTATTTTTTATTCCTCATAATATCGATAATTGATCAAATGTCTCCGTTTTTCATTTTATTGAAGAAATATACCGCAATTGCCTCTGTTATTTAAAAATATGAGTCATAATCATCCTCAACTCACAACTCATAAGAACTTTCAAACATGAGAGCTAATGGAACATACACCTTTCTAGTACATTCTCTATCTCCAGAATTCTTAGAATCCGTGTGATTGATCTATGATAATGCTTCATTTTATTGGTGTCTAAACTTATCCATCATCTATTCTATTAGGTGTTATACTTTTGGTTATTTAAACTTGAATGCATTCATCATCAATAATTGCAGGTTACAATACGAAGGAGACTTAATGAGAACTTATTGTTCTAAAAATGACTGGATTATTGATTTATAATATAAGTTTCAAATCTTATTCTCAACAGAAACCCTAAAATGCATTATGCATCATATTAATAGCAACAATCATGTTAGAAAAATGCTTATAACCATGCTTGAATAGGATTAGAGTAAGGTTCGATATGATTAGGGTTTGAGTTTGAATCTATAAATTCCGCGAAGCCATTGGCTCTGAGGAGCTTGAAAACTTGTGCTCTCCATATGGGGTAATTCTCGTTGGATAGTTGTGTAGGAACAATCGTCTTGATGTTTGCTATAACAAACTTTAAAGATGCAGGTATCATGTAGTTGCTGCTGGAGGAATTCATCATCGGATCTCCAATCTGAGAGGATTCAGATTGCGCCATTGATGATCGGCTGGTTTCGATCTTCTTCTTGGATCGTCTCAGTCAGTGCTGAGAATAAGGCTCTGATACCATAAAGAAATTCAAGAATTGGCTAGAGAGGTTATTTTGTATTATTCATTTCTTGATTATACAATCAGATGAATACATGTATTTATAGATTTCTAATACTAGTATATGTGGCTGAGAATGATAGTGACAGCTGGCTGGAGACTTGGCTGTTGGCTGGCCACGTGCGACGAGTCTAGCGATTGATCTGACTCTGCGGGAACGGCTGTGATTCACTGGATGTCCTCATATCTTGTGTGCGGGAAAGCAGGCTAATGTTGTTTCCTTTTCAATTATGCGAATATAATCCGAACATAATTCAAATAAGATTTTAACATATTCAAATATGATTTGAGCATTTTTGTTTTGTGATCAATTTCTTATATGGAATTGATATATTTAAGTTGGTTTGCTATGAATGTATATATTCACTCTAGTTATATCTATAGAAAGCCATTACATTTCTTAGGTCACTTATAAAGCTAAGGTGTGATGATAAAATTGTTACACATTTTGATGTTTTTGGTCTTCCTGGACGGATTGAGGAAACTCTAACTTTAATGAATAAAAGAGAACAAATTCATGATTCTATAACTTTTAGGATGTGAGGTCAAAACAAAAGTTTGAATAAGATAAGCATGGGCATGTCATGATAGTATATATGAGTATCCTTAGTACTTGGTTAAAGAAAGTTGTATAGGAAAAAACTAGCTTCATTAATAATAAGTGGGAGGAACACTCACTTGACACACATCAAGAAAAATTTAATTTTTCTATGTTTTAGCTGTTGTGATTGCACTATGATATATCAAAGTTATAGTCTGTAGCTTATAGCTCTAATGCTTGCACTTTGTTATATCAAACTTATAGTTTTTTTTATAGCTATTGTGATTATACTATACTGCATCAATGTTATTGCACTTCGTGCTATAGCATGTTCGAACTTTGTTTGATTAGGTTAGGAGCTTGGTCAAACAAAACTTTCATTTGAACATGGTTCAAACTGCATTCAAACTAAAATTTGAACTAAATTTAAAATATAATCCAGTTCAAACTAATCTTATTTGTGACAAACTTGGATAAAGTCCACAAATAAAAGATGGGCATTTTAGTCCAAAATAAAATTTAAGGCTTACCTTTTAAAATTGTAGTGACATTTGAAAATTTATGACTATTGTGAGGCATATAAAGCCAATTTTTTCTTAGATGAATAGCCTCTTAAAGGGAATACAAGGAAATGGAAGTATCATTAATAGTGATAGACTTTTGGTTCTAAATAATTTGTTAATGGGCCATATCGATTATCTCCAATACACGAATACTAGATGAAACACATAATAATGGAACTAAATTATATGATAGAATTATATCAAAATTCAGTGCTCTGCTAGGGTAAAGCGATTTTTGCTCGCTCGACGGTGTCGTCTTCTACTACCCTCGATGTTAGTTTTAAGTGTTCCAAAGGTGTTCTCTACCACTTATTCCCATCTGTTGTTCTTCTTTCTCTGGCTTTATGTGTTCGGTCAACAGTTTTGCCATCTTCAGCCATCCCGACGGCTGAATAGAGGCGACTCGGTTAAATGATCCGGGTTTTCTAAATGCTAAAATGAAATCCTTATCAATTTTTGGCGCCTTGTCATGGCCGTCTCCTTCAAATGCTTTTCCTGACCAAAAAATCGCGTCTCTTCGTGGTTTACCTTCTTTGTAGATCTGGGAGGAGGAGATTTTAACGCTTCCTTCTCCCTTGGAATCTACCTTGGTTGGTAAATTTCTTGCTCGTAGGCCACTTGATTTGATTAGGATTTTTTTTTAACTCAAACTAGTTGGGGATTTCTCTATTAGTCTTCTAAATCCTATGAATGTGTTGATTAAACTAGTTAACAATTTGGATTATTGTCGTGTTTTCTCACATTGCTGATATTTCATGAATAACTGATACATGAAGCTTACCAAATGGACACCTCTCTTTGATGTTGATGTAATCCCCTATTGTCCTGATATGGGTTTCCTTTCCTAATCTACGTCCGCACTTGTTATCTCCTCGTGTTCTTCATAGGTTGGGCTCTTTATTTGGTAAGCCTCTAAAGACTGATAATGCTACCTCAGTTGGGTCGAGACCCTCTATTGCCCATGTATTAGGTTAGCTTGATATCACCAAACGTTACCCTGACTGGGTTTGGCTTGGTCGTGATAATCATGGATACATTCAACAGGTTGAAATGGAGAGTTTGCCTTCTTTTGTGATCATTGTAAAGCCTTGGGACATTTGATGTTGGACTATCCCAAACTGCAACACCATTTAAATGCTACCCCTATTTTCCCTTTGAATGTGAATCCTATGCTCGCCCCTGCTGATGGTGGTGTTACCATTTCTGAACCTCCTAACTTGGCTGTCAAGGATGCTATTCATGTTTCTAATTTAGTCCCCATTACTAATTCCCCTACTTTGATAGGTTTGAGGATGATTGTCATGTGATGTATAATTTGAATGTGGGTCGCATAGTTGAAAAAGATTTTTCCATTGGGGGTGGCAAACATCATTGGCAAAAATCTAAAACAAAGTAGTTTCTGATGTTTTGTTCTTATATGCTGTTGTTCGCTATTCTCTTAGTCGAATCTTTTTCTTGTGATTGGTGTGGTTCGTTGGTTGGGGGCTCTCGATGTTTGTTTGCCAGTCCTGGTGGCCTTTGTTTGTTCAGTTGGGGGCATTTTGGGGTGGTGGCTCGGTTGAGGGGTTTTGGCTGGTGTTCGTTTTAATGTTTGGATATCGGCTGTGCTGTTTGGGTTTGGGGTTGGCTGGGGTTCTCGGTTGGGACTCGGCTAAAGCAATCTCTTTGTATGTGGTTTGTTGGTCGTTGCTATAGTTGGTTGGCTTGTTGCCTTTTCGCCTTTGGTGTTTCTATTTCTTTCCCTGCAGGTTAATGGCTATGGAAATTTTCAGGATAATGCTTAGGTGGTGTTCTCTCCGATGGTTGATCAGGCTTCTTTTTCTCATGTTGTTGTTCATGGTGGGAGATGTTGTTGTTCTTTTTTTCTCTTCTTTTGATTATGTTTGTAATAGATTGAATCAAAGGCTCGTAGATTTTGTTTCAAATGATGTATTTTTAGAGGGTTTTCAATCATTAAGGGCTTATGATCTCTTGTTTATGTTAACGTGTAAGCCCCTATAAGTGGGTTTTATCCAAAAAAAAAAAGAATTATGTCAAAATTTACTTATGTTTTTCGATGAATAACTTAAATGAATATGATTATTGTAATGAAATATAGAACTATTACTTATATGCATATTGTCTTTCTTTTGATTCTATATCATCATTGTTATATGCATAGTCATTTCTAAGTAAAGGCTAAAGGGAAGCATGTTGAATAAGGGCAATATTTGCCACTAATGAAGATGGATAATTGATTTTCTTGTTTACTTTCATTTGGTTTCTCAAATGTTTCATTATTTTAAAGTATGTACAAGATCAATTATATAGATCAAATTTTATGTATAGACAAGTACTTAGTTAGAAAGTATAAAAAATGACCTTTTTTTATTAGATTCAAATGAGAATTTGACTTGTAATATCACACAATGGAGAAAAAGAATTAATATAACCGACCACACATAGTGGGATGAAGATTTGATATTGTTATTGTTGTTATAAATCAGATTGTAACTTTTCGCCTCTTTTTTTGAAAACTATAAAGAATATCACTTAATCCGCTTGATGAACTTGTTATTTTTCTTATGATATTATCAAACTCATACAAATTTAATAATTTTTTACCTCTTTGGTAAATGAAAAAAAGAAGAAGAATTACATGCATGCCATTAATATTTTGTCTAATTATAAAGCTAATAATCAATTTTTAAAAATGAATTACCAAACTTGTAAAAAATATGTGTGATGAAATCTATTTTTTCAAAAGTTTATGAAATTTTGATAATGAAAGTTAATCATTTTTGTCTGAAATTTAATATTTAAGTGAAATTGAATGAATAAAATTAGGCTAATGATGTTTTTTTTAAATAAATAAATCTTAAATGTTTTATTTGAAATGGTTAAGAAAATTGCGATCAATCAATCAAAATGGTACACCAATTGTTTATTAAAAATAAAAAAGGTTCTTACACTAATTAGTCATACTAGTCATGGGAAGGAGAAGGTTAACTTTTTTTTAGTAATCAATTCATAATATTCTAAATTATGCAAGAATAAGTCTCA
This sequence comes from Dendrobium chrysotoxum, assembly GCA_019925795.1. Taxonomy (NCBI): domain Eukaryota; kingdom Viridiplantae; phylum Streptophyta; class Magnoliopsida; order Asparagales; family Orchidaceae; genus Dendrobium; species Dendrobium chrysotoxum. The sequence goes on along the minus strand of CM034306.1, from coordinate 30,725,412 downwards.
ATAATCAAACAAGGGATGAGAGCACCTTCTAAATTTAAAAAATAGTAAATTTTGTCTCAATATTTTTCAAGTAAAATGAAGCATTAGCCTCAGTTCTGTTTTTGCATGTATTGGAATTTTCCATGCTGTTCATATTTACAAATAATGCCACTTGGCGCCACAAAAATGATTAAAAAAATTGTAATGATAAAATTTATTGATCATGAAAATATAAAAAATGAATTATTATAAATTTTTTTGTTAAATATTTCTTAATACAATATTAAAATTATGATATCTCATAATTTAACACAATAGAAATTAATTATGGATCACTAATTATCATTAAGTATTAAAGAATTTAATTATTTTACAATAGAAAACATCCTAACGAGGAACAAAAATCTAACAACAGAAGTGGAAATCGAAATCTCTGAGCAAAATAACGAGTCAGTGGCTCATAATTTTAATTGAATTATTCCTTTATGATTTAATAATATTCATAGAATATACATAATTGTAGAAAAATTTAATGATAGAATTTATATATTATGTAAAATTATATAGAAATTTTTTTCAAATCTAAGAGGCCTAAAGCCATCCTTAACGTTACTGTTCTACATGAAATAAATCGTATCAACGAGAAATTATTACATATAGACTAAGCATATAGCTTTGTGTGGAGCACAAAGTTATATACTCACTATACAATGAGTACATAACCATATACTTCTACTGTCTACGGTTAAATATAGAGTTGAAGTAAAGAAGCCTACTTATCATTGAACTTTTTCAAAGATATAATTGCACTGAAAATGGCTCTCAAACCGACTGCTCTTCTCCTCTTGCTCCTCTTCTCTTTCTTCATTTTCAACCTCCTCACCGCCACGACATCAGTGACCTCCGTCATCTCCACCCTCCCCTCCCTTTCCGGCGAGCTTCTTGATAGCAAGAACGGAAGCTTCATCATATGCTTATCAATAATATGGAAAAGAGAGGAGAGCTCAAAGGAGTCATAGAGAGGACTTCCACAGTCCCACATGGAGAAAAGAGAGAATTCTCCATCTTCTATTAACTTCTCTTCCTCCTTTTTCTCCTCTGCTTTGTTCAGTCTCTGCTCTTCCATCTCTATTCTTCCGGCCAAGTATTGGCTGCTTTTGTATGACTTCATTTCACTTCTTTCTTACAATAAAATTTTATAATTTTTATGCAATATTTTAATCTTCAAATAATATAACAAATATTAATAGCATTAATTTATCTGAAATAAAATAAAATTTTTAATGTTTATATTTTGATCTCATTTATAACTTAAGATATTATATATTAGTATAAAAATTTTTGTTATTAGTCGTATAAATGCATAAAAATTCAATAGTGTGCATATAAATTCCCTTAAATTAATATAAATAAATTGTTTAGTATGTAAGTATTTTATTTGATCTATTAATATTTCTTTTTCACAAACCTAAATTCTCACAAAAAAAGCCTGTTATTAATTGGCATATTGAGGATTTTACCTGTTGTTAATCATACTTAGTTAGTCATACGAAAAAGAAGAAGTTAAATAAAATGTTTACATATAACATTTTAATTGATTTGATTGAGTATTTTTGTTTGGGATGAGATTTAACCCTCTTATTATTTCATTTAAAGAGGGAAACAATAAGATTCAAGCAAATATGGTTTAGTAGAGATTTATATTCATTTCATTTATATTCAATCTCATATAAATTTTTTAAACTAAAATTATTGAGTTTGAAGTTTTAAAATGATTTAACGATGCTTATTTATTTATGTGTTGACTTCTAATTGAAAGATTTTAACAAATTTGGAGGACCTGGTCTTATGTTACTCTATTTTGCATTTAATGTTTTCGATTGTGTAATAACTAGTCGCTATTACTTTTATTGGAATGCTTGTAAAAGAGAAGTAAAGACTGGTTGACTCGTTGGTTAAAAATTGATTAATTTGTAAAGGATGGTGGGCCGATAAGCTTTCTTTTAAATGCAGTGGTTTAGTGTTATCCTTAATGAAACAACGATATAATAATTTTAGAGCAACATTCATGAGTTATATGAAGTTATTACTGTGCTGATAAGAAAAGAGTTATGGTTTACTGATTACTTAAAAATACTATGATAGTTAGAAATTCTTACTTATTTAGTGTGACTATTGAAATGTATATTACAGATTCATTGTTACTATAGGATTTACTGATACTTTATTGATTTATCGTCACTATATATATTTACTATTATTATATTATTTTACTGGTAGGACCATTCAATTCACTAGTATTGATACAGATATCAATTCTGTTACTGATATTACTATTGATTGACTGTTACTATAATTGATTCACTATACTCATTATTGATTTTGAGTATATGGCATATTAAGCATGTAATATTTTGAGCATGTGATTAAGATGCTAATATTGACTAACTAATAGTACATCATTATAAGATTTTACTTTATTGATATGATTTTGATAGTTTTTATTAATGTTTTAATTTTACCACTTTATACGGTTGCTTTGTTAATTGATAGTAATGATAAGATAACTATTTTATTGTCTTGCCCCCCATAATAGTTTACTAGTTTTCCCATTGTACTATTTTACTGTTTTTTATATCGCACTATTTTATTATTTATAAATTATACTACTTCATGTGAGTCTTATTATTTTATCACAAATTCATGATCATATAAATGATACTGCTATGAATTGATTGACATCATGCATACAACTTTATCATGCTTTGAATTTAGTTATAAGATTTTAGTGACATATTGGGCTCTTGAGGTCATTATATGTGATTTAAATGATTCCAGATCAAGGAAGAGGTTCAGAAGTGTGAGATTGATCATAATTTCTTATTTATATTTCTTTTTATTTTAGTTATTCTTTTGCACTTAAGTATAAAAGTATACATTGTAATTCTATGATTCTTGAGTATTATATTTAATTTTGAAATAATTAAGAACATAGATGTATTTTGATATTTTGATTACTAATTTTATTTTAGCTGATATTATATTAATTTGAGAGTAATACATAGCTCTAATTATTACATAATAAAAGATGAAAAGAAAGAAATTCTTCCAAATTAGATTATGGAGCGAGATAATTATTTTTAGAGCATAAATACTTGAAGAATTATATTGTTACGAGATCTATAGGAAATTGATTGTCTATCGGATAGATTGGGTATATTAAACTATAATATTTTACATCCATAATTGATTGCATGTGTGAATTATTCAGCTGTTCATCAACTAAAATGGATCAACTAGAATAAGATGCGCCAAATGAGCACCAAGTATAACTCCATTACTATTAGCCATTATTATTCAGCTGCCTAATGTGATAGTGCAACTAACATGTGATACTCTAAGAAAGCCATTATGGAGCAAGGAAGAAGAGGAGGATGAACCTTTGTAGGTATTTCACAAGCTAAAGCCCCCACTGTTCAAAGGAGCTATAGGATCCCAAGTTGTGGAAGGCTGGTTGCTGAAGATAGAGAAAATCTTTAATAGCATAGGAAGGTACATTAGCTATGTTCTTATTTGAAGGAGAGATTGAGAGATGGTAGATTGGATTGTAGAGAGAAAAATTCCAAGGGAAGATTATTACTGAGATCATGTGGAATAAATTCTCTATATTGTTCAAGATGTGGTTTGAACCTCTATTAGCCCGATGATAAATATAGGAATCTTTTATTAAACTGTAGCAAGGATAGAAGACTACAATATAGTATGAAGCTGAGTTTACTACACTTGTAAGGTATGCTCTTCATTTGATCTCTACTACTGAAGAAAAGTGCTGCAGGTTTCTATAAGGATTGAACAGGGAGCTGAAACATCCATTAGTGCCTTTACGGATTCAAGAATTTTTTAAACTAGTGGAGCAGGCGAGATTTATAGAGATTGATTTGGCAATATCGATATTTAGGCATGGTGAGAGCTCCGACACGATGCCAGCAGGAGGATGACTAGAGATGAAGTAAGCAGAGATAGAGATAATGCTGGTAATAAGAAAAAATAGATACAGTGATTCAAAGGGATCTGGATTGATTACATCAAACTATAATTTTAGTTCATGTATCCATTATGAAAAGAGGTATGGAGGTCAGTGTTATCTTCTAATAGGGCATTATTTTTGATGTGGATAATAAGGACAAAAGGCAGTGGATTATTCACAAAGAGGAAGAACTGATTTATGAGCAAGATAAAGGATTGTAAGAGCGAGAGCATACAGTGAAAGATCAATAAATAGCCTAGTGACAGAGTTGTTAGTGGTAGTCAGATGGAGTTTATTGTATTGATATGACCTACTCTAGTGATGTCATATATGTACAACTTGCAGTATTTAGAAAATTAGCAATAACCTAAGAATTCTATTAGTAAGGTATTTATTTGAATGAACTAATGTCGCATTTCATGCATAAGTGAATGACCTGTGATAGAATAAATTGTATGATTGTATGATTCAACAAGCTATTATTTTGATTTTGATTTGATTTGAGTTTTAATCATACGGCTTTATTTTACATCAATTCTTGTGCTCGAATCCTTAAGAGAAATGTCAGAAATGACATTTTATATAAGGTGGTGGGTACATTGTAATAATTCAAAATTACAAAAATAATAAAAAATGAAAAAAAATTATAATTTTTGCTTGAATTGGAGCGCTATGGCGTTAGGCCTAACATGCATTATTTTTTTAGCACTTGTAAACAATAATTACTATTTTTTTAGTGAAGGAGGAGAGAGAAAAAAATTAAGATTTTTGGCCTTAAGATTGCTTCTCCATTTTTACAAAAAATTATTCAAATCAAAGTAGTTGATTCTAATCTTATCTCTATTCTCAAAGATTTTGATTTTAACTGTTAAATTCTCCTCATACTTGATTTTGCTATATTTTCTCCAGCTTTATTAAACTTTTATCATATAACTTTTGTATGTTATCATACTAATAATCTTGGATAATTTAACTGCAACATCTATGAATTTTACATAATAAAATAAAAGTTATTGAATTTTGTATTATTTATATTATATATAAATTATATATTTTTATTTAAGCATATTATTACTACAAGCATTGAGAATGAATACTGGTATGTAATTAGTTAATAACTGGTTGCTATTATTTTTACTGGAATACGTGTAAAAGATAAGTATTGGTTGACTTATTGGTTTAAAATTGATTGACCTGTAAAGAATGGTCGGCTGATATGCTTTCCTTTAAATACAGTAGTTTAGTGTTATATGTCCTTAATGATATAATGATATAATGATTTTAGGGTAACATTTAGGAGTTATAAGGAGTTATTATTATGCCGACGGGCAAAGAGTGACAACTTTATTTACCAAGCAAATGATTTATGGATTACTAACTACTGAAAATGACTGTGATAGCCAAAACTCTTTTTCTTTTTTAGTGTGAATACTGAAATATATGTTACTGATTCATTATTACTATATGACTTTACTGATATTGTTTTAATTTACCATCATAATATAAATGTGATGTTATTATATTATTTTATTATTACAACCACGAGATTCACTAGTACTGATACGGACATCGATACTATTATTGATACTACTATTGATTCACTATTAATGTTATTATTATTGATTCACTATATTGATTATTGATACTAAGCATATGATATACTAAACATGTGCTATACTGAGCATGTGATTAAGATATTGATTAATTGGATAGTATGTGTACATCATTATATGTTTTTTGCACATTGATATGATTCTGATATTCTTTATTGACTTTTTTTGTTTTATCGCTTTGTAGGATTGCTTTACTGATTGATAGTACTGATATAACAATTTCTTTATTGACTCGAAACCCATACTTCTTTATTAGCTTTCCCACTGTACTATTTTATTAGCTTCCGTACCGTACTATTTTATTGTTTATAGATTCTATTGCTATTGCATGTGAGCTTTACTTTTTCTACACTAATTCATAATCATATGGTTATTACTGCTATAAATTGATTATCAACATTCATACTGCTTTTTTATTATGCTTTGAATTCAGTTATAGGATTTTAGTGACCCGTTGAGCTCTTGAGCTCTTTATATGTAATTTAAATTATTTCAGGTCAGGGATGAGGTTCAGGTGTGTGAGACTGATCAGAATTTCTCAGATTATATATATATATATATATATATATATATATATATTAGTTATTCTTTTGCACTTAAAAATGAAATGGTATGTGATAATTATATGATTTCTGAGTTTTGTATATGATTTTGAAATAAGAATGTAGATGTATTTTGATATTTTGATTACTAATTTTATTTCAGCTGGTTATTGCATAATAAAAAATAAAAGAAAGAATTCTTCTAAATTAGATTTTGGGGCATGATAACCTCTCGTTTAGGAAGAAAGATTGAGCGGATCATTATTCATCACCCTATGTTGGGCATTCCCTACTAATCTTCATATCATGCTTGATGTTTGTCTTTTTTATTTTTTGGTCTCCTCTCTTATAGGGAGAATGACCAAGTACACCATTAATCATTTATCAATATCTTAAGCTCCTAGTTGATTATCATTGGATGCCTACAAATATTTGATATATGTTAGCTACTAACGTATGATGCTCATCTTTCTGATTGTCAATCTACCCTTTTTTAAGGATAGAACTGAGCAAATCATCGGCAATGATCAGATGTTTCCAATCAATCATCGCGATACACATGCCGTGTATGATGTCCACTAATTACTGACTTCTGAAATCCATCTTCCCAATCACTTATATCTTCTCATATATGGAGAGAAAGGAGATGTTCTCCTACCATACAACTCATATATCTCAAGACTCTTACTTCTGCCATGAAAGATATCTTAACAATTTACTCTATTAAATACATTATATAGTTATGGAGAATGAGACTTGTTAGTAATATATGGTCATATTAGTGGAATCATTTTAATTGGCCCAAGTTATATGATTTATTTTTTCTCTTCTCATATTTTTCAAATAAAAAAATATTATCAAAATAAGTTACTTTAAATTTATCTACTTGTGTGTATCAAACAATTGTTCAATTTTATGATAATAAATATCATCTCTACAGTCGTAAATGTTCTAGATTGTGATAATGCATAAATTGATAAATCAAAATAAACTTAAATTTGAAGTTATAGAATGTCTAAAAAAAAGGTTTTAAAGTTGTGAATCCAAACAAATGGATCCTTTCGTTATAAGTTACATAATATTGATGGCAATCATATGGGATAATCTCTAGCTTGCATGTATGAAGGCTCTGTGTGTGTGTGTGATGCGGTTATTTAAGAACCCTAATGGAATGAAATGATACTTGTTAGGTGGACAGAGTGATAAATACTTAGGTTTTGGAAGAATATGAATCATTAATTTTGTTTTATTTATTTATTTAATAAAATACCATCTCGATTTCCCATTTCAAAGTTAATCGAATGTTGGATTTTTGGGTCATCTAAGACTTCGTTTGGGATGGCTTTCTTAGTGCTTTGTAAAGATATTTTGGATAAATTTTTGAAGTGATTATCATTAAAATTTTAATAAGATATTAAACTAACTAAAAAAAGTAAATTTAAAAGTTGCAAAAGTCGCCTGGTCAACAAGCGACTTAGGCAAATTATAAAAATATTAAAAACAGCAGGGAGAGAACCAGAAATAGGTGAGAGAAATAAAATAGGAGAGATAAACTAAAGAAGCGAAAAAGAGAAATGAAATAGGAGAGATTAAAAAAATAAATCAAAACTTATTTTTTTTCATGTTAGGTTGGAGAGCAGTAAACATCACATTTTTTATTATGTTTTTTATTAAAATTTTAAATGTATATATATTTTCTTATTTTTTAATAAATAATTTAGAATGAATTTTTTTATGTGTTATTAAGTATTAAAAAATTCACAATTTAATTAAGCATAATCAATTTAAAAATAAATCTTATCATTATTTTTTTATTCATAATATATTATTATTATTTTAAATTTATCTTGTTTTAAAGAAAATAATATTTTATATAAATATTTATCTTATTTTTTCATTAATAAATAAAAATCAATTTCATAATTAATAGTAATAAATAGTAAATGTAATTTAACAAATAAAACGTCATTTTAGTAAAATTATATATACTTTTAAAAAAATTACATTACTTCTAAGATAACGTAATTTTTTTTTATATTTACTAAAAATTACGTTACTTTGTAATTTTAATAAAGAAATAAGATAAAAATTTATTTAAAATACTTTTTTTTAAAACAAGATAAATTTAAAATAATAATAATATATTATGAATAAAAAATTTATGAAAAAGATGTATTTTTAAATTGATTATGACAAATTAAATTGTAAAATTTTTTCTTCATAATAACAAATAAAAAAAATTTAATCCTACATTATTTATTAAAAATAAGAAAATTTATTTACATTTAAAATTTTAATAAAAAAATATAAAAAAATTTGATGATTCCTCCTATCTAGTGGAGGAGCCAGAAATTTTATTCAGTGAGGTCTAAATTAAAATAGTTCTGTTTGCCATCTAATCTGGAAGGTTAGAATACATTAAAATAGTTATATTTGTCATCTCATTACCGAAGCCAAGAGGACATGTAAGATCAAAATTAAGAATACAAATAACATGACCCTTAGAGCTTAGAAGACATAAACATCTACCATGCGCGGTATTCATTTGGAGGCGAGAGAGGAGTGAAAGGAAAAATGAAAGTCGTGCTTGAGGTCGTGAGTTGCGAGAGAGGAGCAAAGGGGAAAATGAACCATTGATACTTTTCATGTGTCCAAACAAAGATAGTGGCTTCTCTGGATCACTAGCTGAAAATATACATATCATTCCACCAAGTGAAATAGTGACAAGATGGTCACCATGCCATTGGCAGCCAACTTGCATGTCACCCACTCCACCAGAACTAGGGCAAGTAAGTGTGCATTTTAGTTTACCATTTCCATCATCCAGGTTCTCCCAGAGCTAGAGCATCAGCTTCACTTACAACCTCCTTTCTTGTTGATAAGATGTCTATCCTCTTTATAAGTGATTTTTTTTAGGGGGGCACGTGCCCCCCTTGCCCACCTCCCGCCACCCATGCTCCTATCCAACCCAACAACAACAACAACAACAACAACAACATGAAGCCTTTATCCCACTATGTGGGGTCGGCTACATGAATCCTTTTTCTCCATTGTGTCCTGTTAAAAGTCAAATTCTTGTTTAAATTTAATAAAGAAAGATCATTTCTAATATTTTCTAACCAAGTCTTTTAGGTCTACCTCTACCTTTCTTAACATAAGACAAATCTATGACCTCTACTTTCCTAACCGGGTTATTGGGAGGCCACCGTTTTATGTGACCAAACCATCTAAGGCGACTCTCTCTAATCTTATCTTCCATTGGAGCTACTCTAACCTTTTCACGAATATGCTCATTTTGTATCCTATCCTTAAGGGTAAAGCCACTCATCCACCTGAGCATCCTCATCTATATAACACTTAACTTAGAATTATGCTTCTCTTTTAATGGCCAACATTCGACACCATAAAGCATTGCAGGTCTCACCACCATCTTATAAAATTTTCCCTTAAGTTTGAGGGGTACTTTTCTATCACACAATAAGCCCGATGCATTCCTCCACTTCAATCATCCAACTTGGCTTCTGCTGATAATATTCCCATCTATTTCACCATCACTCTGAATAATAGATCCAGGATATCTAAAACGTGTACTCTTATTAATAACTTGATCGCCCAAAGTCACAATCCCCTCAATAAATCTATTATTACTAAAATTACACTCCATATATTCCGTTTTAGATCTACTCAAGCGAAAACCTTTAGACTCTAAGGTAGACCTTCATAATTCTAGTTTACCTTCAACTCCTGCTCTAGTCTTATCAACAAGAAGAATATCATCAGCAAAAAGCATACACTAAGGTACATCCTCTTGCAAATGTCTAGTGAGAACATCCATGACTAAAGCAAAAATATATGGGCTTAAGGCTGATCCTTGATGTAATCCAACCGAAATAGGAAAATACTTGGTCAAACCACCTTGTGTTTGAACACAAGTAATAGCTCCTGCATATATATCTTTAATGGTTTGAATATAAGCGTTATTAACTCCTTTCTTTTCAAGAACTCTCCATAGCACTTCTCTTGAAACTTTAGCATATGCTTTCTCTAAATCAATAAATATCATATGTAGATCCTCCTTATTCTCTCTATATTTCTCCATCAAACCTCTCAATAAATATATGGCTTCCATAGTAGACCTACCCGGCATGAATCCAAATTGATTTTGAGAAACATTAATATCACACTGCAACCTACGCTCCATAACTTGCTCCCATAGTTTTAAAGTATGACACATTTACTTAATTCCTCTATAATTCGCACAATCTTGTGCATCACCTTTATTTTTAAAAATAGGAATTAACACACTCATTCTCCACTCATTTGGCATCTTTTTAGTCTTTAGAACAGTATTAAAAAGTTTAGTAAGCCAAGAAATTCGTTCATCTCCTAAGCATTTCCACACCTCTATTGGAATATCATCAGGTTCAACAGCTTTTCCACCCTTTATTTTCTTTAAAGCCTCTCTAACTTCGGTTTTACTAATACGTCGATAAAAACAGAAATCTTTATTTTCATCTAGGGTGCTAAGGTCACTACAGTCAATTTTATTTTCACATTCTTCATTAAAAATTTTAGCAAAATATCTCATCCACCTTTGTTGAATATCATCTTCTAATAAAAGTACTTTTTGATCTTCATCCTTAATACACTTCACTTGAACTAAATCCTTACTACTCATATCTCTTTGTTTGGCTAACTTATACATATATCTTTCTCCCTCCTTAGTATCTAATCTATTATATAAATCACTAAAAGCTAAACTCTTTGCATCGCAAATTGCTTTCTTAGATTCCTTACGTGGCTCTTTATATATTTTCCAATTATCAGAATTTTTACAATTAAACTAATTTTTATAACAAATTTTCTTATTTTTAATCTTTTCTTGCACATTTGGATTCCACCACCAACTATTTTTACTATTAGGAGCTTTTTCCTTTGAAACTCCAAGCACATCTTTTGCAAAATTCTTAATATCACTAGCCACTTTTTCCAAAATAATATTAGCATCCTCATGCACAGACACAATTTTAAGATCTAAAATTTTACTCTCAAAAATATTTTTGTTAATATTCTTTAAATATCCCCATCTAAACCTAGAATAATATTTTACTTTATTTTTTATTTTCTGCCCCATTATCTTCAAGTCCAAAACTAATAAACGATGTTGGCTACATAAATTTTCACTTGGAATAATTTTATAATCTTTACAATCTAAACGATCTAATTTTCTTATAAGAAAATAATCAATCTGAGTTGTACTATATCCATTTTTATAAGTAATGAGATATTCATTCCTTTTCTTAAATAAAGTATTAGCAATTAAAAAATCATAAGCTAAATAAAAATCTAATATGGACTTACCACCTTCATTTGTCGTTCCAAACTCATGGCCACCATGAATGATTTTAAAATCTTCTACCTCTCTACCAACATGTCCATTTAAATCTCCTCCAATAAAAACTCTTTCTTCAAGAGGTATCTTTTATATTAATTCTTCTAAGTCATTCCAAAATTTTAATTTTGAATCCATATCCAAACCCACTTGAGGAGCATAAGCACTTATAATGTTAACAATATTATCATCAACAACAATCTTTAAAGCTATAATTTTATCTCCAATTCTATTAATATTTATAACATTATCCTTCAAACTCTTATCTAAAATCACGCCTACACCATTTTTAGTATGATTCCTACCAAAATACCAAAGTTTAAATCCTAAACTATCAATCTCCTTAGCCTTCTCTCTAACCCATTTAGTTTCCTGAATGCACAAAATATTTATCTTCCTATGAATCATAGTATCTATTAATTCCATTAATTTTTCTGTAAGGGAACTTATATTCCAAGTTTCTATCATAATTTTAATTTTATGGACTAGCTTCTTTGCCCGCATCCGTCCTTGATGTGGGAACCCTTGCCTATTTAACACTGCACTCGGGCGGCGGTGCAGCGGCCCTTGCACACTTGTCGTTGTATTCAGGCCATACAACGCGTCGCTTCCAGGGGATGCCCTAGCATTAACATAATTTCTTAAAAGGATTCATGTCATTATTATTCGACAAGTTTTACGCTGGTTGTCGACTACCTAACTCAACCCTCCACTTTTCTCATCCAGGACTTGGGACCTGGCAACTGCAGTGTTTCCAACCCAACAAGACAACAAAAAAAAAATCATTTTTGAATTTTTTGAGGGTAAATTTTATAAAGGAGCAACTTAATAGTGAAAATTAGTGGAAGGAGCATCAAATTCAAATAATTTGAAAAGGAGCAACCTCATCATACAGTATGGTGCATTCATACTATACAGCTCAGCGCATTTTGAATGCGTGAAACACACATTCAGATTAGAGATAGAGAAAACGAGGGGAGAGATATAGAGAGATGAAAGGAGAGACAGACATGCAGAAAGTGAGAGCTGATTGGGGATTGAGAGATGAGAGGGGAGAGAGAGAGAGCTGATGGGGTAGAGAGAGGATGGGAGAGAGAGACTAGGAGAGAGTTTTTAATATTAATAAATATAATATTTAAATATATAATATAATATTAGTTTAAATATTATTTTAATTATTAAAAAGTATAAAAAATTTTAATTATATTTAAGAAATAAAATTTACATAATATTATTTAAAATCTAAAAAATAAAATTTTAGAAAGGAAAATTGAGTTAAATATAGTTAACTATTATTTTAAATATTTAAAATATATTGAGAACTAATATTTAATATTTTACTAATACTTAAATATTAGTTAAAATATATTTAAAATAATAAATAATAAATATTAGTTAAATATTTAAAACCAGTTAAAATAATAGTTAAAATTTTAATTATTATTTAAAATAATAATTTAAATATTATAATTATTATATACAGATTAGTTGAAATATTATATATTTAAAATATTATTTAAACTAATAATTTAAAATATATAATATATTAAAATAATATTTAAAAACTGATATAATATTAAAATACTGAAATATAATATTTAAATATTATATATATTAATATTAAATCTCTCCCCTCCTCTCTCTACCCCCGTCAGCTCTCTCTCTCTCTAAGCTGGTTGCTTGTTTCTATAGCTGAATGCAGAATGTGTGATATTGTTTGACCCATTCAGAATGCCTGAATGCGCCAAACTGTATGAAGAGTTTGCACTTTTTCAAATTATATAAATTTGACGCTCATTCTACTAATTTTCACTATCATATTGTTCCTTTATAAAATTTATATCTTTGTTATTTTATTTTTCTCCCTTCTATTTTTTTCTCTCTCATACTTTATTTCTCTCTTTCCTATTTTTTTATCTCTCCTATTTTATTTCTCTCTCCCCTCCTCCTCTGGCTTTTTTAATATTTTTATAATTTACTTAAATCGCTCGTTGCCCGGCAATTTTGCCTAGTTTTAAATTTTTTTAATCCGTTGGTTTAATAACTAATTAAATTTCTAATAATAATCACTTTACATAGTTACTTTCTCTACTCCAGTAAAACAAATGAAGTTTTAGATTTCATCTTTATTTGAAATAAATTTTTTTATTATTTTTTAAAATATTTTTTTAGTATAAAATTTTTAATTCAAAATTTTTTTATTTTTATTAAAAAATTATTTCATAAAATAATAAAAAATCTTCCCAAATAAACGGGACAACTTTTCTACGGCTTTTTTAAGCAGATGAAAATTCTAATTAAAATGCCGAATAGAAACACTTATCATGTTTTTCTTAGGGCTGATGACCGCATACTTACCTGGAGGAAATAATTGCAGCCCAGCGGACCACCATAATTAACATATTGAAAACAAGCTTTTTTTTTTTAATAGAACTCCTACTTCTCAAAAGGACAAGACCAATAATTATTTTTAGAACTTAGAATTATTGTTCGAGCATGTGATGTGGAGCATGGAATATTAATTAGTTAAATCAGTAAAGGAAACCAGTTTGAATTCCTATTGGTCGCGGGCTCCACCCACAACCTATGATATTCCAAACTACCTGAGGGCCGTTTGGAAGCAATTATTTGAAATTTGGAATTATTCTAAGGTAATATTATTTAATTGGAATATTTTATTGATAATTGATTATTTTAAAAAAAATTAAAAGTTTTTTTTAATGTATATGATCATGCATAAAGTATTTGAAATATAGAGATGACTGGCTAACATATTGAGTTCAGATTATTCGGGTTACTGTGGGTTGAGTTCGTGTTGATTTGGATTCGAATAGGGTCAATTTCGAATCAGACCTGAACTTGACCGGTCAACCAGTTCTAACACTTCAAAGTTGAATTATCTTGCTTCAAATAAATAAATAATTATATATTTAATGCTAATAATTTAAACATATAGCCTAAACAATCACAAAATATAATTAGATTCATCATAGTTTTTAATAAAAAAGAGCATAACTTATTACATGTTATTTAAGTTATAAAAAATATCATAATTAGATAAAAAATTTATCATATTCTTAACAAGCTATTTCTTAAACAACAAACAAACATATTCATGAACATTAATGAACAAGAAAATTAGCATTCAATGATGCCCATTTATTTTGTAAAACAGACATAAACGAGCATTATATGAATAAATGTTGAGTTGTTCATCAAATCTACTTATTTGCTTACCATCCGAATCATACAAATTGTATCCCGATATCTTTGAAAACAATTAGATTTGCTGTGAGATTAGTAAAATATAAATTTTTCATATATAGCACTAAGCTCAAAATAAATTCAATCCAATAGCTCTAAAGCCTATCTTGACATAATTTATAAAATATTTATTAATTTGTATTTATTGGTTGGCCGGCTTGGGCTTCATCAATGCAAGAGCCATGTCTTGATAAGCTGGCAATTTTGTCATTTTATTTGGAAATAATGCAAGGCACAAATTGTCAACTAATTATTTAAATGTCTTAGCCATTATATAATAATTTTTAAAATAATTAATTTTTTCTTTAATAAAGTAATATTGTTTTTTTATTCTTTCATTATTTGAAGATCATTTTCTAAGGATTAATTAATAAATTATTATATAATTTTAATAAAATTTCTATTTATATTTAAGTATGCATATTGATTTGAGCTTTTATTAAACACTACAAAATTTAAAATTAAATCAATAAGAAGAAACATATTGAATATTATTTTAATTCTTAAAAAATTATAAAAGACTCTTTTAAATTGGTTATTTATAAGAAAATTTGAGTTTATATGCTTCTGAAATAAAAGAAATATTCCTAAAAGTTTAATTTGGAATAAAATAACCTCGTTATGAACTATGGACTAATTTTTTGAGTCTGCCTGATCAAATTTGATTTGAATAAAATCCCAACGAAATTTTATCAAGGTTGACTTCATTTATCATTAAAAATTCATCTTTGAAAAAGCTTTCTCAAGCCCTAATCAAACATTAATCATTATCATTAAAAAAATTAATTATATTTGAAAAGGCATGGTTCAAAAAGGGTTCAAATAAGATTAGAAAATTTTATAAAATTGTTGAATAGAATGCTCAAATAAGATTTGTTTAATGTCTGACATGACAAAGTAAATTCATAGGGCATACATAACACCTAAATTTTAGCCATAACATGGGTCAAATAATGATGAAATATGATTCGAGTAGTTTTGATGAATAGGACATATATAATAGAGAGCGGTCATGAAAGATTTAACATAACAAATAGAGTAAATTAAAATCAATAACATATAAAAATAAGCTTTACGTCATTGTGCAACCATTCAGTAACAAAAGTTTAAGAATTATAATTGATTCATGCAAGAAAATAGTTATGAAGCTGACAAGTAACTCGATTATAGTCTGTAACTTGATATTAGTTGTATCTATATTTGACCGCATTCTTCTCTTATCAACATATGTCAATTTGCATATAAGATCAATGAGATCTTTATAGAAAATATTTCTTTATATCTTCAATTGAAGGCACCATTTTTTAGTGAATATCTAATTGGCTTACTTGTCTTCTTTCTATTCTCCTCAATATAATATAAAAATGTTGATGTTTGGTATTCCTATAGAAAATACTTCATAAGTGTATAACATAGGTTTTCTTTGAATAAAAATATTGAAATGAATCGAATCATATTCAAACAGGTTTGGATATTGATAAAACATGATTGAATACAAATCAAACCATGGTGGAATATATTCAATTGATAATCAAATTATATTTGAAGATATACTCATAATTTATTTTGGTCAAGTTAAAACATCTACCTAGTCAAGATATAATCATAACATAACAAATTCACCGAATTTTGTTCAAGCATGTTTTGAATCAAGATTTAACAAAATAGCTTTTGATGACTTGGATCATCTTCCATCATGGCTAAAAAAAGGTTTGAATATAGTTCACACAAATATTTTAACAAGTATCAAAATACATTCTTTACTATTCTATCTGGCTCTATATTATATCTCAAAATGACATAATCTGTGCTATTTACTATACACTAAAAGAAAATAGTGTCTATGTTTGCTTAAATAGCCAATGAATGAAAAAATCTCCAACTTCACCAATATTTCCCTCATGGGCGAAGAAGCTCAGATGAAGATTTGATGCCAATGATAGCAAATAAGGAAAGGAAAAGGGGAAGGAGTGAAATTTTTTCCTTCCTTTATAGTAAGATATCAGTATGGTTGTATGTATTTTAATCTGAAAAATAATTCCGATCATATTTCATCTAATAATGAAACTATGGGCATATTTTTTCTATTTTGCGTAACGTGTAAGAGCTCGTGGCTCATAAATTAAAAGAGATTGTCATATCTCTAAGATAATGAATTCAAGCCACACATTTTGAGATTTATCTCTCATCATTCCAAAAGATGTTTCGTGTAGCCAATACGATATATATGGCATTCGGCTTTATAACATATATACAAATATTAAAGTTTTATGTTTACAGTGCAACCACCTCCTTCCTCTCTTACATTCCATCATCACCTAAATATTCAATTGAATAACTTTACTAACCTTCACAAATGATTTATTGAGATAGACCACGGTTATGAAATTTGCCGCAGTTCAAATACTCAAAACAAAAAGGATAAAAGGTGCACAATCATTTTTCTCCTTACAAACTACTAACTCTTCAAACGATAATGGAATCAAAGGTACCAAAAGGGAATTCATCTAGCATTTGTTCCTTTAGAAGAAACACACATGGAGCAGTTAAAGATAAAATAGTATTCATCAAAAACTCAATTCAGTCTGAAACTCATTGATTTCGAAGGTGTTTTGAGGTATTGCAGTTTTCAATTTGGTTTTTAACTTTAGATAAGTTTGATCAAGTTGGAAGTGAATTTTGAAGTACTGATTATATTATAAAAGCACTGCCACTCGAATGTTTTGTCGTTGTAGGTAGTAGGTATTAGTGCTGTAATGCATCTAATACATGATTTTAGTTGGGGCTATTTAATAAATTTAATAAATTATATATATATATATATATTTTTTTTCATTTGGAATGGTGCGAGATAAGCATCAAAGTGTGTGGCTCTCCATAATCTTAGATATGCAACCATTTCCTTTAGCTAATGTGCCACGGGTCCTTACACAGTATATTCTATTTTAAATTATTCATTCTCTTCTTAGTTAATATAAGTAGGGAACTCATAATTTATATACCCCACAATAATTGAAATCGAAGAAATATGCCAATTGTTTGGTTTCATAGAGAAATATATCTAAAAGTTTTCTTCTAACAAAAACACCAACTACATTTATTATATCTTTTTGTATAGAATGGAAGACATACCGCCATTTTAATTTCAACTTTCCTTATTTGCTATCATCGTCATCTTATCTTCATCAATTTTTCTTTGCTCATGCGAGATTATACTAGTGAAGTTGGAAATTTATACGCTCATCGAAGATTTAATTACACATGGGTATTAATTTTTTTTGGGTTTGACTTGTGCAGTGTAGATTAAGCTATTTCGACATAGATGTAATGAAGGGTTAGATAAAGCATCAAAAAGTGTATTTCTATACTTGTGTGCAAACTGTATTCACAAAATATGTGTTGCAATCTGATGACCAGTCGATTTGATTGGGAGTGAATTAAGAAGTTTTCTAATCAAGAGGGAGTTATTTAGGAATGTTCTTAATCAAAAGGGAATTGTTTAGGAATGTTGTAATTACTATTGGGAGGGAATTATTTAGGGCAAGTGATCTAATTTGAATTCAAATCTTAGAGGGAATTATTTAGGGAAAATGAGGAGGAATAGAAAAGTTTTAAATAAAGTTGGGAGAAAATTAATTAGGGAAATAAATCTAATTTGAATTCAAATCCGATAGGGAATTATTTAGGGAAAAGGGGTTGATTTGGGAGAAAATTATGAAAGCCTATTTAAGACAAACAATAGGATGATTTCAGGATTATGTTTTGCAGTTTTCTGAATTTAGTTTATTCTTAAGTTATTTGGGCTCTAGCCGGTAGCTAGGGATTTGGGGAGTTCTTCTTCCCAATTTTTCATGTTTCATCTATTGATTTTTGTGAAAAGTACATCCACTTCTTACCAAATTTGTATTAGAACACATTTTTTGGACCTATGACGACAAGGAAAGTTGATGCCTTAGAAGCGCGTCTTAAAGGAGCTCAAATCATCTTTTGAGGACAAAATGTCTTCAATGGGGGAAAAGTTTTCCAACCTTGAAGGAATGATAAAGAAGCTGTTGATCTTCACGTCAAAGGATATTATCAACATAAAATGCATTAAATTTCTATCAAGTAAAACTGTCAATGAAGCAAGAATAAGTTTGCTAGAGTAGATGAATCTGATACAAAGTTTTATTTAATAAATCATGCTTATATCGGGCAAGATTCTAAAGCTTATATAGTTTCTCAATCTCAAGTGAACAAGAATTCAACGACCTCACCTACGAAGAATCTGGTTCCTGCCAACTCAAAATTATTGGTTACATTGACAGATGACATGGAGGTAATTTTGGAGCCACTTCCAAAGAGAGGAAATGGTGAAGGAATGAGATTTTTGATGGTGCTGCAGAGTTTGGAAGGTGAAGAAGATGGGAAGAAGATAGAGAAACCATACATGATTTCGCAACTCCTACAGTAATATCGAGAGGTGTTCCAACGAGTTCAGAGGTTGCCTCCTCTGCGGAAACATGAGCATGCTATCATCTTGAAGGAACTAGTCTCAACAATAAGTGTTCTTCCGTACCATTATCCCTAAATCCAGAAGGATGTGATCGGAAGATTGATTAGGGAGATGCTACAGGTCAGGATCATTCGACCCAATGTCAGTTCAATTTTTAGTCCATTGATATTTGTCAAGTGCTTCAGAAGCCTATTTGGCTCTGCATTATATCTCAAATGACCTAACCCATGCTATATAGTATAAACTATAAAAAAGTGTCTATTCATGCTTATATAGCCAATAAACGAAAAAAAAAATCCAACTTTCTCATGAGCGGAGAAACTCAGATGAAGATTTGATGCCAATGATAGCAAATGAGGAAAAGCAAAGTGGAAGGAGTGGGATGTTTTCCATCTTATTTAAGGAGATATCAATATTGTAGTATATATTTTAATTCAAAAAAAAAAATTCAAGCTTATTTTGTCAAAAAACGAAATTATGAGCATAATTTTTCTATTTTGTGCATTGTGTGGCACATAAACTAAAAGTTTCCAATTTATATTAACTAGGAAGAGAATGTTTAAATTAAAATAGAATATATATAACGTGTAAGAACTCGTGGCTCATAAATTAAAAGAAAATGTCGTATCTCTAAAATCATAAATTCAAGCCATACATTTTGAGATTTATCTCTCACCATTCCAAAAGATGTTTCCTGAGTACAATATGATATATAGGGGATTCAACTTTATAACATATCTACAAATATTAAAGTTTAGGGTTTACAGTGCAACCACCTCTTTCCTCTCCTACACTATATCATCTCCTAAAAATATAAAATGAATAAATTTACTAACATTCACAGATGATTTTTTGAGATAGGCCATCGTTGTGAAAAATCACTACAATTCAAATACTCAAAACAAAAAGGATAGAAGGAGTACAATTGTGTTTCTCCATAGAAACTGCTAACTCAATAAACGATAATAATGGAATCAAAGGAGTAGAAAGGGAATAAATCTAGCATTTGTTCCATTAAAAGAACCACACATGGGGCAGTTAAAGATAAAATCATATTCATCAAAATTCAATTTAGTGGACATTTGCCTCTGAAGCTCACTAATTTCAATGGTGTTTTGAGGTATTACAGTGTTCGTTTTGGTTTTTAACTTTAGATAAGTTTGATCATGTTGGAAATGAATTTTGATCTACTGATTTTTACCAGGAGCACAGTTCATTGACTATTACTATTTCTTCAAATGACATCACATGTATTCCTAATAAATAAAGAAGAGAATCATCACATGCCAGTGCTCAGATGCAAACCTTTTATATTATAAATAAATTGTACGTTTTTTTTTTGGAATGAATGAATGGAATGTTTTGTCTTTGTAGAAAGTAGGTATTAGTTAACTAATGCATCTAATACATGATTTTAGTTGGGCCATTTAATAGATTTAATAAATTATATATTTCATTTTGTCATTTGGAATGGTGCGAGATAAACGTCAAAGTGTGCGGCTCCACTGCATGATGTTAGATATATAGTCATTTCCTTTAGCTAATATGCCATGGGTCCTTACACAGCATATTCTATTTTAAATTATTCATTCTCTACTTAGTTAATATAAAGAAGAAAATCTTAATTAATATTCCTCACAATGATGGAAATTGAAGAAATATGCTAATTGTTTGGTTTCCTAGGGAAATATACTTGAAAGTTTACTTCTAACAAAAATACCAGCTACATTACTTATATCTATGATATATTATTAAAATTAATTATGACCAGGTACGAATCTCGAGGTAAAATTGAGTTGGAAACCTCCAAAATTAAATGGGGACCATCCAAACTTTGATTTCAGCAAATTTATTGTCGAACTAAACGTCTTGAAAGGATGAACCCAACGACACCAAATTCAACCAAATATGAGCCCAAATGGGTCCAAATCGAAGAGCCAATGCACAATTTGAAGGTTCAAAACATAAATTGGATGATAAAATGGTATCCAAACATGACATAATTATAGTCAAATTGAGCGACTCGACGAGATAATTCCAACGTGTCTAAGATCGTTGAATTCTGAAATTATTAAGGCACTCAAATACTCAATAAATGGTCCATAATCAAGGAAGTTGATATCGACCATCAATTCAAAACACTCCCAATATGCCCTTGATCTTCTCCGTATTTACTGGCCTTGCCACTATAAAAAAATTATAAATAGACCCCTCATTCTTTATTTTGGGGAGGGAGAGCAAAGGGGGAAGAAAAGGAAAGAGGAGATGAGAGGAAGATAAATTTGAGATCTCTCTTGCCACCAAGCTCCTCCTCAACCACCGCCCTACCATCGATTGTCGTCAGACTTCTACCGGACCACCAACTGTCACCAAACATACACTTGACCACCAACTAATGCCAGATTTACACCCAGCCACCAACTTTCATTGGTCTTTCTGACCTACATGGCCAGACTACTGTCTTTTTGACCTTTGTCGCCCATCGACTATAGTCTTTTCCACCTTCGTCGCCTGATGACTACAGTTTTTTTGACCTCCGTCGCCCACCGAATAGGATCCTTCTGATCACGGTCTTCCACTGCCTATGGTCCTTTCGACATTCATCGCCTGATAACATTCTTTCTGACCTCCATCATCATTCGACTATAGTCCTTCCGATCTTCATCGCCAAACTACGGTCTTTCCGACCTCTATAAGCCATTGAACATAGTCCTTTAGACCTCTATTACTAATTAATGACCCTTCTGACCTCCAACATCTGCTGAATATGATCCTTCCAACCTCCGTCACTAGAATATGATCATTTTGACCTATGTCGTCCGCTGACTATGGTCCTTCCAACCACCTTGGCCAGACTATGATCTTTTCGACTTTCATCACCCGATAACAGGCTTTCATACCTCCATAGCCCACCGACTATGGTCATTCTGACCTCCGTTGCCAAATAATGGTCCTTCTACCCTCCGTTGCATGCCGACTATGTTCCTTCCGACCTTCGTCACCAGACTACGGTCTCTCCCAGCTCCATCGCCCGCCGACTATACTTATTTTTACCTTCGTCGCTTGATGATGGTCTTTCTGACCTCCGTCACCCACCGACTACAGTCCTGCCAACCTCCATCACTATACTGCGGTCTTACTGACCTTTGTCACCCATCGACTATGGTCCTTCCAACCTTTGTCATCAAATAACAAACCTTCTTACCTCTGTTGCCTACTGACTATGATCCTTCTGACCTCTGTCGCCAGACTATGATCCTTCTTACCTCTTTTTCCCATCAATTATGGTCATTCCAACCTACATCACCAGATAATGGTCCTTTTGATCTTCATCTCATATCGACTACTATCCTTTTGACCTATGTCGCCAGACTATGATCTTTTTGACCTCTATTTCCTACTGACTACGATCCTTAAAAGTATGAGATGCGCCAAGAGGGGAGGGTGAATTGGTATTTTAAAAAATTAAACCTAAACATGAGTTCTAATTTTTTTTGGTATTTTTTAAAATAACAACTTAACAAGTAAAATACATAAGCTAGTAATTCGTTCACAACTACGATATTGATGACACAATTGTAAATTTCACAATACAAGATCAAGATCAGATTTTTCACCAAGAAATTTAAAATAATAAATAAATGCGTGAAAAGTAAAGTGCGGTAAAAAACAGAAAAAGCACACCAGAGATTTTTATAGTGGTTCGGTCACTTGACCTGCGTCCACTCCCCAGAGTCCTCCACTCCAAGATTTGCACTACTAAAAGTTGACTCTCCTTTTGCTCCCACAGCAAGGCGGAGAAGCCTTTACAAGACTCACTTTCACCTTTCCCGGTGTGGCGGAATACCAAACGCTATGTCACCCTCCCAGTGACAGCAGCGGACCTTCTCCTTTTTCCCTCCTGGAGATGACAGAGTACCTTAGAGGATGTGGACCTTGAAATCGCTCTTCCTAGAGAACCTTCTTGAGACTCACCAAAGCCACAGGAGGAGCAAGCGTGCAGCTAGCTCGGAGCAACCGTGTGATCCCCTCACACTCCTTCTCCCTCACGCTCAAGCTCACCTTCTCCTTCCTCTCAAAAACCATGGATCTCTCCAAAAGCTCCCCCTCAAGAGTTCCTTCCTTTGTCAACCACGGCCTCAACTACTACTAATTGTAAAAGAAAAGTCCTTTTAAATCAGGCTTTAGAAAATCCTAAAAATTCCAATTTGATGTTTTTATTAGTACAGTATGATATAATATCGTATAGTATGATCCATTCAAAAATAGCTTCATCCAGTACGGGTGCAGACGAACAGTTCACAGATTTTATGAATATCGTACTGTACGATCCAAAGATCGTACGGGATGATTATGTTATTTTTTAACTGTTCATACGGGATGATCCCTGGGACGAACGAATTCATCTCTGACCATCATCCCCCAGTGTACACTTCATACAGTACGAATAGTTCATTTTCAGGTTATCGTCCAGTACGATATAAATATCGTCTGGGACAAATAGTACAAAAACTCCTGGTTTCATCTTGTACGATTTACAGGTTTATTGAAATCACCTCTGACCATCGTATAGTACAATTTACATCATACAGTACGATCGAATGTAATTAAGAAACTAAGATTTAATTGCCTGATTATGGGGGATAATTTTGGTAAGATTTCAAATAATCGTACAGTACGATTAGTTCACAAAATCAAATTTAAATCTTACTAAAGTTATTCTGACGGCTAGGGTTTTTGAAAAGGACCAAATCGTACATTACGATACATATCATACAGTATGATTATTTCACAGAACTAATCTTCCTGAAATTAGCCGTTAGTCTGAGTATTAATGACATATCGTACGGTACGATTAAACATCGTATAGTACGATTTGTTTTTTAAAAAAATTTCTTTTAAGAAAAAACATTCCCCCTGTATGTCTGTGCATGGTCACTCCTTTTACATACATGCTTTTGTGGTAGACTCAAGAAAAGAAAAATAGAAGAAAATAAAAATACAAGATTTTGTACATCTTATTCTACCCAGTCTTGAGTCTCCAACAGTCTTGAACTGTTTGTATCTTACCTGAAATGTTAGTGCTCACAGACAAGAATAAACATTTATAATTTGAAAAGAAGAACACATTAATTCAGTAATTATTATTTATCATCATCAAAATCAAGTGCTCGGGATCCTGGATTGCAATAATCTCTCCCTTTTTGATGGTGTCAAATAATATAATCTGATACCCATAGTAGATGTTATTTCTTCATTAGCTCCCCCTCACTAGGATGATATATTTTAAAATATCGGAGGATGTTCAAAATTCTTTTTTTTTTATTTTTTTATTTTATGATTTTGATTTTTTTTCTTAACATTTAAAATAAAACAGAATGAAAACAACAGAACATAATAAGAACGACAAAAGCATTAAATTGAAGAACATAACATTATAGAACTTTCTCCCCCTTTTGACAGCAACAAAAAGAGAAGAACACCACAGACTAGTACAAAAGCAAGAATTACAACACAAATACGAGTAACTAATAGAAGAAAGTATAATATAACATAAGAAAACTAAACATTCAAAAATTGGGATCCTGATCTGGAGGTGGTGGTGGAGTTGGTGGAACCATTTGAAAGTACTGATGGAGGGATGCAAACTAGTGATCGATTGAGGTGAAGCATTCCCCAAACCATTTCATGTCATTTTCATGTTGTTGATATTGTTGATTAATGTGGGAATCCAATCTAGTTTCCAAATGATCAAGGCGTTGAATAATGTCATCATGAGGGTAGGCAGGATAGGCAGGTCCAGGCGGGTGTATTTGTGATGGTGGAGGTGCGTCGGCAGGAGCAGCAGTCTGTTCTTCATCAAAATCGGGATCAGCGTGAGCGGTCTCCTAATAGAATAAAATACGAAAAGAGGCATCGGTATAGAAGATAGGAAGATGATCCAGAGGGAGAGGGTATTGGAGTTGATATTTGGCGTCCAGGATGTACCCAATGACATGTCCTAAGGCAAGATTTAGTTTTCTTCGGGCACTGGGATATCGGAAAGCAGCCAAGGTATGAATATAGTCAAAGATCATTTGAGCTTCATCGAATTTGGTGCCTGACATGATTAAGTAAGTTACCACAGACAGAAGTGGGGTAATGTGTATGCGGTCTCCAGCTTTGGGTATTATGGATGTGCGAAGAACATGTTGGATAACATGTGCATTTTGATTAAGAGTTTGGATAAGTGGTAGGTGTTGATTGGAGGGTACATTTCTAAGTAGCATATTGACTGAGGTCCAATCATAATCATTAGTGAGTAGAGATTTGGGAAGAGGGCCTTCAGTGGATAGGCCAATGTGTTCACTATGTCGTCTTTAGTCATAACGATGTATTATTTACAGATATAGGAGATAAGGGTTATACATTCTAGTGTCGATCTTAAGGTTTGCTAAGAATTCATAGAGGAGTTCAGAATGAAATGGAAAAGCTAGGGTAAGGTGGAATTGGAGAGTCATAGAGGCAAAGAGATTCATAACCTCAAAATTGAGTGCAGCTTAATTAAGCATGCATGAAGGAGTAATCTTGGCCTCTTTGAATTTGTTATAGGCTTTCTCATCAACTGCAGAGAGAAAGCGGTCGTCGAACCGCTGAGAGGAAGAGCTTCCCTCGATCAGTCGTCCTCGCTTGCTTCCACCAGCCATAGAGTATAATATGTTCAAGGGAGTAAAGATTGCAAAGGGGTGAGTCAAATGAGCCATAGAATCCCTCCTTTTTATAAAGTTTCTGATAATCGTATAGTACGATATAGTATCGTACAGTATGATTAGGGTGTTTAATTTGTCTGGATGACTTTCAGAAAAAGAGAGTAAAATCGTACAGTACGATCAGAATCATACTGGACAAATATGAGTATTAGCAAGATGAGGGTGAGAGGATCAGGAAATTTCTTTTTAAAAAAAAACAACAAATAGACAGAAAACACACAAACACATAATTTTTGTTTTTTTTTAATCAAGCATAAATATCGATGACACCTAATTTTATTCTTAATGTACTAAATGTGTCATATACTAGTGGTTTTGTGAAAATATCAGCCAGTTGATCTTCAGTAGTAATATAATGTAATTCAATATCTCCCTTGGCTACATGATCTCTTATGAAGTGATGTCGGATGTCTATATGCTTTGTTCGTGAGTGCTGAATAGGATTTTTAGATATGAATATTGCACTAGTGTTATCGCACATTATCAGGATGATTCCTACGGGTAGTCCAAGATCTAAAAGCTGTTATTTTAGCCATAGAACTTGAGCAACACAGCTTCCTACCTCTATATATTCTGCTTCAACTGTTGAGAAGGCTACCGAATTTTGTTTTCTACTGGACCATAAAACTAAGGATTGCCTAATGAATTGATAGGTACCAGAGGTGCTTTCTCTATCTACCCTATATCCTACAAAATTTGAATCTGAGTACCCTAAGATTTCAAAAGTAGTGCTGTGTCTGGGATACCAAATTCCTAAGTTTAGGGTGCCTAGTAGATATCTAAGAATTCTTTTGATAGTAGTCATGTGAGATTCTTTTGGGTCAGCTTGAAAATGAGCACAGAGACACACACTAAATATTATATCTAGTATACTGGAAGTTAAGTAGAGAAGTGATCCAATAATTCCCCTATACTTCTTTTGGTCTACATACTTTTCATTAGGATCTTTATCCAATTGAATGTTAGAACTCATGGGAGTATTCATAGCCTTAGCATTGTCCATTTCATACTTTTTCAGAATATCATTAATGTACTTAGATTGGATAAGGAATGTTCCACCTTCCATCTGTTTTACACTAAATCCAAGAAAATAATTAAGTTCTCCCATCATACTCATTTCGAACTCGTCACTCGTTATTTTTAAAAATTCATCACATAAGATTTTCTCTGAAGATCCAAATAAAATGTCATCAACAAAAATCTGAACAATGAGTATCTCATCTCCTACCCTTTTTAAGAAGAGGGTGGTGTCCACACTACCCTTAACAAAGCCTCTATCTAGTAGAAATGTATTAAGTCTTTCATACCAGGCTCTAGGTGCTTGCTTTAACCCGTATAGTGTCTTTTTTAATTTAAACACATGGTTTGGAAATTGTGAGTTTTCAAACCCCGGGGGTTGCTCTACATAAACATCTTCTTTGATTACCCTGTTTAGGAAAGCACTCTTAACATCTATTTGATACAGTTTGAAACCCCTAAAGCAAGTAAAGGCTAAAAGTACCGTGATGGCTTCTATTATGGCAACTGGAGCAAAGGTTTCTTCAAAATCTATTCCCTCAATTTGTTTATATCCCTTTGCTACTAATCTAGCCTTATTTCTTACTACTATTCCAGAGTCATTCATCTTATTTTTAAAGACCCACTTAGTTCCAACCACACTTTGTTTTTTTGGTCTTTTGACTAATTCCCACACATCATTCCTAACAAATTGGTTTAGCTCCTCTTACATTGCTAGAATCCAGAATTCATCTCCTAAGGCTTGATCTATATTTGTGGGTTCAATCATGGAAATAAATATAGAATGACTGACTTCTTTCCCAAGTCCATGCCTAGTTTTCACACCTTCTAATGGGTCTCCTAGGATCAGTTCTCTAGGATGATTAGAAGAAAATTTCAAATCTCTAGGTAATTGCTCCTGAGGTTCTGCTCTATTCTCTATGGCAATGGTTTTTACTCCCTAAATAATCTCAACTTCTTCTTCTTCATGATTATATTCAGAGATCTTATTGGATTCATCAAATACCATATGGGTAGACTCTTATACTACAAGGGTCCTCTTATTAAAGATTCTATAGGCTTTACCTACAAATGAGTAGCCTAAGAAAACCCATTCATCAGATTTAGGATCGAACTTTCCTAAGGGTGACTTACCATTGATTAAGATGAAGCATTTGTAACCAAAAATATGTAAGTGAGAAACATTGGGTGTCCTACCCTTAAGCAATTCATAGGGTGTCTTATTAAGTTTGGATCTAACATTTACCCTATTTAGAATATAACAAGCAGTATTCATTGTTTCTGCCCAAAAGTATCTAGGTAGAGTGTATTCAGCTAACATTGCCCTAGCAGCTTCAACTAAAGTTCTATTCTTTCTTTTCGTTATTCCATTTTTCTGAGGAGTTCTAGGGGCAAAGAAATTATATTCTATTCCTATCTCTTGACAAAATGATTCAAACTTATCATTCTTAAATTCTCCACCGTGATCACTATGAATTATTGAAATTACACATCCTAATTTCTTTTGAACCCAAGTGGAGAAAATTTTAAACTCTTCAAAAGACTCACTCTTATGGGCTAAGAATTATACCCAGGTAAACCTTGAGTAGTCATCTACTATTACAAATCCATATAATTTCCCTCCTAGGCTAGCTATACCAACAGGTCTGAATAGGTCCATGTGGAGAGTTTCTAGTGGCCTAGTGGTGTTGATATCCTTGATTGAACGAAATGAAGATTTTACTTATTTTTTTAATTGGCAGGCATCACATAGATGGTCCTTAGTAAAGTCTAACTTAGGTATACCTCTAACTAGGTCTTTCTAAGTGATGTTCCTAAGTGTTTTCATGCTAGCATGGCATAATCTTCTATGCCACAGCCAAGAGTCATCAGCTATTATTTTCAGACATTAAGGATTCGAGTTTTCAATGCAGTTTAAATCTAACATATAGACATTATTTATGTATTTTTCTTCTAACACAAGTGTATCATTTAAGCTTATCATGCATTTATTAGAAAGAAACTTTATGTCAAAGCCCTTGTCACATAGTTGACTGATACTTAAAAGATTATGCTTTAAACTATCAACTAAAAGTATATTTTTAATTATCAAATTCTTAGAATTTTCAATGATACATGAGCCCACCACTTTCCTGGTGGTGTTGTCTCCCAAAGTCACCTTGCCTCCTGACTTGGCCTCCTTCATGAACTGCTTCATGTCTCCAGTCATGTGTCTCGAGCAGCCATTATCTAGGTACCACATGCTCTCACTAGGTCTTTTATGAGAGCATCCCTACAATGTCAATCACAGGTTAGTTTTGGGAACCCAAGTGAGTTTGGGTTCCACCTTATGCTTGTATGAATGAAATGTATGCATGTTATGCTGTGATGAATGCAGCTTAGGTCTCCACACTATATGTGTCATATGGTGAATTGTGCACGTGCGGGCTATGTGACCTAGCATGCCACAAGAATAACACCTAACACCGGGAAATGGGTTCACTAATCTACGGGGGTGATAGTGCCTATTCTTGGGTTTGGATGATGCATGTTGTGATGGTTTTGAATGAGATGGTTCACATGGTGGAGGTTTATAAAACTCAGCAAATATGGGAGGTATTTTATTGTTCTCAAATGCATGAAGATTTTTATTTAGAAATTCATTTTCTTTATTAAGACTTGCAATTTTGAATTTCAATGTATGCTCACTTCTATTTAGTTCATATTCAAGTTCTTCTAATTCCTTAAATGCATTCTCTAGTTCAACATGTGATGATTTCAACGTATCATGTGCAGTAGTTAATTTAATATGCTTCTTGTTTAATGCATCATATTTATCAAGCAGGGACATGTGATCTCTATCCAAGTCAGAAAAATCTTTAACAACACTAGCATGCTCTTTTTGTAAAGTACTAAACTCAGTGTTAAGACTAACATGCTTTTTCTTTAACTTTCTATACGATTCATGAATCTTTTCAGAAATAATTAGTAGTTCATCATAAGAAAGTTGACATACCTCATCTTGATCTGATTGATCAAGGTTATCGTTAGCCATAAGATATAAATTATTTACCTCCTCCTCTACTTCTTCTTCTGATGATTTTGAGGCAGAGTCGACCCAAAATACTTTTTGTGTCTTAAATTTGCCCTTCTTGAACTTTGACCTTTCCTCGCCCTTTTCCTTGGTTTGATGAGTCTTGACGTTGGGGCAATCAGCTCGGAGATGACCTGGTTTCCTGCACTCAAAGTAAATTATGTCAGATGCAACTTTAGTATTCTTTGAGCTTTTACCTTTATTCTAATTACTTTGATGATGCCGTTGCTTTATTTTAAAAAAATTCTTGAACTAACGAGTCATCAAGGCTATGTCGTCATCTTCCTCCACTGTAGAACTGTCACTTTCAGAATCGTTCGCTTTTAAAGCCACCGTTCGCTCCTTATTTTCACCTGCATCACTTTATCATTAACTCACTCCTTGCTCATAGGCAATGAGTGACCTAAGCAAATTATTAATTGAATAAACGTTTAGATCTTTGGACAAAGTTATTACAGTAGTTTTTTCATCATACGAGTTAGACAAACTTCGTAGTACTTTATTCACTTTTTTAGAGTTAGACAACTCTCTCCCTAAAGCATGCAAGGATGTCACAATCTGGGCGAATCTAGTGTACATTTCAGATATAGTTTCACTAGGTTTCATATAAAATAGTTCGTAATCATGTAGCAGTATGTTTAGCCTAAATTGTTTGACCTCACTAGTTCCTTCATATGTGATACACAGTTTATCCCAAATTTGCTTACCAGTACTACAAGTAGACACTCGCATATAGTCTTCTGATTTTAATACGCAAAAGAAATAATTTAAGCATTTAGTATTTAACTGTACGAATTATCTATCCTCATTGCTCCATTCATTAAAAGATAATTCAATTTTGACTCTATTCAACATACAAAATAGTGTAGTGTAACCTTCTTGAACCAACATCCACATGCGATAGTCTAGAGACTGTAAAAATGTAGACATGCATATTTTTCAGAAATCAAATCGTATTTTGTCAAATAAAGGTGGACGGGTTAAGAATAACCCTCCGCAGTGTTACAGTTACCAAAATATGTCATGGATCTTACGTTTCTAGGTTTTCTAAAACACTATTTTGAAACCCCACTCTGATACCACTTGAAAGTATGAGATGCGCCAAGAGGGGAGGTGAATTGGTATTTTAAAAAATTAAACCTAAACAGGAGTTCTAATTTTTTTTGTATTTTTTAAAATAACCACTTAACAAGTAAAATGCGGAAGCTAGTAATTCATTCATAACTATGATATTGGTGGCACAATTGCAAATTTCATTATACAAGATCAAGATCAGATTTTTCACCAAGCAATTTAAAATAAAAAATAAATGCGTGAAAAGTAAAGTACAATAAAAAATAGAAAAAGTACACCAGAGATTTTTATAGTGGTTCTGTCACTTGACCTAGTCCACTCCCCAGAGTCCTCCACTTCGAGATTTGCACTACTAAAAGTTGACTCTCCTTTTGCTCCCACAGCAAGACAGAGAAGCCTTTACAAGACTCACTTTCACCTTCCACGGTGTGACGGAATACCAAATGCTATGTCACCCTCCCGGTGACGGCAGCGGACCTTCTCCTTTTTCTCCCTCCTGGAGACGGCAGAGTACCTTTGAGGATGTTGACCTTGAAGCCGCTCTTCCTAGAGAACCTTCTTGAGACTCACCAAAGCCACAGGAGGAGCAAGCGTGCAGCTAGCTCGGAGCAACCATGTGATCCCCTCACACTCCTTCTCACTCACGCTCAAGCTCACATTCTCCTTCCTCTCAAAAACCTTGGATCTCTCCAAAAGCTCCCCCTCAAGAGTTCCTTCCTCTGTCAACCATGGCCTCAACTACTACTAATTGAAAAATAAAAAGTCCTTTTAAAACAGGCTTCAAAAAATCCTAAAAATTCCAATTTGATGTTTCTGGTAGTACAGTACGATATAATATCGTATAGTATGTTCCGTTCAAAAATAGCTTCATCCAGTACAGGTGCAGACGAACAGTTCACAGATTTTATGAATATCGTACTGTACGATCCAAAGATCGTATGGGATGATTATGTTATTTTTCAACTGTTCGTACGGGAGGATCCCTGGGATGAACAAATTCATCTCTAACCATCTACCTTCACTGTACACTTTATACAGTATGAATAGTTCATTTTCAGGTTATCGTCCAGTACGATATAAATATCGTCTGGGATGAATAGTATAAAAAACCCTAGTTTCATCTGGTATGATTTACTGGATGATTAAAATTATCTCTGACCATCATACAGTATGATTTACATCGTACAGTATAATCGAATGTAATTAAGAAACCAAGATTTAATTGCCTGATTACGGGGGATAATTTTGGCAAGATTTCAAATAATCGTACAATACGATTGTGATCGTACAGTACGATTAGTTCACAAAATCAAATTTAAATATTACCTAAGTTATTCTGACGGCTAAGGTTTTTGAAAAGAACCAAATCGTACAGTATGATATATATAGTACAGTATTTAGTTCACAGAACTAATCTTCCAGAAATTAGTCGTTAGCCTGAGTATTAATGACATATCGTACGGTACGATTAAATATCGTACAGTATGATTTATTTTTTTAAAAAAATTCTTTTAAGAAAAAAAAATTCCCCCTATGTGTGTGTGTGCATGGTCACTCCTTTTACATACATATTTTTGTGGCAGACTCAAGAAAAGAAAAATAAAATAAAATAAAAATACAAGATTTTATATATCCTATTCTACCCAGTCTTGAGTCTCCAGCAGTCTTAAATTGTTTGTATCTTACCTGAAATATTAGTGCTCACAGACATGAATAAACATTTATAATTTGAAAAGAAGAATACATTAATTTAGTAATTATTATTTGTCATCATCAAAATCAAGTGCTCGAGATCCTGGATTGTAACAATCCTTCCAACCTCCATCGCCTGATAATGTTTTTTTCGGTCTTCGTCGCCCACCGACTACCATCCTTCAAAACTCCATCGCTTGATAGTGGTCTTTCTGACCTTTATCGATTGAAGATTATGATCCTTACGACCTCCATTGCCTAACAACGATCTTTCCGACCTCCATCGCTCGCCAGCTACGATCCTTCGTACCATTGTCACTCAATTATGGACTTTTTTACCTCCATCGCCTGCCGACTATGGTCTTGCCAACAAAATGAACATGTCATACTAATTCTTCCAATTTCTACCATGTAATACACTCAATATGATGTATATTTGCTACATCAAGCAAAGGCCTTCTCCAAAAGGTAGGGCCTCATTTATAATTAAATGTAAATACTAGTGGATTTGCTTAAAGAAGGCAAGGCCCATTGGTTTTCCCCATTTTTAAGGGGTTTCCATATAAAAACTATGGTGTCTCTTATGAACGCTACACCCCTCTCTTTTATTTGTTTGTGTGTTGGATCTTCATACAAAGTTAAGATGTTAAACTTTATATTTCTTTACCATTGTGAATATTCCAGGATGCAATTGTTTGGCACCGTCTATGGGAAAATCATTCTTGACTAGGGTGTATCTTTTTCTTTAATCTCAAAAGTTCAATCATGTCAACATCTTGAAATCAATCATTGTTGCTTCAATTTCATGGGAATCAGATGTGGATTAGGGAGAAACCTTGACTGCAACCGTGGCCAAAAAAATTCTTCCAATGCTTTTAATATTCCAGATAATATCTTGGGGAACTACTTTTCATAAAGCTTTTATCAAATACAAAGATTCTTGTAATAAATTACAAGCTTTATACATTCCATAGCTAGACTTCTACACCTTGGGCAAGATCTTAACGTCGACCTCAAAAAGATAATAACGGTCTAAAGATAAATCATTCTTCACCTCTGATTTGGGATACATGCAACATTCAACCCTCCCAATAAATTCATAATTGATCCTAGGGGGATTCGATTCAACCTCTTCCATGTAGGTTACGTCATTGAGTAGTGCTTCAATAAATAACCTTAGATAATTTAAATGTCTTAGGAGGATTTTAATCAAATCTTAAATTTCTTGATTTGAGAAATATATAATTTTTATTATGTCTCAATCACTGGATAATCAAGCACAGGGGGATTCAATCCAATCTTTTTCCACATAGGTTAACTTTATCAAGAAATACACTCATAAATAACTTTGGATATATCAAATATCCTAGGAGGATGTCAATCAAATCTTAAAATTGTTGGATCCAGAAATATATAATTTTTATTATGTCTCAATCACTAGATGATTAATCCATAGGGGATTCGATCCGAGATCTTCTACATAGGTCAATGTTATTTAATAACTTTTTGACAAAAAATATTAGATAGGTCAAACATCCAAGAAGGATGTCAATCAAATCTCAAAATATTTGAGTCAAGAAATACATAATTTTTATTGTGTCTTAATTACTAGATGATCAATCCCAGCAGGATTCAATTCAAGATATTCCATATAAGTTAACATCATCGAGCAATGCTTTGAAAAATAACTTCAGATAAGTCATACATCCTTGGTGGATTCTCTTGACTTCTTCCACACTGGTTAATATCATCAAGCAATGCTCTGACAAATAACCTTAGATAAGTCATACATCCTTGGAGGATTCTCTCGACCTCTTTTACACAAGTTAACTTTATCAAGCAGTGCTCTGATAAACAAGATCTGATAGGTCAAACATCAATTATGGATTTTCTCATCCTTTTCAATACAAAGCAACACTTTAATAAATAACTCAAAGAAAGCTCACATAGAAGGTAGCCTCAAAGTGAAGCTAGTAATGGATAGGGTCCTCACTAGAAAGACTCTTTGAGAGTAAGTGGTTAATCGGGTCATAATTTATTTAAAGAACTTAATAGACTAAAAAGTCTCAAATGACACAAGTATAAAAAAGCCTTAGCAAGCTAATAAGTCTCAAAAGGCACATGTACATCAAAATCTTAGAAGACTAAATGCCTTAGTAGATATACACTACTTATATTATTTAAAAATCTCAAAAGGATAAAAGTGGTAAAAGGGATAAATTCCTCTAATATAAGTGCTCTAACTGCGGAAGAGGGGGGGCGGGGGGGGGGGGGGGGGGGGGGGGGGGGGGGGGAGGAGGAGGAAGAATAGGTTCATAATGACCACCAAATATAATAAAGATTCATAATGACCAACGAATATTGGTTCATATATTCCTGTATTCAAAGAAAATTGTGTCAGATGTTGTTTTAAAATTTCTACTATTCTTACCTTTGCTCCATTGTTGTTGATGAAGCTTTAACTTTCTTTTCAGGATATTTTTGAATTGATGGGTCATCAATGCAATGTCGTCATCCTCCTCACCTGCTGAGCTATTACTGTATGAGTCATTAGCTTTCAAGGCCATAATCTTTTCCTTTTTCCTGTCTCCTACATCAAGTAATCTTTAACTTATGCGTTGCTCGTAACAAATGAGCGAGCCAAGCAAGCTATTGATTGAATTCACATTTAAATCTTTGGATTTAAAAATTATAATGATTTTAGCATCATAAGCACTAGGTAGGCAACATAAAATCTTGTTAACCTTTTTAGAATTAGGACGTTCTCAACCTAATGCATGTAGGGATGTCATGATTTGAGTAAACCTAGTGTACATGTTTGAGATGGTTTCATTAGGTTTCAATGTTCAGCCTAGATTGTTTGACCTCCCTAGTCCCTTTGTATGTAATACACAATTTATCCCAAATTTCCTTGCCATTGATACAGGTAGATACTATAATGTAATCTTTAGGCTTAAAAGTACAAAAAAAATAGTTTAAATAATTTGCATTTAGTTGGGCTAAGTCCCTATCCTCATTACTCTATTCATTAAATAATACTTCAATTTTAATGACATTAATAAAATGTATGGGTGCAGAATAACCTTCTTGCACCAAAAACCACATGTAAAAATAAATAGATTACAAGAGTAGACATAAGGATTTTCTAAAAATCAAATGGTAAAGGTGGCCGACTTACAGAATAACCTTCTTGTTTGATTGAAAAATATATTTTGAAAAAGATTTAATTTTCTTTGGGAAACTTAAAATTTTTGGAATTTTGATTTTATAATCAAACACTTATTATAAATGATATATCACCTCGGAAGGTGAATATATCATTTCCTAATAGATTCAGATTATAAATCTTTGAATTTATCCTGATTATTGTAATCAAACTCAAGGAGAAATAACGTATGATCTCGAAAGATTGAAATGATGTTTAATCCAATATTTGACTATGCTAATCTGAATATATGGGTCATTAATTTCATAATTAAAACTATGATTGTGATTGACATATCTATCCAAAGAAAGAAGATATCAATCATTATTGATAGTTTGAATATGACAATAAGGATCACCATTTTTGTTTGATTTTCCTAAAGATAATTAACTGAGGGTTTTAAAAACTTGATTTTGAAAATCTGATTTGGATTTCTAAATCTCCTGCGAGCGCAAGCCCTCGTAGTTAATTACATCGTAGGAAACTAGAAATTTTCCTACGAATACTCTCGATTAAAATAGCGATACGAATTTCATTTTAAAATTCAAAGCTTGATATCAAATGAGGTTAAGGACAGGAATTTCAAATGGGATTGGATCAAAGTAGAACACTTATTCCTGGAGTCAAAGGAAGAATGGTAGGAGGCATTTGGAATTCTGAAATAATTCAGAAGTGCCCCAGCCTATCCTATGTGTTGGGCTTGAATTTGATTGAAAGAGTTTTAATATTTAAGTGATCAATTTTATTAGAAAGTGGAAATTAGATTCCTGGAGGTTGAGGTCTTAAGATTAAAAATCTGCCTCAGAACCTAAGTCTAAAATGGGTACTGAAAATCAGTGACCCGGATCCTAGCTAATGCAATGCAAGGTCTGGACTTACCCCGACTTGGATTGGGGAGCTAGCTAAACCACCTAGGCGTTTCAAAACCATGATTCTGGTCAATTATGCAGGAGTGGTAGGGACATTAATTAACATTGGTTTAAAGAATTAGGGTCGACATCTAGAGCAGATCCTAATTGACCCCTTAATATATGTTGGGTGCAATGCTTAAGCTAAAAATAAAATTAAAATTTTAGATATTTTTAAATGAGTTTTTAATGCAATGCATGCAAATTGACTAAATTAAATGCTTAAATCAGGAAGAAGAAGTTTTAAAATCAGGCTTAAAAATAGTTTTATCCTAGAGATGCACAGATCCCCTTGGACAGAACTGCACCCTCATAGGCCAGGTGGTCTGCCAAAACCCGCATACGGGGAGGTGCCTAACAAAGGAAAGAAGGTGTGACAAATATGCTTATGAAAAACTCCTGGCAGTCCCGGGCTTACTTCTTAAAGCGTTAGAATTTCTATGTTGGCTTAAATATTTTAAATTTTTTTAAATAGAAATAGTTTTAACGATCCCTCATGAGCCTCCGATTGGGTTCCAGGCTAAATCAAACACGACATACAATAAGTGCCAAAAAACTATTAAAAGCATGCCAGTCCTTAATCATAATCAACACATTAATCAAATCAATTAAATAATTAAATTAATTAAATTAAAATTCAAAATGAAAGTACATAGGCAAGTGCCTTTTTATTATACAACCCAGGGTCTGAAGGAAAAGTAAAGTGGCCAGGCACCACTGACAATAACCCGGATTTCTAATCCTAAGACTCAAGTGACTTTGAGAATGAGTCTTCTCATTCTTCACTTCTTCGTCTTCTTAGAACTCCTTGGATCGTCGGGTCCGGATATCCATATGAAAAGAAACTCCCCTTAGAAAAGAGTGTTATATTTTCTCTTTGGATACTTGAGAGATATCCTAACTTAGGCTTCAAAATGGAGGAGGACTCTCCCTCAAAGGATGTCCTCTTCTCTTTGGAATCTAAGTTGGATATGTATCCCATTCTCAAATTACTTGTACATTAAAACTCAATTACATTTAAATTACATCAATTGAAATTGAATATCTAGACTTGATCCTACAGAGTTATCCTAATAATCAGTAATTAATATTTGACATCCCAAGCAGTTAATATATTGAAATTTAAAAGCTCAATCACAACCACACTTATCTATGCTCTTTTAATTTTAAAGGGGGTCTTAGCATTCTGAAGCGCTTGCAGAAAATATTATTAATTTTAAAACTTTAATAATTACCCCCTTTTTATTTTAAATGCCCTGTACGAGCATGACCACATGCATAAGATTGAATTAGTACAAATCATTCCTAACCTAGGGGTAGATCTAACATACAATCAATCACATCACAGAGTGCAGTAAATAAATAAAAAATTACATCAATTCTACTATTAGCAAATAGCATGCAGTGAAAGCTCAAACACCCAGCACACAACAGAAAAGTAAACACCGACTTAGCCTAAGGCTAGAGTTGGTTATCCTCAAAAATTATCTAAAGTGTGTGTAGAAAGCTGTGTGCCTTTAATATGTCCTAAATAGGCACTTGATTGAAGTTGTTAAAGATTCTGGTTGGTTGAAAGGTTTCAAGAAGATTTTAATTAAATTTTAAATCTTAATGGTTTAAATTTAATTTTAAACTTGATTTTGATTGTTTGTTGGATATCACCTTTGTTGCACACCGAGACCATGAAGTTTATTTCACCTTCCTTGAGGCTAATTTAATAGCCTCGTAGGCCTGGGTAACCTAGTGGTACCCTATATAATTAGATAATTGGAGTTTGATTAAGTTGAAAAGTTAATTAAAATTTAATTAGAGTTGATTGGTTGCTGATTTTAAAGTTAAATTGAGGTTTTCTGGAATTTCAATGATTTATTGATTTTTGAAATTTTCTGGATTATTTAATCAATTAATTAAGGGGACAAAAGTTAATTTTTTGATTTAAAGTATTTTCTGGAATGTTAGTATTTTATTAAAATATTAGACCTTAATACTATACATTAAACAGTAAGTACGCTGAAATTAGATTTTCCTAGATTTTATTATGAAGGTTTGAAGTTTTGACTTGAATTTGAACTAAATTTGACCAAAAGTTGACTTTTTTAAATTTGTTTGATTTCTAGAAATTTAATATTTTTGATAAATATTACACCTTATTATGAATTGAATGCCCTTGAGTTTGTTCATTTTGAAGTTTATTTGAATTAGTTATGAATTTTTGAAGTTCGATTAATTAATTGAATTATTTAATTAGTTTAATTAGAAGGGTTTTGATGATTTGAATCCAAATGACCTCCAAACTCCTTGGAATCAACTCCAAAGGTTCGTAATGACCTAAGAAGAGATTCCTAAGTGTTTGAGAGAATTTTGAAGTTTTTAATTATTTTAATTAAATATTGAATTTCAATTAAAATTAAATTAAGCTTGATTTTAAAGTCCAGTCATGGGGCTTTTATTTTTCATTGATTAAGGGTTCAATTTTGGTCCGTTTAAGGTATTATTTATAATTTTTGGATTTAAATTTAATTTATTATATTATCTTGAATTTCTTGGGTCCTAAAAAGGGCTGAAATTTTGGATAATTAATTTTCTAACCTAATGACCTCCAAATTCAAAGAAATTTGAACCTAAGGTAGATGATGTCACTAAGTTTACTATGTTCAAGTTTCACCCCTATTGGGTGTGTGTACAATCTCCTAGGAATTTTCAAAGTTTTCTAGACTTTTTCCTAATTATTTTCCCTATGTGTGTCTACTATTCAAATAGGCTTGAAATTTGGTGTGGCTAACCATGACACATACGCAATCACATAAAAAACATTATGCATCCTAATTCTACAGAAAAATAGAGTTATGAATTTTCAAAATTTTGGGTCCAAAATGGACCTATTACTTTAAAAATTCATATCACAGAAAATCACAGAGCATCTGACCTTAGAAAAATTACAAAATATGCCTAAGATGCTCAGGAACCTTCCACAAAAATTTGGGATTCATTTGATCCCTGGATTGCAAGAAAATTGAGAAAAATAGAAATCAAACAAATACAATTTACTCTCAATCTAGAGCTCAAAACAACATAATTTTAATTTTATTAAATTCTACATTTAATTACCTTTCCAACAAGCCCAAAAAACATCCAATTTGGTGGAAAAATTCAATTTACTCTGAATTTTGGAAGATTTTGGCATTAAAATTGATTATTTTGACCAATTTAGGTCAAACCGATCGTCGGCGCCAATCATTGGCAATGATTGGCACTGAAACGGCGGCAGTGAATGGCGGCGCGACACTTGGCATCGTGGGACCTGCCACTTAAATGAGATGGACCGCTGATCGGACCGCGGAACGTGCCGATGGCCAAGATTGCGCCAAGTAGGCATCTGAGGTTCGAATCGATGCGCGCTCGAATCCAGCTGGGAACAGCACGCGATCCGGCTAGGCTTGAGCCGTCCGATTCTAATAAAGGAAACATCAGACGACTGTGATCGATCGGCCGGTTTTAGTTCAAAAATGAACTAAAAATTCAAATACTTATATCTCCCAAAATACTCGACGAAATTTCCAAAATTTGAAACGTAGATAGAGGGCAATATAATCTTGCAATGCCTGGAGTTTGGAGGCTCCATGAATTGCAGATTTTCTCCAGTTTTAAATTAAAGTTCTACCTAAACATGAGAATAACTTACAATCTACAAAGTGGATTTTTGATTTCTTGGGCTTTTTGGAAAGCTAAAGATGTCCTCTTCAACTTTTGTGAAGACTCCAAGAGCTGGATCTAGTTAGATTTGAAGTTATTCTTGTATCTCCTGTTTCTCCCTCTATATCCTCTCTCTTCACTGATGAGGGCTTTAGAGGCTAGATTTTGATGGGGAGAAGCATGGGGGAGCTAGGAAAATATCTAGAGAAACTCTTAGAATAGCTTAGAGGTATTATGGAGAGGAAAAATCAAGTGAGAGAAGCTCTAAAGGAGATGAGCTTGATTTGAGGGGTTTTAGCCTATTCAAACATCCCCAAGCCAAATGGATGGCTGGGATGACTTGGAGAGCTCCTCAGATGTTTTCATCTATCCAAGAGATGGTTAGGAGCAGATGGGAGAGCACATGGCAAGGACATTAGGTGTAAAGGTCCTTTTGTCCCCATATGACCATGTGGAAGTGATAATAGCTGTTGGATCTAGATCTAAAGGTTGGAGTGAGCCCTAAGAAGGTTCTAGACTGCACCTAAGCTACTGGAGAGGGTTGGATTAGAGGGGATCATGTTTAATGAAGGTTTTGACCACCTTTGACTATACCTAAAGCCATTTAGACCCCTTGTTGACTGTTTGACTGGTCAAACAGTCAACTTAGGCTTAGGTGGACATGGGATAGAGCTTGAATGCTGTTTAAAATTATTTGAAAGAGGTTTTGAGGATTGAGGAATTTGAATTGAGTAAAAATGTGAAGGTTTGGCCAAACACATTGAGTTGACTTGGTCAACTTTGCTTAGATTTGATTAGCTCATGGATAAGATATCCCTAAGCTATGGTTAGGAATTGATTTAGAGCTTGATGAGGGTTGAAGGGTTTGAAATGGCCAAAACTTGGCTAAAGTTATAGGTTTGATTAAGGATTAGGTTTGACCAAGTCAAACCCAAGATGATTTGACCTCAAATGGGTTTGAATAGATTTGACTTAAGTTTTGAGATGGGTTTGATAGCTTAAGGGATTTGATTGGATCATATGGGTTGGAATGACCAATTTAAAGTCTTAAGGGATTTTGGGTCAACCTAGGTTGACTTGGTCAACCAGGTTGACCCAGGGTCTGGGTTTGAGTTGAACCAATTTAGAATGATATTTGAAGTCTGGTAGAAGTGGTTTGAGGGATCAGAATGATCATTTGGTTCAAAATACCTATTTAGGCCCTTAATGGGTCATTGGGTCAACTCTGGTTGACTTGGTCAACCAGATTGATCCAGGAGCTTGGAATGGGCTCAACAGGTTCAGTTTGATATTTAAAAATTGCTGGAGGTGATCCTAAGCAATTTGGAGGCCATTTGGTTTGAAATAGGCATTTGAACCCCTAAGGGGTATTTTGGTCATTTTGACCCCTGGTTAACTGGGGGTCAAAATGAGTCTAAAAAAATATAGTTTAATGTTCAATGGGTCAGGATTAAGGTTCTGGAAGTGATTGGAGGCTTTGGATAAAGCTTTAAGGTCAAGATCCACTGGGTGGCATGTCCAATGACATAGGCCGTAAATATTTGAAGATTTTACAGCCTTTGAATATCAATCAAATTTCTGGGGTTAGAGACCTCAGAATGGGCTCAAATTTGGAGGGTTATCTCTAGAGACATGTCACATCAGTATAAAACTGACAGAATCTGAATCAGAAGTCATTTGATAGGGTTTTGAAGTGTTTAAAGATTTGCTAGAAAAGGCTTTCGAGACTTAGACCTTTAGCCTTTGAATTTGATCTAGATTTCTGGTTTTGAGCTGGACTTTGAGTTTGAATGATAGGGTTTGAACTACCTAAAACATTTACAGTCATTTAGGTGATTGTAGATGATTTGATAGGATTAAGGTCAGGTCAAAGGCTGTGACAACTGGATTTGAATTGTTTAATGGTCAAGATTGGTCAGGAGTTTGAATTGAATTAAACTTTGGATTGATTTGAGTCTTGAATAGATTGATTTAAAGTATGGGTTGGTTTGGAGTTTGAATAGATTTGAGGTATGGGTAGATCTAAGGTCTAGGAGAATCCTAAGACCTAGATTGATCTAGAATCTAGGTAGACCTAGGATATGGGTAGATCATAGGATCTGAAGTCTAGGAAGAATCCTAGAGTTAAGAATAATCCTATGGTCTAGATAGATCTAGAGGAATCCTAGGGTCTGGAGTCTAGGAGGATCCTAGAGTATAGATTAACTTGGAGTTTGATTGAATTGAGTTTAAAATTAATATGGGATTAAGATTGATTTGAATCTGGATTGATATTAAGGTCTGGATTGATCTAAGATCAGATTGATCCTAGGGTCAAGATTGATCCTAAGGATTGGAAATATCCTAAGATCTGGATTGGTCCTCCTAACCTCATACAAAAATGAGGTCAACAAATGGACCTCTAATATGTGTAATAGAATGAAGTTCTATTGCAGATATTAGCGTTGACCGAATAAAATGGTCAAGTCTTGAGTTTTGATCCTAAGGGAATAAAAAATATATCCCTGGGGAATCAAGTTTGAATTGATACTAGGGTAGTGCTAGGAAAAGCGTACTCTACCACTAGTGGGTCTGGTCCTAAGGGAAAGGAAGAATCTATCCCTAAAGGAGAAGAAAGTCTGGGATATCGTATAGGAAGGAAGACCTCCTAACTGTAGAGGATTGAATCTAGATTTGATTGTAAGGGAAAGGGAAACCTAACCCTAGAAGATTGAGTTTGAAATGATACTAGGGTAGTGCTGGGGGCAGCGTACTCTACCACTAGTAGATCTAATCCTGAAGGAAGAAAAAAAAACCTATCCTTAAGGAAAAGATGATTGAATTCAGGAAATTGAAATTAAATTTGAAATTGAGAAGTCTAATCCTACGGGAAAGAGTATACTTAACCCTAAGGAGAAGAGAACCTAGATGATCCTATAGGAAGAAGGAACTTCTAACTATAGAGGATCTAATTTGAATTTGATACTAGGGTAGTGCCACGAAGGGCGTACTCTACCACTAGTAAATCTAATCCTAAGGGAAGGATAAAGAACCTAGCCCTAAAGAAAAGAAGGTTTGATTTTACAACTTGAAATTAAATCCAGGACAATGCCACAGGGGACTTACTCCGTCACTGGGGAATCTAATCCCAAGGGAAGGAAGAAAAACCTAACCTTAGGAAAAGAAAGTTGGATTGTAGATTTGAGACTGAATCCAGGACGGTGCCACAGGGGACTTATTTCATCACTGGGGAGTCTAATCCTAAGGGAAGGAGAAAAGCCTAACCTTGAGGAGAAGAGAATTTGGTTTTAGAATTAAACCCAGGACGGTGCCACAAAGGACTTACTCCATCACTGGGGAGTCTAATCCTAAGAGAAGGAGAAGAACCTACCCTAAGGAAGAGAGAACTGAATGATCTCTTAGGAAGGTAGTATTGCTTCTTATAGGAGATCAAGCTTGAAGTTTTGAATTTTGAAACTAGAATGGTGCCACAGAAGGCGTTATCCATCACTAGTAGATCTAATCCTAAGGAAAGAAAGCAC
Organism: Dendrobium chrysotoxum; assembly: GCA_019925795.1. NCBI lineage: Eukaryota > Viridiplantae > Streptophyta > Magnoliopsida > Asparagales > Orchidaceae > Dendrobium > Dendrobium chrysotoxum. The sequence goes on along the minus strand of CM034306.1, from coordinate 30,681,168 downwards.
GATGACTCACATTTGTCCTTAAGAAAAAGATGACTGGAGAACCCTAAGGGAAGGAAGCATTGCTTCTCACAGAAGGTCGGATCTAGATTTTGAACCTAGGATGGTGCCGTAGAGGGCGTACTCCACCACTAGAAGATCTAATCCTAAGGAAAGAAAGCACGATGACTCACATCTGTCCTCAAGAAAAAGAAAATTGGAAGAAGCTAGGATGGCGCCACGAAGGGCGTACTCCACCACTAGCAGATGGTTATGTGGGGAGGAAGCATTGTTCCACACAGAGACCTCAACTGGAAGGAAATTAGGGTGGTGCCACAGAGGGCGTACTCCACCACTAGCGGATGATCTTTGTGGAGAGGAAACTTGCTCTACATAAAAGATCAGGTCTGGAATATTAATGTGGGAAGGAAACTTACTTCACACAGAAGATCAGGTCTAGAGGATCATGTGTAGAGGAAACTTGCTCTATATAAAAGATCGGGTCTGAAATGATTTTGTGTAGAGGAAACTTGCTCTACACAGAGGATCAAATCTGGAAGAAAACTAGGATGGTGCCACAAAGGACGTGCTCTATCACTAGTAGATGATCTTGTGAAGAGGAAACTTGCTCTACACAAAAGATTGGGTCTGGATGATCATGTGGGAAGGAAGCTTACTTCACACAGAGGATTAAGTCTGGATGATCATGTGTAGAGGAAACTTGCTCTACATAGAGGACCAGATCTGGAATGATCATATGTGAAGAAAACTTACTTCACATAGAGGATCGAGTCTGGATTATCATATGTAGAGGAAACTTACTCTACAAAGAAGATCGAGTCAAGGTGATCGTATATAGAGGAAACTTGCTCTATATAGAGGATCGGGTCAGGGTGATCGTATATAGAGGAGACTTGCTCTATATAGAGAATCAGGTCTGGAATGATCGTATATGAAGGAAACTTGCTTCACACAGAGGATCAAAACTGGATTCTGGAAATTGAGATTTGAATGATTTTTTATTTTAAATTTGAATTGGTTTAGTTTTGAATTTGAAGATGTTTAAATTTGAAACTTGATTTGACAAATTTGAATTTGAAGGGTTTTAAATCCGTGATGTGTTTGAGTTTGATTTGAATTATTTTTGAATTTGAGAAATTTGAATTTAAAAGTTGATTTGATATTGATTCATCTTGAATTTGATTTTAAATTTTGAATTTCGATTGTGTTTGATTCGATTTTGATTTGTTTGAATTTGAAATGTTTCAAAATTGATTTGATTTGAGTTTAAATTTGGAGAGATTTTGAACTTGATTTGATTTGATTTTGAGTTTCAAAAGTTTTCGAAATTTAATTTTGAATTTAAATTTAAGTTTGACACTCATCTGGCATGGTACTTCCTAAAGAGCCTCCTCAATGTTTAAAAATATTGGGTGACTGATGTGATTGAAAAATATATTTTTAAAAGGTTTAATTTTCTTTGGGAATAATTTAAAATTGACATTTAAATTTGAATCTAGAAATTGAACATCTATTATTGATGATATACTACCTCGAAAGATAGAGATAAAATCTCCTGATGGGTTCGTATTTAGGATTACAAATTTGATCCTGAATATCATAACTAGATTCAGGAGGGAACCACATACGATCCCAAAGGATGAAAATGAAGTTCAATCAAATATCTGGCCACGATAATCTGGATAAATTATCGTTAATTTCATATTCAAAGTTATGTCAATAAATGATATATCATCCCAAAAGAAGAAAATATCATTCATTGTTAATTGCTCGAATATGACGATAACGATCGCCATTTTTTGTTTTGATTTTCCAAAGATAATTAATTAAGGGTTTTGAAAACTTGATTTTAAAAATCTAGTCTGGATTTCTAAATTTCCTACGAGCGCAAGCCCTCGTAGTTAACTACATCATAGGAAACTAAAAAATTTTCTACGAATACTCTCGATTAAAATAGTGATACGAATTTCATTTTAGAATTTAAAGCTTGATATCAAAGTAGATCGGGACTGGAATTTCAAATGGGCTTGGATCAAAAATGAACACTTATTTTTGGACCCAAAGAAGGAGAGGTAGGAGATATTTTGAGATTCTGAATTACTTTAGAAACACCTCAAACTATCCTAAGTGTTGAGCTTGAATTTGATGGAAAAAGATTTAATATTTGAGTGATTGATTTTATTAGAAGTTGGAATTAGATTCCCGGAGGTTGAGGTCTTAGGATTGAAGATCTGCCTTAGAACCTAAGTCTAAAATGGGCACTGAAAATCAGTAACCCAGATCCTAGCTAATGCAATATAATCCTGGACTTACCCCGGCCTGGATTGGGGAGCCAGCTAAACCACCAAAATGCTTTAAAGCCATGTGTCCAGTATTTTATGAAAGAGTGGTTAGGGGATATTGTTTAAGATTAGTTTAAGGGGAGCGGGGCTAACATCTAAAGCAGATTCCTAATTGGCCCCTCAACATATGTTGGGTGAAATGATTAAGCTAAGAATGCAATTAAAGATTTAGACTCAATTTTTAATTTGTATCTAATATAATGCATGCTAGTTTACTCGATTAAATGCTTAAAATCAGAATGAAGCTGTTTTAAAATTAGGCTTAAAAATAGGTTTTATCCTAGAGATTGCACAACATCCCCTTGGACGGAATTGCACCCTAATAGGTCAGGTGGTCTGCCAAAACCCGCAGGCGGGGAGGTGCCTAACAAGGTAGAGAAGATTCAATATGATGCATGAAAGACCCTCGACGAGTCCGGGCTTACTTCTTAAAGACGTTAGAGTTTCTATCTGAGCCTAAATATTTTAAATTTTAATTAAAGTAGAAATAGTTTTGACCGTACCCTCACGAGCCTCCGATTGGGTTCCAGGCTAAATCAAAATCGACATGCAAAAGCGCCAAAAAAACTACTAAAAACATGTAATCCTAATATCGCAATCAACATAATAATTAAATTAATTAAATAATCAAATTAATTAAATGTAATATTCAAACTGAAAGTCCATGTGGCAAGTGCCACTTAATTGTACAACTTAGGGTCTGCAGAAAAGTAAAGTGGCTGGGTACCACTGACTACAACCCGGATTCTACTCCTAAAAGACTCAAGTGACTTTGAGAATGGGTCTTCTCGTTCTTCACTTCTATATCTTCTTGGAATTTCTTGGATCGTCTGTCGGGTCCGGACATCTAAATGAAAAGAAACTCTTCCTGAATATGGGTGTTATCTTTTCTCTTTGGATACTTCAAAATATCTGAATCTGAATCTTTAAATGAAGAGGGACTCTCCACTGAGGGATGTCACCCTTCTCTTTGAATTTCAAATTGGATTTATATCCCATCTCAAATCACTTGATAATTTACAACTCAATTACATTTAAATTACATTAATAAAAATTAAAAATCTAGACTCGATCCTGTAGGGTTATCCTAATAATCAGCAGTTATATTTAACATCCAAAGAAGTTATATATTTGAAATTTAAAAATTCTCAATCACAGCCACACTTGGCCATGCTCTTTTAATTTTAAAGGGGGACTTAAGCATATTTTTGAAGCACCTACAGAAAACAATGTTAATCTTTAAAGCTTAATTATTTGATTGCCCCCTTTAATTTAATTTCCCTGTGCGAGCATGGCCACTTGCATAAGATTGAATTAGTGCAAATCATCCCTAGCCTATGGGTAGATCTAACGTACAATCAATCACAACATAGAGTGCATAAATTAAATAAACAATCACAGCAATTCTATTACTAGTAAACAACATGTAGTGAAAGCTCGAAAACTCGGCACATAGTAGAAAAATAAACACTGGCCTAGCCTAAGACTAGAGTTGGTTGTCCTAGCAAACCATCTAAAGTGTGTGTAAGAAACTGTGTGGGTTTAATATGTCCTAAGTAGGATCATTTGATTGAAGTTGTTAAAGGGTCTGGTTGGTTGAAAAGGCTTCAAGGAGATTTTAATTAAAGTTTAAATCTTAATGATTTGAATTTGATTTTAAACTTGATTTTGATTATTTTTTGGATATCACCTTTGTTGCACACCGAGGCCATGAAGTTTATTTCACCTTCCTTGGGGCTAATTTAATAGCTTCGTAGGCCTGATTAACCCAGTGGTACCCGGTATAATTAATTGATTTGAATTTAATTAAATTTAAAAGTTGATTAATTATTAATTAAGATTGGTTGGTTACTAATTTTAAGATTGAAATAATGTTTTTTGGAATTTTGAATGATTTGTTGAATTTTAAAATTTTCTGTATTATTTTAATGATTTAATTAAGGGGTCAAAAGTTGACTTTTTGATTAAGGATGATTTTTGAAAAGTTAACATTTTATTAAAATACTAAACCTTAATACAATCAGTTAGATTATAAGTATACTGAAATTGGATTTTTCTATATTTTATTATGAAGGTTTGAAGTTTTAACTTGATTTTGAACTAGGTTTGGCTAAAAGTTGACTTTTTCAAAATTAATTGATTTATGGAAACTTAACATTTTTGATAAATATTAGACCTTAAGATGAGTTGTATGCCTTTAAGTTTGCTCAATTTGGAGTTCATTTGAATTAGTTATGAGTTTTCAAAGTTTTGAGTATTTATTGAATTTTCAAAAATTGTTTAATTAAAGGCCTTTTTTATGATTTGAATCCAAATGACATCCAAACTCCTTGAAATCAACTCCAAAGGTCAAGAATGACCTAAGGAGTGATCTCCAAGTGTTTGGAAAAATTTTGGAATTTTTAATTATTCTTAATTATTTTTAATTAATTAAATTAATTAAATATTAAATTTTAATTAAAATTAAATTAAACTTTATTTTAAGTCCAGTCAAGGGGCTTTTATTTTTCATTGATTAAGGATTTAATTCTGGTCAGTTTGAGGTATTATACATATTTTTTGGGTTTAAATTTAATTTATTACAATTTCTTGAAGGTTTTAAGGCTTAATTAAGGTTTAATTTTGATTAAATTAATTAAGGGGCTTAATGACTTCTAAATTAAGTGGGAAATTTTCCTAGGGCTAAGAGTGTCACTATGTTCAAATGATTTGAGTTTCAAGTTAATAGGAGGTCAATCCTAATTATTGGAAATATTCTAAATTTTCTAAATGAGTCCTTAATTATTATCCTTAGTGACACTAAGGGGCTGTTTGGTATCGGATTTACAGCGGGATTTAAGTCGGATTTATGTGAAATCCAGCCAAATAGTTATTGTGCTCGCGTTAAATCCTGGGATTTAGTGAATCTCGGATTTATAGATTTACCAGTTAAATTCGGGATTTACTAAATCCGTGGGGTAGCCGTATTTAACGAGATTTAAGATTAGAAGCGGTCGAAAGGGAGAAAGTTAACTTCACTGCCCGCGAGCTCCTGTTCTTGCTTCCGATCAAAATGTCGTAACTTCTGATCCGACAGGAAGGGAAAGTCGTCGAAGGAGTGAAGTCGAGCAGCCACGAAGGAGCCGAAGAAGCGACGCGTGCAATCCATACACCTCCTGCGAAGCAACGAAGCCGAATAGCACGACGAAAAGAGAAGATGAAAGGCAAACCTAGACGCCTCTAACTTATTATAACTTAATTAATATAATTTAAAATACTAATAATTAAGTAAATTAATTAAATAATTAATAGTATAAGTAGTGCATAAATTAATTATCTAATTTAACTTAATTATATAATTAGTAATTAAATATTAATATGGTTAACTTAATTAATTTAACTTAAAATATGTATTATTAAATATATAATTAATAGTGTAAATAATAATTAATGATTAATTTGAACTTAATATGTTATTAAATTCATAACACATTAATTTTTATTTTTAATTATAAATTTATTTTTTAATTTATAATTATCTTATTCACATTTAAATTTCTAACTGTCATAAATCTCAAAATATGTTACAAAATAGTTTCTCAGAATTTAACAGGATTTAACATTTGACATACCAAACGGTTTTCAGGATTTAACACATTTCAGATTTACTAAATTCGGATTTACAGGATTTACTAAATCCCACTAAAGTTAAATCCCACTTGTTGCCAAACAGCCCCTAAGTTGGATAGGTTTGAATCAAAGTTTCTAGACCCTTCACTTAACATATAGATGCATACAAACACATTCAATCCCTAAATCTAGGAGAGTCCTAAACTAAGTGGTGTGTGCATGTCCTAAACATACAAGTAAAACTTAATTAATTAATTGATAATCAATGAATAATTAACACATTAATTACTCATTGATTATACATCACTCCACAATAATCATGTTTAAATATGATTAACTTAGGTTTAAAATTTCAAAGGATCTCTCAACATTAGAAGATTTAAATATATACATAATTTCAAAATAAGATTTTAAAAATACATATATATATTCATATATTTGAAAATAGGAGTCTTAACATTAGTATTTCAAAATATTACTAAAATAATTTCAAAATATCATTAAATAGTTTTGAAATATTTTGAGAGATCCACTTATTTTTAAAGTTTATTTGAAAAAAATTTTAATTTTTGAAAGATAATTAATATAATATTTAATTAAATATTAGAATAATCAAATAATTCAATTTATTTAAAATAAATTAAAATTAAAATTTTGAAATTCATTTTAAATTAAATTGTTTGAGATTTCAAAAATTTTTGATACATTATTTATAATTTTTTTATTTAAAATGGATTTCTTTTAAATTTTTAAAATTTAAAATAATTAAATATATTTTTAAGCAATTTAAAATTAATTAAAATTTACAATAATTCTTAAATTAAGTTAAATTAAATTTTAATGGTTCCTAAAATTTTAAATTATTAAAAGTAATTTTATTTATATTTTTGAAATTACTTGAATTTAATTTCAATTAGATATTAGTTAAGTATTCAAATATTTAATTAATAAAGAAAATTATTTAAAATATAACATAGATCTTAAATTAATTTTAATTTCAAATTAAAATTTTTTAAAATAATAATTTAATTATTTAAAATATTTTAATATAGAACCTTTAATTTTGAGAATATTTAATGCTTAACTAATTAAATTTTAATCAATTACTTAAATGTTTAAATAATATAATTTATTTAAATCTAACTAAATATTAAAACTTAAAATTTAATATTAAAAGATTCAAAAGATGTTTAATGACTTAATTAAAATATTTCAAATTAAAAGAAAATTAGAATTTTAATTAATTAGGTTAAAAATAATTTTTAATATTAATTTCAATTTAATTAAAGACTAGCTAAAACATTAATAATTCATACTTAAAATAATTCAAACTATTTTTTATATTTTAAATAAATACTGATTTTTAAATTAAATCATTTAATTTTCTAAAAATTATAATATGTAATATATTAATTTTAGATTTTAAAATTAATTTTTTAATTAATTATATAAATTTTGTTAATTAAAATTCATAAAAGAATACTAAAATATAATAAAATAAAATAAAATAACTAAAAAAAAACAGCGGCGGTGCCACGTGGCGCCCTTTGATTTGGCGTTGCAAACCGCGGTGGCGGTGCCCAATCATTCGCAATGATTGGCGCCGCCACCAATCATTGCCGCGCGGTTATTATGCTGCGGGTCCTACGCGTAAACTACTTAACCCACTTAGTAGGTTCCTCGGGCCGTTCAATCAAGCGCTTTTCGAAATCAAAGGCTACGATCGCGTTGAACAAAAGATCCCTAGAACTACTGATCCCGTGGTTTCAAATGGACGGCTCAGATTGAGCCAAACTGGGAAATCAACCGTGTAGCTTGATCCGCGATTCATCTAAGCCGCAGGATGGCGTAATTCGGACCGTTGATATGGAAATCAACGGTTCAAATTACACAGCATTTATGCAGCTGATGGAATAGACCTCGAGAGCAATAAATATTTCATTCTCTGTTGATATTCGATTAATTTAAATGAAATTTGAAACAGAGATTAAGCAAATGAACATAATTAATGTGGGGTTTGTTTGGAAACCTGAAACGCACTATTTGAAAAGCTAATTAGCTCTAAGTGTGTAGACTAGGGTTTGAGTTTTAAGAAAATTGAACCGTTCGTTTGGAAAGGTTTTGGATTCTCTAAACTTGTAGTATGTCCATGCAAGTTTTTGTAGAAGAAACCCGAGCTTGAAAATGTCTGGATCGATGGCCTCAAGCTTAGGACGGGTTCAAGCTTGGTCTCGCCAGAAATTTGATCACCGGTGACTTTGACCGAAGGGATTTGAGTAGAAAAGTAGAGGAGAGTCTCTGGGATGCTCAATAGAACAGAAGATGGAGCTTGAGAGGCTGAGAATGGAGAGAGAGTGATAGGGTTCCAATGATAGCTCAAAATAGGGTATTGCCCTATTCAAACATCCTCAAGCCATTTGGATGGCTGGGATGGTCTTGGGTGACTGCTAGGATTATGCCACCTGTCCAGGAGTAGGTGAGAGCAAGAGCCAAGGACAACTGGAAGGATAGGTAGGTAAAAAAAGTGTTTTTGTCCTCACATATTCATGTGGAATTAATTTAGGCTATTGGATCTCCATCTAAGGGCTAGGAAAGGCCTTGAGAACATTCCATAAACTATTTAGACAGCTGTGGTTAAGAGGGCTTGGGATAAATGCCATGTCATCAAGGATTTAAGCCTTTTAATGGCCCCTTGACCATTTATTGATTGGATTGACCAGTCAACAGGTCAAGTCTTGTTGAGGTGGAGGTTAGAGAGTTTTAAGTGCTGGTAGATGTGACTTAGAACCAATATCAAGCCGTAGAATCAAAGTTTGAGCTAAGGTATGGGATTTTGAATGAATTTAACCAAGTCAAAATGGATTGACTTGGCCAAATTAACCATGGTTCGACTCCAAATAAGCTAAGGTACATTCAAGGCATTAAATGAAATGATTTTAAATGGTCCTAAGAATAAGGGTTGGATTTGAAATGTAGGAGCACATATGATGTAGGATTTGACCATGAATTGAAGTTTGATCAAGTCAAACTTGATATGGTTTGACTCCAAACTCATTTGAATGTGCTGGAATCCTTCATTGAGGTGAGTTTAAAGGTTTGAAAATTTAAAGAGCTTGAATTGAATAGTTGGGGTGATCTTGACCCAAATGGGTCAAGTTTGACTAGACTTGGACTTAGTTGACCAAGTCAACTAATGATTGGGTCAAAAGTCCAATCAAGTCTGAATCACTAAGGGAAGTTATGAGAGAAGTTTGAATGGGTTTGAAATTGATCTGGAGCTTGATTGGGTTTAAATGAGCTTAAGGGTTTAAATTGGTCAACCTGAGTTGACCTGGTCAACCAGGCTGACCCAGGGTCAAGAGTTGGGCTTGACAGGTTTGATTGGGTATCTGGAGTCTGGTAGAAATGGTTTTAGGATCTAGAATGGTCATTCGGATCAAATGACCTGTTTAGGCCCTTAATGGGCCTAATGGGTCAACTAGGTTGACTTGGTCAACCACGTTGACCCAGAGTCAGGGATTGGGTCCAACCAGTTCAGAATGACATTCTAAGTCTACTGGTGGTAGTCTCAAGGTCTGGGGAGGTCATTTGGTCAAAATGACCTATTTGGGCCCTCAATGGGCCTTTAGGTCAACCCTGGTTGACTTGGTCAATCAGGTGGGTCTAGGGTCTGGGAATGGGATCAACATATTCAAAATGACATCTGGAGATCAATGGAGGTGGTCCCAAGGTCTATGGAGGTCATTTGGTCAAAATGACCTATTTTGACCCTTAAAGGCCTATTTGGTCAACCTGGTTGACTTTGTCAACTAGTTTGACCCAGGGTCTGGATTTGGGTCTAACATGTTGGATTTGATATTTGAAACATGTTGGAGATGTTTGCATTTGATTTGGAGCTCAGTTGATCAAAGGTGACTATTCATACCCTGAAAGGGTATTTTAGTCATTTTGAATTCTGGTCAAGTGGGGGTCAAAATGAGTCCAACAAAATGCATTTTATTGCTCAATGGGTCATAATCAAGGGTCTGGAAATGATTTAAAGCTTTGGAGAAAGCTCTAGGATCAAAATCCACTGGGTGACAGGTCTAGTGGCATAGAGTGTAAATATTTGAAGGCTTTACAGCCTTTGGATTTCAATTCAGTTTTTGGGGTTAGAGACCTCATAATGAGCTCAAATTTGGAGGGTTGTCTCTAGAGACATGTCACATTAGTGTGGAACTAACAAACCCTGAATTAGAGGTCATTTGATAGGGTTTTGAAATGTTCAAAGATTTACTGGAAAAGGCTTTCAGGACTTAGACCTTTGGCCTTGGAATTTGAGTTGGATTTCTAGTTTTGAGCTGGATTTTGAGCTTGATTGTTTGGATTTGAATCATACTAATCATCTAAGATCATTTGGAGTGATCATAAATAATTAAAAGGATTTGAGCTAAATCAAAGATAAGATCAAGATTTGAATTAGGGTTTTGAATTTTGGAATGGATTGAAATCAAGATTTTGGTTCAGGTTTAAATTTAATTAAGGTCTGGATTGACTTGAGTTCAAGATTGATTTGAAGTTTAAATTTGAATTGAATATGGATTGGTCTAGAGTCTGGAGTCTAGCAAAATCCTAGAGTCTAGAGTAGATCCTAGGGTTTGGAGTCTAGGAGGATCCTGGGGTCTAAAAGTCCTAGGATCTAAAGGAATCTTAGGATCTAGAAATCCAAAGGACTAGGATCTAGAGAAATCTTAGGATCTAGAAATCCTAAGGTCTAGGATAGGTGCTAAAGTCCTAGATAAGTCTGGAGATTAAATCTAGAATGATCTAGATTAATCAGAGGCTGAAATTATGTTGAGATCTGGATTGATATAAGATCTTAAATTGATCCTAAGGTCTAGAGTAGGCCCTAGAGCCTAAGAAGATCATATGATCTAGAGTCCGGCAGAATCCTAGGGTCTAGAATAGATCTTAGGGTCTAGAATGATCTTGAGCTCTAAAGCCTAAGAAGAATCCTAGGGTCTAGAATGATCTTGAGCTCTAAAACCTAAGAAGAATCCTAGGGTCTAGAATAGATCTTAAGATCTAAAATCTAGGAAAAAATTCTAGGGTCTAAAATAGTCTGGAATCTGAGATCAGGATTAATTCGAATATGGATTGATCTAGAATCAGATTGATCCTAGGATCAAGATTGATCCTAAGGATTGGAAAGATCCTAAGGTCTTGATTGATCCTACTGACCTCATATAAAAATCAGGTCAATAGTGGCATTCTTCAGGATTGATCAGTCGATTGGAAATTCTCTCAAAGATCATCATTAGAATGAACGATCCAGTTAACATTGATTCAAGCTTTCCATTGCTTTTACAATGGATTAGAAGTGGTCTCCAAAAGACTACGACCAAGTCTCCTACTTGGGGAGTTCTAAAGTGACACAACTTCTCAATATCTTAAATCAAATGTGACTTATAAACTTTCAAACTTTGTTGAGCATGTATTTAATTTTTATTTGAGGCCCTCGAGCTCCTTGAATTGGAGTCGGGCACTCTGCTCAATTGGAGTTTGATTTTAAATAGAAAGTCCCAACTAGGGAAACTACACCTCTAGATCAAAAAGATCTAGGACTTATCACAGGGTGTGGTTTGATTTTGAATGATAATTTCCAGCATTATAAAATACTCTTCTAGCGGGATTGATCTTGGACCCAGCATAGAGTATAATTTTACAAAGAAGGCCTTGTTAGAAAAGAAACCTATGTGTAAGGGCTTACACACACTCCTCAAGGATAAAATTTAAATTTTCATCAAGAGTAGAAGATTTATTCTTCTTATTAGAAAATTTCATCTATTTATTTGGACCCTGTCAGAATAACAAGCGGGAACAAATTCAAAAGTACAGTGAAAAGTCAAGTGACTCCATCTAACCTGAAAAGGTTTAAGGATTTAGGTTTTGTTGACCCAGACCAAGTTTCATAGAAACTAAATTGGGGTCTCCCTTCAATATTTTGAATTAAATAATTAATTTCAAAGGGATTTAAGTTGAGTAAGAAAATTTGATCTTTTTAATTCTCTTGCATGAGAGATTTTTGTATCTTGATAGATTATCGATGTACAATGAAAATTCTGGATTCATGATTTTCAAAATCAAGCAGTTTAGAATTGACTGGGAGTTTGGGACTTTTGAGATTAGAAGAAGGGAGCCTCTTTCATTCTTTTTCTGGTGGCGCACATTGTCCATCTTTTGATTTATAATGCATTTTGCACTGTTTCCTTTTTTTGAATTTTGGCGCATTCGCACATCATTTTGAATTTATTTTGATTTTGAGAAGAGGCTGCACCTTCTTTAAATTAAATGTCAGGATTATATCTCAAGTATAAGAGAAGAAAATTCATTCTCTTATGCAAGGACAGATAATCCTCAAGGCGGACCCAGTCTTTTTGAAAAGAATATTGGCTTGACTTTTGAAAATTATTGAACAAATTTTAAGCACGCAAGAGACATCTATTGAGATAGAAAATTGCAAGAAGATTGAAAAGATTTTCATTTCAAGGGTCAACTTAAGTTTGACACTAATTTTAGTTCAACAGTTAAATCAATCCCACAAAAGAGGTGGGAGGGAGGGGCATTCAAATATTTGATGGAGTCAACTACAACTTTCTCCTACTTAAAACTTAAAATAGAAGTCAATTTTCCATTAAAAGATGAATCTATTATCTTGATAATTTGAAATCAATACACTTGAAAATTTGGAAGCTTTCCTTAAAAAGTTGCAAGTCTAGGTGGCACGACCCTAGCAGCAAGGAATTTGAATTCCTGTGATCTCCTTGGAAGGAGAGATTGTTATTGGGTCTGCACTATCCTTAGAAGTTGCTACATCACATTAATCAAAAAGATTTATCTTGATAGAACCCCGTTGAAAGTTAAATTTTGACGGTATCACTATCTGATATAAACTTAGATTATTTTCTCCTCTCTCTACTAGTGGTCTAGTAATTAGGAGAGTGGCACCCCGAGTGGTTTCTACATCTCCTCCTCTCTAGTTGATGTAGTGGGATACGTATAGAAACATGACCTAACATCTTCTAGTAGAGTGGACAGGTCATAACCTTCAGCTGGGGGCCTAGGGCCTAGTGCTGGTGTTTCTTCAATTTTGACTTGATTGATTCTCACCATGTAGTAGTCGAGAAGGTGTATTGAAGACCGTGCTCTCGTTTCTACAACCTACTTCCTTTGAGCAACAGGAGAAGAGTGGAAATGATTTCCACCAAGGAAGGAGTACGTAGAAGGAGCAACGAAATTTTTATTAGCCTTAGATTTGACATGCTTTAAGGCTTTCGCCTCAACAGTCTTTCTGGCCTTAAGAACCTTCTTTCTGACTCTTCGAAGGTAGTTCTTCCTTTTTTTCTTGCTGACGACAGGGGTGCTAGAACTTGATCCAATCTCAGACTGAGATGGTAGCTCTTCTATTGTTATTGAGTTCTGGTTCTTATCCACCTAGGTAGAGGGTATAATGGGTAAAGGGGTGACAGCGGCCTCCATCTCGGGGATGGGGGAGTCAACTCCTGACCCTAAAGTAATCTCAACTAAGGGGACATCCCTTTGTATTCAAGCAGACAGATCGTCGACTGATAACTTGAAGTCTTGGAATTGCATTTCAAACTAGATGAAATTCCAGAGGTGATTCCTTCGACTATCAAGTTTCTATCGAGGGAGAAGATGAGTTTTCCAGCCATTTGAGTGCTTGAATTCCTGGAATTAAGAAATTGACTTGAATTAGTTAATCTTAAAATTGAATTTTAAACTTGATTAATATTATTCAAAATTTTATAACTCAATCATGTTAGTTTACACTCAACATGGTGGTTCATAAAATTGACGAGGAGAATTTAAGAGCTGAACTGTACTGTCTCACTGCACCAATTGATATGGGACAAAATGTTAAAGTTCAGACTCGAATTTGACTTCGAAATTAAATTTAAATTTAAAGTGAAAATCAAATTTGAACTTAAGTTTGAGATTGTACTTTGAATCAAAGTTGGATTTGAATTTTAAATTTGAGGTTTAAGTTGTATGGACCTTTCTTCAAATTTTGTGACTCAACAGATTGAGTTTCACTCAATCATGTAGGTGCATAAAATTATTATGAAAGATCCGGGGATCGGGCTTGACTCTTTTCATTTCACTAATTGACTTGGGACGAAATGTCAAAGCCCGAATTTAAATTTGAAACCAAAATTGAAGTTGATTTTAAGGTTAGAATCAAACTTGAATTCAATTTTGAAATTGGATTTTTACTTAAGATTGAATTTGGTTTTGAGGCTGGAATTGAACTGATCTTCTTCAAACTTTGAAACTCAACACATTGATTTGTATTCAGATGTGCAAGTTTACAAAAGTAACCTGAAGATCTTAAGAATTAGGTTTGATACTTTTCATCCCACCAAGTGATTTAAGGGTGAAATGTCAAAGCCTAAATTTGATAAAAAAAGTTTTGGATTCGTGTTGCATATGTTCAATTACAATGGAATGTTATAGAAGACACATGGCAACGATGATTGAAGTTAGTTTGAAAAATCTTAAAGAGATTTAAGATAAATTTGAAAATCCGGCAGAATCTTTCTTTATTTATGAAACTCAATGTGTTGAATTCATATTCAACATAAAGGTTTATAAATTTTGGGAGAAATTCTTAAAAGTTGACCTGACTCTTTCATCCAAAGGAACTATTTGGGAGTGAAATATCAAAGACTGACTATACCAGAAGGGTTGAAATTTTGAACCAAATTTGAAGAGGTATGATTTTATTGGAAGCTTGAAACTTTGACTTTGAGATTGAAGGATCTTCTGTAAATTATGAAACTTAGCATGTAGAGATTTATTCGTATGCGAGTTTGCAACATATACAGAAAGATTTTAAAAAGATTGGCTTGACTCTTTTGCTCTACCAATGAACTTGGAGGCAAAATGTCAAAGCCCGACTTGGAGGGAGGTATCCTACACTCGCCTCTCTTTCACATGTCATAATTGAGTTGGCCATCTCACCCAAGGAAGAAATGGGTAGAGGAGCTAACGGAAGAAAGGTAGTTAAAACTACCGATGCAACAAAATTTGTAGCGCTATTAAAGATGGAGTGAGAGATTTTTCCCAGTGGAGTCGTCATTTTTTGTTTGATTGAAAAATATATTTTGAAAAAAATTTAATTTTCTTTGGGAAACTTAAAATTTCTAGAATTTTGATTTTATAATCGAACACTTATTATAAATGATATATCACCTCGGAAGGTGAACATATCATTCCCAAATAGGTTCAGATTATAAATCTTTGAATTTATCCTGATTATTGTAATCAAACACAAGGAGAAACAACGTATGATCTCGAAAGATCGAAATGATGTTTAATCCAATATTTGACTATGCTAATCTGAATATATGGGTAAATAATTTCATAATTAAAACTATGATTGTGATTGACATGTCTATCTAAAGAAACAAGATATCAATCATTATTGATAGTTTGAATATGACAATAACGATCACTATTTTTACTTGATTTTCCCAAAGATAATTAATTAAGGGTTTTGAAAACTTGATTTTGAAAATCTGATCTAGGTTTCTATATCTCCTACGAGCGCAAGCCCTTGTAGTTAATTACATCATAGGAAACCAAAAATTTCCCTACGAATACTCTCGATTAAAATAGTGATAGTAATTTCATTTTAGAATTCAAAGCTTGATATCAAATGAGGTTAAGGATAGGAATTTCAAATGGGATTGGATCAAAGTAGAACACTTATTCTTGGAGTCAATGGAAGAATGGTAGGAGACACCTGGGATTCTGAAATAATTCAGAAGTGCCCCAGCCTATCCTATGTGTTGGGCATGAATTTGATTGAAAGAGATTTAATATTTAAGTGATCAATTTTATTAGAAAGTAGAAATTAGATTCCCGGAGGTTGAGGTCTTAAGATTAAAAATCTGCCTCAGAACCTAAGTCTAAAATGGGTACTGAAAATCAGTGACCCGGATCCTAGCTAATGCAATATAAGGTCTGGACTTACCCCGGCCTCGATTGGGGAGCCAGCTAAACCACCTAGGCATTTCAAAGCTATGAGTCTGGTCAATTATGCAGGAGTGGTAGGGACATTAATTAAGATTGGTTTAAAGAAATAGGGTCGACATCTAGAGCAGATCCTAATTGACCCCTTAATATATGTTGGGTGTAATGCTTAAGCTAAAAATGTAATTAAAATTTTAGAGATTTTTAAATGAGTTTCTAATGCAATGCATGCAAATTGACTCAATTAAATGCTTAAATCAGGATGAAGTTTTAAAATCAGGCTTAAAAATAATTTTCTCCTAGAGATGCACAGATCCACTTGGACAGAACTGCACCCTCATAGGTCAGGTGGTCTGCCAGAACCCGTAGGTGGGGAGGTGCCTAACAAAGGAAAGAAGGTGTGACAAATATGCTTATGAAAAACTCCCGGAGGTCCCGGGCTTACTTCTTAAAGTGTTAGAATTTCTATGTTGGCTTAAATATTTTAAATTTGTTTAAATAGAAATAATTTTAATGATCCCTCACAAGCCTCCGATCAAGTTCCAGGCTAAATCAAATACGACATGCAATAAGCGCCAAAAAACTACTAAAAGTATGCCAGTACTTAATCCCAATCAAAACATCAATCAAATTAATTAAATAATTAAATTAATTAAATTAAAATTCAAAATAAATGTTCATAGGCAAGTGCTTTTTAATTATACAACCTAGGATCTGCAGGAAAAGTAAAGTGGCCGGGCACCACTGACAACAATTCGGGTTTCTAATCATAAGACTCAAGTGACTTTGAAAATGGGTCTTCTCATTCTTCACTTCTTCGTCTTCTTAGAACTCCTTGGATTGTCGGGTCCGGATATCCAAATGAAAAGAAACTCCCCTTAGATAAGGGTGTTATCTTTTCTCTTTGGATACTTGAGAGATATCCAAACTTAGGCTTCCAAATGGAGGAGGACTCTCCCTTAAAGGATGTCCTCTCCTCTTTGAAATCTAAGTAGGATATGTATCCCATTCTCAAATTACTTGACATATTACAACTCAATTACATTTAAATTACATCAATTGAAATTGAAAATCTTGACTCGATCCTACAGGGTTGTCCTAATAATCAGCAATTAATATTTGACATCCCAAGCAGTTAATACATTGAAATTTAAAAGCTCAATCACAACCATACTTGGCCATGCTCTTTTAATTTTAAAGGTGGTCTTAGCATTCTGAAGCGCTTGTAGAAAACATTATTAATTTTAAAACTCTATTAATTGCCCCCTTTTTATTTTAAATGCCCTGTACGAGTATGGCCACCTGCATAAGATTGAATTAGTATAAATCATCCCTAACCTAGGGGTAGATCTAACATACAATCAATCACATCACAGAGTGCAGTAAATAAATAAATAATCACATCAATTCTACTACTAGAAAATAGTATACAGTGAAAGCTCAAAAACCCGGCACACAATAAAAAAGTAAACACCGACCTAGCCTAAGACTAGAGTTGGTTGTCCTAGCAAATCATCTAAAGTGTGTGTAGAAGGCTGTGTGGCTTTGATATGTTCTAAATTGGCACTTGATTGAAGTTGTTAAAGATTCTGGTTGGTTGAAAAGACTTCAAGGAGATTTTAATTAAAGTTTAAAACTTAATGATTTGAATTTGATTTTAAACTTAATTTTGATTATTTTTTGGATACCACCTTTGTTGGACACCGAGGCCATGAAGTTTATTTCACCTTCCTTGGGACTAATTTAATAGCCTCGTAGGCCTGGGTTACCCAGTGGTACCCGATATAATTAGATGATTTGAGTTTGATTAAGTTTGAAAGTTAATTAAAATTTAATTAGAGTTGATTGGTTGCTAATTTTAAAGTTAAATTGAGGTTTTCTGGAATTTTCAATGATTTATTGATTTTTGGAATTTTCTGGATTATTTTAATCAATTAATTAAGGGGTCAAAAGTTGACTTTTTGATTTAAAGTGTTTTCTAGAATGTTAGTATTTTATTAAAATACTAGACCTTAATAAGATCAGTTAGACAGTAAGTACGCTGAAATTGGATTTTTCTAGATTTTATTATGAAAGTTTGAAGTTTTGACTTGAATTTGAACTAAGTTTGACCAAAAGTTGACTTTTTCAAATTTATTTGATTTCTAAAAATTTAATATTTTTGATAAATGTTAGACCTTATTATAAATTGAATGCCTTTGAGTTTGTTCAATTTAGAGTTTATTTGAATTAGTTATGAATTTTTTAAGTTCGATGAATTAATTGAATTATTTAATTAGTTTAATTAGAAGGGTTTTGATGATTTGAATCCAAATGACCTCCAAACTCCTTGGAATCAACTCCAAAGGTCAGGAATGACCTAAGAAGAGATTCCTAAGTGTTTAAGAGAATTTTGAAAATTTTAATTATTTTTAATTAATTAATTTAATTAAATATTAAATTTTAATTAAAATTAAATTAAGCTTGATTTTAAAGTCCAATCAATGGGCTTTTATTTTTCATTGATTAAGAGCTCAATTCTGGTATGTTTAAGGTATTATGTGTAGTTTTTGGATTTAAATTTGATTTATTATATTTTCTTGATTTTTCTGGGTCCTAAAAAGGGCAAAAAATTTGGATAATTAATTTTTTAACATAATGACCTCCAAATTCAAAGAAATTTGAACCTAAGGTACATGATGTCACTAAGTTTACTATGTTCAAGTTTCCCCCCTATTGGGTGTGTGTACAATCTCCTAGGAATTTTCAAAGTTTTCTAGATATTTTCCTAATTATTTTCCCTAAGTGTGTCTTCTATTCAAATAGGCTTAAAATTTGGTGTGGCTAACCCTGACACATATGCAATCACACCACAAAAATTATGCAGCCTAATTTTACAGAAAAATGGAGTTATAAATTTTCAAAATTTTGGGTCCAAAATAGACCCATTACTTTAAAAATTCATATCACAGAAAACCACAGAGCATCTGACCCTTGAAAAATTACAAAATATGCCTAAGATGCTCAGGAACCTTCCACCAAAATTTGGGATTCATTTGATCCATGGATTGCAAGAAAATTAAGAAAAATGGAAATCAATCAAACACCATTTTCTCTCAATCTAAAGCTCAAAACAACTTAATTTCCAATGAGCCCAAAAACGTCCAATTTGGTGGAAAATTATATTTACTGTAAATTTTGGAAGATTTTAGCATTAAAATTGATTATTTTGACCAATTTAGGTCAAATCGGCCGTCAGCGCCAATCTTTGGTAATGATTGGCGCTGAAACGGCGGCGACGAATGGCAGCGACGAATGGCGGCGCAACACTTGGCATCGTGGGACCCACCACTTAAATGAGTCAGCGGTCCATCAGGACCGCTGAACGGACCGCGGAATGAGCCAATGACCAAGATTGCTCCACATAGACATCCGCAGTTCGAATCGGTGCGCTCGAATCCAGCTGGGAACGTCGCGTGGTCCGGCTAGGCCTGAGCCATCCGATTCTGATAATGGAATCATCGGACGGCTGTGATCGATCGGCCGGTTTTAGTTCAAAAATGAACTAAAAATTCAAATGCTTATATCTCCCAAAATACTTGACAAAATTTTGTGAAATTTGAAACGTAGATAGAGGGCAACATAATCTTGCAATGCCTGGAGTTTGGAGGCTCCATACATTGCAGATTTTCTACAGTTTCAAATTAAAATTCTACCTAAAAGTGAGAATAACTTACAATCTACTAGTGGATTTTCGATTTCTTGGGCTTGTTGGAAAGCTGAAGATGTCCTCTTCAAATTTGGTGAAGACTCCAAGAGCTAGATCTGGTTGGATTTGAAGTTATTCTTGTATCTCCTGATTATCTCTCTAGATCCTCTCTCTTCACCAATGAGGGCTTTGGAGACTTGATTTTGATGGGGAGAAGCATGGGGGAGCTAGGGAAATATCTAGAGAAACTCTTAGAATAGCTTGGAAGGCTAGAGGTATTAGGGAGAGGAAGAATCAAGTGAGAGAAGCTCTAAAGGAGAATGAGCTTGATTTGAGGGGTTTTAGCCTATTCAATCATCCCTAAGCCAAATGGATGGCTGGGATGACTTGGAGAGCTCCTCAGATGTTGCCATCTGTCCAAGAGATGGTTAGGAGCAGATGGAATAGCACATGGCAAGGACATTAGGTGTAAAGGTCCTTTTGTCCCCATATGACCATGTGGAAGTGATAATAGTTGTTGGATCTAGATCTAAGGGTTGGAGTGAGCCCTAAGAAGGTTCTAGACTACACCTAAGCTGCTAGAGAGGGTTGAATTAGAGGGGATCATATTTAATGAAGGTTTTTACCACCTTTGACTATACCGAAAGCCATTTAGACCATTGTTGACTGTTTGACTGGTCAAACAGTCAACTTAGGCTTAGGTGGACATGGGATAGAGCTTGCATGATGTTTGAAATTATTTGAAAGAGGTTTTGAGGCTTGAGGAATTTGAATTGAGTAAAAATGTGAAGGTTTGGCCAAACACATTGAGTTGACTTGGTCAACTTTGCTTAGATTTGATTAGCTCATGGATAAGATATCCCTAAGCTATGGTTAGGAATTGATTTAGAGCTTGATGAGGGTTGAAGGGTTTGAAATGGCCAAAACTTGGCTAAAGTTATAGGTTTGATTAAGGATTAGGTTTGACCAAGTCAAACCCAAGATGATTTGACCTTAAATGAGTTTGAATAGATTTGACTTAAGTTTTGAGATGGGTTTGATAGCTTAATGGATTTGATTGGATCATATGGGTTGGAATGACCAATTTAAAGTCTTAAGGGATTTTGGTTCAACCTAGGTTAACTTGGTCAATCAAGTTGACCCAGGGTCTGAGTTTGAGTTGAACCAATTTAGAATGATATTTGAAGTCCGATAGAAGTGGTTTGAGGGATCAGAACGATCATTTGGTTCAATACACCTATTTGAGCCCTTAAAGGGTCATTGGCTCAACTCTGTTGACTTGGTCAACCAGGTTGATCCAGGAGCTGGGAATGGGCTCAACAGGTTCAGTTTGATATTTAAAAATTACTGGAGGTGATCCCAAGAAATTTGGAGGCCATTTGGTTTGAAATAGGCATTTGAACCCCTGAGGGGTATTTTGGTCATTTTGATCCCGGGTCAACTGGGGGTCAAAGTGAGTAAAAAAAATACAGTTTAATGTTCAATGGGTCAGTATTAAGGTTCTGTAAGTGATTGGAGGCTTTGGAGATAGCTCCAAGGTCAGGATCTACTAGGTGGCAGGTCTAGTGGCATAGGCCATAAATATTTGAAGGTTTTAGAGCCTTTGGAAATTAATCAAATTTCTAGGGTTAGAGACCTCAGAATGGGCTAAAATTTGGAGGGTTACCTCTAGAGACATGTCACATCAGTATGAAACTGACAGACTCTGAATCAGAAGTCATTTGATAGGGTTTTGAAGTGTTCAACGATTTGATGGAAAAGACATTAGGACTTAGACCTTTAGCCTTTGAATTTGATCTGGATTTCTAGTTTTGAGCTAGACTTTGAGTTTGAATGATAGGGTTTGAAATACCTAAATCATTTACAGTCATTTAGGTGATTGTAGATGATTAGATAGGATTAAGGTCAGGTCAAAGGCTGT
Organism: Dendrobium chrysotoxum; assembly: GCA_019925795.1. Classification (NCBI taxonomy): domain Eukaryota; kingdom Viridiplantae; phylum Streptophyta; class Magnoliopsida; order Asparagales; family Orchidaceae; genus Dendrobium; species Dendrobium chrysotoxum. Next base: position 30,659,576 of record CM034306.1, on the reverse strand, counting down.
GACAACTGGATTTGAATTATTTAAAGGTCAGGATTGGTCAGGAGTTTGAATTGGATTAAACTTTGGATTGATTTGAGTCTTGAATAGATTGATTTAAAGTCTGGGTTGGTCTAGAGTTTGAATAGATTTGAGGTCTGGATATATCTAAGGTCTAGGAGAATCCTAAGACCTAGATTGATCTTGAGTCTGGGTAGACCTAGGATATGGGTAGATTCTTGGATCTGAAGTCTAAGAAGAATCTTAGGGTTTAGAATAATCCTAAGGTCTAGATAGATCTAGAGGAATCCTAGGGTCTAGAATAGATCCTAGGGTCTGGAGTCTAGGAGGATCCTAGAGTTTAGATTAATCTGGAGTTTGATTGAATTGAGTTTAAAATTAATATGAGATTAAGATTGATTTGAATCTGGATTGATATTAAGGTCTGGATTGATCTAAGATCAGATTGATCCTAGGGTCAAGATTGATCCTAAGAATTGGAAAGATCCTAAGATCTGGATTGGTCCTACTGACCTCATACAAAAATGAGGTTAAGACTTCTGCAATATTTTTATTACCTAAATGTGTTATGGATCATTTTTCTCAAGGTTTTTTAAAATGCTACTTGTGAGAACTGCTCTGATACCAATTGAAAGTTCAATATAGGATGTTAATCCTTAGTGTACTATCCCTAGGCATACTAAGAGAGTGGTGAATTGGTAGTTTTCAAAAACTTTAAACACAAAAAAATATTTTTTGATTTTTGATAACTTCAAAGCAAGTGATGCTATCACCCGATGCAGAAGCAAATAATCTTATTAATAGTTACAATAATGGTGATGATAGTTTAATCAACTCAAAATTATATCAATCATAGATTTTCAATAAACAATTTTTAGATATATAAATCGTAGAAAAAATAAAGTGTAGGAAAGGAAAGTTAGAACTAGCACACTAGAATAAAGTTAGAACCTGCCTTCCAACAACCAGCTCTTGACTCATTGATTGAGTGATGTTATTGCTTGGAGCTATGATTGGAGACACATATTCAAGAATCTGCCTTATGTTAGGAGCAGCTACAACAAGAAAATGAGGTAGATTGTGCATGATTTCGGGAGCAATCCTCATCCATGTACTAGTACTTTCAACTGCCACCACCACCACCTGATCAGGGTCCATTTGATGAGTAGTGTGTTGTATGCATTTTATTATATTATACTTTATGTTTTATTAGTTTCTTTTTCTTGTATTATAGTTTATTTTTAGTTCCACTTTTTGGTGATGTCAAAAGGGGGAATAGGGAGTCGAGTTGGCTGTACTATTTACTTTTTGATTTATGCAGTTTGTTTCTTTTTTTTTTAGTTTTTGTGTTGTTGCATTTCTTTTAAAATTAAAAAAAATGTGTATTTAAAATTTAAAAAAATATTTGTTAAAAAATAAAAAATAAAAATAAAATATTTTCTCCATTTTTTAAATAAGTCATTTAGTGAGGGGAAGAACTTAGTAGGGAATTAAATATAAAATCTACAAATTTAAATCCTAATCAGTATTATTTGCCATCATAAAAAGAGAGATATTTGTAATATGGAAGCTTGACCTTACATTTTGAGGATTATAAATGTTATTGGGATGATCATTTACTTATTCCTACTTTATATATTACATATTTTTTTATGTGTTACTAAACATTTTAGATATAACATACACTAAGCATAATTAAAAATTCAAAACTCAAGATAGTACAACGTCAGGGTCTAAGTGAGTTTGTGTTTGATAGTGTATGCACTTTTTATTTTTCTGAGTTATTTTATATATTAGGTATATGTTGGCTAAGTAACTTGGCACACACTCAGAAGGGGGGAGATAAACTGAACACTCTTAATTTTTTATAAATTATATTATACAATCTACATCGTACTGTATGATTTATTCAAATAAAAATTAATTCAAATATTAAATTAATTTAATTCAGTTATAACTAATCATACTATATGACCATGAATTCATACAGGTCGATCAACTATATAGAGAAACTTCTCCATCAAATCCTTGTTACTTAAATTAGGCTAATTTAAAATTTGAACTTATCATACTATACAAACATTAATTAAATTGCCAAATTTAATCTCAAGAATTAGTAAATCAATAAGGATCAAATCTTCATCAATGATTATGTTGTATGATAACAATTGTACTTGATGATTAATAGAGTGCTCATTGGACAAATCTTTGTTCATCCTAGATGATCTATGATTCGATTGAATTGATCAGATAGTACGATCAGAGGATTATACTACACGATAAGAGTACTTAATTTAAAAATTAGGATTATTTTTGAAAGCCCACTTTATAAACTCAACATTAATGCTTGAGTGCCAGAGAGGCTGAGTAGTTAGAGACGTTTTCTTTGGAGAGAGAGAGAGAGAGAGAGAGAGAGAGAGAGAGAGAGAGAGAGAGAGAGAGAGAGAGAGCGAGAGAACTTTTGAGAGTGTTCACATCATAAGCGAGAGAGAAGAGGTGAGGTTATGGGAGAGTTTGCATTCATAGAGTTAAGGGGTGTTAGGGGATTCACATGATTACTATAGTTAGTCTGCATCTTCGATCCTCATATTATATTTATTGGAGCTCTTAGAGAAGAGCTCTAGGAAGAAAAGTCTTTGGGTGAAAGGCTTGCTAGCTAAGGAGGCTAGGGATGGCATCTTTGTCAAACCGAGATGCGGAAGGATGGATAACATCTCCACCGTAGCGAGAGGTTGAGGAGGGAGTGGCATCTCTGCTAGAGTACAGAGATGAAAAGGAATTAGTATCTCCATCGGAGCAAAAACCTAAAGGAGGGATGGCATCTCTATAAGGCTAGGAGGTAGAATTAAAGAGGGAGATTCTTCATTGTCTATAATGGTCATTCTCCACCTATTAAGGGAGAAGGGCTTCTTCTCCTAGTTATGAGTTAAACGAGAGTAGTTTTTGTGCAATACACAAAGTCGAGGACCTTTTGGAAGTGGATATAGGTCGATTTCAATTTAACCATTATAAATATGGTTTGCATATTCATTACTTTCTTCCAATTTCCTTTCTGCACTTTGGTTCACTTTTGGTTATCTTTGTGAAAGATTTTTGAGTGAAAAAATTTCTTGTTAGAGCTTTGTTTTCAAATAAAAGAAAGAAAAAAAAATTTCTAAATGTTTAAAAGAAAAAACAAATCTTATTATTTTTAGTTTGGTTTGAATATTTTATTCTTTTAAATGCTTCAACATAACATTTTGCTTTTAAGAAAAAGATTTTTTAAATGACCAATTACCCCCCTCTTAGTATGCTATAAGCACTTTCAATTTGAACCATGTTTGATGGAGCAAGGTTCAAGGCATCAAATACTATATTTTTCAATTTTAATTCAAACCATATATGAACATCATTCAATGAATAAGTTAAGATCTTTTCTTAATGAGGCAGATGTTTTAACTTGATATAAATAAAATATTATCATACCTTGGAATATAGTTCAATTGCATGTTGAATATATTCCATCATTATTCGATCATTGTTCAACCATGTTAGATCAATGGTCGAACTTGTTCAAATATGACTCAATTAATTTTGATCAATATTTGAAGAATGGTTAAGTTATGCACTAACAAAGTATTTTTTTATAGGTTAATCAAGCATCAACATTTTAATATTATATTGAAGAGAGTGAAAAGAAGACAAACATGTTGGATATACAATGAAAGATGGGGCTCAAAATTGAAAGTATTGAAATATATTTCATTTAATGATCTCATTTATCATAATACAAAATGATAGATTCTGATAAGAGAAGGATGTGGTCAATAGCCAAGGTGGAGTTAGAGGCTTTAATCAAGTTACTTCTAAGGCCAAGTGCCTATCACCTTTATAACTCTTTTCTTCTATGAATCTATTGTAATTTTTAAAATATTTTCACCAAATGATTGCTTAATTGAAGATGGTTTGAACAGTAATAGATCATTGTTTAAAGATGTTCATGGTAGATAATCTAATACATCAAGGTATTTAGAATATATAGTATATTTGTAGACAATAAGATTTAGGATTTATAGTGCAACCACCTCGTCTCCTACATTCCATCCTCTCCTTAAAAAACCAAATAAATAACATTACTAACCTTCACAAATAATCGATACAGATAGACCATTATTATGAAAATTTACCACAGCCCAAACTTTGACATCGAAAACAGTGAAGGAACTTGAGAGACTAAGGCATCGTTTGGAATGGCTTTTTACTACTTTCTAAAACAGCTTTTTATTACAAAAATTTTTTAAACAAAAAAAATTTGTACTAAAAAGTTGCTTTATAAAGTAATAAAAAAGCCATCCCAAATGATGCCTAAGTTTGTGGAGCTCAAACGGTCAAAACATTGCATGACACAACCAGCAAGGGTTCAACTTATTTGTTCAAAATCCAATACATTTTGATCTGAAGGCAAATTTCAAACATATTTCTCTAACAGTGGGTATGTTTTTCTAAATTTTACTATTACAGGATATGTAAAGTCAAATTCAAATTAAGAATACGTGGGAAAAACAAAAAAGATAAGAGTTTTATAATCGTGTTCCTATTTTGAAGCTGCTATCTCATTAAACGAGAATGGAATGAAAGGTGCAGAAAGGGAATATATTTAATATTTGTTACTTTAAAAGAACCACAGATGGAGCAGCTAAAAACAAATCAATATTCATCAGAATTCGATCAATTCAGTGGATAATTGCCTCTGAAGCTCACAGATTTCAAAAGTGTGGGAGGTATTTGTAGTACTTATTTTGGCCCTTAATTTTTGATAAGTTTGAATATGTTTGATATTATATGGATGATATTAATGAAAGATATATGAAAATTTATGTGATTATATTACAAGGTTTTTTTATTTTTGTAAACTGAATAGAAATAGTACAAAAGCAATTATGGTATTGATGATGAAAAACTAATTGCTGCCAGTTTGAGAGATAATAAAGCGAAGTATATATTTACTTGAAAAGTATTTTTATGGCCCACAAATCAAAATTTAGCTGGACATGAAAAAGTATGTATTGCATTGGACTAGTTTCCATCAAATGAGGTCACATGCATTCATTCCAAAAAAACTGAACATCACATGCAAGTGCTAGGCCACCCACTTTTCATATTATAAAAAGACTGCACGTTTGTTTCGTTTTGTGCAATGGATGAATGAAACGTTTTGTCTTTGTACGTAGTAGGTATTATATATACATATATAAATATAGTCATGTAAATAATGCACATGTATCAGTACAAGTTCAATTAAAAACTCGGTTGTAAGGGTCACTCAATCATGGAGACACTTGCCCCATGGAGCCCATGGTGCCAGGAGAATGGATCAAAGATGCAATCACTCTCGGCAAGCTTCTGCAAAGGACTCATCCAAGCCAACGTAGACCTTGTAAATCACTCATCTTAACAAGTCCTGCTCACCCCCAACAACTATCTACAACCAAGCCCATACACCCATTGTTGATATCCCCGATCAAGTTACAAGAAGCGCGCAGCTCTGAAGTCTATGACTGCTACTTCACTGAATCAACTCATACTTAGATTATAGCTATCCCTATCCAGGGACTCACTGTTTTCTCATGGGGACTTTATTTTCAGTCATGGGAGCTTGACTCGAATCCCAAAGGCTTGCTGATGATACCCACCTGAGGCACTCACCTCAAAAAAGGAGGCCATCTCAGAAACTATAATTCATGTGTTTTCTAGTTAGATAGTCCACATGCTAGCATCTATCAGTAATAATCATATCACGCACTATTTTTTTATAGATTTTACTTGGTGTAGCATTTATTGTAGCCCTCTTAAACCTATAAATATTGGGTGAAGAGGCATAGTTTAGGTTTTTTCCTTAGATCCCTTACTACTATTATGTATATTTCTAATATACTATAGCTTTTCATATATTCTTTATACTTACTAGCTTGACTCACTTACTCAATTTCCTAACCCTAACCTATTAACAACCTACTAGTAGGGTTGGGTACCATCCAAAAATAATACTTGGATCCAACATCTTCTAAGATTTAGTGAATGTGGATTGAGGTTAGTGACTAGAAAATAGACAATAAATGAAGGAAAATAAAACCAAGAGTAATCCAAAAACATAGAGAACCATAATTACACTACACATCATGACTTGATGGAGATGGAGAAAAGAATAACTAATATAATCGATGATGAACAAGAGTGACTTTAGAAGAACACTCCAAGAGAGAATACCTTGAAATGACCATCTATTTAGATAGCTCATTGAAGGAATCTAGAAACAAGAGCATTAACATCACTACCCAATACTAATGATAGCCATTGTCACACCAATGATGAGATGTAAAACTCTCCACCCAAGCATGTAAGGAGGGGAGATTTAGAGCTAACAAATGTGTTCTCTAAGGAGTTTTTTACAAAGTAAGGCTTCTTGCTAATTTCAAAATGCCTCACATAGAGTTGTATGAGATCAGGTTAGAACTCATTGATCATGTAGCATATTTTGAGTGCGCAATGTCACTAATGGAAGTCAGTAATGCCTTAAAGTATCGACTATTCTTTACTATTTTCAAGAAGTTCACCTTATAGTGGTTTTCCCTCCTACTCCAGGCATGATGACTTAATTCTTAGAGTTCAGGTGAATAATTATAACATAGTTTGTGAGTGCCCAAAGCCAGAAGAAGAGCTCATAGGATTTTTTGAATATGAGATAAAAGCTGGGCACACGAACATTTCAGGTACATCACACACCGCTCAAGATTGCTGAAGACTCAAGTTTGGGTAGAATAGGATGTCAATCAAAAGACTCTGTAACTTTAACTTTCATTTATTTTCTTTTTTTTTGTGGAGAAAACCCACAGTGGGGCCTACGTGTTAATATAAAAAATGATTACAAGGTCCTTAAAGGGCCCTCAAGCTCGCTAAAGCTCAGAAGAGCAACAAAAATAAAATATAAAAAAAACCAAGAGCTCGAGGTCCCTACTAAAGCTCAAGTACAAGAAACCTAGGTGCAATCTATGGTGCGCAAGAAAGAGCACCCAAAAAATAGGAAAGCAACAAAAAACAACATTCAGCTCCAGCTCCCCAGCCAAAATGGCACCAGCACTAGTACTTGCACTAAGAATATTCTACAAAACAAGATGAAATCCAAAATAGAAAAAAACACAAATAACCATATAAGAAATAAAAATGATTTGTCCAGTCACCACTAATAGCCCTACCAGCAGACCAACAGTATTAAGCATCATTGAAACAAAAGGAATACACGACCTGGTAGACTAGGTTTAAGGCCAACACCCACCACAAACCAAGCCCATTCAGCAAAATAGTCCCAGCAAAACCAAACCAACTAGGGACAACCTTAGCAAAACTTGCAAACCAAACCGAGAGAAACCAAACAACAACCAGTCGTACACTCCCAAAATTGCCCAAGCACAGGAAACAGAAGAACAAGCCATAAGTAACCTTGCCCATAATCAACAACCCAGTCGAGAAGAGCCACCGAAAAACCTTTAGCACACCCCCAACAAAACTCAAACAGATGAAACAGGGAAACTAACAACACCTTAAGCACACCACCACATTGACACCCAAACAATAGGGACAAGAACAGTTAAAAGGAACAGTGCTGACATCAACATGAAAGCAACAATCAGGAAAACCTTCAATAACAAAACCGGTGCAATCACATCTCAAACCCCTAACCCCAAAATTCTTAGCTAGAAAGTGCAAGGCCACATAAGAATGCCAACAACAATGCATAAAAACTAGAACAATATAGCAGAAGAAAAAAAGCACCGCCATTAACATAAGCAGGGAAATAGTAGGCAACAACCACAAAATCCACCAGAGTAAAATCAACCCCCATAAGGTATATAGGCAAAGCCAGCACATACAACCTCCAATCCACATATCCATCCAGGAAGAAAAGTAGAACCACATAACCAAAATAAAAACAAAATAGCTCCCTGCAGCCCCCACCCGAGACCACCAAAAGTCCTCCAAAAAATGCCAAATAAAATTCACCCAATAGCACAAAGAAAAAAAGACAAAAGAAAAACCCAGAGAAACCTGGATACTGCACCAGCACAACACCAGAAGAACCAACAACCAGATGAAAATTAACAGCACAAGAATGCCACAGGCCACAACCAAAACCAACATAGAGAATCTCCATAAGGAAACCAGCACCAAAGCCCCAGATCCATCCAGAAACTCCAGAAAGGAACCAACCAAGCAACACAATAGCCAAGCACCCTTAGCAAAGTAAAACGGCAAGAGGGAAAACCATAAAATGGCTAAACACCAAAGAACCAGACAAGATAACACACCTAGACTAAAGCAAAAAAAAACCCTACAAACTCCCAAAAACTAACTAAATTAACACCTAACATAAGTCACACCGATTTTATCCAATCTTAAGAGCCCTTTTAAAGGGCTAGGTAAATTAGCAGCCATAAAATAAATGAAACAAACAAACTCACTCCCAAAATTGGCAAGCCAGTTAGCACAAGCATTACCCTCCCTATAAATATGAGAGAAGGAAACATTAACAAAGATCATCAATTGTTTAACATCCCTAACCAGATAAAAAATTGCAGGATTGCAGACCGAGTCCTCAACATTATTAATGCATTGAATACTAGAAGTTGAGTCAACCTCAATCCCAATGTTAGGAATATCAAGAGACATACAAATTCTCAGCCCATAAAGAATAGCACTAAGTATAGCAAAATGAACATTATCGTTCTGTAAAGGACTTGCAAAAGCCATACTAATACTCCCTTGACTGTCTCTGATAATCCCACCACACCCCAAAATGGTACCTTTAGTAAAGCCACCAACATTCAATTTATTACAGTTCATAGAATGTTTAACCCAGTAAACATACCTAGGTTCAGAGATAGAGTGAGCCTCATCCAACCTGAGGCCTCAATAAGCAGCAAAAAAGGAGTAGTTCTTAAAGCTATTAATAAAAAGCAAATTAATAGAAAATAAGCTCAGAACTTTGTCCTTCATATTTTTGATAATCCTATGATAGTTCATACTAATACCATTAAAAAGGGAGTTATTCCTATCCATCCATAAGTACCACAAAATAATAGAAGGAATAACGTTTCTAATACGACCTTTAGAGTTGACAAACCAAGAATTAAGCAAAGCATTTATAGACAAATTCGCATTAAAGAAGTTTAATTTTAAAATATCATCAAAATAAATCCAGGTTTTAACAGCTAAAGGACCTGAAAGAAAACATGATGCATATTCCCAACATGATAACAGCATTGACATTTGGACGTCAAGATAAAACCTCTTTTAATCAGGTCATCATCAGTAGGAATAAAGCTGTGTAAAATTCTCCAAATAAAGATAGCAACAGTCGAAGGAATACTTTTATGCCAAATCATGAAAAAAATATTAGTAACCTTATTCTTGGTTCTAAACACATGCCAAGCATCCTTTAATCTAAATACCCCATCTTTAGACAAATTACATAATAAAAGATCCTCCGAATCCATCTTCAAGGGAAGGTTCAGGATAAGTTGAATAATTGAATCAGGAATCACATTAACAAGTTTATCATAATCCCAACAGTTTTCAGAAATGAAAAAGTTTACCTTAACCACAGCAGTAGAAGAAGTATTAGTGATAGAATCAATGGATTGGTTACCCAACAAATGATCTTGCCTAAAGAAGATGTTTCCAGCACTAAGCCCCTAGGAGAGGTGAGGCTCCACAACCCATTTAACCTTGCAAAGTCTTTGCCAAACTTTAGAATCACCTTTATTAAAGGAGCAAGTAGTAGGATGCTTCCCCACACAATACTTAGAAAACATAAACTTAGCCCAATTTCTATTTCTTGAGTCTGACCACGTAAGGGTGTATGCAAAATTGGTGACCGTACACACACACAGGAGGAGTGAGGAAAATTTGAGAAATAAATTTTTTGAACTAATCATACCATACGATTACGATTGTATTTTATGATCAGTTATATAAAGAAGGGGGTTAACGGATAATTGAATCATTAATGTTAATGAATTAATCATATTGTATAATGCTAATAGTACTATATAATTTATGTTGATCTGAGAAACCCTAGCTACCAAATAAATTAACAAAGAATGATGAAAAATAATTTTGAACCAATCGTATCGTATGATTACAAACATAATGTATGATATTTAAAATCTTACTTGAATTAGTCAATCAAATCAAGGTTAATTAAATGTAGTTAATTGTACGTATGATCATGATCATATCAAATGATTGATAGAGATGAAGTATAGTCATCCTAGAGATCGTACCAAATGAAACCTTAATTTTTGAACTAATCGTATAGTACGATATCTATATCGTATTATATGAACTATTGGTATTATGCTAACCATATTGTACGATGTGAATTATTTTGAATGATCGATAGAGATGATTTTTAATCATCCCCGTAATTGTCCTGTATAAATTGAACAAAATTAAACTAATTATACTGTACAAAGTTATAATCATATTGTTTGATATGTTTACTGAAATTGAACAATTTGTCTGAATGACTATTAACATCGTACTAGATGGATTGTATTTTTGAACTGATCATACTGTACGAATAGTGATGACTAAATTAAAATAAATAAGAGTTTTTTGAAGCGTAATGCTTAAGCAATCTTCTAAAGTCTTTTTGAAATTGCTGCTGAAGGAACTCTGAGGAAGATTTTTTTCTTGAGAGCTTCGGGGTTAGAGAGGAAGAAGAAGGTGAAGTTGTGCGTGAGGGAGAAGTAGTGTTAGGGGTTTCAAATGTTTTTCTAGGCATACTTGCACCTAGCTTCCTCCTATGGACTTAGAGAGTTCTTGAGGATTCTCTTAGGAGAGAAGCTTTAAAGTAAAGAGTCTAAGATTCTATGCCTTCATCAGGAGACTGAAAAAGGACTGTTGTTCTCTGCCATCACCAGGAGGGTGGAGAAGGATTCCAAGTTTTCTATATTCTCTATGAGGGAGAAAAAGGATTGTGATTCTCTGCCATCACCAGAAGGGTAAGAAGTATTCCAGGATCTCTGCCTTCTCCAAGAGGGATAAAAAGGATTGAAGGTTTGTTGCCATCATCAAGAGGGTGACATAGCTTTCAGTTCTCTGCCATACTCGGTTCAATGGAAGTGATTCTTGTAAGGGCTTCTTTGTCTTACTGTGGGGGCAAAAGGAGAGTCACTATATTATTGGTGTAATACCCGAAGTGGAGGGCTCTGGGGAGTGGACTTAAGTCAAGGTTGACCGAATCATTACAAAATCTTCAGTGTACTCTTTCTTAATTGCATTTCTCTTATGCATTTTTATTTCTATAAATTGAATTTACTGCTTAAATCTCATCATTTACTATCAACTATAATTCGGTTAATTTGTAATTTTGCAAAAGAAATTTTTTCATATATTGATTGATATACTTGTACCTGAACAACAAAAAAAAATTTTTAACTCTGATTTGCTTCTACATATGCTAAGTTACTTATTTAGAATTATTTTCAAAATTATTCTCTAGCAAGAAAATTTTTATTGCTTCAGTAATTTTTTAAAAAATATGAATTCATTCTCCCTCTTAGTGTGCCTCAGGATAGTTCATTGAGGTCTAACAACCTCCCAAAAATTTTAAGTAGTATCAGAGCTGTTCTTGAAATTTAGATTTTAAAATCTTTAAGCAAAGATCTAATGGTGTAATTTTTAAACAGAAATACTCTGGAGAGTTATTCCCATTATTTGAAAACTTTTCTTTCAATTTTTAGAAAATTCGCATGTGTACATTTCTACAATCCATTGACTATAAAATTTGACATATGATTCAAATTAGTTATTTACTTCCATCTCGAGTAGTGAATGGTGTCAAAACTAAAATTTCTTTTATTGAATAGAGTCATAAGGGTAGAGAATATGCTCAAATAATTATTAAATGTATAAATTGTTTTTTTGTGCTTTGAAATCTGAGGATAATGTGCGAGTATCTATACTACCAAAAAGGAAATATGGGATATACTGTGCATTACACATGAGGGAATTAGTAAAGTTAAATAATCTAGGTTAAATATTTTACTGCATGACTATGAACTATTTTGCATGACACCTAGCAAAACTGTATTTGAAATTTATACTAGGTTCACCTAAATAGTGACATCCTTATATGCACTAGGTATAGAACTTTCTAATTCTTAAAAAGATAATAAAATTTTATGTTGCCTACCTAATTCTTATGTTGTTGAAGTCACTACTATCTCAGAATCAAAAGATTTAAATGTATACTCAATTGACAACTTGTTTGGGTCACTCATTACCAATGAGTAAGGAGTGAGTCAAAGGCTACTTGATGCAGGTGACAAGAAGAAAGAAAAAATTGTGACACTAAAAGAGAACAACTCAGACAGTGATAAATCTATAGCAGAGGAGGATGATGACATTACGTTGATGACCAGTTAGTTTAAGAGTTTCCTAAGGAGGAAGAAAAGCATTATCAACACCAATGGAATAAAGGTAAATGCACTAAAAATTTTAAAGAGTCATATGACACTATATGCTTTGAATGAAAAAAACAAGGACATCTCTGGACAGACTTCACCAACCTGAAGGCTCACCCAGTCAAGGGGAAGGTTGAAGAGAAGGCAAAATTTAGGAAGGGGAAGAATAGGACATAGAAGACATTTTGGGCTGACTCTACCTCAGAATCATCGAAATAAGAAGCAGAGGAAGAGATAACAAACCTATATTTTACGACTAATGATAATCTTGATCAGTCAGATTAAGATGAGGTATGTCAACTATCATATGATGAATTGTTTATTATTTTAGAAAAAAATCATGACTCATATAGGAAGCTTAAAAAGATGCATGCAAGCCTAAACACTAACTTTTTTAATATGTAAAAAGAGCATATTAGTATGATAACTGAGCATTCTACTTTAGATAGTGATCACATATCTTTACTTGATGAATATGATGCATTAAATAAGAAGCATGTTGACCTAAATAATGCACATAAATCCTTGATGACAAAGCATTTTGAGTTGAAAGAATTATTTAAAGAATTATAAATACTTACCAGTGAATTAGATAGTAATAAAAATGCATTGAAATTAGAAGTAGCACATCTTGAAAGTGTAAATAAATTCATAAAGCAAAATTAAATGCACTTCAAAATAATAAACCATCACCTACTTTGGCATAGTGTCATAACTCATTACCATAACATGCATCACATAACCCTAGGAAGAGGCACCATAACCCATAGAGACTAGTGAATCCTTTACTGGTGTTAGGTGACGTTCTTGTGGCATGCTAGGTCATATAGCCTGTACTTACACTATACACCATAGGACATACGTAGTATGGAGACCAAAATTATATCCATCATAATAAAGCATGCATACATCTCAATCATCAAAGCATAAGGTGGATCCCAAACTCACTTGGGTTCCAAAATCTAATGTTTGAATAACTTTGTAAGAATGCTCTCACAAAATATATAGTGAGAGTATGTGATACCTGGATAATGGATGCTCAAGGTATATGATTGGAGATTTGAAGCAGTTCATCAAGCTAGAGGCTAGGTCAGGAGGTATGGTCAAACTAGGAGATAATACCACTAGAAAAGTGGTTGGCTCAGGTATAATTGGAAAATCTAAGAATTTCATGATTGAAAATATATTATTAATAGATGTTTTAAAGCATAATTTACTTAATATTAGTCAATTATGTGACAAGGATTTTGATATCAAATTTTTATTTGTCATATACATGATTAGCTTGAATTGTAAATTAGTCATAGAAGAAAAAAGAATAAATAATATATATATGCTTGATTTAAATTATATTAAATATTGTAATTCCTTGTGTTTGAAAACTATTGTTGATGAATCATGGCTATGGTATAGGAGACTATGTCATGCAAGCATGAAGACACTTAGGAACATTACCCAAAAAGACCTAGTCAGAGGCATACCCAAGTTAGATTTCACTAAGAACCACCTGTATGATGCCTGTCAACTAGTTAAATAAGTTAAATCTTCATTTCATTCAATCAAAGATATGAACACCTCTAGGCCACTAGAAATTATTCATATGGTTCTATTTGGACTCCTTAGTACTGCAAGGCTACGAGGGAAATCATATGAATTTGTAATCATTAATGACTATTCTAGATTCACCTGGTTTAGAGTCCTAGCACTAAAGCGTGAATCATTTAAGAAATTTAGAACTTTCTCTACCTAGATATAAAGAAAGCTAGGATATAAAATATCAACCATTCATAGTGATCATGGTAGAGGGTTAAGAATGATAAATTTGAATCCTTTTGTCAAGAGAAAGGGATAGAGCATTACTTTTCTACCCCTAGGACCCCTCAGTAAAATGGAATAGCTGAAAGAAAGAATAGAACTTTTGTAGAAGCTGCTAGGGCCATGCTAGCTGAATATTCTCTCCATAGATACTTTTGGGCAGAAGCAGTATATATTGATTATTATGTTTCAAATATGGTGAATGTTAGATCCAAGTTAAATAAGACACCCTATCAGCTCATTAAGGGTAGGACACCCAACCTTTCTCACTTATATGCCTTTAGGAGTAGATATTTTGTCTTGATTAATGGAAAATTAACTTTAGAGAAATTTGATCTCAAATCTGATAAAGGAGTCTTCGTAGGTTATTCATTTATAGGCAAGGCCTATAAAATTTTTAATAAGAAGGCCTTGTTAGTAGAAGAATATACTCGTATTGTATTTGATGAATATGATAGAACCTATAAATCTCGCCCAGAAGAAGAAGAAGTAGAGGTCATCCAAGGGGTAGAAGCTGTTGACTTAGGAGATAGAGTAGAACCTCAGGAGATCTTGCCTAGAGAATGGAGACACTCATCTAGTCATCCAAAAGAACTTATCCTAGGAGACCCATCTAAAGGTGTTAGAACTAGGCATGGAATTAAGAAGTAGGTTAGTCATTCTACATTTATCTCCATAATAGAACCCACCAACATAGATTAATCTCTAGCTGATGAATTTTGGAACCTAACAATGCAAGAAGAGCTAAATCAATTTCTTAGAAATAATGTATGGGAACTTGTCAAGTGACCTAAGGAATAGAGTGTTGTTGGAATAAAATGGGTTTTCAAGAATAAAATGAATGACTCTGGAATAGTGGTAAGGAATAAGGTTAGATTAGTAGCTAAGGGGTACAATCAATTTGAAGGACTAGATTTCAAGGAAACCTTTACCCCTGTAGCTAAATAAGAAGCCATTAGAGTGCTACTAGCATTTTCCTACTTTAGAGGATTTAAGTTGTATCAAATGGTTGTTAAGAGTACTTTTTTAAAATGGGTAAATAAAAAAATTTGTATGGTTAGTAACCCCCATATTTTGGAAATTCTCAATTTCTCAATCATGTGTTCAAGTTAAAAAAGGCATCATTTGGACTAAAACAAGCACCTAGAGCCTAGTATAAAAGTCTTATAACATTCCTCCTAGAAAGAGCCTTTGTTAAGGGTTGTGTAGACACCACTCTATTCTTTAAGAAAGTAGGAAAACATCTTCTCATTTTTCAAATTGATGTCAATGATATATTGTTTGGGTCCATGAATAGAAATCTTTGTGATGAATTTTTAAAGGTAATGAGTGAATAATTTGAGATGAGTATGATGGGAGAGCTCAACTATTTCCTTGGCTTTAGTGTGAAGTAAAGGGATTCTGAAACCTTTCTAAGCCAATCAAAATATATCAATGATATTATTAAGAAATGTGAGATGGATAATGATAAGGAAGTGAATACTCCCATGAGCTCTACTATTCAGTCAGATAAGGATCCAAATGAAAAATTAGTTGATCAGAAGAAATATAGAAGGATAATTGGATCACTTCTTTATTTTACTACCAGTAGACCTGATATAATGTTTACTGCTTGTCTCTATACTAAATTTTAGGCTAATCCAAAAGAATCTCACATGATTACTATTAAAAGAATACTTAGATACCTATTAAGCATCTATAACCTAGGTATCTGGTACACAAAAAATAGCTAATCCTTTAAGATCATAGGATATTGAAACTCTGACTTTATAGGATGTAGGGTAGATAGGAAAAGTACCTCAGGAATCTATCAGTTTATAGGATAATCATTAGTTTCCTTAACTAGTAGAAAGTAAAATTTAGTAGCCCCATCCACTATTGAGGTGGAATACATTACTGTAAGAAGTTGTGTTGCTCAAGTCCTATGGCTAAAGCAACAAATCTTAGATCGTGGACTACCTATAGGCACCTTTCTTATTATGTGTGACAATATTAGTGTCATTTTCATATCCAAAAATCTAATTCAACACTCCCACACAAAGCATATAGATATTAGGCATCATTTTATAAGAGATCATGTAGCCAAGGGAGATATAGAACTGTACCATATACCTATTGGAGACCAATTGACAGACATCTTTACCAAACCCCTAGCCTATGACACCTTTAGCACATTGAGGACTATATTAGGTGTTATAAACATTAATGCTTGATTTAAATGAATCTAAATCATTCTATCATTTGAAATCAACCATTTTTTGTGTGCATTGAGTTTGAGACATTTTTGATTTTGTGTGTTTGTTTGTTTATGTTGCTTTATTTTTCCTTTTTCATTTTTGTTGATGTTTAGTAGATATACCCTGATCATCACACACTCTTCTTTGGCTAAAATAAAAAAAAAACCAATTATAAAAATCAAAATTTGCTCACATTGAACTGTACGATTCACTTCATACTATACGATCTACACATCCCTACTCTAATCTCTACCCTAAGTTCAATCAAAAGTCCAGATAAGTTCAATCATTAATAATAGTACTATATGACCACTCCTTCATACTATACAATACACGTGTCAATGGCTGTTGGACGAATTCAAGTCGGTCGGTATAATAATAATTCCATTTCATACTATAAAAACACTTGTTCATACTGCATAATCTATTTAGTCAAAAAGCGTATAGATGACTCCTTGGGGCGAATGAAATCTCTTAATATCATCTAGTATAATATTGATCGTACTGTATGATTTGACCACCTTTTTATGAAAAGTTGTCTAGATGATTTAACTCCTTTTGACTGTATTATTTGATCTCAAATCGTATTGTGCAATTACCTGAAAATTCTATAAGTTAGAGGGATTTCCTTAGTTCAATCCACTCAACCTTGAGTTCCTTTCTTCTATCAAATCCTACCCTCACAATATTCATTCTCAAATGGTCGGAGGTAGCAAACAAGGTTACATGACCCAAGGAGGCTTTTCCTCTCATTACCCAATCGATGATAGATATCAATCTGCTGAAGATAAAGCTACCTACTATAGATATAATGAAGCTCGCATCACTCCCTCTAGAATGCTAAATCAATATGCATTGAACTTCAAGGTGATGAATCTTTTTTTCCTCTATTACTCTTCATTTCCTTCTCACTCCCGCATATCCCTTAAACTCCGAACTCCTATATGAATTCCTTGCAAACCTTAGGATTAGTACCGTTGCACCCAATATGATTTCTTATGTGCTTTGCCATCATGTAGAAATCACTCTAGAGGATTTAGGGCAATATATCCATCTTTTAATAGAGGGACCTCGACCATAATCTATGGCCTCTAGGCCTAATTTTGATTGGAGTGCAGTAAATCTTACTATCCGAAATGTTGCCCTAAATCAACACCAACCTTTATTCCACTCTTTAAACAAAAATGCACATGTTATCCAGCATGTTCTTCGAAGCTCAATTATACATAAAGCTGAAGATCATGTCAATATCACTCCACTACTTTCCTTGGTTACCTACTTCATCATGTCGGATACCCAATTTGATGAAGCTCAAATGATTATTGCTCATATCCAAAACTTGACCCCCATTCGACTTCCCAAAACTTGAAGAAAGCCAAATATCACCCTTAGTCATGTTATTAATAATATTCTTGAAAAGAAATTTCAACTTACCTACTCGGCACCTCCCGACAAAGTTCCTATTTTCTACACTGATGCATTCTTCTGTATTCTTTTCAATCAACAATGGGGGCAAGAGCACGAGGAACCTAATTTTGATAAAGAAGGGTGAGCTAGTCCAATAGTTACACCTGCACCAGAAGCATCACTAGCACCAGCGCCACCACCTGCACCAGCCTATACCTCTTACCCTTACAGGAGATAATACAAAGGTTTGATCATCTAGAATCCCACATAGACTCACATATTTATCAACAACAACAAAATATGAGGTGGATATGGGTTGGTTTGGGGAACAATTCTCCTCAATCCAAGCATAATTCTCCTCGATCAACAAATATTTTCAACCACCACCACCAACACCTGAGTAGGGGCCTTCCTACTTTTAGTTTTTTTTTTTTGTATATTTTATATTTTTCATGTTTTATAGTTTCTTTTATGTTTTATGTGTTCCTCCTTTTTGGTGATGTCAAAAGAGGGAGTAAGTGGTTGGTTGTCTGTATGTTTGCACTTATTAAATTTTTTTTTTTTGCTTACTATTGTGTTTGTGTTTTTTTTGTTTCTTATATTTTATTTTATTATTTAAAATTAAAGAAGAAAATTTCTTACCCCTACTTTTAAAATCTATCACCTAGTAAGGGAGAGATTAGGAGAAAAGAACACTAATTTGGTTCAACCAAAATTATTTGCCATCATAAAAAAGGGGGAGATTGTTGCAATCAAGGATCCTTAGGTTGTGATTTTGATGATAAGAAATATTATTGATTGATTTTTTTAATCCTCCTAGAATATATATATATATATATATATATATATATATATATATATATATATATTGGATATTGTGTTTGTCTATGAACATAAATATTTTAGGTACATCATACACCCCTCAAGATTACCGAAGACTCGAGTTTGGATAGAATAGGATGTCAATCAAAGGAGTCTGTAATTTTAGCTTTCTTTTATTTTTTGTTTCTTGAGTTCGGCCATGTAATGGTGTACACAAAATTGGTGGCCATGTGCAAACACACAGAGGGAGTGAGAAAAATTTGAAAAGTAAATTTTTGAACTAATCGTACCATACGATTATGATCGTACTGTACGATCAGTTATATGAAGAAGAGGGTTAATGGCTAATTGAGTTATTAATGTTATTAAATTGATCGTACTATATGATGTACATCATACTATACAATTTATCTTTATTTGAGTAACCCTATCCACTAGATAAATTTAGTAAGAATTTTAAAAAATAAAATTGAACTAATCGTACCGTATGATTATAATCATTTTGTATAATATTTAAAATCTTACTTAAATTATCCCCCATAATTAATAAATTAAATCATGGTTAATTAAATGTTGCTAATATTACTAAATGATTTTGATCATATCATATGATTGATAAAGATGAAATCTAGTCAGCTCAGAGGTTGAACCAGATGAAACCTTAAATTTTGAACTAATCGTATAATATGATATTTATATCATACAATATGAACTATTGGTATTATGCTAACCATACAATACAATGTGAACTATATAGAATAATTGACAGAGATGATTTTTTATCATCTCCGTGATTGTCATGTACGAATAGAGCAAAATTAAATTAATAATACTATATGAAGTTAGGATTATACTATATGATATGTTTGCTAAAATTAAAATATTCATCTAAATAACTATTAAAATTATACTAAATGGGTCGTATTTTTGAACTGATCATACTATACGAACCCATATCATACTATACAAATAGAGACGGCTAAATTAAAAAATTAGGCTTTTTGAAGCCTAACACTTAAGCAACCTTTTCAACTCTATTTAAAAAGTACTTTTGCTGTTGAAGGAACTCTAAGGGAGATCTTTTTCTTGGGAGCTTTGGGGTTAGAAAGGAATAAGAAGGTGAGGTTGTGTGTGAGGGAGAAGTAGTGTGAGGGGTTTCACACAGTTGCTCTAGGCAAGCCTACACCTAGCTTCCTCCTATGGCCTTGGTGAGTTCTTCAAGATTCTCTTGGGAGAGAAGCTTCAACGTCAAGAGTCTAGGGTTCTCTGCCTTCACAGGGAGGGTGAAAAAAGATTGCGGTTCTTTACCATCACCAGGAGGGTGAAGAAGGATTCCATGTTCTCTACCTTCTCTAGGATGGAGGAAAAGGATTGTGGTTCTCTGTCATCACTAGGAGAATGATTCTAAGTTCTCTTCCTTCTCCAGGAGGGTAAAAAAGATTGAAGGTCTGTTAACTTCATGAGAAGGGTGACATAGCTTCCAATTTTTTATCACATCAGGTTTGGTGGATATGAATCTTATAAGGGCTTCTCCATTTTGCAATGGGGCCAAAATGGAGAGTCACTATAGTGTTAGTGTAATACCTAGAGTGGAGGACTCTGGGATGTGAACGTAGGTCAAGGTTGATCGAACAACTATAAAATCTCTAGTTTGCTCTTTCTTATTTGCATTTTACTTTTCTACATTTTTATTTCTATAAGTTGAATTTATTGAAAAAATCTCATCATTTACTATCAACTACAAATAGGTTAATTTGTGGTTTACAAAAAGAAAATTTTTGTATCTTGATTAATAGAATTGTGCCTTAAAAAAAGAAAAACATTCTAAACTCTTTTTTGCTTCTATATGTTCTAAGTTACTTATTTAGAATTATTTTCAAAATCATTTTTTAGCAAGAAATATTTTATTGTTATAGTAATTTTTTAAAAATGCCAATTCCCCCCCCCCCCCTCTTGGTGTGCCTCAGGATAGTTCATATGGGTCTCACAACCACTCCACACTTTCAAGAACTATTAGAAAATTTATAGAATGAATGGGAGTTTGCAAATTCGATAAGGTCAGTTCCATCCTAGAAAAAAGAGAGAACCCATGAAAGCATGGCTACTCAAAATCGTAGGGCTACCCATCTCATGAGTGGAGGTAGCACCATGAGCTACTCACCTATATAAAGATAAAGGTAAGAACCTTACTCACTAATGCCTAATCATCATTCATTTATAAGTACCCATGGTTGAGCTCGTGAATATCATTCTAAAATGGAGTATCTTAAGCTCCTATTACCCATAAAAATATGCACCCATATAAGATATACATCCAAGTGTTCTACCTTTTATAACGACTATGGGTATGACATGGAGGAATGCAAGAAACTTCAAGGTCTAGTGGAAGTGACTTCGTAAAAGTTAGGAAACCAAAGGAGTTTGTCCTCATTGACCCAAGAATATGCCTTAGAAAGGTGCTGATAAATAATTAAGAGAATGAGCCCATTCCTACCTGTGCCATCCACACCACCAGAGTGCTACTTGATATTATCAGAGGGGACTAAGCCAAAATGTCTTGGAGATGAATATTAAAAAACCTAGCTCATGAGAGATCAACATGTCCACACATTGAGTAATCCAATGGTCAAAATCTCTTTGATCACCTTTTATGAGGTAGATAGGCTGACAAGTGAAAATCCTTTCAACAACTCCACAGTAGTAACAATACTAGCTGCTAACTACCAAATGAATTGCATACTCATCAATATAGGGAGTTTTATAAATATTAATTTTAAACTTATTTCTAATAAAATTACGTGCTTCCTATCACACCCCTAATGTATACCCCTCTTTATGATTTCTCAAGTGAGAGGCGAGAGAAAAAAAGCATGATTTCTCTACTAATCAATAAGGGTGAGGGAAAATGCCAATATACCATGATGGCCGACTTCATTATTATGGACATGCTGACCACCTATAATTTAATATTTGGGCAGGCCCACTTGAATACCTTTAAGGAGGTCATTAAAATGTTTCAATTGGAAATTAAATTCTTTGTAGAAGGCAAAAGAAATAAGGTGAGTGGCAACCTTGCACAATCATAAGCATAATATTTGTAGGTTATAGGGAAGGTAGCAAACTCCTTGAGGAAGTATTGCAGTTGGAAGTAAAGAGTGGATCAAGGTTATTGACTACTGAAGATATGGAAAAAATCTAAATGATAATAGGAAATTCTGGATAACCCTAAGAATAAGTTCATCTTTCAATTGAAGCTAGAATTTTATACTAAAGTCACCTGTCCGCAACTTAACATTAGAAGCGAAGCTTATCCTATCAAGGAAAAAAAATAGTAGCTATCTTGGCTGAACCCATCTAACAAGAAGTCTACAAGCACTTAGATGTTGAATTTATTGAGGTGGTATAATAACTTGACTGGATCTAAAATATAGTAATGGTCTAGAGGGTGAATGTGTTAGCCGCATGAGCCTTAGAGTAGGCCCACTAGATTTTTATGATAACAAATACATGTTTAATGTATCTAATATCTTCAATTCATTATTTCAGGTCTCTATAGGTGATTGAGCAAAATCATGAAAGAAGCTTCTCAAGCTTGTGTGAAGATGGGGTTTGGGGTATTAATATCTATATAAATACTTACAATGACTAAATCAAAACAAATATACTCACAAATAAAATGAATTCATGCATAATTCATTTAAATTATCATGCATTAGCAACTTAGTTTTTATATTGATTTGAAACTTACTTCATTCATGGAAATATATGCTCACTTGCTCACTTTATGCTTTATAATCTATTATGGTAAGTTTTATGATTGATCTGTAAGTTTATGACACTTAAAGTTTTATACTCTAACGTGCTTCATGATGTATAATTCAAAAATCATTCCTTGCAAAATTTCAAAAAAGGGAAACTTTCCATATATAACTTATTAGCAATATCATATTGTATGCTCACTTTATTTCATTCATAGGCTAGTGTATTTGCACTTATTCTATGCTAATTAGTTCATAAATTCAATTAATTAAGTTCTATAATTTAATTAAAAAATTAATTCTCTCCTTGCATATGTACCTAGCTACCCTTCCATCTTCCCTTGGCTTGGCATAATTTTTCATGGAGGAAGTGGATTAGGAAACCTCCAAATGCATATAGCCGGCTCCTATATATATATTCCCTTATAAGCTGAATTATTTATTCAATATATTGATCTATTTTCTACCTCATCAATTCTTGAGATCGCATCCCATTGACTAATGGAAATTCCACTCCCATGACTTATGCCTCGACCGAATTTTTATCCTATGAATCTTACTTGGCTAAAATCCTATGGGGCCCTCTTGATACCCTAATTACTTTAAATTAAATCCTGATTTGATTTGATAAAATCAAGGCCATCAATTTGAATTGTTATCTAATTAATTTTCCCTCCAATTCCTTTGAATTCATTAGATTAATGTAATTTTATTTCAGCCATATTCATTTATAGTGGCCCTAAACCCTAAACCCTAAAACCCTAAACCCTAAACCCTAAACCCTAAACCCTAAACCCTAAACCTCCTCTTGGAAAATTACTTTCATCTTCTCTTAGAGGACACCAAAAGCTAGACACTTCTTATCCTCTTGGATTTTCAGCAACTTAAAGGTCATATACTTCATTTATTTCATTTTACTTTAGGGATTAAATCACCTTTCTTTGAGATAACTTCGAGAAAGTCATTTGAGATTATTGTAGCCTACGTGATTCAAGATCTTTGGTACTCTTGCATAAACTTTGCTTATCATTGGATCAAATACTTAAAGAACTTTATATTTCATTTTTTTTGTGTGCTCTCTTATAAAAATCAAAAAATATCTTGCATAATCGCAAGTTATATTGTTAAATAGTTTTGATTTTTAAAGTGCTAATTTTTTCAACTAGTTTTCATCACTTTGGTACCTTCACTTTAAATCTTCTCATATGATTTTTTCTTTGTAGCATTCTCATCATATAAGTATTTTAAATCATATTTTAAATTTTATAAAAAATATAAATATTCTCAATATGTTAGTGTTTTAAATCATATAAGGTTGATGTTAGTGTTTTAAATCATATAAGGTTGATCTGCATATGGTATTTATTGATTTAGAGAAGGTATATGATAAAGTTCCATGAGAAGTGCTATGGAAAGTTTTAGAAAAGAAAGGACTTAATAATACTTATATTCAAGTAATTAGGGATATAAATGAAGGTGATATTACTTGTGTTCAAACACAAGGTGGTTTGACCAAGTATTTTCCTATTTATATTGGAATACCTCAAGGATCAGCCTTAAGCCCATATCTTTTTGCTAACTCTTCACTTTAATCACTTTCTGAGTTGCTTTTGTCAATGTCTTCAGTTTTCAGCACTATCGTTTCACCTGTATCCAAAAGCTTTTGACCCAAACTTTGCTCGTAGGTAATGAGTGAGCCAATCAAATTATCAATATAATATTCGTTCAAATTTTTTGATTCAGAAATTGCAATGACTTTGGCATCAAACTTAGCAAGTAGAGAACGTAGGATTTTATTAACTTTTTCAAAATTTGAAAGTTCTTTTCCTAAAGCATGTAATGATGTCACAATTTGAGAAAACCTAGTAAACATGTTCAAGATCGTTTCATGAGGTTTAATGCTAAAAAGTTCATAATCATGCATTAACATATTTAGCCTAGATTGCTTGATTTCACAAGTACCTTCATATCTAGTTCATAATTTATCCCAAATTTCTTTGCCAGAAGTACATACAGATATTAACATACAATCATCAGAATTCAAAGCACAGAAAAAATAATTCAAACATTTAGCATTCAATTGAGCATTGATCTGACCTGTTTTACTCCATTCAGAAAAAAAAATATCAATTTTAATTTCATTTACAATATGTGACGGTGCAGAATAACCAATTTGAATCATATGCCACATGCGATAATCAATAGATTGCAAGAAAGTAGACATACGAATTTTCCAAAAATCAAAAGTAATATTTTCAAATAACGGTGGTCGTGTGATTGAATATCCTTCCGCAACATTACGATTACAAAAATTAGCCATGGATCGAATTCAAAAGTTTTTAAACTTAAATTTTGAATCCCGCTCTGATACCACTTGAAAGTTTGATAGGGATGTTAAGCCCTAATGAACTAGTCCCGAGGCTAACCAAGAGGGGGGGTGAATTGGATATTTGAAACAAAACAAAAAAAATCTTTTTATAACGTACATCAGAAATGAATTAAAACAATGATAAAAAGATCAATCACAGATATCACCCAAGCACATAATCGCAATAAAATAAAGTGTGGAAAATAATAAGAAAGAACACACCGGATTTATAATGGTTCGGTCCAACCTGACCTACGTCCACTCCTCGGAGGCACCCTCCAAGTATTGTACTAAACCAAATAGTGTCTCTCCTTTAGCCCCCACAACTAGGCGGAGAAGCCCTTACAAAATCACTTCCACCTTCCTCGGTGCGGCGGAGTAGCCGGGTCCTCTGACACCAAAGAGATCTTCTTCTTCCCAAAACCTCCCTCGAGACGACCCTTGAATCTGATGGTACTTAGGTGCAAGCTTGCCGGAGCAACCATGTGAACCCCCTCACACTCCCTCGAGAATCCCCCTTCCGAGGCTCTTCTCCCTCTCAAACTCCACCCTTTCCTCTCTCCCATTCAAGCTCTCTCTTAAACTTTTCTTCAAAAGAACGAAGCCTCAATGGCTGCCAAAGAGACCTATCAAGTGCCTTGAGAAAGCTTGAATAAAGAGCTCCAAAAACCCTTCCAAATTAGTTCTGGCGGCAAAGATCGTCCAGGATGATCGCCGAATCGTCCAGGACGATGTGCTCCAAAAGACGGCTTCAGAAAATCCTAAAAACTCAATTCTGCCACCATAGATCGTCCAGGACGATCACAGGATCGTCCAGGACGATGTGCTCCAAAAGACAGCTTCAGAAAACCCTAAAAACTCAATTCTACCGCCAAACATCATCCCGGACGATCGCAGGATCGTCCTGGACGATGTGCAAAATTTGACCTGATAGTCCCGTACGATCCTGGGATAGTCCAGGACGATCAGTACAAATTTTGCACAAATCGTCCAGTATGATATACATATCGTCCAGGACGATTAGAGCAAATTTTGACTCTTAAATCCTTGCCTAAATTATAATGGCGGCTAGGGTTTTGAGATCTTATTGGATCATCCAGGATGATATAAATATCATCCAGTATGATTTGTTCAAAAGTTGAACTTCTGGTTTTGACAGGATCTCACTCCCCCTGAGTATGTGTACACATAGTCACAAATAAGCATACACCCTTACAGGACTTGACTCAAGAAATCAAAAAGTACATCAATGAGAAATACAACAAAGCCTATTCTACTCATTCTTGAGTCTTGAATCTTTCTTGGATTGATGCATGCTGTTCCTGAAATGTTAGTACACATAAACAAATATATATTTCAAATACTAGGAGATGAACCATAATATTTGTTATCATCAAAATAAGAACTCGTGAGCCTGAATTGCAACAATCTCTCCCTTTTTAATGATGGCAAATATTTCTGGTTGGATTTACAAATAATAGTATTTTCTCCTAGTCTCCCCCTCACTAAGAAAAGAATTTTAAAAATACGGAGAAACACATTTTTTGAATTTTTTTTATTATTAAAAAAAACTACACAATAAATATCACAAATAAAACAATACAATTACAATACAAATAAACTTCACAAATATAACAAATACAACAGTACGTTCTCCCCCTTTGACATTATCAAAAAGAATAAGAATAGAAAAAAACAAAAGTAAAACAAAAATAGACTAAAAGATCGAAAACGGTCTCTGATCTTGTGAAATTTTTATAAAATCAAGAATTTTCTTGTAATGAGAAAGCTACCCCTTGATTTTATTCAAAAAGCTAAGTCATGGATTGACTACTCATAGCCCAGAAAGGTTAGAAATTCAGAAATTGTTAAACCAAGCTCAGGTTTTAAAAAGGCTAAAAAACTTTTTAAGCCAATGTCTAAATCAAGGAACAAATTAGATAAGGAAACAAAAATCTTTCAAAACTCCTTTCATGAAATACATCTAATAGAAGATTGATGCAAAGTAATGAATCAAAAAATCTTGATTTTCAAACTTAAGTAACGAATCTAACTAAAAGTCGTAAGAGTTTTCTAAACTTTAGACATTTACAAGAATGGAAGCAGCTTTTATGGGCTAATTTTGTGCCTCTTTTTCAATTTATTTGGCGCTTTGCGCATCTTTTGATTTTTGATACACTTTGCATATTCAATTTGATAATTTCTCATCTTTTCAGTTTTGGGCTCATTTTGTACCTCTTTTCAATTTGTTTGGCGCACTGCGCATCTTTTAATTGCGTCCTTTCTAAATCTTTAAAATCAGCAAACCTTATTCTTATGATAAAGACGAATAACCTGAATAAGATAATCTTGAAGTTGGTTCAATAATTTGCAAAAGATTCCTATGAGATAGACAAAATATTGGGAGATGAAAAAAGTTTTAATTTCAAAAAACAATTTATAATCTGAAACAGATTTTGATTGAAAAGTAAGATAGCCTTATTCAGAGAAATGAGATAGAGAGACAAAATCATGAGTTTTCTTCCTTTACTTGATTTTAGAGAAATCAACCACAACTAACAAAGTATTTAGAAAGTACAGGAGGTAAATTTTCCATTTTTAGAAAATAAGATCTTAAAAAAAATGATTTAAAATAAGAGGTGTTATGTGTGTGCTTGATCAGAGGAACAATAAAAAGCATAAAAAATTTTAAAAGGAAAAAACAAAAATACTAAAACACAGAAAACACAATGAATAAACAATAATAACATAAAAACAAAACAAAAAATATAAACACACAAAAAGAACATTAATTTACATCAGCTTGCTCCTGATCAGATGATTCAGAAGCTAGATCTGCCGAGGACATTTTTCGTTTTGCATTTTCAGCCCTTATTATAATTTGCTTAGCTTTACCCTTTTCCTTTTTAGGAAGGGTTCTTAAGTTCGAGCACTGATTTTTCATATGTCCAGGCTTCCTACATCCAAAACAGATAACATCAGAAGAGAACTTTACATTCTTATCATTTTTACCTTTGTTCCACTTTTGATGTTGATGTTTGTACTTTAGTAAATTTTTCTATTTGTTGGTTGCTGATGCTAACTCTTCACTTTCATCACTTTCTGAGTTGCTTTTTTCAATGTCTTTAGTTTTCAGCACTATCGTTTCACCTGTATCCAAAAGCTTTTGACCCAAACTTTGCTCGTAGGTAATGAGTGAGCCAATCAAGTTATCAATATAATATTCGTTTAAATTTTTTGATTCAGAAATTGTAATGACTTTGGCATCAAATTTAGCAAGTAGAGAATGTAGGATTTTATTAACTTTTTCAAAATTTGAAAGTTCTTTTCCTAAAGCATGTAATGATGTCATAATTTGAGAAAATCTAGTAAACATGTTCAAGATCGTTTCATGAGGTTTCATGCTAAAAAGTTCATAATCATGTATTAACATATTTAGCCTAGATTGCTTGATTTCACAAGTACCTTCATATATAGTGCATAATTTATCCCAAATTTCTTTGCCAGAAGTACATGCAGATATTAACATACAATCATCAGAATTCAAAGCACAGAAAAAATAATTCAAATATTTAGCATTCAATTAAGCATTGATCTGATCTGTTTTACTCCATTCAGAAAAGGGAATATCAATTTTAATTTCATTTACAATACGTGATGGTGCAGAATAATCAATTTGAATCATATGCCGCATGCGATAATCAATAGATTGCAAGAAAGTAGACATACGGATTTTCTAAAAATTAAAAGTAACATTTTCAAATAATGGTGGTCGTGTGATTGAATATCCTTCCGCAACATTACCATTACAAAAATTAGCCATGGATCGAATTCAAAAGTTTTTAAACTTAAATTTTGAATCCCACTCTGATACCACTTGAAAGTTCGATAGGGATGTTAAGCCCTGATGAACTAGTCCCGAGGCTAACCAAGAGGGGGGGTGAATTTGATATTTGAAACAAAACAAAAAAAATCTTTTTATAACGTGCAACGGAAATGAATTAAAACAACGATAAAAAGATCAATCACAGATATCACCCTAGCAGATAATCGCAATAAAATAAAGTGTGGAAAATAATAAGAAAGAACACACCGGATTTAGAGTGGTTCGGTTCAACCTGACATACGTCCACTCCTCGGAGGCACCCTCCAAGTATTGCACTAAAACAAATAGTGTCTCTACTTTAGCCCCCACAACTAGGCAGAGAAGCCCTTACAAAATCACTTCCACCTTCCCCGGTGTGGCGGAGTAGCCGAGTCCTCTGACACCAAAGAGATCTTCTTCTTCCCAAAACCTCCCTCGAGACGATCCTTGAATCCGATGGTACTTAGGTGCAAGCTTGCCGGAGCAACCGTGTGAACCCCCTCACACTCCCTCGAGAATCCCCATTGCCAGGCTCTTCTCCCTCTCAAACTCCACCCTATCCTCTCTCCCTTTCAAGCTCTCTCTTCAAGTTTTCTGTAAAAGAACAAAGCCTCAATGGCTGCTAAAGACACCTATGAAGTGCCTTGAGAAAGCTTAAATAAAGAGCTCCAAAAACCCTTCCAAATTAGTTCTGGCGGCAAAGATCGTCCAGGACGATGTGCTCCAAAAGACGGCTTCAGAAAACCCTAAAAACTCAATTCTGCCACCAAAGATCGTCCAGGACGATCGCAGGATCGTCCAGGACGATGTGCTCCAAAAGACGGCTTCAGAAAACCTTAAAAACTTAATTCTGCTGCCAAACATCGTCTCAGACGATCGCAGGATCGTCCTGGACGATGTGCAGAATTTGACCTAATAGTCCCGTACGATTCTGGGATAGTCCAGGACGATCAGTATAAATTTTGCACAAATCGTCCAGTATGATATACATATCGTCCAGGACGATTAGAGCAAATTTTGACTCTTAAATCCTTGCCTAAATTATCATGGTGGCTAGGGTTTTGAGATCATATTGGATCGTCCAGGATGATATAAATATCGTCCAGTATGATTTGTTCAAAAGTTAAACTTCTGGTTTTGACAGGATCTCACTCCCCCTGAGTATGTGTACACATAGTCACAAATAAGCATACACCCTTACAGGACTTGACTCAAGAAATCAAAAAGTACATCAATGAGAAATACAACAAAGCCTATTCTACTCATTCTTGAGTCTTGAATCTTTCTTGGATGGATGCATGCTGTTCCTGAAATGTTAGTACACACAAATAAATATATATTTCAAATACTAGGAGATGAACCATAATATTTGTTATCATCAAAATAAGAACTCGTGAGCCCGAGTTGCCACAGTGAGACCTATTGAATATGTCCCTAGGCTAACCAAGAGGGAGGGGGGTGAATTGGTACTTTTAAAATCTCTTGGATGTTTTTGAAAACCTTTTTATTAAAAAAAAACTTTATATATATCATACAGTACGATCAAGTTTGTACTGTATGAACAGTTATGAATTTTTTTCTTTTCAATCATAGAAAAATAAAGTGTAATGCAGAAATTAATAATGCGGTAAATAAAAAACAAGAACAAAGAACACCAGATTTTATAGTGGTTCAGTCAAACACGACCTACATCCACTCCCTAGAGACTCCTTATCTAGGTATTTCACTAAACCAAAGTGACTCTCCTTTTGGCCCCACAGCAAGGCGGAGAAGCCCTTACAAACTCTCTTCCACCAAACCCCGGTGCGGCAGAGAATTGTCATCCTTTTTCACCCTCTTGGTGAAGGCAGAGAACCCACCATCCTATCTCACCCTCCTGGTGATGGCAGAGTACCAAGTGTCCGTTTTCACCCTCCTGGTGATGACAGGGTACCAAGCATCCTTTTTCACCCTCCTGGTGATAGCAGACAACCGGTCCTTCTTGAAAGATCTTCTCTCAAGAGTCTTCAAAAAGATAGGGAAGAGACTTGAAGTATAAATAATGAGATCCTCACCTTTGGGAAACCTTGTGATTCCCCTCACAATTTCCTCTTCAAAGATCTTACCACACTCACTCCCAAACACTCTCCATAATCACTCTCCCTTCCACTCTCAAGAAGAAATTCGTAGAAGATTAGTTGGACAGTCAATTTTTAGGAACCTTTTTATTCAAAGGACAAGAAAAAATCATCCAAAAACTAAAAAATTCAAGTTTTACGAAGTAGGATCGTACCGTACGATTGACAATCATCCCGTACAAATAGTTCAAAAAATGAACGGTTAATCCCTTACGATATCCCATACAAACCATATAAGCCCTATTTCATACTCTAAAAAATGAAATATGAAACTAGATCGTATTGTACGAATAGTTTAAAAAATGAATGGTTCGTCCTGTACGATATCCTGTACGAACCATTGAAATCCTGTTTAATACTCTAGAAAATGAAATACGAAACCAAATCATACTGTACGAACTATTCAAAAAGTTGAACGGTTCGTCCCGTATAATGCTGTACGAACCTATGAACCCTAGTTTTTGTACTCTCGAAATGGTATATGAAATCCATTCGTACTATACAAACAGTTCAAAAAATTGAACGGTTCATCCCGTACGAACCAGTACGAACCATTGAACGTCAGTTTTTGTGCTCTGGAAATGATATACGAAACCTATTTGTACTATACGAACAGTTCAAAATTTTGAATGGTTCATCCCATATGTTCCAATATGAAGCTGCCATCCTTGGATTTCGTACTCTAGAAGAGATGTACGAATACATTTCGTACTGTACGATTTATACTTACACATACACATACAGATTAAAAATATACACATATTAGGAAATAAAGATTGAAAACATACACATACATATACAATTATACCAGTCACACCATACACACATTCAACCAATATATTATACAAATGTATCAAACAAACACAACAAATAACTCGCCCTTTTGATAACAACAAAAAGGGACTATCAAGGTAGTTGATTATTAAGACAATGTTAAATAAATTGCTGATAGCAAAATTAAGATCACATGCAAAAGATAAAAACTCAAGAATTAAATTACATAATAACTTGGATAAGAAAAAGTTGATCTGTTTAAGTGTTTGAAATAGACAGATTATGTAACAATAACTATTATAGAAAAGACGGAATAAAATTACTAATTTTTCTAATCCAATAACGAAAATCAATATTTATTATATAGATTTGTGGGATAGAGAAACTGATAAAGTAAAGATCAAATGGCGATATTGCATATTTTTGTTTTTAATTATTTGTGACACACTTTGTGCATCTTGTCACTTTTTACAAATGTTGAACCTTTTTTTAATTTGGCGAACATTGCGCATCTTTTCATAGGAATGACACATTTTGTGTTTTTTCATTTTAAGCTAGTTTTGTGCCTCTTTTTGAATCTTTGTCTTTCAAAAATCACTCACTCTTTGCACAAATTGCAATAATAACAAAAGATTATCATTTTGGAAGAGAAGTAAAAATAAAGATATTACATCAAAGTTGCAATAATTTTAGCTGCACAATGCTTAACTATCAAAAACATGTAAAGATCTTCTATTCTATACCAAGTGACAATGTAACTTAAAAAATTTAAGAGAGTATTTTTGCAAGGAAATTAATTTTTAAGAGCAAACTCATTTAACAATATATATTAGCAATCAACTACATTTAATTAATAAATATTACTAGATCAGTCACAATGTAATATTTAGTCAAACATGAATTGTTTATTCCTTTTAACATGCAATGTTGTTACACATCAAATCTTCACATACTTCTTCCAATATAAAAAAAACTACTATTCACACATCAAATCTTCCACAAAAAACCAAATACCATACAGCCTAACAAAAATAAAGAAGTAACCCAATAACTCCAAACACAAACATCCATACCGAACAATAGCAAAACAATAGAATCACAACTAGAAATCTGAAGGGCCCTCAGCTGGAGGTGGTGGTGGAGCAGCAAACATAGCAAAATAGCTATTGATTGTGGCAATATTAGTGTTCACTGATTCAAACGGATCACAGATCCACCCTCTATCTTCATTATATCTATCATCTTCCTGCTTTAAATGTGCCTCAAAATTATCAAATCTTTGATCAAGATGATCAAAGTGGTGGACCATATTTTAATAAAAGTTTTGATCAAGTCTAAATACAGGGGTAGGTGCAGGTGCAGGTGCAGGTGCAGGTGCTTCTTCTTCTTCAAAATCATCTCCAGAGCCCTCTCTCCCAAAAAGTGTTCAAAAAGAGGCATCGATAAAATACAAAGGCAACTTAGTAGGTCTGTCAGGGTTGACTAAGTTGTACTTCTTCTCTAGAATATATGTAATTATATGGCCCAGTGTAATGTTTTTCTTTCTTTTGATGCTAGAATGGCCAATGTCAATAAGACAATACAAGTAGTCCATGATTAATTGGGCTTCATCTAAAGGTTGACCAGTCATGATTAAGTAGGTAACGATTGAAAGGAGAGGTGTCATATTGACTCGATCTCCAGCTTTTTGGATAATTGAGGTTCTAAGGATGTGTTGGATGATCATTGCATTTTGGTTCAGGGTGTAGAATCTAGTTAAATGACTTGGTTGGCTAACTCCCCTAAGAACCTGATTAACTTTTGACCAATCTAATATGCTCTAGAGGTCAGGGAGTGTGCTCTAATCCCTAGAGTTCTAAGGTGAAGGAAAGTCCCCAAATCATCCTTAGTAATCTCTACTCTTTGTTTCAGAACATAAGATGTGATCCTAGTGTGATCTTGATTTAATTTCATAATTGTGAGGAAAACATGAAAAAAATTTTTATTGTATGCATGAATGAGGGTTATGATGAATGAAAATTGGGTAGAGTAAAAAAGTGGCATTACAGCAAAATGAATGTTCTCTTGCATTAAGAGACACAAGGGTATAATCTTGGAAGCACTAAATCTGAGGTATGCATCCTCATTTTGTTGAGACAAAAATTTTTCATCCCAATCTTGTCTGGAGGATGATCCCCTAGCATATCGTGATCTCTTCCCACTGCCAGACATCTCTAATTTGTGGCTTTTAAGAGTTTACTTGAAATGAGAGTAAAACGAATAAAAACAACCCTTCTATTTAAAGAAAAATGATCTATCGTACAGTACAAAAAACTTTCGTATGAGACGAAAGAACTTTTGTACGGGATGAAATGAATTTTATACATACGAATGAAAACGGCCAAAAAAGAAATAGCTTTTCATAAACTGCCTTCCCGATGCATTCTTTCGTACAGGATTTTTGACTACCCGATCATACAGACGATCACGTGAATATCCGAGACGATCAAAAAATTAAAGATCATTTTGATGATGGTTGTCTTCGTCCTTATCCAAAATTGACAACATGGATTGTACAAACGAACAACCAATTTGTTCATACGATCAGTAATAATAACTGAAAAAACCTAAAAAATCATCCACATTCGTACAAACAAAACTGCTCTAATCGTCTAGTTCAATGACATTATCATACAGTACAAAAACTCATAAAAAATACAGTTTTGTCTCCTCAACTTCAGAAAATTTTCATGCACATGATACATAATCGTGTTATATGAAATAATTTTGTATAATACGAACAGAACAAAAAAAATAGTACATGAAAAACTCAAAAATATTTCAAAGAAATACATTTTTCATTTTTTTTCTTTTTTATTAAACTTCACAAAATAAAAAGACAAAGCAACTAAATACAATAAAAAATAAACCAAAAACATACAACTTATACTACACAACCCTAACATAAACAAACATACAATCACACACAAAATAATTTTGCAGAAATTTTAATTATGCGTTAAGATTAATCACACCTAGCCTTGACCTTAAAATGCTAAATGTGTCAAAAGCTAGTAGTTTTGTGAAAATATCTGCAAGTTGATCCTTAGTAGTAACATGATGTAATTCAATCTCCCCATTTGCTACATGATCTCTTATAAAATGATGCCTTATATCAATGTGCTTAATTCTAGAATGCTAAATAGGATTCTTTGAAATGCATATGGAACTAGTGTTATCACAAAAGATTGGAATTGTGCCAAAAGAAAATCCTAAGTCAATTAAATATTGTTTTAACCAAAGCACTTGTGCAACAGAACTTCCTAGGGCAATATATTCAGCTTTTGTAGTTGAAAGGGCTACTGAATTTTATTTTCTACTAGACCAAGAAACTAAAAAATTTCCTATAAATTGACAAGTTTCAGAAGTGCTTCTCCGATCAACCCTATAACCATCAAAATTTGAATCAGTGTATCTAACAATTTCAAATGCAGTGCTATTCTTAGGAAACCAAATTCCTAGGTTTTGAGTCCCTAAAAGATATCTCATAATTCTCTTAACCGCAGTCAGATGTGACTCTTTTAGATCAGCTTGAAATCTAGCACACAAATAAATACTAAATATGATATCCAGTCTGCTAGCTATCAAGTAAAGCAAAGATCCAATCATCCCTCTAAACTTCTTTTGATCAACTAATTTTCCTTTAGGATCCTTATCTAACTACACTGAGGAACTCATAGGTGTATTCACTGGTTTAGCCTTATCCATTTCATACTTCTTAAGGATGTCCTTAACTTATTTTGACTGGCTCAAAAATGTTCCATCCTCATCCTGCTTAATGCTAAACCCCAAAAAATAACTCAAGTCTCTAATTAAGCTCATCTCAAATTCCTTACTCATTACCTTTGAAAATTCATCATGAAAATTTCTATCGATAGATCCAAATAAAATACCATCCATATAGATTTAAACAATGAGTATTTTATCTCCTACTCTTTTTATAAAGAGAGTGGTGTCCACACTCCCTTTTACAAATGATCGTTCAAGTAGGAATGTGCTTAGCCTTTCATACCACACTCTAGGTGTCTATTTTAATCCATATAATGTCTTTTTTAATTTAAAAATATGATTGAGAAATTATGCATTTTCAAAACCTAGAGGTTGCTCAACATAAACATCCTCTTTAATCATCCCATTTAGAAAGGCAATCTTAACATTCGTTTGAAATAACTTAAGACCTTTAAAATTGGCAAAGGCTAAAAGCACTCTAACTGCCTCAAGTTTGACTACCGGGGCAAAGGTCTCATCAAAATCAATTCCCTCAATCTGATTATACCCCTTAGCCACAAACCTTGCTTTATTTTTAACAATCAGTCCAGAATCATTCATCATCTTAATTTTAAATACCCACTTTATTCCAATAAGACTTTGATCTTTTGATATTTTTACCAATTCCCAAACATCATTTCTAGCAAATTGATTTAACTCATCATGTATAGCTAGAATCTAAAACTCATCTGAAAGTGATTGATTTACACTAGTGGGTTTAATCATTAAAATAAAAGCAGAGTGATTTACTTCTTTTCTCAAACCATGTCTAGTCCTAATTTCCTTCACTTGGGTAACCTAAAATCAACTCTTTAGGATAACTCTTAGCAAATTTTTATTGTTTAGGCAATTGGTTTTCTCCCTCATTTTTAGCCCTCTCTTCAACTTTTTCATTTTCAAGTCCTTGGGATATTTCCTCAACTTCATCTTCATCCAACCTAGACCCTTCATAAGTATTCGATTCATAGAAAATAACATAAGTGGTCTCCTCAACTACCAATATCCTTCTATCAAAAACTCTATAGGATTTTCCAACACTTGAATTTCCTAAAAAAAATTCCTTCATCAGATTTAGGATCAAATTTTCCTGAGAGAGTTTTTTTCATTATTATGTATGAACACTTTACATTTAGAAACATGTAGGTGTGAGAGGTTGGGTATTCTACCTTTAAGAAGTTCATAGGGTGTCTTATTTAATTTTGATCTAATGTACACCTTATTCAATACATAGCATGCGGTATTAACTGCTTCAGCCCAAAAATATCTTGGAAGAGAATATTCTGCCAACATGGCTCTAGCAGCTTCAACCAATGTCCTATTCTTTCTCTCAACTACTCCATTCTGCTGAGGTATCCTAGAAGTTGAGAAGTTATGGTCTATTCTATTGGATTTACAAAAATCATCAAACAATTCATTTTTAAATTCTCCCCCTTGATCACTTTGAATAATAATAATTTCAAATCCTTATTTTCTCTAAATCCAAGTGGCAAAATCTCTAAACTCCTCAAATGATTCACTCTTATGATTTAAAAATCTAATCCACATAAATCTTGAGTAATCATCCACAATTACATACCCAAACTTTTTTTCTCCGAGACTTAAGGTACTAACGAGTCCAAAGAGATCCATGTGAAGAATTTCTAAGGGCTTGCTAGTTCTAACTTCCTTGATTGAATTGAAAGAGGATTTGACTTATTTTCCTAGTTTACATGCATCACATAAGTGATCTTTTGTAAAGTCTAATTTGGGTATTCCTCTAACTAACTCTTTTTGGGTGATTTTTTAAAGATTTTTTATGCTAGCTTGACAAAGTCTTCTATGCCATGAACATGACTCATCAGATACAGTTTTTAAATAAAAAGTAGTAGAAGATTTTATAGAATTCAAATCTAGCATGTATACATTATTTATTCTATCACGATTCAACACAATAATTCCATTTTGACTAATAACACAGTTGACTTATGCTCAACAGATTATGTTTTAAGCCTTCTACTAACAGAACATTTTTAATCACAAAATTCTTAGAATTTCCAATCATACATGTACCTACCACTCTCTTGGTGGTATTATCTCTAAGTGTAACCTTGCTTTCATTCTTGGCTTCTAGTGATATGAATTGATTCGCATCTCCAGTCATATGCTTTGAACAGTCGCTGTCCAGGTACCAAATGCTCTCATGAGGTTTTGTGTGAGAGCGTTCCTCCTCTTGATTCGAATGATTAAGATTGTCAGCCATTAAGCATAAATTAGTGACTTCCTCTTCAGGTGCTATTTCTAAGGAATCTGAAGTTGAGTCCGCCCAAAATGCTGGCTGTAATCTCTTCTTGCCCCTTCTATCTTTTAATTTCTCCTCGACTTTCTCCTTACTAGGATTGGCCTTGAGATTAGGGCACTCAGTCTTTATGTGTAATGGCTTCCTACACTCATAACAAATAATATCATTAGAAGCCTTAATATTTTTATGGAACTTACCTTTGTTCCACTGCTGGCGTCTCCTCTACTTCCTCCTTAGGAAACTTTTGAACTACCTTATTATTAAGGTAATATCCTCTTCTTCTTCAGGTTGGGACTTATCACTCTCTGAGTCATCAACTTTCAGTGCAATGTTCTTTTCTTTCCTTCTATCATCTACATCAATCTGTCTTTGAGTCACTCCTTACTCATAAGCAATCAGCGATCCAAAAGGATTGTCAATAGAGTAAATATTTAAGTCTTTTGACTCTATTATAGTAGTAATCTTTGCATCATAAGTAGTAGGTAAACAACATAATATCTTATTTACTTTTTTAGAATTAGTTAGTTCCCTACCTAAAGCATATAATAAAGTTACTATTTGTGTAAAATGAGTATACATGTCAGAGATTAACTCATTCGGTTTCATTCAAAAAGGTTCATAGTCATGCAGTAGAATGTTCAATCTAGATTATTTTAATTCATTGGTTCCTTCATATGGAATGCAAAGCCTATCCCAAATATCTTTTCCAATTTTACAAGTCGAAACACGCATGTAGACTTTCGATTTCAAGTACAAAAGAAACTATTCAAATACTTAGCTTTTAATTGAGATAATTCATATTCTTCTATAG
Source organism: Dendrobium chrysotoxum (assembly GCA_019925795.1). Taxonomy (NCBI): domain Eukaryota; kingdom Viridiplantae; phylum Streptophyta; class Magnoliopsida; order Asparagales; family Orchidaceae; genus Dendrobium; species Dendrobium chrysotoxum. The sequence continues at coordinate 30,621,014 of CM034306.1, read as the reverse complement.
TCCAATTAGTAAAGGTGTTTGAATTTTAATTCCATCTACAAGTCTAGTAGGTTCAGTGTAACCTTTCTGTTCTAAAATCCACATGCGATAGTCAAGTGATTGCAGAAATGTTGACATGTAAGTTTTTCAAAAATCAAATGGGATATTATCAAATAGTGGAGGTCTAGTGATCGAATAACCCACAAGTGTATTTCGATTTCCAAAATTAGCCATGATCGATTTTCAAAAGTAGTTTAAATAGTAATTTTTGAAATAAGCTCTGATACCACTTGAAAGTGCGAATAGGTTGTTAGACCTAATAAATATGTCCCTAGGCTAACCAAGAGGGGGGGGGGGTGAATTGGTACTTTTAAAATCTCTTAGATATTTTTTAGAACCTTTTTATTAAAAAAACTTTATATATATCGTACAGTACAATCAAGTTTGTACTGTATAAACAGTTATGAATTTTTTTTCTTTTCGACCACAAAAAATAAAGTGCAATGCAAAAATTAATAATGCTATAAATAAAAAATAAGAATAGAGAACACCAGATTTTATAATGGTTCGGTCAAACACGACATACATCCACTCCCTAGAGACTCCTTCTCTAGGTATTGCACTAAACCAAAGTGACTCTCTTTTTGTCCCCACAGTAAGGTGGAGAAGCCCTTACAAACTCTCTTCCACCAAACCCCAGTGTGGTAGAGAATCGTTGTCCTTTTTCACCCTCCCGGTGAAGGAAGAGAACCCATCGTCCTGTCTCACCCTCCTGGTGATGGTAGAGTAACAAGTGTCCTTTTTCACCCTCCTGGTGATGGCAGTGTATCAAGCATCCTTTTGAACCGGACCTTCTTCAAAGATGTTCTCTTAAGAGTCTTCAAAGAAATAGGGAAGAGACTTAAAGTATAAATAATGAGATCCTCACCTTTGGGGAACCTTGTGAATCCCCTCACAATTCTCTCTTCAAAGATCTCACCACACTCACTCCCAAATACTCTCCCTAATCGCTCTCCCTTCCACTCTCAAGAAGAAATTCATAGAAGATTAGTTGGATAGTCAGTTTTTAGGAACCTTTTATTCAAAAGATAAGAAAAATCGTCCAAAAACTGAAAATTTCAAGTTTTATGAAGTAGGATCGTACCGTACTATTGACAATCGTCCCATATGAATAGTTTAAAAAATGAACAATTCATCCCGTATGATATCCTATACGAACCATGTAAGCCCTGTTTCATACTCTGGAAAATAAAATACGAAACCAGATTGTATTATACGAATAGTTTAAAAAATGAATGGTTCGTCCCATATGATATCCTATACGAACCATTGAAATCCTATTTCGTACTCTAGAAAATGAAATATGAAACCAAATCATACTTTACAAACTAATCAAAAAGTTAAACGGTTTGTCCCATACAATGTTGTACGAACCTATGAACCCTAATTTTTGTACTCTAGAAATGGTATATGAAATCCATTCGTACTGTATGAATAGTTCAAAAAATTGAACGGTTCATCCCGTACGAACCAGTACGAACAATTGAACGCTAGTTTTGATACTCTAGAAATTATATAAGAAACCTATTCATATTGTACGAATAATTAAAAAATTTGAACAGTTCATCCTGTACGATCCTCTACGAAGCAGGAATCCTTGGATTTATACTCTGGAGGAGATGTATGAATACATTTTGTATTGTATGATTTATACTTTGAATAATTTTCACACTTAAGCAAGCAGGTTCATTGGTTTAAGAGGAGAAATTAGACAAATCATCCCGTACGATCTAATATCGTACAGTACAATTAGTTTTTTAAAAAAATATTTGTCTTACTCGCCTAGTGTGTGTGTGCATGATTACCTAATTACAATCACATCTCTCAAACTCAAGAAAAGAAAAAATATAGACTCCAAGACTAATAACCTCTAATTCAATCAATTTGAAGTCTTCCACTATCTAAAATGTGATTTTTCTTGAAATGAAAGGTTAGTACACACAAAATAGAATTTCCAACAAATTTTAGGAGAAATAATAAACAAGCAATAAGATCAAACATAAATTTTTTGAAGTCATCAAAAACTCACATCAAAAACTCACTTGAATAACCAAATTTACACTATTCTCAACATTTGGGTGAATTAATTTTTAAAATTTCAATCTTAAAATTAAACACATTGTTATGAATAATATATTACCCCGAAAGGCAAAAATATCATTCCCTAATGGGTTCAATTTATAGAATTGAAAGTTATTCCTGATTATTGTAGTCAAATTCAGGAAAGAACTATACATGACCCCAAAGGGTCAAAATGATCATTCAATCTGGTATTTAATTACGATAATTTGGATGAAATATCATTACTTCACAATAAAATTTATATTAATAATTGATATTGCTAAGGAAAGAAGATATCATTTATTATTGATCCTTTGAAAATGCTGATAATAATCATTAATTTTGACTTAAATTTTCTCAAAGGTTATTAATTAAGATTTAAAAAAATTGATTTTAAAAATTTTGTTTGATTTGGATTAGTAAATCTCCTATGAGCGCAAGCCCTCGTAGTTAATTTCATCCTAGGAAACTTGAGTTTCTTATGAATACTCTTGATTAAAATAGCGGTAAATTTTTTTTCTTCTGAGATTTCAAAGTTTGATATCAAGGGAGGTGAGTATTGGAAATTCAACTGGGATTAAATTAAGGTGAGCATTTATTTCTGGAGGCCAAAGGAAGAAAGGTAGGAGGTGTTTTAAGATTCTGAATCACTTTTAAAACACCCCAACCTATCCCAGGTGTTGGGCTCAAATTTTGATTGAAAGAGTTTTTTAATTTGAATTGTCAATTTTATTAGATGGTTGGAATTCAACTCCCAGAGATTGAGGCCTTATAGCCTGAGCCTGTCTCAGAATCTAAATCTAAATTGGGTACTGAAAATTAGTGACCCGAACTTATCTAATATATTGTAGGATCTGGACTTATCATGGCCTGGATCAGGGAGCTAGCTAACCACCTAAATATTTTAAAACCATGAGTCTGGTCTTTTATATGAGAGTGGTAGGGATATTTGATTATTTTAAGATTTTGAGAATAGGGCTGACATCTAGAGTAGTCCTTAATTTGGCCCCTTTGACTTATGTTGGGTAATATGAAACTCAAAGTAAATGCAATTAAATGTTTTTGTCTTATTTTAATTTATTTCTAATGTAGTGCATGCTAGTTGACTCAATGAATGCTTAAATTATTTATGGAGAAAATTTAAGAAGGCTTAAAAATAGGTTTTTCTCTAAAGATTGCACAGATTCCTCTTAATAGAACTGCACCCTCATAGGCCAGGTGGTCTGCCAAAATTTGCAGGCGGGGAGGTGCCCAACAATGGAAAGAAAGTGCAACAAAATATAATGCGAACTCCCGACAATCTCAGGCTTACTTCTTAAAATATAGAATTTTTATGTTATCTTAAAAATTATAATTTAATTAAAGTAGCAAAAGTTTTAGGGATCCCTCTGAGCTTCCAATTGGGTTCTAGGAAAAATCAAAGATCGACATACAAAATCACCAAAAAACTATTAAAAGCATGCAATTTTATATAACAAATCAACATATTAAATATTATTCAAATTAATTACTATTTAAATTAAAAGTCCTTGTGGTAAGTGCCACTTAATATTACAATTCAGGGTCTATAGAAAGTAAAGTGGTCGGGTACCTCTGACAACAGCCCTAATTCTACTCCTAAGACTCAAGTAAATTTGAGAATGGGATTCTTCTTGATATCCACTTCTTCGTCCTTCTATGAACTTCTTGGCTCCTTCGCGTCTGGATATCCAAATGAAAAGATACTCCCCCTCAAAAGGGGTATTTTCTTTTCCCTTTGGATATTTAAAATTATCATAACTTAGTCTTTCAAATGGAGGATAACTCTCCCCTATGGGATGTTATCTCCTCTTTGGAATCTAAGTTAGATACTTATATATCCCCTCTCAAATGTCACTTTGCTTTACAACTCAATAAATTTGAATTATATTTAATGAAAATTAAAATCTAGACTCGAACAACCTACAGGGTTATCCTAAAAAATCAACATATAAATAATCTCAAGAAGTTATATATTGAAAAATGCTCAAACCAGCCATAATTAGCCATGCTCTTTTAATTTTAAAAGGGCGACTTAGTGCAGCATTAGTACTTGTAGCAATTTAATATTTATAATTTAACCCCCTTTTATTTTAAATGTCCTGTATGAGCATAACCACCTATACAAGATTAAATTAGCATAAATTATCCCTTACCTAGGGATAATCTAACACACAATCAATCACATTATGGAGTGCAAAGAAATTAAATAAACACTCAATCAATCTAAACTAGCAACCAGTATGCAGTGAAAACCACAGATAACCTGGTACATAACATAAAAGTAAACACCGACCTAGCCTAAAATTGGAGTTGGTTGTCCTAAGAAATCATCTAAAGTGTGTAAGGTAGGCATGTGGCTGGGGTAGATCCTAAACTAGATTTTTTGTTAAAGTTTTCTAAAGTTTAAGGTTGTTAAGGTCAAAGGAAAGATTCAAGTTAAAAATTTAGTATCAGTTTATTAGAGCTTAATTTAGGATAAATTTTAAAAGTTAATTGATTAAATAATTTTAATTAAATAAAGATTTAGGGTTAATAATCTTTAATTAAATTGATTAGTGGCTAATTTTAAAGGTTAAATTAATTCATGTTTTCCATCAACCGATTCGTGGTGTTGTGCCACCAAGCTCGAGGAACTAGGCCTCCTTAGGACAGTTAGCCCCGTAACCCGGAGTAGTCCATCCTAAAAACCTTATTAATGTAGTTGGATTAAAGATTTTAATTTTGTTAAATAATTAATAATAATTTGAGTCAAAGTTTTATACTCTAATGAATTCGTTGGTGGTGTTGTGCCACCAGGCTCGAGGAACCAGGCCTCCTTAGGACACTTAACCCCATAGCCCGGAGAAGACCATTCTAAAAACTTCATCTTTGCAGTGGTTATTGTGTATAAAAGGGTTGGTTAACTAATTAATTAATCAAGTTTATATTTTATGAAATTTTGGTGGATTATTGAATTTTTTGAAATTATTTGGAATTATTTAAACATATTAATTAAAGGGGTCAAAAAGTGACATATTAATTAAGGTTGATTTCTAGAGTTTTGATATTTTTCTCAAATAATAGACCTAAAAATGAGTAATTAGGCTTTGAGTTCGGTAGAATTGGATTTTTTTATATTTAATTATGAAATTTTGAAGTTTGAGTTAAAATTTGAACTAGGGTTGATTAAAAAGTTGACTTTTTGATTTTAACTGATTTTTGGTGATTTGATATTTTTAATAGATATTAGACCTTACATGGAGGACAATGCATTTAATTTTGCTCAATTTGGAGTTTTCTACAATTAGTTATGATTTTTCAAAATTTGGTTAATTAATTAATTTTTTAAATTACTTAATTATAGACGTTTTGATTATTTTGATCCAAACTTATCCTAAACTACATGGAATCACTCCCAAAGGTCAGAGATGACCCATGGGACTATTTTTAGTTGTTTATAATTTATTTAGGATTTTTTATAATTTTTAATTATTTTATTTAATTAATTATTAATTTTTACTAAAACTTAAATTAAAGTTAAACTAAAAGTTGAGTGATGGGGATTTTATTTTTTCTAAATAGAGTGTCAATTTTTGGTTAATTTGATATATTATTTATAATTTTTGTATTTAATTTTGATTTATTACATTTTTTTGAAGTTCCTGAGTCCTAAAAAGGCTGAATTTTAACTTGGTTAATTTTCTGGCTTAATGACCCCCAAATCTAGTGAAATTTGGACCTAAAGTGTAAAATGTCTCTAAGCTCAATATTCTGAAGTTTCACCCCTATTAATTTTTGTATAATTTCCTAAAAGTTTTCTAAGTTAACTAGACCTTTTCCTTAATTATTTTCCCTAGGTGTCTCTAATATTCTATTGGGTTTAAAATTTTTGTTAGCTAACCCTAGGACATATGCAATCATACCATAGTAGTTAGATAACCTAATTCTATCAATTTATAGAGTTATAAATTTTCAAAGTTTTGGGTCCAAAATAGACCTATTACTTTAAAAATTCATCCCACGACAATCCCTTGAGCATCTGGTCCTAGGAAAAATGTAAGGGATGCCTAAGATGCTTAAATATTTCACCAAAATTTGGGTATTGCACTAATACATAGGGACTTTCTTTCAGCCCAACGGTTAAGCAGAGAAGCCCGTACATACTCAAATCACTTTGACCTCCTCAATATAGTGGAGTAGCCAAAATTCCTTTCACCTCCTTGGTGTGGTAGAGTAGTCAAAATCCCTTTCACCTCCTTAGTGTGGTGGAGTAGTAGAAATCCCTTTCACCTCCTTAGTACAATGAAGATCCAATATCCTTTTTATCTACTTTATATGGTGGAGAGCTGAAATCCCATTCACCTCCTCAGTGTGGTAGAGTAGCCGGCAACCTTTGACTCCAAAGAATTCTTCACAGAGCTTCTCTCAAGATAAATACTGACACATGGAGGAACTTAGGTATAAGTGTGCTAGAGAAATAGTGAGAAAACCCCTCTCACATAATCGTATCCATTCTATCTCTTTGCTCAATGCTCTATCTTTAACACTCTCATAGAATAAACATACCTCTGACTACCAAAAGATACCTTTAAAGTCATAATAGTAATTTATATAGAGGGCATAATAAACACTAATTATTCAATTTTACTGACTTAGTTCATACAATATGATTTTAGGATCATACGGTATGATTAGTTTAAATTAAAAATTAAATTAGGTAGGACAAATCAAAGTTCATCCAAAGTAACATCTAGTGGTTTGTAATGTCTAATACATGATCGAACTATATGATATATAATTAGTATAGATCTGATTTGATTTCTTAGTCTTAGACTTAAATTAGATAATGTTAATTAAATATCATATAGTATGAATAGTTCTATTTTTAAATTTAAAATTTATCTATTTTAAGTTAGTTGTATTCAATGGTAGGATTTCTAAAAATTGCTAATCATCTAATATGATGTGCCAGTTGTACAGTATGTTATAACTCAAATTTATTTCTCTCATTTAAATTAAATATTTTAATCAATTTTTATTTAAATTGATCATACTATATAATTAAATAAATATTTAAAGCATTTATTTTTCATTCCCCCTTATGAGTGTGTATGCATGATTGCTAAGCTAATATACACCATATTATAGACATTGACTTAAAAAAAATAAATTACAAACTCTTTCAAAATAAGTCTAACCTATACAACACTTTCTTGAGCTCTGATTCTTTGACGATGCATTGTGTATGCTGAACCTAAAATTTTATTGATGCAAATACAAAAATATGCAGTATATAAAATAGAAGAAACTAAATAAAGATTTAATAATGTTTGTAATGAACGAAATACAAGGTCGAGCTTCTGGATTGCAACATTACTTAAGCTCCAAGATATATGCAATGATGTGTCATAGGGCTAGGTTTTATTTTTATCGTGCTCTAGGACTCTTTATGGTGGTCAAATTTTCTATATAATAGGTTATCATATTTGGAACATTAAACTCAGCTTCGATCTTACAATAAATAAGATGGCTATAAAGAAAACTAGCGAAACATTTATCTTATAATCTGCATTGGGGATAATTGTGTGTCGAATGACATGTTGCATAACACATGTATTCAATTCCATTGTGCTAACTAATGGCTAGAGCGGAGGTAGCAGGGAATTCTTAAGGGGCATATTAATAGTGGACCAGTTATAATGCAAATAAACTATAATATTATGGGGCTTGGTGCTAGTGTGGGAAATGTGTAGGTGCTCATGTAAATCTTTGTCAGGAATCACTACTTGGCATTGGAAAATAAAACATTACATTGAAGTCGTATCACTGGTTAATGTAGGATTGGCAAAGAATTGGAGAAGAAGTTTAGTGTGGTATGGAAAAACCATAGAGATGATAAATTATAGAGTTATGCAAACAAATATATCTAGTACTTGATACCCTATTTTTTTTATTTATTTAAGACTTTAGTGTCAGTTATAGATGCCTCTTAATAATGTCAATAAGCTTTGACATCCTCATCACTCAAGAATTGGACATTTCGTTGGGGTTAGGAGCTTGCAACTATCTAGGCTCTCTTACTTGCCATCTAAAACTATAGTGAATGTATTATAACCTTCCTTCTTATAACCACTAATCAATCACACAGTCTGATCGAACATCATAGAGTATTATCAAATTAGCACAAATTATCCTATCAGACACCTTATGAAGACCAGTCAAATCATACAATCAAATCAACATCATATAATATGATCTCTATCTTTTGGCCATTCTTTTGTATAGCGAGCTGAACTTTTTGACTAAGTCAAATCATCTATAATGAAGAGATGTGCATATAGTATGATTTGTAATAATGGTTTATCTTAAATCTTTAATATTATAATAAACTCCATTAATATTTTATTTTCTAACATATATTGACCAATACAAGTGAATTTGTATTATACGATCTGCAATTATTATTCTTCAAACCCATCAAAATTATAAAAATGACCTCATAGGTCATGCTAACCTACGTGTCTCATACAATAATAATGGGGTTCAAATAGTATAATTTTGATAGAACTTTTTCCATCTTTTTGTTAATCAGGACCCTTTGATTCATACACTCAACAAATTCAATATAAAGTAATCACACAAACATAATTAATAAACCATGTGACAAATACATTGAACCAATGAGATAACACATAAAAAATCATAGATAACAAACAAGAAGAAAACACACACAGACACGCACACAAACCACAAGAAGAAGATTATACCTATTGGTTTATACACTTAAGTCAATTTTTCCTAGCTTTGTTCAAAGTTTACTAAACCTATCAAAGTGAAGTGATTTTGTAAAGATATCTACCAGTTGAATTTTAGTTTCCACAAACATAATATGAACATCCTCTTTTGATTTATGGCCTCTAATAAAGTGATGCCTAATGCTAATGTTCTCTAGGATCTTTATCTAACTGTGTACTCAGGCTTATGGGGGTATTCGTGCTCTTACAACCTTCCATCTTAAACCTATTGATAAGCTCTCCAAATTACTTTGTTTGACCAAGAATAATTCCATCACTTCTTCATTTCACATTAAATCCTAAGAAGTATGTCAAGTCTCCCATCATTATCATTTCAAATTTATTACTCGTGATGGATGAGAATTCCTTACAAACCTTTTAATTTGTTGATCCAAATTAAATGTCATTCACATAGATATGCACTATCAAGATATTAGATTCTAACATCCTAATGAATAATGTGGTGTTTCTAATTCCTTTAACGAAGGTCTGCTCTATTCAAAACATGCTAAGTCCGCATTCCATGCCCTCGATGATTGTTTAATCTATATAGTGCCTTTTAAGTTTATAAAGATGATATATAAGTGATGCACACTAAAACCTAGGTGGTTTCTCTATATATACATCTTCCATAATTTGTCTAACTAAAAAACACTTTCACATTCATATGGTATAATTTAAAGTCTCTAAAACATGCAAAAGCTAGTAGTTCTCTAATGGATTCTAGCCTAGCCGCTCCTGCAAAATTAGCTTCAAAATCAATTCTCACTACTTAATTAAAATATTTTGCCACTAATACTGGCTTATTCCTAACTATAGATCCAGTGTCATTTAATTTATTTTAACTTCCCATTATTTTCCTTCAAAACTCTGATAAGTTGGTCTAAATATTAACTCCCATATATCATTTCAGGTAATTTGGTTTAATTCATCCTACATTGCTATAATCTAAAATTCATATTTTAAGGCTTGATCTACACTCATGGGCTCTACCATCAAAATGAATGTTGTGTGGCTAATCTCTTTTCTAATGCCTGTGTAGTTTTAACACTTGTAGATGGGTCTCTTATGATTAGCTCCCTAAAATGACCATAAGCATATCTCCATTCTCTAGGTAACGACTCTTGATTCTCACCTCAATTCTCTATCATTTTATTCTGAACTCTACCAGTGATATCATCTTCTTATTCTCTAGTTAGACCAACTTTATATGTCTCATCAAATACATTGTGAATTAATTATTCTACTACTAATAACCTTTAAATAAACACCATATTCCTATAGATGAACATACTAAAAACACTACCTTATCAAATTTTGCATCAAATTTTCCCTGACCAAAATTTTCATTGTTCGACATGATACACTTACATCAAAATACATGTAAGTGGGGAAGATTTTGTTTCCTACCCTTCAGAAGTTCTTAAGAGATTTTATTTAACTTGGACCTAATACTGAACATATTCAATACATAGCATGTGGTGTTTACAACTTCATCCCAAAAATATTTCAATAACTTAAACTCATATAGCCTTACCTTAGTATCCTCAACTATTATTTAATACATCCTCTCAGCCATCCCATTCTATTAAAGGGTTAGATGTAAAAAAACATGCTACATTTCTATATATGAATAAAATGTTTTAGAGTTCTGGTTCTTAAATTCTCCTCCATTATCCTAGTGAATCATGGAGATAGAACATTCTATTTCCTTTTGAATCCATATAGGAAAAAATTCTAAATTCATCGATGTACTAACTCTTACTGGCTAGAATTTTACCCAAGTAAATCTGGTGTTGTCATTTACTATTACAAAGCCATAAGATATGCCACCAAGATTTATAGTGCTAAGTAGTCCAAAAAGATCTTTATGCAATACTTCCAAGGTTCTAGAGGTAACTATATCCCTTAGTTGTTTAAAAAATTTACTTGACTTGCTTACCTAGTTGACAAGTATTACAACAGTGCTCCTTGCTGAAATTTAGCTTTGGTACAACTCTAATAAGGTTTGAGTGGGTGATTTTCTTAAGTGTTCTCACATGTACATAACATAGTCTCCTATGCGATAACCAATCTTCCTCTACAGTTATTTTTAAACCACACACTTCATTAACTCAATAAGGCTATCCAAGTAAATTATATAAATATTATTCTCTCAAAGGCTTATAAATAGTCTTATTGTGTAGCAAAATTAAGCACCTATCAAAATTTTGAAATCTAATCCTTTATCATATAATTAGATAAACTAAGTAAATTAGGTTTTAAGAATTCAACAAAAAGTGCATTTTAAATAATAAAGACATCAATTTCACCCACTTTTCCTTTACAAATTAATCTTCTTGCAGTGTTGCTTCTAATGGTCACTCTTCCTCCATTCCTAGACTCCAATGTGATGAATTTCCTTATGTCTCCCTTCATATGTCATGAACATCCGCTATATATATACCACTTACCATTGTTGGACCACTTGTGAACGCGCATCTGCAAAATAAATGAAGTAGTAATTTTGGGAACCCAAGTGAGTTTGGGTCCTTCTAAGCCATGAGATGAGTACATGCTAGGATGTGTAGATGAGGACTTAGGCATTCAAATATATTTTGTGCTACAGTGGACTCTATGAGAGCATACTTATTTAGAATGTCCTACCATGACTTAAGAGAAGTAATCTACTCCTGAAAATGAATGAGCTAGTCTAAATAAAGGGTGACTCTTCCTCCTAAGAGGAGATGATGCTTATGGTTTCCTAACTAGTTGCTTGTGGGAATGTAAAGAGCTAGGTATAAATAGTCTAAGCTCTATACCCTTCTTCTTAAGGTACTTATTTATACTTGATAGTTTGCCTAACTTAACATTTGCATCATACTCAGTTTCCCATAAGTTTTGAACCACTTTTCAAATTTTTTTTATGCACTTTCTAGCAAGGTTGTGAAAACCGAACATGACAATGAACTAGAAGAAGAAGAGATTCACAATTCAACTGATTTGGCCAGGGTCAAACCAAATGACATAGTAAATAATAATATTATTCAAATTAATATAATAATATAATAATCTAACCATAAACATAAACACAAATCCATTCTATCATATATATCAAATATCTAAACTAAGAATGAGTTGGAGGTTTAAAATCACACTTTATAAACAATATTATTCATATTTAATATAAAATTACTTTACATATATATTTTTAAAATGAAATATAAATAAATTATGAATTATTTTATATGTTTAGATATAAATTATACTTATGACATGTATACAAAATTATCATTATAAAATTATATCTATAAATTCATATTATATTATTTGCTATTAACATATAGATAAAAATTAAATATTTAAATTATTAAATTTTAATTAAAAAAAATATGTAGAAAAATGTAGTGTATGAATAGTAAACTTGAGAACTTCACTATGGTTTTTGTCCCAAATCACCTAGATAATATATATTAGCATTGTTTTTGTCTATATAAGCTTTTTGACACACTTGAGTAAAGAAGTCACATGGTATGTTGGGCCATGCCATAAAGCATTTTTTATGCTTGTTTAACTAAAATATATAAAATTTTAATTAATCTATTAAGTAAAATATTTAATAATAAATTAATTAAATTATTTGATTTAATTAAATACTAGCAGAACCGATTTTTGAAACTAGGACCGATTTGCTGGTTAACTAGTTGAACCACCGGTTCAAGCCTATTTACTCTGGTTCATGTCTAAAGTGCTTTTCAGAAAATTCTGGAACAACTGGTGGACCAGTTCATGGTACAATCGATTGAACCGGCCGGTTTGGTTCGATTTTTAAAACATGTCTTTCTAGTTTAATTTGCATAATATTTTGATCTTGTAATTCATTTTAATAGTCTCGTTTTCATTAGTTAAAATTGTATGTTTATCTACTCATACAATGTGGCCATTTTTTAAACATGTAAACTTGCTAATAAATATTTTATTTAATTTCCAATAGCTATAATGTAATTGCTCAAAAGATGAAAGTGGTTTTTCGTAAGTAAAATTGCATAATTTATCATTATCTATATCACATGAACTATCATTAGCCATTAAGAACAAATTGGTGGTTTCTTCCATTGCTTCATTCTCATATGATTTAGACTTCAAGTTTACCCAGAAGGCTCATTGAGGCTTTCTTTTATTTTTCATATAATCATCTTTTTCCTCAACATTTTCTTTTGGTCGTTGACTCTTCAGTTGAACTTTATTTGATCAAAGTTTTGCACTGAAAATAAATGAGGTTTGTGGTAACTTTATTCCTCTTTTTATCTTTTCTCTGCTTGTCAACATGCCTTCTTTTTTTTTTCAAAAAAATTTTAATTTTCTGGCCATGAAGGCTATATCATCATCTTTGCCTCCTTCGCTATTAGTACTTTATAAATTATTAGCATTTAGATTTGTTCTCTTGTCGTTTCTCTTATCCACTGTATCTGTAAGATTTTGGCAAACTTTTTGTTCATATAAAATAGTGTTATAAGCAAATTAATGATGGAATAAGTAGGCAAATCTTTAGATTCTTACTTTGTCATCACCTTGGCATCCCAAGACTCTAGTAAGCATCCCAAAATCTTATTTACCATTTCAATATTTCTAATCTCTTTACCCAAAGAATGAAAGTACTATTTTTTTTATATAAATCAAGTGTATAAATCAAATATGGATTCACTAGGTTGAATGAGAAAGAATTCATAATCATGAAGTAAATTATTTAAAGGTGATTATTTGATTTCATTTATACCTTCATGAAATACATAACTTATCCCATATTTTTTTTCTAGTTTTAAGGATAGAAAAATGCATGTAATCTTCATATTTAAAGCCACAGATAAATGGTTCAAGCATCTTGCATTGAATGTGATAATTCTTAACCCCAAAATTCAAATCAATAAATGGAAGTTCAATTTTAGTATCATTTTCTATTCTATGTGGGGGGGTGTACCCTACTTGCATTAAGTTTCACATATAATAATCAATGGATTGAATAAAAGTGAAAATGTGTACTTTCCAGAAGTTAAATGGGATATTTGTTTAAAAGTGGCGAATGGAATATAGAATACCCTTCCAACATGTTTTATTTCCCTATCTATGCCATACCAGAATATACTTAAGATGTTAAAACCAAATAAATAACAATTCTGCTCTAATACCACTAAAAAGTGAATAGGCACACCTAAGCGGGAGAGGTGATTTGAATGATTTTTAAAATTCTTTTCAAAATAGTAACAACAATTACAGTGAAAGTAAACTAAATAATAAGCTTCAAATTTTTTATTTTAAAATTCTATTTTAAAATAACTTTTAGAAAAAGAGAGTTTAATAAAACAATTTTATTTGAATATTTTAGATTTTGTACAAACCAACTTTATTTTGTTTTCTAAATAAAGTTCACTTGCAACAAAGAGCAATTCTGAGAAATAATTGAAAATAAACAAGAAATAAAGTAAAATATAATAGAAAAAAATAAAAAAATAGATATTTATGGTGGTATGGTCAAGCTGACATACATGTACTCCCCAATGTCCTCTCTAGAAATTCCACTAGCCACTCCTACTCCTACCAAGCTGGAGAAGCTTTTTTTCCTTCATAAGGAAATAGAGAATGCACTTTTACACTTCTTCTCTCTCCTAAAAAGTCTCCTTCCATTTACACCCAATATGAAGGAGATGTAGACCTCTAGCCTCTCATATAGATAGAGAGTCTTCTATACAGGACTCTCTAGAACTCTTTCACCGAAGAGCCCCCACACTATATAACCCAAGGAAATGAGAACAAAGAATGAGAAGAATGACCTTTATGCACCAACCTTGAAGAGTGATCTCATGAACACTCTTTCAAGAGAACTCTCACATTCTCTCCAATCTCTCTCCCCCTCTCTCTAACATCATAGAATGAGACTCCCAAAAAATCTCTCTCTCTCTCTCTCTCTCTCATAACCATCTTAGATCTCTAAAATCAACTTAACCCTTGATAAAAGGAGACACCGAAAAGCTAGACACCTATTAATGTGGGTCAAAGGGATCATTATGGTGAAGGAATGAAGTTGATAGGTGTCCTCTTAGGGTGGTGTTGGAATGGTTATTTTGGAAGTGTCATGGCTAGTGAAGCATGGCATGATAGTGCTAGGTCAAATTTTAATAATAAAATATTATTTTCCACTAAAATCCATTTCATATTTTTCCTAAGTGGCTACCAAGTATATTTCAAGCAAGTTCAGTTCATTTTTAGCTGGCGGCTTAGTTCTGAAAATTGCTCGGTCGAGGTAGGTGACATTTTGCCTATTATAATTTTCAAAAATATGGAGATTTTTTGAAAAATTTATGTAATTTATAATTTCCTTGTTGAAAATGGGGATAAATCTAAACCTACAAAACTTTTGTAGCATAACTTTCCCTATGTTATAGAGATAATGATTTTGGACATTTAGGTATTTCTCTAGAAATTTTACACTAGTGATTTTGGTAATTTCTCTTTTTAATTGATTAAAAAATTATCCTAACTCTAAAAAAATAATATTATAGTATAATTAAAGTCTTAAAATATTATTCTGAATAATCTCTAGTATTCTGGTTACAATTTGAAACATTAATTTTTTACTTAGTAATGTATTATGCTGCTACTATTTTAGCATTTTATGAAGGTCTAAAATGAGTTCATTTATATTTTAATTACTACAATATAATTTATTATGTGTTTAATTAATTGAATTGCGTGATTTTCAGAAGTTTTGGGATGGAAAGAGGAAGCTATGATTTGGTGCTAAATGCACATTCTAGTGCCAAGGGCACATTTTGGGGCTCTATGCATATTCTATTCTTATAATTCTCTAAATTCTATCTATTAGGAGTTATAAAGGTTAGAATTCTATGAATTCTATCTGTTGGGAGGCATATGTGTTAGAATTCTCTAAATTTTTTTGATATGTAGTGCTTATTTATTTCTTTTCTAAATACTATTATTTGAATTCTTGATAAATAGAATTACTACTCTGCTCAGCACAGTGATTTATTTTATTACTTTTAGTAGTAGTAATTGATTCATTTAAAGATTTAGATTGGTAAATTTGGCCTGCTGAGCTGTGTTGGATCATAGTTATTTCGTCTTCGATTGTTTGGCTCTGAGAGGGGGAAAAGGCCATATGAGTTGCAATGTTAGGACTTGATTTAAGTGTGTAGAGGTATTTCTTTCTTTTTAATTTTGTATAGTCATGGCTAGTTATTTATATTATTCTATCATGTAGTTTAGTTTATAATCATGTATTATAGTTGTATATTCATTTTTATGATAAAGGAAAAGAGAATAGATTAGTTTATTTTTAGTACACTAGATATTTTTAGTAGCTTAGTGATTATTTTTATTTCAAAGTTAAAATTTGGACAAAAATTTTGAATGGTTTCTAAAACATAAATCTTTGGATTCGTTTGTTTGAGTGAGGTGGTTTTGGGTTTGTTGGAGCCTTCATTCTTATTTATTTTCATTTGCATGTATGTTTAGTTAAGTCTTTTATATGATTATTGATCCGGTAGACCCATATATGATAGGCGGGTAGAGTTCCAGTCAAGTAGCAATCTTATATAGAGCTACTCCTACTATTAATTCTGATGATATTTTATAGTTTGCCAGTTTAGTAACCCAATTGATGGGCGAGGCAAAGAACATAGTTCCTACTATTTTATCTGATGATGTAGATCACCATCTACAGATATTTTTGAGATTAATGCCTTTGAGATTTGATGGCGTTATTGAGCCCAGAATAGCAGATGACTAGTTGAGGTTGTTAGAGAAGACTTTCGATGTTGTATAGTGACCTCTTGAGAGGAATTTACCAATGGAAATTTTTTTATTCGATGGAAGGGCAAAGCACTGGTGGATGGGCCAAAATGAGGAGAAGTATCAAGGGAGATTGAATTCCCTAATTAGCTAGATGTGTTTCAAGTTGGGTTTGTACCACCTTCTGCATGTATGTAGATGTAGGAGACTTCTTTTAGGTTAATTTATGGGAGCATAACCATTATATAGTATGATGCAATATTACTACTTTAGCTAGATTTGTTCTGTAGTTGATTAGACTCTAGAGGAGAAGTGCTACACGTTCATGAGGGGATTGTGAGATAGTTTGAAGCAGCCATTGTATCAATTTTAAATTTTTAACTTTTTTGAGCTTGTAGAGAGATCCCATTTGATTGAGAATGATCTGATAACTACTCATCATCGATGGATTGCTAGTAGAAAGTGATTTAGTAGTGAGACTTCTAGCAGTATATTTTCTAAAAAGAAGAGTAGGTTTGGATCTGAAGAGTCTAGGAGAGGTGAACCATCTGTATTAATTCTTGGCAGTGGCCATATAGTCAATTCTTATTCTATTAGTGGATCAGTAGTGTGCCATAGTTATGGCTGAAAACATTATGGCCAATGTTGTAGGGTGAAAAGATAGTATTTTAGGTGCGGCCATGCTGGACACGAGGTAGTTATGTCCCATAGGTAAGTTTTGATCGACGCTCTGAGCCCTGATCTAAGAGTTTAGTTAAATTTACATGAAAACTAAGGTTAATTCCACTTTGCATATTTTTAGAGGGATCATCTAGTTGAGGCAGTGGCTAGGATTTTATAATAGGCTCTATGGTAGTGAGACTATCGTTATATCAGAGAGAGCCTAGTGGTTTTGTTGCACAAGCTCTAATTTAAAAATATGAGTATAATTTGACTTAGCACGAGGCTAGAGATGCCCCAAATATGGTTATAGGTATGGATTACATTTTTATTAGTCTTATCATATTTTTTTATTAGCCTTATCAATTATATAAGATGGTGGTGAGACCTACAATGCTTTATGTTGCAGAATGTTGGCCTTTATACGAAAAGCATAATATTAAGTTAAGTGCTATAGAGATGAGGATACTTAGGTGGATGAGTGGGTTTACTCTTAGAGAAGAATATGAAATAAGCATATATATGAAAAGGTTGGAGTAGCTCTAGTTGAAGATAAGATTAAAGAGAAACACCTTAGATGGTTTGGTCACATAAAATGGTGGCCTTCTGATGACCCGGTTTGGAAAGTATATGTATTAGATTTGACTTATGTTAAGAAAGGTAGAGGTAGACATAAAAAATACTTGGTTAGAAATTATTAGAAATGACCTTTCTTCATTAGACTTAAATGAGAATTTCACTCTTAACAGGACACAATGGAGAAAAATGATTAATGTAGTTAACCCCATATAGCGGTATTCTTGAAATTGTTGTTGTATCATATTTTGTTTGATTATAAATTCATTCATTCATTTATTTTCAAGCATTACTTTGATTTATTACACTTTCCTTCAAGATTATTACCTTTTACTCATCCATTAATTTACTAACTGGAGAATGTATGGTAGCTAGTAGGGTATGCTTTTAAGACTTAAAAATATCTAATAGGAAGTGGAGATCTCGTATGATTTTATTACCCATTTTTGAGTCTAATATTATTTTGGGTATGAACTGGTTGTGTTAATATGAGGCTTGGATCAATTTCTTGAAGAAGCGAATCAATTTATGTCTAGGTAGTGAGAGTTATCTATTTTAGGGAGTTAGAGGAGTTTTGTCTTGCTTGATCTCTTCTGTGAAAGTAGATAAATTATGGAAAAAAGGATGTATGGTATTTTTGGCTTCGGACAAAGAAAGTAGTATAGGTTATAAATATCTCTTTAATGTCCCAATACTGTAGGGGTTTTTAGATGTCTTTCTTGAGGAGTTAGTCAGTTTGCCTTAGGATAGAGATATTGAGTTTTGTATTGATGTATTTAATGGGACAACTCTAATTTCCAAGTCTTTGTATAGGATGGCACCTAAGGAGCTTCAAGAGTTGAATGTTTAGCATCAAGAGTTTGTGGACCAGGGATTTATCCATCCGAGCATGCCTCTATGGGGAGCACCTATTTTATTTGTAAAATAAAAGGATGGTACAATGTATATGTGCATTGATTACAAGGAACTAACCAAAGTCACTATCAAGAAAAAGTATCCTTTACCATGGATCAATGATTTATTTGATTAGCCTTCTAAATAATTTATGTTTTACAAGATCGATCTACAATCTAACTATTATTAAATAAAGGTGAGAGAGGAAGATGTGAAAAGGCTATTGTAGCACTCGATAAGGACACTATGAGTTCTTAGTCATTCCTTTTGAGGTGACTAATGCACTAATAGTTTTCATGGATCTGATGAATAGTGTTGCTAATCTAGGCCCAAGTACTGTGATTTTGATGATAAAAAATATTATTATTTCTTTACTACTGTTATTATTGCATATCTATTTTGTTTTCCTTGCTTACTAACCTTTCAGGTCCACAAGTTCACTTGTAACGACAATTAGCTCAAGATCGGGTAGACTAGGGTTGCGTTTGTCTATAATTTTAATTTCAATGTACCTTTTACCTTTCTTGAGTTAAGTCATGTATTTGGTGGACCCTAAGTTAAGTAACCTTGCACACACACACTCAAAGGGGTGAGTTAGTGAGTTAAAATTTTTTTTGAACTAATCATACAGCACGATTTAAATCATACTAGACAATCAGTTATAAAAAATACCCTAATTAGGGCACCCATTATTAAATGAGATTAATTAACTAATTATACTAGATGATTTAGATCATCCAGGATGATCTGTTATAGACATGAAATACAACCGCCAATCATAATTTAAGCAATATTTTAATCTTTAATTTTTGTTGTAATCGTACATTACAATATACATCATCCTGGATGATTTATGACAATTATGCCTAAGTATATCCTATAATTAGGGGACTAATTATGGTTAGATTAATCGATCAGATCATACAGGAAGATATATGAAGATCATCCTGGACAATCTTGGATATTTCATTGGATGATCCCCCATCGTCCACGATGAAAACCATAATTTTGTTCTAATCATATAGGCGATCGTGCTGGATGTCCCGAATAATTTGTGTAATGATATTTTAATCACCGATCATCATCCCATATTGTACTGGATGATCAATACACTATCTTGAACAAATCATCCTAGACAATCGTAGAATCATATTGGATGATCTGTACAAATACTTGAACTGATCGTACAGAGCAATGCTAATCGTACTGGCTGAAAGGGCTATTTTGTAGTAATCATATGGGATGAACTGGAGATTGTACTGGATGGTTAGATGTGCTATATTAAAAAATAGGGCAACTTTGGAGGCTCTCTATTTAAGCTCTCTTATTATCCTTGAATAAAATCTTTTACTATTTAGTCTTCTTGAGGGAGAGCTAGAGAAGGAGGAAAGAGAGCTTGGGAGAGAGAAAAATCCTTGTGAGGGAGAGTTATGAGGGATTCACAAAGGTTTCTCCAAGCAAGGTTTCCACCATCTTAGTAAAGCTGCTTATTTGGTTCCTTTGTGGCTTTGGGGGAGATTTTGATCAGGATTAATTCCAGGTTTTTTTCTTACTCTAGGTGGGAGTAAAAGGATTCCAAGTTTCTTTGTCTACTCCAGGAGGGAATAAAAGGATTTCTAGGTTTTCTACTTACTTCGAGAGGGAGTAAAAGGATTTAAGGTACTCAGCCTCACTAGGTCAGAGGAAAGATTTTGTAAGGGCTTCTCCTCCTTACTGTGGGGACAAAAGAAGAGACACTAATTTTAGTACAATGCCAAGAAAGGAGGTTTTCAGGGAGTGGATGAAGGTAATATTGATCGAACCACTATAAATCTGGTTTGTTCTTTCTGATTATTTTTTCCCTTATTTAATTTTTGCATATTTCTGTGAATTATTCTGTATTTGAAATCTCTAAAATTTTTGTTATTGTGAAACTAATCTGTTTTCATATCAAGGGGTTTTTACTTTCTCATTTTGTTAAAGAATTTTTAAAATAACTAATTCACCCCCCCTCTTGATTAGCCTCTAGACTAGTTTTTAAGGGTTTAAGAACCCTCACAAACTTTCAAGTGGTATTAGAGAGGGATTCATAAATTAAATTTTGGAAAACTTTTGAAAAAAGATCCATGGCTAATTTTGATAATCGTAATACTATGGAAGGATATTCAATTACATGACCACCTTTATTCGATAATATTCCTTTAAATTTTTGAAAAATTCATATGTCCACCTTTTTACAATTAGATGATTATCGTATGTGGATGTTAGTTCAAGAAGGATATTCTGCACCTTTTAGATTAGTGAATTGCATTAAAATTGAAATATCTTTTGCTGAATGGACTACAGATGATAGAAATTTAGCCCAACTGAATACTAAATATTTGAACTATTTTTTCTGTGCTTTAAAATCTGAAGATTATATGCGTGTTTCTACTTGTTCAACTGGTAAAGGGATTTGGGACAAACTCTACATTACTTATGAAGGAACAAAAGAAGTAAAATAATCTAGGCTAAACATTCTGCTTCATGATTATGAATTTTTTTGCATGAAACTTAGTGAATCTATTTTTGAAATGTATAATAGGTTGACTCAGGTTGTTACTTCCCTGCATGCCTTAGGAAGATAGCTTATTAATTATGAAAAAGTTAACAAAATGCTTTATTGTTTACCATCTTCCTTTGATGCAAAAATCTCTGCCACTATTGAATCTAAAGATCTGAATGTTTATTCCATTGATAACTTACTTGGGTCACTCATTACCTATGAGCAAGCATTAAGTTAAAGGCAGCTTGATGCAAGTAAAAAGAAGAAAGATAAAACCATAGCCTTAAAGGCTAATAATTCTAATAGTGGTTCCTCTGGACAAGACGATGATGACATTACGTTGATGATTAGGCAATTCAAAAGCTTTCTAAAGAGAAAGAAAAAGAATCATCATAAATGGAATAAAGGTAAGACCGACAAGAATTCTAAAGTTTTGTTTGATATTATATATTTTGAATGCAGGAAACTAGGACACCTGAAGTGTTATTGCCCAACTTGTAAAGCTCTCCCAAGCAAGTAGAAGGGGGAAGAAAAACCTAAATTTGAGAAGGGCAAATAAAGGATTCAGAAGGCATTCTGGGAAGACTCTAGATCAGACTCTTTTGAAATTGAAACATAAGAGGAGGCAACCAACCTATGCTTAATGGCAGATGACCATCTTGATCATTCTGATCAAAAGGAGGTATGTGAGCTTACCTATAATCAACTATTTGAAGTTTCTAAAAAAATTATTCTTCATATAAGATGCTTAAAAAGTTATATGCAAGCCTCAAATTTAATTTTTTAATTCAATAGAAAGAGCATGAATGCTTAAGGAAAGATCACTCCACTCTGGATAGCAATCATATGGCTTTGTTAAATGAATTTTACATCTTAAATAAGAAGCATTCTGAATTAACTAATCAGCATGATTCCTTAAAAAGCATCCCATATTGATTTAGAAAATTCATTTAAGAAAATAAAGGCATATTTAGATGAAGCTGATAATAGGGAGCATGGATTGAAAATTGAAATTTCAATTCTTGAAAGTACAAACAATCTTTTATAAACCAAGTTAAATGATTTCAAAGAAAATAAAACATCACATACACTTGCACAGTTACATAATCCATCACCATATTATGCATCATTCAAACCTAGGATGAAGCACCATCACCCACATAGATTAGTTAACCTTTTCCTGGTGTTAGATGTTTTTCTTGTAATATGCTAGGACACATCTCCCACACTTATACTATCCACCATAGAATACATTTGGTGTGGAGACCAAAATTACATAATTCATAGTATAGCATGCAAGCCTTTCATTCCACATTCCATAAGGTGGAACCCAAACTTATTTGGGTTTCCAAATTTAACATTTAATGATTTTATAGGAGTGCTCTCATAAAAGGCCTCAAGATAACATGTGGTCCCTGAACAGTGGATATTCAAGGCATATGATTGGAGATGCAAATCAATTCATTTCGTTAGAGGTCAGGGTAGGAAGCAAGGTGAAACTTGGAGATGACACCGCTAGGAGAGTTATGGGCTCAGGTATAATTAGCAATTCAAAAAATTTCATCATTAAAAATACTTTACTTGTAGATGGCTTGAAACATAATTTATTCACTATCAGTTAACTCTTGGATAAGGGCTTTAGCATAAAATTTTTGTCAACTAGCTGCATAATAAGCTTAAATAACAAAACTATTTTGCAGGGAAGGAGAATCAATAATATCTACATGCTTGATCTTAATTGTATTAAATCTGATACTACTTTTTGCTTAAAAATAATTGCTGATGAATCCAGGTTATGGCATAAAAGATTGTGTCCTACAAGTATGAAAAGCCTTTAAAAAATCACCCAAAAAGACTTAGTGAAGATATTCCCAAACTAGAGTTTACTAAGGACCACCTGTGTGATGCCTGTTAGTTAGGAAAACAAGTCAAATACTCCTTCCACTCAATCAAAGACATTAACACTAGTAAACCCTTAGAAGTCCTTCACATGGATCTCTTTGGACATGTCAGCACAGCGACCCTAGGAGGAAAAGTTTTTAGGTATGTAATTGTTAATTATTTAAGGTTTACTTAGTTTAGATTCCTATTTCATAAAAATGACTTATTCGAGGAGTTTAGATCTTTTTTCACTTGGATTCAAAGGAAACTAGGTTGTAAAATCTTAACTATTCATGGTGACCATGGTGGAGAATTTGAGAATGAAAATTTTGAATCTTTTATAAGGAGCAAGGGATAGATCACAACTTTTCAGCTCCTAGGACCCCTCAGTAGAATGGGGTAGCTAAAAGTAAGAATATGACCCTAGTATAAGCTGCTAGAGCTATGTTAGCTAAATACTCACTTCCTAAATACTTCTAGGCAGAAGTGGTGAATACAGCCTATTATATTCTTAATAGGGCTAATGTTAGATTCAAGCTGAACAAGACAACCTATGAAATTCTTAAGGGTAGGACACCCAACCTCTCACACCTTCATACCTTTGGATGTAAAGTGTTTATTCTGAATAATGAGAAGTCTCAATTAGAAAAGTTTGACCCAAAATCTTATGAAGGAGTGTTCCTAAGTTACTCAAATGTTAAAAAATCTTATAGAATCTTCAATAAAAAGATACTAGTAGTAAAGGAGACCACTCATGTTGTTTTTGATGAATCTAATCATTCTGGAGGGTCTAGGGTGGAAGAAGAAGTAGTAGAAGTCACCCAAGGAGTAGAATCTATAAATTTGGAGGAAAGGGTTGAATCTGAAAACACATTGCCTAGAGAATGGAGATATTCTTCAAGTCATCCTAAAGAACTAATCGTAAGAGACTCTTCTGAAGGTATTAGAACTAGGCATGGACTTAGAAAAAAAGTAAACCACTCCGTATTCATCTCAATGACTGAACCCACCAATATAAATTAAGCCTTATCTAATGAATTCAAGATCCTAGCCATGCAAGAAGAGTTAAATCAATTTATAAGAAATGATGTTTGGGAGCTAGTTGAAAGACCTAAGGACCAGAGTGTGGTTGGAACTAAATGGGTTTTTAAAAAATATATGAATGATTCTAGAGTAGTGGTGAGAAATAAAGCAAGATTAGTGGCTAAGTTGTATAAGCATATAGAAGGAATCAACTTTGAGGAGACCTTTGCCCCTATAGCTAGATTAGAAGCCATTAGAGTGCTACTAGCCTTTACCTGCTTTAAGGGATTCAAATTGTACCAAATGGGTGTCAAAAGTGCCTTTTTGAATGTGGTAATAAAAGAAGATGTGTATGTTGAATAACCCCCATGCTTTAAAAACTCATAATTTCTTAATCATGTGTTCAAATTAAAAAAGATATTATATGAATTAAAATAAGCACCCAATATGTGGTATAAAAGACTAAGCACATTCCTACTAGAAAAA
Source organism: Dendrobium chrysotoxum (assembly GCA_019925795.1). Classification (NCBI taxonomy): domain Eukaryota; kingdom Viridiplantae; phylum Streptophyta; class Magnoliopsida; order Asparagales; family Orchidaceae; genus Dendrobium; species Dendrobium chrysotoxum. The sequence continues at coordinate 30,596,291 of CM034306.1, read as the reverse complement.
ACCTTTGTTAAGGGGAGCGTAGACACCATGCTGTTTTTAAAACAGGTAGGAGATGAACTACTAATTATCCAAATTTATGTTGATATTCTATTTGGATATTCTGATAAAAAACTATGTGATGATTATTTCAAATATAATGAGTAATGAGTTTGAAATGAATATGATGGGAGAACTGACCAACTTTCTTAGATTTAATATAAGGCAGAAGGATGATGGAACTTTTCTTAGTCAATCAAAATACATTAAGGACATCCTTAAGAAATATGAAATGGATAAAGACAAGCTAATCAATACTCTCATGAGTTCCACTGTTCAATTAGGTAAGGATTCAAATGAAAAATCTATTGATCAAAAGCAATATAGAGGAATAATTGGATCACTTCCATACTTGACTGTTAGCAGACTTGATATTATCTTCAGTGTATATCTTTGTACTAGATTTTAGGCTAATTCAAAAGAGTCTCACTTAACTATTGTTAAGAGAATCCTTAGATATGTCTTAGGAACCCATGACTTAGGAATCTGGTATCCTAGGCATAACTCCTCCTTTGAAATCATAGGATATTCTGATTCAGATTCTGTAGGTTGTTAAGTTGATAGAAAAAGTACTTATGGAACATGTCAATTCATAAAACAGTCCTTAGTTTCTTGGTATAGTAGAAAATAGAACTCAGTTGCCCTATCCACTACTGAAGTTGAGTACATAGCCTTAGGAAGTTGTGTGGCCCAAGTCCTTTGGTTAAAGCAATAAATTCTACATTTACCTGTAGGTACAATTTCAATCATATGAAATAATACTAGTGCCATATGTATTTGAAGGAATCCAATCCAACACTCCAGGACCAAACACATTGACATAAGACACCACTTTATTAGGGACCATGTTATTAAAGGAATCATAGAGCTACACCATGTAGCCACTAAAAACCAACTTGCTGATATCTTTACAAAATCACTGGCCTTTAAAAATTTCAGCTTCTTAAGAACTAGATTAGTTGTAATAGATATTCATACTTAAAATTGATACTTTCTATTTATATTCATTTAATTTATTTTGTTTTATTTGTATGTCTATTTCCTTGTATATATTGATGTTTTATATTTTTAACTTTCTATTATTTTTCATTTAGTGTTTCGTTCTATTTGTATGTCTATTTCTTTGTATGTGTTTTTATTTTATGTTTTTAATTTTTTTTATTTTTCCTTCAGTATTTTAAGGGAATCGGATCAATGCTCACTTCTGACATTGAATTCTCTAATGATATTTTTGCCTTGTATTTCATTTTAGAAATTAGTAAGTAGTGTTTGACTCCTCTAAAAATAGTAAAAGAAAGAAAATTTAATGATTACCACTATTCCTCTAACTCCTTTAGTGGTGTATTTTCTTTTTAAAATAAAAATCTATTTTAAATTAAAAGTTGGACTTTGAAATAGTGATCTATTTTTTCTTCCTACAGTAATCTATCTCATATGAATAATGTTCCAAGTCAATGAATAACTTTCAAGTTTTCTTAATCAGGTTGTTGGAATTATCATATGGATATGAATCTATTTTGTGGTTTACTCTTTCTTATATTAGAGAGTGAGTTTTTCTCCTCTTATATCTAGAAGATAATCTCACAGCTAAAAGTCTTTAAAGGTTTTGAAAGGAAGGAAGCTCGCAAAAATGACAAGAGGTGCAAGATGAGCCCAAAACTAAAAAGATGCGCAATGACCACCAAATAATTACAAGATACACAAAGTGTATAAAAAATCTAAAGATGCAGAAAGTGTGCCAAATATTTGAAAAAGTGGCACAAACTGAGCCCACAAAAAAAATAAGCTTCCTTCTCTTTTAAATCTTTAAATCTTAAAAGAATTCATGCGCCACTTACTTGGAGCAACCTTTGTGAATCCCCTCATAAACTTCCCTCACAAGATCCTCTCTCTCTCTCCCAAACTTTTCCTCTACTCTAAGCTCTCTTGGGTTAGCAAAACAACAAAAGATTTGCTTAGTAGCAATTAGGAGAGCTTTAATAGGAGGCTCCAAAAATAGCCCTAATTTATAATTTGGCAGCAAAGATCATCCAGAATTATTCAATCATCATCTTATATGATTAGTACAAAATAACCCTTTCAGCCAGTATGATCAGCTTTTCCCTATACGATCAGTTCAAGTATTTGAAGGAATCGTCTAGTACTATATATTTATCATCTTATACGATTAGTTCACTAGTGACTATTGATCTTCCAGTATAAAGGATGGTGATTAATTATCATCCCATGCAGAGCTCTGATCATCCTGTATAATGTAGGGGTATCATCCAGGATGATTAGTTGAAAAGTTAATGCTTTTGTCCTATATAATATGTGGCGATTACTTATAATACAATACAGAGCTCTGATCATCTACGATGATGGTTTCCAATCATCCTGTATGATGGGATAGAGCAATTTAACCCTAATTAAGGGTTTATTTTAGGCATGATTGTGATGGATTATCCAGGATGATATGTATCATCCTGTATAATTAGAATAAAATTTGAATTATGAGATCATGCCTAAATTATGATTGGCAGTTGTTTGTTACAATTTGTATTGATCGTCCTATAATATCAAAATCTTCCAAGACAATTGGTTAAGCTAACAAATAAATAGGGATGCCTTAATCAGGGTTTTTATTTTTAACTAATCATCAAGGATTATTTAGAATCATCCTGTACAATATGATCAAAAACCATAAAGCTATATAACTCACAAAAATTTTCTCTTGAGTGTGTGTGTGCAATGTTACTTAGCTTCAGGATCGATCACAGTATATTTGACTCAAGAAAAGGTAAAAGATGTATTGTAATAGAAATTATAGACTAACTCAATCCTAGTCTGCCTGATTTTGAGCTGATTGATGTTCTAAGTAAACCTGTAGACCTGAGAGGTTAGTAAGCAAGGTAAATAAAAGTAGATATCCAATAATAGCAGAAGTAAAGAAACATTAATGTTTGTTGTCATCAAAATCACTAAACTTGGGCCCAGATTTACAATAATCTCTCCCTTTTTTATGATGGCAAACACTGCTGTAAAAAGTTTCAAAGCCAGGAGTATTTTTTATTTTTGTTCTATTTCTTTTTTTTTTTCTTATGAGACAAGAAAGAAGAATAGAAATATAACAAAAACACATTTCACTAAAACACAAGCAAATGATAAATTAGGCAACAATCTAAGCAACCAGCATATTACTCCTCCTTTTGACATCATAAAAAGGGAAAGAAAGAAAAACACTAAAATAGAAGAAAGTATAATAACAAAGCAAAATAAAAAATATGATAACCAACAATCATAAAAAAAAAGTAAAGTTTTTTTTAACTCGATCAGCTCTAGTAAATGATAATTTTTACCTCAAATTTAAATTTAAAAACTTGAAAGAAATGCATCGACAATGCTGATATCCATAAAAAGTTAGAAAATTGATTTTTATAAATCCTACCTCCGACACCTTACAAGTTCAAATTCCTTTTAAAAAAAAAATCTAATTTAGAAGAAAAGAAATTAGATAAGAAAAAGTGATCATTTCAAGCTTCGTTCCAAAAAAATACCTGATAAAGTAGTATTGCAAAGTAAAGAACCAGAAATCATGAACTTTAATCTTAAGTATTTTAATATATTAAGTGGCACAAAGATTTTTCTATGATATTTAAAGATTTGAAAGAGAAAAAATCTTATTTTTTTGTGGGCTCATTTTGTGCCTCTTTTTCAGTTTATTTGGTGCACTTTACTAATGTTTTAATTTTTGATACACTTTGTGTATCTTATAATTAATTGGAAAATATTGCGCATCATCTTAGTGTTGGGTTCATTTTGTGCCTCTTTTTCAGTTGATTGACGCATTTTGTGCATCTTTTGCGAGCTTCCTTTCTTTCAAAACCATTAAAAGACTCTTAGTTGTGAGATTATCTTCTAGATATAAGAGAAAAAAATTCACTCTCTTAAATAAGTAAAGTAAATCACAAAACATAATCATTCTCATATAATAAATACAACCACTTGATTAAGAAAATACGAAAGTGATTTAATGATTTGGAATACTACTCATATGAGATAGATTACTGTAGGAAAATAAAAGAGATCTCTATTTCAAAGTCTAGCCTTTTAATTTTGAAAAATATCTTGATTCAAAAAGAAAAATATACCATTAAAGGAGTTAGACAAAGAGAAACAATCATCAAAGTTTCTTCCTTTAACTGATATAGAGGAGTTAATCAATGCTAACAAGCTTTTAAATAAAAATAAGGCAAAAATCTCATTTAGAAAGCAAGTTCATCAGCAGAAGTGAGCAGTGATCTAATTTTAAAACTAAAAACAATCAACAAGAAATCAAAAACATAAAGTAAAAAATTTAAAAAAGGAGATCAATAGACAAATAAAGCCTAGCAAGAAAGACACACACAACAAAACTTACAAGAAAGAAATAAATAGATAAACAAAAAAAATAAGAAAAATAAAAATATAAATAGAAAGTATCATTTTCAAGCATGAATATCTAACACACCCAGTCTTATTCTTAAGGTGCTAAAGGTTTCAAAGGACACTGGTTTTGTGAAGATATCAGCCAGTTGGTTTTCAGTGCCTACATGGTTTAGCTCTATGTCTCCTTTGGTAACATGGTCCTTAATGAAGTGGTGCCTTATGTCAATGTGTTTGGTCCTGGAGTGTTGAAATGGACTCTTTGAAATGTAGATGGTACTAGTGTTATCACATAAAGCTAGAATTATGACTACAAGGAGTCCTAAATCTTGAATTTGTTGTTTCAACTAAAGGACCTGAGCCACATAACTTCTTAAGGCAATATATTCAGCTTTAGCAGTGGATAGGGCAACTGAATTCTATTTTCTATTGGATTAAAAGGCTAGGGATTATCCTATGAATTGGCTTATCCCAGAGGTACTCTTTCTATCAACTCGACATCCTGCAAAATCAGAATCAACATATTCTATGATTTCAAAGGAGGTGTTGTGCCTAGGATACCAGATTCCTAAGTTTTGGGCCCCTAAGATATATCTAAAAATTCTCTTAATAGTAGTCAGGTGGGACTCCTTTGGATCAGCTTGAAATCTAACACAAAGATAAACACTAAACATAATATAAGGTCTGCTAGTAGACAGGTAAAGAAGTGATCAAATTATTCCTCTGTACTTTTTTTGATCAATAGATTTTTCATTTGAATCCTTATCTAACTGGACACTGGAACTCATGGGAGTGTTGATTGGCTTAGCTTTATCCATTTCATACTTCTTAAGGATGTCCTAATTGTATTTTGATTGATTCAAAAAAGTTTCATCATCTATTTACTTTATGCTAAATCCTAGAAAGTAAGTCAGTTCTCCCACCATACTCATCTCAATTTCCTTAATCATTAATTTAATAAAATCATCACATAAATTTTATCAGAAGATCCAAAAAGTATATCATCAATATTGATCTGGATAATGAGTAATTTATCTCCTACTTCCTCAGAAAAAGGGTGGTGTTTACGCTTCCCTTAACAAACTCTCTTTCTAGTAGGAATGTACTAAGCCTCTCACACCATATCCTTGGTGCCTATTTTAATCCATACAAAATCTTTTTAATTTGAAAATAAAATTTAGACATTAAGAATTCTCAAAGCCTAGGGGTTGCTATACAAACACATCTTCTTTTATCACCCCATTTAAAAAGGCACTCTTGACATCCATTTGGAAAAGCTTAAATCCCTTATAACAAGCAAAGACTAGTAGCACTCTAATGGCTTCTAATCGGGTTACAGGGGCAAAAGTTTCCTTAAAATCAATACCTTCTATTTATTTATAACCCTTATCCACTAATCTCACCTTATTCCTAACCACTACACCAGAATCATTCATTTTATTCTTAAAGACCCATTTGGTTCTAACTACACTCTAGTCCTTAGGTCTTTATACTAGCTCCAAGATAATATTCCTAATAAATTAGTTTAGTTCATCTTACATGGCTAGGATCTAGAATTCATCAGAAAGGGCTTGATTGATGTTGGTGGGTTCAGTTATTAAAATATAGGCAGAGTGGTTTACTTCTTTTCTAAGTCAATACATAGTTCTAACACCTTCAGATGGGTCTCCTAAGATCAATTTTTTAGGATGACTTGAAGAATATCTCCATTCTCTAGGCAGTATAACTTCAGGTTTTACCCTTTCCTCTAGATTTGTATATTCTAATCTTTGTGTGACTTCTACAACCTCTTCTTCTTCTTCCACCCTAAACCCTCTAGAATTATCAGATCCATCAAACACAATATGAGTGGACTCCTCGACAACTAGTGTTCTTTTGTTGATGAATCTATAAGATTTCCCAACGCTTGAGTAACCTAGGAACACTCCTTCATCAGATTTTGGGTTAAACTTTCCTAGTTGAGGCTTCCCATTATTCAGAATGAATACTTTACATCCAAAGACATGAAGATGAGAGAGGTTGGGTATCCTACCCTTAAGAATTTTATAGGATGTTTTGTTTAGCTTAGATCTAAGATTTACGCTATTCAGAATATAGCAGGCTGTATTCATCGCTTTTGGCCAGAAGTATTTAGAAAGTGAATATTCAGCTAACATGGCCCTAGCGGCTTCTACCAAGGTATTATTCTTTCTTTTAACTATCCCATTCTACTGAGGGGTCCTAGGAGAGGAAAAATTATGATCTATTTCTTGCTCCTTATAGTAGGTTTCAAATTTCTCATTTATAAACTCTCAACCATGATCACTATGAATAATCATAATTTCAAAATGTAATATCCTCTAAAACCAAGTGGAGAAAGATTTAAATTCCTCAAATAATTCATATTTATGAGATAGGAATCTTACCCAGGTGAATCTCGAATAATCATAAACAATCACATACCCAAAGACTTTCCCTCCTAGGCTTAAAGTGCCGACAAGTCCAAAGAGATCCATGTGAAGGACTTCTAAGGATTTGCTAGTGTTAATATCTTTAATTGAGTGTAAGGAGGATTTGACTTGCTTCCCTAACTGACAGGCATCACACAGTTGGTCCTTAATGAACTCTAGTTTGGGGACACCTCTCACTAAGTCTTTGTAGGTGATCTTCCTAAGGCTTTTCATGCTTGCATGACACAATCTCTTATGCTATAGCCATGATTCATCAGTAATTAATTTTAAGCAAATAGCAATATCATCTTTAAATTAATTTAGATTCAGTATTTAAACATTATTAATCCTTTTTCCATACAAAATTATTTTATCATTTAAGCTTATAATGTAGCAAGTTGACAAAAATTTTATGTTGAAGCCTTTATCATAGAGCTGATTGATGCTGAGCAGATTGTGTTTCAGTCCTTCTTCAAGAAAAATATTATCAATGATAAAATTTTTTGAATCACCAATTATACCTGATCCCACCACTCTCTTGGTGGTGTTGTCTCCGAGAGTTACCTTGCCTCCTGCCATAGCCTCCAGTGAATTGAATTAATTTCATCTCTAGTCATATGCCTTAAACATCCGCTGTCCAGGTACCACATGCTCTCATGAGGCCTTTTGTGAGAGCACTCCTACAATATTATTAGATGACTGATTTGGGAACCCAAATAGGTTTGGGTCCCATCTTACAAAAAGAGGAGTGAGATGCATGCATGTTATGCTATAAATTTTGTAATTTTAGTCTCCACACCAAATATGTTCTACGGTGAATGGTGTAAGTATGGGATATATGTCCTAGTATGCCACAAAAAAAACATATAACACTAGGAAAAGGGTTTACTAATGTATGTGGGTTTTGGTGCCTCTTCCTAGGTTTGAATGATGCATGTTATATTGATGTTTTATAAAACCCAACAAGTAAAGGCAGTGTTTTAGTTTGCTCTAATGCAATGAACTTTTCTCTTAGAAACTCATTTGCCTTTTCATAGCTTGCCACTTATTATTTCAATGTATACTCACTACTATCTAAATCACACACAATAGTGTCTAGTTCTTTGAAAGCCTTTTTCTAAATCAACATGTGATGTTTTCAAGGAATCATGCTCAATAGTTAAATCAAGGTAATTTTTGTTTAAAGAATTAAATTCATCTAGTAAAGCTATGTAATTACTATCTAGAGTGGATTAATCTTTCATTAGAATTTCATGCTTTTTTTATAGATTTAAAAATTCAACTTTCATGCCAACATGTGCTTTCTTGAGCTTCCTATATGAAGAATGAATTCTTTCAGAAACTTTAAATAATTGATCATATGTGAGCTCATATACCTCATCTTGATAAGAGTGATCAATATGATCATCAGCCATTAAACATAGGTTTATTACCTTCTCTTTAGCTTTAATTTCAGAGGAGTTAGATGTTGAGTCTTCCCGAAATGCCTTTTGGATCCTTTTTTTGTCCTTTTTGAACTTAGGTTTCTCCTCATCCTTCTCCTTACTTGGGTGAACTTTCAGAGTTGGGCAATCAGACTTCAGATGCCCTGGCCTCCTACATTCAAAATAAATAACATCAGATGAAGCTTTGGAATTCTTATTATTCTTACCTTTATTCAACTTCTGATAATATTTTTGTTTTTTATAAGAAGCTTTTAAATTGCCTTATTATTAAATTAATGTCATCATCATCAGAACAAGAAGAGTCAGAGTCAGAATCATTAGCTTTCAAGGCTACAGTTTTCTCTTTCTTCTTTTCACCTACATCAAGCTGTCTTTGGTTCACCCCTTTCTCATAAGCAATTAGCTATCCAAGTAAGTTATCAGTTATATAGTATTCAGATCCTTGGATTCAATAATGTCAGTAATTTTTACATCAAAGGAAGAAGGAAAATATCGTAAAATCTTATTTGCTATTTCATAATTCGTAAGATCTCTCCCTATGGCATGTAAAGAAGTAATAATCTATGTAAATCTAGTATACATTTTAGAATTTGATTAGCTAGGTTTCATGCAAAAAAGTTCATAATCATGCAAAAGAATATTCAGCCTAAATTATTTCACTTCGTTTATACCTTCATAATTTATCTCAAATTTCCTTACAAGTTGAATAGGTGGAGACATGTATATAATCTTCAGATTTTAAGGCACAAAAAAATAGTTTAAATATTTAGCATTCAGTTGTGCAAGATCTCTATAATCAGTTATCCATTTAGGAAAAAAAGATTTCAATTTAACACCATTGACTAATCTATAAGGTGCAGAATATCTTTCTTTGACAAGCATTCACATGCGATAATCAATAGATTGTAAGAAGGTGGACATACAGGTTTTCTAAAATTAAAAGGTATATTATCAAATAGAGGAGGTCGAGTAATATAATAGCCTTTCGCAGTACTACGATTTACAAAGTTTGCCATGGATCAAAATTCAAAAGTTTTCTAAAACCTAATTTTATGAATCCCACTATGATACCACTTAAAAGTTTGTGAAGGGTGTTAAACCCTATAGAACTAGCCCGAGGCTAGTATTTTAAAAATTCTTTAACCAAAAAGAAAGATCTTTTTGAATATTTTAAACACAAATAATTTAAGCAGAAGCAGATAACCAAATACAAAGATTTCAACATAGATCAGATCATAAAAATAAGTAAAAATAAATGTGAAAAGATAAGTAGAAAGAATACAATAGATTTATAGTGGTTCGGTCAAATCTGACCTACGTCAACTCCCCAGAACCTCCCATTCCAGGAATTACACTAATCAGTTAGCGTCTCTCCTTTTGCCCCCACAACAAGGTGGAGAAGCTCTTACAAAATCTTTCCACCGACCTGGTGAGCCAGAGAACCTTGAATCATTTTTCACCCTCCTAGTGAAGTAGAGAACCCAGAATCCTTTTACTCCCCCCTGGAGTAGGCAAATAACCTAACAATCCTTTTACACCCTCCTAGGGTAGGCAGAGAACCTAAATCTGATGCTAATGATCATCTCCCCAGAGCCACCAAGGTGTTGCAAACCTGGATTTAAGGATTATAATTTTGATGATAACAAACATTTTTGTGTTCTATTTTGATTGGCTAACATTTCAGGTATAAAAAATTAAATGTAATTCAAGCCAACTCAAGATCGGGTTCGTATGTGTTTAAATATAATTTTTCTCTTTCTTGAGTTAAATATAATGTAATTGATGCCCTAGCTAAGTAACATTGCACACATACACTTAGGGGGAGAGTTTTAGTCAGTTAGAGTTTCTATTTCAAATTTTGTTCATATCATCCTGGAAAATATTCATATCATCCTGAATGATATTCATATTATCCTATACGATCAAGAGAAAATAGAAAACCTAATTAGGGAGAACATATTAAGTCGGTTTGATTAAGTAGATCGTCTTGGATGATATACCCATCGTACAGGATGATAGGCTCAAATCAAAAATTCTCAGCTGCTAGATCAAGTTAGGCAAGTTTTTATTTTTAGAGATTTGGTCTGATCATCCCGGATGATACATGTATCATCCTGGACTATCCTTTACAATCATACCTAAATTAGTCTGGTGATTAAGAAAAGTAATTAATATTTGATTAATACGATCATATCATCCTGGATGATCGCCATATTGTCCATGATGATACATGAAAAATCTTGACCGTGGAGAGCACTTCACTTGGACGATCCGAGAAATATACTGGGCGATATTCTCGATTTTGAACTAATTATACGAGATGATTGAGATATCGTCCCGGACGATCAAGTCATTTTGAGATTGTCCAGCATGTTTTAGCTGTACGACCTGAGCTGTGTGCAGGACGATATTATCATTTTCGAACTAATCGTATGAGACGATATTGATATCATCCTGGACGATCAAGTCATTTTGAGATTGTCCAGCATAAGTTGCCCTAGACGACCCGAGCTATCTTTTGGATGAAATTCCTAATTTACACTAATCGTCCCGGATGATCACAGAATTGTACGGGACAATCTAAAAAAATTTTGTCTACTAATCGTCTAGAGAAACTATATCATCCAGGCTGATACATGTGATTTTGTACTAATTGTATATAACGATCGACCGATCATCCTGGATGATCTTTGACGACTAGTTGAGATTTAGGATAATTTTTTATCCCTCTTATTTAAGATCTTTTTCTTTCAATAAGAAAAATCTTTTGCCACCTTTCTTTTTAGAGAGAACCTTAAGAGAGAGAGAGAGAGAGAGAGAGAGAGAGCTTGGGAGAGAGAGAGGATCTTGTGAGGGGGCGTTTGTGAGGGATTCAGAAAGGTTGCTCCAAGCAAGGATCTAAGTCATCTTCTCCGGTCATTATCTCTTGTCTTGTTGGTGTCTCTGTCGGAGGATCATCCGCAAGAAGATGTAGGTTCTCTACCTGCTTTTGGAGGAAGCAAAAGGATTCCAGGTTCTTTGCCTGCTTTAGGAGGAAGTGAAAGGAGTATAGGTTCTCTGCCTTCTTTAGGAGGAAGCGAAAGGAGTCCAGGTTCTCTACCTCATTGGGTTGGTGGAAAGGAGTTTTCGTACATGCTTCTCCACCTTACTGTGGAAGTAGAAGGAGAGTCACTTAATGTTAGTATAATACTCGGAGGGGAGGCTCCGTGGAGTGGACGTAGGTCAAGTTGATCGGACCACTCTAAAATCTGGTGTATTCTTTTTTATTATGTTTTATATTTATTTTTCTGATGATGATTGTGTGGTTGTGATTATTATTCTATTATTATTGAACATCTGCATATCATCATGAAATTTAAATTATTTTAAAACCTTCAAAAAGATTTTTCTAAATCATTATTGCTCATGAATTTTTAAAATAACTGACTCACCTCCCTCTTGTTAGCCTCGAGACTAGTTCACATGAGCTTAACATCCCTAACGAACTTTCAAGTGCTATCAGAGTGGGATTCATAAAATCTAGTTTTGAAAAACTTTTTAATTTGTGAGCAACAATGGCAATCATAATACTGCTGAAGTTTATTCAATTACATGACCACCGTTGTTTGATAACATATCTTTTGATTTTTAGAAAACTCACATGTCCACCTTCTTATAATCTATAGATTATCACATGTGGATGCTTGTTAAAGATGGTTATGAAGCACCGTTTAGACTTATTAATAGCGTTAAAACTGAACTTCCTTTTACTGAATGGACATTTGATGATCGTGATTTAGCACAACTGAATGTAAAATGCTTAAACTATTTTTTCTATGCACTGAAATCTGAGGATTACATACGTGTCTCTACTTGCACTACTGGTAAAAAAATTTAGGATAGATTATGCATTTCTTATGAAGGTACATCTGAGGATAAGGAATCTAGATTGAACATCTTACTTCACGAATACAAACTTTTTCATATAAAACCTACTGAATCAATTTCTAAAATGTATACTATGTTCACTCAAATTGTCACCTCCCTGTAGGCCTTAAGAAGAGAGCTTACTAATTATGAGAAAGTTAACAAAATTCTGAGATGTTTGCCTTCTTCTTATGATGTCAAGATAACCGCAATTACTGAATCTAAAGATTTAAACACTTATTATATTGATAACTTACTTGGGTCACTCATTGCTTACGAGCAAGGAGTGAACCAACGACAAATTGATGTAGGTGAGAAGAAGAAGGAGAAAATTGTGGCATTAAAGGCCAACAATACTAACACTGATTCTTCCGAGTCTGATAATGATGATGTTATCTTAATCACTAAGAAACTTAAAATCTTTCTAAGGAAGAAATACAAGAACTTTCAGAAGTGGAACAAAGGTAAGAGTAGCAGAAATCTTAAAGGTTCATCTGATACTGTTTGTTTTGAATGCAGGAAGCTTAGACATATAAAGGTTGATTATCCTACACTTAAGGCTCACCCAAGCAAGGAGAAGGGTGAGGAGAAACCCAAGTTCAGAAAGGACAAGAAGAAGATTCAAAAAGCTTTCTGGGCGGATTCAGCATCCGACTCCTCTAAGACTAAAGCTAAAGAGGAGACTACAAACTTGTGTTTGATGGCAGATGATCATCCTGGTCAGTCTAACCAACAAGAGGTATGTGAGCTAACCTACAATCAATTACTTGAAGTTTCTGAAAAAATCCATTCATCATATAGAAAACTTAAGAAAATACATGCTAGCCTGAAATTAGAATTCTTAAACTTGGAAAAAGAGCATGAAATTTTGATTAAAGATCATTCTACGCTTGATAGCAATCACATGTCATTACTTGATGAATTTAATGAGTTGAATAAAAAGCATTCTAATTTGATTATTGAGCATGATTCATTAAAAGCATCACATTTTAAATTAGAAACTATATTTAAGGAATTAGAAACTCATGCATCTGATTTAGATAGTAGTGAGCATTATTTGAAATTTAAAATTATAAGTCTCAAGAAAAAAAATGAATTTCTAAGTGAAAATTAGTGCATATAAGAAAAATAAAACACCTTCTACTTTTGCACAATTTTATGCAGCTCCACCTTTTGAAGAATCTCATTCAAAATCATCAAAGCATGTTTCATTCAAACCTAGGAAGAGGCACTATCACCCACATAGATTAGTTAACCGTTTTCCTGGCGTTTGATGTTTTTCTTATGGCATGTTAGGACATATCTCTCACACTTGTACTGTTCGCCGTAGTACACATTGGGTGTGGATACCCAAATTGCATGCTTCACAGCACAGCACATAAGCATTGCACTCTTCTTTTCATAAGAAGGAACCCAAACTTATTTGGGTTCCTAAATCTAACGTTTGATGATTTTGTAGGGTTACTCTCACATAAGATCTCGTGAGAGTATGTGGTACCTCGACAGTGGATGTTCAAGACATATGATTGGAGGTGGAAATTAATTCATTTTGCTGAAAGCTAGGGCTGGAAGCAAGGTCAATCTTAGAGACAATACCGCCAGGAAAGTGGTAGGTACAGGTATAATCAGAAACTCCATGAACCTTTTGATTGAAAATATTTTACTTGTAGATGGATTGAAGCACAACCTGCTTAGCATCAGTCAGCTCTGCGACAAAGGGTTCAGCATAAAGTTTTTGGCAAATACTTTCATTATAAGCTTAAATAATAATACTATTTTGTAGGGCAAGAAGATCAACAATATCTATATGCTTGATTTAAATAATATTAAATGTGCTGCTTCATTTTGCTTAAAAATTATTACTAATGAGTCTTGGTTGTGACATAGGAGATTATGTTATACCAGTACAAAAATCCTTAGAAGAGTCACCCAAAAGGACTTAGTTAGAGGTATCCCCAAGCTTAAGTTCACTAGGGATCACCTGTGTGATGCCTATCAATTAAAAAAGTAAGTCCAATCCTCTTTCCATACCATTAAGAACATCAGCACCTCTAGACTTTTAGAAGTCCTTCACGTGGATCTCTTTGGACCCATTAGCACTGCCAGCTTAGGGGGGAAAGTCTATGGATTTGTGATTATTGATGATTACTTAAGATTCACTTGGATTAGATTTCTGTCACATAAATCTGAGTCATTTGATGAATTTAAATCTTTCTCCACTTGGATTCAGAAGAAGTTAAGTTGTGAGATCTTGACTATTCATAGTGATCCTGATGGAGAGTTTAAAAATATGAGATTTGGAACATTCTATGAGGAGCAAGGGATTAGCCACAACTTTTCATCTCCTAGGACCCCTCAGCAGAACAGGGTAGCTGAAAGGAAGAATAGGACCTTAGTGGAAGCCGCTAGAGCCATGCTTACTGAGTATTCACTTCCAAAATACTTTTGGGCTGAAGCAGTGAACACTGCCTGTTATGTATTGAATTGGGTGAATGTTAAATCCAATATGAATAAGACACCTTATGAGATATTTAAGGGTAGATCTCCAAACCTGTCCCACCTTCATGTCTTTGGCTGTAAAGTTTTCATTCTGAATAATGGGAAATCATTCTTAGGAAAATTTGACCCCAAATCTAATGAAGGAGTATTATTAAACTATTCCAATGTGGGGAAATCCTTTAGGGTGTTTAATAAGAGGACTTTGGTGGTGGAGGAGACAACTCATGTGGTGTTTAATGAATCTGAACCTAAGGAGACTAGAGTTGAGGAAGAAGAAGATGTAGGAGAGATTACCCAAGGAGTTGAAAATATAAATTTGGAGCAAAGGGTAGAACCTCAAAACACTTTGCCTAGAGATTGGAGATGTTCTTCGAGTCATCCTAAAGAACTAATCTTAGGAGACCCTTCTGAAGGTGTTAGAACTAGGCATGGACTTAGGAAGGAAGTAAACCATTCTGCCTTTATCTCAATGACTGAACCCAACAACATCAATCAAGCCCTTACTGATGAATTTTGGATCTTAGCTATGCAAGAGGAATTGAACCAATTTGTAAGGAATGATGTTTGAGAGTTAGTAGAAAGACCTAAGAATCAAAGTATTATGGGAACTAAATGGGTCTTTAAGAATAAGATGAATGATTCTGGTATGGTGGTTAGGAATAAGGTAAGATTGGTGGCTAAGGGGTACAACCAAATAGAAGGAAATAATTTTAAGGAAACTTTTGCCCCTGTAGCTAGATTGGAAGCCATTAGAGTGCTACTAGCCTTTGCCTATTATAAGGGATTTAAGCTTTTTCAAATGGATGTCAAGAGTGCCTTTTTGAATGGGGTAATAAAGGAGGATGTCATTGTAGAGCAACCCCCAAGCTTTGAGAGTTCCTAATATCCTAATCATGTTTACAAATTAAAAAATGTCTTATATGGATTGAAATAGGTACCCTGAGCTTGGTATGAGAGTCTTAGCACATTTCTATTAGAAAGATAGTTTGTTAAGGTGAGCATAGACACCACCCTTTTTTTGAGGAATATAAGAGATGATTTACTTATTGTACAGATCTATATTGATGATATACTTTTTGGATCTTCTGATAAAAACTTATGTGATGATTTTTCTAAAGTAATGAGTAAGGAGTTTGAGATGAGTATGATGGGAGAATTATCCTACTTTTTGGGATTTAGCATATGGCAGATGGATGATGGAACCTTTCTGAATCAATCAAAATACAATAAGGATATTTTGAAGAAATATGAAATGGACTAAACCAAGCCAATCAACACTCCCATGAGTTCATCTGTTCAGTTAGATAATGATTCAAATAAAAAATCTATTGATCAGAATAAGTATAGAGGAATTATAGCATCACTACTTTACCTGACTGCTAGCCAACTTGATATCATATTTAGTGTTTTTCTATGTGCTAGGATTCAAATTGATCCTAAAGAGTCCCACCTGACTGCTGTTAAGAGAATTCTTAGATATCTGTTAAGGACCCCAAACTTAGGAATATGGTATCCTAGGCACAACACTTCCTTTGAGATTATTGGATATTCTGATTCTGATATTACAGGATGTAGGGTGCATAGAAAAAGCACGTCTGGAACTTACCAATTCATAAGACAGCCTTTAGTCTCTTGGTTTAGTAGGAAATAGAACTCAGTTGCACTCTTCACTGCTGAAGTTGAGTACATTGCCTTAGGAAGTTATGTGGCCCAAGTCCTTTAATTGAAGCAACAAATTCTAGATTTAGGATTACCTGTTGGCATAATTTCAGTTCTATGTGATAACACCAATGCCATCTATATTTCTAGGAATCCAATCCAATATTCTAGAACCAAACACATTGATATAAGGCATCACTTCATTAGGGACCATGTTACAAGAGGGGACATTGAGCTACACCATGTAGCAACTGAAAATCAACTGGCTGACATCTTTACTAAATCACTGGCCTTTAACTCATTCAGTATTTTAAGGAGGAGATTGGGTGTGATTGACATAAATGTATGAATCTGATGATTGCTGATTTTTAAATTTTCTGGTTTTGATTTTTTTTATTTAGTTTATGTTTGATTTGATTATCTGTTTCCTGTTTGTTTTTATTCTCTGCTGATTTTCTTTTTGTTGTTGTTATTTTCCTGATTTGAGTATTTATTTTGATGTGATTTTTTACCTGTTCTTGCTTTACTACTTTTCTTATAAATTAGATCACTGCTCACTACTACTAATAAACTAGATTTTTGGCTGAGAGTTTTGCCTTGTTTTTATTTGGAAGCTTATAAATAGTGATTGACTCCTCTGAATCTATTAAAGGGAAGAAACGTTGATGATTGTTTCTCTTCCTCTAACTCCTTTAATGGTGTATTATTTCTTTTGGATGAAAATCTTCTTCAAAATTAAAAAGTTAGTTTTTGAAATAGAGATTTATTTTATCTTCCTACAGTAATCTACCACATATGAATAGTATTTTCAAAGTTTTGGATCATTATTATATTTTTCTTAATCCGGTGATTGCACTTATCATATGATGTATGGTTTTTATTCTGTGAATTACTCCTTATTATAGAGAGTGACTTTTGTCCTCTCCTATGTCTAGAAGGTAATTTCACAACTGAGATTCTTTAACGATTATGAAAAGAAGCAAGCTTATAAAAGATGCACAAAGAGTGCCAAAAAAAGGCAAAATAAGCTCAAAGCTGAAAAGATGCGTAATGTCGCCAAATTGGGAAGATACACAAAGTGTATCAAAAATCAAAAGATATGCAAAGTGCGCAAAATAAATTAAAAAAGAGGCACAAAATGAGACCACAAAGAAACAAGCTTGCTTCCCTTTCAGATCTTTAAATATCTTAGAAAAATCCATGCGCTACTTAATATTTTCAAAAGCTTGAGATGAAAAATCATGATTTCTGATTCCTTACTTTGTAATACTATTCTATCAAATATTTTTTTAGAACGAGGCTTGAAAGGATCTCTTTTCAAATCTAATTTCTTTTTTTCTGAATTAGACTTTTATTTGAAAGGAATTTGAACCTGTAAGGTGTCCAAGGTAGAAGTTACGAAAGTTGCCATTCTAACTTTTTCTGGATTTCAGTGTGGTCAATTTTCTTCTTATTGGCTTTTGAATTAAAAATCAAGAAAAATTCTATTTCACTGGAGCTGATCGATTCAAAAAAAAATATTGGTGTTTTTATTATTATTTTTCTCATTTCTATTTTTTATTTGATTTGATTTTGAATATTCTTTTTTTGTGTGATTTTGGGATCCCTGATATTTCCTCTCCATCCTTCATCTTTTTCACTTTTTCTTCACATCTTCCTGGATGATACCCACATCATCCTTGATGATCCGACTTTATCCTGGATGATCCTTACATCATCCTGGATGAGCCATTCCAATCATCCCCACCATGATCCAATGGCTGGTATGCACCAATTATTGGTGATCGTCCTGGACGATCCACCTCATCGTCTTGGACAATCCACCTCATCGTCTTGGACAATCCATTTGTCTACAACTGGATGATTCAAATTTTGCCCATCCAATGCATTTATTACATATCGTCCTAGACGATCAACCTAATTTCCCTGGACGATACCTTTAGTCAAAAGTTATCCATCCTATCTCCTCAGGATGATCATCCGTGTCTAATCGTCCTGGACGATCTAACTGCCTTTTTGACCAATCGACCGAGACATCATAATTGCTCTTATCATCCTGGACGATCCTGCGATCATCCTGGATAATCTAGATGATTTCTGTTTAAATAGCCATTTTCTTCACTACTTTTCACAATTCTTCCTCGATCCATCATCTCCTCATCTTCTAATGGCTGGTGGCAAATGCTCTAGGCATGAAGGTGCTAGTTCCTCCAGGGGAACCACCGATCCCCGCTATCCTGATACTGCTGATCAAGCTGCATTTCAAAGATATCTTGATACTGGGATCACGATCTCCAAAACAGTGAACCCACGGACCCTCACCTATCCGGTACTTGATCTGTTCACTCACAAAAATCTCACCTTCATCCTTACACTAGCTTTTCCTTTCAGCACTGAACTTCTTAGAGTTTTCTTTGCAAATCTTCGCATTACCACTAATTACTCTGCCCTTCAGTCCTTTGTTAATCAACGACCTGTAGAATTAACCCTCCAGGACTTTCATAACATTCTTTAATTGTCAATTTCTGGTGACAAGCTTCATATCTTAGCATCTGACCCTGACTTTAATTAGAATGTCCCCAACCACTTCCTTAGAAACATAAATGCCCAATACCATGACCAAGCATATTCCTCCCTAGTCAAGGATGCTAGGATAATCTAACATGTCCTTCACTCCTCCATCATTCCTAAGGCTGGAGACCGCATCCACATCACTCCTTTGCTCTCCATAACTACCTAGTACATCATGACCTGTTATGACTTTAATTCCATTGATTTAAATTTTTGCTACATTGAACAACTGACTACCATTAGGGATCCGGGCCACAAGAGACCCCAATCTAGCTTTAGGACATCTCATCCACTATGCCCTGAAAATAAAATACAACTTTCAATATCCAGATCTAGCCAGAATCCCACCTATCTTCTTCTCTAACAACTCTTTTCATACTCTCCACATTACTATACTTCATCCTGAGCCCGTAGTGGATGTTGAGGGAGAAGAGGGGGAGGCTGCTCCTGAGCCAGCTACACCTGCTTCACCTACTCCTCTCCATATAGCATCACCCTTAGATCACTTGGTGCAGCATTTTGACCAGTGAGAGGCTCGCTTTGACTCCTACATTATTGCCCAGGAGCACCAGCACGCCGTTCTGAGGATGTTGCTCGCTTTAATTCGTTTGTGACTCACCAACAACAACAGCATGACCAGGACATGGCCTGGTTTGGTGAGCAGTTTTCCACCATCCACAGCTACTTTTATCCACCACCACCTCCTCCATCTAATCAAGATCCACTTCTCTATTAGTTTGGTGTGTTCTGATGTTTTAGTTTGTTGTTGTTTTGTCTTTTCCTCTCTCCTTTTTGTTATTTCAAAAAGGAGAATTATTTTTATGGTACTAGTAGTTTCTTTTGTTATTTTTTTGTAGTAATAGTTTCTTTTGTGTATTGAATGTCACTGTTTGTCAATAATTAGTAAAATTTGTAATGACAAATCTTCTCTCGTCTGTGCTTTAATTAATGCAATCTGCTTGATTTGAAACTACTAAATAAATATTTTCCATCATCAAAAAGGGGGAGATTATTACAAACTTGGATTTAAGGATTATAATTTTGATGATAATAATATTTCTGTGTTCTATTTTGATTGGCTAACATTTTAGGTACAAAAGATCAAATGTAATTCAAGCTAACTCAAGATCGGGTCCGTGTGTGTTTAAATGTAATTTTTTACTTTCTTGAGTCAAATGTAATGTAATTGATCCCCTAGCTGAGAAATCTTACACACACACACACTTAGGGGGAGAGTTTTAATGAGTTAGAGTTTCTATTTCAAAATTTATTCATATCATCCTAGATGATATTCGTATCATCCTGGACGATCTAGTGAAAAACAAGAATCCTAATTAGGGTGACCATGTTAAGTTAGTTTGATTAAGCAGATCATTCTGGATGATATACCCATCGTACAGGATGATAGGCTCAAATTAAAAATTCTTAGCTGCCATATCAAGTTAGGTAAGTTTTTATTTTTAGAGATTTAGTCTGATCATCCCGTATGATACATGTATCAACCTAGACGATCCTTTACAATCATGTCTAAATTAGTCTGGTGATTAACGCAAGTAATTAATATTTGATTATTACAATCATATCATCCTGGATGATCACCATATCATCCTGGATGATACATGCAAAATCCTGACCGTCTAGAGCACTTCACCTAGACTATCCGAGAAATATGCTGGATGATATTCCCAAATTTGAACTAATTATACGGGACGATCGAGATATCAGCCCGGACGATCAAGTCATTTTGAGATCGTCTAGCATGTTTTAGCTACACGACCTTAGTTGTGTGCTGGACGATATTGTCATTTTTGAACTAATTATACCGGATAATATTAATATTGTCCAGAATGATCAAGTCATTTTGAGATCATCCAGCATAAGTTGCCCTGGATGACTCGAGCTATCTTCTAGATGAAATTCTTGATTTACACTAATCGTCCCGGATGATCACAGAATCGTACGGGATAATCTGAACAAATTTTGTCTACTAATCATCCAGAGAAACCAGATTGTCCAGGCTAATGCATGTGATTTTGTACTGATCGTACATGATGATCAACTGATCACCATGGACAATCTTTGACGACCAGTTGAGATTTAGCGTAATTTTTGAGCCCTCCTATTTAAGATCTTTTTCTTTCATTAAGAAAAATCTTTTGCCACCTTTCTTTCCAAAGAGATCTTTGAGAGAGAGAGGATCTTGTGAGGGGGAGTTTCTGAGGGATTCATAAAGGTTGCTCCAAACAAGGATCTGAGTCATCTTCTCCTGTCTTCGTCTCTTATCTTGTTGGTGGCTCTCTGAGAGGATCGTCCATAAGAAAATCTAGGTTCTTTGCCTGCTTCAGGAGGAAGCCAAAGGAGTCCAGGTTCTCTGTCTGCTTCAGGAGGAAGCGAAAGGAGTCTAGGTTCTCTGCCTGCTTTAGGAGGAAGCTAAAGGAGTCCAGGTTCTCTGCCTCACCGGGTTGGTGGAAAGGAGTTTTTATATAGGCATCTCCACCTTGCTGTGGGAGCAGAAGGAGAGTCACTTAGTTTTAGTGCAATACCTGGAGGGGAAGCTCAATAAAATCTGGTGTGTCCTTTCTAATTATCTGGTGTGTCCTTTCTAATTATCTTCCATATTTATTTTTCTAATAATGATTGTATGATTGTGATTATTATTCTATTATTGTTGAACATCTGCATATCATCATGAAACTAAAATTGTTTTAAAACCTTCAAAAAGATTTTTCTAAATCATTGTTACTCACAAATTTTTAAAATAACCAATTCACCCCCCCTCTTGGTTAGCCTCGAGACTAGTTCATAAGGGCTTAACATCCCTAACAAACTTTCACAAGGAACCAAGGATGAAGAAGGAAGAAGATGATTGAATTCTTACTTGGAGCAGCCTATGTGAATCCCCTCACAACTCCCCCTCACAAGATCCTCTCTCTCTCTCCTAAACTCTCCCTCTCCTCTAAGCTCTTTCGGATTAAAAAAATAGCAAAAGACTTGCTTAGTAATAATTAGGAGAGCTTAAATAGGAGGCTTCAAAAATAGCCCTAATTTACAATTTGGTAGAAAAGATCATCTAGGACAATTCATATATCATCCTATACGATTAGTACAAAACATCCCATTTAAGCAATACGATCAGCATTGCCCTATATGATTAGTTCAAGTATTTGAACAAATCATCCAGTAAAATATTTCTATCATCCTATACGATCAGTTCACCAGTGACTATAGATCATCCAGTACGATGGATGGTGGTTAATTATCATCCCATGTAAAGCTCTGATTGTCCTGTATGATGTAGGGGTATCATCCAGGATGATTAGTTGAAAAGTTAAAGCTTTCATCCTGCACGATAGGTGGCAATTAATTATCATACCATGTAGAGCTCTGATCATCCAAGATGATGGTTTCCAATCATCCTGTATGAAGTGATTGATTAATTTAACCCTAATTAATCTCCTAATCAAGGGATTATTTCAGGCATGATTGTCATGGATCATCTAGAATGATATGTATCATCCTGTACAATTAGAACAAAATTTGAATTATAAAATCTTGCCTAAATTATGAATGACAGTTATTTATTCCAATTTGTACTAATCATCATGTACGATCGAAATCATCCAGAATGATTAGTTAAGCTAACTAATAAATTTGGATGCCGTAATTAAGGTTTCTATTTTTAATTGATCATCTAAGATAATTTAGAATCATCATGTACGATATGATCAAAAACCAAAAAGCTCTATAACTCATAAAATTTTTCCCATTAGAGTGTGTGTGCAAGGTTACTTAGCTTCAGGATCCATTACAGTATATTTAACTCAAGAAAAGGTAATAGATGCATTGGAATAGAAATTATAGACTAACTCAATTATAGTCTACCTGATTTTCAGCTGATTGACATTCCAAGTAAACCTGTGGTCTTGACATGTTAGTAAGAAAGGCAAACAAAAGAAGATATCTAAGAATAGCATAAGTAAAGAAATAATAATGTTTGTTATCATCAAAATCACTGAACTTGGGCCCAGATTTGCAATAATTATAACTACTAGACCACTAGAAATCCTCTATATGGATTAGTTTGGACCTATTAGTATAACTATTCTAGTTGTTAAGACTTTTAAATTTGAAATTATGGATGACTACTCAAGATTTATATGGGTAACATTCTTTGAACATAAGAGTGAGTCTTTTTAAAAGTTTAAGACCTTTTCTATTTAGATTTAGTGAAAATTAGGATACTTAATCCCAAAAATTCATAGTAATCATAGTAGAGAATTTGAGAATGAGAAATTTGAATTGATTTAAAAAGATTCTTGGATATCTCATAATTTGTTTGCCCCAAGGATGCCATAAAAAATGGCAATGCTAAAAGAAAGAATAGAACCTAGATAAAGGTGGCTAGGTTAATATTGGGAGAATATAACCTAGCTAAATATTTTTAGGTAGAGGCAGTGAATACTACCTGCTATGTGGTGAATCAGGTGAATCTTAGGTCAAAGATGAATAAGACTCCCTATGAACTACTAAAAGGTATGACACCAAATTTATAACATCTGCATGTTTTTTGTTGCAAATGTTTTGTGCATGTTAATGGTAAATATCATTTAAGGAAGTTTAATTCTAAAGCAGATGAAGCTATTTTCTTAGGTTATTCTTTAGTAGGTAAAGCCTATAAGGTTTTTAATAAGGATCCTTAGTGGTCTTTGATGAGTCAGAAAGATATGTTAAAACTAGGATAATAGATGATGAGGCTGAGGTTACCTATGGAGTAGAAAGTATTGACCTAGGAAATTGAGAAGAACCTTAAGATTCTTTGCTTAGAGAATGGTGGTACTCTTCTAGTCATCCTAGGGAACTCATTTTAGGTGATCCATTTAAAGATGTTAGGACTAAGGAAGGTCTTAGGGAAGAGGTTAGCCATGCCACACTCATTTTTATGACTTAACCCACTAGTTTATATCAAGCCTTAAGTGATAAATTCTTGATAGTGGCCTTGTAAGAAGAGCTTAGTTAGTTAATCAAAAATAATGTATGAGAATTGGTTAGAAAACCCACCGAACACAGTATAGTTGGCACTAAATCTATTTTTAAGAATATGTTAAATGACTCTGGGTCTGTGATTAGAAATAAAGCTAAGTTAGTATCTAAGGGGTGTAATCAAATAAAGGGTATTAATTTTTAGAGACTTTTAACCCAGTAGTTAGGTTAGAAACCATAAGAGTTTTATTAGCATTGGTATGTTTTAGAGGCTTTATATTGTATTAAATGGATTTCGAAGTACTTTTTGAATTGGTGTTATGATAGAGGATGTGTATTTTGAACAACCCCCAGGCTTTGAGAATTCTTCATCTTGAAATCATGTCAACAAACCTAAGAAAGCATTATTTGGGTTGAAGCAAGAACCTAGGGTATGGTATGATATATTGAACAACTTTCTTTGGTAAAAGTCTTTTATTGAGGGTAATGTAGAAAACACCTCATTTCATAAGAAAGTAGAAGATGACATTTTCATACTCCAAATTTATGTTGATGATATACTCTTTGGTTCCACATATGAAAATCTATGTAATGAATTTTTTGCCTCTATTGAGTAAGAAGTTTGAAATGAGCATTATGGGCATGCTAACTTATTTTCATAGGTTTAGTATCTAATAAAGAGGGGATGGTACCTTATTACTCAAACAAAATACATTAAAGAAATTTTGAAGAAATTTGATATGGAAGGTTCTAAGATTATAAATACCCCAATGAGCCTAATCATCCAACAAGACATGGATATAGAAGGCAAACCAATTGACCAAAAGAAATATAAAGGGATCATAAGATGTTTCATATGACTGTTATTAAGAGAATCCTAAGATATTTGATAGGCACCAAAAACTTAGGCATTTGATATCCTAGGAATTACTCCACTTTTGACCTTGAAGGATATTCAAATTCAAGCATTATTGGGTGTAGAGTAGATAAGAAAAGTACATCTAAAACTTACCAATTCATAAGATGGTCTTCAATTTCCTAGTCTTATTGAAAACAAAATTCGGTAGCACTATCAACTACTAAAGCAGAATATTTATAGTTGTAGAAAGCAGTGTTTCCCAAGTCTTATGGCTGACAAAATAAATCCTCAATTTTGGACTACCTATAGGCAGAATCCTTATTATGTGAGATAATACTAATGTAATTTGTATTTCTAAAAATATAAGCCAATATTCATGCACTAAACACATAGATATCAGACATCATTTCATTTAGGATCATGTAGCCAAGGGTGATATAGAAATTTTACATGTTAATACAGAAAATCAATTGGTAGATATCTTTACCAAACTCCTTAATTATGACACATTCAGCACACTTAGAACTAGACTAGGTTTCATTGAAATTCATGCTTAGTCAAATTAGGTTAGTGGAAAGTTAAAGTGTGATTGCTTGTTTGTTCCTTTTATTTTTATTTATGTTATATGTATATGTTTAGTGATTATTTCTAGTATAATTATTTGTTTCTATTATGAATTTTATTGTTAGTTTGTATGTTTTTACTTGTGAAGTTACCCCTAAGCATCACACACACACACACACACACACACACACAAACACACACACATTATCCCTAACTTTTTATTCACATCGTATGGTATGATACATTCATCATACTATGTGATACACGTAGGATTGATTGTTGGGCACCAGTAATTATTTATTAACTATTTTGGATGATCAATTATTATTGATCATACTATCCAAATGTCAAATCATATTACATGATTCCTTTTAGTAAGTAATCGTTCCAAAGACTCCTCAGGATGATCAAAATTACACTGATCATACTAGATGATCCCCAATTATACTATATGATTTGACCTTTAGTTGTACATTTTGATTAGTCAATTGGACTAACATGATCATTTTGTATGATTCATCAATCATAATATATGATTGACTCAATCTATAAAAGGGAGGGAACTTCATTCCAATTCTTCACTCCTTCAAACTTCAACTTATTTGTTCCATAGATACACTCTCCTACCAAGCTTTCATGACTCCGAAGCATACTCATTTGGATTCCCATCGAAGGGTAGATGATAGATTTTTAATGTGAGAAGGAGGATGCTTATTGTTGATATACAGTCTCCTCTATAATTGATTCCAAAATTCTGACTTAGGAGAATCTGTCATATTATGTACTTCAGTTGTTCACCACTTCACTCTTTACTTCACCATTTCTTAGTCATTTACTGCCATACTAACTTCTTCTTGAGTTTTTTTCCAAACTGTGCATCACTTCTGATCATACCATCTTATAATCCCAAGACTATCAGCACGTAGTCATCATCACTTAAGATGACTTACATGAATATCTTCACTTATCTAATGCTAGTCCAGCCTCACTTTTTTTTTTTTTTGAATCTTTAGGTTACAGTTGAACTGTTGTCAATACAATAATAAGCTATTCATCTCATTAACTATATTTTGGAATCTAAATATAATCTTACCATCTCTGCACCACTAGATCACTTGCCTCCCATCTTTATAGATTAGTCATTTCATATCATCTATAGTGAACACCGTAGAGCCGCATCATATGTATCTAATTATAAGGAAGAAGTAGAAGTAGAGGGAGCACCAGCATAGCCTCCTCCTCTTGTTGATTAACACTGTTCTCATGATGTATGGACAGAGCACTTTGCCTAATTATAGCTGAAAGTAGTCACCCATATCTAGAAATCCTCTTAGTATTGGGAGAAGATGCAGCAATAGCATGATGCAGATCATGCTTGGTTTAGTGTCCAATTTGCCTCCCTACACTTTTACTTCAAGTTTCTACCACCTTCACCTCAGGAAGGGCCTTTGATGAGTAGTCTACACGGTAAGTCCATTATGTTGTGCTTTACTAGTGTTCCTATTTTTAGTTTTGCCCCTTGATTGTACTCTTTATTTTAGTGTCTTTATTCTTCTATTTTAGTTCTTCTTTTTGGTGATGTCAAAGGGGGGAGTAGGTAGTGTTGGTGTATTATTCTACTTTCATTAGTGCATTTTATGTTATTTTATTTTGTGCTTCCTTTTTCATTAGTGTAGTTTATGTTATTTTCTTTCCCGATTAGTTGTGACTGTAATTTGTATATACTCATTAAAAATAAAACTAAATTATAATAATAAAAAAAATTTAATAATATTTCTCCCAACTTTTAAAAAGAAACATTTAGTAAGGTGGAGGGCTTAGCATGAAGTTCAAATTAACTTGCAATTCCAACAAACAATATTTGACAACATAAAAAAGGGGGAGATTGTTGCAATCTGGGAGCCAACCTTGTGTTTTTATTATTACAAATATTATTGGATGCTTATTTACTTTCTCCTACTTTATATACTGCATATATTTTTATGTGCATCACTAACATTTCTTGTTTAGCATAGACAAAGCATCGTTAAAGATTTAGAGCTCAAGAAAGTGTTACATAGGTTGGATTGATTTTGAAAGAGTCTGTAATATTATATTTTCTCAAGTCAATATTTATAATATGGTGTAAGTTAGCATAACAAATGTGTACACACACAAGGGGAATGAAAAGTGAATATTTTAATTTATCTATTAATTATACTATATGATTCATATCATAATGAATGATTAGTTTAAACAAAAATTAATTAAAATATTTAATATAAATGAGAGAAATAAATTTGAGTTATAACTAATTATTTTGTAAAACCAACACATCACATTAGATCATTAGCTATTTTTAGAAAGCCTTCCATCGAGTCTAACTTACTTAAAAAAGGCAAATTTTAATTTCAAAAATAGAACTATTTGTTCTGGATGTTACTATTCATACTATCGGATATTTAATCAATGCTGCCTAATTAAAGTACGGGGATTAAGGAATCAAATTGGATATGTATAAATTACAGATCATATAGTCCAATCATGTATCACACATTACGAACCACCCAAAGACACTTTAGATGAACTTTGATTCATCCTGTATGATATGATGTTTTATTTTAACTAATTATATTATATAAAAGTTTGTTATGGATGTTAAGCCTAAGTGAACTTGTCCATAGGTACATTAATACGAAAGCAATACTTTCACTTTGATGAGAAAGCTAATTAACTTATAAATAATTATAATAATGGTGATAATATTCTAATCATCACTATAAAATATTAATTATAGATTTTCATCAAGCAGTTATCACAAAAATAAAGTGCAGAAAAAATAAAATGAAAAAGTAGAAAATCAGAAAAAACACACCAAAGATTTATAGTTGTTTAGTCAAACAATGACCTATGTCTACTCCCCGGAGTCCTCCTCTCCAGGTATTACATTATCACTATAGTGTTTCTCCTTTAGCCCCCATAGCTAGGCGGTGAGGTAGAGAACATGGAATCCTTTTCACTCTCCCGATGAGGCAGGGACCCTAGAATTCCTTTCACCCTCCTGGTGAGGTAGAGAACATGAAATTCTTTTCACCTTCCTAGTGAGGCAGAGATCCTTGGAATCACTTTCACCTTCCCCAGTGCGGTG
This sequence comes from Dendrobium chrysotoxum, assembly GCA_019925795.1. Taxonomy (NCBI): domain Eukaryota; kingdom Viridiplantae; phylum Streptophyta; class Magnoliopsida; order Asparagales; family Orchidaceae; genus Dendrobium; species Dendrobium chrysotoxum. The sequence goes on along the minus strand of CM034306.1, from coordinate 30,567,812 downwards.
GAGTAGTCGGGTCCTTTGTCACCAAAGAGAACTTCTTCCCAAAACTTCTCTCAAGATAAACCTTGAGGCTTGGAGGAACTAAGGTGCAAGTTCGCTGGAGCAACCGTGTAAAACTCTCTCTCACACTCCCTTGAAACCCATAAGGATCTTCTCCCTCTCTCATAAACTCCAACCTTTCTCTCCCAATCTCTAAGCTCTCTCTTCAAGCTTTCTTTAGGAGAAACAACTTAGTGAATGTCAAAAAGAGTCATACAAAGTCCTATAAAAAGGCTTAAATAGAGGGCTTCAAGAAACCCTAAGAACTCAATTTTGACATCTCTGATCATATAGTATGATCCTTGATCTTACAGTATGACTAGTTTAATATATCCTTATTAGTATTGTACGAAGAGTAAGGAGCTATATGATTAGTTCAAGTATTTGGGTTGATTGTCCAGTATGATATGATAATTATTCAGTATGATTAGTACAATAAAATTGGATTATCATCCCATATAATTGGTGATGCTAAATTATCGTCTAATGCAAAGATCAGTTCATACTATACGATTTATTACACAGTATGATTAGTTCAAAAAATTACTCTTTTAATTAGTGTGTGTGTACACGGTCACCAGGCTAGCATATGAAAGTGCGAATAGGTTGTTAGACCTATTGTTCACGTCCCTAGGCTAACCAAGAGGGGGGGGGTGAATTGGTACTTTTAAAAATTACTCTTGGCTTATGGAAAATTTTTAAAGAAAATCATACAGTACGATATACCTTTGTACAGTACGAACAGAGATAACTTTGGCTTTTTGTTCAATCGCAGAAATTCAACCACAAAGAAAATAAACTACAACAAGATATAAAAATGCAGAAAATAAACAGTGAACAGAGAACACCAGAATTTATAGTGATTCAGTCAAAACATGACCTACATCCACTCCCTAGAGACTCCTTCTCTAGGTATTGCACTAAACTCAAGTGACTCTCCTTTTTCCACCACAGCAAGGCGGAGAAGCCTTTACAAACTCTCTTCCACCAACCCCGGTGTGGCAGAGAACCATTGTCCTTTTCACCCTCCAAGTGCGGCAGAGAACCTTCGTCCTTTTCACTTTCCAAGTGCGGCAGAGAACCTTCATCCTTTTCACTCTCCAAGTGCGGCAGAGAACTAGAATCCTCTTGAACAATCCTCTTGCAAAAGTCTCCAAGGAAACTAGGAAGATGCTTGAAGAACAAGTAAAAGAAATCTTCTCAATTGGATAACCTTGTGAATCTCCTCAAAATTTTCTCTTGAAAGATCTCTCAAAACTCACTCCCAAACACTCTCCCAATCACTCTCCTCTCACTTCCCAAAAGAATTTTCGCAGAAGGATGTTTCCTTCAAACAGTTTTGAGTCATTTTTATACTTGGGACAGAAAAAACTGTCCAAAAACTGAAATTTCAAGTTAAGTCCGTGTCGATCGTCCCATATGATCTCAGATCGTACCGTACGAACAGTTCAAAATATCGATCATTTCGTCTCGTATGAAAGCTTGGACGAATCGAACAAAGAGCTTCGTACGAAAATTTCATCCCGTACGAAAGCTTGGACGAATCGATCAGTGAGCTCGTACGAATATTTCATCACGTACGAAGTCTTGGACAAACCCAATTTTAAGTAGTTCGTACAGCAAAACTCATGTACAAAAGGTATTCATACTGTACGAACATGACTTAGAAAAATTTTCTTTGCATGCGGGTTCTTTTTTTGGAGGACATATTCTATAGATCGTCCCGTATGATTATAAATCGTACTGTACGATCAGTTTTAAAAATTTAAGATTTTTACTCTCCCAATCTGTGTGTGTGCATAGTTATCCAACTTACAATCACACTCTCTCAGACTCAAGAAAAAGAAAATTTTACAGACTTCATTTACAGTGGACAGGTGAACTTGAAGTCTTCAACAATCTAGAGTGTGAATTTCCTGAAAAATACTTTAGTACACACAACAAAAACTCAAATATATGTTAGAAGATGAAGTAGACAAATAATAAGCTTTTGTAATCATCAAAAACCTAAATAACATAAACTTGGATTAGAATTCACATGAACAAACCGATTCACCTAAATTACAATAATCTCCCCCTTTTTTATGATGACAAAACAACTATTATTTGAAATGAAATACATAAAAAAAAATCTTCTAATATCCACTAAATGTACTCCCTTAAATAAAAGATCTACACTCCCCCTAAATAAAAGGTCCCTAAAGTTCCCCTAAAGCATTGACTTATCCTATCCCTAAGCTCCCCCTAAAGACTAATCAAGATATATGAGGATTTAGAATTTTACATGGAATACACAAGGGAAGGGTAGGATAGAGTGTAGAAATGATAACACAAGCACATACAAAAATAATAGCATAAGAAACAAGAACAAACAAATAAATAGCACATAACATAAGTTAGATTAACATAAGTCAAACTAATAGTCACATAACATACAAAAATAGCACATAATATACATAGTCAAACAATAAAACTCTCCACCTTTTGCCAACAACAAAAAGTTCACTTAAAATTGTTGAGAAGAGGAATAATGTTAAATGAAGTTTAACTACAATATTCAATTGAGATGCAAAAAACTAAATACTCAAAAATGTTAGATTGCATAGTATGTTAAGGAGAAGAAAAGTTGATCTAAAGTATTAATGTATTAGACATATTAGTAGTCTCATTTTTGTACAGAAGATGAGATAGCATTACCAAAATTCTAAGTCTACAGTGACAATTATTGATTAGTGAAAATAGAAAAAAAATGCTAAAGGAAAGAGAATTTGGTGACTTTTCGCATCTTTTCAAAATGTAGGCTAATTTTGTGCCTCTTTTCAAACTTTGCTTTTAATGTAAGATTTTTTCCAAAAATATTATCTCTTAGTCACACATACAATAATAAACACTAAGATTTAAACAGTGAGAATAATGTTAAAACATCAAAAATACATAAATTTAGACTAAATAATACATGTCTAAATAAGATTAAGTAAGATCTTCTAATCCACACCAAAACATAATGAAATCTAAAAAACTTGAAAATTTAAATTTATGCATAGTATTTTCTATTGTAATATGAACTCAATTAACATTCTAGATCGTTAATCAACTATAGTCAAGTGAAAAGAACAAGAAAAAATAAAACAGTCATTAAAACAAAAAAAGATAAGCACAGAAACAGTAGAACATTTCATTTCCAATCATTTGAAACATACAACATAGCAAGTGTTACATTTAGGCATCATCCAAAAAAAAACTTGCTAGACATTCCAAAAACATAAACCTTCACAAAACATAGAACAGCCTCAAACTGATAAAAGGAAAACACAATCATACCTCAAGTCATATCATAACAAAGCGAGCTAGAACTGAGAAGGACCCTGATCGGGAGGAGGTAGTGGAGCACCAAACAATGCAAAATAGCTGTTCAGAGTAGCAATATTAGTGTTTACAACATCAAATTGATCATCCTGCCTCTTCAAATGAGCCTCCATGTCATCAAACCTTTAGTCCATTCTATCAAAATGTTGGACCATGTTTTGATAGAAATCCTGTGATGGTCTAGGTGCAGTTGAGGATGCACCTGAAGGAGCAGAAGCAGAAGGAGGCTCATCATCTGAGCTGTCAGCTGTACCCTCTTTTCCAAATAACGCTATAAAGGAAGCATCAGTGAAGTATAGTGGGAGTTCAGAAGGACCAGAAGGATGAACTAGGTTGAATTTCCTCTCTAGAATGTAACACACAATATGTCCAAAAGCAATATTTTTCTTCCTCTTCACACTAGCCAGACCAATATCAGAAAGATAGTAGATGTAGTCTAAGATCAATTGGGCTTATTCTATAGGTTGGCCAGTCATAATAAGAAAAGTGGTTGAGGAAAGAAGTGGAGTCATATTAACCCTATTGCCTGCTTTAGGAATGATTGATGTCCTAAGCACATGTTGTATTATCCTTGCATTTTGATTCAATGTATCTACCCGGGAGACATGTGTGGGTGTGCTTACACCTCTAAGAATTCGGTTAATTTCTGACCAACCATTTTCAGGTCTAGTAGAGAAGGTATGAGCTCTAGTCCCTTGAGTTCTAAGATGAACATATTCTCCTAGATCCTCCTTAGTTATCACAACTTTTTGTTTAAGAACAAAAGAAGAAATGACTGTGTGATCCTGGTTAAAGGTCATGTTGGCCAGGAACACATGAAATAAATCCTTATTGAAAGCATAGATCAAGGTCAAGAGAAAGGAAAAATGGGTTGAGTCAAAGAGGGGCATAACTGCAAAATGTATATTTTCCTGCAATAATATGAGGGAAGGAGTAACCTTAGATGCAGCATACCTAAGGTATGCTTCCTCATTCTCCTCACTAAGAAAGTTTTCATCCCAGTTCCTTCTAGACGCAGGACCCCTAGCCACCCGTGCTCTTTTTCCACTGCCAGACATCTTCTCTCAAGGCTCTAAAAGGTTCGAGATAGAAAGTGAAATGAAAGAAAATGACCCACCTTTATATAGAAAAAACCTGCGATCGTATTGTACGAATCAAGTTCGTACAAGACGAACCTTACTTCGTCCGAGACGAATGAAAGTTCGTCCGAGATGAATGAAAGCAGTCAAAATGAAACTATTTTTCATAAACTGCTCGTCCCCAGGCGTCCTTTCGTACAGGCTTTTTGACTTCCTGATCGTACAGACGATGACGTGTTCGTCCGGGATGATCAGAAAATTTAAGTTCGTTCAGGCGACGGTTAGGTTCGTCCCTCACGTGAAATGACATGTGGATCTTATAGACGAATGATGTGTTCATACGAATAGATAGTATAAACTACCATCACTTCAATACAAACATGCTTTCAACATTTAATTATGGAACAAATAATCACAACAACCAATGAACAAACTTAACAAATACAAATAAATAAAAAAAATTGTAGAATTTTCTATCAAGCATTAAGATCTATCACACCTAGCCTTGTCCTTAACATGCTAAATGTGTCAAAGGCTAAGGATTTTGTGAAAATATCTGCAAGCTGATCTTTAGTAGCGGCATGATGTAGTTCAATTTCTCTTTTCGCTACATGATCTCTTATAAAATGATGCCTTATGTAAATATGCTTGGTTCTAGAATGTTGAATAGGATTCTTTGAAATACAAATGGCACTAGTGTTGTCACAAAATATTGGAATGGTGCCAACTACAAATCCTAAGTCACTCAATTGTTGTTTCAACTAAAGCACATGTGCTACACAACTCCCTAAGGCAATGTATTCTGCTTCAGCTGTAGAAAGTGCTACTGAATTTTGTTTTCTACTGGACCAAGATACTAATAAATTTCTAATGAATTGACATATTCCAGAAGTACTTTTTTTATCCACCCTACAGCCTACAAAATCTGAATCTAAGTATCCAATAATATCAAAAGAAGAACTGTTCTTAGGATACCAAATTCCTAAATTTTGAGTTCCCAAAATATATTAAGATCCTTTTTACTGTTGTTAAATGTGATTCTTTTGGATCAGCTTGAAATCTAGTACATAAGCAAACACTAAATATAATGTCAGGTCTACTAGCAGTCAAATAAAGCGAAGATCCAATTATTCCTCTAAACTTGTTTTGATCAACAGATTTTCCCTTAAGATCCTTATCTAATAAGACTGAGGAACTCATGGGTGTAGTGACTGGTTTAGCATTATCCATTTCATACTTTTTGAGGATTTCCTTCACATATTTAGATTGACAAAGAAAAGTTTCTTCCTCATTTTTCTTTATGTTAAAGCCAAGAAAATAAAGACCTTAGCACCTTAAATGAAAATAAAGATTTCTATTTTTATCGGCGTATTAGTAAAACCGAAGTTAGAGAGGCTTTAAAGAAAATGAAGGGTGGAAAAGCTGTTGGACCTGATGATATTCCAATAGAGGTGTGGAAATGCTTAGGAGATGAAGGAATTTCTTGGCTTACTAAACTTTTTAATACTGTTTTGAAGACTAAAAAGATGCCAGATGAGTGGAGAATGAGTGTGTTAATCCCTATTTTTAAGAATAAAGGTGATGCACAAGATTGTGCGAATTATAGAGGAATTAAGTTAATGTGTCATACTTTAAAACTATGGGAACGAGTTATGGAGCATAGGTTGCGGCGTGATACTAATGTTTCTCAAAATCAATTTGGATTTATGCCGGGTAGGTCTACTATGGAAGCCATACATTTATTAAGAGGTTTGATGGAGAAATATAGAGAGAATAAGGAGGATTTACATATGATATTTATTGATTTAGAAAAAGCATATGATAAAGTTCCAAGAGAAGTGCTATGGAGAGTTCTTGAAAAGAAAGAAGTTAATAATGCTTATATTCAAATCATTAAAGATATGTATGCAGGAGCTATTACTTGTGTTCAAACACAAGGTGGTTTGACCAAGTATTTTCCTATTTCGGTTGGATTACACCAAGGATCAGCCTTAAGCCCATATCTTTTTGCTTTAGTCATCGATGTTCTCACTAGACATTTGCAAGAGGATGTATCTTGGTGTATGCTTTTTGCTGATGATATTCTTCTTGTTGATAAGACTAGAGAGGGAGTTGAAGGTAAACTAGAATTGTGGAGGTCAACCTTAGAGTCTAAAGGTTTTCGCTTGAGTAGATCTAAAACGGAATATATGGAGTGTAATTTTAGTAATAATAGACCTAGTGAGGGCATTGTGACTTTGGCCGATCAAGTCATTAATAAGAGTACACGTTTTAGATATCTTGGATCTATTGTTCAGATTGATGGTGATATAGATGGGGATATTATCAACAGAATCCAAGTTAGATGGTTGAAGTGGAGGAATGCATCGGGCTTATTGTGTGATAGAAAAGTACCCCTCAAACTTAAGGGAAAATTCTATAAGATGGTGGTGAGACCTGCAATGCTTTATGGTGCTGAATGTTGGCCATTAAAAGAGAAGCATAATTCTAAGTTAAGTGTTGCAGAGATGAGGATGCTCAGGTGGATGAGTGGCTTTACCCTTAGAGATAGGATACGAAATGAGCATATTCGTGAAAAGGTTGGAGTAGCTCCAGTGGAAGATAAGATTAGAGAGAGTCGCCTTAGATGGTTTGGTCACGTAAAACGGCGGCCTCCCGATGACCCGGTTAGGAAAGTAGAGGTCTTAGATTTGACTTATGTTAAGAAAGGTAGAGGTAGACCTAAAAAGACTTGGTTAGAAAATATTAGAAATAATCTTTCTTTATTAGATTTAAACGAGAATTTAACTTTTAATAGGACACAATGGAGAAAAAGGATTCATGTAGCCGACCCCACGTAGTGGGATAAAGGCTTGATGTTGTTGTTGTTGTTGTTGTTAAAGCCAAGAAAATAACTCAAATCACCCATCAAACTCATCTCAAATTCACTACTCAATGTTTTTAAAAATTCATCACATAGAGCTTTATCAGTTAATCCAAAAATGATATCATCCACATATATTTGTACAATGAGTATCTCATTTCCCAAGTCTTTTCAAAAATAGAGTGGTGTTCACACTTCCTTTAATAAATGATCCATTTAATAAGAAAGTGCTTAACCTCTCATACCATGCTCTAGGTGCCTATTTTAATCCATATAATGCCTTTTTAATTTGAAAACATAATTAGGGTTTTTAGAATTTTCAAAACCAGGGGGTTGCTCAACATAAACATCATCTTTTATCACCCCATTTAGAAAGACACTCTTGACATCCATCTGATACAATTTAAAATTTTTAAAACAGGCAAAGGCTAACAAAACTCTTATTGCTTCAAGTCTTGCTACAGGGGAAAATGTCTCCTCAAAATTAATTCCTTCAATTTGATTATACCCCTTAGCTACTAATCTAGCCTTATTTCTCACAATTACTCCTGAATCATTCATCTTATTTTTGAACACCCACTTAGTCCCAACTACACTTTGATCTTTTGGCCTTTCTATTAACTCTCAAACATCATTTCTCTTGAATTGATTCAACTCCTCTTGCATGGCCAAAATCCAAAATTCATCCAAAAGTGCTTGTTCTATGTTCGTGGGTTATATCATTAAAGTAAATGCTAAATGATTCACTTCTTTCCTCAAACCATGCCTAGTCTTAACTCCTTCACTTTGTTCACCTAAAATCAATTCTTTAGGATGACTCCTTACAAATTTCTATTCTCTAGGCAATTAGTTTTCCTCTTCTTTTTCAACCCTTTCTTTAACTTTTTGATTTTCAAGTTTTTGGGTTATCACCTCAACCTCATCTTCATCCAACTTAGACCCTTTACTATCATAGGATTCATCAAAAACAACATGTGTGGTCTCTTCAACTACCAATATTCTCTTATTAAAAACTCTATAGGATTTTCCAACACTTGAATATCCTAGAAAGATTCTTTCATCTGATTTCAGATCAAATTTTCCTAGAAGAGTTTTATCATTATTATGTATGAACACTTTACATCCAAAAATATGTAGATGCGAGAGGTTGAGACTTCTACCTTTAAGAAGTTCATAGGGTGTCTTATTCAATTTAGACCTTATGTACACCCTGTTCAATACATAATATGCTGTACTAACTGCTTCAACCCAAAAGTATTTAGGAAGTGAATATTCTGCCAACATGGCCCTAGCAGTTTCAACTAATGTCCTATTCTTTCTTTCTACAACTCCATTCTGTTGAGGTGTCCTAGGAGCTGAGAAGTTGTGTTCAATTCTAAGAGATTTGCAAAAATCATTAAACATTTCATTTTCAAATTCTCCCCCATGATCACTTTGGATACTGATTATTTCAAAACCAAGTTTCCTCTGAATCCAAGTGGCAAAATCTCTGAACTCTTCAAATGATTCACTGTTACAATTCAAAAATCTAATCCAGGTGAATCTAGTATAGTCATCCATAATAAAATACCCAAATCTTTTTTCTCCTAAACTTAAGGTACTAATAGGTCCAAATAAATCCATGTAAAGAATTTCTAAGGGCTTGCTAGTCCTAATTTCCTTGATAGAATTGAAAGAGGATCTCACTTATTTTCCTAGTTGACATGCATCACACAAGTGAACTTTAGTAAAATCCAATTTGGGTACACCTCTAACTAGTTGCTTTTGAGTGATTTTCCTATAATTTTTCATGCTAGCATGACAAAGCCTTCTATGCCACAACCATGATTCATCAGATACAGTTTTCAAACACAAGGCAGTAGATGGTTTAACAGAATTAAAATCTAGCTTGTAGACATTGTTCACACTATCACCATTCAAAATAACAGTTCCATTTAGACTAATAACACACTTGGAGGTAAAAACTTTATATGATAGCCCTTGTCACATAATTGACTAATACTCAACAGATTGTGTTTCAAGCCTTCAACCAACAGTACATTCTCAATAACAAAATTTTCTGAATTTCCAATTATACCTATACCTACCACTCTCTTGGTGGTATTATCTCTAAGCGTCACCTTACCTCCATTCCTGGATTCCAACGATATAAATTGATTCGTATCTCCGGTCATATGCTTTGAGCATCCACTGTCCAGGTACCAAATACTCTCACGAGGTCTTCTGTGAGAGCGTTCCTGCAAAATGATCAAACGTTAGTCTTGGGAACCCAAACAAGTTTGGGTTCACCTCTTGGCAACTTTAAACCAGATGCATGTGTGATATGCTGTGGTTTATGCACCTTAGGTCTCCATACTAAATGTGTTCTATACTTCAAAGTACAGGTATAGGAAATATGTCCTAAACTACCACAAGAAAAATACTTTATCCCTGGAAAGGGATTCACTAATATATTCTTCCTAAAAATTTTCTTTTTAGATCTTGAGTCAATGTTCTTGTGATAAGATTCATGAAACTCTTCAAGTTTAGGTGGTATTTTATTTTTCTTACGTGCTTTAATCTGAACTTTAAGATAAGCATTGGCGCTTTCTAAAATTGAATTGTCAATTTTTTACTCATGCTCTCTAGAATCTGATTAATCCATAAAGGTCTTAAAATCTTTTTCAAGTTCAGCATTTGATGATTTTAAAAAATTATGATGTTTGTTTAAATCATCATACTCATCCAACAAAGTCATGTGGTTGTTGTCAATTAATGCATGATATTTTCTAACGATCTCATAATCTTTCTGCAGCTCTATATAATCTAAATTTAACTTAACGTGCAGTTTCTTAAGTTTCCTATATACAGAGTGTATGCGTTCAGAAACTTCAAATAATTCTTCATAGCTTAAATCACATACCTCATCCTCATTAGAATGGTCGAGATTATCAGCCATTAAGCACAAATTGGTAACTTCCTCTTCTGGTGCTGTTTCTAACGAATCTGAAGCTGAGTCCGCCCAGAAAGCTCATTGTACTCTCTTTTTACCCCTTCTATCCTTTGGTTTCTCCTCAATCTTCTCCTTGCTAGGATTTCCTTTGAGATTGGGGCATTCTGTATTGAAGTGTCCTGGCTTCCTACACTCATAGCAAATGACTTCATTTAAAGCCTTAAAATTCTTCTGAAACTTACCTTTGTTCCAAAACCGGCGTCTTCTCTGCTTCCTTTTTAGGAAACTTCTAAATTGTCTCATTATCAGGGCAATATCCTCTTCATCCTCAGGTAGTAACTAATCACTTTCAGAGTCATCCACCTTTAAAGCAATGTTCTTCTCCTTTCGCTTCTCACCTGCATCAATCTGTCTTTGAGTCACCGATTGCTCGTAAGTAATTAGTGATCCAAGAAGATTGTCAATGGAATAAACATTCAAATCTTTAGATTCAGTTATTGTTGTTATCTTTGCATCATATGGAGGAGTTAAACAACGTAATATCTTATTAACTTTCTCTGCATTCGTCAACTCCCTACCTAAAGCATGCAATGAAGTGGCTATATGAGTAAAACGAGTGTACATGTCATAAATTGATTCATTCTGTTTCATATGAAAAAGTTCATAGTCGTGCAAGAGAATGTTCAATCTAGTTTGTTTCACTTCATTAGTACCTTCATATGTGATGCAAAGTCTATCCCAAATTTCTTTTCCTGATTTACAGGTAGACACACGCATGTAATCTTCTGACTTTAAAGAACAAAAGAAACTATTCAAACACTTAGCATTCATTTGAGCTAATTCACGTTCTTCTACAGTCCAGTTTGCAAAAGGTGTTTAAACTCTTATTCCATCTACAATCCTAGTAGGTTCAGTATAACCATCCTGAACTAACATCCACATGCGATAGTCAGGTGATTGCAGAAAAGTAGACATGCGAGTTTTCCAAAAATTAAAAGGGATATTATCAAATAACGGTGGTCTAGTGATCGAGTATCCTTCCATAGTGTTTCTATTTCAAAAATTAGCCATGATCGAAATATCAAAAATTATTTAAAATAGTTATTTTTGAAATTGGCTTTGATACCACTTGAAAGTGCGAATAGGTTGTTAGACCTATTGCTCACGTCCCTAGGCTAACCAAGAGGGGGGGTGAATTGGTACTTTTAAAAATTACTCTTGGCTTATAGAAAATTTTTAAAGCAAATCATATAGTACGATATACCTTCGTACAGTACGAACAGAGATAACTTTGGCTTTTTGTTCAATCATAGAAATTCAACCATAAAGAAATAAACTGTAACAAGAAATAAAAATGCAGAAAATAAACAATGAACAGAGAACACCAGAATTTATAGTGGTTCGGTCAAAACACGACCTACATCCACCCCCTAGAGACTCCTTCTCTAGGTATTGCACTAAACTCAAGTGACTCTCCTTTTTCCCCCACAGCAAGGCAGAGAAGCCTTTACAAACTCTCTTCCACCAACCCCGGTGCGACAGAGAACAGTCATCCTTTTTACCCTCCAAGTGCGGCAGAGAACCTTCGTCCTTTTCACTTTCCAAGTGCGGCAGAGAACCTTCATCCTTTTCACTCTCCAAGTGCGGCAGAGAACCGGAATCCTCTCAAACAATCCTCTTGCAAAAGTCTCCAAGGAAACTAGGAAGATGCTTGAAGAACAAGTAAAAGAAATCCTCTTAATTGGATAACCTTGTGAATATCCTCATAATTTTCTCTTGAAAGATCTCTCAAAACGCACTCCCAAACACTCTCCGAATCACTCTCCTCTCACTTCCCAAAAGAATTTTTGCAGAAGGATGTTTCCTTCAAACAGTTTTGAGTCATTTTTATACTTGAGACAGAAAAAACTGTCCAAAAATTGAAATTTCAAGTTAAGTCCGTGTCGATCATCCCGTACGATCTCAGATCGTACCATACAAATAGTTTAAAATATTGATCATTTCGTCCCGTACGAAAGCTTGGACGAATCGAACAGAGAGCTTCGTACAAATATTTCGTCCCGTACAAAAGCTTGGACGAATCGATCAGTGAGCTTCGTATGAATATTTTGTCCCGTACGAAGTCTTGGACGAACCCAATTTTAAGCAGTTCATACAGAAAACTCATGTAAGAAAGGTATTCGTACTATACGAACATGACTTAGAAAAATTTTCTTTGCATGCCGGTTCTTTTTTTGGAGGACATATTCCACAGATCATCCCGTATGATTACAAATAGTACTGTAAGATCAATTTTAAAAATTTAAGATTTTTACTCCCCCAATGTGTGTGTGTACAGAGTTATCCAACTTACAATAACACTCTCTCAGACTCAAGAAAAAGAAAATATTACAGACTTTATTTACAGTGGATAGGTGAACTTGAAGTCTTCAACAATCTAGAGTGTGAATTTTCTGAAAGATACTTTAGTATACATAACAAAAACTCAAATATATGTTAGAAGATGAAGTAGACAAACAATAAGCTTTTGTAATCATCAAAAATATAAATAACATAAACTTGGATTAGAATTCACATGAACAAACTGATTCACCCAAATCACAACAGCATACACCTTTATAGGACTTGACCCAAGAAATTGAAAAATATGTAAATGAATTTTGCAGACACTTTCAGTATATCCTATTATACCCAATCTTGAGTCCTGAATCTTCATTGAATGATGCATGATATAACTAAAATATTAGTACACACAAAAGCAAATATATATAATAAATGCTAGGAGACACAAAGATGCAATCAGTAATGTTTGTTATCATCATAACCCTAAATTTGGGAACCCGAGTTACAATAATCTCTCCCTTTTTATTATTGGCAAACATTATTTGTTGAATTTGCAAACTAATATCATTTTCTCCTAATCTCTGCCTCACAAAGAGAATTATATTTAAAAATGGTGAAACTATTTATTTTTTATTTTTTTTATTTTTTTTAAATTATTTTTTTTAATTTTACAAAAAGAATTAAAACTATATAATAGATAAACAAATGCAAAATTTTGAAAATAAATGACTGATGAATAAATGCAACCAAATGTCTTCTCCCCCTTTTAACATCACAACAAGGAGAGAGAATACAATACCTAAAATTTGACTACGTATAGAAGAAAAAGACAATATGCAATCCTAAATAAAATATAATTATCAAACAATCAACAAGCAAACAGAATAGATAAATAAATACACAACCAAAAACTTATACCTGATCGGAATTAACAATTGAATCCTTGAATGTTCAGCATAAGTTTGTTACTTCATCATCTTGCTCCTGTTCAGATGAGTTAGAAGCTAAGTCTTCATCGGAGACTTTTTGCTTCTTTTCATTTCCCCTTTTTACATTTAGCTTATTTTGACCCTTTTTCTTTATGGGGTGGTTTTTCAAAATTGGGGCATTCATATTTCAAATGTCTAGATTTCCTACAACCAAAATAAATAAAGTCAGAAGAAAATTTGTCATGTTTATCATTTTTACCTTTGCTCCACTTTTATTAATACTTGTGCTTACGCTTCAGGAGACTTTTGAATTGACTTGTTATTAATTTTATCTCCTCACTCCCATCATCTCCTAAGTCATTTTTATCTGTCTTTTTCCCTTAGCACTATAACCTTCTCATTACTTGCATCCAAAAGTCTTTGACTCACACTTTGGTCATAGGCCATGAGTGAGCCAAGTAGATTATCAATAGAGTAACCATTCAAGTCTTTCGATTCACAAATAGTAGTGACTTTGGCATCAAAATTATCAAGTACACAATATAGAATTTGTTTTACTTTCTCTAAGTTTGAAAGTTCTCTACCTAAAGCATGTAATAATGTCACAATCTGAGTAAATTTAATGTACATGTCTGAGGTAGTCTCATAAGATTTCAAGCAAAAAAGTTTGTAATCATATAATAATAAATTTAACCAAGATTGTTTGACTTCACTAGTACCTTCATATGTAATGTATAGTCTATCCCAAATATCCTTACCAGTGATACAAGCAGAAACTCTCATATAATCTTTAGACTTAAGTGCACAAAAAAAAATAGTTTAAGCATTTAGCATTTAGTTGTGCAAAAATTTGTTCTTCTTTACTCTATTTAGTAGTAAAAGGAATGTTAGTTTTGACTCCTTTAACAATTCATGACAGTACAAAATAACCAGTTTAAATCATATGTCATATTCAAAAATTAATTGATTATAAAAATGTAGACATACAGATTTTCTAAAAATTAAAAGGAATGTTCTAAAACAATGATGGACGAGTTATTAAATAACCTTGCTTAGTATTCCTTTTTCCAAATTATGCCATTGATCATTTGCCTCTAGGTTTTCTAAAACACTAATTTGAGTAGCGCTCTGATACCATTTGAATGTTTGATATGGATGTTAAGCCTAAGTGAACTTGTCCCTAGGCATACGAATATGAAAGCAATAATTTCACTTTGATGTGGAAGCTAATTAACTTGTAAATAATTATAATAATGGTGATTATATTCTAATCATGACAACAAAATATTAATCATAGATTTTTACGAAGTAGTTATTATAGAAATAAAGTTCAGAAAAAATAAAATGTGAAAATAGAAAATTAGAATAAATATACCAGAGATTTATAATGGTTTGGTCAAATAATAAACTATATCTACTCCCCAGAGTCCTCCTCTCTGATATTGCACTATCATTATAGTGTCTCTCTTTTAGCACCCACAGCTAGGCATAGAAGCCCTTGCAAAATCTCTTCCACCAACCTAGTCTGGTAAAGGACTTTAATCCTTTTTACCCTCCTGGTGAGGCAGAGAACCTGGAATCCTTTCCACTCTTTTCATAAGGTAGAAAAACTGGAATCCTTTTCACCCTCCTGCTGAGGCAGAGAACCTTGGAATCACTTTTACCTTCCCTGGTGCGGCGGAGTAGCCATCTCCTTTATCACCAAATAGATATTTTTCCCAAAACCCATAAAGCAAACCTTGATGCATTGAGGAACTCAAGTTCAAGTTCTCCAAAGCAACGGTGTGAAACTCCCTCTCATACTCCCTTGAAACCCACAAGGATATTCTCCCTCTCTCAAAAACTCCACCCTTTCTCTACCAAGCTCTGGGCTCTCTCTGTAAGCTTTCTTCAAAAAAAAAATTAACTTAGAGAATGGAAAAAAGACTCATACAAAGTCTTATAAGAAATCTTAAATAGAGGGCTTCAAGAAACCCTAAAAACTCAATTATGTCATCTCTGATTGTACATTACGATCCTTGATCATATAATATAATTAGTTTAATATATCCTTGTTAGTATTATATGAAGAGTAAGGAGTTGTATAATTAGTTCAAGTATTTGAGCTAATCATCCAGTATTATATGATCATCATCCAGTACGATTAGTATAATCAAATTAGATTATTATCCAGTACAATTGATGATGATAAATTATCATCCCATATAAAGATTAGGTCATACAGTACAATTTATCCAATTATACAGTATGATCTTATTGGACCAATTAATCTAAATTTGATCCCTAATTACAGGATTAATTTAGGTAAGATTTTTTTACATCTTAAAGCATGATACTTATCATAGAGTATAATTAGTACTTAATTTATATTTCAAAATATTGCCTAAGCTATAATTGGTGGCTAAGATCATGATTTAAATTAAACATTATATATGATCAAGATTGTCCAGTACTATTAGCTCAAATAGCTTTAATTACATAATTAGCCAATTTAACAATTTTCTAAGTAGCTGATTGTATATTACGATACATATCATACAATATGATTAGTTTACAAAAGTACACTTTTAATCTTTCTCTCTATCTCATTCCCACAAATGTGTCTATGCACGGTCACCAAGCTAGCATACACCTTTATAGGACTTGACTCAAGAAATTGAAAATTACATAAATGAATTTTACAAACTCTTTCAACATATCCTATTCTACCCAATCTTGAGTCATGAATCTTCATTGAATGGTGCATAATGAACCTAAAATGTTATTACACACAAAAGAAAATATATAGTACAAATGCTAGGAGAAATAAAGATGTCATCTATAATATTTGTTATCATCAAAACCATAAACTAGGGAGCCCGAGTTGTAACATAGTATGATTTATAATCATACATGATGATTTATTTTGAGATTGAACTAATTGCACTATATGAACTGAGTCATCAAAATTGAATAATTATGGTTATTTGATGCCCTCTATATAAACTATTATTATGGTTTTGAAGGAGTCTTTTGGTAGTCAAAGGTGTGTTTCTTTTATGAAAGTGTTGAAGAGAGAGCACCGAGAAAAGAGAGAAAAAGGGTGAGATTATGAGAGAGGGAGAAGATCCTTGCGGGTTTCAAGGGAGTGTGAGAGGTTTTCACATAGTTGCTCCAACAAACTTGCACCTCTGTTTCTCCATGTGTTAGTGTTTGTCTTGAGGGAAGCTTTGTGAAGAATCCTTTACTATTAAAGGCCTCTAGCTAATCCGCCGTACTGAGGAGGTGAAAGGAATTTTGGCTCTTCATCACAATAATGAGGCGTAAGGTATTTAGATCTCTATCATGCTCAAGAGGTTGAAGGGGTTTTTGCTACTCTGCTACACTGAGAAGGTGAAAGAGATTTTGGTTACTCTGCCACACCAAGGTGGTGAAAAGGATTTTTGCTACTCCGCCACACCGGGGAGATAAAAGTGATTTGAATATGTACATGCTTCTTTTTTTAGCTTGGGGCTGAATGAGAGTCACTATTGATTTCTACAATACCATAAGAGGAGGACTTCAGGGAGTGGATGTAGGTCAAGTTGATCAAACCACTACAAAAAATTGGTTTGCATTCTTTTTCTTTTTGCTTTTACTTTCTATAATATTAACTTTTATGTATATATTTTTTTTTATTGTTGTAAAAAATAAATATAATTTTTTGTAATAAATATAGATTGCAGAAAAACACGGCCATTGCTAGGTCCCAAGTCCTGGATGAGAAAAGTGGAGGGTTGCATTAGGTAGTCGATAGCCAGCATAAAACTTATTGAATGATTATGACATGAATCCTTTAAATGTAGTGGTACAAAGGCTTGATGTTGTTGATGTTGTATATATATTTATTTTTCTGCAATCTGAGTTGAGCTTGATTATCATTGTGATACATAACTCATTATGCTTGACCTTTACTTTAAAAGAAATGAAAATAATAGAAAAATAATAAAGCATAAAAATTGTTAATTGCTTTTGTCTACATAATCAAAAATAAAAATAAAAATATAGTATTTATTTGTTATTCATTTTTGCATTAAATTCTAAATTTATTTTTACAATTAAGAGGTTTTGAGAAAGTTTTTAAAACACCAATTCAACCCCTTCTTGGTGTACCATTTCAATGTTTAATTGGTTTCACAACCAATAATTATTGAACTTTCAAGTACAACCTTACCTTTCTACACAGCTTAATCACTTATCCTCCT
This sequence comes from Dendrobium chrysotoxum, assembly GCA_019925795.1. Classification (NCBI taxonomy): domain Eukaryota; kingdom Viridiplantae; phylum Streptophyta; class Magnoliopsida; order Asparagales; family Orchidaceae; genus Dendrobium; species Dendrobium chrysotoxum. The sequence goes on along the minus strand of CM034306.1, from coordinate 30,550,041 downwards.
ACATCTCAAACCACTCCTTCCACCTTATTTATAGTGAGAGATGTAGTCAAGTACACTTAGGAGGGGATAGGTAGAGGAAGAAGAAGGGGGAGCACCAATCAAAAGCCCCTTATCCCCTTACATATCAATATCCACAAATGCTTAGACACACCATTTTGCTCACCTCAAGCTCAAAGTGGATCAGCATATTGAGCAGACCAACTACTAATGGGAGGAGACAGAACGATAGCATGATGAAGATCATTCATGGTTCCACAAGAAATTTTCTACCATCCACAATTATGTTGAGCCTCCTCCACCCCCACCAAATCAGAGGTCATGAGATTTCTATGTTTTATCTATTATTCTTTTGTGAGTGTTATTAGTTATAGTTTGTGTAGTTTCTTTGTATATTTCTTGTTCATTGAATCTCTATTTAGTGATGTCAAAAGCGGGAGAAGTTTGTGGTTTGGTTGCATTTTTTGTTATACTTATTATATATAGAAGGAGAAAAAATATTATTGTGCTTCTTTTATATCAATGTTTGTTTCCATCTATTGTAGTTTCTATTATTAATTTCTTAAGTCCTTATATACTTTAGTATATAGTGGGTTGAGCTATCAAACACATACACATGAAGGCTAATAAAATTAAAACAAAGTTAGATAAAATATGTAAGTTTTTGATAAAATAGTGTTGCACGAGATGAATGACATTTACATAATTTTTTAAAAGCAAGTGGCATTAATTTACAAATTTTAATATTAAAATGTTGCTTAATTATGTGTAAAGTATGATCTATATCATAATAGTCAATCAGCTATGTCAAATTCAAACTGATAAAATTTTGATATTTCCAATTATAAGTAAATTCAAAATTTGAATTATTTGTAATGGATGAAGGTGTTTATACAATACAAAATCAAATTCCTTGTATTATTAGTTACCTATTTTGGAACCTAAAATCAAGGGGCCAAATTAGAGTAGATCTCATACTATGCAATACAAATCCTACAGTACAATGAAATAAAGAGCTTGTTCGAATGAACTTCGATCGCACAAGACTAAATGCTTTGAGTTGCCTATATTTTGAAAATCATACTATAAAATCATAATTGTACATTTTGAACAAATAGAAAGCTTATTCAAATGATCCTCATTCAGACAGGACAATCCAATTCACTAAGTTAGCATCATTGAATAGATCATACTGTATGATCCATAGTTTGTTCTGTATGATCAGCCCATAAACTTAACTAGATTAGAATTTTTAGGGTTTGATTATAGACTTAATATAAATACTCATCTTAAATGTTAAGAATAGGTCTTTGGTCTTCTGATGTCTCCATTTATTAAGGGTTGAGTAATATTGGGAGTTCCAACAGGGTTAACAGAAAAAGTTCTTTCAAGTCTAAATTTATAGTGAGGGGGAGAGAGAGAGAGAGAGAGAGAGAGAGAGGGCGAGAAAAAGATTGGAGAGAATGTGAGGGACCTCATGGACTGGTGTCCAAGAGATTGGGTTGTGAGGTTGGCTCACAAAGGCTATTCTTCTCATTCTCTATACTTCTTTCAACGGGTTATGTAGTGTGAGGGCTCTTGGGTGAAAGAGATGTAAAGAGTCTTGCCTGGAAGACTCTATCTAATCAGTAGGCTAGAGGCATGACATCTCCAGCATGTTGGGTGCAAAAGGAGGAAGGCTTTATGAGGAGAGAGAAGTGATGTAAAAGGGTGTTCTCTGAGTCCCACTGATGGAGAAAGGCTTCTCCACCTTGCTGGGAGTAGAAGGAGTGTTTAATGAATTTCTCAGGGAGAAGACTCCGAGGAGTGGACTAGCTCAAGTTGGCTAAACAACTATAAAAATATGGTTTTTTTTTCTTTACTTTGTTTCTTGCATAGTTTTAGTTATCACATTGAATTAATCTTTTTTTTAGTAAACTTTACTTCAAAAATAAAACAAATTTGATTTGTGCAAAATCTTAATTTTTCTAGTGAAAATAATTTGTTAAATTCTCTTATTTCAAAGTTATTTCAATATAAAAACTGTATAGTTAATTATTTAGTTAAATTCAATGCAATCATTGTTACTATTCTGAATAGAAAAAATTAAAATCATTCATTTAACCCCCCCACCCCCCTCTTGGCTATGCCCAGTTACTATCAAAAGGCCTCGATTGACCATAGGAGTCTTGATCATGAAAAACTAGCCCGTATCAATAAAAAAGCAAAATAAAAATCTAAGGCAATAGAAAAATAGAAAAGAACGAGAACTTTTATAATTATTAATTGTTCTACTAACGTTATTTGGCCAAGAATTTTTTTAATTTTCATCTATAGAGTTTTTGAGATGATATAATTCTTAGTTTTACAGTGATATGGTGTGGGAGGTAGATTAACATTAAAAATCCTTCCATTCTACTCAAGCCAAATAACATAAATCAAACTATTAGTTATGAGTAATGTGAGTATTTAGATGGATTTATGGCCAAAACCAGAGGCAATATTTGGAAAATATTATAAAGTAAGCTATATTACAAAAATATTTGCACAATGTATTAAATTCCTAATCAACCACATAGAGGTAGATCATCCAAAAATGATGTGAATGAGATACAATAAATTCATTGGAAAGTTAATATAAGTTTGAAACTCCAAAACAACATAAATTTAGGTTGTCCTAGGTTTTCAAGCCACTAATGTAGGCCAACCTATAAAAAATAGAATGCATAATATAACTTTCCTTGAACAATATATCATTTGCCCATTTCATTTTTGGCATATTATAAAAATTGGATACTTTCACCATCAAATTAGGGCATATTTATTTCCATTCCATAAAATTGAGTCTTTTCTACAAAGTTTTTTTATTTTTTTGTGATATAGTTTAATAGTTGACAGCATCCTACCCAAGATCCAAAAGGAGGAACCATACTCCATTAGTGACAATAGTGTTCAATAAGCCATCCTTGGTTTTAATGCATAAGGTGAAGCAACATGAACCCTATATTTCTAAAGAAGCTTTCCCTCACATTACATATTAAAAAATAGAGGGAAAGAAGAACCATCTGCATTGCAAAAATTAAAATGTCGTTTGATCATAAGAGCAATACTATAAATTCATTTTACATCTAAGAAACTTTGAGGTGGCATGTCTCTAATAACTAAAAAAAATGTACCATCCAAATTATGCTAATTTTACAAAAAACATGCTACTTAAATTTATTTTACTATGTAGGAAAGAAGTAAAAAAACACCCCATAATTGAAGGAGTGTCATGGCCCCACAAACAAAGCATAAGAACGCTAAGCACGTCCTTAACACCTGCGCAGAAAAGGCAGCACTGCAGCATCAAAGAGTCAAAAAACATAACATTGACGCTTCAAGAAAGGAGCACCATGGCATCGGAACAAGCATCATAGTGCCAAATCGCCACAGGATCGTGATGGCTGAATGTTACGAAGGGCTAATTCAAAAAACCAATGCAATAACAAAAAAACTTATATATCAATTTAATAGCACCTTGGTGCCACCAATGTCTGTGTCATAGTGCTTGTTCAATTATTTATAAAAACTATAAAGAAGAAGCTTATATCTCATGTAAAGGGTTTTACGGGATTGCTAACTGTTGCAAATCTGGTTTTGATGATGACAAACATGTTTCCAGTGTGTTTTGCTTGGCTAATCTGTTTCAGGCACAAAAGACCGCGAGCCACTCAAGCCAACTCAAGATCGGGTCCAAGTGTGTCAAATGTATGATTTTTCTTTTTATTGAGTCAATTGTAATGTAACTGATTCCCTGGCTAAGTAACCTTGCACACACACACTCAGGGAGAGAGATTGAGTGAATTAGAGTTTCTGTTAAAAATTTGTTCAGATCGTCCTGGACAATCTCAACATCATCCTGAACGATCCAGTTAAAACAGAAAGCCTAATTAGGGGGACTAAGTTAAGAGGGTCAGATTAAGCAGATCGTCCTGGATGATCTCTGGATCGTACGGGACGATATGCCCAAATCAGAAATTCTCAGCCGCCAGATCAAGTTAGGCAAGTTCTTATTTTTAGATACTTGGTCTGATCGTCCCGGACAATACGTGTATCGTCCCGGATGATCCAGTACAATCATGCCTAATTTAATCTGGTAATTATGGAAAGTAATTTACTTTTGGTTGATACGATCATATCGTCCTGGACGATCGCAGGATCGTCCCGGACGATCTTGATCGTCTAGTGCATTTAAGCTGTACGTCCAGAACTATGTACAGGACGATTTGGGGCCTTTTTGAACTAATCGTACCGGACGATGACCTTATCGGCCGGGACGATCAAGTCATTTTTTGGTCGTCCAGCACAGATTTCTCTAGACGACCCGAACTGTCTTCTGGACGATTTCCCTCAATTTGCACTAATCGTCCTGGACGATCGCAGGATCGCACGGGACGATATGAACAACTTTTTCTACTGATCATCCAGAAGAGCCAGATCGTCCAGGCTGGAACAGCTGAATTTGAACTGATCGTACAGGACGATCTACCGATCGTCCTGGATGATCTCGGCCGACCAGTTGAGATTTAGGGCAAATTTTAAGCCCTCCTTTAAAAGAACTTTTTCCAATTTTTGGAAAAATCTTTTGCTGCCTTCCTTCCCTGAGAAACCCTAGAGAGAGAGAGAGAAGATCTTGTGAGGGGGAGTTAGTGAGGGATTCACTAAGGTTGCTCCGAGCACGGATCAGAGTCGTCTTCTCCGCTCGTTGTCTTTCGTCTAGTCGGTGTTCGTCGTGGGAGGATCGTTCGCAAGAAGATCCGGGGTTCTCTGCCCGCTTCAGGTGGAAGCAAAAGGAGTTCGTAGGTTCTCTGCCTGCTTCAGGAGGAAGCGAAAGGAGTTCGAAGGTTCTCTGCCTGCTTCAGGAGGAAGCGAAAGGAGGTCGGGTTCTCTGCCTCACCGTGTGGTGAAAAGGAGGTTTTTGTACAGGCTTTTCCGCCTTGCTGTGGGAGCAAAAGGAGAGACACTTCTGTTTAGTGCAATACCCAGAGGGGAGGCTCCGGGGAGTGGACGTAGGTCAAGTTGACTGAACCACTATAAAATCTGGTTTGCTTTTCTGATTCAATTCTGCACTTTAATTTTTCCTGATATTAACTGCTTGGGTGAATATCTTTGGTTGATCTTTTTATCGTTGTTTTAATTCGTTTCTGCTGCACGTTATAAAAAGATTTTCATAGTTATCGTGAAATTTTTAAATAACCAATTCACCCCCCCTCTTGGTTAGCCTCGGGACTAGTTTACTAGGGCTTAACATCCCTATCGAACTTTCAAGTGGTATCAGAGCGGGATTCAAAATTTAAGTTTAAAAACTTTTGAATTTGATCCATGGCTAACTGTAATAATCATAATACTGCTGAAGGATATTCTATTACAAGACTACCGTTGTTTGATAATATTCCTTTTGATTTTTAGAAAACACGCATGTCTACTTTTCTACAGTTTATTGATTATCGCATGTGGATGTTAGTTAAGGATGGATACGAACCACCTTTTAGACTGATTAACAATGTGAAAACTGAACTGCCTTTTACTGATTGGACGTTTGATGATCGTGATTTAGCATAGTTAAATGCAAAATGCTTGAACTATTTTTTTTGTGCTTTAAAATCCAAAGACTATATGCGTGTTTCTACTTGTACAACGGGAAAGGAAATTTGGGATAGATTATGCATAACATACGAAGGTACAACTGAAGTCAAACAGTCTAGGTTAAACATCTTATTACATGATTATGAACTTTTTCGCATGAAATCTAGAGAGACTATTTCAGAAATGTACACAAGGTTCACTCAGATTGTTACCTCTTTGCATGTTCTAGGTAGAGAACTTACTAACTACGAAAGAGTGAACAAAATTCTAAGATGTTTGCCTGCCTCTTATGATGCTAAGATTACTACTATTACTGAATCTAAAGATTTAAATACTTACTCTATTGACAGCTTACTTGGATCACTCATTGCTTACGAGCAAGGGGTGAACCAAAGGCAACTTGATGCAGGTGAACGCAAGAAAGAGAAGACAGTGGCACTAAAGGCCAAGGATTCAGATGCTAGCACTTTCGGGTCTGATAGCGATGATGTTGCCTTAATCACAAGGCAATTCAAAAGCTTTCTAAGGAAGAAACATAAGAACTATCAGAAGTGGAACAAGGGTAAGTCCAATAAAAATTTTAAGAGTTCATCTGAATCTATTTGTTTTGAATGTAGGAACCTTGGACACATAAAGGCTGATTGTCCAACACTTAAAGCACACCCAAGCAAGGAGAAGGGTGAGGAGAAACCAAAGTTCAGAAAGGACAAGAAGCGGATTCAGAAGGCGTTCTGGGCAGACTCTGCATCCAACTCTTCTGAGACTGAAGCTGAAGAGGAGGAAACAAACTTGTGTCTTATGGCTGATGATCACCCTGGTCAGTCGGATCAGGAAGAGGTATGTGAGCTTACCTACGATCAATTATTTGAAGTTTCTGAAAGAATTCATACATCGTATAGGAAGCTTAAGAAAACTCATGCTAGTTTGAAATTAGATTAGTTAACATTGCAAAAAGAGCATGATTCTGTAGTTAAAGATCATTCCACACTTGATTCAAATCACATGTCTTTGCTTGATGAATTCGATGAGTTGAATAAAAAATATATTGATTTAGTTTCTGAGCATGATTCATTGAAAACTACGCATGTGGACTTAGAAAGAGCTTTTAAAGAATTAGATACAATGGCATGTGAAGTAGAAAGTAGCAAGGGAACTTTGAAATTTGAAATTGCAAGCTTAAAGAAAGAAAATGAGTTTTTGAAAGTAAAGATCAAAGCTTTTGAAAAGAACAAAACACCGCCTACTTTTGAACAGTTTTATGCACCGCCACCTTTTGAAAAATCTGTTGCAAGTTCTTCAAAGCATGTTTCATATACATCTAGGAAGAGGCATTATCATCCACGTAGATTAGTTAACCCTTTTCCTGGTGTTAGATGTTTTTCATGTGGCATGTTAGGATATATTTCTCACACCTGCACTGTTCACCGTAGTACACATTGGGTGTGGAAACCCAAACTGCCTGTTTCACAGCACAGCACGCATGCATTGTATTCTTCTTTTCATAAGAAGGAACCCAAACCTATTTGGGTTCCTAAGACTGATGTTTGATACTTCTGTAGGTGTGCTCTCACACAAGACCTCGTGAGAGCATGTGGTACCTGGACAGCGGATGTTCTAGACATATGACTGGAGATGCAAATCAGTTCATTTCGCTGGAGGTCGGAGCTGGAGGCAAGGTTACACTTGGAGATAACACCACCAGGAAGGTGGTAGGCACAGGTATAATTGGTGATTCAAAGAACTTTATGATTGATAATGTTTTGCTTGTAGATGAACTGAAACACAACCTGCTGAGCATCAGTCAACTCTGTGACAAGGGATACAGCATCAAATTCCTGCCCACTGACTGTATTTTAAGCTTAAATGATGAAGTTGTTTTGTAGGGGCAAAGGATCAACAACGTCTACAAGCTGGATGTAATTAGCATTAAATCTGATAATTCAATTTGCTTAAAAACTGCTACTGATGAGTCTTGGTTATGGCATAGGAGATTGTGTCATGCCAGTATGAAAACCCTTAGGAGAGTCACCCAAAAGGACTTAGTTAGAGGTGTGCCCAAGCTTAAGTTCACTAAGGATCACCTGTGTGATGCCTGTCAGTTGGGGAAGCAAGTCCAATCCTCTTTTCACTCTGTTAAGGACATTAGCACCTCTAGACCTTTAGAAGTTCTTCACATGGACCTCTTTGGACCCATTAGCACTGCCAGCTTAGGGGGGAGAGTCTATGGTTTTGTGATTGTAGATGATTATTCGAGGTTCACTTGGGTTAAGTTTTTATCACATAAATCTGAGTTATTTGATGAGTTTAGATCCTTCTCTACTTGGATTCAGAAGAAGTTAGGATGTGAGATTATTACCATCCATAGTGATCACGGAGGGGAATTTGAAAATGAAAGGTTTGGAAGCTTTTGTGAGGATCATGGGATTAGTCACAATTTTTTAGCTCCTAGGACCCCTCAGCAGAACGGGGTAGCTGAAAGGAAGAACAGGACCTTAGTGGAAGCCGCTAGAGCCATGCTTGTCGAGTATTCACTTCCAAAATACTTTTGGGCTGAAGCGGTGAACACTGCCTGTTATGTGCTGAATAGGGTGAATGTGAGAGTCAAACTGAGCAAGACACCTTATGAGATCATTAAGGGTAGAACTCCAAATCTGTCCCACCTCCATGTCTTTGGCTGTAAGGTTTTCATTCTGAACAACGGGAAGTCACCCTTAGGAAAATTTGACCCCAAATCTGATGGAGTGTTCTTAGGATATTCAAGTGTGGGGAAATCCTTTAGGGTGTTCAATAGGAGGACTTTGGTGGTGGAAGAAACAATCCATGTAGTGTTTGATGAATCTGATCCTAAGGAGTCTAGATCTGAAGTAGAAGATGAAGAGATTATTGAGGTTACCCAAGGAGTTGGAAATACAAATTTGGAGGAAAGGGTTAACCTCAAACAGAGTTGCCTAGAGATTGGAGATATTCTTCGAGTCATCCTAAAGAACTGATCTTAGGAGACCCTTCTGAAGGTGTTAGGACTAGGCATGGACTTAGGAAGGAAGTAAACCATTCTGCCTTTATCTCAATGACTAAACCCACCAACATCAATCAAGCCCTGTCGGATGAATTTTGGATTTTAGCTATGCAGGAAGAATTGAATCAATTTGTAAGGAATGATGTTTGGGAGTTAGTAGAAAGACCTAAAAATCAAAGTATTGTGGGAACCAAGTGGGTCTTTAAGAATAAGATGAATGATTCTGGTGTGGTGGTGAGAAAGAAGGCAAGATTGGTGGCTAAGGGGTATAATCAGATAGAAGGGATTGATTTTGAGGAGACTTTTGCCCCTGTAGCTAGATTGGAAGCCATTAGAGTGCTACTAGCCTTTGCCTGTTATAAGGGATTTAAGCTGTTTCAAATGGATGTTAAGAGTGCCTTTTTAAATGGGGTAATTAAAGAAGATGTTTTTGTAGAACAACCCCCAGGTTTTGAGAGTTCCCAATATCCAAGTCATGTCTATAAATTAAAAAAGGCCTTATATGGATTAAAACAGGCACCCAGAGCTTGGTATGAGAGGCTTAGCACATTCCTGTTAGAAAGAGAGTTTGTTAAGGGGAGCGTAGACACCACCCTTTTTCTGAGGAGATTAGGGGATGACTTACTCATTGTCCAGATCTATGTTGATGATATAATTTTTGGATCTTCTGATAAATATTTATGTGAAGAGTTTTCTAAAATGATGAGTAAGGAGTTTGAGATGAGTATGATGGGAGAATTGTCCTACTTTTTGGGGTTTAGCATAAGGCAAACGGATGATGGAACCTTTCTCAATCAATCAAAATACACTAAGGACATTTTGAAGAAATATGAAATGGACAAAGCCAAGCCAATCAATACTCCCATGCCCTCCTCAGTTCAGTTAGATAAGGATTTAAATGGAAAATCTGTTGATCAGAAGAAGTATAGAGGGATAATAGGTTCACTGCTTTACCTGACTGCTAGCCGACCTGATATCATGTTTAATGTCTGTCTTTGTGCTAGGTTTCAGGCTGATCATAAAGAGTCCCACCTGACTGCTATTAAGAGAATTCTTAGATATCTTTTAGGAACCCCAAACCTAGGAATTTGGTACCCTAGGCACATCACCTCTTTTGAGATCATTGGATATTCTGATTCTGACTTTGCGGGGTGTAGGGTGGATAGGAAGAGTACTTCTGGGACTTATCAATTTATAGGACAGTCGTTAGTCTCCTGGTCTAGTAGAAAATAGAACTCAGTTGCACTTTCCACTGCTGAAGCTGAGTACATTGCCTTAGGGAGTTGTGTGGCTCAAGTTCTTTGGTTGAAGCAGCAAGTCTTGGATTTAGGAGTACCTGTTGGCACAATTTCTATTCTGTGTGATAATACTAGTGCCATCTGTATCTCTAAGAATCCAATCCAACATTCTAGGACCAAACACATTGACATTAGGCATCACTTCATTAGGGACCATGTTACAAAAGGGGATATTGAGCTACACCACATAGCAACTGAAAATCAGCTGGCTGACATATTCACTAAACCACTGGCCTTTGACTCAATCAGCATTTTGAGAACCAGATTAGGAGTGATTGATATAAATGCTTGATTCTGATGACTGCTGATTTATGATTGTTCTGATTGGTATTCTGATTTCTGTTAGTTAGTTTTGGTATTCTGATTTCTGATTTCTGTTAGTTAATTTTGGTTTGATTATTTGCTTTAAGTTGATTTTATTTCTTCTGCTGATTTCTGTGTTAGCCTTATTGTTAGTTTGATTTGAGTATTTACTTTGCTATGATCTTCTACCTGTTTTTATTTATTTACTGGTTCATATCTTGCACTTACTGTTTTATGCTTTTCAAGATCTGATCACCGCTCACTACTTCTGGTGATCTGAATTTTTGACTGGGAGTTTTTACCTTGTTTTGGTTTGGAAGCTGATAAGCAGTGATTGACTTCGCTGAATCTGTTAAAGGGAAGAAACATTGATAATTATTTCTCTTCCTCTAACTCCTTTACTGGTGTGTAGTTTCTTTTGAATAAAAATCCTTTTCAAAATTAAAATGTTAGTTTTTGAAATAGAGATTATTTTATCTTCCTACAGTAATCTGCCTCATATCAATAGTGTTTTTCAAAGTCTTGAGCCATTAGTTTGATTTTCTAAATCAAGTGATTGCATTTATCATATGTTGTATGGCTTTTATTTTGTGAATCGTTCTTCCTTACTGCGGAGAGTCATCTCCTATGTCTGGAAGATAATCTCACAGCTGAGACTCTTTAATGATTATGAAAAGGAGAAAGCTTATAAAAGATGCGCAGTGCGCCAGATAATTTGAAAAAGAGGCATAAAATGAGCCCAAAACTGAAAAGATGCGAAATTGCCAAATTGAATACACAAAGTGTATCAAAAAATCAAAAGATACGCAAAGCGCCAACCAATTTGAAAAAGAGGCACAAATTGAGCCCAAAACAAGCTTTCTTCCCTTTTAGATTACTAAATGTCTTAGAAAAATCTGTGCGCCACTTAATATTTTCAAAACTTGAGTCTTGAAAATCCTGATTTCTGATTTTTTTACTTTGTAACACTATTATATCAGATATTTTTTTGGAACGAGGCTTGAAAGGATTTCTTTTCAAATCTAATGTCTTTTATTCTGAATCGGATTTTTGTTTTGAAAGAGGTTTGCATCGATAAGGTGCCCGGGGTCGGAGCTACGAACGTTGATTTTTTCCAACCTTTTCTGGATTTCAGCGCTGTCAATCGTCTTGTCATTGGTTTTCGAATCTAAAGTCAAGAAAAAAAAATTCTGATTTTCTAAGAGCAGCTTAATCAAAAAAAAAATGCTTTTATGTGTTTTTGCGGTCAATTTTATTCGTCTTTTTGTTATTTTGTTTTCATGGTTGTGTTTTTGGGATCCTGATCGATCATCTTCATCCTTCATCCTTTTCTGCTTTTTTTCACATCGTCCTGGATGATACACCGATTGTCCTGGATGATCCTCTTCGTCCTGGACGATCGAAAAATCATCCTGGACGATTCATTCAAAATCATACCCACTGCTCCTGCTGCTGAAACTACCCCAATTATTGGTGATCGTCCTGGACGATTCTTACATCGTCCTGGACGATATGGTCCATATCTTCCTGATCTGATCAAACGGCTGATATTGCACCAATTATTGCCCATCGTCCGGGATGATCCACCTCATCATCCTGGACGATCCACGTGTCAGCCGCTGGACGATTGGAATTCGGCCCATCTGACATATTTATTGCATATCATCCCGGACGATCCACCTAATCATCCAGGACGATACTTTTCATCAACGGTCATCCAGCCTGACTCCTCGGGACGATCGCTTGTGTCTAATCATCCTGGATGATCTCTGATCGTCCTGGACGATCGGACCGCCTTTTTGACCAATCGTCCAGAACGTCATAAAGGACCACATCGTCCCGGACGATCCCGTGATCGTATCGGACGATCGGTCCGTTTTCTATTTAAACAGCAATTTTCTTCATGTTTTTCACATCATTTTTCCTCCACTTTCCTTCTCCTTTCCTCCTCGTTGGTTTCCTAATGGCTGGTGGCAAAAGATCTGGTCAAAAGGGGGCCAGTTCGTCCCGGGGACATGTCGATCCTCGCTTCCCGAATGCTGCCGATCAGGCAGCTTTCGAATGCTATCGTAATGTGGGTAGCACGCTCTCCAAGATTGTCAATCCCCGCACTCTCACGTATCCCATCTTAGATTTGTTCGCACACACCTCCCTCACCTTCATTCTGACCTTAGCCTTTCCCTTCAATCTGGAACTCCTTCGAATCTTCTTTGCCAACTTGCGCATTTCCGAGGACTATTCCACTCTTCGCTCCTACGTAAATCAACGCCCCGTGGAACTCACGATCCACGATTTTCATAATATCCTCAACTTGTCTGTAACTGGCAAAAAAATTCACACGATTATCACCGATCCTGATTATGATTGGAGTGTCGCCAATCACTTCCTTCGTAATACTAACGCACCCTATCACGACAATGCTTGCACTTCCCTTCTCAAGGACGCCCGGACCATTCAGCACATCCTTCGTTCCTCCGTCATTCCAAAGGCAGGGGATCGGATTCACATTACCCCGCTCCTGTCCTTGACCACATACTACATCATGGCCCATCGAGAATTTAATGCCTCTGATCTGATCATCCGATACATAGAACATCTCACCACCATTAGAGATCCGGGCCACAGGCGTCGCCCAAATCTAGCTTTAGGTCATCTTATTCACTATGCCTTAGAGATAAAATATGACCTTCAGTATCCTGTCCCTCCTGATGTCCCTCCTTCCTTCTTCACAAACAACTCATTCCACGTCCTACACAGCACCCGCCTACATCCGGAGCCTGCCCCGGATGTTGAGGAAGAAGAGGAAGAGGCTGCTCCAGTTCCTGCTGCACCAGAGGCACCTGCACCCCTTCGCATTGCCTCTCCCCTTGACCACCTGGTGCAGCGCTTCGACCAGTGGGAGGCCCGTTTTGACTCCTACGTGGTTGCCCAGGAGCAGCAGCACAACGAGGACCTCCAACGCTTCGCGGACTATGCTGCGCAGCAGCAGTAGCAGCACGACCAGGATATGGCCTGGTTTGGAGCTCACTTTCAAGCCATTCACCATTACTTCTACCCTCCACCACCACCTCCTTCTTCCGATCAGGATCCGCCTCAGTTTTAGTTTTCTTTCGTGTAGTTGTTCTATTTATGTTTTATTTTATGTTTTATTTCTGTGTTATATTTTTCGCTCCTCCTTTTTGTGATGTCAAAAGGGGGAGTTAGTTATAGTCGTGTCTGTTTCTGTTTTCTGAGTCATGCTTCCTGTATTGTTTTAGCTGTTAAATGAAAATTTAAAAAATGTTTGTTTGTTTGATCTCCTAGTTTACTTTTATTTTAAGACTACTTTACAAATGTTTGCCATCATCAAAAAGGGGGAGATTGTTGCAAATCTGGTTTTGATGATGACAAACATATTTCCAGTGTGTTTTGCTTGGCTAATCTGTTTCAGGCACAAAAGACCACGAGCCACTCAAGCCAACTCAAGATCGGGTCCAAGTGTGTCAAATGTATGATTTTTCTTTTTATTGAGTCAATTGTAATGTAACTGATTCCCTGGCTAAGTAACCTTGCACACACACACTCAGGGAGAGAGATTGAGTGAATTAGAGTTTCTGTTAAAAATTTATTCATATCGTCCTGGACGATCTCAACATCGTCCTGGACGATCCAGTTAAAACAGAAACCCTAATTAGGGTGACTAAGTTAAGAGGGTCAGATTAAGCAGATCGTCCTGGATGATCTCCGGATCGTACGGGACGATATGCCCAAATCAGAAATTCTCAGCCGCCAGATCAAGTTAGGCAAGTTCTTATTTTTAGATACTTGGTCTGATCGTCCCGGACGATATGTGTATCGTCCCGGACGATCCAGTACAATCATGCCTAATTTAATCTGGTAATTAAGGAAAGTAATTTATTTTTGGTTGATACGATCATATCATCCTGGACGATCGCAGGATCGTCCCGGACGATCTTGATCGTCTAGTGCATTTAAGCTGTACGTCCAGAACTATGTACAGGACGATTTGGGGCCTTTTTAAACTAATTGTACCGGACGATGACCCTATCGGCCGGGACGATCAAGTCATTTTTTGGTCATCCAGCACAGATTTCTCTGGACGACCCGAACTGTCTTCTGGACAATTTCCCTCAATTTGCACTAATCATCCTGGACGATCGTAGGATCGTACGGGACGATATGAACAACTTTTTCTACTGATCGTCCAGAAGAGCCAGATCGTCCAGGCTGGAACAACTGAATTTGAACTGATCGTACAGGACGATCTACCGATCGTCCTGGACGATCTTGGCCGACCAGTTGAGATTTAGGGCAAATTTTAAGCCCTCCTTTAAAAGAACTTTTTCTAATTTTTGGAAAAATCTTTTGCTGCCTTCCTTCCCTGAGAAACCCTAGAGAGAGAGAGAGAGTTGGGAGAGAGAGAGAGAGAAGATCTTGTGAGGGGGAGTTAGTGAGGGATTCACTTAGGTTGCTCCGAGCACGGATCAGAGTCGTCTTCTCCGCTCGTTGTCTTTCGTCTAGTCGGTGTTCGTCGTGGGAGGATCGTTCGCAAGAAGATCCGGGGTTCTCTGCCCGCTTCAGGTGGAAGCAAAAGGAGTTCGTAGGTTCTCTGCCTGCTTTAGGAGGAAGCGAAAGGAGTTCGAAGGTTCTCTGCCTGCTTCAGGAGGAAGCGAAAGGAGGTCGGGTTCTCTGCCTCACCGTGTGGTGAAAAGGAGGTTTTTGTACAGGCTTCTCCGCCTTGCTGTGGGAGCAAAAGGAGAGACACTTCTGTTTAGTGCAATACCCGGAGGGGAGGCTCTGGGGAGTGGACGTAGGTCAAGTTGACCGAACCACTATAAAATCTGGTTTGCTTTTCTGATTCAATTCTGCACTTTAATTTTTCCTGATATTAACTGCTTGGGTGAATATCTTTGGTTGATCTTTTGATCGTTGTTTTAATTCATTTCCGCTGCACGTTATAAAAAGATTTTCATAGTTATCGTGAAATTTTTAAATAACCAGTTCACCCCCCCTCTTGGTTAGCCTCGGGACTAGTTCACTAGGGCTTAACATCCCTATCGAACTTTCACTAACAAGATTGTGAGGGTGATTATTGTCAAAAATTTACTAAGCAAGATAGAGAGATAGGAAGCCTAAGAACTAAATTCCAAGGAAAGGAGAGCCTGCAAGCTATTTATAACTACAAAAAAAATGAGTATTTCTAATAGATAAAAGTCACCAAAAATGAACATTTTCCACCAGAAATTTTGACTTTCTGACAAATTTCTAATGAAAAATGGGTCAATGATAAAATGCACGTCGGAAACACATTTCTGATGGAAATATGACCACCAAAAATATTTTTGGTAGATTCATCAGGGATTTTCCATCAAAAATGTTGTCTCAAAAATGATGATTCCATATACTTATTTCTTGCGGGTTTTTTTGTTGGTAATTCTGACGAAAATACCTACCAAAAATACCAACATTCAGGCCTCTGATTATTTCTGCCAAGTTAATCAACGGGTACAATTGACAAAAAAGTCGCCAAAATTTCTGGCAAAAAGGAACATCCAAAAATGCTACAATAATTCATCATATTGTAGTTAACAGCAAATAATCCGTCGAAAACCTTTACCATAAACAAAAAAATGCTCTTCCTCTTAAATATTCAACAACACAATAATTCTGCAAAAAATATGCATATATCATATGCACACTTCAACTTCAAACAAAAGTACTAATGCTATAGATATTTAATCATAAAAATATATTATTTAATTACCAAATAGTTCTAAAATAAACATCAACTTCATTACTTAATAAAGAATGGGCCATAAACTATAAAAACACACAGCAATAAAATATCCAGTAATAGCAAAAAGGTCTAATCAAAATCAGTTTTATCATTCTTCTCGTTTACCGATGATGGTTGCTTTCCACTAAATTGCTCCCTCATTCTCCTCAACTACTCCCAATTTTGACTTTGCTAGATCTGCATGTACATTTATATGTCAACTTTTGATTTTTTTTGACTTGATCTAGCTCTGCTGTAAGGGAAGCCACTTGTTGGCTATATACAGTATCCTGGCTATCTGCTAAGAAGCTGGATCCACTGGAGGTCTTCCCCTCATATGCATAGGCTTGGGATCCTAATCCCTATACCCATCCTTTCTTCATTCCACCTATTGCTTGTAATCAAGTGTGATAGTAAGAATAATCACAGATCCCCAGAGGAACCGTCACTTGCTCTAGACTAGCTCTCTCAAAGTCATGTATACTCTTCCTACAAAAATTAATGTAAGATTAATCAATTTACATAAGACACTTAAAATATTAAACTTATATATTCATGTAAGCTCTCCTTGCTCGTCATCAACCCATTATTGCTCCTCCTATCGCTTGTGGGTATGACTATGTAACTCAACAGTGGTTGGTTCTCCACCCAATAGCTCTTTCTTTAATATACTTACATTAGAATTCATAATATTATTAAAATCTATTAACCAAACATCACTTGTGCTTAAGGTGTGGAATTGAGCCCCCAGTATGGAGTTAACTACCCATGCCCCCAACATCAGAACTCTATTTTATCTATTCTATTCCTTCCTCCTGATATAATTTGGGTAGCCCGATGCATTGGTCCGCTCAGCCCATACACTCTAACCACTCTAGAGGGTATGCTCGCCTAACTCAATATGTCTCATGGGTGAGTTGGCCCGCACTTCTCAAAATTTTTTTTAATCTTATCATTGTGGTCGAGAAATAAGTAAAATTTATATATATATATATATATATATATAAAAATAGACAATATAGAATATTTTTCTTAACTTGATTAAAAAGATATAAAATAGAAAATATATATTTTTTATTAATAACTAGCCACAAACTCCCTGAACCATAAATTAAGCACTTTCTTTGGGATTTTCTTCCAAGAAATTTAAGGGGAATCAAACCTACTCCATATGATGCCCTGTATCTTATGGGTGGGCTGCTTTAATAAATAAAGCTTGCATGAAATGTGTTAGGTGAAAAACTTTTCCCAAATTATCTTAGTAGTGTTAAGAATATCCTCAGCACATATGTGTCACCCTTAAGTGCAATCAACATGCACCCATCTAACGTCTTCTCTACTGTAACTGGGTGGAAGGTCTACATACAGAAGGCTAAGGTGGTTGTGGGTGGTAGAATGGTGGGACATATGGTGGATATGGATAATTCAGAGGTACTCCATAAGAAGGTGGTGGGGGTAGTAAGGGTAGAAAGGAGTACTATATGTGGGTCTTGGAGTAGGAAAGTGAGGGTCTATAGAGTAAAATAAATTGATAAAAAACTTATTGAGATACCACATAATCATAGATGAGAGGGTGGATAGATACACCATGATGAGGTGATGAACGACAGCGGACAACTAAGAACGATGAGGTGACGAATGGTGCAAACGATGGCGGTGAACCATGGTCGATGACTCACATGAACGGGAGGAAAGGGAGAAAATATGAGCAAATAGGAGGAAAGGGAGAAAATCCGAGTAGAAAATTACAAACGGCTGGAAATAGGGATTCCTCAGGCAGAATCTCTGATGGTATTTCTACTAGAAATTTTCCTAGCAGACTAGCCACCAAAAAAAACTCATATAGCTTAAGTAACCTAGTGAACATCTGCCGGCAAATTTCTAACATAATTACTGCCTACAAATTTTATCAGTTAAAAATTACAAGTGACCTGCCTGACGAATTAGCCGTTGAAAAATTATCGGCTGTATATCCTCTAGAAAAATGGCCAAACTATTTCCAACTAAAATATAGCCAGTTTATCCACCAATATTTTACTGGACGTATTCCCATCGAAAATGCTGTCGAAAATTACAATTTTTCCTGTAGTGTTTCATAAACTGAAAATGTAATGTGATCTATAGATTTGATAGAGGAATACTGGAACCAAAAGAAGATTTAAAATGAGATTTTACTATGTCTAAACATATAGTGGATAGCATATTAAGATCTTAAGGATATATGATCATTGTAGATGAATGAAATACTAGTTATACACTCCAACAAGCTTGATAAAGATGAGGAGTATTTATGCTCTGATTTACAATGACATTAAGATAAATCTAACTTTTCCTTGAATGAGTTTTTAACTATCATAGGTTCAAAGACAAATTAATTTAATATTTTAAATTTCAAGAATTAGTCGATTATTTTTATATTATCGATAAGATAAATATATTAATTCACATATGCTGTATTAGAGTGAACTTAGGGTAATTCCAAGCCTCGTGAAAATGATACTCTACTACTTACTGACATGACATTTGCACTTACGAAGAACTAGAGTTATACATATAATAACCTATTTGAAGTAAAGTAGAGGGTGCCTATTGAAGTTTTTTGTGTCGTTGTAGGGGATTTTTAATAATTATCTTTATATTCACTATAAATTGTTTAAAGAATTACTGGTTTAATCTTTTCATTTTACTAGCTATCTTTCTTTATAATAAAATTATTATTTATTTTTGTTATAATTAGTATATTGCTACATTACAATTTGGTTAATTGAGCTTTGATTTACATTTTAATTTAGTTTTATTTTTGTTATTGTATGCATAGTAGATCACAATTAGAAGATGTCTTATTTGATCTTAACAAAGAGAAACCCTGAAAAAATTAAAAATAAAATTAAAAAGCAAGAAAAATATATAGAAATGGCTTACCAGTCCAAGAAGAGAACCAACATAGATCACTTAAAGAGTATGCAAATCCTATAGTAGAAGGGATTCTTCAAAGCATTAATAGACACAATATCCAGGCCATTAATTTTGAGCTAAACCCTACTATCATTCAAATGATACAAAATTCTCATTTGGGGAAACTCTTATAGAGGATCCTAATTTTCATATAGCTTGTTTCTTTGAAATATGCATAACATTTAAGTATAATAGGGTCTTCAAAGTTTTTGATAGACTTAGATTTTTCTCATTCTCCTTAAGGAACAAAGCTAAGATGTGGTTGAATTCCTTACCCCCATGCTCAATTACCACATGGAATGATTTAGCTCATAAGTTTCAAGCTAAGTATTTCCCTCTTTCTAAAACTATAAAACTTAGGAATGGCATTACCTTATTTACCCAATTAAATGGAGAATTAATACATGAAGCTTGGGAGAGATTTAAAGAACTACTTTGGATGTGCCCACACCATGCCTTAGCTAATTGGATTATAATTCAGACTTTCTATAATGAACTTGTAAGATCACTTAGATCAATTATAGATGTCGATGCTAGAGGTTCTTTGAAGTCCAAACCCTTAGATGAAGTATATATTTTTATTGAAGAATTTATCACCTATAATTTTTAATGTCTTTCTAAGAGAGTAAACCATAAAAAAATTGCTAGTATATATGAATTTGATGCATTATCTATTTTGATTTCATAAGTAGCTATTATCTCTAAAAATTTGGATAATATTGGAGTGCGCACATCCCAATGAAAGTCAGTAAATGAGAGTATCTATAGAGCATCTAGCGACCAAAATTCCTCAATGATTGAATCTTTAAATATTATCAATAATAGATAAAATAACCCTTATTCTAACACTTAGAATCTAGGTTGGAAGAAGAACCATCTGAACTTTTAATGGAATAATAATCCTAATGGGGGCAGTCTTTGGAATTCTAGCCAACCAAACCAAGTAGGAACTTGGAACTTAACTCAACAATTTTGAAATCCATAGCCTAATTATCCCCTTAAATTTAATGCCAATAATCAATTTAAAAATAAGAAGCCTTCTCTATAAGATCAAGTTTTGTAAATGGGGACCAATTTAAATATTAAATTTATTTTTATAAGAGACATTGAAGATTAATTAGGGAGGTTAGCTAGTTCCATAAACAATAGACCCCAAGGTGCCTTGCCTAGCAATATAAACATAACCCATAAGGAAAAAGGTAAGGAGCAGTGCAAATCTATTTATTTGAGGAGTGAGAAAGACTTAGAAGAAGTAGTTAAGAACAAGGATCAACTTGAGGAGGAGATATCTATAGAAGCACCTATAGAACTCACCAAGCCTAAAGAATAACCTC
The DNA here is from genome assembly GCA_019925795.1 of Dendrobium chrysotoxum. NCBI lineage: Eukaryota > Viridiplantae > Streptophyta > Magnoliopsida > Asparagales > Orchidaceae > Dendrobium > Dendrobium chrysotoxum. Next base: position 30,529,755 of record CM034306.1, on the reverse strand, counting down.
AACCAGATAAGGACATAAAAACCCATTAGGAAGATTTTTGTGAGACCAACACCATAGTTTTCGTAAAGATTATTGAAGCAAAATTTAGATAGACAATTCTATAAATTTTTAGAAATATTTAAAAGTTAACTAATAACTTCCCATTTTTTTAAGCCCTATAGCAGATGCCAACCAATGCTAAGTTCATGAAAGATATATTGAGCAAGAAGGGAAAACTAGGATACTTCAAAATTGTTGCCCTAACTGAAGAATATAGTGTGATCTTACAAAATGAACTCCCTTAAATGCTTAAGGACCTACATATTTTTACCATTCCTATGGCTATAGGGGATAAATTTTATGGGAGGGTATTATGTGATTTAGGAGCTAGCATAAATCACATGCCTCCATCCATATTTAAGAGACTTGATCTTATAGAAGTCCAACCCACCATTGTTACCCTTTAGTTAGCAAACCTTTGTTTCACTTATCCAAGGGCTGTAAGAGAGGATCTGTTAGCCAAAGTAGATAGGTTTATCTATTATATTGAATTTAATATCATAGATATAGAGGAAGATAGGGAGATATCTATTATCTTAGGTAAACATTTCTAACTATTGGTAGGGTGATGATTGATGTGTATAAGGGATAGTTGACCATCAAAGTTCAAGACCAGGAAGTTACATTTATTATCCTGAAGTTTATGAAGTTTCCTAAGGATCATATTAATGATTACCATAGATTGAACTTAATTGTTGATTTTGTGGGAAAATTATTAATTGATAGTACTTTTGATAGTTCATTATATAAGGATGATATAGGTAAGATAGATGGTGATTATGTATATATGATTAGTGAAGTCCTTATAAGGTTTAAAGAAAAGTATGAAGTGTTAGATACATCATGTTTAGGGAAGCCCTTGAAACATTGAATAAAGAGGCACCTATTCTAGAGTTAAAAGCATTATCTACCATAGTAAAGTATGCCTTCTTAGAAAAGAAGTCAACCATGCCTATCATTATTTATGTCGAGCTCAAAAAAGATCATGAAGGTAAGTTGATTAGGGTTTTAGCATATATAAGAAAGCTTTTGGTTGGACCATTACTTATATTAAGAAAATTAGTTCATCCTTATGCATGTATATGATTTTGACGTAATAAAACTCCCATTGAAAAGCTGATCCCCAAAGAAGACTGAATCCTATAATGAAAGTTGTGAAGAAGGAGATTGAAAAATGGTTGGATTAGAATCAACCTAAATTAGAATGCTCAGGTTATGGCCATAAATCAACATCAACCCTTAGTCCACAACCTAAATCAGAATGCCTGGGTTATCTAGTATATTCTTAGAACCTCAATTATACCCAAAGCTATAGATCGTGTCAACATCACCCCACTTCTTTCAATAATCACCTATCTAATAATGTCAAATACCCAATTTAATGAAGCCTAGATGATCATTGATTACATCCAAATTATAACTCCTATTTGACATCCCAGCACCAAAAAAAAGAAAAATGTCACATTAGGAAACATCATAGGCTATGTCCTAAACAAAAAATACCAAATCAACTATCCTGCTCCTCCTGATAATGTTCCCATTTTTATACGGATGCCTCATTCCATATTCTTTTCCATTGGGGGCATGAGCATGATGAGCCAGAGTTTGTTAAAGATGGGGAACCTACTCCTACAGGTGGACCTCCACCACCTTCAGTACCACCACCTACACCTGCCTACCCTACCTACCCTCAGGATGACATAATTCAGTGGCTCGAGCAATTAAAAACTCTACTAGACTATTCTATCCAACAATAACAACAACAGCATGAGGAAGGCATGGGCTGGTTTGGACAAAAGTTTTCTCACATTAAAGATCAATTTACCCCCTTACATAAATACTTTCAATAACCACCACCACTACCACCTAATTAGGATCAATCTTATTTCTAGTGTTTGTTGGTACTATTTTACTATTTTTATTTCTTGTACTATTCACTTTGTTGGTGTTCCTCCTCTTTTTGGTGATATCAAAAGGGGGGGGGGAAATATATGTTTGGTTATACGTTTTAGTTTAATTAAATCCTGTGTTTATTTTACTTTATTTTTTGGTTTCTTATTTTCCTTTTGTCTTTCATTAAAAAAAATGCAACCTCTAGTTTTTAAATCTATCACCTACTAAGGGGTAGCTAGGGAAAAAGAATTTTTTATCTTGCCTATCAACCAACATTATTTATTTTTTTTTTTTGAAGAAAGCAATTTGCATTATTATTGAAAACAAAAGCTAATTACAATTGGCAAAGAAAACACATTCCTCCTTTAAGAGATTGACCAAAGAGGAAGGAATGCATTCAAAAGAAAAGCTATCAAAAAAGAAACTATTTTCTAAAGCCAAAGTAGCACATAAATCCGCTACTTTATTACATTCTCTACTAACATGATGAAAGACAACTTTGTTGAAGTCATTCAAAAATAAGAGCTCCTTGTTTGCCCAATTATTCAATTGCCACTTTGCCTTCTTCAAAGAATCTTGTATGAAGGTAATAATATTTAGATTATCACTTTCAATGATCACACCTTTACTATCAAGCATCCACCTTTGAATGAATTCCCTTGAGGTTATGACCGCTTCCATCTCAAGTTGAGCCACATCCCAATGGATTTTATTCTTCCCAAAAGCTGAAAGGAGTCTTCCCTTATCATAACGGAAAACTCCTCCAATCCCTACCATATTCGTCTCCAAAACTGCAGCATCCACTTTGATCTTAATCCACTCTAGCGGTGGAGGGTGCCAAGTTCTTTGAAACTCCCAATGGAGGTTAGCACCCCAGCTGTCTAGAAGAGGAGTAGATCTTGCAAATGCTAATGAAAAAGCATTAGCAGCAACCATAGTAGTCGAAGTAGCTACCTTACCATGCTTCACCAAATTGCGGTTCTTCCATGACAGGTAAACAACAACACAATATAATTTCACCACATTTTGATTATGAAAAGCCAACCTTCTCATACCATCCAAACAGCTATCCAACAAATTGAAAATAGGAATTTCAAAGCCCCAATCTCTGAATTTTAACAAAATGTCCACAAGAAATTTACAATGTACTACAACATGTTCATAGCTTTCAGTCATATGGCATCCCCTAGGACATAGATCATAATTAGAAAGCCTCCGATACCTGAGAAATTGGTTGGTAGGGATTGCATTTTTGCTTAGGCGCCACCAAAAGAGCTCCACCCGCAAATTGAGTTTAAGCTTCCTCAGCCAATTAAAGAATCCATAATCATCTTCTGTGTTTCTACCTTGCATAACCAAGTCATATGCAAATGCAGAGAAAGTTCTGCCAGAGTGCTGGAACAAAAATTCCATCTGATCATGAAGGGCTGGATCCAGTTGAACTTGCATAATCATAATGACAAGCTTATTATGAAAGAACTTCTGCAGCTCATGCATATCCCAATTTCCATCATAAGAAATGAAATGTTGTAGCATCATACCATCCATCGCCCCACAATCTGCTAACGTAGGCCATCTGTTGAGGCATTTGTCAAGTAGCCAAATGTCATTTAACACATTGATCTTGTCTCCTCTTCCCACTTTCCATCTAACTAAATTCTTCGGATGGTTTCCCTCATCAAGCAAGATTTTCTAAGCATTAGAAGAAAATGTTCTCACCATATTTCATACTCAAAGTGCGGTGCAAAAGTGAATCTGTGTTATGCAGAAATTGCCATGCTAGTCTGACTCGAAGTGGCCCGCTTCTCAGCAATAAGGAATGTAAACCCAGCCCCCCAGTAGATTTCGGCTTACACAATTCCTCCCAAGCAACATAATGCATTCCTTTACTCCCATTTGAGTTTTGCCACAAAAAATTTCTGCACACCTTCTCCACCTCCGACATTAGTCTTCTAGGAACCAATGAATGTGTTACTAAAAAGTATGGCATTGTTAACAATGACGAATTAAGAAGCGTAACTCTACCACCCAAAGAGAGTGACTTCTTTCCCCACACATTCAGCTTCTCCAGCACTTTAGCTAATAAGTCTTGGTAATCACTCATCCTCAATCTTCTCATAGCTATTTTAATTCCCAAATAATAAGCCTCCTTGACCACTTTATAGCCAAGTCTTCTAGCAATCTTGTTTATGGTGGAACGTCTAACAAACTTACCAAAGATCACTTGAGATTTACCTAAGTTTACTCTTTGCCCTGTCCATTTACAAAAATCCACCATAATGTTCTTCAATATACGGGCCATAGTAGTCGTAGCCTGAGAGAAAACAATTACATCATCTGCATAAAGGAGGTGTGTAATTCTTGGACCTCTAGGAGACAGTTGAATGCCCAATTTATTTCCTTTTGGTTGAAAAGAATTGGATAAAAGTTGAGAGCACATAATAAACAAATAAGGAGATAGTGGGCATCCCTGGCAAAATCCACTATGTGCTCTAATCCATCTAGAGTTCTTCCCATTCAAAATAATCGAAAACCTTGCATCCACCACACATTCCATAATAAGATTGGAGAACATAGATGGGAAACCATACCATTTAAGAATTTGTTGCAAAGTTGGCCATCCCATGCTGTCATAGGCCTGTTCCATATCCAATTTAACCGCCATCAAACCTTTCTTGCTTTTTGATAGCCTAAACTTGTTAAAGATCTCCGGAGAAATTAAACAATGTTCCGACATAGATCTTCCAGGTATAAAAGCCACCTGTTCCTCAGAGATCATCTTGTACATACACCTCTTCAGTCTATTAACCAACATAGTAGCAACAATCTTATAGGTAGTTTGACAAAGGCTAATAGGCCTATAGTTAAAAGTGGTGATAGGATTTTTCACTTTAGGGATTAAAACAATTAGAGTATCTTTCCACTCCTTGTGCATAACAGCTTCTTTAAAAAACACATTAATAGCATTCCAAGTGGTCTCCTTAACAATTGACCAATAAAATTTAAAAAATGAGGAAGTTACCCCATCCGATCCAGGAGACTTGTTGTTGCCTTGCTGGAAAACCGAATCCCTGCACTCCTCTATTGTGAAATCAGCATTCAACATATTCACTTCATGATTTGATAACTTCTGATTTTTTGAAATCAACGGCCAGTCAGAGATTGAACAATCTCTAGGCTTCCATTTCTTCATAAAGAACTCAAGGAAAACCTCTTCAATCCGATCTTCATCCTCCACCAACTTATCATTGTTATCTTTGATTTGTCTAATCCAATTTCCATTCCGTCTTGTAGAAGCATAGTTATGGAAAAAGTTTGAATTGGTATCACCTTCATTTTGCCACCTAATTTTTGCCCTTTGATTCCACCAAGTAGATAGCCTCCTCAAAGTAACATTGAGATAATGTACCTTGCTCCTTAAAAGCAGAAGATCCTCCTCAGACAAACCGCCATCCGAAGACTCCTTCATTTGTAACTCCAAAATTTCCCCCTTTAAATCTTCCTTGGCCTTACATAAATCTTTGCATTTGTTCTTATTCCAAAAATAAAGTGACCTTAAAGTTCTCTGTAGCTTTCTGTGAAGTACATCTCCCTCATTGCCATAATCGTTCTTCCTCCAAGAATTAATGACAATACGCCATGCAGCAGGATAGGATCTCCAAGTGTCTTCAAATCTGATATACTTGAATTTATCTTGCCGAGTTGCTTCCAATTTGAAAACAATAGGACTATGATCAGAAGCCACCCTGGGAAGATATCTAATACCCGCTGAAGGAATCAACTGTAAAGTAGCAGAGTTCACCAAGCATCTATCAAGCCTCTCCCAAATTCTAGAAGCACCATCTTTATTGTTGCACCAAGTATAACTTGGTCCAACAAAACATACATCATGAAAATCATTGTTAGTCATAAAATCTCTCATCTCTCTGGGCCCCCTGGAGAAAATGAATCTCTTCACACCCTTCTTCTCCTCCTTCCTCAAAATGCAATTAAAATCCTCCCCCCCCCCCCCCCCCCCCCACAATGGAAGGAGCATCACTCATCATACAATTTCTAAGCCCATCCCACAATTTCCTTCTTTCTTGATATCTTTTATCCCCATAAACAATAGCAACATTCCACTGCCCCATAGAAGGAGTGGAGAGGACACCAACCACCATCTAGGAAGAATGGTCCAAAACCTGAAAATTCACCATCTTCCTATTCCAGACAACAAGAATGCCACCAGCAGTACCATCAGCAGGATGGTAGAAATAATCCCAATCACAACCAATAATGCAGTCAACATCCTTCCTATCAATACTCATAAGCTTAGTCTCACACAGCCCAATAAAGTATACATCATAGTCTCTAACAATCTCCCTAAGGAACAATGAGGCTTCCTTCTTCCTAGCCCCCCTATAATTCCAAAACACCAAGGAAGACATTTAATTTTTCAAAGGGGAACCGTCCCCGCCAATAATTGCCTTCCCATCACGCCTCTTCTTCCTATGCTCCGGCTCCACAGGGCCTAAGGACTTCAACTCCTTAGCCAATTTAAACTTGGCAGAATTTACTATTGGAGAATCATCAATCATTCTCTTTTCTGGAACAACCGTAGAGTCCAAAGAAGCACTGATTTCCTGATCATCAACGGACTTCTTATTAGCAGAGTTTATATCAACCTGCGGCGGGACATCAATATCTCCCTCTTCAATCTCACAATTCAAAACATCAAATTTGTTGGCAACCACAACAGGCTTATCTCGGGTAAAACCAAAGCTTGCCTTATCACAACAAGCATCATCAGTCAACCTCTTATTTCCTGCATTTTCCTTTCCATTATTATCAATCTGCATATCTTCCCGAACGACATCTTCACTATATTTGGGATTCTTATCAGTTGTTCTACCACTTCTGAAATCCCTCTCAGACTTTCCATTTATATATGGTCTTTTTTTAAACTTAACTTGCAACCAAGGCCCATACTCTTCACTCGTTATGGGAGTTTTAGAAGTCACCTCCTTAGCCACCTCAGACTTCTCCAGGTAGTTATCATTCTGTTCATGACCACGACATTCTTGTGCTATTACTGTTTGAGAACTAGAAGGACATTTACTCTTCAAATGACCAATTTTCCCACACTGATAACATAGGGGCGAGATTTTCTCATATTCAACTTTTTGGAATGATCTACCATGGATTCCTTCAATCCAAACACCTTTAGGCAGCTGTTTATCCAAATCAATTCGAACACAGACTCGGGCATATTCCCTCTTACCCCATCTTAATGAATTTCCATCTAAATACAAAGGTTGTCCAATCATAGAAGCAATAATAGAAATATTATGTTCATCCCAACAATGTAATGGTAAGCAAGGCATTCGGATCCAAACCGGGGCAGTAAGGCCTTTTAGAGATTCGGGTGAGAAAGCTGGTGACCATTTATCCATTCCGATAATATGATCACCAATATACCAGGGACCACCATCTAAGACTTCCTCCAAAGCTTCAGAATTGTTAAAAGAACAGAGAATCCAGTTCATACCCAAAGAAGTTAGGTGGAATGTGCCAAACTTCGACCATTATCTTTGAAGCTGCCTGCTGCAGACTGAAAAAGGAATATCAAATCCAAGCACCTTAATTACCAATGATTTCTTCAGAACCGAAGAGTTTGAATTCTCTATTTCAGAATTTAAAACAACAGCAACCCCACCTTTACTCATCTGTGTTGATTTCACATCATAGTTTAATTTTATATGTTGAGTCTTACTCCAAGCATTCTTGAAATTGTCATTAAGACCCTTAGCAGCATCCTTCTGAGGAATTTCATCACTTATCTGGGCACCGTGCAGATTACTTACTACAACTACATTGCTTCCTGTAGCATTCTCTAAACCAATGACATGAACGTTCGATTCTAAATTATCACACTGAAGACGATTCTCATCAATGCAATGAAGATCAATGTTATCCTTGTCTGAGGCGTTCGCATTTATCCCTGACCAAGGGCCATGGATTGCATTTGAACATCCAAGCTTGTTAACATAAATCTTCATTTCTGATGAAGAAGCTTCGCAATCATACCAGGTAGTTTCAGTGGAAGACCTTAGAATCTTAGGAGTCAAACAAGCAGGTGAATTCATAATACCTTTCCCCTTGCCATCAACAATCGCAATCTTCTTTAAAGAAACAGAATCAGAAGGTTCTTTGATAACCAGAGGACGGGATGTTACCTGTATAGCCGAAAATTTGACCCTGACAGAGGAGTGGGTCGTCGTCGATGTCCATCATCTCAAAAACGCCCGATCATTCCCGCAGATTGAAGACCAACAGATGTAGTAGCTGCCACAGGATGTTGGCGGCTATCAGCCGCCATCGCCGGTGAAGCGGCATGGGCGGCGCAGAAGAACCGGGAAGACAAAAATTTAAATTTTCAGATAGTTTCTCTCTCTACCGCAAAAACTGGAGTTTCTCTCTCTACCGCAAAAGGTTCCCTCTTTTTTTATGTTCAAGATTATTTGTCATCTTCAAAAATGGGGAGATTGTTGCAATCCAGGATCACTAGTCTGTGATTTTAATGATGACAGACATTATTGATTGAATTATTACTTTTTTTATTGAATATTTTAGATATTACTTTTATTTATGAGCATTAACATTGTAGATAAAATGCACACTACTCAAGGCTAAAGTAAGACTCAATACTAGGTAGAATAGGATGTCAAGTAAAAGAGTCTGCACTTTTATTTTCTTTATTTTCTATTGCTTGAGTTTGGCCACATAAGAGTGTATGCAATTGGATGATCATGCACACACATACAGGAGGATTGAAAATTTTAAGTTGATATTTTTATATAAATCATACTGTATGACTTACAACCGTACTGTATGATTAGATTAGAAAGATTAGGCTTAACAGCTAATTGAACCATTAATTTCTCCAAACTAATCATACTGTAAGATCTGGATTGTACTGTATGATTCATTATGATCTGAAAACCCTAGCCGCTAGATTAAATTAAGTAAAATATGATCAAAATTGAACTGTATGAATATTTAAAATCTTGCTTAAATTAGCCCCCATAATTAGTCAATTTAATCATGGTTTAATAAATAATAGTTGATCATACAGTATGATCTGGATCATACCATATGATTGATAGAGACAAAATTTGGTCATCGCAAAGATCGTACCAAAAGAAACCATACTTTTAGAACTAATCATACTGTATAATATTTATATTGTACTGGACAACCTACTTGAAATCAACTAACTGTACTATATGATGATAGCAGTACGTAATGATTGATAGAGATGATTTCTAATCATCTCGAAAATCATCCTGTATAAATAAAGAGAAAGCTAACAGATTGTACTGAACGATCTTTGGATCATACTGTATAATGTGTTCAAAAAGTTGAACATTTCATTTGAATAACTATTTACATTGTACTGGAAGGGTCTAGTTTTTGAACTAATCATACTGTATGAACTAAAATTATATTATACGAACAGTGATGGCCAACTTAAATTATTAGGGTTTCTTGAAGTCAGTTCTTAAGTATTATTTTTTAAGAATCTCTTAGTAATGAAGAGAGGATTGTGTGACTACTAATGGTACTCTAAGAGAGAAGCTTTTGAAAGAAATGCAAGGTTTAAGAGGAAGGAGAAGTTGAGGTTGAGCATGAGGGAGAAGGAGTGTGAGGGGATCACATGGTTACTCCGGGCTAGCTACACCCTTGCTCCTCCTGTGGCCTTGAAGAGTTCTTAAAGTCTCTCTTGGAAGAGAGGCTTCTAAGTCAAGTCCTTCAGGTACTCTTCCTGTGAAAGGATTCTGATTCTCTACCATCTTCAGGAGGGAAAAGAATTCAGGGTTCTCTGCCCTCTCCAGGAGGGAAAAAAAGATTCAAGGTTAGTTGCCTTTACTGGGGTAGGTGACATAGCTTCCAGCACTCCGCCACATCACATTTGGTGAAAGTGAGTCTGTAAATGCTTCTCTGCCTTATTGTGGGAGCAAAATGATAGTCACTTTTTGTTAGTGTAATTCCCAGAGCGGAGGACTTCGAGGAGTGGACTTAGGTCAAGGTTGACCGAACCCCTATAAAATTTTTAGTGTGCTCTTTCATTTTCTGTATTTTACTTTCATACTTAATTTTTGTGATAACTACTTGGTAAAAATCTAAGATTGCTATTCTACTGTGTTAATTAGAATTTCATTATCAGTATCTTAATTATTGTTAAATTGTTAGCTTCTGCATCGGGTGATGAAACTGTCTATTTTAAAGATTTTGAAAAATAACAAAAAAGAATATAATTCCTATTTAGGAATTTTTTAAATTACCAATCCCCCCCTCTTGGTGAGCCTTAGGCTAGTTCTGTGAGGTTTAACAACCTTCTCAAACTTTTAGATTGGGCATTGAGATTAGATAAAGCACATTGACCTTATAGCACAATATTCAACACCTCAATTGGAATGTCCACCTATAGGCTTATCTTTGAAAAAGCTTACCCCTTAACCTTAGATTTAGAGCATAAAATATTATCAGCAATGAAGGAATTAAATTATAATCTTAAGGATACTGAGGAGAAAAGACTAATATAGTTGAAAGAGTGGGAGGAATTTAGAAATGATACTTATGCGAATGTAAGTTATATGTGGAGAATATTAAGACGAGATATGATAGTAAGCTCATTAGGAAGCAATTTGAGCCTATATAGGAAGTGCTTTTATATTCAAGATTAAAATTATTTCCTGAGAAACTAAAGTTTAGGTGGTCGGGACCATTCACTATTATTAAGGCATATCCATATGGAGCTGTAGATATAAAGGATAGTAACACTACTAAAAATTTTGAAGCTAATGGTCAGAGATTGAAACCATACTTAGGAAGGGATATAGATCACCTAAGGAGGTGAGTGGAGTTGGTTCATTCAAGATATAAGAGAGTTATAGTCTAGTAGATAACTATAAACTTAGCGCTTCTTGGAGGAAACCCAAATGGTCATATATGTTGTTATGTTAGTTATGATAGATTGTATGTGTGAATGACATTCATGTTATGATTAGAAGTTACGTTGATTAGGTGTTATTTTTGTTTGTAAAAAAAATCACCCAAGCCTCATAGTTTTGAATCTCTGAAGAACTGCAGTGCTATTTCAATCTAGAAAATTATAACTTTAAATAGTGCGATAGCGCCAAATTTCCAACATCGCACCACAACACTAGTTATGCTGTATCGTAATATTGAGTTCTCAAAAATTTGGAAAACATTAGTGTGCCATAGTGTTTAGTCAAAATGCTTATTAAGGCAGTTGAAGCGCTTACTTGCCTTAGTTGGTAAAGAGCATTGATGTCATGAAGAGCATTGATGATTTCTTGAAAACCATAAACAATCTCGTTATTAATAGATAGATCTCAAATAAAGTTGGAAATTCTGCTCTCTTTGATTGAATCATAGAGAAATTTGGCTCATCATCACCTTGAGTTAAGAACACAACTTTGACTATTTTTTTAACCTATATACTTTAGATGGTAGCAATTTTCATATATTATTAATTATTGTATAAATTGGGCCTCAAGGATGTGCATGCCATACATGGGTCAATTTCAAGAAAATAGAGTGCTTTCTCCTACTCTTTGAGACAAGACAAGGAGAGAGGTAAGTAGGAAGTAGAGTTCTAAGTCGACACCTTAAGAGAGGTTATTATAGCCTTAAGCTTTCTTAATGAAGAAAAAAATAGGGTCTCCTTTGAAAAAAAAAGTAAGCCTTTAATAATAGAATAAAAATTAGTGATCCTTGACTAATAGTTTTTTAAGAAAAATATATGGAAGACTTTTTCACTATGTTCCAAGTAAACTATGAGAGGGGAAGGAAATATTTCTAGTCCATCCACATCATAAAATTCTCCATCAATTTGGTGCAAATGAGATTGCCTACTTGTTTGTTGGACCAACTATGAAATATGCACGTATTGGGGAGGCCATTGGAACGAATGTCAAAGCTATAATTTTTGAAATCTATTGAGTTGAGTATGGTTTTTGCATTCCTTTTCATTACTTAACAAAATGCATTTGAAATTGCCAAAATTAAGGTAATGAGAATTAATAATGGAAGCAATATTTCTTGAAGGGAGGGAGGCACAAATATCTTCTATTAACTGAGTCATTCTTTACATAAATAAATGCTACAATGCACTTGAGTGTACACTTGAAGAACACTTCTCCATGGATGAGTTGAGAAGTGACCATAGTAGGTTAGAAGAATATATGAGAGGAACCCCTTTTAACCCAAATATGTCCATCATAAGTATGATGAAAATTAATACAGCTTTCTCGAGTTTGGAAAATAGCTCAATTTTATGAAGGAAATGACTCGACATAATATGTTGATTCACCTTGGTCTCAAAGGAATTGAAGATGTTAATATTATAATATTGGGTCATTCATTTACAATCACAAATACTACGAGTTATTTGAAGGCCTCTCCATTCCATGAAGCTATCGTTGGGTATCACATAAGATAGCAAAGTAGTTTCTACTTTCATCCCTTTTTTCTTGGTCTTTTAATTGCATGATACTAAGTTGGGAGTGTTGGCAATCTTATCCTCTAGAAGTATAATTTGTAAATTGTTAGGAAAGGTAGTTTGAAGGAGGAAGGATAATTGTGAATTGGGCTCCCAACTAGAGGAAATTTCATTAGTTTGTAGTGGGTCCTACATTACAATAGTAGGGGAAATGTCCAAAACATTTTGGGATGTTGTAGTGGAGTTGGGGTAAATAAATTGGTGTCAGTAACTTTGAGATTGAGAGGAGGTGATTGACCCTGTAATTGATTGAGATCATTAACTGTAAGAATTGGGGTTTATTCAATAAGAGTAGAGGATTGAGTTTGGATGGTCACATGAAGAGAGATTGCACCTTTGATAGCTTTCCTTTTTTGGACATTTTTCCAATCAATAGCACTAATCCCACCTCTTTCTCAAATCGAAAGGAGCAAAGGGTTTATTCAACAAGAGTATAGTTAATAAAGTTCACATTTAACTTACCACTTTTTAAATCTCAATCTCATTCGAACAAACTAAGATAAAAGTTGGAAAACTTAACAAAGGAGGAACTTTGAGGAATTTATCTTTGGAAAACTTAAATTGTGAGGGGGGTACAAATTTCTTCTATTCAATGAGTCATTCTCAACATAAAAAAATGTTACAAAGGACTTGAGTGTACACATGAAGAGCACTTCTCCATTGATGAGTTGAGAAGTGACCATAGTAGGTTAGAAGAACATATGAGAGGAACCCCATTTAACCCAAATATGTCCATCATAAGTATAATGAAAATTTATATAACTTTCTTGAGTTGGGAAAATAGCTCAATTTTATGAAGTAAATGACTCGACATAATTTGTTGATTCACCTTAGTCTCAAACAAATTGACGATGTTAATATTATAATATTGGGTCATTCATTTACAATCACAAATACTACGAGCTACTTGAAGGCCTTTCCATTCCATGAAGCTACAGTTGGGTATCACATAAGATAGCAAAGTAGTTTCTACTTTCATCCCTTTTTTCTTGGTCTTTTAATTGCATGACACTAAGTTGTGAGTGTTGGAAATCTTATCCTCTAGAATTATAATTTGGAAATGGTCAGGAAATGTAGTTTGAAGGAGGAAGGATAATTGAGAATTGGGCTCCCAACTAGGGTAAATTCCATTAGTTTGTGGTGTGTCCTACATTACAATAGTAGGGGGAATGCCCATAACATTTTGGGATGTTGTAGTGGAGTTGGGGTAAATAAATTGGTGTTAGTAACTAGAAGATTCAAAAGGAGGCGATTGACCCTGTAATTGATTGAGATCATTAACTGTAAGAATTGGGGTTTATTCAATAAGAGTAAAGGATTGAGTTTGGATGGTCACACGAAGAGAGCTTGCACCTTTGATAGCTTTCCTTTTCTGGACATTTTTCCAATCAATAGCACTAATCCCACCTCTTTCTCAATTCAAAAGGAGCAAAGGGTTTATTCAACAAGAGTATAGTTAATAAAGTTCACATTTAACTTGCCACTTTTTAAATCTCAATCTTATTCGAACAAACTAAGATAAAAAGTGGGAAAACTTAACAAAGGATGAACTTTAAAGAATTTATCTTTGAAAAAATTAAATTGTGAGGGGGGCACTATTGTGATTCGGGCTCACGAGTTTATGTTTTGATGACAACAAATATTGTGGTTCACATCATTATGTCTCCTAATATTTATAATATATATTTATTTTTGTGTACAAAAACATTTCAGGAACACCTTGCACCATCCAATGAAGAATCAGAGCTAAATATTGAGTAGAATAGGTTATGCTGTGAAAAGTTTGTAATATACATTAATGTAATTTTGATTTCTTGAGTCTAGTCCTGTAAAGATTTTTGCCAGCTTGGTTACCATGCACACACACACACTTAGGGAGTACAATTGAGCCAAAACAAGAAGTTCAATTTCTGAACTAATCATCCTGGGTGATTTATATCATCCTGAATGATCCAATACGATCTCAAAACCCTGGCCGCTATGATAATTTAGGCAAGGATTTAATATTCAAATTTTGTTCTAATCATCCTGGACGATTTATGAAAATCATACCTAAATTAATCCTATGATTAGTCAATCAAATGTACTTAATTTGATATTCTAATCATTCTAGACGATCACATAATCGTCTTGGATGATATTTGTATCATCCTGGATGATCTGTTCAAATTTGAACATATCGTTCAGGTGATCATCTTAGACTATCAGGTCAAATTCTACACATCATCCTGGATGATCCTGCGATCATCTTGGATGATATTTCACGACAGAATTGAGTTTTTAGGATTTTCTGAAGCCCTCTTTTTACGGACATCATTCTAGACGATCCTGCGATCGTCCTGGATGATCTTAACTGCCAGAATTAATTTGGAAGGGTTTTTAAAGCCCTCTATTTAAGGCTTGTCAAAGACTTTGAAAGTGTCTTTGGCAGCCACTGAGGATTCATTTCTTCTGGAGAAAACTTGAAGAGAGAGCTTGAAAGGGAAATTGGAAAGGGTAGAATTTGAGAGGGAGAAGAGCCTTGGAAGGGGGATTTTTGAGGGAGTGTGAGGGGGTTTCACATGGTTTCTCCAGCAAGCTTGCACCTAAGTACCATCGAATTTAAGTGTCATCTCAAGGGAAGTTTTGGGAAGAAGAAGATCTCTTTGGTGTCAAAGGGCCTGGCTACTCCACCGCACCAGGGAAGGTGGAAGTGATTTTGTAAGGGCTTCTCCGCCTAGCTATGGGGGCTAAAGGAGAGTCACTAAAGATGTAGTGCAATACTTAGAGGGTGCCTCCGTGGAGTGGACATAGGTCAGGTTGGACCGAACCACTACAAATATGGTGTGTTCTTTTTGATTATTTTTTGCACTTTATTTTACTGTGATTAACTACTTGGGTGAAATTTTTGATTTATCTTTTTATTATTCATTTAATTATTTCTACTGCAAGATATAAAAAGATTTTTCTTTTTTTTTAAAAAAGTTTTTAAATATCCAATTCATCCCCCCTATTGGTTATCCTTGGGACTAGTTCATAAGGGTTTAACACCCCTCACAAACTTTCAAGTGGTATCAAAGAGGGATTCAAAAATTAAGTTTTTGAAAACTTTTGAATTTTAATAATGGCTAATTTAGGAAATCATTATATTGCGGAAGGATATTCAATCACCCGACCACCGTTATTTAAAAACATTACTTTTAATTTTTGAAAAATTCACATGTCTATTTTCTTAAAATTAACAGATTATCAAATGTGGCATATGATTAAAACTGGTTATTCTGTACCGTCATATTTTATAGATGGAATCAAAACTAATATTCATTTTTCTGAATGGAGTAGAGTATATTAGATCAATGCTCAATTGAATGGTAAATGTTTGAATTATTTTTTTATGCTTTAAATTTAAATGATTGCATGATAATATCTATATATACTACTGGCAAAGAAATTTGAGATAAACTGTACATTACATACAAAGGAACTAGTGAAGTTAAGCAATCTAAGTTGAATATTCTAATGCACAATTATGAACTTTTTAGCATGAAATCTTATGAGTTGATTTTAGACATGTATACTAGGTTGACGTAAATTGTGACATCATTAGATGCTTTAGGTAAAGAATTTTCAAACTTTGAAAAGGTCAATAAAATTCTACGTTGCCTGCTTGATAAATTTAATGCCGAAGTTGTTGCTATTTGTGAATCAAAAAAGTTGAACGAATATTCTATTGATAATTTGATTGGCTCACTCATTGCCTACGAGCAAGGTTTGGGTCAAAAGCTTTTGGATGCAGGTGAAACTATAGTACTGAAAGCTGAAGACATAGATAAAAGAGACTCAAAAGATGATGAAAGTAAGGAGTTAGCATCAATAACAAACAAATTGAAAAGTCTACTAAAACACAAGCATCAACATCAATAAAAGTGGAACAAAAGTAAAAAAGGTAAGAATCTTAAGATTTCTTCTAATGTTATTTGCCTTGGATGTAGAAAACCTAGACATATAAAAAATCAGTGCCCGAACTTAAAAATCGTTCCTGAAAAGGAAAAGGGTAAAGCCAAGCAAATTGTAATAAGGGCTAATAATGCAAAGCAAAAAATCTCCTGGGTAGACCTAACTTCTGAATCATCAGACCAGGAGCGAGATGATGTCGATTAAAGTTTTTCTTGTGTGTTTGTGTTTATGTTGTTTGTGTGAATGTTTTTAATTTTTATGTTATTTTTTAAGTTTTTTTATTCTTTTTGTTTTATTTTTGCAATCATTTATTTTACTTTTTCTATATAATTATCAATTTCTCTTATCAGCACACACATATCATATTTTTGTTTAGTATATGCTTTCAAAAATCAAATCACTTTTCAAAAGATCATTTTTTCCTAAAAATAAAAATTTTGCCTCCTATGTTTTTGAAATTTTATCTAAGTTTTGGTTAACTTCTCTAAAATCAGTCAAAGGAAGGAAACTTGTGATTTCGTCTCTCTATCTCATTTCTTCAATGAGGCTATTTCACTTTTAATTCAAAATCTTCATCAAATTATAAATTGGATCATGAAATTATACTTTTTTCATCTCCCCACATTTTCTCTATCTCATAGGGATCTTTTGTAGGTTATTGAATCCACTTCATTATTTTCTTAATCAAGCTGTTCATTTTTGTCATTAGATTGGATTTACTTTAGTCTTTAAAATTATAGAAAAGAAGCATATTTATAAAAAAGACACAAAATGAGCCAAAAGCTGAAAAGATATAGAATGTCATCAAAATGAAAAATCAAAAGATAAGCAATATCGCCAAAATGAGAAAATACACAAAGTGTATTAAAAGATGCGCAAATGGCGCCAATAACTAATAAAAAGGCACAAAATGAGCACACAATAGTTAGCTTACCTTTTTTGTACTTCTTAAATCTTAATAAAACCCATATATCTATTGATATTTTTGATACTTGAGTTTGAAAATCATGACTTTTGATTCACCTTTTTTACATTAATCTTTCATTAGATATATTTTATGTAAGGAGTTTTGAAAAGATTATTATTTTCTTCTCTAATTTGTTCTTTGATTTAGATATTGGCTTAAAAAGTTTCTGAGCCTTTTAAAGAACTTGAGCTTGGATTAACAATTTTTAAATTTTTAACCCTTTTTGGGTTATGCGTGGTCAATACATGTCTTACTAAACTTTTGAATAAAATCAAGAGGTAACTTTCTCATTTCAAGAAAATTTTAATATTTCAAACTGAGTCTTCTAAAACTTTTTCCTCAGATCAGGGATCGTTTTAATCTTTTAGTCTATTTTTTCTTATTTATTTTTTATGCTCCTCTTTCTTTTGATAATGTCAAAGGGGGAGAACATGCTGTTGTATTTGTGTTGTATTTGAATGTACTATTATTTTTGTGTTATATTTGTTTATTTTATTTTATTTATTTTATTTTAAAATAAAAATTAAAAATAAAAAAGAAAATTTTGTTTTCTTTTATTTTTAAAAATTTTTATCTTAGTGAGGGGGAGATTAGGAGAAAATTCTTTTTATTTGTAAATTCAACCAGTAATGTTTGCCATCATAAAAAAGGGAGAGATTATTGTGACTCGGGCTCATGAGTTTATGTTTTGATGATAACAAATATTATGAATCACATTATTATATCTCCTAATATTTGCAATATATATTTATTTGTGTGTACACTAATATTTTAGGAACACCATGCACCATCCAACGAAGAATCAGAGCTCAAGATTTAGTAGAATAGATTATGCTATGAAAAGTTTGTAATATACATTGATGTAATTTTGATTTCTTGAGTCTAGTCCTATAAAAGTGTTTGCCAGCTTGGTGACCATGCACACTCACACTCAAGGAGTAAGATTGAGCCAAAATAGGAAGTTCAATTTCTGAACTAATCATCCTAGACTATTTATATCATCCTGAATGATCCAATATGATCTCAAAACCCTAGCTGCCATGATAATTTAGGCAAGGATTTAATATTCAATTTTTTTCTAATTATCCTAGATGATCTAGATCGTCCTAGACGATCTATGAAAATTATGCCAAAGTTAATCCTATGATTAGTCAATCAAATATGCTTAATTTGATATTTTGATCGTACTGGATGATCACATAATCGTCCTGGATAATATTTGAATCATCCTGGACGATATGTTTAAATTTGAACATATCATCCAGGTGATCGTCTAGGTGATCATTATGGACTATCAGGTAAAATTTTATACATCGACCTAGACGATCCTGCGATCATCCTGGATGATATTTGGTGGCAGAATTGAGTTTTTAGGGTTCTCTGAAGCCCTCTTTTTACAGACATCGTCCTAGACGATCCTACGATCGTCCTAGACGATCCTACGATCGTCCTGGACGATCTTTGCTGCCAGAACTGATTTGGAAGGTTTTTTAAAGCCCTTTATTTAAGGCTTATCAAAGGCTTTGAAAGTGTCTTTGGTAGCCATTGAGGCTTCATTTCTTCTGGAGAAAACTTGAAGAGAGAGCTTGAAAGGGAGAGTGGAAAGGGTGGAATTTGAGAGGGAGAAGAGCCTTGGAAGAGGGATTTTTGAGGGAGTGTGAGGGGGTTTCACACGGTTGCTCTGGCAAGCTTACACCTAAGTACCATCGGATTCAAGGGTCATTTCAAGGGAAGTTTTGGGAAGAAGAAGATATCTTTGGTGTCAAAGGACCCGACTACTCTGCCGCACCGGGGAAGGTGGAAGTGATTTTGTAAGGGCTTCTCCGCCTAGCTGTGGGGGCTAAAGGAGAGTCACTAAAGGTATAGTGCAATACTCAGAGGGTGCCTCTGGGGAGTGGACATAGGTCAGGTTGGACCAAACTACTATAAATCTGGTGTATTCTTTCTGTTTATTTTTTGCACTTTATTTTACAGCGATTAACTGCTCGGGTGAAATCTCTAATTTATCATTTTATTATTGATTTAATTCGTTTCTACTGTAATATGTAAAAATATTTTTCTTTTTATTTAAAAAAGTTTTTAAATATCCCATTCATCCCTCCTCATGGTTAACCTTGGGACTAGTTCATAAGGGTTTAACACCCCTCATAAAATTTCAAGCACAAATTTCTTCTATTCAATGAGCTATTCTCTACATAAATAAATGTTACAAAGGACTTGAGTGTACACATGAAGAACACTTCTTCATGGATGAGTTGAGAAGTGACCATAATAGGTTAGAAGAATATATGAGAGGAACCCCATTTAACCCAAATATGTCCATCATAAGTATAATGAAAATTTATACAACTTTCTTGAGTTAGAAAAATAGCTCAATTTTATGAAGTAAAGGAATCGACATAATATGTTGATTCACCTTAGTCTCAAAGAAATTGAAGATGTTAATATTATAATATCGGGTCATTCATTTACAATCACAAATACTGCGAGCTACTTGAAGGTCTCACCATTCCATGAAGCTACAGTTTGGTATCACATAAGAAAGCAAAGTACTTTCTACTTTTATCCCTTTTTTCTTAGTCTTTTAATTGCATGATACTAATTTGGGAGTGTTGGCAATCTTATCCTCTAGAAGTATAATTTGCAAATTGTCAGGAAAGGTAGTTTGAAGGAGGAAGGATAATTGAGAATTTGGCTTCCAACTAGAGGAAATTCCATTAGTTTGTTGTGGGTCCTATATTACTATAGTAGAGGGAATGTCTATAACATTTAGTGATGTTGTAGTGAAGTTGGGGTAAATAAATTGGTGTCAGTAACTATGAGATTGAAAGGAGGTGATTGACCCTGTAATTTATTGGGATCATCAACTGTAAGAATTGGGGCTTATTCAACAAGAGGAAGAGGATTGAGTTTGGATGGTCACATGAAGAGAGCTTGCATCTTTGATAGCTTTCCTTTTTTTGGACAATTTTCCAATCAATAGCACAAATCCCACCTCTTTCTCAATTCAAAAGGAGCAAAGGGTTTATTAAACAAGAGTATAGTTAATAAAGTTCACATTTAACATTCCACTTTTTAAATTTCAATCTCATTCGAACAAACTAAGATAAAGTTGGAAAACTTAACAAAGGAGGAACTTTGAAGAATTTATCTTTGAAAAGCTTAAATTGTGAGGGGGTTTTTTTCACAAAAATGCTAGCAATTTATGAAGAAAGTACCTCTATCCCAAACCACGTAAATTTGTTTTGATGAAAAATTTAAAAAGAAATAAATCAGCTAAGAAATTAATTTTTTTGATGCTACCCCTATGTTTCCACTACCTTATAACCTTAGCCCTAGTAATAAGCCATAGAATGGATACTTTCTTATTGCATCTCCAACCAAGAAGAGTTCCCACTCCTTCTGAATTATTGAAATATCTTTTACAATGGATTGAACTTTCTGGTTGTTGACCTCCTCTTTCGGCATCACTCGCTTTCCCATTCTACTCAAATCTCTTCTAGGGTGGTCCATCTTTGAGCTTGATCATTGTTGGTCCCAAAGGCCACTATCACATTCAAATCATTCATATTTTGCATGGTTGTGCGTGACAATATGGTGAATGTCTTCAGGCCCTAGTTTACTCTTAATCTCAAATTGTAGTTCTGTGAGTTACATCATATTCTTCAACACATTTGGAAATGCATATAACAAGTTCAATGATTATTTATTGAGAATTTTAAGCTAATTTTCATGTCTGAAAATTTCATAAGTGAGATCCTCCAACATAAGATTTTTCAAATGGATTTTATCTCGTACATGAAATTGAGTCATTAAGTCTAGATCATTGAAATTTATTAGTGTATGTTGAGGTGAGAATTTAAGAAAGTTTAATTGATTTAATGATAATTTTCAAAATTATTAAATATCTTTAAAGTACATAAAAATATTAAAATTTAACCTAAAAATTTAATTGATTTAATGAAACTTTCCTCCAATTCATAGCTCAAGATGACCTAATGTAGGTTAGCCATTGATTTAAATGGCTTGATAAGATAATAAAGCCATAAATAAACTTGTATCCGGCTGCAGTAACAGCAGCCCCGTGAAAGGCCGGCCCCTCTCATTTTGTGTTGGCACGCCATTTTCTTTTTTGTTCTTCGTCCCTTTAATTTGCTGCTTTTTTTTCTTATTCTCTCTCTTTCTTGCAGCCATTTATTCCTATTTTGCTTCGTGCTTCCTCAATACTTTTCTCAATGATTCTTCAGTTCTATACGTTTCAGTTTGACTAAAATAAGACAAAAGAAGTGCAGGTGAGTTTTCTGTAAATGTGCCCTTGCTCGTTGGATGGCACATGTAATAATGCATTTTCATATCTCCAATCACTCAAAATGTTACAGATCTATTATATATTATTGTTTGCTTTACTGTAAAAGGAATCTAGTTTGATGTGAGAATATATACTTGTAGAGTTGAATTTGGAAGTGTATATTTCGTAATAGCAACAAATGATATGTTATTTATGTTCTCTTTCATTATAGGTAGTTGCAGCGTACTCACAATAGGAAGGCTATCTTCATCTCCTTCATGAATTCTTAAACTTTAATCTTAAACAACTTTCAAACTTGCATGTATGCTTTTAATGGTTTGTTGAATAAGAGTTCTAGGCTATCTTCATCTCCTTCATGAATTCTTAAACTGAATGGGATGAACAACATGGAGATGAAACTATTAGCTTGAACTTATCTGGACTGCTTCGTGTTGAGTTACCTACTTTATATTTTATTATTGTCCACCTCTTTAAATATCTTTGCATTTTATCACATGCAAATATAAATGATAAAAGTTTTCATCTACATTCATCTGATGATATATATATATGTATTATCATCACTACATTACTATGCTTGAAGATTTAGGGTTCCTTCTTGTGATATATGCATTAATCTATAAATGACTGCATTCTTTATAATTAATTTAACCAATTCCATTACATGATATTCTAAAACCTGCTTACATTGAATAGTACTATTGGACTCAAAAGTGGCCATGGGTGATACCCAACCTTACTAGAGAGCAAGTTTTGAGAGTATGACTTGAAAACATGGAGAGAGTGTGAGAGTAATCCATTAAAATATGTTGTGCAAGTACCAATAGATGCAAAGAATATAAAACGATCCAAAATGATAATCTTCACCATTTATTTATAAGGATCTGAGAGCTACATGAAATGTTACATTAATAATGAATAAAAAATACTAGAAATTAATGAGCCTATGATTTGCCTTAGATCAGACTCACACTATGGCTAAATGCGGGGGATCATTGGCAACCTATGCTAGAGCCCCATGTCACCGTGTAGTGAGAGTGGTGAGTGAGCTTGAATTGCTAGATAGAGGAACTTTATGGTCAGCTGGCTATGACAGAGTGAGCTAGGAGTCCTTTGAATAGGTACATTCTTTGTACCTGAAATGCTGAGTGAGGTCAATGGCACTCCCCCAATGTTGGATGATGAGCAACATTAAAGGTAAGTTCTTCATGGGAGGTGAGTAGTATGCTAGATGACATGTGAGGATTCCAAACTATCCATGTGGGAGGCAACTCCCTACTAAGCCCTTCTTAGAGATGGATTTCAAGACATTTGGAGAGCACTATTGTGGCCCACAAGAAATAAGCTCTTCTATCATGACCCACCGACTACCAACTAAAAACTCGAAAAGGCATACGTGAGTGTACATTTAGTTCCTTGATTCTCTTGACCCTTTTGAGGATGAGTGAGGAAAAAGATAAGAAAAGCAATGCATGCATTAAATATGCCTAACAAACTATTATAGGTGAGTAAAAATAAAGTTATTGAATTATTTTATTATAGCCTTGACCCTATATAACTTACCGCATAATGATATTGATGTGACACCAGTCTTGACTGGTGCCTATCAGAAGCATTTTTTGTGATGGGATTCTTTAATCCTTTGAGTGTTTGAAGAGAACTAGTGAGACCAACTAGGGCTATAAAAATGGGCCTGTTGAGTTAGCCTTATCAAAATTTAAATAAATAAAGAAGGAAACATTTCACCTTGGAAAAGAAGATAAGGCACACAGGAGGGTGAGCAACCCCCATTCAACTAAAGTGGTTGAATGATGTGTCTAAACCATGCATGGATCTA
This sequence comes from Dendrobium chrysotoxum, assembly GCA_019925795.1. Classification (NCBI taxonomy): domain Eukaryota; kingdom Viridiplantae; phylum Streptophyta; class Magnoliopsida; order Asparagales; family Orchidaceae; genus Dendrobium; species Dendrobium chrysotoxum. Next base: position 30,506,207 of record CM034306.1, on the reverse strand, counting down.
TATAACCTATTATTGCACCCCTTGCAAAGAGAATGAAGATTGAGCCTAGGTAACAAAGGTGAATATAGCTTTATTAACTAAGGTAGTAAGATCTACTAAACCTACATACAGGTGGTGATGTGATGAGCCTTGGGAGAGTGGACCTCTACTCTAACTCTAATGACCTGCCACTTAAATTCATGATAATGAGGCAAGTGTCCCTAGTGCCCTTATGCATATTAAGGAGGTTGCCTCTTTCGGGTCTTGATAACCTACCATATAGTTGAGAAGACAATTCCAACAAGTGAAGGTAAGAAGGAAAAGTTATTTCAAATGTTTGAGGCACGCTTTATTAGGTGGATGAGTCTCTTCTACGAATGAGCCTATGATATATTCAAAAAAATTATTGAATGAGCTTGTGATCTATGTCACCTAGAGTAAGCTATTGTGGAATCCATCAAGCGAGTTTGAGGTGTTGTCATTGGCAAACTTGGTGCCTGGGATATATATAAAGATAACCATATTGCATGATAAACTTCTTTTGATTCCTCTAGATTTTCCTAATAAAAAATTTAATGTTTTTGATCCCTCCTGCATGTGAGGTTCAAGTTGTTGAGCCCTCAATAGCAGTAGATCCTACTGTAGTGGTCGAGCAGTTTGAGTGAGTAGTGGTTGAACAGAAGGAGGCACCTAATGAGTTGAGGATCCCACCCCTTAAGGAAAGGCGAAAACTGAGAATCCACTATACTCACTATGAATGGGCCCTTTTGTTGATGACATCCCTCCAAAATGGCCAACTAGCTTTGAAAAGTTTGTAGATCAAGTTAGTGTTCATGAAAAAAATTATAAACTTATAGGGAGTAGTGAGGAGGTAGATATCTCATAGAGGGGTGCCACTTAAAGCAAGTGACCAATTCAAGAATAAAGTCAAAACTCTAAAGCTTAATGTGGAAGTGACTAACGGCTTAGTGAAGGTGCGTTCATTTAAAGAGGGAGGAAGTTCATCCTAGAGTATTTAAAGAGTATAGGTGTCCTACCATCCAAGATGGTAATGTATATGTTTTTTCATGGTGGTGAGTAGTCTCACACTAATTTTTATTCTTTTTTAATGTATTTGATGTGTCGGCTTCAATGTAAAAACTCTTATATGTCATAAATTTTTTGTATTTGGACGACTTTTTTACTTTTATTATATTATTTCACTTTATAATGTCAAAATTTTTTTATGATGTTTGGCAAGTATGATGGTGAGTATGATGCTTGTTATATAATGGCATCTTTTCACAAATAAATATTGTCTCTGCAGACATCAAGCATGTCTATTAAGTTCCCTGACAACATCTTCCTCGCCTACTACTTTGAGAACTCCACACTTTACATGCGAGTTCCCACAAAGGATGAGTACTTTGAAAGTTCGTGAGAGGTGTTAAACCCTAAAGAACTAGTCCTGAGGCTAACCAAGAGGAGGGGTGAATTAGATATTTAAAAACTTCTTTAATCGAAAGAAAAATCTTTTTGCATCTTGTAGCAAAAATGAATTAAATCGATAATAAAAAGATAAATCAAAGATTTCACCCAAGCAGTTAATCGTAGTAAAAATAAAGTGCAAAAAATAACCAGAAAGAACACACTAGAATTTATAGTGGTTCAGTCCAACCTGAGCTACGTCCACTCCCCAGAACCTCCCATTCTAGATATTACACTAAAACTTTAGTGACTCTCATTTAGCCCCCACAGCTAGGTGGAGAAGGCCTTACAAAATCTCTTTCAGCTCCCCCGGTGCGGCAGAGAACCTGGAATCCTTTCCACCCTCCTAGTGAGGCAGAGAACCTGGAATCCTTTTTCACCCTCCTGGTTAAGGTAGAGAACATGATCCTTTGACACCAAAGAGATCTTATTCTTCTTAAAACTTCCCTCAAGATAAACCTTGAATCTGATTATACTAAGGTGCAAGCTTGCCAAAGCAACCGTGTGAAACCCCCTTCACACTCCCTTGAAATCCCCTCCAAGGATCTTCTCTCTCACTCAAACTCCACCCTTTCCTCTCTCCCTTTCAAGGCTCTTTTCAAGTTTTCTTCAAAAAAATGAAGCCTCAATGGCTGCCAAAGACACATACAAAGTCTTTGGAGAAAGCTTAAATAGAGGGCTTCAAAAACCTTAAAAACTCAATTTAGCTGTCGTAGATCGTACAATACGATTAATTCAATCAAACTGCAATTCATCCAGGATGAATCCTGAGATAACCAAATTTGCACACGAGTGATCCTACAGTACAATCCAATTCATACAGTATAATTAGAATATCAAAATTAAGCAGATTTGATTGACTAATCACAGGGGTTAATTTAAGTAAGATTTTATGATATTGGACAGTATGATCCATGATCGTATAGTATGATTAGTTCAAAAATCAACTTACTTAAGTTACCTGGCGGCTAAGATTTTGAGATCGTAAAAAATCGTACAATATGATCCAGATCGTACAGTACAATTAGTACACAGAAACTAAATCAATTAGCCCTCAAGCCCATTCTTTTTTATACTGATCGTGCAGTATGATTGTAAATCATACAGTATGAATAGTTCAAATAATTTTGGACTTCAAAATTTTTCTCACTCCCCCTGAGTGTGTGTGTGTGCATAGTCACCAAGCTAGCATACACCTTTACAGGAAAAGACTTAAGAAAATAATTAAAAAAACATTAATGAATATCACAGACTTTTACAACATGACCTATTCTATCCAATCTTGAGCCCTGTATCTTCGTTAAATGTTGCATGGTGTTCAAGAAATATTAGTATACACACAAACAAGTATACATTACAAATATTAGGAGATATAAAGATGTGAGCCATAATGTTTGTTATCATCAAAAACATAAACTCATGAGCTCGAGTCGCAACATACTTGAACACCTTCTATAAGTAGTTGTTATACATCCCCTACTATTATTCAAGTTAGGGATATGAGTAGATAGTTAATGCATCATCTTATATGGTTATGTTCTATTCGTAGGAAGAAAATGTTGTGGCTATATCATATTATTAGAATAATTTGTATTGCTTCTAATGATGAACTCAGATGGAAGCTGATGAGCGTCACGACTACCTTTCTACCATGAGTTTATAGATGTCTTTGACTTCTATGGATTCATCCTAGTTTAAATATTGTTGAATTATATGGCAAACATTATTGCATTCCCTCGTGCAAGAATACATGCTACCCTGGATGTTGAACTTGTTCTGCCATATGTTCAATGTGAAGGATTTCAAGGATGGGTGCATTCAATTCTCATCCATGATGATGAAGATGTTTGGGCTAGGAAATTAGGGGAGCAATTGAAAGGTGAATCTTTCCTTCATATGCAGCTCAGTGGAATAGTTCGTGTGGACTACCCCGATCCCTTTTCCTAGAAGTAAGGCATGCATTCCAGCTCTCTACTAGGAGAAGACTATGAAATTCCTCCATGGAAGCTTCTAATTACCAAGAATCACCTTGTCCATTGCCACCTACCAAACCTCACCTCTTATATCACATTATTTGCAAAATTCATTTCAATATCACTAATAGTTTAACAAGTAGAAAAGTCAACATTATAATCTATATTTAATCATTACAAATAAGAAAAAGATATTATGAACTATCAAAATTTTAAGATGAAGATATATTTAATTTTTAACACAATTCGATCACAAAATTTATATTATGATATTATTATGACTTAAAAATTAGATATAAAATTTATGAAAGAATTTTGCATCATACTACATATGAAGACTTAATGATATTTTTTGCCACATGATTGTAGGAAGATTGATTTTTGAATCTTATTATATATATAATTTGTGTTATTCTATGTTATTATTCTTTTGAATTTATTCCTAATACTTTATACATACTTGAAAACTAAAGAATTTTTTTTCACAAAGCTGTATGTTGTGAACTAAGGGCCAAGAAATGTATGTTGTCAATTTTAAAGAGAGGGAAAATATGTAGCTTAATATATACTTCCACGAAATTAAACTGAGAATAATGTGAACCATTGTATTCTAAGCCCAAATCTCAACCTCTTTTAGGCATCTCGCCATCTTACATCAAATGCACAGATAAGTGATGATTCCTATGCTAACATGTTGGAGAAGATGCATTTAGCACTAAGATGGTATGCACATACATTACTTCTCGATGAGTTAGCTGCAAGATAGGTGAGTAGCAAAAGAAATGAAAATGTGCTCATCTCTCGTAAGTACTCTAACACAAGTCGTGACCTTGGCATACCCTAATTCAAGCAAGCAACATTAGGTGACTAGGGAGAACAGTAGCGATAAATAATGATACTCATAAGTGTGAAATAAGAGGCAAAATTGAAGAAATAATATATGAAAAATTAAAAGAAATATATATATATATATATATATATATATATATATATATATATATATATATATATATATATTTATTTATTTATTTATTTTTTTAAAATAAGCAACTAAATAAGTTATAGTTATGTTAATCCACATTGTAATTAAATTAACTATGAGCTATTAGAAAGATTAATATCAATCTCTTAAAATGTTACTAGTTGAGAAACAAAAAGGCTTATTTATGAACATAAATAAAACAGTAATACAATATTCAAGATTGATTCATTTAGCCTTCAACTTTTTAAAAAGTGTTCAAATTTGTTTAATCACTAACTTGAATGAGTATTAATCAAGTAGAATTTAAGCTATTCATTGAGTGCATTTGTACACTTACAACCCCAGTTATATGACAAGTCTTCCTTATTTACACATATCACAAAAAGAAACAAAACACCAAAAACTAGCTACCCAATGAATTTGCATGTGCATTAATCAAGTTATTTCAAAATTAAATAAAACTAAAATAATACAAATTGGGATTTCGTTTGTGATTTTAAAGATTTTGGTGTAATTATAATGAAAATATAGTACTAGGTGTTAATTTTATGAATATATAAATTTCACTAGTTATGCATGTTTTTGTTGTCACACCCCAAGATCTAATTGAATAATTGAATTCCTAAATCTAGTCTTCACAACCACCATATAATGTACTAGAGCCAACTAAGAAACTCAAAATGATTTAAATAATGAGAGAACATCCAACATTTCATTTTAAAAAGAATGATTTACAAATAATCTAGTACAATTATGTTCGATACATTAAAATAAAACTTGATTACAAAAACACCTTAATAGAAAAACTTCTAACAGATCAGCTCCTATCAACCTCAACTTTGTTGGACCCTTTCCTTTTCTTGAAACATAATAAATCAACAAATAAGTATTTATAAACTCAATAGGCAAACCGATGTCTTATAATAGAATTGAATACTCATATTTGAACCTCATAAAAAAGGCTTAGGTATTCAAATTTAATGAATAGGAAACAACTATTATTTTTCAGGAAACATATTCGAAATTACTTTTCTAGATATACCTTTTATGTACTTTTATACAGATGTCAAAATATATTGGCTATTTGTACAAAAAATATGCATTTCCATTTATGCTTTCACAAAAAAATATATGATTGTGCTTGTATAGGAATACCATTATGTGCTTATCATGACAACATTCCTTCATAATTAAACTCATTTTATTTATCAAAATACTCTTTATATCAAATTGATTTTATTCAATAAAATATGTAATTATGTGTAGTGTGATATGCATGTCTTGAAAGCTACTTATAACTCCACTTTAACTTATGCCTCCAAATGTATACAATGTGAAGGAGATCATCCCAAATCCCCTTATAACTCCACTTCCACCTATGCCTCCCTTGAACCTCCTACACCTGTATAAAGCAGATGAGCTTGAAATAATTTCCTATACAAATCCAAAATAGATGGGGTTTGAATCAAAAGCTGAACATAATAGAAAGTCAACCTGTATAAGAGAATTTATAGTGCACTTTTCAATCTGTCACATCAAAACATCTCCAATTGATCATAAATGCATATGAAAACTTTATAGAATTAATATGTAAATAATATGTTGAGCATGATCATGAACACCTGTATACTACATTACAAAGAATGATACATGTGCAACTTATTCATCATTTGTAAATAAATTTTAAAACATCCATATTTACCAATTTTTAATAGAAAATACCCAACAATCTGTATTGGCAAAATTAAACAATAAAAACCTTGTTTTATAGTAAAACAATCTCCTGAATAAAGTATTCTATAATATATCAAAAGTTACATGACAAAATTTTTTTTATTCTGTTTAAAATACATTTTTACTCTATGTAATTTTACAAAAATATCAAAATTAAAATTAGACATAGGGAATTTAGAGCCTAACTTGAGTTGAATAATTCTGTTAACTAGTGTGATGAACGAATGTTGCTCCTTGGCCTCTAAATCTCTCTCATCTCTTTCTCTTTCCTCTTATCCTCTTCTCATTCTCTTCTTCCTTCCATCGAAATATATATATATATATACTAGTTTTAGTGCTCAGCATCATGGCGTTCAGCCATAAAGTGTAGTAATTCTCGGCTAGAATATTCTAGATTCCCTTTGACTCATCGAAACTAAGAGCTTAGCAGTGCAACACTCCCTCATAATATAGGGAGGGCAACACCACCACTACCAATGCTATAGTTCTCCATGGAGCACTTGACCTTAGTATTTTATCTTCTTCTTTGTTTCATTTCTAAATGCATTTGAATATAAATTGAACCTTAAATAACATAAAATTTCAAAATAAAATCAGATATAGATTAGTAGTTATGCCTAATTAAAACTAATCAACCAAGATTTAAAACTATGGATATTACATCCTATCTTCTTTACACAGAATATCATCCTCAATATTTAAATAAATAAGTACAAATATAATTATTTCATTTTAGCTTCCTTCTCTATTGTGGCTTCGTGCTAATATATATTCTTCCACTAAACTTTAACCATAGAGATATGCTTGTTTCTTATTTACATCACATCATAGGCCAAAATATAACCTGGTTCCTCCCTATAGGTTAAGTTACACTGAACTTCAATATCATTTTCAAAATTTTCTAGACAAAATTAGAAATCGATTCTCTCAATATAAATATATGAATACTTTGTGAATGTCAAACACCTGATTGGGAAATGGTAATCCGTAAGCAAACTTCCAATTTTTTTTAATAACTTTAAAAGGTCCAATATACACCAACTTAAATTACTATCTTTTCCAAATCTACTTACACTCCTTATTGAATCAACCTATAAGGAGACAAAATCTCCAACATTAAATTTCACTTCTTTATGTTTTAGATTATAATACTTCTTTTATTTGTCTTAATTTGTATCCAGTCTTTTTTTATCAATCTAATCTTATTTGTAGCACTATCCACTAGATCAAAACCTATTAACTTTCAGCTACTTTTGTATAGGATAGTGTAGTTCTACTTCTTCTTCCATAGAGAGCTTCATAAAAAACCAAGCCAATACTAGATTGAAAACTATTATTATAAAAAAAACTCGATTAAAGGAATGTGATATCCTAGCTTTCTCCAAAATCCATAACATATAGCTTCAACAAATCTTCAAAAGTCTAAATGACCCATTCAAACTATCCATACATTTGGGGATCAAAGGTTGTATTGAAATTTTACTTCATTTCTAGAATTTCTAGAATGCCCTTCCACACCTTGGACCTAAACATGCATTCTTGATCACAAAAAATAGTCATAAGAACTCCATGAGATATGACTATTCCTTTTACATACAATTGAGCTAGTTTATCAACATAATATGTTTATTTTTATGGGTAGAAAATGAGCATACTTAGTCAATCAATCCACAATGACCCATACTATATCACGACATTCTCTTAACTTCAAAAATAACATAGAAAAGTTCATAGTAATCTTCTCTCACTTCCACTCAAGAATATACAAGGGTTGCAATAGTCCACTAGACCTGTAATGCTCGATTTTTCTTATCTAACAAGTCTTACACTTGGAAAAAAGTTATGCTATATCTTTTTGAAAGTTCGATAGGGATGTTAAGCCCTGATGAACTAGTCTCGAGGCTAACCAAGAGGGGGGGTGAATTGGTTATTTAAAAATTTGAGAGCAACAGGAAAAATCTTTTCGATGATTTGCAGCAAAAATAAGTAAACACATAAACAAAAAGATCAACCACAGATTTCACCCAAGCAGATAATAACAGAAAAATAAAGTGCAGAAAATAATCAGAAAGAACACACCAGATTTTATAGTGGTTCGATCAACTTGACCTACGTCCACTCCTCGGAGCCTCTCGTCTGGGTATTTCACTAATATAAAAGTGACTCTCCTTCTGCTCCCACAGCAAGGCGGAGAAGCCTGTACAAAACTCCTTTCCACCAACCCGGTGAGGCAGAGAACCTGAACTCCTTTCACTTCCTCCTGAAGCGGGCAGAGAACTTAGACTCCTTTCACTTCCTCCTGAAGCAGGCAGAGGACCTGAACGCCTTTCGCTTCCTCCTGAAGCAGGTAGAGAACATGGATCTTCTTGCAAACGATCCTCCCATAGAAAACACCGATAGGACGAGAGACGATGAATGGAGAAGACGACTCTGATCCTTGCTTGGAGCAACCTTTGTGAATCCCTCACAAACTCCTCCTCACAAGATCCTCTCTCTATCTTCCAAACTCTCTCTCTCTCTAGGGTTTCTCTGTAAAGGAAAGAGGAAAAAGATTTTTCTTGTTGGAAGAAAAAGATCTTTTATAGGAGGGCTCAAAATTTGCCCTAAATCTTAACTAGTCGGGCAATATCATCCAGGACAATCGCTAGATCATCCAGGACGATCGTTAGATCATCCTGTATGATCAGTTTAAAATCACCTATTTTAGCCTGGACGATCTGACTCTTCTAGATGATTAGTAGAAAAAGTTGTTCATATTGTTGTTGAAATCCAGGATCCCGAGTACTTAATTTTGATGGTGACAACTAATACTTATTGAATCCATATAGACTTCCTTTAGATTACAAATGCTTAATCCTTGTATATGAGCACTAATATTTTAGGTCAGATGCACACTGCTCAAGATTACTAGAGACTCAAACCAGGTAGAATAAGATGTTGAAAAGTCTGTAATTTTTATTTCTTTATTTTTATTTTTTTTGAGTCTGTCAAAGAAGCATGCATGTGAAAGGAGCAACCATGCACACACATAGGGGGAGAATTATTTTTAAGGATTTAAATTTTTTTTTTTAAAAAATCGTACTGTACGATTTTGTATCGTACTGTACTATTAATTAAAAATACTCAGGCTAACGGCTAATTTTTAAATGATTAAGTTTATAAACTAATCGTACTGTACGATACATATCATACTGTACGATAAGATATAATTGAGAAACCCTAGCCGCCAGAATAAGTTTGGTAAGTTTTTAATTTTGACTTTCTGTACTGATTGTACTGTACGATTCTTATCGTACTGTACGATTAATTAATACTTACCAAAATTATCTCCCTAATCAGGAAATAAACATTGGTTTCTAATTTAAATGTCGATCGTACTGTATGATCCTTTATCGTAATGTACGACTTATAGAGACGATTTTATTCATCCCAGAGATCGTACCAGACGATATCCTGAAAAACACTAATCATACTGTACGACTGAAGGAGTGCTGGACGACTGACAAAGATGAATTCTTTCGTCCCGAGGATCGTCCCACAGTTCATCATGTACGAACAATACGAATCAACAGTATCGTCCTGTACGATATACTTATCGTACAGTACGATATATATAAAATTCTATAACTGTTCGTCTGCACTCGTACTGGATGGAGCTGTAATTGAACTGATCGTACTGTACGATTATAAATCGTACTGTACGAACAGAAATGCAAAAGTTGAAACTTTTAGGGTTTTCTGAAGCCTGATATAAAAATAACTTAAAATTTTTTTTAGGGAGTTGTTGATCTATCCTCTTGCTGTGAGAGGCTTGGAGAAAAAGAAGGGGATTCGTTAGAGAGAAGTTTTTGGAGAGATCCAGGGCTTAAGAGAGGAAGGTGAAGGTGAGCTTGAGCGTGAGGGAGAAGTAGTGTAAGGGGATCACACGGTGGCTCCAAGCTAGCTGCATGCTTTGCTCCTTTTGTGGCTTTGGGAAGCTTCAAGAAAGTTCTCGAGGGAAGAGTCACTTCAAGATCAACATCGCCAAGGTACTCTGCCATCTCCAGGAGGGAGAAAAAGGAGAAGGTCCGCTGCCGTCACCAGGAGGGTGACATAGCATTTGGTATTCCGCTGTACTGAGGGAGGTGAAAGTGAGTATTATAAAGGCTTCTCCGCCTTGCTGTGGGGGCAAAAGGAGAGTCAACTTTTATTAGTGGAAATCCCAGAGTAGAGGACTCCGGGGAGTGGACGTAGGTCAAGTGACCGAACCACTATAAAAATCTCTGGTGTATTTTTTCCTGTTTATCGTACTTTACTTTTCATGCTGTTAATTAGTACGTTAAATTGCTTGTGAAAAAATCATGATTTAAATCTTGTGTTGTAAAATCTAAAATTGAATTATCAATATCATCGTCGTGAACGTTGTATTTGCTTCCGCACATTATTCGTTGAGTTATATTTTAAAAATACAAAAAAATTAGAACTCTTGTGTAGGGTTAAATTTTTAAAATACCAATTCACCCCCCCCCTCTTGGCGCATCTCGTACTTTCAAGTGGTATCAGAGCGGGGTTTCAAAATAGTGTTTTAGAAAACCTAGAAACGTAAGATCCATGGCTCAATTTGGTAACCGTAACACTGCGGAGGGTTATTTTATAACTCGTCCACCATTATTTGACAACATACCGTTTGATTTCTGGAAAATACGCATGTCTACATTTTTATAGTCTTTAGACTATCGCATGTGGATGCTAGTCCAAGAAGGTTATTCTGCACCATTTCGTATGTTGAATGGAATTAAAACTGAACTATCATTTAATGAATGGAGCATTGAGGACAGAGAACTTGCACAACTAAATGCTAAATGTCTAAATTGTTTCTTTTGCGCATTAAAATAAGAAGACTATATGCGAGTATCAACTTGTACTACTGGTAAACAAATTTGGGACAAACTGTGTATCACGTACGAAGGAACTAGTGAGGTCAAACAATCTAGGTTGAACATACTGCTACATGATTACGAACTATTCTGCATGAAACCTAGTAAAACTATATCTGACATGTACACTCGATTCACCCAGATTGTAACATCTCTGCATGCTTTAGGAAGAGAGTTGTCTAACTCGAAAAAGGTAAACAAAATACTACGATGTTTGCCTAGCTCATATGATGCTAAAATCACTGCAATAACTGAGTCAAAAGACCAGAGTGTTTATTCTATTGATAATTTGCTTGGGTCACTCATTACCTACGAGCAAGGAGTGAGTCAACGACAAAGTGATGCAGGTGAAAAGAAGAAGGAGCGAGCTGTGGCTTTAAAAGCAAACAATTCTGAAAGTGACAGCTCAGCAGCGGAGGAAGATGATGACATCACCTTGATGACTCGTCAATTTAAAAATTTTTTGAAAAGAAAGCAGTGCCGTCATCAAAGCAATTGGAACAAAGGTAAGAACTCAAAGCATACTAAGGTTGCATCTGAAACAATTTGCTTTGAGTGCAGGAAACACGGTCATCTCCGAGCTGACCGCCCCAACATCAAGACTCATCAAACCAAGGAGAAGGGTGAGGAAAGATCAAAGTTCAAGAAGGGTAAATTTAAGACTCAAAAAGCATTTTGGGCCGACTCTACCTCAGAATCATCAGAAGAAGAAGCAGAGGAGGAGGTAACGAACCTGTGTCTTATGACTAATGATAATCTTGATCAATCAGATCAAGATGAGGTATGTCAACTGTCTTACGATGAACTGCTTGTTATTTCTGAAAAAATCCATGACTCATATAGAAAGTTGAAGAAAAAACATGTTAGTCTTAATACTGAGTTTAGTACTTTACAAAAGGAGCATGCTAGTGCAGTAAAGAATTTTTCTAACATAGATAAAGATCATATGTCTTTGTTTGATGAATATGATGCATTAAACAAGAAGCATATTGAGTTAACCACTGCACATGATACCTTGAAATCAGCACATGTTGAATTAGAGAATGTATTTAAGGAACTAGAAGAACTAGCAGGGGAACTTAGTAGTAGTGAGCATGCATTGAGATTCAAATATGCTAGTCTTAACCAAGAGAACAAATTTTTAAATGAAAAACTTAATGCATTCGAGAATAATAAAAAACCTCCCACGGTTGCTGAGTTTTTTCAGCCTCCACCATGTGAATCATCTCATTCAAAACCAGCACGGCATGCATCATCCAAACCCAGAAATAGGCACTAGCACCCTCGTAGATTAGTGAACCCATTTCCAGGTGTTAGATGTTATTCTTGTGGCATACTAGGTCACATAGCCCGCACGTGCTCAATTCACTATAGGACACATCTAGTGTGGAGACCTAAATTGCATTATTCACAGCATAACATGCATACATTTCATTCATACAAACATAGGGTGGAACCTAAACTCACTTTAGTTCCCAAAGCTAATCTGTGATTGACATTGTAGGGATGCTCTCACAAAAGACCTAGTGAGAGCATGTGGACAGTGGCTGCTTGAGACACATGACTGGAGACATGTAGCAGTTCGTGACACTGGAGGCCAGGTCAGGAGGCAAGGTAACTTTGGGAGACAACACCACCAGGAAAGTGGTGGGCTCAGGTATCATTGGAAACACTAAAAATTTAATTATTGAGAATGTACTTTTAGTGGATGGTTTAAAGCACAATCTTTTAAGTATAAGTCAACTATGTGACAAGGGCTTTGACATAAAATTTCTGTCTAATAAATGCATGATTAGCTTAAATGATTCACTTGTGTTAGAAGGAAAACGTATAAATAATGTTTACATATTAGATTTGAACTGCATTGAAACCTCAAACTCTTTGTGTCTAAAAATAATAGTGGATGACTCTTGGCTATGGCATAGGAGACTGTGCCATGCTAGTATGAAAACACTTAGGAACATCACTCAGAAAGACTTAGTTAGAGGCATACCAAAGTTAGACTTTACTAAGGATCATCTCTGTGATGCTTGCCAATTAGGAAAATAAGTTAAATCTTCATTTCATGCAATCAAAGATGTCAACTCCACTAGGCCACTAGAAACTCTCCACATGGACCTGTTCGGACCTGTTAGTACAGCCAGCCTAGGAGGGAAGTTGTATGGGTTTGTAATAGTAGATGACTACTCTAGGTTTACTTGGGTGAAATTCCTAGCTCATAAGAGTGAGTCATTTGAAAAGTTTAGAATTTTCTCCACTTGGATTCAAAGGAAATTAGGATGTGTAATTTCAACAATTCATAGTGATCACGGTGGGGAATTTGAGAATGATAAATTTGAATCATTTTGTAAAGAGGTTGGAATAGAACATAATTTCTCTGCTCCTAGAACTCCTCAGCAAAATAGAATAGCAGAAAGAAAGAATAGAACTTTAGTTGAAGCTACTAGGGCTATGTTAGCTGAATACACTCTCCCTAGATACTTTTAGGCAGAAGCAGTAAATACCACATGCTATGTGTTAAATAGGGTAAATGTTAGATCCAAACTTAATAAGACACCCTATGAGTTGCTTAAGGGTAGGACACCCAATCTTTCCCACTTACACGTTTTCGGTTACAAATGCTTCATCCTAATCAATGGCAAATCACCCTTAGGAAAGTTCGATCCTAAATCTGATGAAGGGGTTTTCCTAGGCTACTCATCGGTAGGTAAAGCCTATAGAATATTCAATAAGAGAACCCTAGTAGTAGAAGAGTCCACCCATGTGGTATTTGATGAATCCAATAAGGCCTCTGAACCTAATCATGAAGAAGAAGAAGTTGAGGTTATACGGAGAGTAGAAACCATTACCATAGAGACTAGAGCGGAATCTCAGGAACATCTGCCTAGAGATTGGAAATTTTCTTCTAGTCATCCTAGAGAGCTGATCTTAGGAGACCAATCAAAAGGGGTAAAAACTAGGCATGGACTCAGGAAAGAGGTTAGTCATTCTGCATTCATATCTATGATTGAACCCACGAGTATAGATCAAACCTTAGGAGATGAATTTTGGATCCTAGCAATGCAAGAAGAGTTGAACCAATTCGTTAGGAATGATGTATGGGAGTTAGTCAAAAGACCTAAAGAACAAAGTGTGGTTGGAACTAAATGGGTCTTTAAAAATAAGATGAATGACTCTGGAATAGTAGTAAGAAACAAGGCTAGGTTAGTAGCAAAGGGGTATAACCAAATTGAAGGAATAGATTTTGAAGAAACCTTTGCTCCGGTAGCTAGACTAGAAGCCATCAGGGTACTGTTAGCCTTTGCTTGTTTTAGGGATTTTAAGTTGTATCAAATGGATGTCAAGAGTGCCTTCCTGAACGGGGTAATCAAGGAAGATGTTTATGTGGAGCAACCTCCGGGGTTTGAAAACTCACAATTTCCAAACCACGTGTTCAAACTGAAAAAGGCACTATACGGGTTAAAACAAGCACCTAGAGCCTGGTATGAAAGACTTAGTACGTTCTTACTAGATAGAGGCTTTTTAAAGGGTAGTGTGGACACCACCTTATTTTTGAAGAAGGTAGGAGTTGAAGTACTCATTGTTCAGATTTATGTAGATGACATCTTGTTCGGATCGACGGAGAAAAGCTTATGTAATGAATTTTCAAAAATAATGAGTGACGAGTTTGAAATGAGTATGATGGGAGAACTTAGTTACTTCCTTGGATTTAATGTAAAACAAACGAAAGGTGGAATGTTTCTTAGCCAGTCTAAGTACATCAACGATATTTTGAAAAAAATATGAAATGGACAATGCTAAGGCTATGAATACACCCATGAGCTCTAACATTCAATTGGATAAAGATCCCAGTGGGAAGTCTGTAGATCAAAAGAGGTATAGGGGAATAATTGGATCGCTTCTCTATCTGACTGCTAGTAGACCAGACATAATGTTTAGTGTGTGTCTCTGTGCCCGCTTTCAAGCTGACCCGAAAGAATCTCACATGACTGTTGTCAAAAGGATTCTTAAATATCTACTAGGCACCCCGAACTTAGGAATTTGGTATCCTAGACACAGCACTTCTTTTGAAATCTTAGGATACTCAGATTCAGACTTTGCAGGATATAGGGTAGATAGAAAAAGCACTTCTGGCACTTGTCAATTCATTGGACAATCGTTAGTTTCATGGTCCAGTAGGAAACAAAATTCAGTAGCCCTATCAACAGCCAAAGTAGAATATATAGCGGTAGGTAGCTGTGTTGCACAAGTTTTATGGTTAAAACAACAGCTTGTAGATCTAGGACTACCTGTAGGAACCATTCCGATAATGTGTGACAACACTAGTGCTATTTGTATATCCAAAAATCCAATTCAACATTCACGAACTAAACATATAGACATTAGACATCATTTCATTAGAGATCATATAGCCAAAGGAGATATTGAACTGCACCACGTTGCTACTGAAGATCAATTGGCTAACATTTTTATAAAACTATTAGGTTATGACACATTTAGCACTTTAAGAACCAAATTAGGTGTCATAGACATTCAAGCCTAAAATAAAATAAAATAAAATAAAAACAAAAAAAAAATTTATGTTTGTTATGCTTTGTGTGGTTAAAAAAAAATGAAAAAAATGGATTCCTGATCCTCTTACCATGCTGCTCACAAATCTTGATATTCTCTGAAAATCATACTGTACGATCCCATATCGTATAGTACGATAAGGTTCAAATCACTCCAATCTCAGCCGTCCATTCCCATTCACGGTCCAGATCTTTCATGTCTTATACCTATCGTACTATACGATTCACCACTCGTACCGTACGATACTAATTATTGGACATCGTACTGTACGAATTACCAATCATACTGTACGATCCACATGTCAAATGGATTAGGACGAATTTACACTCG
The DNA here is from genome assembly GCA_019925795.1 of Dendrobium chrysotoxum. Lineage (NCBI taxonomy): Eukaryota > Viridiplantae > Streptophyta > Magnoliopsida > Asparagales > Orchidaceae > Dendrobium > Dendrobium chrysotoxum. Next base: position 30,490,254 of record CM034306.1, on the reverse strand, counting down.
GTCGGTATGAACAGTATTGCCTATCATACTGTACGAACACCTGTTCGTACTGTATGAACATTTTTGTCAAAAGTTGTTCAGACGACTCCTTGGGACGAACGCCTCACACTCACGTTCGTACAGTACGATTCTGATCGTACTGTACGATTTGACTCACTTTTCTGAACAGTCGTCCAGACGACATTATTGCGTATATCGTACTGTACGATACTCAATCATACTGTACGATAGTTCTCAATTCTATAAAAAGGGAGGGATTCTTTGCCTATTCTCCTCACTCTCAATCACTCTGAATTTCCTCTTTTCTCCAATCCTTTCTTCCACCATGTCTGGGTCCAGTAAGCGCGGTCGAATGGTCATCGGGAGTTCTTCCTCCTCTCGACGTTTTGATAATCATTTTCTCTCTGCTGCGGACGAGAAAGCGTATATTAAAATCAAGGAAGCCAAGATCACTCCATCCCGCATGCTAAATCAAGCCGCTCTAAATTTCGAGGTGATGAATCTGTTCGCTTCCACTACCCTTCAATTCCTTTTGACTCTTGCCTTTCCGTTTCACTCCGAACTCCTATTTGAGTTTCTTGTCAATATCCGCATCGACCTCGAAAACACCACTTTCACGTCTTATGTCTGTAAACAGAATGTCGTTATCACCGTCAATGACATTGATGCACACATAGGGCTGTCCTCTGACGGCCCTCGTCCCCAATCCATGATCTCCCATGACTATGATTGGACATCAGTAAATATGACCCTTAGGGGTGTCCCCTCCAATCAACACCTACCCCTGGTCCAAACCCTAAATCAGAATGCTCCCATTTTCCAGCATGTCCTACGCACATCCATTATACCCAAAGCTGGAGACCGCATCCCTATTACTCCACTGCTTTCTGTCGTCACATATCTAATCATGTCTGGCACAAAATTCAATGAAGCTTAAATGGTTTTTGACTATATTCATACCCTGTCTGCCTTCCGGTATCCCGGTGCCCATCGCAAACTGAACCTTGCTTTAGGGCATGTTATAGGATACATCCTAGATGCCAAATACCAACTTCATTATCCGCTACCTCAAGATCACATTCCTATCTTCTACTCGGATGCCTCCTTTCGTATCTTGTTCCATCAGGGGGTCGCTCCCGCCGATCCTGAGTTTGATGACGAAGAGGCTGCTGCTCCTGCTAACGCACCTCCACCACCACCAATCCACCCACCTGGCCTTGCTCCTCCCGACTACCCTCACGACGACATTATTCAACGCCTTGATCGCCTGGAGACTAGGTTGGATGCCCACATTGCTCAGCAACATCAGGAGCATGAAACTGATATGAGATGGTTTAGGGAGCGCTTCACATCGATCGATCACCAGTTTTCGTCCCTCCATCAGTACCACCAGCTGTTTCCACAACCTCCACCACCACCTTCGGATCAGGATCCAGATTTTTGAGCTATTATAGTTGTTTCTGTTTTCTGTTTGTTGTTATTATAGTTGTTTCCCTTTTTGGTGCTGTCAAAAGGGGGAGACAGTTCTGTGTGTTCTGTATTCTACTTTTACTTACTATTAAATGCTATTGGTTGTTTATGTTTTCACTACATGTTTTTTCTATCTTGTTATTTTTTTTATATGTTATAATAAAAAAAACTGTTTCTTCTCCTCCTATTTAAAAATTAATAAGCTACTCTTCTGAGGGGGAGCTAAAGAAGTCAGAACATCTGTCCATCAGAAAATATTATTCGACACCATCAAAAAGGGGGAGATTGTTAAAATCCAGGATCCCGAGCACTTAATTTTGATGGTGACAACTAATACTTACTGAATCCATATAGACTTCCTTTAGATTACAAATGCTTAATCCTTGTATATGAGCACTAACATTTCAGGTCAGATGCACACTGCTCAAAATTATTGGAGACTCAAATCGGGTAGAATAAGATGTTGAAAAGTCTGTAATTTTTATTTCTTTATTTTTATTTTTTTTTTAGTATGCCACAGAAGCATGCATGTGAAAGGAGCAACCATGCACACACATAAGGGGAGAATTATTTTTAAGGATTTAAATTTAAAAAAAAAAAAAGAAAATCGTACTGTACGATTTCGTATCGTACTGTATGATTAATTAAAAATACTCAGGCTAACGGCTAATTTTCAAATGATTAAGTTTATAAACTAATCGTACTGTACGATACATATCGTACTGTACGATAAGATATAATTGAGAAACCCTAGCCGCCAGAATAAGTTTGGTAAGTTTTTAATTTTGATTTTCTGTACTGATCGTACTGTACGATTCTTATCGTACTGTATGATTAATTAATACTTACCAAAATTATCTCCCTAATCTGGAAATAAACGTTGGTTTCTAATTTAAATATCGATCGTACTGTACGATCTTTTATCGTACTGTATGACTTACAGAGACGATTTCATTCGTCCCAGAGATCGTACCAGACGATATCCTGAAAAACACTAATCATACTGTACGACTGAAGGAGTGCTGGACGACTGACAGAGATGAATTCTTTCGTCCCGAGGATCGTCCCATAATTCATCCTGTACGAACAGTACGAATCAACAGTTTCGTCCTGTACGATATACTTATCGTACAGTACGATATATATAAAATTCTATAACTGTTCGTCTGCACTCGTACTGGACGGAGCTATAATTGAACTGATCGTACTGTACGATTATAAATTGTACTGTACGAACAGAAACACAAAAGTTGAAACTTTTAGGGTTTTCTGAAGCCTGATATAAAAACAACTTAAAATTTTCTTTAGGGAGTTGTTGATCTATCCTCTTGCTGTGAGAGGCTTGGAGAAAAAGAAGGGGATTCATTAGAGAGAAGTTTTTGGAGAGATCCAGGGCTTGAGAGAGGAAGGTGAAGGTGAGCTTGAGCGTGAGGGAGAAGTAGTGTGAGGGGATCACACGGTGGCTCCAAGCTAGCTGCATGCTTTGCTCCTCTTGTGGCTTTGGGAAGCTTCAAAAAAGTTCTTGAGGGAAGAGTCACTTCAAGATCAACATCGCTAAGGCACTCTGCCATCTCTAGGAGGGAGAAAAAGGAGAAGGTCCACTGCCATCACCAGGAGGGTGACATAGCATTTGGTATTCCGCCGCACCGAGGGAGGTGAAAGTGAGTATTGTAAAGGCTTCTCCGCCTTGCTGTGGGGGCAAAAGGAGAGTCAACTTTTACTAGTACAAATCCCGGAGTAGAGGACTCCGGGGAGTGGACGTAGGTCAAGTGACCGAACCACTATAAAAATCTCTGGTGTGTTTTTTCCTGTTTACCGTACTTTACTTTTCATGATGTTAATTAGTACGTTAAATTGCTTGTGAAAAAATCATGATTTAAATCTTGTGTTGTAAAATCTAAAATTGAATTATCAATATCATCGTCGTGAACGTTGTATTTGCTTCCACACATTATTCGTTGAGTTATATTTTAAAAATACAAAAAAATTAGAACTCTTGTGTAGGGTTAAATTTTTAAAATACAAATTCACCCCCCCTCTCTTGGCGCATCTCGTACTTTCAATTGTCACGTACGATTCTGTGATTATCCGGGATGATTAGTGTAAATTCAAGAATTTCGTCCAGAAGACCGCTCTGGTCGTCCAGATGAACTTGTGCTGGACGACCTAAAAATGACTTGATCGTCCTATCGTCCCATACGATTAGTTCAAAAAGTGTCAAAATCATCCTGAGCACCGCTCTGGACGTACAGGTGAAACATGTAGGATGATTTCAAAATGACTTGATCGTCTGGGATGATATGGGTATTGTCCCGTACGATTAGTTCAAAATTAGGATTATCGTCTTACACACAGCTCTGGACATACAGATGAAAGGCACTGGACGGTCAGGATTTTTAACACATCGTCCCGTACGATCTTGTGATCGGCCGGGATGATATGATCGAATCAATCAAACCTTAATTAATTTCCTTAATCACCAGACTAATTTAGGCATGATTGTAATAAATTGTCCAGGATGATACACGTATCGTCTGGGATAATCAGATCAAATCTCTAAAAATAAAACTTGCCTAACTTGATTTGGTGGCTGAGAATTTTTTATTTTAGTCTTTCATCCCGTACGATCAATGGATCATCCAGGATGATATGTTTAATCAGACAGATTTAACTTGGTCGCCCTAATTAGGGTTTCTGTTTCCACTGGATCATCTAGGACGATGTGGATATCGTCCGGGACAATCAGAACAACAATTGAACAGAAACTCTAACTCACTAAACTCTCCCCATGAGGGTGTATGTGCAAGGTTACTTAACTAGGAGATCAGTTACATTACATTTGACTCGAGAAAAGGAAAATATTACATTTAGACACACTTGGACCCGATCTTGAGTTGGCTTGAGTTGCTTTTAATCTTTTGTACCTGAAATGGTTTAGCCAAGCAAAAAAAGAATACAAACATATTTGTCATCATCAAAACTATACTTTTCGAAACTAGATTTGCAATAATCTCCCCCTTTTTTATGATGGCAAACATTGATGCAGTAGTTTAAAATAAAATAACCATGAGTTAACCAACGCACATACGAAAAATAAATATCTTTTCAAATTTCACTGAATAACTAGAACAGTACAGGAAAACAACTACAAATAAAATAAATAACACAAAATAAGATCAATACATAAAACAAAAACTACTTGTCACTCAACTAACTTTCCCTTTTGACATCACAAAAAGGAGGAGGAACAGACACAACAATATAAATAGAAAATAGCACAAAACATAAAACTAAAATGGAGGGGGATCCTGATCAGAAGGAGCAGGAGGTGGTGGCTGAAAGTAGCTGTGAATGGAAGCAAAGTGGGCTCCAAACCAGGCCATATCCTGGTCGTGATGATGTTGCTGCTGAGTAGCATAGTCATTCAAGCACTATAGATCCGCAGTATGCTACTCCTCCTGGGTAGCCACATAAGAATCAAACCATACCTCCCACTGGTCGAACCGTTGCACCAGATGATCAAAGGGAGATGCAATGCGAAGGGGAGCAGGGGCATCAAGTGCAGCAAGAACAGGAACAGCTTCTTCTGCTTCCTCCTCAACAACCGTTGTGGGCTCCGGATAAAGTCGGGTGTTGTGGAGGACATAAAAGGAGTTATTTGTGAAGAAGGAAGGAGAGACATCGGTAGGGACTGGATATTGCAGATTATATTTGGTCACTAAAGCATATGTAATGATGTGGCCTAGAGCTAGATTAGGGCGTCGTCTATGGCCCGAATCCCTAATGCTAGTAAGGTGCTTGATGTATCAAACGAGAAGGTCAGTAGCATTGAAATAACGGTGGTCCATGATATAGTAGGTAGTCATGGAAAGTAAGGGTGTGATGTGGATGCAGTCCTTAGCCTTGGGGATGACTGAGCAGTGAAGGACATGTTGGATAGTGCGGGCATCTTTAAGGAGGGAGGAGCTAGCATTATCGTGGTAGTTAACATTTATGTTTCGAAGGAAACGGTTGACAACACTCTAATCATAATCTGGATCAGTAATGAGGATGAGGATGTTATCACCCGTGATGGATAGTTGAAGGATATGGTGAAAATCCTGGGCGGTGAGTTCTACAGGATGCTGATTAACGAAAGAGTAAAGAGCGGAGTACTCAGCAGCAATGCGAAGATTTCCGAAGAGGTCCCTAAGGAGAACAGAACTAAAAGGGAAGGCTAAAGTGAGAATAAAGGTTAGGGAGGTATGGGTAAATAGATCAAGGACTAGGTAGATAAGGGTGCGGGGGTTGACTATCCTGGAGTGGGTGATTCCAACCTCGCGGTAGCATTGAAAGGCAGCCCGATCGGCTGTGTCAGGGAAGCGGGGATCGATATTTCCCCATGAGGAGCTCGCACCCTGATGTCTAGATCTCTTCCCACCAGCCATTAGAATCACAAGAGAGAAAGTATGGAAGGAGAGGTGTGAAGAAAACTGAAAAAAATGACTGTTTAAATAGAAATCGACCGGATCGTCCCGTACAATCACAGGATCATCCGGGACGATATGAGTAATTATGACGGCCAGGACGATTGGTCAAAAAGGCGATCGGATCATCCGTGATGATCAGAGATCATCCAGGATGATTAGAGATAAGTGATCATCCCGAGGAGTCAAGCTGGACGACCGTTGACCAAAAGTATCATCCAGGACGATTAGGTGGATCGTCTAGGATGATATGCAATAAATGTATAGGACGAGCTGAATTTGAATCATCCAACTGCTAACACGTGGATCGTCCGGGACGATGAGGTGTATAGTCCAGGATGATGACCAATAATTGATGCATTCTAAGCTGTTTGATCAAGATCAGGAAAAGTGGATCATATCGTCCAGGAAGATGTACGGATCGTCCAGGATGATCACCAATAATTAATGTAACTCAGCCGTTTGATCAGAAAGGGGATGATTTGAATGGATCATCTAGGATGATATATGGATCATCTAGGATGATGTAGGAATCATCCAGGACGATGTGAACAAAAAATGAAAAAGATGAAGGATGGAGAGAGAAGATCAGGGATCCCAAAAACACATATAATAAAGTGAAAAATAAAAGCAGAGTAAATAAAACTCGAAACATGAAACACAAAAAAACACACAAAAATAATAATTTTTTTTTGAATCGATCTGCTCCAGTAAATTAGAATTTTTCATTGATTTTGAATCCAAAAACTAATAAGAAGATGATCGACAATGCTGAAATCCAGAAAAGTTAAAAAATCAACTTTCGTAACTGCCACCTCAGACACCTTATAGGTGCAAATTCCTTTCAAAATAAAAATCCAATTCAGAAGAAAAGAAATTAGATTCGAAAAGAGATCCTTTCAAGCCTCGTTCCAGAAAAAATATCTGATATAATAGTATTACAAAGTAAGAAATCAGAAATCATGATTTTCGTCACAAGCTTTTGAAAATATTAAGGGTGCATGAATTTTTCTAAGACCTTTAATGATTTGAAAGGGAAGAAAGCCTATTTCTTTGTGGGCTAATTTTGTGCCCCCCCCCCTTTTTATAATTTGTTTGGCGCTTTACGCATCTTTTGATTTTTGATACACTTTGTGTATTCTTTCAATTTTTGGCGACATTGCGCATCTTTTCAATTTGAGCTAATTTTATGCCTCTTTTCATTTTGGTGCTCTTTGTGCATCTTTTGTAGGCTTTCTCCCTCACAAAATTATTAAAGAATCACAGCTATAAAATTACCTTCCAGACATATGAGACGACAAAGCTCACTCTCAACAATAAGGAAGAGTAATTCACAAAACAAAAACTATACATCGTATGATAAGTGTAATCACTTGGTTCGAAAAATCATAATAATGACTTAAAACTTTGAAAACACTATTCATATGAGGTAGATTGCTATAGGAAGATAAAATAGATCTCTATTTAAAAAACTAACTTTTTAATTTTGAAGAAGATTTTTATCCAAAAGAAATAATACACCATTAAAGGAGTTAGACGAAGAGAAACGATCATTAATATTTCTTCTCTTTAACAGATCCAGTGGAATCAATCACTGCTTACAAGCTTCCAAACCAAATAAAATAAGGCAAAATTTTCAGTCACAAATCCAGTTTATTAGCAGTAGTGAGCAGTGATCGAATTTTGAAAAGCATAAAATAGTAAGTAAAAATCAAGTAAGAAATCATATCAAAATAAATATTCGAATCAAACTAACAATAATATTAAAATAAAAATTAACAGAAAAATAAAAATCAACAGAAAGATAATCAAATTAAATAACTAACTAATAAAAATAGAATAAAAAATAGACAAATCAGAAATCAGTAGTCATCGGAATCAAGCATTTATGTCAATCACACCTAATCTGGTCCTCAAAATGCTGAATGAGTCAAAGGCCAGTGGTTTAGTAAATATGTCAGTCAGCTGATTTTTAGTTGCTACATGATGTTGCTCAATGTCCCCATTTGTAACATGGTCCCTAATAAAGTGATGTCTTATATCAATGTGTTTGGTTCTAGAATGTTGGATTAGATTCTTAGAAATGCATATGGCATTAGTATTAACACACAGAATAGAAATTGTGCACACAGGTAATCCTAAATCTAAGACTTGTTGCTTCAACTAAAGAACTTGGGCCACACAACTTCCTAAGGTAATGTACTCAGCTTCAGCAGTGGAAAGTGCAACTGAGTTCTATTTTCTACTGGACTAGGAGACTAAAGACTGTCCTATAAATTGATAAGTTCTGGAAGTGCTTTTACTATCCACCCTACACCCTGCAAAGTCAGAATCAGAATATCCAATAATCTCAAAAGAGGTGCTGTACCTAGGGTACCAGATTCCAAGGTTTGGTGTCCCTGAAAGATATCTAAGAATTCTCTTAACAGCAGTCAGGTGGGACTCTTTAGGATAAGCCTGAAACCTAGCATAAAGACAAACACTAAATATAATATCAGGTCGGCTAGCAGTCAGGTAAAGCAGTGATCCAATTATTCCTCTATACTTCTTCTGATCAATAAATTTTCCACTTGAATCCTTATCTAACTGAACAGAGGAGCTCATGGGAGTGTTGATTGGCTTGGCTTTATCCATTTCATATTTCTTCAAAATGTCCTTAGTGTATTTAGATTGATTGAGAAAGGTTTCATCATCCATTTGCCTTATGCTAAACCCCAAAAAGTAGGACAACTCTCCCATCATACTCATCTCAAACTCCTTACTCATTATTTTAGAAAACTCATCACATAAATGTTTATCAAAAGATCCAAAAATTATATCATCAACATAAATCTAGACAATGAGTAAATCATCCCCTACTCTCCTTAGAAAAAGGGTGGTGTCTACGCTACCCTTAACAAACTCTCTTTCTAATAGAAATGTGCTAAGCCTCTCATACCAAGCTCTGGGTACCTATTTCAATCCATATAAGGCTTTTTTTAATTTGTAAATATGATTTGGATATTGGGAACTCTAAAAACCTGGGGGTTATTCTACAAAAATATCCTCTTTTATTACCCCATTTAAAAAGGCACTCTTGACATCCATTTGAAACAGCTTAAATCCCTTACAACAGGCAAAGGCTAGTAGCACCCTAATGGCTTCTAATCTAGCTACAGGGGCAAAGGTCTCCTCAAAATCAATCCCTTCAATCTGATTATACCCCTTAGCCACCAATCTTGCCTTATTCCTAACCACCACACCAGAATCATTCATTTTATTCTTAAAGACCCACTTGGTTCCCACTATATTTTGATTCCTAAGTCTTTCTACTAACTCCCAAACATCGTTCCTTATAAATTAATTCAGTTCGTCTTGCATAGCTAAGATCCAAAATTCATCAGAAAGGGCTTAATTGATGTTGGTGGGTTCAGTCATTGAGATAAAGGCAGAATGGTTTACTTCCTTCCTAAGTCCATGCCTAGTTCTAACACCTTCAAAAGGGTCTCCTAAGATCAGTTCTTTAGGATGACTCGAAGAATATCTCTAATCTCTAGGCAAAGTGGTTTGAGGTTCTACCCTTTCCTCCAGATTTATATTTTCAACTCCTTGGATAATCTCCCCTACCTCTTCTTCTTCCTTAATTCTAGTCACCTTAGGATCAAATTCATCAAACACCACATGAGTTATCTCTTTCACCACCAAAGTCCTCTTATTAAACACCCTAAAGGATTTCCCCACACTAGAATAGCCTAAGAACACTCCTTCATTAGATTTGGGGTCAAACTTTCCTAAGGATGATTTCCCGTTATTCAGAATAAAAACCTTACAGCCAAAGACATTGAGGTGGGACAGGTTTGGAGTTCTACCCTTAATGATCTCATAAGGTTTCTTGTTCAGATTGGATCTAACATTCACCCTATTCAGCACATAACAGGCAGTGTTCATCGCTTCAGCCCAAAAGTATTTTGGAAGTGAATACTCAACAAGCATGGCTCTAGCGGCTTCCACTAAGGTCCTGTTCTTCCTTTTAGCTACCCCGTTCTGCTGAGGGGTCCTAGGAGCTGAAAAATTGTGACTAATCCCTTACTTCTCACAGAAAGTTCCAAACTTCATATTTTCAAACTCTCCACCATGATAACTATAAATAGTCAAGATCTCACAGCCTAATTTCCTCTAAATCTAAGTGGAGAAGGACTTAAATTCATCAAATAACTTAGATATATGACAGAAATTTAATCCAAGTGAACCTCGAGTAATCATCAACAATCACAAAACTATACTTTTCCCCCTAAGCTGGTAATGCTAATGGGTCCAAAGAGATCCATGTGTAGGACTTATAAATGTCTAGAGGTGCTAATGTCCTTAATAGAGTGAAAGGAGGACTGGACTTGCTTCCCTAACTGACAGGTATCACACAGGTGGTCCTTAGTGAACTTAAGCTTGGGGATACCTCTAACTAAGTCCTTTTGGGTGACTCTCCTAAGGGTTTTCATACTAGCATGATATAATCTTCTGTGCCACAACCAAGACTCATCAGCAGCAGTTTTTAAGCAAATTGAAACATCAGCTTTAAAGCAACTTACATCCAGTATATAGATATTATTGATCATTTGTCCCTGCAAAATAATTTTATCATTTAAGCTTAAAATGTAGCAAGTGGGCAGGAATTTGATGTTGTATCCTTTGTCACAGAGTTGACTGATGCTCAGCAGGTTGTGTTTCAAACCATCTACAAGTAAAACATTATCAATCATAAAATTCTTTGAATCACCAATTATACATGAACCTTCCACCCTCATAGTGGTGTTGTCTCCAAGTGTAACCTTGCCTCCATCCCTGGCCTCCAGCGAAATGAACTGATTTGCATCTCCAGTCATGTGTCTTGAACATCCACTGTCCAATTACCACATGCTCTCATGAGGTCTTATGTGAGAGCACACCTCTTCCTTGTCAGACTGACCAGGATGATCATCTGCCATCAAACACAAGTTGGTTTCCTCCTCTTCAGCTTCAATCTCAGAAGAGTCGGATACAGAATCTGCCCAGAACACCTTTTGAATCCTCTTCTTATCCTTCCTGTATTTGGGTTTCTCCTCACCCTTTTTTCTTGCTTGGGTGAGCTTTAAGTGTAAGACAATCAGCCTTAATATGTTCAGGCTTCCTACATTTAAAACAAATAGCATCAGATGAACCTTTAAAATTTTTGATGGTCTTACCTTTGTTCCACTTCTGAAAGTTCTTATGTTTCTTCCTTAGAAAGCTTTTAAAATGCCTAGTGATTAAGGCAAAATTATCGCTATCAGACCCGAAAGAATCAGTGTCAGTTTCGTTGGCCTTCAGTGCCACAGTTTTCTCCTTCTTCTGCTCACCTGCATCAAGCTGTCTTTGGTTTACCCCTTACTCGTAAACAATGAGTGACCCAAGTAAGTTATCAATATAATAATTGTTCAAATCTTTCGATTCAGTAATTGTAGTTATCTTAGCATCAAACGAAGAAGGCAAACATCTTAAAATCTTGTTCACTTTTTCATAATTTGTAAGTTCTTTTCCTAAAGCATGCAAAGAAGTGACAATTTGAGTGAACCTCGTATACATTTCAGAAATAGACTCAGTAGGTTTCATGCAAAAAAGTTCATAGTCATGCAGCAATATATTTAACCTAGACTGTTTGACTTTAGTTGTACCTTAATAAGTGATGCACAATCTACCTCAAATTTCTTTGCCAGTTGTATAAGTAGAAACACGCATGTAATCCTCAGATTTTAAGGCATAGAAAAAATAGTTCAAATATTTGGCATTCAGTTGGGCTAAGTTACGATCATCAAAAGTCCAATCAGTGAAAGGCAGTTTAGTTTTAACATTATTAATCATTCTAAATGGTGGTTCATAGCCATCCTTAACAAGCATCCACATGCGATAATCTATAGAATGAAGAAAAGTGGACATGCGAGTTTTCCAAAAATCAAAAGGTATGTTATCAAATAATGGCGGTCATGTAATTCAATAACATTCAGCAGTATTACGATTATCAAAGTTAGCCATGGATCAAATTCAAAAGTTTTTCAAAACTAGATTTTATGAATCCCGCTTTGATACGACTTGAATGTTTGATAGGGATGTTAAGCCCTAATGAACTAGTCCCGAGGCTAACCAAGAGGGGAGTGAATTAGTTAATTAAAAATTAGAGAGCAACAGGAAAAATCTTTTCGATGATTTATAGCGAAAACAAGTAAACACATAAACGAAAAGATCAACCATAGATTTCACCCAAGAAGATAATAATAGAAAAATAAAGTGCAAAAAAATTATCAAAAAGAACACACTAGATTTTATAGTGGTTCGATCAACTTAACCTACGTCCACTCCCCGGAGACTCTCCTCCAGGTATTGCACTAACATAAAAGTGACTCTCCTTCTGCTCCCACAACAAGGCAGAGAAGCCTGTACAAAACTCCTTTCCACCAACCTGGTGAGGCAGAGAACCTGAACTCCTTTCGCTTCCTCCTAAAGCGGGCAGAAAACCCAGACTCCTTTTGCTTCCTCCTGAAGTAGGCAGAGAACCTGAACTCCTTTCGCTTCCTCTTGAAGCGAGCAGAGAACCCGGATCTTCTTGCGAATGATCCTCCCATAAAAAACACCGACGGGATGAGAGATGATAAATGGAGAAGATGACTCTGATCCTTGCTTGGAGCAACCTTTGTGAATCCCTCACAAACTCCCCATCACAAGATCCTCTCTCTCTCTCCCAAACTCTCTCTCTCTAGGGTTTCTCTATAAAGGAAAGTAGAAAAAGATTTTTCTTGTTGAAAGAAAAAGATCTTTTATAGGAGGGCTCAAAATTTGCCCTAAATCTCAACTGGTCAGCCAATATCATCCAGGATGAAGATCGTCTTGTACGATCAGTTCAAAATCACCTATTTCAGCCTGGATGATCTGGCTCTTCTGGATGATTAGTAGAAAAAATTATTCATATCGTCCCGTATGATTCTGCGATCGTCCGGGATGATTAGTGTAAATTCAAGAATTTCATCCAAAAGACTGCTCTGGTCGTCTAGAGGAACTTATGCTGATGACCTAAAAATGACATGATCGTCGTCCAGGACGATATTTTTATCGTCCTGTACGATTAGTTCAAAAAGTACCAAAATCATCCTGAGCACCGCTCTAGACGTACAAGTGAAACATACAGGACGATTTCAAAATGACTTGATCGTCCGGGATGATATGGGTATCGTCCCATATGATTAGTTCAAAATTGGGATTATCATCCTGCACACACCTCTGGACGTACAAGTGAAAGGCACTGGACAGTCGGGATTTTTAACAAATCATCCCGTATGATCCTACGATCGGTCGGGATGATATGATCGAATCAATCAAACCATAGTTACTTTCCTTAATCACCAGACTAATTTAGGCATGATTGTAATGGATCGTCTAGGAAGATATACGTATCATCCGGGACGATCAGATCAAATCTCTAAAAATAAAACTTGCCGAACTTGATCTAGCGGCTGAGAATTTCTGATTTTAGCCTATCATCCCGTACGATTAATGGATCGTCCAGGATGATATGTTTAATCAGACAGACTTAACTTGGTTGCCCTAATTAGGGTTTTTGTTTCCACTGGATCGTCTAGGATGATGTGGATATCATCCGGGATGATCAGAATAAAAATTGAACAGAAACTCTAACTCACTAAATTCTCCCCATGAGTGTGTGTGTGCAAGGTTACTTAGCTAGGAGATCAATTACATTACATTTGACTCAAGAAAAGAAAAACATTATATTTAGACACACTTGGACCTGATTTTGAGTTGGCTTGAGTTGCTTTTGATCTTTTGTAGCTGAAATGGGTTAGCCAAGCAAAAAGAGAATACAAACATGTTTATCATCATCAAAACTATACTTTTTGAAACTAGATTTGCAACACTTTTTTCAATCCAAACTACTAGAATATAAGCTTCAAGTTATGATACATCTTATTGTTGCTTGAATGAATCTTATATCTAGATGGACATCATACAAAATGTCCTTCAACAAAATTCTACTAGCAAGAACCCATAACCTACTACCATAGAATACAATACCTTGATTATCATCTTGTAGCTCAGGCTTCTTCTGAGACTGAATTCAATCCAATAGTTTTATATATTCTCCATCCTTTTCTTGTAATGAAAGTTAGATAAGTAACTTGGAAATGACTCCATCTTTCACTCCAGATGAACACACAACTTCTAATTCCAAGCATTTCATAACCAAAATTAAAGCTTACTAAAAGGTAGTTAGGCTAGCTATAACTCCAATTGACTTCATGCTCAGGGCATTAGAAACTATATTTACCTTACACGGGTGATAAATAATATCCATATCATTGTCTTTGATTAGCTCTAACAACCTTCTATGTCTCAAATTTCTCTTTTTTTGAGTAAAACATACTTCAAACTCTAGTTTTCGATATAAATATCACACCTTGCACCATACATATAATATCTACAAATATTTAAAGAAAATATAATTGCTGCCAAGTCAAAATCATAAGTAGGATAGTTCATCTCATGTTACTTCAACTATTTGGGAGCACAAGCCCCCACTTTCCTATTCTATTACAACGGGCCCTTTAGAGAAGCATCACAGTACACTTTGAAGCCTTCAACTCTAGATGGAATAGTTAGTACATGTGTTGAAGCTAGACGCTCCTTCGACTTCTAGAAACAAGCTTTATACTCAGGTTTCTAGTCAAATAGCATGAACATCTATGTCAATCTTGTCAAAGGAATCATAATTTGCAAAAAGCTTCTGACAAACCTCTTACAATAATCCTTCATGCATAGAAAGCTATGGACTTTTGTCACATATGTGGCAACGACCAATTAACCATAACTTATACCTTTTGGGGATTTACACAGATTCCTTCTTTGCTTGCCACATTCTCTAGGAATGCTACATACTTCAGCCAGAATTTACATTTTAGAACTTTGCATACAGTTGGTGCCACCTCAAAGTCTTTAACTTCAATCTTAAATGATTTGTATGCTCTTTTTTAGTCCTTAAATATGCAAGAATATCATCAATGAATGTAATGATAAACTAGTCTAAATATTCCCTGAACACCAGGTTCATCAAATTCATAAACACTACTAATACCATCAGTTCAAATGGCATCACTAGAAATTCATAGTTCTCATACCTAGTGCTAAAGGCTATCATCACTACATCTTTGATCATTACCCTTAATTGATGGTAACTTGACATCAGATTAATCTTAAAAATATTGCCACAACTTCTATCTAGTCAAAAAAATCATCAATTCTAAATAGGGGATACTTATATTCAAAGTCAATTTATTCAACGCCCGATAATTAGTACCCATTCAAAGATCCATCTTTCTTCTTCACAAATAACATAGGATGCCCCCATGGGGACCTACATGACCTAATAAAGGCTTTATCTAATAGCTCTTGTAATTGAATCTTCAATTCATGTAGCTCTCTTGGTGCCATTCTATAAGGGGTCCTCATTATTGGGGATGAACTTAGTAATACCTCAATCCAGAATTCTACTTCACTTTCTAGAGGTAGACCTACCAGCTCATCTAGAAAAATATCATGAAATTCTTTTATTACTAACACATATTCACTATACTTAATAAATTTATTCATAACTCTTATATATGCAACAAATATATAGCCCCCTTTTCTCCAAGCCTTATCAGCTTGCAACACACACATAAAAGATGATAAAATACCTCTAGTATCTTGAAAATGAAATATTTCCCCTTTGACACATAGACTCGCTCTCTTCTTATTATAGTTAATTTGAGCCTCATAGAAAATTCCTACTCACAATCACATTGAATTCCTTCAGAAGTAAGATAATCAATTCTAACTCCAATTCTCCATTTGAAATTCAATTTCACACTTACAAAATTTGCTAGCAATCAAATAATCACTAGTGAATATCAAAATAGATAAACTAGATAATAAACAAATAAGATCAAGATCAAAACTATCTAAAATATTCTTATAAATGAATGAGTGGCTAGCTACAAAATCAAATAAAATATGATAAGATAACATAGACATAAAACCTATATCTATCACCACATCTAGTGCCACCATCACCTCCTACTAGGTTATATTGTACACTCTAGGTTGCACTGACGCTGCATTAGCCACTATAATAAACTCCCTTAGATCTCCTCTTACCAATCCACCTATCTGTCTTCTTCCAAGTCTGCCACTACCATGGGTATAAAATCTTTCACTGATTGTCCTAGAATGGACTACTATCGACTACCACTGGCTATGGCTTTATCTAACCTCAGATATTCCCTCTGGTGCCTTCTAAGGACACTGAGCCACCTTGTAATAAAATTGGTCACACCAAAAACACTACCCCATAAACAAATGACTTCCATTTGTGTGTCTCCTCCTATAGAATCAACAGACTTAAGCACTACTAATGGATAGTGATCCACCTACACTCCAAGATATTCTGGGTGCTCCCCTCCTAGAATTACTACCTTCTAAAGTAGACTTCTTCCCGCTAACTGTACTTCTGGAGGGCTCTCCTCCAAATCTCTTCTTGTTCACATCCCAATGTTGCTTAGTGGATATCATATCATTCTCCACTAGCCTCACTCTCTCAACAATATTAGAGAAATTCATGAATATGAAACAAAACAAATGGAAGTCTAAGTCCATCTCTTAGACTTCTCTAGAATCGATAATACTTCTCCTTAGGAGTGCTGACAGTTGGGGAGCATATTAGTGAGGGTTGTAACTCTGCCTCCTATTATATCACTACCTTACACCATTTAACCAACCTCAAAGATGACTCCCTCATCTACTGCCTAGTGGATTGTGCCATAGACTAGCTTTTAAATGTCTCCATAAACTCATCCTAAAAGATCTAGGCATTTATTCTAACCCTAAATTTTTCTCTCTACTAGCCTATCCATCAATGCTTTACCTCTACATCCAATAATAACATACCTAACAAAACCTTCCTAATCTTAGGGTGCTGCATGATATTAAAAGATATGTCTAGACTCATCGACCAGTTCTCAACTACTTGAGATTCCACTACTCCTTAAAACATAGGAGGCTTTAGTTTAAGGAAAAATTGAAAATGCCTATCCACCTCTTCTCCCTTTACTCCTACCATCTTACTTTGAGCCTCATCCATAAGTCGTGTCACTAATCCTGCAAAATTCATCATGAAATTAGATATCATAGCGACCATAGTACTCTAAACTATAACAGCCTGATTGAAACTCTATCCACCAGCTGCTTGTTAATATTGAAGGTTAATGATGTAGTGATGCTTCAATCTAAAACAAGAGTAAGAGGGTTAAATGACTTGCACATATATCATATTTTTAGATGGAAAATAAAACAGTAGATTAAGCATAACACCTCTCTATATCTATATATGCAATTATATGTAGTGTGATATGCCTGTCCCGATGCCTACTTATAACTCTACTTTCACTTGTTCTCCCAAAGTACCCACAAATTCATAGAGGTAAAATAAATCAATAAAAAGTGTATGTATTATAGTTAAAATATTCAGAATAATGCATTTTATAATATATTAGAAGTTACATAGTGAAAAATTTATTATACTCATTGAAATTCATTTTTACTCCATATGTTTTCACAAAAAATATCAGAATTGAAATAAAAATTAAGGTATTGAAAACATACCTTCAGTAGAACAATTCCAGAAACTAGCTCGACGAATGAACATCTCTCCTCGGCCTCTGAATTTCTCTCTTTTCTTTTTCTCTCCTCTCTTCGCTTCTCCTTCTCTTGTTTCTTCTCTAGTAAGCAACTACGGGATGGGGGTGTTGAAATGGATCTAGATGTTAAGTTTTACTGCTCAACACTATGGCATTCAATCAGGTAACATCACAGTGCTTGGTCAAAATAATATACATTCTACCAGACATTTCCAAATTGATATCTTAGCACTACAATGCTCCCTTAATTCTTACCATAATATAGAGAGGGTAACACCACCATTATTAACACTACAACGCTCCTGAAAGCACTTAACCTCTATATTTTCTCACTTCTTCATTTCATTTCTAAATTCATTTAAATTTAAGTTTGACCTTAAATAACTTAAAATTTCAAAATAAAATCAAAGATACGTTAGGAGTCAAACCTGATTAAGGTTTTGCTTAAAACAGCTTTCTTACTGCTTTCTAAAATAACTTTTTATTACAATTTTTTTTAAATTAAAAATTTTTGTATTAGAAAGCTTCTTTAAAAAGTAGTAAGAAAGTTTTCCCAAGCAAAGCCTAAGGCTTCATTTGGGAGGCTTCACTTGGGACGACTTTTTTTATTGCTTCTTAAGACCGATTTTTAGTATAAAAATTTAAATTTTTGTACTAAACCTCTATTTTAAAAAGCAGTAAAAAGTCATACCAAACGAAGCCTAAGTCTAACCAAGTTTCAAAACTGCAAATATTACATTTATCCTCATAAAAAATGCTTTTAAAGGGCTTTTATACACGCACACACATATAGTCATAAAATTCAATATCACACATTATCTTTATCTACAATATGTTTATTTAACATAAAAATTTTTTAAATTTTATAATATTCAATCATTTTATAAACAAATGATAAAACAAATATTATCTTAAGGAATTAAAATTCATTACAAGAAAAAACACGATTTCCATCAAATTTGCTAAATGAACCAAGCTGGAAAAAAGTTCCAGTGGCACTTCTAGCATGTGCACCGTGAGGATCTATCTAAGGCTTTGTTTGAGACAGGTTTCTTACTCCTTTCTAAAGTAACTTTTTAGTACAAAAAATTCTTAATAAAAATTATGTATTGAAAAATTACTTTAGAAAGTAGTAAGAAAGCTGTCCCTCACGAAGCCTACGTAATTTCTAACAGTGTAATCTATTGGAAGTCAACTTACTTATTTCACATGGACATTCCACCAAAAATCTTATTGTTAGTTTCTTTGTCACATTCCTCCTCTTCACCTTTAGGCCTGCCACTGTCATGCCACATATTTGGAGCTTTTTTGGCCTAAACTTTTTAAATCTTTTGTAGATTTGATTGTAATGTCATTCCTATTTTATATTTCAATCAATTTGTGATTTTATGCATTAGTTGTCATAATTTAGGCTTCTAAAGCTTTTGAAAAGTAGTTATATCTATATATCAATTTAGATTATAAATATATACTAGAAAAATATTTATATTTTAGGCTATATTTAATTTTACTTTCGTATGTTTACAAATATTTTATATATTAGATTTAAGTAATTTTTTAATAAAAATATTTGTTTTGTATGTTTACAATTTCGTTAGATTTTTGTGATCTGTTTACTTTATAAATTTATGCTCTCAAATAAAATGAAATTTTCTGTTAGAATTCAGAGCAAAATTTGATTAAATTTTTCATTTAGCATATTTAAGTTTTATTTATAAAAATTTAGCAAAATTTGTATATATATTTGAATATTTTGTGTATTCCTATGTTGTTATGGTAATCAAAATAAAATTTAAATTTAAATAAATACTGCATATATATATATATGGATATTTGAAGTCAAAGATCATGGATGTATAATAGAATTTTACACAGGCGTAAAGGAATAATAGATAAATTCATTAAGGGAATTGAATATTTTTTTATGCAAATTCTTAATTGTCTTCATTTTTATTTAAAGAAAACTTTAGATGTCATTGATCAAAATAAAAAAAAATTAATAATTTACACCTCATGAGGTTATACTTGATTTATTTCGTAGATGATTCTTATCAAATTATTAATTCTAACCATGTCATGGAGAGTCTAAGTTGCATATCAACTCTCAATATGGTGATTTATCAATCTATACAATAACAAACAAAGAAAATACTGAGAGATATCAAGGGATGATCTTCGACACTACTAGCCCATAATTTAAAGAATATACAGAAGTACCTTCAACATTAAAGCTCAGAAGTTTTATGAATTATTACGTGCAACTCAACTACAATCATGGGATGGTTGAACCACTCAATTTGAGTTATTAGTCATAGTTAAGATGCTTAGCATTAAGATAGAGTAGAACATACCCCGAGATTGTTTCAAAAAATTTATTGGACTATTAAAGGAAACTAATCCAATGAATAACTAACTTCCACAAAATTTATACAAATTAAGAAATTGGGTATCCAAATTATGTTTTACTGCATACAAAAATATATTGTTGCAATAATGGATATATATTATATTAAAAGGATGATTTGATAGAAACTACATATATGCATAGCAATGCACCTTAATTCAAACAAAAAAGTGGGAAGTAATGGAAGCAGAAAGATATCACATATATTTTTTTATTTTCTTTATCCATCATACAACATCTTCAAAGACATTATACATTAATGAGCTCTATTGGTCATATGAGATGGTATCACGAACAAATTTCAAAAGTAGGAGTTCTGATTCATCCATGGGATACTAATGCTTAGAAGCACTTTGATAATATACATCTATTGTTTGTACGTGAACCATGAAATGTTAGGTTTGGATTATGTGCCGATGGTTTTACTCTATATAGTCAAATTGCTATAATACAATCGGATCATTTTTTTACAAATGTACATATTATTTGATGATGAGCCTCCCCATAGGTCAATCACATCCATGTTTGGTTAGCGAAAGAGGCTAACTTCTCGACTAGTTTGGTCGAGTTATAGTGAGCGACTATAATCATCATAACTTATAGTTATCACTCATGCTACACTACCTGTTCCTACCTCTATCAAGCATTACCCATCTTTCCATTTACCTGATTCTACACATACCACAATATTTTATTCAAATCACTAGCCACAACAACCTTATGCAACCTCCCTAACTCTCTTTCACATACTACTCACCTTCTACTAACATCCCATTTATTATCTCTCACCATCATAGCTTCATTTTGTTGGGCCTTCTACATTGACATAACCAAGATATGAGGGTGGTTCAAAGAGTTCAAATGAATTCATAAATATTGAGCCAGATGGTGATATGTATGTATTCACATCAAAATTTTTCTTATTGCATTGATAGTTATATTTTGTTAATATAAAAAAAATTGCTCGATGTTTAATCCAACTAAATAAGCTACATATAAGATTTGAATTATCATAAGAAATAAGATTGACATTCCTTATGTATTATGGAAAAAAACTTATAGAATGTGTGACATGTGGTTTTACAAATTTGAGGTGATACATTAAAGTTACATAATATGCTCTTTAAGTAAAATTCATTTCTTTTTTATCATAATTTATTTTCTATTACAAAAAAAAAAAGATTTTAGGTGATTTTTTTACTATAGGGATAAAATCACAAATAATTTTGCGAAATAAAGATTGACTCGACTACAAGACATGCTCACCAATATTTATAAGTTAGGCGAGTGACCATTATGGATAGGAGAGTGTGTTTGGGTTGATTTACGGAGAGCTTGGGGTAGCTCTAATTATGCAAAGAAGAGGGAGTCGAACAAACAAAATCAGGCTTCTAATTATGGAGACATAGGCAGCTCCTTTCATATAGGCGAATCAATTTGTCACATTGAGCATAAATGTCATTTGGTAAAATAATTTTTTAAAATTTTTGTTACATTTTTAATTTATTATAAAACATTACTATCTATATTTACAGAGAGAATTACATAGAAGATAACCTACTACTTTGGAGCTTAATACGGGCATGTATTTATGTTAGGAGGATCAACAATGGGTTGACCTTAAATCATAAAAAGCCTACACAAGTATAGAAAAATTTTGAATTATTGTGTATATTATGCCTTCTAACTATATTTTATATATATTAGGAGGAATATATATAGCTTCAAGATGCATATAGTTAGAATTTTTATTGGGGGCAGAAGTAGAACTCAAAACAAGAAATAGAAAGCAGTGAAAATAAGAGGACACTAGGATTTACGATGGAAAAACTCAAAATTGGGAAAAAACTATAGAGCCACACCACACTAAGAAACCCACTATGATAATTGGGAGAAATTCATATAGATTCTCTTCTCACTCGATATCTCTTTGCTTCTCTTCACTCTTACATTGTTCTTACACACAAAATAAAAGAGAAAGTCAAGTAAGAACACTTAAGGGGCACCGCCCTTAAGAAAAATGAGAAAGAAAACTGTCTAGTCCATTTCGAAGCACTACATTGCTAGTTTATAGTGCTGTAGAGATCAAAACTTTATTAGTAAACAAATTGATAGCTCTGTGGCATTGAATTTAGAGCTCTGGGAAGCTAAGCTCTCTATCATCTCTCCCAATAAATTTTGCAGCATTGGGGTGCTAGAAAACTCAGCATTGGGGCGCTTGGGTACAAAGCAGCGGGGAGCCGGGTACATAATGTCGAGTTGCTTGGGTACATAGCATGGGGTGTTGCACCCGAATCTAAGAAAGGGAAGGACCCCCCTTGTGAACATGATAAATTGAATTGAGGTCTGAGCTAACACTATAACCATATTGATAGACACAATCAGATTCCCCATAGATAAATAATCTCTCACTTAGAATTGATTACGATCAATCCTTCTCTCAATTTATAGCACCAATCATAGCACCTATAGTGTGCCTCACCCCTACTCTCATCCTTCATGAAGACTAACTAAAGCTACATATAACTTCAATTTATTAATTATCACCATCTTCATTAACATATATATAGGATTCTTGGTCATATGTATTATTTCCAAAGATAATTGACATTCTTCTAGAAGTGACCTGATGAAATGATACTGAAGCTGGATGTGCTTCATTCTAGCATGGAATGCAGCATTCTTGGCTAGATGAATAGAACTTATGCTATCCTTGTATATTTTATGTTCAAAGAGAATTAGTAATATATAGTATAAGAAAGGATGCCCTTATACTGGCATTGAGATTCTGGTGGATATCTTATCTTTAGTAGCAGGTGTGTGAGAAACCCTTTGTGCTTCATCAGCTTTGTCTTATTGGTTATCATCATCCTCTATCTCAATATATTTGGAAGAATCTTCAGGAGTCCCATTTCTATCCTTGTATATTTTATTTTCATTAAATTTTATATCCCCACTCCTAATGAATTTTTAATTTTGATAATCTCAGAATTTATAGCCAAATTCATCTGAGCCATATCTAATAATTATACACTTGATAGATTTTGGATTAAGCTTACTCTTAGATCATCCATCAATATGAACAAAAGATGAATAACCAAAAACTTTAAGGTGAGATAAACTTGCCTCCTTTCCCCTCTAGGCTTCCATAGGTATTTCCTCATTTAGAGGAACTGATGGACAATGATTAATTAGATAAAAAAATAATATTTGTTTCCTCTACCCATAACTATTTGGGTAGACCATACCTGCATACAACCTCATGCGTATAGAACACTTAGTGATAGTTCTATTCATGCACTTTATTATATTATTTTATTATGGTGTTCTTGGAAAAATGAACTCATGCATGATCCCATACAAAGAACAATACTCCTTAAACTTCTTACCATGATACTCACCACCATTATCATATCTAAGACACTTAAACTTCGAACCTGTTTCATTCTCAACCATGGCCTTCCACTTCTTGAAAAATATCAAATACCTCTAACTTATATTTTAATAACACTCATACCTTTCTATTATGATCGTCAATAAAAGTTTTAATATAAAGATCCTCCTATAGAAGAAACTGTAGCAGGACCTCATACATTAGTATGTACTAACTCTAACTTCTTTGACTTGACCTTTAAACCAGTATTTGAAAATTTATCTTATGTTGGTTGTCATATGCACAGTCTTAAAAAAATCTAAATTTATAAATTTTAAACTAGGAAGCTTTCCTCTTATAATAAGTAAATGCATACCTATCTTACTCATATGGCTAAGCCTTTAATGCCAAAGACCTTCATCAACATTTGAATCAACTACTCTAATAGAATCTAATCTTTTATTAGTAACATATATGGCACATTCAATACTTCTATGAGTTATAACAACAGCCCTTTTTGTCACTATCTACAAATCTCTTGTGAATGATGTCACATGGCTTGAGTTTGCAAATTAACTCACAAAAACTAAACTCCTCTTCAGATAAGGAACATGCCTAACATTTTTAAGTCTTTTTTCAAATAAACTAATGCTACAGTGTTCTAATGTTGGGGTTGGGTGTTGCAACACTATGCTCTCTAATAGAAGCGCCAAGCACTATAGGTTCGAGCGTTACTGTGCTAGGTCAAATTTTATGAAAATATCCATATATTTCATTACATTTTATCAAAAAATTTTATAGCCCCCATTCATTTATATATATATATATATATATATATATATATATATATATATATATAGAGAGAGAGAGAGAGAGTGAGGGAGAATTTTAGTGAGAGAATGTTGGGTTTTTGGCACCTCCGATTCATTTTCTGCTATCAGGCCATTTCAGAAAATTATCTTGATCGAGGCAGGTTGAATTCTGTCTATCTCAATTTTAAAAAATATATAAAATTTGAGATTTTTTCAATTTAATTTATAATTTTGTATTGAAAAAATGAGGATAACTTTATTTTCAAAAATTATCACCACGTAACATTTTTTATGTTATAGAGCTAGTCATTCTAAACATTTATGTATTTTTTGGGAAATTTATACCATGTAGTTTGAAAATAATGTTATTTTATTTAATTAAAAAATAATTTTGATCATAGGAAATATTATTATAGTACAATTAAAGCTTCAAAATAATGCTCTAAATACTCTCTAGTAATTTAGTGATATTCTAAAACTATGAATTCCACTCATTTGTTAATTTGTTGCCTATGATAAAATACTTTGTGAAATTTTAAAATTGGGTTATTTACATCTTTTTTACTATAATGCAATAATATATATGCTTATCTAAGGTGATTTAATGTGTGCATGAAGTTTTGGTGTTAAAAGTATAGGGAGTGCCTGAATTTTTAAATATTTCATATGTGCTAAGCATTTTGAGTCATAAAAGCTTGAATTCGGATATCTACTTTGGGTAGGAGATATAAGGGCCTGATGAAAAAATCCATCATTTTTCTATTATGATATATGAAATACTTTTTTTAAAAAAACTTTTCCTACATTATCATTTAAAATTCTGATAACAGTAAGTATGATTTTGTTCAGTACAATAAATTATTGTTAACTACTTTTAAAACCCACTTGAAAGCTTAATAAATGAAATATTTTGAAATATAGATTAGTGGGGTTGACTTGCTGAGTCGTGTTGGCTCACACAATTCTTTACATTCTATTTTAGGTTGGGGAAAGGGGAAGCATGTTGAGTAGTTGTAGTCACAGGTTCTGATCTCTCTGAGTTGGTATAGATATTTTTTTAATTTTTATACAATCATGACTAGTTATTTAATTATTTTATTTCAGTATGTAGCCATACACTGTATTGTAAATGATGTATTGATAATGAATGAAAGAAATTGTAGATGAGTTTATTTTCTTCTTACTAGAAGTTAATTAGAAGCTATGTTGTATGTTTCAAATTTAAATGAAAGAAATTTGAAAAGTTTCCCAAAACTTTGATCTTAGACTCAGCCTGTCCCAATTCAACACAGTATGATATGTCTGTCTGTAAGATATATCGGATTGGGCTGTGACACAACATAACTATGGCCTATAATTTATGATCTCAAGCAGTAGAAATAAGAGAAGAGTCTATGACTTATGCTTACAAGCCTTCACAGGTCTGTACATATGAAGCTCAATAGCAAACATTGTGGACAACACTATTGAAAAATCGTTGAATAATAAGGTGGTTGCATTAATGGAAGAAATGAATACATGCATCCGAATTATACAAGCTAAGATGCAATCACAGATTTATGCTCAAATACAAGTTGAATTGTATTGCTTCCAAAGCAGTAGCGTCACTAACCAAAAGCGAACAAGTGAGGAAAGAGAGGATACAACAATACAAATTCGTATATGAAACACATCCAAACAAAATATTCCTAAGTATTTAAATCAACAAATAGAAACTATATCCAAGAAAGATCATTTAAAATGCAATAAAATAATAAAAAATTTACAACAACAACAATAACAACAACAAGCCTTTATCCTACTATGTGGGGTCGGCTGCATGAATCATTTTTCTTCATTGTGTCCTGTTAAGGGTCAAATTCTCATCTAAATATAATAAAAAAATATCATTTCTAATATTTTATAACCAAGTCTTTTTAGGTCTACCTTTACCTTTTTTAACATAAGTCATGTGTATGCTCATTTCGTATCTTGTCTTTAAGAGTAAAGCCACTCATCTACCTAAGCATTCTCATCTCTACAACATTTAACTTAATATTATGCTTCTCTTTTAATAACCAACATTCAGCACCATAAAGCATTGCAGGTCTCACTACCATCTTATAAAATTTTTCCTTAAATTTGAGAGGGACATTTCTATCACATAACAAACTTGATGCATTCCTCCACTTCAAGCATCCAACTTGAGAGGGGATTTTCTATCACATAACAAGCTCGATGCATTCATCCACTTCAACCATCCAAATTGAATTCTACTAATAATATATATAAAGTTTTGGAAACCAGAAAATCGAATGCTTGAAATGAGGAATGGAATTTCGACTGACAGGAGGCAATATTAATTATTAATAAATAAAATTTAAGGAATTGCTTAAAATTTAATAATTTTCTTTAAATTTTTAAAATATTTTAATTAAAAAAATTTACTCGACCGTTAACAGCCATAGCTGACTCAACGTAGCTCTGCAGCAAATTGCTCATTTAACGGATAAAATTTTTATATTAAATTATATAATTAAAATTTTAAATATACCTCTTTAAAAATTTACTCTCAAAAAATGTTAGAAGGGTTGTCCGTCAGAGATTTGGGTGATGTGACGATCGGTAAGCATTTCCAACAAAAATAAAAATAAAAGCTATCTGTAAGCTGCCGATTCTAGAAAAACTTTTGCGGTGGTTTATGTTCCACGCCTTTTTTTTTTATTATATTATTTTTTATTTTTTTTCTTTTATTATTATTATTATTATTATTATTATTATTATTATTATTATCTGTTTTTTTTTTTTTCGAACACATTCGAGAGCGTCTTTAATATTATTTGGCTAATCAACCACAAGTTAAATAGTTTAAGCATATTTTAAAGATGATTTATTATTATATTTTTATTTACAGACCTATGACTTTTTAAATAATTATTTTTTTTATTTTTGTTACGTTTTTTTTTGTTTGATTAGAACACTCTTTACTAGCTGAGTATATAACTGGCTCAGTTGCGGCAAGACAGCAATACTGGAGATATCTATTTTTAACCCTAAAGAAAGGGCAGTTTTTGGCTTCTTCTTTTCTCTACCGTATTCGCTGTTAGTCAAGGGAACTTGCTCCACCGGCTCAAAAATAAGTTCTTCAGCTTATCTCTTCTTCGTTGTTCTTTCTGTGAACAAAGGCGGAAAAAATGTCCGAGGTGGAGGAGGAGATAATGCAAGGGGAGGATAGGAGGGACGGGGAGGATAGGAGGGAGGGGGAGGAGAGGAAGGAAGAGGTTCCATCCCCTGCTCCAGCGAGGAAGAAAAGGAAATTCCTTTTAATCCTTTTCATTGCTGTTCTTGTCATCGGATTCTCTTTTTATTATCTTTTTTGGAATTCCTCCGGCTCGGGCGTCCACTCCTGCCCTGCTTCGTCTTCTAGAATTCTGGCTAAACACAGAAGGAATCATGGAGGTATGGGTTCTTCTTTAAAGTTTGTTTCTTGGGTCTGATTTTGGTTTTTTAAAAGTTAGGCTTTTTTTTGGGTGAAATGGGAAGCACGGTCATTTTTTCCAGTAATATAAAAATATGTGGATATTACGTTCTAAATCCCTTTGCAAATTTTCTTTTTTTTTTCTTTTTTGGGAGGGATTAAATCGCAATTGAAAGCAAAGAGAATGGAGCAGTGGCAGCCATGCCGTGACGTCAAGCGCTGTGTGATGCTTTGTGGAATAGATGTAAGAGGATTTGGGAAATAATTCCATCTGTCAGTTTCTTAACTGTGTGGTGTTTTGTGCGTTTGTTTAATTGAAAGCTAGATTTATATTTTTTTTGTTTGGTAGGGTCTTTGGCTCTCCACCTACCCCTCACCATCTCCTGAAGTTTTCTTTTGAAAGAAAATTGTAATAAAATAACAAGTAGATAACACCTGGCAGGATCTCTTGCTTCGTATTTTGGGATTTTTTTACCAAAGTTTAGAACCTTGGATATTAGTAATAGAAGGGTATATTTCTAGGTTTGTTGCTTTTTTATTTGTCTTTTGTGTTTTTTGGAGCTGAGATTGCATCTTCTTTGGATGCTTCAGTGTTTGCAAGTTCGTTGTTCCCCTTTCTATTGGTTTAGGGAGTGCTACCTAATTTTTGTTCTACGAAGAAATTGTGCAATAGTCGAATATTTTTTCAGGAGATCTTTTTTTTTTTTGTTGGAGAAATTTGGGCTGTAAAAAGTCCACGATCAAAATTATATTATAGCAATTGGACATAGCCATCATTTGGTGAACCTGTAAAAAATTCTCGACGTGTTTTTCTGGTGTAGCCTAAGTTTATAAATATTTTATGGAAAACACTTAGGAAAGCAATAGAAAATTCTTCCTTTTAATAAAACATAAACATCCACATTTTAAAAACGTAAAAGTAGAAACAAGGTTTTAGAAAACTGCTTACGAAATTCGTAGGAAAAAACACATAGGAAAATATAAATAAGGCTACCCTCAAGCATAACCAACAAGTGGTCACCTCACATGCAAATCTCAAAAAATTAGGATAGGTGCTTAAAGAAAAGATCTAACCCGGAATCCACCACTGAAACGATCCGGCACAAGTCCACCCTCCTCCAACAAATACCAACCAAAATGTGGCAGCAAACACCACTAAGCTCACAAGAGAAGAAGGATAGATATGAGGCAGGAACCGTGGAGAGAGAAGAAGAGGAAGAACATCGAGACAAAGTAGTAGAGGGGAAGGGAAAAGGAGGCTAGCTCGCAAGCTAGAAAAAACCTACAGGTTCGTAAGCAAACACTTCACCAAAAAACTCCCCAAACTGGTGGAAACCAACCAATATTTATAGGGATGAAAAAGGGAAAAGAATAATTAAGGCAGGTAGTTAAAGCACCACACATCCGGCCACTAGGAACACCTCAAAGCTGCAGCAAAACAGAGACCAAAGGGATAGCTTCTATGGGCAAAACCGAAGCATCAACACAGCATTTAATGAGCAGAGAAATCAAGACAACAGCTCAACAACATAGCAGCCAGTGCAGATTTTTCAAGAGGCTTGGGAAATAGCATATAGCAAGGGAACGGCCAGCACATATATCTAGAAAAATAGATTTTTCAAGCAAAGAAAAAACTGAAAACTGCATGGAAAACAACAAGAATTCCAGCCAGCTAAGAGGGGAGCAAGCCACATACAACCCAACCTAAGGGAAAATAGAGGAAAGTAGCCCACGTGAAATCAATCAAGCAACCAACCAAGGGAAAACCCAAAGAAACAAAGTGAAGGATAGGGAGAGACACTCCTAAGACCACCAACCTAGTATGTTCATTAGTTGCCTTCCATCATAGGATAACCAAAATAAAAATTGCAATACATAATCAATCAAAATACATAAAATAAAAGAATACATAATTATTTGACTACATCAATTCTCCCCTGGTGGAAGAATCTCATCTCCTGATGAGAATGCCTCAGTAACATGCTGAAAAATATCAGAACGTCGAAACTGCAATTCCTCAGCTTCAATCCATAAACAGTCAGTCAGGGGTCATCCTTGCCATCGGACCAAGAAACGTCGATGAACTACATGCCTCGTCTGGGTAGTACGAATGTTCAGAACATCCTCAATATCATCACTAGTCTGAGCGGGAACAGTAACAGGCAAAGTCTCCAAGTCTGCAGTATCAGTCGGCTCTCCAACATATGCAATAAGGTCGGCAACATTAAACATGGGAGAATTCCCTACGGAAGATGGGAGATCCAAAAGATAAGCGTTAGATCCCAATCTTCGCTAGATTCGAAACATACAAAACTTCTTCCAGCTTAATTTGCCAAAGGTACCAACTAGAAAGCGCTGTCGTCGAAAGTAACAAGTAAAGCTCAGAATAGCCAACAAGTGGTCACCTCACATGCAAAGATCGAAAAATTAGGATAGGTGCTCAAAGAAAAGATCTAACCTGGAATCCACCACTGAAATGATCCGGCATAAGTCCACCCTCCTCCAGTAAATACCAACCAAAATGTGGCAGCAAACACGACTAAGCTCACAAGAAAAGAAGAATATAGATGGGGCGGGAACCGTGGAGAGAGAATAAGAGGAAGAACACTGAGACGAAGTAGTAGAAGGGAAGGGGAAATGAGGCTAACTTGCAAGCTAGAAAAATCTCACCTGTTTGTATGCAAACACTTCACCGAAAACTCCCCAAACCGGTGGAAACCAGCCCTTATTTATAGGGAAGAAAAAGGGAAAAGAGCAATTAAGGCAAGTAGTTAAAGCACCACACATCCAGCTACTAGGAACACCTCAAAGTTGCAGCAAAATAGAGACCAAAGGGACAGCTTCCAAGGGGAAAACCGAAGCATCAACACAGTATTTAATGAGCAGGGAAACCCAGGCGGCTGATCAACAACACAGCAACCAATGCAAATTTTTCAAGAGGCTTAGGAAATAGCATATAGGAGGGGAATAACCAGCACAGGGATCCTGAAAAATAGATTTTCCAAGCAGAGAAAAAACCAAAAACTACATGGAAAACAGCAAGAATTCCAACCAGCAAGAGGGGAGCAAGCCACGTATAGCCCAGCCTAAGGAAAAATAGAGGAAAGTAGCCCACGTGGAATCAACCCAGCAGCCAACCAAGGGAAAACCAAAAGAAACAAAGTGAAGGATAGGGAGAGACACTCCTAAGAGCATCAACATAGCATGTTCATCGGTTGCCTTTCATCATAGGATAACCAAAATAAAAATTACAATACATAATAAACCAAAATACATAAAATAAAAGAATATATAATTATTTGTCTACATCATTTTCTGTGTTGATCTTCTTTCTTTTTTTTTTCTCTTCATGATTGAATTAAGTTCTCCTATTACCTAACATGAGAGGGTGTTGTGATCAAGTGGATTATGTTATTTAGATCTGTCCAAAGAACAGTCAAAAGTAGATATAGTAGTG
Source organism: Dendrobium chrysotoxum (assembly GCA_019925795.1). Taxonomy (NCBI): domain Eukaryota; kingdom Viridiplantae; phylum Streptophyta; class Magnoliopsida; order Asparagales; family Orchidaceae; genus Dendrobium; species Dendrobium chrysotoxum. The sequence goes on along the minus strand of CM034306.1, from coordinate 30,459,086 downwards.
TGTAGGCCCTTTTAATTATTTCGAGCAATGAAATAATTGGCTGATCTGTTTCTGTTTTCCAAAATGAAAGATACCTGCTCGATGGCATGATAATTGCTATTTGACTTGTATCATTCATTACACTGTAATAAGTGCAAAACAAGGGAAACATGGAGGAAACTTCTCCATTTCATAATAAGACTTGATATTGATAATTTTTTTTTTACACGTTCAACCCTCATCTTTGTAGTAGGTGATTGTATGTTTTTTCTTGTCCAATCATTGACATTAATAAAGTGGTATAGGTATTTTTATTTTCAACTTTATATAAAGAAAAATCATTGACATTACTCATTTTTTGAATCTTAGTGGAATATTTGATCCATGTGTAGCCATAAATATAAGTGGATTTCATTGAACCACATAAACTAGCCTGTCTTGTATTTGTGACGTTTATGTTTGTTCTCCTGTTTTTAATTGATTTCTGCTCAAATCTTTATTACTATCCAAATATTTCAGACTTTGGTTTGCATGTTTGTTTGTTTGAATCTTGTAAGAACTTGCAATATCTATCTTTCCTCTTCAACACACACAAAATATTTAATATTCATAAACTATAGGCCAAATTTTAAGAAGGAGCTCATAATTTTTTAAAATTAGCATAAGAAGCGTGCTTAAAAAATAATTTAAAATGGAGCCAAATCGCCAAATATTTTGGCACATTCCAAATACGTCAAATCCTTTGGCTTAATCTGAATGCTCTTTATGATTTAGCGTATTCTGCTTACAATAAATAAAATAATATAAATATAGAGAAAGAGAAAAAGAGAGAGAGAGAAAAAGGAAGAGAGAGAGAGAGATAGGAAGGGACAGAAAAAGAAACCGGGAGAGGGAGAGAGCCACAGGTTGAGTAAGAGAGAGATGGGGAGATATTACTTATTTATATAATGTTATATGAATATTATTTTTAACCATTATTTGAATATTATTTAAAATATTCCTAATTTAATTTATTAAATAATTGTTTAAAAAAATTTTAATTAAAATAAATGATTATACATAAATTTATTTCAATTTAAATTTTTTAGTTCACTTAATATATATGCAATATTAGATAAAAATAATATTTTATTAAAAATTTAATATATTTTTTATAAAAATTTTATTAGAAATAATTTTTTATTTTGAAATATTAAAATTAATTTTAAAATAAATTATTAATATTTAAAATAATATTTAAATAATAGTTATAATAATTAAAAATTATATTTAAATAATATTTGCTAAATGTATCATTTTTCTTCATTGTGTTCTATTAAAAATCAAGTTTTCATTTAAAATTAATTTTAATACTTCAAAATAAAAATCTCTTTCTAACAAAATTTTTATAAAAAATATATTAAATTTTTAATAAAATATTATTTTTATCTAATATTGCATATATATTACGTGGACTAAAAAAATTAAATTAAAATAAATTTATGTATAATCATTTATTTTAATTAAAATTTTTTAACCAATTATTTAATAAATTAAATTAAGAATATTTAAAATAATATTCAAATATTGGTTAAAATAATATTTAAATAATATTATATAAAAATAATATTCATATGACATTATATAAAGAAATAATATCTCCCCATCTCTCTCTTACTCAACCTGTGGCTCTCTATCTCTCCCGGTTTCTCTTTCTTTGCCTTCCTATCTCCTCTCTCTCTCTCCCTTTTTCTCTCTATTTTTCTCTTTCTCTATATTTATATTATTTTATTTATTGTAAGCAGAATACGCTAAATCATAAAGGGCATTCAGTTAAGCCAAAGGATTTGGCGTATTTGGAATGCACCAAAATATTTGGCTATTTGGCTACATTTTAAATTATTTTTTAAGCATGCTTCTTATGGTAATTTTAAAAAATTATGAGCTCCTTATTAAAAATTTGCCTAAACTATATTAGTTACTGAAATTTTACTTTTCCTGTTCCTTTATAATTTGCAGATGTTCTATCAATAGGAAAGACAACTTATATTCGACTTCTTAGAAAGTCATTGAATGCCAAAAGTGGGTATTTGAAGAAAGGTAATTGATTTCGAGTAAGGAATTTATTCAGTTAATAGTTTTGAATGTAATTTTCTTGTCAATTTTTATTATTAACACTAATTCTCAGGCCTGCTTCAGTGGGCACCGTAATGAAACCATGTGATTGTTATAATGTAGCTGCTAGTTCATATCATCTAGGCTGTACAGGCTTTGAGCATTTCAGGCTAAAATAGCATTTTATATGTTGCTATTTGCTTGACTCTAAGGTAAAATGATTATAATTAGTTGCCTGGGAAAGAAGGATCAGAAAAATTCCAAATTTTCCTCTTCATTGATGTTTTGCTGAATTGAAAAGAACCGTAAATGTGTATGTCATTATTATATTAACTAGACTTCATCAATGCTTTAGGTTCTTTGAAATAAGCGAGATACAAGTTTTCCAAATATACTTGTTGTATTTTTAATAGAACTGCAAAATGTAAATACTGTTAAGTTGGGTTTACAAGGAAACATTTTACATAGACTCGTTTCATTACTTAGTCTTGTCTTCCATTACTCGTTTCATTACTTGTGTTTTATTGGCTAACGAAGTTTTTTCTTCCATTACAAACGGTGCGCCATCATTAGATTCTATACGTGAGAGGTTAGGATTGTAAAATTTCATGATCATTGTCATACTAAAATCTGTAGCAATGACAATAGGACATAGCCTCAATTTAGTGAATTTATATAAAATTATTATTATGTTTTGTGTTTTTAAATTCTTTCTATTTTATTTTCTTATGATGACTTGAATTAGATCTTATCTAGATCCAATCAAATATGGAGAGTTTTTATTTCGTGATAGGATCTAGAATAATAAAGTTTGATCAGCTTTCCACTACAGCTGCCAAAATTCCTTGAAAATCAAAAGAAGCTACTTTGGTTTGGAAACTTTTGTCAAGTTTACCATATGATATACTTGCAGCATTTCATGCCTTTCTTTTAGAATTTATTGATTTGTTCTTAATTTTGTGGGAAATTTTTTGTGCTTATTATAATACAGGGCAATGTGACCTATTTTCTGGGGAGTGGATATGTGATCCTTATGGACCAGTTTACACAAACAATAGCTGCAATTTTATTGAAGCCCCCCAAAATTGCTTGAGGAATGGTCGCCCAGATACCGACTTTCTGTTTTGGCGATGGAAACCTAATGGTTGCGAGTTACCGCCCTTTGATCCATTGAAATTTATCAATGCCATGAGAAATAAATCGTGGGCCTTCATTGGTGATTCAATCTTTAGAAACCACATCCAGTCAATGCTTTGCCTACTCTCCAAGGTGAATTTATAGATATTAGTTGAAATACATAAGTTGCCTTTAACTACTTTTGATTTAATCCTGCGAACTTATCTCCTATTCAATTCAGTCTGACATATTCTCAAAACATTTTCTTTCAGAGTTCTTACTATTTGTCCTTTGAGTAGTAATACACATGTTATTCTGCTTTAGATGTTCATATCACGTTAAATTAATCTGCTAAAGAGCTCTAGTTCAACTGGAAAGCTTCTTGATTTTCAGTGTAAAGGTCAAACCTTTGAGTCTGCTTGTGATCTTATTTAAAACTAAACCAGGGCAATGCTCTCATAGTTTCGAGTCCTCCAGTGACCCTATTTAAAACAAAATATTTCCTAGCTTTCTATTTGGGATTTGATCTGTAACTGATCTTGTGTCATTCTTATTTGTAATTGGCCTTATGCCAATTTATCCACAACTGGCCGATTTTCGATTAATCAAAAATTTGAGACTTTTTTTTTGTGTGTGTGGGTAGTGGGGGGCTTTACATTACTGTGAATTTCCACATCTAAATGCTTTTGTTATACTGAATCGTCTGAATTCACTCTTTTTCCTAAAAAACTAAACATTCATTGGCTCCTTGTGTGAAATATGACTTGTAATTGGTCTTATGTCCGTTTATCTGTTATTAATCTCATGCCTAGTTACCTGTAATTAACCTATTTTTGATTAATTACATGTTTGGATAGTTGTCAATTCCTTTGAAAAAAAAGGACTTCACACAATTCTGAATTTCCATGTGTGTATTCTTGTGTTATACTGAATCATTTTTTAGCAAGATAAAATTCACTCTTTTTGCTAGGTTGATGAGCCTGTTGAGGTCTATCATGACGAGGCATACAAATCTAGAGCTTGGTATTTTGCCAACCACAACTTAACTATCGCAGTTATCTGGTCTCCCTTCTTGGTCAAATCCGAGATCTTTGAGGATGAGCAAGGCAAATCGAAAGCACATGTTCAACTGTATCTCGATATTCTTGAACCAAAATGGACGAGCCAGTACAACAACTATGACTACATAATCTTCTCTGGTGGGCAATGGTTTCTCAAAACGATGGTCATGTGGGAGAACAACTCCATTGTTGGCTGCCACAACTGCAATGACAAGAACATAAAAGAGATAGGCTATGATTATGCTTACAGAAAAGCTCTTCAGATGAGCTATGATTTCATGACATCATCTGAGCATAAGCCTCTCATCTTTTTCAGAACCTGGACTCCAGATCACTTTGAGCATGGAGAGTGGTTCAGTGGAGGAGTTTGTAACAGAACAAGTCCATATGGTGAAGGGCAATACAATGGAAAGCCTGTGGACCATGATATGAGAGCTATTGAGGTCGAGGAGTTTGAGAAGGCATCAAAGAAAGGAGCTCGTCTAAAACTGCTTGACACTTTCTATCTGTCTCTGTTGAGGCCAGATGGGCATCCTGGTCCTTATAGGAACTTCCATCCTTTTGCCAAGTATAAGAAAGCTCATGTTCAGAATGACTGTCTTCATTGGTGTTTGCCTGGGCCTATTGATTCATGGAATGAATTGGTCATGAAGATGCTAGTTGATGAAGGATATGTTAGCTACAATTGACAGATTTTTATAGAGGAAATTCTCAAAATGGTGTATGGGTTATTCGTGGGGGGTCATTTTAGTTTCAATAGCCTATGCCTAAAATGGCTCACCACAAATAATACAAAAACCATTTTGGTCATTTTCTCAATTCTTATATTATTCCATCAAATCATCTGCACTACTCAAATAGCTATTAAGCATATAGTACTTGTTCTGCTTTGCCTTTGCTTCCCATTCAGTTCAAGTATGGAAAATTGCATATATGTATCCACTATGTTGTGTTTGTGATGCTTTTTTTAAATCTATATGCTTTTTAGATATTATGTTATGTAGTTGTATCTCTTTTAGTTAAAAAAATAAAATTTTCTACTAGCTATAGTGTGGAGATAATTTGGGTTAGGAAATCGTGATTCAAATTTGATCAAAATGTCTGGTAAGAACATACATAACTAAAGCACGAAATAATGGGCTTAAAGCTAATCCTTGATGTAATCCAACTGAAATAGGAAAATACTTAGTTAAACCACTTTGTGTTTGAACATACGTAACTGCTCCTGCATCCATTTCCTTGATGACTTGAATATAAGTGCCATTAAACCTTTCTTTTCTAGAATTCTCTTGAACAATTTTCCTTGAACTTTATAAACCATCTGTTATCTCTTTCATGGAGTTTCAAAAACTAAAGGTTAAAGAGGCTTTAGAGCCCTTCTTTTAGAGTTGCAATGTTTGTAGAATAAGTGTTAGTTGCCTCTAGAAATTCTAGCAAAATAGAGCCTTAATTGAAGGCTCTCAAGTTAATTAGGAATTAAGATCCTCTCTTTTTCTCTCTCTCTCTCTCTATCTCTCTCTTATTTGAGGTCTAATTTTCAATTGGATTTACAATAACCTACCAAAAAAAAAAAAGAAAACCTTGGCCTTAATTAGCTTTGAATATTTTGATAATTTGGGGCCTTAAATTTTTATTTAGATGATAAATCTTTAGTTTTGTTATTTTTTATTTATGGCCTTAGAGTAAAGCATCTTATGAAGGTATTTGAGGATCAACAGCCAAACAAAATTGTGGTATCTATCTTAATTAGTAAAGTAGGAATAAAACTATCTTAAAGAGAGTCTAAGTAACTCAAATTCATTAAATATAATATAACTATCTCATTAGATCTGATTAATACATATAGCATAATTGACAAATTTAATGATTAAAATGAGAAACGTATGGTCAATCAACTTTTCTAAATAACGAGCGATCAAAGATGTGCAAATGTGTAATGTAAACTCTTGTTTACTAATTAATAATATAATTATCACTATTATTTACAAATATAATTAAGCATAAAATAATCTAATTAGCTCATTATCCGAATAAAGCTTGTGATCACTAAATATATGATAACTAAAATAAATTTATATGTTTAATAAATAAGGAATAAATTAAGCACTTATAAAATCAAATCAAATAAAGTTTTAAAAAATAAAAATAAAAAAAATGTTTTTATAATAATTTTAAATTGATTTTGAACACTTACAATTAAAGTCTACATTCATTTAACTTTTGAGTCCATCATACTTGAGTTTTTGATAAATCTAATTAAAATTAAATTACATTTAAGAAAACCTAATCACACTCAATAGAATAATTAACCTTTGGAAGCATAATCTTGTCATTGAATCTTCTTGAATTCATGTTGAGCTCTCCACTTTTTACTAAGTTCTTTAGTATGGCCGTTAAGTGGAATATATCATCATCTATATGGTTGACCTTTAATTGAATCAATTAGAAAAATATTTAACAAATCATTAGAAGAAATTATATAAAATTTATAATAATCAAATCACTAATGAATCATATATAAGTCACATGGGCTTATGGAATCAAAAGACTTCAATTTAGGACTTTAACTTAGTGTGATATTGAGAGTCTTGTCTTTGTGATACCCATATTCTTGAATAAATCATATAAAACATTAAATATCAAACTTCAAAATATGAATCGTGTTTCACATTTTTTTATACAAATTGAATAATTATGAATTTCTATTGTTCTAGCTATCTCTAATCTCTTAGGGTTATACTTCTTTTAGCCAACTTTAGCATAGATTGCATCATTACATATCATACTTGCATCATGGTTCTCCTTTGGATTCATGCATTGAATTCTTCCAAAGTCAGGTAATGAATTTTTGAGAAACACTAATCAATGACCTTAATGAAGTATTGTTAGATACTCATGCCTAAGGTACTCTGATGCACCGACACTCCTTCATAAGAGGGAATGGAGTGTCAGACACATGTCGAGCAAGGGCACGTGCCCGACACGACTAGGATACGTGTCAGACACGGTAGAATCGTGTCAGATTAAAATATTAATTAAATTAAAATGGACACATGTGTCCTAATATTTAATAATTAAATTTATTTAAATTATTAAATGTTTATATTTTAATAATATTTTAATCAAATAAAAGTTTTATATTCGGTATACACATTCGAAATAGAGAGCTCTAGGTTTTCATTTTCACGATTTGTCTCCCTCATCTTCCCATCTTCCTTTACGTGTCTTGACGTCTTCCTTTATGCGAGTAGGCAAGTGAGGAGAGTCGTTTGAGTTAGATACTGTTTAATTGAAGCCCAGCATATTCCCATTCCCTCATCTTCTTCGTATTCCACATTCATCTGTTTTTTACCTTTTATCATTTCTATGACAAGGTGAGGCCAATCGAGTACGCGACATTTAGGGTAAGTCCAATCCTTCGTCATTTGTGGGACGAGTCAAGACCAACCAAGGAGAGGCCAACCTTAAACCTATCATTTCGATTTGAATCCCAGTAAGTTCGATCAAAGCAATTTTCTTATCTTCTCTTCATTTCCACACTAAGCATCTGTGATCTGATTTGTTCAGTCGTTCATCTTTGTCATTTTCATAGGCACCAGGCATTAAAGTGTTTCGACTTTTGTGTCTGCTCTATCGAAAGTAGAGGAGGGAGAGTGAGGTGAGCTTAAACAAGTGAAGCCTGGTATATCATCAAATTCTCTTTTTTTTCTCAAGTTCTTCTTCCATTTACTTATGAAATTTCCTATTCATAAAGTTTTATATTTCTAATTTAAACTTGTTTTTGCCTTTTGAATGTCAATTTTTATATAGTTGAGGGTTTAGATATGCGAGTCCTTAAATTTTTGTATGTTTTACATTCATAACATCTTTTTAGTTGTATTTAAAACCCTAGACTTAAGCATTATGCTACATAAAGGCAAGATGCAAGAGTTCCAAATTAGGGAGGTTATTATTAGGCGTATGGAAGCAAAACAGATCCATCAAGAAGAGAGAATGAGATGATTTTTAAGGATAATGAGGGGCGGGGGTGGAGGGATTGGTTATGGGAGTGGTGATAGAGAAGGCTTTCAAATAGGGGAAGGGGAGAAGAATGAGGAAAGTTAAAAGGGGCAATCTAAACATTCAACTATGCATACAAGTTCTCTATTTTGGATTGAAGCTAAGTTCAATGTTAACATATTTGTTTGCATATGGTTGTCTAATGCTTATGTTTTATATGATTATCCTGAATGCTTGTTCTCAATTGGGTTAACCTTTAAAATTCTTACAATATGTCACCCAATTTGTTAAGACTTTATTTCTTCCACCCCATCTATTTTCTTGAAAGAAAATGAGTTCTAGTGGTGGTGGGACTAGAAGTGACAAAGTTTTAATATAGCCTTCTGTAGAAGCTAATAAGCCCTTATGGAATCATGATACAAAGTTAGGAAAAACTTTAAAGGTGGAGAAAATGTGTCATTCAAATGCAATTATTATTGTGTCTCCTACAAAGGATCATATTCTAGGGTGAAAGCACATCTACTTAATATTGGTGGCTATGAAATTAAAATGTGTCCTAAGATTACTACTTCGTAGTTAATAGAATTGAATAGACAGGTTGATGAAGCTAAATTAATGATCAAAAGGGCACTTCCCAAAGTGGTACCTTTGCCATCTACTTATGGTTCATCCCACACTGCTTCCTCCTCCGTTAAAGTTGATTATGTTGGTTCATTTAGAAGTAAAGGATATGAATCTAAGAAAAGAAAAGGAGTTGTTAGTAGTTCTTTAGAGAAGCTTTTAATATGTAAATGCGAGAGCAACATGATGTTAAAATTACAAGGATGTTTTTTTTCAGATGGACTTCCTTTTAACCTTGCAATGAATCCTTATTATAAGAATGCATTCACTTTTGAATATAATAACAACCTTGCAGGTTATGTTCCACCTGAATACAATGGAATAAGATCAAATTTATTGGAGAGGGAGAGAGAAAATATTAAGATATTACTTGAACTTATAAAAGGAGTGTGGAAAGAAAAATGTGTCAGTTTGGTGTGTGATGGTTGGACTTATACTCAAAGAAGATCACTAATCAATTTTATAGTTGTTATAGAGAATTACATAATGTTCATCAAAGTTGTGAATTGTGAAGAGCAATACATTGATAAATATTTCTTTTCTAATTTGATTAAAGAGATGATAATGATAAATGGGCCATCAAATATGTTGCAGGTTATCACTGATAACGCATCAGTATTTAGACTACATGATTATTGGTGAAGCAAATATATCCTAATATCTTCTGGACTCTATGTATTGTGCATACTTTAAATCCTGCTCTAAAAATATTTATGCAGCAAAAAATATAGAGGCTAATGAAATCATCTATGCTGAATGTGATTGGATAACAATGGTTGTAGATGATGTTGTTCTGATAAAAAATTTTATTATGAACCATTCAATGAAACTATCTATCTTTAATGACTTCTCACATTTGAGAATGTTAGTTGTCATAAAAACTTTTTTTTTCTCTATAATAATAATATCGAGAAGATTCAAACAAATAAAAAAAATATTGTACAATCCATGGTGATTAGTGAGAAGTGGTCTTGCTAATGGGGAGATGACTTGGGAAGGCAAGATACATAAAAGAAAAGATCCTAGTTGATTTATGGTGGGATGACATAGATTATATTTTAGCTTTTACTGATCTAGTTTATAATATGTTGAGAGAGGCTGACATAAATAAATCATTCTTAAATTTGATTTATGCGATGTGGGACTCTATGTTAGCTAAGGTGAAAGAAATTATATATATATATATATATATATATATATATATATATATATATATATATATATATATATATGAAAGAAAGGCACAAGATAAAGACTCAAATTTTTTTAAAATTGTCTATATTATTCTTAAGGATAGGTGGAGCAAAAGTAATATACCTCTTCATTATTTTGCTCACTCATTAAATCCAAGGAATATTTGAATATATCTTTTAAATTAGTTTTTAATTTGTTGACTACTAAATGAATAATTTTACTTTCTTTATATTATTTGAAGATAATCAAGTAAAGAATAACTTCAAGAAGACCCTCAACGTATCTCACCACAAAAAGATTAAGAACTTTCAAATATGAGAAAGATATGTTTGAAATGTTATTTCCCAAATGAGGAGGAGAGAAGAGGGATTAATATAGAACATGTAAAGATCTTCGAATATTTAGAGGATTTTGGAGATCAAGAATTTTTGGTTGATAGATAGAGGATGGATCCAAAGATATGATGGTTGATTCATGGAGCTTTAGCATCGCTACTTCAAGCAATAATAATAAAACTTTTTGGTCAAGTTTCATCCTCCTCTTATTGTGAAAAAAATTAGAGCATATACTTATTTATTCAATTGATGAAGAGGAACAAAATTACTCAACAATAGGCTGAAGATTTAGTTTATGTGCATATAAATCTAAGATTAATTGATGATATAGGAATATTGCAGACTGTAAATCTTTCTCTTGATGAACTAGAGTTGGAAGAAATGATATTCAATGATGATGATATTGAAGGCCAAAGACAAACGTCTAAAGCTAATCCTTTTATTTCCTCTATTGAGTAGTTGAAGCTTGATGTTATACTAAATGAGTTTTTGCTTATACTTTTGTGGTTGTACTAGACATTTTGTACTAAACATTTTATAGTATAAGCTAGACAAGTTATCATGATATTGATTTATTATTGTTTGTCATTTTTAATATGATGTTACATTAATTTATACACATCATATAAAAAAAAATATAATGTCGTGTCCGCGTTGTACCCATATCCTATTTTTAAAAAAAGTCGTGTTTCATGTCCGTATTATGTTGTGTCTGTGTCGTTGTGTCCGTGCATCATAGCTAAGATATGATTAATAATAGAAGTTTTCTCTTGAGAGAGGTCTCAATACCATAATGAATTAAATCTTGCTTAGTTTCTTTATACTATTCAAGTGAAATCTTTGATAAGAAGAATTTGTAACATTCCAATAATTTTATAGGTTTGTATAATATGATTAGGGGCATGATGATTAACTTTTGATTGCAATATACAAGTCAACTTTTAAGGATCACAAATATAAAAGATTGAAAGTTCAATGGAGGGTGTTAAACCTTATTGAGCTGTCCGTAGGCACACCAAGAGGGGGGAGGGGGGTGAATTGGTTATTTAAAAATTTCTTTAACACTAAGAAAAAAAATCTTTTTGATATTTTCAAAAACTTGAAGTAAATAATTTAATCACCAGATACGGGAGCTAATAAAAAATAATAATAATTACAATGATGATGACTTGATTAAATTAATCTAATATCAACCACAATATTTTCAACATGCATTTTTTATGAAAATAAATTGTAGAAAATTAAAGTACTGAAATAAAATGTGAAAGTAAAATAAGAATGAGCACACCATAATTTTATAGTGATTCGGCCAAGAAATGACCTACGTCCATTCCTCAGCATCCTCTACTCTGGTTATTACACTAAATATTAATGTCTCTCCTTTAGACCCCACAACAAGGCAGAGAAGAACTTACAAGAATCACTTCCACCAACTCGGTGCGGCAGAGAACCTTAAACCATTTCACCCTCTTGGTGAGATATATAATCCTGAAGCTCTTTTCACCCTCTTGGTGAAGGTATCATACCTGAAAGCTTTTTCACCCTCCCGGTGAAGGCAGAGTACCTTGCAATCCTTTTTCATCCACCTGGTGAAGACAAAGACCCTCAGACTTTAACCTTGAAACCTTTCTTCTTAGAGTAGCCCAAGAAGATCCATAGAGTCTTAAGGAGGAATCAAGGTGCAAGCTTGATTAGAGTGACCGTGTGAACCCTCCTTCTCTCTTAAACAAACCTCACCTTCTCCCTCTCCACTCTCAAAGAGCTCTCAAAGCTCTCTCTCTATAATTCCTTTAACAACCCAAAAGTAATTTACTATGAACATAATTAAAAATAGCTTTAAATATAAAGTCTTTAAAACCCTAAATTTTCAATTTAGCCGAACTTGATCATACAATACAATTGAAGATCGTACAATATGATTAGTTTAAAAACTAGATAACATCTAGTATGATGGAACAGTGCCGGGATGAACTATTCAAAATCTGTAGACTGATCATATGAAATAATCTGGAGATCATACAACACGATTAGTTCAATTTCCTCTTGATCATATAGGACGATTACCGGGATGATTGAAAATCATCTCAACCTCATTCAGTATGATTTCCATCGTACTGTATGATTAATTAGAAATAAAAGTTTCGTCCAGGATGATATACGGGATGACCGTTATTCGTCTCAACCTATCATACAGTACGATCTATGTTCATACAGTATGATCGACCAAATTAATTTAACCTTGAATTAATTGACTAATCATGAGGATTAAGTCCCTCCTTTTAAAAAATTATCCTTTTGCGATTTTAATCCTTTTTAAATTTTTTATTATTAAATCTTTTAGACTAAATTCAACTAATATATTGATAGTTTAAAAAACATCGCCTTCAAATAATTAGTATTACACCTACCTGATAAGAAATATCTAACATTATTTTTATTTTTATTTTTGAATATTTAGATCAATTAAGATAAATTTATACACATATCATATGTGTAAGATTTGAATTTAATAGCTTTTAATTCATCAATATTTGTATTAAATTAATTAATGACGTGTGGCTGACTTATGTCTCCACTATTCTTGTACGATATTGAACTGATGGTGGGTAAGTTAAGGTTAAATGGTAATGCATTTCCTAAAATTAAAAAATATAATAATAATAATAATAATAATAATAAAGTTGAAGTTGATGGAAGCAACAATTATTAAAGTTGATGAAAACCTCAATTATTAGCCTTATAAAGTAGGCTGGAATATTCTTTTCAATAATTATTACAACAAATTTAAAAATTAATATATATATATATATATATATATATATACTTATTAAATAAAATACATTTCATGCATGACATAAGATATCTAAATTAAATACATTTTATGCATTATTTTAAATATTTAATAATATATTTTAGAGAAAATATATTTTTAAAATTTATTAGCTTATTATGGATCACATAGAAATATTTTAATATTTTTTATTATTTTTTAAATTAAAATGACTTTCTTTTAAATATAATAAAAAATTTTATTAGTTTTATTAAAAGTATGCCAAATATCAACACAATTATTTCTACGAATTTCACATAAATACTAAGGTGTTATTTGGTTGTCTGAAAAAGGAATGCAGTGTAAAGTAAATGCAGTACTGTAGAGTGAATGCAGTGTTTTTAGAATATTTTAGAGCTGTTTTGTTATCAGCAAAGTAAGTACAAGGAAATTATTTTTCTTATTTGGTGAGGTATACACAGTGTAAAGTAAAAGGAGTGTATTTTGAATATTTTTAGTACGTGGGTTGGAGAGGGATGCTAGAGTCAGTGTGAGTTGGTCGTAGTTGGCCGAGTCGGAGGCTGACGTCTAGGGTTGCTATTGTGGAGTTGGAATAATAGTCGTATGACTGCTCGAGGGTGGAATCGGGCATTTGCTCGGGTGTGTCTATCACACACAACAAGAAGAAGAGGGTTTTTAACATGAGAGGGAGAGTTGAGGCTTGTAGCTATTTAAGTTGTAAGAGAACAAAACAGACAAACTTGTACCGGATAAAAATACCAGATCACTCCTTGGAGGAATCGCAAATCACCTCCACTCATCGACTTGGTTACCACTAGTAGACTGGATTTCGCGAGGATGAGCAATCGGGAGGAAGAAGGATGAGCACAGCAGATCTCGTGTGCGATCAACACACCTGCATAGGGAGGAAGAAGGACGAGCATGGAAAATCACAACAAATTTTGCATGAGGATGATCAACCTGGAGGGATTTCGTTTCTCTGGATTTTGGGAGAGAGCATGATAGAGAAGGCTAGGGTTTTGTGAGAGACGAAGAATCTCGTTAGCACCTCGATCTCACATTTCGGTCTTTCGTGCTCGGTATTTGGAACTCGCCCGATTTGAGCAGGTTTGAAATACAATGCAAATGCACTAGCTGAGGTATTTAGAATACATTGTTTTTTACATTAAAATTTTACTTTACTTCAAACCAGCCAGTAAAATTTTCAAAACTCTTGCATTTGAATTAATTTGCACTTTGAATACAACAAACAAAACAACCCCTAAGAGAATCAGGATCACAAGTCCACATCTTCGTTTAAACATTAAGTACATAAAAGCAATCTAATATATCATAAATAAATAAATAAAATTGCAAGGATATCCTATGTAATTGTATTAAAATGAATTTCAAATCCTTCAATTTACTTTAAAATAAATGCTATGCAGGCTGTTATGTATTTCACTAATAACATTGTAAATCCAATGAATTTAGTTCATCCTAAAACAAATCATATGACGATATCTGGAAAAAAAATTTTCATCATAAACCTAAGAATTGAGAAAATATACATTTAGAAATAATCTCTACTAATGAAGAGATTAGACTCATGATTAGCTTTTCTCTTAAGCTAAAATAAATTTTAATCATAAATAAAAACTTATTTTTAAAATATTAAAAAAGAAAAAAATAGGTTCATAATATTTTGATTAATTTTTTAATTATAAAAGCTCTTAATATCAATAAGTTTGCTTTGAGATTAATGTAATATAATTTTTTTCTTGAAATATTATGTAATATACTTATTTCAAAATAACTTTAAAGAGGTAATAATATTATTTTATTACTTAGGATATTTTCAGATAATTAGAAATACATATTTTTTAAAATATGTATATTTTTTCTATAGCATCAAATGTTCTTGACACATGTCAAACAAATAACATTCAAAAATCATGAAATTTTAAATTATATATTTGATTATTTATTTTAAATTTAAAAATTCTATTAGAATTAAGTAATTTATAATTAAATATTAAATTTCTAAATTATAAATATTTATATTCATAAGATTTTAATTTTATCATAAATTAAAAAAGAAAAATATCACTAATTATTTTGAAGATTAAAATATATAATCGTGTAAATATTAAGATAAGACTCATAATACTGTCATTTAAAAATATAATTAAAACATGTCAAACATAAGAATTACCGTACAATTTTTTGTTTGGACTTCGTAACCGCAGAAAAACAGACCAATACATTTCTGTCGGCGATATGGTTTAATTTAAATCATTAATTATTAGTGTTATCAAAAGAAAGCCACCCAATATTTCAAGATAATATATAGAAAAATCAACACCACCGTCTGCCCTTCCCACGCCCCCTCAACTTTTCCTCCACCAAACAGACGAAGCTCTGAACCCGGCCATGGCGGATGCAAACTCATCTTCCCACGTCGTCGTCGTCTCAAGCCCGGGCGTAGGCCACATCACCCCTTTCGTCGAGTTAACAAAGCTCCTCGTTTTCCACCACAACTTCACCGCAACATTAATAACTTTCTTGGACCTCCCCTGTCCCCTTCCTTCTTCCATCTCCGTCGTTCAGCTCCCCCTCCAAGAACTCCCCACTGACACCGACATCAGCGTCCGCGTAGCCCTCAACATGGCCAACTCTGTCTCTCCCCTCCGACAAATCCTCATCTCCCTCCAGCGAACCACCCGCATCGCCGCTGTCATCCTCGACATCTTTGGAATCGAATTCTATTCCATGGTCAAAGAGCTCCACATCCGAAGATACCTTTTTTTAACCACCAACTTGTTTTTCCTGTCCTTCCTGCACCACCTCCCGACACTCGACGAGACCACCACCGGCGAGTTCCGAGACATGCCGGAGCCATTGAAGCTGCCCGGTTGTGTTCCCTTAAAAGGCGTGGATTTTTTAGCTACTTTACAGGAGAGGAAGAGCGTGGCCGGTGTCATGGCGGTTCACGGAGCAAGAAAGTATGACAATGTCGAGGGAATTCTAGTGAACAGCTTTGAAGCGTTGGAAGCAGGCGCCGCCAAGTTTCTAAAACAGGTGGAGTTATTTATTGTTATTAATGCTTTGAGATAAGTAATTATTTGTCCTTAAACAATTTTACTTATAACTTCTTTAATAGACGAGCGGTGGGAAACCTCCGGTTTGGCCCATCGGGCCGCTTACAGCGTCGGACTCAGATATGTGGTCTGAAGATCAGTCACATGACTGCATAGAGTGGCTGAATCAGCAGCCGAGTGGGTCGGTCATCTTCATCTGTTTTGGCAGCGCTGGTACTCTGTCATGGGAGCAGGCGCGAGAGCTTGCGCTTGGATTAGAGATGAGCGGACAGAGATTCCTCTGGGTGGTGCGGTTGGCGAGCGAAACCGGGCTGAGTGGAAGTTTTTTTAACCGGAGTCAGATCAGAGGTGACCCTCTGGAGTTCCTTCCTGGAGGATTCGTGGAGAACACGAAGGAGAGGGGGATGGTGATGTCATGGGCACCACAGCGTCAGGTGTTGGGTCATAATGCGACTGGTGGGTTCGTGTCGCATTGTGGGTGGAACTCCGTGCTGGAGAGCTTGGTGAATGGTGTGCCGATGGTGGCGTGGCCGCTTTTCGCGGAGCAAAAAATGAATGCGGTCTTTCTTGAGGAAGGGGCAAAGGTGGCGCTGAGGGTGAATGTTGGGGAGAATGGGGTGGTGAGGAGGGAGGAAGTGGCGAAGGTTTTGAAGGAATTGATGGAAGGTGAGGAAGGGAAGCAGGTTCGACGAGGAATGCAGGAGATGAAGAAAGAGGCGGTGAGGGCTCTGGGGAAGGAGGGGTCTTCTTATAAGACGTTGGAGGAGGTGGTTAGTATTTTCAAAGATATTGCTGCTATCTAAGTTATTTAATTTTCCTAAATTATTAATAATTAATGTTTTATTTATGTGACAATAATTACATTTTATAGTTTGTATTAAGTTATATATATTTATAAAAGGTAATGAAAATGGGAAAATATTTAACTCAAACTATTCTTCAAGTTAAATTGTTGTATAAATTTTTATTTGATAAAGTTCTCTTTCACTGGATGCAAACATCGCAAGATCTATCATTTTTTTTAAAATGTCCATTTACCTGTATGATCTTTTTTTTATTATTTATTGAATTTTATAGGCTAAATTCAACAAATATATTGATCCCTTAAAAAAAATTAGTGTCACGCCGAACCAATCAAAAGTATTTAACACAGCTTTTATTTTTGACATTTAGATCATTTAAAATAAATATACACTAATATTATATATATATATATATAATTTAAATTTAAAAACTCTTAGTTAATAATGAAAACTCTTAACCATCAAAATAAGGAGAGTTGCATCAAAATTTTTATTCCATTAATGATGTGAGACTGACTTATATCTCTACTATTCGTGTATGATGTTGAGCTGACGGTGGGTAGGTTAAAGGTAAGGCATTTTCTTAAATAAGAAAATAAATAAGATGAAGACGGATTTATTTCTCAAAGACCCCGACAAAACTTCGTTCGCCCTAACGCGCCGTCTCTGGCGATTTTAGGGTTCTTTGTTTTCTTTTGCCTTTCTGTCCCCGATCTCGATCTTCTTCTCTATTTTTTGTGAGGATTTCGTTCGCGAGTGAGTTTTGGGTGCCTTCTCTAGTGGTAGCCCTTTTCGGGCTATTTTTCATGGCGGGTGCTTCCTCCTCCATGCCGTGGGGGAATGTTTCCAAGCCGGTTGTGGGTAAAAACAAAGGGTTTTTTACCCTTGATGTTGAAGGACAAAAGTCCCCGTCTCATTCTCGCTCAATCAAAGAAGTGCTCTCTGCGAAATCGATGACAGGTGAAACTCTTCCATCTTTAACTCAAGGTGTTTTTAATGGTGTGCCTGCGGTCTTATTATCTGATGAAGAAGTGCTTCAACTTGCATCCCCTTTTCAATTTACTTTGGTGGGTAAGTTCGGATTGCATAGACCTAATCTCGATTCAATACGCCATTTTTCGGTAGCTTGAAACTTTTTGGTTTTTATTCGGTGGGTTTACTGGATTCTCGGCATGTTGCTATTCAGCTCTCAAATGATTTGGACTATAGTAGGGTTTTTGCTAAAAGATCTTACTTCATAAACAATTGTCAAATGCGTATTTTGAAATGGACCCCATTTTTCGATATCAAAGAGGAATCAACTATTGTGCCGATCTGGATCTCATTTCCCAATTTGCGTTTGCATTTTTTTTAATCCAAAGGTTTTACATGCTCTCGGTTCTGTATTTGGTAGACCGCTCCAGACCGATCAGGCTACCGCTTCTAGGACGCGGCCATCTGTGGCTAGGGTTCTAGTTGAGGTTGACATTATCAAAAAATATTCCAAAGAAATCTGGGTGGGCTCGAAATCTTTGGGATACTTAGAAAAAGTCGAGTTTGAAAATGTCCCTGATTTTTGCTCTCATTGTAAGATGCATGGTCATGCTTTGTCAGCTTGTTTCAAGTTGCATCCTGATTTAAAAAAAAACTCTTCCTCTCTTGTTGGGAAAGTAGGTGACATAGCTAAGGGAGATTTGCCTATCGAGAAACAACATGATTTGTCCCTGGTTGATCATAGTGAACCAACTTCCCTTAATAACAAGTTAGGAAATGAGCTTAATTTAAATGAGGTAATGCCGGGAAACGTTTTTGGTGTTTTAGATGAGGAAAATGCGAGTAATATGGGTAATTTGGATATGGAGGTTGAAGTGGTGCCTAATATTTATGTTTCGGTTGATTCTATGCTCCATAACAATGAAAATTCTGATTTTCCTTTGTCTCATCCTATACCTAATGCTGACTGTGAAGTTGATAATGCTAAGGAAATGAAGGATATGGAGAATGGTTCTATAGAAGTTTATGAAGAAGGAGAATTTCTTCCTAACACTTCTGTAGACCCTAACTGTGTGGAATCTAACCCTTTTGTTGATAATGTGGATAATATATCCTCCAATCTTCATGAGAATGCTTCTAAGAATATTGATGATGAAGGCTTCTCTAAGGTTGGAATAAAGAAAGCTAAACATGTTAAAATTGCCTTACAATCTACACCTCGTTCTACAAGAGCTCAAACGATTCCAAAAGATTGCAATAGTTAAAGCTCTAATATGGAATGTGAGGGGTATTGGGGGGCTGACTCTAAAATTATAGTTAGAAATTTATGTAGGATTCACAATATTCAGTTATTGGTTTTAATGGAGCCTTTTATTTCGAATGATAAAATTGCTTTTACTGCTTCTCGCTTGGGTTTCTCTAATTTTTATGCTAACTTCTCTAATAAAATTTGGATTATGTGGAAAAGTACCATCAATATGAATATTATTTTTGATTTTCAACAAGTTGTTTATTCTCAAATTACTTGTTTTAATATTAAGTGTTATTTCTCTTTTATATATGATGCTTGTTCTAGATTGGGCCGCCTTCCCCTTTGGGAGCAATTAGGTGATTTTGCTATTAATGTTAATGGTCCTTGGTGTGCTGGTGGAGATTTTAATATTATTTCTAATGCCTCTGAAAGGGTTGGGGGTAATCAGCCTAACTTCAAGGCTATGGATGATTTTAGTTCTATGATTAATGATTGTGATCTGCATGACATTGGTTTTACTGGTAGTACTTTTACTTGGAATAGAGCTACGATGTGGCAAAGGCTTGATAGACTCTTATTCAATAATGAGTGGATTGAGGAATTTAATTTGACTAGTGTGGAGCATTTGAGTAGAACTCAATCCGATCATGCGCCGTTACTTTTAAATATTAATACTAATAGATCCTCTGGCCCTTATGCTTTTAGATTTCAAAATATGTGGATTTTACATAATGATTTTATTAAAACTTGTTCATACCAACTGGCATGCTCCTATGTACCCTGACAACAATATTTCCGGTATGATTAGGTTATGGGCTAAGTTGAGTAGGTTAAAGCAAACTTTGAGATGGTGGAATAAAAATATTTTCAACAATATTTTTACCAATATTAAGGAGGCGGAGAATAAGGTTAATTATTTGGACAAAAATGTACTTGGAGAATCCTATTGTAGAGAATCTTAATAGCCTTAATGAGGCTAAAAATGCTCTTTTTCAATTGCAAAATCAGGAGGAAGTTTATTGGAGGCAAAAGTCTAATGCTAAGATTATCTTAGAGGGAGATAAAAAATACTAAGTTTTTCCATGCTATGGCTAATAAGAAAAGGGTCAAGAATTATATTCAGAAAATCACTAATAGTGATGGAAGTGTTCATGTTTCTGAAGAGTTAATTATTAAGTCTGGTGTTGACCATTTCAACAACCTTTTCAATAATACGGGGAACTGTATCTCGATTGTTAACCATTTTCTTATTCCTCACATTATTAGTGATAATGAGACCAATTACTCACTGAAATTCCTTCTGAATCAGAAATTTGGAATATTATTAAGGACATGAATGGGGAGACTGTGGCTGGTCCTGATGGGTATACGACTCGATTTTTTCAAAAAGCATGGAATATTATCAAGATGGATGTGGTGGAAGCGGTGAAAGATTTTTTTTATGGTAATCCTTATCCAAAATTTTTCTCTTCTACTAATATTGCCCTTATTCCTAAAAAGGATGTTACTAATAACTGGAATGACTTCAGACCGATTAGCTTATGCTCTTTCTTTAACAAACTTAACTCTAAAATCATTTCTAGCCGCTTGGTTAACATTCTGCCTAGAATCATTTCTGATAATCAAACTGGCTTTGTTAAGGGTAGAAGCATTTTTGACAATATCCTTCTTACCCAAGAGATCACTCATTATATTAATGTTAAAGCTAAAGGGGGCAACATTATTTTTAAACTTGATATTAGTAAAGCCTATGATAATCTTAATTGAAATTTTCTGTACAATGTTTTATCTCATTTTGGGTTCAGCACTTCCTTCATTTCGCTTGTGAAAAATAGTATTGAGACTTGCTACTTCTCTTTGATCATTAATGGGAGCAATCACAGTTTTTTCAAATCTTCTAAAGGTTTAAGGCAAGGTGACCCTTTGTCGCCTACTCTTTTTATTATTGCTATGGAGTACCTCTCTAGGGGGTTGGAGGAATTATACTTTAGACATCCTAAACTATTGTATCGTACTATTAGAGGTATCCCGATTACTCATATTAGTTTTACTGATGATTTTATTATCTTCTCTAATGCCTCGATCAATAATATTAAATTATTAATTATTTTTCTTTCCCAGTTTCAAGATATGAGTGGTTTGGCCATTAATAAGGAGAAAAATACCTTTATTATTGCTAATTCTGTGTCTCGTAGTAGAACTAATGATATCCAAAGCATTTGTGGTTTCACTGCCAAGTTTCTTCCCATTAAGTATTTGGGCACCCCTATTTTTAAAGGTAGGAAAAAAAATCATCTTTTTGAGGATATGATTACTATTTTTCAGAAAAAACTTTCTAATTGGTCTTCGAATTTTCTTTCTTTTGGGGGGAGACTTGTTCTTATTAAAAGTGTTTTGAACTCTATCCCTTTATTTCTGTTTCATACTTTGAATCCTACTGTGTCTATTTGCCTTAGACTTGAGAGAATGTTAAACAAGTTTTTTTGGGGCTCTAGAAATAATACCTCTAGCATCTGTTGGGCTTCATGGAAGAATGTTTGTGGTGTGATTAATGAAGGTGGTTTAGGTTGCAAGAATATTTTTGATATAGTTCAAGCCTTTTCCCATAAATTAGGATTTTCTTTTAGATCCAATATCAGTTTGTGGGCTAACTTTATGAATGTTAAATACTGTAAAGATATGCACCCCTTGCTTTGTAGTTACAAAAAGTCTGATTCTTTGGTTTGGAAAAGACTTTGCAACATAAAATGGGAAGCGAAACAATCCATCCAATGGGATTTAGGCAAAGGTGAGATTTCCTTTTGGCAGGATAATTGGTTGGGTCCTTTCTCTATTGATACTTTTTTAAACACGCATACTATTGACAATATTATGGTCAAAAATTTTATTATCAATAATTCTTGGAATGTTAATAAACTTCTGGAATTTATTCCTTCTGTTTTAGTTAACCTTATTTTAAATATTCCTTTACAAAGGGAATGCAAAGATAAGATTTTGTTCAATTGGTCTTCTTCTGGTAAATTTCAGTTGAAAAATGCTTGGAACACTATTAGAATTAAATATGAGAATTCTCATATTTTTACTACTATCTGGCATAACAGTTTTCCTTTATCGTATTCTATTCTGGTTTGGAGATGTCTTAAAGGCTTTCTTCCTGTTGATGAATTACTCCGAAAAAAAGGGTTTTATTTTTCCTTCGAAACGTCAATGTTGCACGAATCTTGAAAATATCAATCATGTCTTTGTGAATGGTGATATTGCTAGTAAAGTTTGGATGTATTTCTATGAGCTGACTGGTAAGGGTAATTTTAACATTAACAGTGATGTTGGTTCTATTTTAAAGTTCTGGATTACTACTATTAAAGGTCATATATACAATTTAATGCCTATCATTATTATGTGGTCTCTTCGAAAAGCTAGAAATGATTCCAAACACAATGGTATTAAGATGAATGCTACTCAAATTATCTCCAATATTAGAAACAAAGTCTTACAACTGTATTCTGTCAACGCTATTTCTGAAAAAAAATTTTCAAGTGCAGTAAAATAGCTTTAGATCTTGGTATTTCCTTTGGCTGTGAGAATTTTGAGAAAATTGACAAGATTGTTAAATGGATCAAGCCTTCTCCTCCTTTTATTAAGCTTAATTCTGATGGGTCTGTTGGGCCCTATTATGCGGGTGCTGGTGGCATTATTCGTGATAATTTGGGGTGTCTGTTGGTTGCCTTCGCTGCTCCTCTTAATTTTTGTAATGCTATTACTGCTGAACTTATGGCTTTGGATTTTGGTCTTGATATCTGTATTAAATTGGGCTTCCAATTTGTGTGGATCGAGGTGGATGTTATGCTTTTGATTCAAATCATTGAAAATGTCGTGGATGGGAATCCTCAAAACTTTTATATTATTAGGAAGATTAAACAGTCTATTACTAATTTCAACTATAACATCTCCCACATCTACCGGGAAGCCAATTCTTGTGCTGACTGGCTTGCTAAATTCGGTTGTAAGCTTGAGGGTTTTAAGGAATTTAATACCAGGAACCTGCCTCCTATGCTCAAAGGTATTATTCAGTTAGATAAAACTGGTTTGCCTTATTTCCAGAATGAGTGATGCTTTTATTTTCCTTCTCTTCTATTCAGTTTCTATGCTTCGCTTCTTTCTGGATGTTATGCTGGTTGTGGTATTCGTTGAATTACTGGTGGAGTTGGTTTTAGCTTTGCTTACTGCTACAGGGTGGATTTCTTTTAGGATTAGTTTGGTTTTTGGGGTTAATGTTTGTTGTGGTCTCCTTTTGATTATGGATGGTCTGGCTTTGGTGTTGTATGGTAGTGGTTATAATTCTCTTCTTTTATATGACTTTTGTGGTTTTCCTTCTTGGAACTGGTTGGATCGTAATGGGTGTTTGTTACTAAAGTTGGCAAGCTGGAGGTTTCAGGAGGAAGGTGATTTTGATGCTTTGTTGTTGGTTATTACGGGTTATTCCAATATGATGTATTGTGATAACTTAATTCACTATATCTGGTTTTGCTACTGCACTTCATCGGGCTATATTAATGGGTGGTTACTTCTGAGGGATTATGGTGGTTTTCTGTGGTATTGGTGTGGCATGCTGGAGCCCTTTATCTATGCTATTGACAACTTCTTTTTGGGATTTTATCTGTGTTCCTACCCTTGTCAGTTACAAGAAGGAGGAATATTTCCTGCTCTATTTTAGCGGTTTTCTCTATTTCTCCACTTTTTGTCCTTCCAAAATTTCCTTTCATTGTTATCTTTTTTTGTGTTGGAAGGTTCTCTTTTTTGCAGGTGGCCGAATCGAGGTTTTGTTTTTTGGCTCGATCCATTTTGCTGAAGGTCCGAGCTTCTTTTATAGTATTTTTTTCCTTCTTTTTTGGGTTCGGTTTCTTTGTCACCCTAGAATGTTCTTAGGTTTTCTTGTATTTTGGAGCAGTAGGAGAACTTCAGCTCGTAAGGTTTTATTTCTCTTTTTGATTGTAGCTCTTCGGAGCAGTAGTGAGCTGAAGATCCCCTTAAGGACCTTGTACATTTCTTTTAAATTAACATGAAGGCCCTGTTGGGGTTTCCCCTGAAAAAAAAAGATGAAGTTGATAGAAAGCATCAATTATTATTATTATTTTAAAACCAATGCAAATAGCTAATTTTTTAATAAAGAGGAAATTACAAACTAAAGTATAACTAATCTATCACATTCTTCCTTCAATAAAGAAATAAAAAAGAAAGGAATATTATTACGAAAAATGTCCCAAAAGAAACTACCACTTAAAACATAGGTTGCACTAAAGTTTACAACCTTATTTTCCTCTCTAGAAATGCAATGAAAAATGATACACTTAAAATTGTATAAAAAAGATAAAACTTAAGAGGTAGAATTTGCATCAAGCCAAACTTGAGAAGTCAAAGATCTATGAAAAAGCTTGATAACATTGATGTTATCTCCTTCAATCCAAATGCCTTCAGATTCTATCATCCATTCTTCAAGATTATCCTTTAAATAAAGGATAGCAATGATTTCAAGTTGAGCCACATCCCAATGGTGTAATTGTTTTCCAAAAGCAGATATAAATCTTCCTTTATTATCTCTAATAACTCTACCAATTCCAGTATAGTTGGAACTAAGTAAAGAAGCATTTAGATTCACTTCAAACCATTTTTGAGGTGGGGGATGCCAAAATTTACAATTCAGTTCATCGAATTGATTAGCACCCCAATTGTCCAAAATAGGATTTAAATATGGCTTAATCGAAGTAGATAGAACTTCAGATGATATAAACGTAGGATATGATGACAGTTTACCACTTTATAGCATTTATGTGTTTTCAATAATAAAAAACTAAATAACAATAAATTCTTGCTAAAACATGATTTTTAATAGAAAAAGGTTGAAGATGCTGCCACATTTCTGAAATGAATTGAAAAAATTGAATTAGAACTCCCCAATTATTTAGAACAACGAACACCTCTGCAAGTTTTTTGCATGAAACTGAAATATGCTGAATATTCTCTTCAAGAAGATAACCTTTTGGACAAAGATTTGAATCTTGAAATTTTCTATGCTTGATCCAGCTGTTCGTAGGAAGAGCATCTCTTTTAAGCCTCAACCAGAAAAAGAAAATTTTGGGTTGCAATTTGATTTTCTTCAACCAATTAATGTCATTTGTATCAACAAACTTGTATTTTTCTTCAAAAGCTAAAGCCGTAATAGTTTTTCCTGAATGCTGATGAGTTAACTCCATTTTATCTTCAATTTGATTTGGAAAGAATTGAATTTTCTTGATAACATTGATCAAATCTTCTCTAAGAGAATCATGCATAAAATTTAAATTACAAATTCTATTTTCAGATAATAACATGTCAATTGATAAATCATCAAGGTTGTTAACATTAACAAATGTTGGCCATATGCAAATAGGTTAATCACCATTCCATATGTCATTTAAAATGCTGATATTTTTTCCATTTCCAATTTTTCATCTCGAAATAGGCCTTAAATTCTTCGCACCATCTAATAGTTTTTCCAAGTTGCAAAATTGCCTTTTTGAAAAGAAGACCAAATATTGCTACCATATTTAGCTATAATGATTCTGTTTAGTAAAGAATAAGGTTTTTGAATAAAATTCCAAGCCAACTTTTCTCTTAAAGTTCCTTCCCAAATAGATGTTGAATGAAACCCAAGGCCACCATTTCTACTCGGAAGACAAAGTTCACTCCAATTGATATAGTGCATTCCTTGTTTTCCATTATCTTTATGCCACAAGAAATTTTGCATAGTTTATGCAGATCATCAAGAATTCCATTTGGAACTAAAGAATGAGTAATGAAGTATGTAGGGAGAGAAAGAAGAGAAGAGTTGATTTATGTCACTCTCCCAGCAAGAGATAAAAATCTGCTTCCCCATGAATTTAGCTTATCCATTGAATGCTTAATTAGAATTCAAAAATCTGATGCAGTTTTCCTTCTCATAACAAAATGGAGTCGAAGATAATTTAACTCTTGAAAAAGTCTGAATCCACTTTGATTTGAAATCTTCCTTTTTTTCCTTTTATTCATCTTCTTGGAGCATATAATCATAGATTTGTTAAAGTTAACTTTTTGACTAGTCCAAGAACAATAGTTCGATAAAATGTATCTAATAAGATCCAAAGAATGAGAGTTTGCTTTAGCAAGTATCAAAACATCATCATCATATAGCAAATGGAAAATCCTTTCTGCATTGTAAGAGATCTTAATACCAAGATTCATTGTATTTTGCTGAAAAGCTTTGGATAGAAGTTTTGAATAGAGAATGAATAAAAAAGGAGACAAGGAAAAACCTTGTCTAAATCCATGTTCAGTCAATATCCAGTCTAAAAGTTGACCATTAATCAATATAGAAAATCTAGGGAAGCAAATACATTGCATAACCCAATTTATGAATTTGATTGGAAAATTTATAATAAGCATAACTTGATTTAATGTTTACCAACACATACTATCATAGGCTTTCTCCATGTCAACCTTTAAAGCAATAAAACCTTTCGTGGAGGTAGAGAATCTAAATTTATGAAAATTTTCTTGGGCTAAAAGGCAATGATCTAAAATTGATCTATTTGGAACATAAGCAACTTGTTCTTTAGAAATTAATTTAGGCAAAATAAGCTTGAATCTATTTGGAATCATTTTTGTAACAATCTTATATGTGGTTTGGCAAAGACTAATAGGTTTAAATTTAGATGGCTCACAAGAATTATCTACTTTGGGAATGAGAATAATAAGTGTATCTTTCCAATTAGTAGGCATGACACTTCATTAAAAAAAGGAGTTGACATCATTCCAAACATCAACTTTGATAATTTCCGAATAGAATTTAAAAATACAGGAGAAAAACCATCTAAACGAGGCGATTTATTTTGCCCCATTTGAAAGACAACAGTCTTGAGTTCTTCATTAGAAAAATCAACTTCTAATAGTTGATGATGAAGTGAATTTAATTTGTTATCTTCATGAAAAGTTGGCCAATCATTGAGAGAGCAATGCCTTGATCTCCATTTGTTGCTAAAAATTGAGAAAACAACTTGGAAATACATATAGGATCTTCAGATAATTCTCCATTTGGCAGTTTTGCTTGTACAATCTTGTTAGAATTCCTTCTCCTGAAGCATACGTGTGGAAGAAATGAGAGTTGGAATCTCCATGTTCTAATTAATTAGCTTTAGCTCTTTGCCTCCACCAAGTCACCAATCTAGCTTGAGTACAATTAAGCTCTTTGACTTTAATTCTTAATTCAAGAAGTTCTTCATTAGAAAGATTGCTTTGAGCTTCTTTTGTTTGCAAAGAAATAATTCTTTCATTAAGTGACTGATTAAGAAGAGAAAGCTCTTTAAATTTGTTCTTACTCCAAAAAAGAGAGATTTGAGAGTTCTAACAAGCTTTCTTTGAAGAATTTCAGCTAAAGAACCATAATCATTCTTATTCCAAGAATTAGAGTCAATGTGCCAAGTAGCAGGATAAGAAGTCCATAAATTTTCAAATCTCATAAATTTATGATGTTTATGAATCTTGCTAGCCAAGTTCAGGATCAAAGGACTATGATTAGAGCACGTACGAGCTAAGTGTTTGGTAACAGCAAAAGGAATTAAATGAAGTGCTGAAGAGTTTAAAATAATTCTGTCTAGCCTTTCCCAAATTCTGCTTAAACCATCTTTGTTATCACACCAAGTGTAATGAGAACCAACGAATGAAATGGCATGAAGATCATTATTTGACATAAAATCTTTCATTTCTTGAGGACCTTGAGACATTGAAAATTTTTTTCTACCCTTCTTTTCATTTTTTTGATATAATGCAGTTAAATTCACCACCAATAACACAAAGTTTTTTGATAGATAAGAAACCTTCAATAGCTTGCCAAAACAGCCCCCTCACATAAACATCCTTATTTCCATATGCAATGCCAATCATATAACTACAAGAATTAGGAAAAACAAGATTTCCTAAAATACATTGGGATGAAGAAACAAGAATTGAAAAAGTGGCTACTCATGGCTTCCAAAGAGCTAAAATCCCCCCAGATTTTTCTATAATCGGTGAATGGAAAAAATGCCAATCCATACCAACAATTTTATTAATATCATTTTTATCTAATGATTTAGTTTTGGTTTCTAATAAACTAATAAAAAAGACATCATGCTGATTGATTAAAATTTTCAAATGAAAGCCCACTTATTTCTTGTGGGCTCCTCTACAATTAAAAAATAAAATTTATTGCATCATTCAACTAAAGGGGATGCCTCCCCGACAGTTAATCTTTTTCTAGGAACCTCCTTAATAGGTCCTAATTGCTTCAATTCTTTGCTAATTTTTTTCATTATTGCTAGAAAATTTAGACATTTCATGAAAAGCTCCTTGGATAGAATTAGAAGTGAAAACCTGAAAAACAAACTCTTTGCTCTTCTTATGATCTTCTAGATTGCTTATAGGAATTTTAGTACAATTTTCTTCAGCAATACCTTGAAAAACTTCTGTAGAAGGACTCAGCAATACATTAGATAAAACATCACTTTTTGAATTGCCTTCATTGGATTTAATGTCAAAAATTTCAGTTGCAGGAAACACATTATTGTTGTTCGAAAAAGGTGAATGAGATATATTGAAATCAGAAGATAATTAATGAATATAATTATTTTTCTCACTGATAATTATTGACCCCTACAACTTAAACTACGCGCAAAAGGGACGAAAATGGCGAATCAAGTAGTGCGTGGGTTGGCACGACGCATCACTTAAAGGGTTAAATGACCTCTGAATGCCAAACGGACAGCGGCATTGCGATCAGAACATTGAATTTTGCTAGGTCGAGGCCCCTCGTAGTCCAATTGGATGAGATCGATCAAAACAGACGACCGACACCCAAAATTAAAGCGCGACGCTGGTCGAACGACGTCGAATCAACAAATAAACTTCATCAATACATCCGGAATATCCCAAATACTTAAGAACACCTAAGGATGACATTTAATTTGATCAAATTCAAGACGTGCGAGGAGGTCAACATGTATCTCGGGGCAATCCCAATGTAATGCAAGGATGCACATATCAGAGAAATTAGCCTCTACGGAGACGGCATGATATCCGATCATAGAACGGACTACGTCGTTGCATCCAGAACACCGTCAACATCAAAAATATATATTTTACTTAATAAATTTGGATCATCCAAGGTGGTGGCACAGATCTTGAGGCGATTCGAATACAATAACGTGCATTTGAGGGAAATTAGGATATATGCCAAATGATGTTCGATCAAGAAACAGATTGCGCTATTGCGACCGGAACAACAACAATACCCTAAATGCACTGCTAATTCATTCGAAAACACGAAAACGAGACATAACGCATGAAAATTGAGGAGTTTCACACAAAATGAGACAACTTTCAGTAATTAATACGTTGCTGACAATTCTAATTAATGTGAATATCGGTTATAGCAAGTTATTATTAATGTTGATTATGGATTTAAACAAAAGTGGCAAGTCATCATTAACATCACATAGAAATTTGATCAAAAGAGGAAAGTCAGAGTAGATTTCAAAATAAAATTAAATGCATACCTCGTTCCCGTAAAAAAAAAAAGCTCAAATCTCCGATTATATCCCGTAAATCCTGACGTAAATCTGACGTCTTGACTTCGATGGCTGCCCTCGCCTCAAACTAGGCAAATTATTAAGTCCGGACACCTGACGGGAGAGATCCGTCCGGATCTCTCTCTATCTACAGTAAAAGCGCAGTCAAAGCGCAGGTACTGTAGCGCCTGCGCTTTGACTGCGCTTTGACTGCGCTTTTACTGTAGATAGAGAGAAAACCGGACGGATCTCTCCGTCCGGTGTCCGGACCTAATAATTCGCCCTCAAACTAAGCCTTACTTGTCGCTAAAATAGAAGAAATGAGGCCTTCTCCATTTTGGCTGCACGCGTGAAACTCCATTTTCTCGCAAGCTTCATCTCTCCTACTCAACTACAATCTACCCCATGTAATCTTCTCTCATCTACACCTCCAGTCATCGTCTAGACTTGGCAAGCCAAACCCGATCATCAAGCAACGTCTCCTATCTGAAGTCTCGCAAACCCCCTTGCTCCATCTGATTCACGTGAAGCTAGATCCACCACTCAACTCCCTTTGGCTATTAGGCTTGACCGCTCTGTTTCTATATAGAAGCAACTCCTCTCTTTCTCTAAAACGACCGACCCCCCTATCCTACTCACACTTCCAAAATCGACCCCTCACCTAAACCAGCCGTGAAATCCTGCTAAGCTCTTCAAACCCAAAGTCTTCTCTCACAAAATCTTCAGCCTGTCACCTTGTCTTCACTGTTCTCTTTTCCCTCTTACCCAACCACAAGCATTTGCTATTATTTAAATAGCAGCTTTTGTCCTCTTCCCTACTTCCAAACAATTTTTATATGCTTCTTACACAAAGCCTGTAGCTTCACGTGGACTTCCCATTTCAACTAACTTTGATTCCCATAATAACTGTTCATCTCTCTTAGCTTTTTCTCCCACTACCAGAACCTATTTAGTTTGATACCCTTACTAGCAGTCAAAAAAAAAAAAATCTTTAATATCTTATAAAGTTCAAAAAGAAAAGAGGTAGTAAGTTTTTTTTTCTTTTATTTTAATGTCATCTCTAGTTTGCCTCATGCATTTCCTTTGTATTATTTTAATAATTCTAATTATCCGTTAATATATATGCTTATCTTAACATTCATCTCGGTTATGGTTTTGGTTTTGATATTTGCCTACACCAATAATGGTATTAACATTAGTATCACAAGTTGTATTTATGTTAATGTCATTATTGATATTAATGTTAACATAGATATTAGCAACACTACTCACCTCCACTTATACTCTTACAGCAACTTTTTTTTAATGGTTTCCTTTTTATTTTCTCTATTTCTTATTTGCCATAATATGTTATTAGTTGTTAACTTTACCAAGAGCATCAACTAATACAAGTTCTGCCCTTCATTATTAATGCTATTTTAAGAAAAGGAAGGGAGTAAATAGCAAGTCTAGTCCAATATGTATTGTCACCAAACAGTACATATGAGGTTGTCTTTTTCTTTATTATTATCTGTTTGGTGATGTCATTATACATACTGCTTTTATTATTATATATAAGGAACTGTTTAAAAAAAAGAGCAAGAGAGGTTTCCAAAAAAATGAGAGAAAGTAAAAGATAAGGAGAAATTTTACAACAAAAAAAGGAGAATTGGAGGGAGAAAATTAAAAAAAAAAGAGACTAAAAAAAAGTTCAAAAAAAAAAAAGAAGAGAGAAAAGAAAGAATTTTGCAAATTTGAGAAAATTCATTTTCGGCGCTTGCAGCGCGGCGAACAACCACCCATGCACGCTTTTGTTAGCATGGTGGGAGGAAGTTTGTTGCGGTGCTCGTGGCGAAGCGGGTAATCTCCTAAAATCCTATCTTCGACGCTTGCAGCGCGGTGAACAATCACCCATCCGTACTTTTCTTAGCATGGTGGGAGGAAGTTCATCACGACACTAGCGACGAGGTAGGTAACCCTTTAAAATCCTATTTTTGGTGTTTGAAGCATGCCGAGCATGCTTTTCTTAACGTAGTGGGAGGAAACTGGGTGTGGTGCCTACGGCGAGGCGGGTAATCCCTGTGCACGCTTTTCTTAGCACGATGGGGAAAAATATAAGTACCCGTACGCGGGGAAAAACTACTTTTTCACAAAAGTGCTTTTGAAGACCCATGCACGCCTTTCTTGGCATGGTGGATGATGAAGAGTACGACCGAGGTGTCCCACGACACCGACCGTGCATGTCTTTCTTGACGTGGCGGGCAGGCTATGACTCTTGATTTTTTCCCTAAATGGGGGAGACGTCAGGAGGCTGCTGAAATTTTTGGTGAATCAAAGATTAGGACTTGGACATTTGAACTCTAACAAGGATAAATTTTGGACAACAGGGGATGTACTTGAACATGAACTTGAACAAAATGATTTAAGCAAACTCAAATGATGAATAGAATTTGGACTTGAATCGAACATAAAATTGAACTAAAAAAAATGAATCAATACATAAAGATTTGAACTCAATATAATCATAAGGATTTGAATTTGATTGGAGTGTTGAAAGAAATATTAATTCAATTGAAATAATGATATTGAACTCATCATATTGAACTACCTTTGAGGACAAACGAATTTGTAAGCAAAACATGTTTGCAATAATAAGAAAACTGTAAGGAAATGGCTTAGTCATAAAACCATTTGAACCATGATGATTGACTTGTAACATTAAGTGTAACTTATCCCTAAATAATAATCAATTTAAAATGGGGTATGTCATGAATACAAGAAATATACTTCAATCATGCTTTTAAGTGATTGAAGACAATTGGTTGGGTATCACATTCATAAATGAGATGTGAGAAACACATGATGAATGGGAAACTTGTGTTGAACACGGTGCCAAATGATTGACACAAAATATGTAGTGAAATTATTATCCATAAATAAATTCTTTGCAAACTACAAGTTATTGTCGAAGACGATGAAGGGCTTGTGATCCTTAGCATCATTCGCTCACAGGCTATGATTACAAATGAAGACTAATAACACAAGTTCATCACACTTGTTACAAGTCGACCCTGAGGACAAAGGGTTGCCGAATAAGGTTGATTCACAAGCAACAAGAAGTTCATGGAGCATATGGCAATCTACCTACAAGTTAGAAGGTAAAAATCTTAAATAGATTCATGAAAGCTATGAGGATTGGAGTGCAGCTTGCCAACTAGCATTAAAGGCTAGTGTCATCGCTCATAACATGTGAGCATTATAGAGGATGTAATGACACACTTGCAATCAACAACATGAACATTTTCAATCAACATTAAGGGATTCTCAAAACATAACAAATGCCACATCCTATAGTTAATGTCAATATGAAGTCGAATACAACATACCTTGCAAGAAATCAAAGTGTCAAGATACAAATAAAGGCATTCTACCTAGCAAGTAATAGAAATCAAGAAGGAATACACAGCTTGATTGCAATTACGTATACGAGAATTCTCAGCAAGTATAAGAAGTATCATGACTTCCCTTCAGTCAATAATAGTCAACTCGTAGATAAACATCGTGCTTGCCTATGAATATTGAAGGTCAACACACAGTGAACTTGATGGATGAATAATGAACGTATGAGGAGGATATCAATGATGAATACAACCTATAAGCAACAAATTTGTCAAGGGGCAGGGATGAAGGAGTACAATAGCATCCCCATACGAGCTTTGGGAAAAGAAAGCCAGATCAAATCATTATGGAGTGAATAAATCTCAGTTCAACCAGGCAAATGTTGAAAGTACTACAACAAAGATGAACTTCTACGAGCTGCCGTAGAAGACCCGTCATAGACCCAATTTATTGTCTTCAAGCAGAATACAAAGTCAAATGACTACACAAAACATAAAAGCCTACGAGGTACTATAAATATAGGCAAAAATACAGCAGATGTAAACTCCTATGGGTCCTTATAGAAGACATATCGTAGGAGACCTACCATGTACCAAGTGCTATCTACGAGTAAATACAAAAGTCTTTCAATAGATGCAGTTATCATTAAGTAATTATAGGAAACCTACAGTGTGACACCTCGCCACTGGATCCGTAACATCTATGGAAATGGACAGAAGGCGTTTACAAGTATCTCAGATATCTACCCCCGCACATGCATCATAATTTGAATACACATAGGTACACATAAGGGGTATGTAACCAAATACTTGCATGGGCCCCGACGAGCATTTTATTGGTACACACGTGACATTCAGGGATGCTGCACGTTAATAAGTAAATTCAAGTCCGAGCCCAATCCTTCTATGTGGGTAGGAAGGAGTCAACATGGCTCGAACCATTAAATAAACATTCGGTCGCGAGATTGATCTAGATATTTATTTTATACATTCATATCAGGCCTTCAATCAAAAAAATTTATTAACAAAGGTATAAAGCCTATGAAACCCAATCCTCTATTGATAGCTTGACGGAGTCGATAAGGTTCAATCCATAAATGGAAACAACCTCATACACCTCGATGATGGCCATGTTGAATGTTAATCTCAATCGAAAGGGTTCACAAACACTTTCAAATACCTCCCAAATTTCCCACAAAATTCAAATCTCCAAAAATCCCAAACTCTAAATATTTAAAAATAAAAAAATAATACATCAAATACTTAAAGCAAAATCCATCCATCCTCCACAATAGTTTATCGAGGTGAATGTTGGTGTTGAAAAGCGGGTTTTGAAAAAATTTTAATCTTCTTTGGGGAATTCAAAATTGACATTAAAATTTAATTCTAAAATCAAACATCCCATCAAAATTATTACACCACCTCGGGAGGTAGAAATAAAATTTCAGAATAGGGTTCAGATTTAGAATTATGAATTCCGTCTTAAATAACATAACCAGATTCAAGAGAGAACTTTGTATGGCCCCGAAGGGTCAAAATAAAGTTCAATCAAATATCGAGCTAGGATAATCAAGAGGAGTGATCGTTAGTTTCATATTCGAATTCATTTCAATAAAAGATATATCTCCCTAAAGGGAGAAGATATCATTTATAAATAATCGTTCGAACATAATGATAACGATCGTTAGTAATTTAACTTCCCCAAAGAGGACTAATTGAGTTTTAAAAATTAATTTAAAAAAAAATTAGATGTGGGTTCTAAATGTCTTACGAGCGCAAGCCCTCGTAGTTAATTACATCGTGGGAGACCGGAGTCCCCTACGAAAACTTTCGATTAAAATAATGGCAGAAATTTTGTTTAGAGATTTCTGGGAGTGATACCAAAGAGGTGAATTTGGATTTTGAAAAGGGATTGGATCAAATTTTGAACAATTATTTTTTGAGTCAAGGGAAGAGGGGTAGGAGACACTTTGAGATTCTGAAACAATTCAGAAGTGTCCCGACCTAAGCTAAGTGTTGGGCTTTAAATTTTGAATTGAAAGAATATTTAGTTTGAGTTAAGTGTTTTATTAGAAATTTGGGATTATATTCCTAGAGGTTGGGGTCTTATAACTCAAAGCCTGCCCCGGATCCTAGATCTGAATTTGGACACTGGACCACAGTGATCCGAACCTAACTAATGCAGTGCAAAATCTAGGCTTATCCCGGCCTGGATTGGGGAGCTAGCTAAACCACCTAAACGCTTCAAAACTATGAGTCTGGTCTTTTGATGCAGAGTGATCAGGGACGTTATTTAAGATTGGTTTAAGAAGTTGGGGCCGACATCTAGAACAAATTCCTAATTGACCCCTTGACTCATGTTGGGTGGAATGCTTATACTAAAATGAAATTAAAATTTTAATTTAATTAGTTTCTAATGTGATGCATGCTGGTTAAAGTATCCAAATCTGGTATACATGAGATTTAAAATAGGCTTATAAAATAATTTTTTTAAAAAGACTAGACTTCCCCAGATCCAGCACCTCATCCTCATAGGTCGGATTATCTGGACTCTACCCGCAGGCGGGGAAGTGTCTTATAGCAAGGAGGGAGAGAGATGCAGTAATATGCATGCGACCCTAGACGATTCCAGCTATTCCCTAGGTCGTTAAGTTTCTATGTTATTTAAATCTTAAAATTTAAAATATAAGTTATGGGTAAAAAAAATTTGGTCCTTAAAGAGCCTAATGAATTCCAGGCTAAAACAAAAAAAAATGACATGCAATCGCCAAAAAAAACTAAGGAAAGCAGGTAATCCTATACGCAATCAAATTAAATCACAATACATTAAATAATCAAATTAATTAAATAAATGTCCATAGGTAAATTGTCTTGCTTATTACAACTCAAATTTACATAAATTAAAAGTGGCCGGGCACCACTAAAAATAACCCGGATTCTAATCCTAATACAGACGTAAGTGACTTTGAGTGGGATACTCTATGTCTTCAACTTCTCGGTCTTCTCTTTCTCGAGCTCCTTGGATTTTTTGTGATCGGATACCCAAAGGGAAAAGAGAACTCTCCCCTTGAGGGGAAGGTTACTTTTTCCACTTTGGGTAGTAAAGTGATCCAAATTTGGAGTTCCAAATGGATAAGGATTATCCCCCAAAGGGGTATCCTTTCCTCTTTGGAATCCAATCTTTGGATCTATGTATCCCAAACTCAAAGTGCCACTTTCACAACTTAACACTCAAACAAATTACATGAATGTAAAAATAAAAAAAAATTTAGACTCTCCTGCAGGGTTATCCTAAGCATTTGAATATTAAAATACATCCCAAGCAGTTATATATATGTGCATGTAAAAGTAAACACACTTGGCCATACTCTTTTTATTTGGGGGCTAAGCAGCTGAAGCATCTGTAGCATTTATATTTATGATTTATTTAGCCCCTTTATTGCCCTGCACGAGCGTGGCCACCTGCAGAAAATCCAGTGAGCATCCAGATCGTTCCTAGCCTAAGGGTAATCTAATCGCCCATCATATCAATTCATAGAGTGCAGTAAAAGTAAACAAACACATCAATCAATTTCAGTCATATCATGCAATAAAAACTCAGAAAACCCAGCACACAGCAGGAAAGTAAACACCGGCCTAGCCTAGATCTAGAGTTGGTTGTCCTAGCAAACCATCTAAAGTGTGTGTAGTAGGTCGTGTGGCTAGCGTAGATCTTAGGATGGGTAATTTGTTCAAATTATCTAATATTTTAATTTGTGGAAGGCTCAAAGAGGGGTTTAATTAAAGTTTAAATATTAGTATATTAAAATTTAAATTAAACCCATTTTAATAGTTAAATGATTACTACATTTGTTGCTCACTGAGGCCATAAAGTTTGTTTCACATTTCTTGGGGCTAAGCTAATAGCCTCGTAGGCCTGGGTTACCTAGTAGCAATCGGGGTTGATTAAGTTGATTTAGTTTATTAAAAATTAAAGATCAATTAATATTAATTAAGTTAGTTAATTACTGATTTTAAAGGTTAAATTATTTTATATTTTTCATCAACAGGTTCATGGCATTGTGCCACCAGGCTCGAAGAACCAGGCCTCCTTAGGACACTTAGCCCCGCAGCCCGGAGTAGTCCATCCAATAAACTTCATCTTTGGAGTGTTTGTTATACATTTGAGTATTGGTTGAGTGTTTTATTAATCAAATTAAAGTTTTCTGGAATTTTAATGAATTATTGGATTTTTGAAAATTATTGGAATTATTTAACTATATTAATTAAGGGGTCCAAAAGTTGACTTTTCAATTTAAAGTTAATTTTATAAGTTTCAAAATTTTAATAAATATTAGACCTTATGATGAGTTGTTAGACTGTTAGCACACTCAATTTAAAGTTTTCTATGAAAAGTTATGATTTTTGGAAGTTCGGACCTAGTTTTGAACTATGGTTGACCGAAAAGTTGACTTTTTGACTTTGACCAGATTTTGGAGGTTTGACATTTTTAGAAAATACTAGACCTTAATTGGAGTTTATTGACACTAAGTTTTCTCAATTTGGATTTTTCTATAATTAGTTATGCATTTTCAAAGTTTCCTTAATTATTTGAATTTTTTAAAATTGCTTAATTAGGAAGGTTTTGATTATTTTGATCCAAACTCATCCCAAACTGCATGGAATCACTCCCAAAGGTCAAGAATGACTCATGGGAGTGTTTCCAAGTGTTTAGAGATTATTTGGGATTTTTAATAATTTTTAATTAATTAATTTAATTAATTATTAATTTTCATTAAAAGTCAAATTAAAGTTAAATTAGGAGTCCAGTAAGGGGATTTTATTTTTTCTAGGTAGAGGACTACATTCTGGTTAATTTGAGATATTATTTATAATTTTTGGACTTAATTTGGATTTATTGCATTTTTTTGAATGTTCTGGGTCCTTAAAAGGGATGAGAGTTTGGGTAATTAATTTTCTAACCTAATGACCTCTAAATTCAGTGAAATTTAAACCTAAAGTATATGGTGTCACTAAGTGTACTATGATAGGGTTTCACCCCTATTGGGTATGTGTACAATCCCCTAGAAATTTTCAAAGTTTTCTAGACTTTTCCTTAATTATTTTTCCTAGGTGTCTCTACTGTTCAAATGGGGTTGAAATTTGGTGTGTCTAACCCTGATACATATGCAATCATACCACACAAATTATGCAGCCTAATTCTACAGAAAATTTGAGTTATAAATTTTCAAAATTTTGGGTCCAAAATGGACCCATTACCTTAAAAATTCATATCACAGAAAACCAGAGAGCATCTGGCCCTAAAAAAATCACAAAACATGCCTATGATGCTCATGAACATTCCACCAAAATTTGGGATCCATTTGATCACTGGATTACAAGAAAATTGAGAAAAACTAAAATCAAACAAATGTGATTTTCTCCCAATCCAGAGCTCAAAATAACTTAATTTTAATTTTAATAAAAACTACGTTTAATTACCTTTCCGACGAGCCCAAGAACGTCCAATTTGGTTAAAATTCAATTTTCTGTAAATTTTGGAAGATTTTGACCATTTAAATCATTTTTTATTCAAAATAATAATAAAAAATGGCTGTGGCAATGATTGCGCCGCCGCCTCCGCCAGCTGACACGTGTCGATGCCAGAGAGCTCAGTTAAACATGTCGGATCTGACGATCCAACGGTCTGAACACGAAATAGCGAGATCGGCGCCTAGGATTGCGCCACGTGGCCATTCTGGACAGCGGGAGATCCCGTGTTCGAAGCCAGGGGCAGACCGCGCGGTCTTCCTTGATCTGGACCGTCTGATTTTCGATCGGACGATCCAGATCTACCGATTCTGTGCAGTTCATTTTGAATAGGAAACTTTAAATGCTCATATCTCCCAAAATACTCGACGAAATTCGATGAAATTTAAACTATAGCTAGAGGGCAACATAATCTTGCAATGCCTGGAGTTTGGAGGCTCTATGCATTGCAAAATTCCTACAGTTTCTAATTGAAATTTTAACTAAAAGTGAAGATATCTTATAATCTACCTGGTGGATTTTCGTGTTCTTGAGCTCTCTGAACTTGTAGTTTGTCCACGCTCAAGTTTGCAGAAGACCCTTGAAGATTTTGACCGCTGGATCTTGAGATATCGAAGAGTGAAGGTGTTTCTCTCTTTTCTCTCTCCTTTTCCACTAAAATGAAGGTTTTAATGGTGGAAATGGTGGGGGAAGGCTTGGAATGGCCTTAGGGAGTGCTGGAGGGTCTGGGAAACTACTGGAGAGCCTTGAGGATGCTGGAGTTTTGGACTTAGGCCAAGAAATGAGCAATATGAGGGTTAGGGCAAATTTTGCCCAATTAACCCTCATGATTTGAAATGGGTGGCTTAGATCTCATCATGGGTGCCTTGGATGCTTGCCAAGTGTCCCATGAGCAGCCCAAGACTAGGAAAAGGCTGGTGGATTAAGGGGGATTGCCTTAAGCCAAGAGGGGGGGGGACCACACCCCTTTTTCTCCATTTGGCTAAACCAAGCCATGCCTTGGCTAATAGAGCTGGATTAGAGGTCAATTAGGAAGGGAAAAAGCTGATTTCCACTAGCCTAAAGCAGGTTTTGAATTGGAGAATGGGTTTGCATATGTGGCAAGGTCAAAGGGCCATAGCTTGTCTCATCTCAAAGGTTTTGACCTATTGACTTGTTGACTAGTCAATGATGACTAGGATGTGCATGGGAGGAGTCAAATATGCTATAGGAGTCTATATTAAGGGATATGAGGCCATGGTGTTGAAGCTTTAAGTGAATACATGAAATTGGAGAGGGTTTTGGCCCCTCCAAATGAGTTGACCAAGTCAAACCTATGGAGGATTGACTTGGAAGTCTTTGGACATGTCATGGGTGTCCAAACAAATGATTTTGAAGCATTAGATTGATTTGAGATGGATTCAAATGTTGAAAATAATAATGGTTGGGTTAAAGATGGATTTGGTCAACCATAGTTGACTTGGTCAAACAAGTCAAACCAAGGAGTGGGTTTGATTTCAATGGGTCTCAAATCATAAAAAAAAATTCATTGGAAGGGGTTTCAAAAGTTTAAAATGTTGAACTATGTTAAATTTTGGTCAAAAGTCCAAAAACCCCTTTAAAGGGCATTTTGGTCATTTTGACCTCTCACGAACCATGGGTCGAGGTGGGTCCAAAAAGATGTAGATTAATATTAAATACATCAATATCAAGGGTCTGGAGGTGATCAGAGGGTTTGGGGTAAACTCTAAGGTCAAATTTCCCAAGATAATGGGTCCTGTGACATGGGCCGTAAATATTTGAAGGTTTTATAGCCTTCGAATTTAAATTTGGTTTCTGGGGTTAGAGACCCCAAAATGGGCTCAAATTTGGGGGGTTGCCTCTAGATACATATCACATTAGCATGCAACTGACAGATCATGAATCGGAGGTCATTTGACTGGGGTTTGAAATGTTTGAAAATTCCCTGAAAAAGGCTTTCAGGACTCAAGTCTTTGGCCTTGAATTCTGGATTTAGAAATCTGGATTTGATATAGATTTTGAATTTAAATATCTAGATTTGAATCATCTCAATCATTCATGATAATTTGGAGTGATCATAAGTGTTTGAAAAAGATTTGAGCTAGATCAAAGGCGGGATCAAGATTTGAACTAGGGTTTGAATCTTGGACTAGGCTGGAGTCTTGATTTTGATTGAGGTCTGAACTGAATCAAGGTTTGGATTGACTTAAGTTCAGGATTGATTTGAAGTCTGGATTAGGCTCTAATGATCTCATACAAAAATGAGGTCAATAGTGAACAAATTAAAATTTACTTCATCTCACATAATGCTAATGCCTAGTCAAAAATATCTCTAGGATTTATTCTCAAAATAGTCTCCTGCCAGTAAGGGCATGCTACGTGTCCTCTAACTGACAGTTTCACCACCAAATGGCATTGCAGGTAAATGGTTATGACCCGGGGCCCTCTGAACTGAGTGGTTTTGCCGCCAAATGGTATCACAAGATAGCAGTTTTGGCTAGAGCCAATACATTCCTTAGTAGTATCAAATCCTTGAGATATAAATTAATAGGATATAGTCGATAGGTCACAAAGCCCTCTGTTAGCTATGGTGGATTCAAATTTGTCCCTTTAGCAAACATCCACCCTAGGCCTACAAGGAACCCTTGGTCGAAGCAACCCATGGCTGCCGACAAGGATCCTTCTATCAGGTTAGGTCGACTACCTCCTCTAACTAAGTAGACCAGGGACCATGATGGCCCGGGATGATGGAACCATGGGATCTTGATTGGGTCCATCATCCATTCCCCCACCATCTGCTTTAAGTACAAGATGATAAAATTTCTAATTTTAAATATCAAACCTTCAAACCCTTCAAATTTTAAATACCTATGCTGCTACCATATGCCAAATAATATATATTTCTATGTATCTGATTGATGACTAACCTTAATCAAAAGTTCTCTCTCGTGATCGGGAGGAGTAATTAACTATAGGGTCTTGCACCTATAGGAAACCAGAACTCAGATTATAAAGTCCTCGCAAAATGAGGGCGAAATCTCTGGGTAGTGTCTTATCTATAAACCCAGCTGCCTTCCAAAATTTTTCCTGGAACTTAATCCATTAAAACTTCCCCGACAAGCAGAAGGGGGAGGTTGGGGCCGAATTTTTGGAGCCCACAGATTTCTGGTGACTCCACTGGGGAATGATTTCTTATTCCATCTTAGTATTATCGTAGCAGTCAAATCTATATAGGTTCAAAATTTTAAATTTTTTAAAATATTCGTTTAATGAATTTAAGTTTTAAATATTCTAAAAATGGTCATTCAACCAATTCACTAAGATAACATATTTAGCAGGGTTTTGAAATTTGTATTATTCTATGCTTGGTAATATTATCTATTTTGTTCTTATGTTCTGTGTAAGTCTCTGCATTCTGAAAGTGTGTGGTGATGTATCAGATTCTGATTAATAATCCTTGCCTTTCATTTATGCAGATGAATATACAAATACTGCATTTACTGTTCAATTGGATGTGGCACTAGCATCCAACTAGCGAACACTGTAATTACTATCGAAAATACTAGAGTGACCATCCAGTTCGGTAACATTGACTTCCCTGCAGTCGTTGCAAGGATTGCCACCATTCTTGTGAATGGCGTACATGCTGAAAGGCATGCAAGGAGACTCCAGCCTGTTGGAGCACCTACTCATTGCGTGCATCTGCCAGTGCAGTGATTAACTACTGAATCTGCTACACACCAGATGCACCTGCCAGTGTCACGGACTACTGCTTCTGCTGAAAATCCTCATAAGAGGATTTTTGTGTTCGAAAGATTATTACAGACTGAGGCCTCAACTGCCAAAAGAATTATGATTGGTGAGATGATTTCTATGGTGACTGCAAACACCACATCTCTTCCAGCTGGACAGTGAAAGATAAAAGGCCTAAAAAAGAAGAAGTTCTAGAGGCCATTGGTCATTGAGACCAGAAGGGCCCCCCAAGAGAAAGGCTATTGTCTATTTTGATAGCCAAAAGAGGAAAAAGATGACAATAAATTCCATCATATAAGCATAGGGGTGTGACACATGAACATTAGGTTCAGCGATCTGCCGCCGAATGGTCCCAACAAAAAGGAATGCAAGTCTGAAGGCCAAGGCCTCATACAGAAGAAAATGAAGAAAGAAGGGAAAGAGAAATAAACTTGGGCGTGCATCCAGAGAGGCTTCCCGGAGATCCACCCCTAACAAAAAACAACATCAAAAGTGGGTCCAAAAGAAGACCTACGATGACGCCTCTCATGATGGTCGACACCTTGGAGAATCCTCTGGGGGATCCCGTCACTCACCATCCCCTCCAAAAGAAGAGACAACCAACTTTGACCGTAGTCCACAGGTCGAAGAGATCTTCCTGTCGAATTAAGAATCAGAGATTCAGTGGCGCCGCCGCTCAGAGATTCGTGTACTAGAGGAGAAAGTGGGAGAAGATATTGAAGTGGAAGAAAACATAGAAAAAAATATAGAAGAAAATATAGAAGATATAGGAGAAGAAGAATACATGGAAGAAGAAATAAAAGAAATAGATAATACCATAAATATAGAAGTCATCTATATGGTAAAACATACTCACTCCATCGAGGAAGTCTACCATGACGATGGCGAAGATGGTCACGATCGACAGCCACAACCCCGGAGAACACAACGACGTCAGCGTGAGGTTGAGCCTACTATCGACAGAGGTGGTCTCCCTGCCGAGGAAAGAGTTGAGGAAGATGAAGAGCTTGAAGAAAATCTTTTTGCGATCGATGACGTCACGCTTGTCGATTTACTATAACAAATGGGAGAATAAATGAAAGCTAAAGACAAAGAGATCTCTCATTTGAATGAAAAAATGATCGAAATGATGACCCAGATGGCATCAATGATGCAAATGATACAGAGAACTATAGCTATCGGTCTCATGCC
The DNA here is from genome assembly GCA_019925795.1 of Dendrobium chrysotoxum. Classification (NCBI taxonomy): domain Eukaryota; kingdom Viridiplantae; phylum Streptophyta; class Magnoliopsida; order Asparagales; family Orchidaceae; genus Dendrobium; species Dendrobium chrysotoxum. The sequence goes on along the minus strand of CM034306.1, from coordinate 30,415,323 downwards.
TGATCCCCCTGCCGATCCTCCAAATCTCCAAATACCTCAAAGCTCAAGAATACGAGGTATTCCTGAAAATGGCCATGAAGTTTGCAATGTCATCCACCAGCCCACTCCATAAAATATTGCCAGCACCTCTGAGCCTGTGATGGCTAAACAGCTCGAAGGACTGATTACGAAGAAGATCAGGGCTATTATAGCTGTTAACTAGGCTGAAAAGCTGGTGGGCAAGGGTTGCCCCTATCCGATAGAATAGGACCAAGTGCCATACCCGAAAGGGTATTCAATCCTAAAGTTTAAGGCATTTAATGGCAATAACAACCCTAGGTAGCACTTGGCATAACTCAAAGCCACCTATGGAAATATAGGGGGAAATGATGCACTACTCTTCCGACAGTTCATTAGCAGTTTGACAGGAACTGCTTTTGAATGGTATGATGAGCTACCAAATGACTCTATGAAGACATTCATAGAGTTAGAATCAATATTTATGAAGAGATTCGCTAGTTCAACTAAAAAAATCACGATCATTGACCTCGCCTTAGATAAGCGAAAGAAAGAGGAGTCTGTGTCGAAATATATCATTTGCTGGCATAACTTGAGCATGAATTGTGAGCAACAGCTCAAAGAAGAACATGCTGTACAGTTGTTAATAGGAAACATCAATGATAAGATGCAACAATTTCTATGCATGGCTACAATTACCATATTTCAGGATCTGATGGACAGGGTGGCCAAGTTTGAGAAGTTAAATATATCGAGATTAGAAGGCCACTTCGACAAGCTCAGGAAGGCTAAAGCCTCAGATGCTAAGAAGGGTGAAACCTATTCTATGTCCTCCCTTAGGCCAAATAAGAGGAAGCAGGTGGTTTATAATGTAGACAAAGACAAGCAGCCGATGCAGTATGAAGAAATGCTAAAATAAGTCTACAATCCAAACCCTCAGCTAAAGCTGGTACTTGGAGGAAATGATTGGCCACAAACTTTCCAAGGCGGAGGGGATCGCCTAAGGCAAGTAATGGGAATTGGTGATAGAAAGTTGCCATCCCTCAAAGATAAGATAAATAAAGAATATTTATTTAAGAGGAAAAGTGTTGCCAAGTTATTCTAGTAGGTACTAAAAGCAGACCTAGAACTACCAGAGTGCAAAAGACCAGAGGAGTCAAAAGAAAATGGCGACCCAAATTGCTGCCCGTATCACCGAGTGCTCGGCCATCCCATTGAAGATTGCTATATCTTTAAGGATTGGCTCGAAAGGAAATACCAGAGGGGAGAGCTCACATTGTTAGACAATGTATTGTCTTACCCCAGAAAGGAATCAACTCAGGTAGTTATGATTTCCTCCATACACCCGATTGAAGAAAGAAAGAAGGAAAAGAAGCCAACTCAAGAGGAACGGTGGGAGACTACAATCTTTAAGAAAACTGTAAAAATGATGAAATAGCTTGAAGGAGTTCTAGCTGTAAAGTGGAAATCTTCCACTGAGCTGGTGATAGATCCTAAGGTGTTGTCCGCGGTGCGAGCTTCTACTCCTAAGCAATTCTTCAACCAAGCCAACACCTCAAAGTTTTGGAGGGTGAAAACATCTAAGAAGAAGATCAAATTGAAGAAGCCCAAGGAGAAAAAGATAATAACCTAGAGGGTTATCGACAGTTTGGATGAATACTACCAGACTGCAAGACACCTTATTAAGCTTGCCAATTTTATGATGGAGCTTAAGGTTGAAGGGGTAGAAAAGGCTGACGAAGAGCCACTCCCTGTAGAAATCTGTCAGGTCATTTCAATGGCACTAGTGGCTTCAATCAAAAAAGAAATAGAAGCACCCTTCGAATCATATATGATGGTATCACCAATGGATTACAGTTCGAAGGAAGATCTATATTTTCCAGAAGAATATGGATCAGATCCTGATATCGCTTCACAAATGGAGCAGGTGAACTTGGGCAGCAATTTTGGATCAACAGATAAATCTCCAGATGTGACGATGGTCTATTATGAAGAAAATGAACTGTCAAATGAGTTTGAGCAAGAGGAGATCACCCAGGTGCAGTTGAGAAGTGGTAAAATGCTACCATCTCTACCTAAGAAAGGGATCCCTAATAATGCCAAAGGGAAGGAGATAATTGTAAATGAAGATAATATCCCCAAGGACCCAAAAATGAAAGTCACTTCAACTAAAGGGATAAATTATAATATCCTATCACATATGAGAAAAATCCCAGCACAGCTCAACATATATGATGCTCTGGTGATGTCTAAAGACCTGTGGGAAACCTTGATTCAGGCTCTCAAGGACTCTGAAAGATATGAGGCATATTTTACTGAGCATAACTTGACAGAAGTCTTACAGGACTGAAATAAGCCAATCATTACTTTTATTAAGGATGATTTGATGCTTGGAACAACAGATCCTAATCGCCCTCTGTATATCACTACAGAGAGTGACAGGATGATAATCAGTCAAATTCTGATTGACCCTGGGTCCTCTATCAATCTTATAAGCTTGAAAGCATTGAAATCACTCTGTCTTGATGTGCAGCATCTCGGGTAAGACAAGTTGACGGTGCACAGCTTCAATGAGGGGAAAAAAGACCCTAGGATCATTCATGCTCCCCTTAATATTTGGGGAACTTCATACCAAGGTGAAGTTTCATGTGATTGATGCAGACACATCATTTAAGGCACTTCTGGGTCGCCCGTGGTAGCATGATTACGGTATGGTCCCATCGACACTACACTAATGTATGAAGTATATTAGGGATGGAGAGGAGTTCAGAATCTCTGGTGATATTCAGCCCTTTGAGGTCCACGAGGTGAAAATCTATAAAGATGTTAGTTACTTCATCCCTAAAGAGCCAAAGTCATTGAGTTCTCTCAAGACTAAAAAGAGAGAAAGAAAAAGATGAGAAAGAATTTTACAACAAAAAAAAGGAGAATTGGAGGGAGAAAATTAAAAAAAAAAAGAGACTCAAAAAAAAAAAGAAAAATTTTCAAAAAAATAGGAGAGAGAAATGAAAGAGTTTTGCAAATTTGAGAAAATTTATTTTCGACGATTGCAGCGCGGTGAACAACAACCCATGCGCGCTTTTCTTAGCTCAGTGGGAGGAAGTTTGTTGTGGTGTTCATGGTGAAGCGGGTAATCTCCTAAATTCCTATCTTCAATGTTTGCAGCGCGGCGAATAATCACCCATGCGTGCTTTTCTTAACACGGTGGGAGGAAGTTCGTCGCGGTGCTAGCGACGAGGTAGGTAACCCTTTAAAGTCCAGTTTTTGGTGTTTTTAGCACGTCGAGGGACCCCCTATGTACGCTTTTCTTAGCATGGTGGTAGAAAACTTGGTGTGATGCCTAAATAGGGGAGATGTCCGGAGGCTATCGAAATTTTTGATGAATCAAAGACAAGGACTTGGACATTTGAACTCAAGCAAGGACAAATTTTGGATAACAGGGGACCGTACTTGAACATGAACTTAAATAAAATGATTTAAGCAAACTTAAATGATGAACAGAACATGGACTTGAATCGAACATAAAATTGAACTAAAAAAAATGAATCAATACATAAAGATTTGAACTCAATATAATCATAAGGATTTAAATTTGATTGGAATGTTAAAAGAAATATTAATTCAATTGAAATAATGAGATTGAACTCATCATATTGAACTATCTTTGAGGACAAAAGAATTTGTAAGCAAAACATGTTTGCAACCACAAAAAAATTGTAAGGAAATGGCTTAGTCATAAAACCATTTGAACCATGATGATTGACTTGTACCATTAAGTGTAACTTATCCCTAAGTAACAATCAATTAAAAATGGGGTATATGTTGACCTCATTTTTGTATGAGATCATTAGAGCCTAATCCAGAGTTCAAATCAATCCTGAACTTAAGTCAATCCAAACCTTGATTCAGTTCAGACCTCAATCAAAATCTAGACTCCAGCCTAGTCCAAGATTCAAACCCTAGTTCAAATCTTGATCCCGCCTTTGATCTAGCTCGAATCATTTTCAAACACTTATGATCACTCCAAATGATCATGAATGATTGAGATGATTCAAATCCAGATATTTAAACTCAAAATCTATATCAAATCCAGATTTCCAAATCCAGAATTCAAGGCCAAAGACTTGAGTCCTAAAAGCCTTTTTCAGGGAATTTTCAAACATTTCAAATCCCAGTCAAATGACCTCTGATTCATGATCTGTCAGTTGCATACTGATGTGATATGTATCTAGAGGCAACCTCCCAAATTTGAGCCCATTTTGGGGTCTCTAACTCCAGAAACTAAATTTAAATCCGAAGGCTGTAAAACCTTCAAATATTTACGGCCCATGCCACTGGACCCATTATCTTGGGAAATTTGACCGTGGAGTTTCCCCCAAACCCTCTGATCACCTCTAGACCCTTGATATTGATATATTTAACATTAATCTACATCTTTTTGGACCCACCTCGACCCATGGTTCGTGAGAGGTCAAAATGACCAAAATGCCCTTTAAAGGGGTTTTTGGACTTTAGACCAAAATTTAACATCGTTCGATATTTTAAACTTTTGAAACCCCTTCCAATGAATTTTTTTTATGATATTTGAGACCCATTGAAATCAAACCCACTCCTTGGTTTGACTTGTTTGACCAAGTCAACTAGGGTTGACCAAATCCATCTTCAACCCAACCATTATTATTTTCAACATTTGAATCCATCTCAAATCAATCTAATGCTTCAAAATCATTTGTTTGGACACCCATGACATGTCCAAAGACTTCCAAGTCAATCCTCTATAGGTTTGACTTGGTCAACTCATTTGGAGGGGTCAAAACCCTCTCCAATTTCATGTATTCACTTAAAGCTTCAACACCATGGCCTCATGTCCCTTAATATTAACTCCTACAGCACATTTGACTCCTCCCATGCACATCCTAGTCATCGTTGACTAGTCAACAAGTCAATGGGTCAAAACCTTTGAGATGAGACCAAACCATGGCCCTTTGACCTTGCCACATATGCAAACCCATTCTCCAATTCAAAACCTTCTTTAGGCTAGTGGAAATCAGCTTTTTCCCTTCCTAATTGACCTCTAATCCAGCCCTATTAGCCAAGGCATGGCTTGGTTTAGCCAAATGGAGAAAAAGGGGTGTGGTCCCCCCCCCTCTTGGCTCAAGGCAATCCCCCTCAATCCACCAGCCTTTTCCTAGTCTTGGGCTGCTCATGGGACACTTGGCAAGCATCCAAGGCACCCATGATGAGATCTAAGCCAACCATTTCAAATCATGACGGTTAATTGGGCAAAATTTTCCCTAACCCTCATATTGCTCATTTCTTGGCCTAAGTCCAAAACTCTAGCATCCTCAAGGCTCTCCAGTAGTTTCCCACACCCTCCAGCACTCCCTAAGGCCATTCAAAGCCTTTCCCCACCATTTCCACCATTAAAACCTTCATTTTAGTGGAAAAGGAGAGAGAAAAGAGAGAAACATCTTCTCTCTTCGATATCTCAAGATCCAGTCGTCAAAATTTTCTAGGGTCTTCTGCAAACTTGAGCGTGGACAAACTACAAATTCAGAGAGCCCAAGAACACTAAAATCTACCGGGTAGATTGTAAGATATCGTCACTTTTAATTAAAATTTCAATTTGAAACTGTAGGAATTTTGTAATGCATGGAGCCTCCAAACTCCAGGCATTGCAAGATTATGTTGCCCTTTAGCTATAGTTCAAATTTCATCGAATTTCGTCAAGTATTTTGGGAGATATGATCATTTAAAGTTTCCTATTCAAAATGAACTACACAGAATCGACAGATCTGGACCGTCCGATCGAAAATTGGACGGTCCAGATCCAGGCAGACCGCACGGTCCGCCCCTGCCTTCGAACGCGGGATCTCCCGCGGTCTAGAATGGCCACGTGGCGCAATCCTAGGCGCCGATCTCGCTGTTTTCGTGTTCGGACCATTGGATCGTCGGATCTGACGTGTTTAAGTTGGCTCTCTGGCGTCGACACGTGTCCTGATATGTGTCAGCTGGCGGCGGCGGCGGCGCAATCATTGCCGCCGCCATTTATTATTATTATTTTGAATAAAAAATGATTTAAATACTCAAAATCTTCTAAAATTCCCAAAAAATTGAATTTTCAACCAAATTGGACGTTCTTGGGCTCGTGGGAAAGGTAATTAAACTTAGTACTTATTAAAATTAAAATTAAGTTGTTTTGAGCTCTGGATTGGGAGAAAATCACATTTATTTTATTTTAGTGTTTCTCAATTTTCTTGCAATCCAGGGATCAAATGGATCCCAAATTTTGGTGGAATGTTCCTGAGCATCTTAGGCATGTTCTGTGATTATTTTAGGGTCAGATGCTCTCTGGTTTTCTGTGATGTGAATTTTTAAGGTGATGGGTCCATTTTGGACCCAAAATTTTGAAAATTTTTAACTAAATTTTTCTGTAGAATTAGGCTGCATAATTTGTGTGGTATGATTGCATATGTATCATGGTTAGACACACCAAATTTCAATCCCATTTGAACAGTAGAGACACCTAGGGAAAATAATTAAAGGAAAGTCTAGAAAACTTTGAAAATTTCTAGGGGATTGTACACATACCCAATAGGGGTGAAACTTGAACATAGTACACTTAGTGACACCATGTACCTTAGGTTTAAATTTCACTGAATTTGGAGGTCATTAGGTCAGAAAATTAATTACCCAAACTTTCATCCCTTTTAAAGACCCAGAAGATTAAAAAAAATGCAATAAATCTAAATTAAGTCCAAAAATTATAAATAATATCTCAAATTGACCAGAATGTAGTCCTCGACCTTTGGGAGGGATTCCATGCAGTTCAGGATGAGTTTGGAACAAAATGATCAAAACCTTCCTAATTAAGCAATTTTAAAAAATTAAAATAATTAAGGAAACTTTGAAAATGCATAACTAATTACCGAAAAATCCAAATTGAGCAAACTTAGTGTCAATCAACTCCAATTAAGGTCTAGTTTTCTAAAAATGTCAAACCTCCAAAATCTGGTCAAAGTCAAAAAGTCAACTTTTTTGTCAACCGTAGTTCAAAACTATATTCGAATTTCAAAAAATCATAACGTTTCATAGAAAACTCCAAATTGAGTGTGCTAACAGTCTAACAACTCATCATAAGGTCTAATATTTACTAAAAATCTAAAACTTGCAAAATTAACTTTAAATTGAAAAGTCAACTTTTGGACCCCTTAATTAATATAGTTAAATAATTCCAATAATTTCCAAAAATCTAATAATTCATTAAAATTCCAGAAAACTTTATGTTGATTAATAAAACACTCAACCAAAACTCAAATGCATAACAAACACTCCAAAGATGAAGTTTATTGGATGGACTACTCCGGGCTGCGGGGCTAAGTGTCCTAAGGAGGCCTGGTTCCTCGAGCCTGGTGGCACAACGCCATGAACCTGTTGATGAAAAATATAAAATAATTTAACCTTTAAAATTAGTAATTAACTAACTTAGTTAATATTAATTGATCCTTAATTTTTAATAAACTAAATCAACTTAATAAACCCCGATTGCTACTAGGTAACCAAGGCCTACGAGGCATTTAGCTTAGCCCCAAGGAAGGTGAAACAAACTTCATGGCCTCGGTGAGCAACAAATATAGTAATCATTTAACTATTAAAATGGGTTTAATTTAAATTTTAATTACTAATATTTGAACTTTAATTAAACCCCTATTTTATCCTGGCATAAATTAAAATATTAGATAATTTAAAAAATTACCCATCCTAGGATCTACCCCAGCCACACGACCTACTACACACACTTTAGATGGTTTGCTATGACAACCAACTCTAGATCTAGGCTAGGCCGGTGTTTATTTTCCTACTGTGTGCCGGTTTTTCCGAGTTTTTATTGCATGATATGATTGAAATTGATTGATGTGTTTATTTACTTTTACTGCACTCTGTGAATTGATATGATGGGCGATTAGATTACCCTTAGGCTAGGAACGATCTGGATGCTCACTGGATTTTTTACAGGTGACCACGCTCGTGTAGGGCAATAAAGGGGCTAAATAAATCATAAATATAAATGCTACAGGTGCTTCAGCTGCTTAGCCTCCAAATAAAAAGAGCGTGGCCAAGTGTGTTTACTTTTACATGCACATATATATAACTGGTTGGGATGTATTTTAATATTTAAATGCTTAGGATAACCCTGCAGGAGAGTCTAGATTTTTTTTATTTTTACATTCATGTAATTTGTTTGAGTGTTGAGTTGTGAAAGTGGCACTTTGAGTTTGGGATACATAGATCCAAAGGTTGGATTCCAAAGAGGAAAGAATACCCCTTTGGGGGATTGTCCTTATCCATTTGGAACTCCAAATTTGGATCACTTTACTACCCAAAGTGGAAAAAGTAACCTTCCCCTCAAGGGGAGAGTTCTCTTTTCCCTTTGGGTATCCAATCACGAAGAATCCAAGGAGCTCGAGAAAGAGAAGACCGAGAAGTTGAAGACATAGAGTATCCTACTCAAAGTCACTTGCGTCTGTATTAGAATTAGAATCTGGGTTGTTGTTAGTGGTGCCCGGCCACTTTTAATTTATGTAAATCTGAGTTGTAATAAGCAAGGAAATTTACCTATGGATATTTATTTAATTAATTTGATTATTTAATGTATTGTGATTTAATTTGATTGCGTATAGGATTGCCTGCTTTCCTTAGTTTTTTGGGCGATTGCATGCCGTTTTTTTTTGTTTTAGCCTAGAATTCATTAGGCTCTTTAAGGACCAAATTTTTTTACCCATAACTTATATTTAGAATTTTAAGATTTAAATAACATAGAAACTTAACTACCTAGGGAATAGCCGGAATCGTCTGGGGTCACATGCATATTACTACATCTCTCTCCCTCCTTGCTATAAGACACTTCCCCGCCTGCGGGTAGAGTCCCGATAATCCGACCTATGAGGATGATGTACTGGATCTGGGGAAGTCTAGTCTTTTCAAAAAAATTATTTTATAAACCTTTTTTAAATCTCATGCATACCTGATTTGGATACTTTAACCAGCATGCATCGTATTAGAAACTAATTAAATTAAAATTTTAATTGCATTTTAGTCTAAGCATTCCACCCAACATGAGTCAAGGGGTCAATTAGGAACCTGTTCTAGATGTCGACCCCAACTTCTTAAACCAATCTTAAATAATGTCCCTGATCACTCTGCATCAAAATACCGGACTCATGGTTTTGAAGTGTTTAGGTGGTTTAGCTGGATCCCCAATCCAGGCCGGGATAAGCCCAAATTTTGCACTGCATTAGTTAGGTTCGGATCACTGTGGTATAGTGTCTAAATTTAGATCTAGGATCTAGGGCAGGCTTTGAGTTATAAGACCCCAACCTCTGGGAATATAATCCCAAATTTCTAATAAAACACTTAACTCAAACTAAATATTCTTCCAATCCAAAATTTAAAGCCCAACACTTAGCTTAGGTCGGGACACTTCTGAATTGTTTCAGAATCTCAAAGTGTCTCCTACCCCTCTTCCCTTGACTCAAAAAATAATTGTTCAAAATTTAATCCAATCCCTTTTCAAAATCCAAATTCACCTCTTTGGTATCACTCCTAGAAATCTCTAAATAAAATTTCTGCTATTATTTTATTCGAAAGTTTTCGTAGGGGACTCCGGTCTTCCACGATGTAATTAACTACGAGGGCTTGCGCTCGTAGGAGATTTTGAACCCACATCAAATTATTTTTTAAAAAAAATTAATTTTCAAAACTCAATTTGTCCTCTTTGGGTAAGTTAAATTACTAACAATCGTTATCGTTATGTTCGAACGATTATTGATAAATGATATCTTCTCCCTTTAGGGAGATATATCTTTTATTGAAATGAATTCGAATATGAAACTAACGATCACTCCTCTTGATTATCCTAGCTCGATATTTAATTGAACTTTATTTTGACCCTTCGGGGCCATACATGTTTCTCTCTTGAATCCGGTTATGATATTCAAGACGGAATTCATAATTCTAAATCTGAACCCTGTCCTAAAATTTTATTTCTACCTCCCGAGGTGTTGTAATAATTTTGATGGGATGTTTGATTTTTGAATTAAATTTTAATGTCAATTTTGAATTCCCCAAAGAAGATTAAAATTTTTTAAAACCCGCTTTTCAACACCAACAAAAAAAATGGAGACCACAGTGCGACTAAATCTCTCTTTCCATCTTTAATAATGACGAAATATCATTACATCGGTAGTTTTGACTACCCTTCTTCTGTTGGCTCCTTTATCCATTTCTCCCTTGGGAAAGATAGGCCAACATCCTCTTTAATTTAAATTCATTATTGAAGGAGAGGCCCAACCTCTGCTAAAGTATGGATTTTGACCTTCTGCCCCCAAGTTGATTTGAGGGGCGATAGTGTCAAATCCAACCTTATTATCTCCTTTCTAATTTTATGAAATTTATGTTATTGAGTTTGACTCAATACATAGACTTTTAAAATTAAAAGGAGTTCAGTCGATCTTTCTTTCAAGATCCCTGATTTTCAATAATGATAGCCTTAACCACCCGTCTCTATTTTTAGTTGTGAAGTGGAGAGGTTAGGCAACTAATTCTTTTGAGTTTTCTCCTCCCTCTGTAGGCCTTTGGGTTGAACGAAAGTCAACCCGTTGTGTTTCAAAGCTTGGAGAAAGTTCACTTTTAATTCAAAATTGAGATCTCCTCAAAGTTTTCTTTCAAATTTCAATCCGAAATCTACACAATAATATGCTACACTACAACTCCTTTTGTAGTTTGGTATATTTTGGGAGGATTTTAATCTCTTTTAAAATCATGATCAACCTTTATCCCATCATTATATTCCAGGTTGTAATACCTACATGTCAGGATATATATGATAGAATATAAGTTCGTTATGATCTTTTAGATTTAAATTCACAAAGTCCTGATTTCAAATCTTTCTTTCAAATTTCAGAAATTTCAATTCAAGTCAATGGCTGGCCAGTTACTCTTTACATTTCAGAAAGGATTGACATGTGAACAAATTGATTTGGGAAATCAGATCCAGTTTGGTTTGGGCTTTAGCACTGCCGAGTTAACTTTGGATGGAAAGAGCATACTTAGTTTGAATGCAGTTGAGGCTGATAGCCCTGTCTTAGAGCTAGTGCTAGGACTAGTGACCGACCCTATTGTACCTGATGAGAAGGAAGGGGGACCCGAGGCCGTTGTTGGGGCCCCTGAGATAGGATTTGTTTTTGAGAAGGGGTCGAGTTCTAGGATCCCCTTCACTAGTAAAAATCAAAAAAAGAATTACCTGAGACGAGTAAGGAGGAAGATAGCCAAGTCAAGAAAGATTGTGGAAGTTAAGACCTTAGCTCCGGTAGACCCAGAGCCTGTTGAGGATCTACATATTCCTGCCTCCTCTCCACTCCTTCAAGGGAGTCGTTTCCACCCTTTAGCTGCTACTTCAGGGAAGGAGAGGGTGTCTAGGATAGCTAGTATCCCCCCACGCCTTGTCGATTACTCCACTAAGAGAACTCCTGAAGAAAAAATAACTACAAAGAACAAGAATGTTGAGGAACATTATCCATACCTATGCCGCACAAATGGGAGAAACCAAGGAGCAATATGTAAAGCACTTAAAAGGGGTTATCTCCCACCGTTTTGAAAAGGAAATTTTAAGGGAAGAAAAATCTAATGCCAAGAATTTGACCCCTCAGTCTGTCAGAAGAAATAAGAAGTTTGTAAGACAACCTACAGACTCTATTTTAGTTGATGGTTACCACCGGGTGCCACACCCTCTATCCTCCAAGAGGGCCAAGTCCCCTGAGAAGAAGTATGTTCCTAAGAAGATCAGTAGAGTGAACATCCCCTCACCTGTAGTCAAATCCCTCCACTCCCAAGTTGAGTTGTCACAAGCTTAGACCAGTGCTACCCAGACCCCAGTTGGTTTGATTGTCAGTTCAGATATCTCAGTTATGGATCCAGTTGATATCTTAGTTGATAGTTCTAAGCTCCTACCTGCTACCCCTGGACTCCCTATCCGGGTGTCTGAGGACTCTACCCTACCTGATGTAGGAGTTCCCACCCTCCAAACTCCTGCACCATCTTTTGAGGCAGATGCCCCTCACTTGGTAGAGGAGGCCACCCTTCTGACCACCGACCCTGGTATGGTCGAAGGGGAAGTGTTAGTTCAAGATGACGACCATGAGATGATCGAGCAGCTAATAGCTGAACCCCCAACTACAAATGAGCTTAAGTTACAAGCTATCATCTCCAGTCTACAACAAGATGAACTCTATGACATGGTAGAATACAAAGGCTACTTACCTATCAGCCCCAAGGATATAGGGAATCGGCCAGTCGATGAGGTAGTACAAGAGATTAAAGATATCTTGAAAAGAATGGAAGCTGAGGAAGCATTTGACCCAGATTTGGATGACATGTTGATAGATAAGGTTGTCCCAGTCAGCGATGTTTACATGGTTGAAACTAGAGGGTCCGTTAAAAAAATTGAACTGAGTAAGTGCCGATCTGGTAAAGTGGAGGGTTCAGCAACTGTTGATTCAGACTCAGATGAGTCTGTGAGAGCTAGAGATGAGCAGCACATCAAGAACCTGGAAACACGAGTGGCAGAAATATTGTTACAGGTTAAAGAAATGCAGCAACGATTGGACAAGTCGCATGAGACTTCCCTTGAGTTACAAAAATCTGCTCTGGAAGCCACCGATAGAGCAAAAAGGGCAAAAGCCAGTTATAAAATCCCAGAGTCTATTTCAGTGCTTCCACCTGTCCAGCAGCCAGTGTTACCGGATCCCCCAGTTCAGCCGACAGCCTCTTTAGTCCCTCCAGCCATTCCCCCAGCACCAGCTCAAAAAGATATTATGCAACTAATTGAGGATCAGGTAAGGGAGGCCTTAGCTCAATCGTAAGGAGCTACATCTATTCCAAAGGGTAGACCTTATCCTGAGGAATATGATTTGGTTCCTTACCCTAAGGGCTTCGTGCCACCATCTTTTAAAATCTTTACTGGAATTGAAAACCCGAGACAGCATCTGGCCCACTTTCACGTAAGCTGTTGCAATGCCGGGGGGTCGGATGCTCTATTATTTTGCCAGTTTGTTAGTAGTCTTTCCGGCATAGCTTTTGAATTGTACGCAGATTTGCCCAACGGTTCAGTAAGAACCTTTAATGAACTTGAAAATCTATTCTTAAAGAGATTTCAGGAGCATAGCAGTGCACTACTGTGGGCGATCTGGTCGTTGAAAAATAAAAGCCGGGAGAGTCTTTGGTTGAGTACATCTTAAGGTGGCGAAACCTTTTCGATGAAGTGTGAACCCCAGCTGCAAGAGTAACATATAGTGGAAATTCTTTTGAAGAATATCCATGGGTCTGTTGCTTTTCTTCTAAAGGGTTTCACTATAAAAATTTTTGAAAAACTTCTAAATAAAGCTAGTAACCTGCAGGAAGAGGCTCCTAGGATGCCAATTTTGAAGGATCTTTCTAGAGAAAAGAAGGTTGATAAGCTAATCAAATCATTTGGAAAGAGAGCTACAGTTTCAACAGTTGATAAAGGGAAACAACCAGTTGTTAGCCAGCCTAGTGTTCCTCCACCATAGTTAGCTCAGAAACAACCTTTTCAAGTGACCTCACAACCTACAAGACACCCCTCTTTCATCCCCTTTAAAGAAATGTTGACAAAGTCTTACACATTCAAGAGGGAAGTGATAGGAAAAATCTTTAAGAGTTTTTTCGAAGAAGTCAAATTTTCAATTGCCAGAAGCGAGGCGGCCAGATGACATAAAGAGAAAGGATGATCCAAACTACTGTCCTTACCACCGCATGGTCAGCCACCCCATTGAGGACTGCTTTGTTTTCAAAGATTGGCTTGAAAGGAATATCAAATAAGGTAATATTGTGCTTCCAAAAGAGTATTTGGTCAATCCGGAATAAGGGTCCGTCAAGATAATATCAGGTAACAATTCAAACCCTTCTCTTTCAATTGAAGATGGTTGGGATATTGCTTTATCCCGGGCACTTAAAAGGTCGATTAACAAGTCTTATCATCTTTCTCAACAGATGCCCACGAAAGCCCAAGGCCCGATTTGGGAGGTTGACCTGGATGCTTCACAGGAGGATGTTGAGCTACTTCCCTCTTCAGTAGTCGTACGAACTACTATATTGAATGAAAAAGAAAAGAGAGATATTATTGTAGAGAGGAAGTATGTTGATGAGAGATGTATTCGAGCGGCCGATGGCGGCATTGAAGCCCCATCCCCACTCTTGTTATCTGACTTTTACTTTGCCCCATCAAAGGTAAAGGGTCGTAAGTTTAATAAAAAACATCATTCTGCTTCAATTTTGATGATTAACCATGAAAGTGAAATGCAAGTTGATAACTCTTCCAAAAAAATTCAAAATTCTATTGGGACCGATCCAAAGCCTCAAAAATTTGATCTTCCGGATTTGACTTCCACAGGGGATATCGAGCTTGAGATCTTATCAGATAGCGATCTCCCTGAAATTAATTTCATTGGGAAACCTATCATGATAGAACTTTCAGATTCTGACTCCTCTTCAGATAGCGATGATGTGCAGCCTATGGAGAGCGTAGACTCCCCCATAGTTTGTCCTCTCGATTCAATCGTAGAGGTACAACTTCATGGTGGCAAAGTCTTACTCCCTAGGCTTCCTCCTCAGGAAAAAGGCAAGCGAGTTGTCTCTAGCGATCCAATTCCAGATTCTCCTCATCATCCTGATTTTCCATTGATTCCACCGGGGTTTGAGTCTGTCGCTCCTAAGGTTGATTACAATGTCCTAGCCCATCTTAGAAAGTTGCCAGCCAAGTTAAGCATTTATGATGCTCTTATCCTGTCTAAGGAAATGAGAGAGTCTTTAATCAAGGCACTTCTTGACCCTGAGATTTGCCTTGCTCAACTGGCTTCAACCTTAAAAGATGAAGCCCTCTACTTCAAAGAAGTTCCAGGAGTAACATTCTCAGATGAAGACTTACTATTGGGAACTGCCAATCATAATCGTCCCCTCTACAATACCGTTGATATAGGGAATTTTAAGTTATCAAGAGTTCTTATTGATCCGGGTGCATCGATCAACGTGATGAATGTAAAAATCCTTGCCTACCTTAGAGTTGATACCAGTAAGCTCGCCACCGATAGGTTGGTACTATGTAGGTTCAACGAAAAAGGTGAAAAGGCTTTGGGTTCGATTACCCTCTTGTTAGAGATAGGAGAATTGAAAACCGAATCAAAGTTTCATATTATTGATTCGGCAACATCCTTTAATGCACTTCTAGGTAGGCCTTAGATTCATAAATATAGAATGGTTCCATCTACCCTGCATCAATGCGTCAAGTACCAACGCGATGGCATTGAACATGTAATTAGGGGTGATTTGCAACCATTCTGAATTCAAGAAATAGGGATCTACGAGGATGCTACATATTTCATATTGAAAGGGTCCTCCCCTTATTCTAAAGTTGAGATCAAAATTGAGGAACAAAAAAGTGAGCAAAGCTCCAACCAAAATCAAGAATCAAAAGGAAAAGAAAAAGAAAATAAAAAAGATCAAAAGATGCAAGAATCTGATAGTGAAAGCGAGCTCGACATCGTTATCCTTAGGCCTCCAAACATGTTACCTCAAAAGAGGTGGGAGGATGGCTCAAAGGGCATGGGGCCGAGGTCGTACTTCACTTGAAAGAAGAACAACCCCGGTGTATATTAATCCGGAGTCAAGCTCCGATGAAGAGCTAGAAAAATGGGGAATTAAAATTCCTTTTGATTATCAAAATAAAAATATTTCTCCAAAGTTTGATATCACTTTAGATCAGGATAGTGACCCCGAGGTTGATGTCCCAAAGATTGAAAGTGATAAGCCTGAATTGACAATGTATGAAAAGCTTAGTAGGAGAATTGAGGCCCTATCCTTGACCCCGCTGTCGGCTGACAGAGTTGCAGGGTTAGAGATTAAGGAGGCCCCTAACTAAGCGGTGAGATAAGGAAAGCCCAAAAATTCTTCCCTGGCACCTCCTCCTCAAGGGACGAAGGTGATGTAACCCTCGAGGAGGCAGATTTCAATGAATTAATGGAATTACCTTTCGGTTACTTTCCTGTTTGTGTAAAGAATACTTTCTCTAAAGGTCCCGTACTGTATCGATGGACTATGGGTCAAGCTAGATACCATGAAAATATTTAGAAAATAAAGATCAATAAAAACTCAACATGTGGTATCGGCTTTGGTACCGTCAGTTCGTTTGATGATGATGAATACTGCTTAATGATAACTTATCTTCTTGAGTCTCAAAATATCCCTACTGAAGCCGTTAGTCCCCTTGACAGACTTTGTCTGGGGACTTTAGACGATCCTGATGAGCCTCAAGTTTGGGATGCACCCCCTGAATTTGAGGAAGAGATTAAATCGACAGTCAACGAGCTAAAAGAAATCAACCTAGGAACTGACAACGACCCTCGCCCTACTTTTATAAGTGCTTTATTGAGCGAGGATGAGTCTCAGGATCTGATACAACTCCTTTATGAGTTTAGGGATTGCTTCGCCTGGACATATGATGAAATTCCAGGTTTGCCCGCCAAGGTAGCGGTTCATAAACTTGGAATCCGGCACGATGCCATTCCTGTTAAGCAAGCCCCTAGATGCATGCATTTAGAGATCGAGCAATAAGTCATTTCTGAAATCAAGAAGCTGGCTGAGGCTGGCTTTATTCGAGAAGAACAATACCCTTCTTGGGTAGCTAGCATCGTGCCGGTTTGAAAGAAAAACGGTCAAATCCAAATTTGTGTCGACTATAGGGATCTGAATAAGGCATGTCCCAAGGATGAATTTCCTTTACACATACCTGAGCTTATGGTGGACATTACCTCTTCGCATGCTATTTTCTCCATTATGGATGGCTTCTCTGGTTACAATCAAATCAGAATGGCCCCAGAAGATGAGAGAAATACTGTATTCAGGACCCCTATAGGCATCTTTTGTTATAAAGTGATGCCTTTTGACCTTAAAAATACCGGTGCAACCTACCAGCGAGCCATGACCTACATCTTTTATGACTTAATTCACAATCAAGTCGAGTGCTATATTGATGATCTAGTTGTCAAGAGTAAAGTCAAAGAAGCTCACCTTCATGACTTGAGAGTTATTTTCGAGCGACTGCGCCGCTACGACCTCAAAATGAATCCCCTAAAGTGTGCTTTCGGAGTCACTTCAGGGAAATTCTTAGGGTTCGTAGTGAGGCACCGTGGGATTGAGATTGATCCTTCAAAAATTGAAGCCATTCTAGATATGCCACCTCCTAAGAGCCTTACCCAACTAAGGTCTCTCCAAGATAGGTTGGCATATATAAGAAGATTCATATCTAATCTCTCTGGAAGATGTCAACCTTTCTCAGCCCTTGCTAAGAAAGATGCTAAATTCATTTGGAATGAGAAGTGTCAAAGTGCTTTTGACAATATCAAAGAGTACCTCACAAATCCACCAATTTTGGCAGCCCCTGTTCCGGGGAAACCTTTGATCCTCTACACTGCGGCCCTAGATGAGTCTTTAGGTGCCCTGTTAGCTCAGGTCAACAATGAAGGAAAGGAGAATGCTCTCTATTACCTTAGTCGAAGGCTTCTTCCTACGAAAATTTGATATCCTTCAATCGAGAAGCATTGCCTTGCTTTAGTTTTTGCAGCCCAAAAACTAAGGCATTATATGCTGTCTCATCCAATCCGTTTGATTTCTAAGGTTAATCCTTTACAATATATTATGACCCGGCCAACATTGTCAGGATGCTTGGCTCGATGGTCCATGATATTGCTCCAATTTGAAATTACATTCACTCCCCTGCGTGCAATGAAAGGTCAGGCCGTTGCCGACTTCCTTGCAGCACACCCGCTGCCAGCGGATTCTCCTTTGAATGATGATTTATCGGATGAACAAATCATGAGTTTAAGGGAATCCCATGATCCTGTCTGGGAGTTGTATTTTTATGGTGCGGCGTCTTCTCGATGGGATAAAACCCAAAAATCTACAATCCCCGGGAAAGCTGGCATTGGCCTAATTTTCATAACACCGGGGAAGGGGATGATGCACTTTTCCTACCATTTGTTAGAACCTTGCACAAAAAATGAGGCTGAATATGAGGCTCTGATAACTGGCTTGGAACTTGTAATCTTGATGGAGATTAAAGAGATCAAAATCTTTGGTGATTCTCAACTGGTGATCAACCAGGTTGCAGGAATCTATAAGATCTTGAATCCTAATCTCCTAAAATACCACCAGTATACCAGTCACTTACTCGAGCAGATCTCTGTCGTAACCTTGTATAGGGTTCCTCGTGGAAGCAATTCTGCGGCGGATGCCCTGGAAAAGCTTGCAAAGGAATTTGCATGCCCAGAAGAAGATTCAATTCCTATAGTGATTCAAGGTCGTCAGGTCCTATCTCCAATAGATCTAGAGTACATCAACAAACAGCCTCCTCAAGTCCTTTCTGCCTCTTTAGAAATTGAGAAAGAGGGCGATTGGAGACAACCATTAATCGACTATCTCCAAGGAGGCAAGCTACCCCACGACAAGTCCCTCGCCAAACAGATCAAGAAACGTGCTCTATCCTACACTTTAGTCAACAATGCGCTATACCGCCGCTCGTTCGATCAAATATGGCTACGTTGTTTAGACAAGCAGGAAGCCCTGAAGATCGTTAGTGAGGATCATTCTGGGCTATGCGGTGCCCATCAATCGGGTCCAAAAATGAAGTTGAAAATTAAAAGACTTGGATACTATTGGCCTACGATGATTGACGATTGCATGCAACAACAACAACAACATCAAGCCTTTATCCCACTACGTGGGGTCGGCTACATGAATCCTTTTTCTCCATTGTGTCCTATTAAAAGTCAAATTCTCATTTAAATCTAATAAAGAAAGATCATTTCTAATATTTTCTAACCAAGTCTTTTTAGGTCTACCTCTACCTTTCTTAACATAAGTCAAATCTAAGACCTCTACTTTCCTAACCGGGTCATTGGGAGGCTACCGTTTTACGTGACCAAACCATCTAAGGCGACTCTCTCTAATCTTATCTTCCACTGGAGCTACTCCAACCTTTTCACGAATATGCTCATTTCGTATCCTATCTCTAAGGGTAAAGCCACTCATCCACCTGAGCATCCTCATCTCTGCAACACTTAACTTAGAATTATGCTTCTCTTTTAATGGCCAACATTCAGCACCATAAAGCATTGCAGGTCTCACCACCATCTTATAGAATTTTCCCTTAAGTTTGAGGGGTACTTTTCTATCACACAATAAGCCCGATGCATTCCTCCACTTCAACCATCCAACTTGGATTCTGCTGATAATATCCCCATCTATATCACCATCACTCTGAACAATAGATCCAAGATATCTAAAACGTGTACTCTTATTAATGACTTGATCGGCCAAAGTCACAATGCCCTCACTAGGTCTATTATTACTAAAATTACACTCCATATATTTCGTTTTAGATCTACTCAAGCGAAAACCTTTAGACTCTAAGGTTGACCTCCACAATTCTAGTTTACCTTCAACTCCCTCTCTAGTCTTATCAACAAGAAGAATATCATCAGCAAAAAGCATACACCAAGGTACATCCTCTTGCAAATGTCTAGTGAGAACATCGATGACTAAAGCAAAAAAGATATGGGCTTAAGGCTAATCCTTGGTGTAATCCAACCGAAATAGGAAAATACTTGGTCAAACCACCTTGTGTTTGAACACAAGTAATAGCTCATGCATACATATCTTTAATGATTTGAATATAAGCGTTATTAACTTCTTTCTTTTCAAGAACTCTCCATAGCACTTCTCTTGGAACTTTATCATATGCTTTTTCTAAATCAATAAATATCATATGTAAATCCTCCTTATTCTCTCTATATTTCTCCATCAAACCTCTTAATAAATGTATGGCTTCCATAGTAGACCTACCCGGCATAAATCCAAATTGATTTTGAGAAACATTAGTATCACGCCGTAACCTATGCTCCATAACTCGTTCCCATAGTTTTAAAGTATGACACATTAACTTAATTCCTCTATAATTCGCACAATCTTGTGCATCACCTTTATTCTTAAAAATAGGGATTAACACACTCATTCTCCACTCATCTGGCATCTTTTTAGTCTTCAAAACAGTATTAAAAAGTTTAGTAAGCCAAGAAATTCCTTCATCTCCTAAGCATTTCCACACCTCTATTGGAATATTATCAGGTCCAACAGCTTTTCCACCCTTCATTTTCTTTAAAGTCTCTCTAACTTCGGTTTTACTAATACGCCGATAAAAACAGAAATCTTTATTTTTATTTAAGGTGCTAAGGTCACTACAGTCAATTTTATTTTCACATTCTTCATTAAAAAGTTTAGCAAAATATCTCATCCACCTTTGTTGAATATCATCTTCTAAAAAAAGTACTTTTTGATCTTCATCCTTAATACACTTCACTTGAACTAAATCATTACTACTCCTATCTCTTTGTTTGGCTAGCTTATACATATATCTTTCTCCCTCCTTAGTATCTAATCTATTATATAAATCACTAAAAGCTAAACTCTTTGCATCACATATTGCTTTCTTAGATTCCTTACGTGCCTCTTTATATAATTTTCAATTATCAGAATTTTTACAATTAAACCAATTTTTATAACAAATCTTCTTATTTTTAATCTTTTCTTGCACATTTGGATTCCACCACCAACTATTTTTACTATTAGGAGCTTTTCCCTTTGAAACTCCAAGCACATCTTTTGCAATATTCTTAATATTACTAGCCACTTTTTCCCACATAACATTAGCATCCTCATGCACAAACAAAATCTTAAGATCTAAAATCTTACTCTCAAAAATATTTTTGTTAATATTCTTTAAATGCCCCCATCTAATCCTAAGAAAACGTTTTACTTTATTTTTTAATTTCTTCTCCATTATCTTCAAGTCCAAAACTAATAAACGATGTTGGGTACATAAGTTTTCACTCGGAATAACTTTACAATCTTTGCAATCTAAACGATCTAATTTCCTTATAAGAAAATAATCAATCTGAGTTGTACTATATCCATTTTTATAAGTAATGAGATGCTCATTCCTTTTCTTAAATAATGTATTAGCAATTAAAAAATCATAAGCTAAACAAAAATCTAATATGGACTTACCACTTTCATTTGTCGTTCCAAACCCATGGCCACCATGAATGCTTTTAAAATCATCTACCTCTCTACCAACATGTCCATTTAAATCTCCTCCAATAAAAACTCTTTCTTCAAGAGGTATCTTTTGTATTAATTCTTCTAAGTCATTCCAAAATTTTAATTTTGAATCCATATCCAAACCCACTTGAGGAGCATAAGCACTTATAATGTTAACAATCTTAGCATCAACAACAATCTTTAAAGCTATAATTCTATCTCCAATTCTATTAATATTTATAACATTATCCTTCAAACTCTTATCTAAAATCACACCTACACCATTTCTAGTACGACTCCTACCCGAATACCAAAGTTTAAATCCTAAACTATCAATCTCCTTAGCCTTCTCTCCAACCCATTTAGTTTCCTGAATGCACAGAATATTTATCTTCCTATGAATCATAATATCTATTAATTCCATTAATTTTGACGATTGCATGAATGTTGCAAAATGTTTTCATCAATGCCAGGTTCATGGTGTGGTCTTACATCAGCCGCCTAATGTATTGCACCCCACGATAGCTTCGTGGCCCTTCGAAAGTTGGGGCACGGATATTATCGGGCCGATTGACCCTCCTTCTTCGAAGAGTCATCGCTTTATACTAGCATCGACTAATTATTTTTCAAAATGGGCGGAAGCGATTCCCCTACGAAATGTAACTTCACACCATGTCCTAAATTTTTTTCGTGACCATATCGTATACCGATTCGGCGTGCCCCGCAGAATTATATCTGATAATGGGTCCGCATTCAAGTCTACAAAAATCAACAATTTTGTAAGGCGCCATAACATTGATTGGAGATACTCAACAATCTATTACCCCCGGGCTAATGTATTGGCTGAGGCTTTCAACAAGACTTTGGTGCAAATCATTAAAAAGACCCTTGATGATAATAAGCGCTAATGGGATGAGAGGTTGGTGGAAGCTCTATGAGCCTATCGGACCACTTATAGAACCCCAACCCAATCCACACCATTTGCACTAGTGTATGGGTCCGAGGCCGTACTCCCTTTAGAAGTGCAAATTCCCTCGCTTAGAATCTCCATTCAGAATCAAATTACAACTGAGCAGAATGCACAGCTCCGACTTGAAGAGCTTGAAGGCCTCGAGGAACGTCGTCTCCAAGCTCAACAAAATTTAGAGTTATATAAGGCCCGAATGGTTCAAGCCCATGATAAGTTAGTGCGACCTAGAACTTTCCAAGTAGGAGACTTGGTCTTGGTTCTTCGGAGGCCTATCTTAGCCCACTGAAAGATCGGTGGGAAGTTTAAGGCAAACTGGGAATGACCCTTCGTAGTAGAAATGGCCTACGAAGGAGTCTCGTATTAGCTAGTGGATTGTAAGGGAAACCACCCGATGTTACCTGTTAACGGGCGTTTCCTTAAGAAGTACTATGCTTGATGTAGCTCGGACCCAATCAATAAAATTTATGCAAGTTTGAATCAAGTGTGTTTTATGTGTATATATCTTTCAAATTTTACGCTTGCTCGTCTTCTCCTTTAGGATAGGATCCCTCCTTTCCTTAGAATTACATCCACTAGTGGTGGATAACGCCCTTTGTGGCACCATCCTAGTTTTAATCCTGTTTCGATTCTCTGTGTGGAGCAAACTTCCTCCCCACATGATCATCCACTAGTGGTGGATAATGCCCTTTGTGGCACCATCCTAGTTTTAATCTTGTTTTAATCCTCTGTGTGGAGCAAGCTTCCTCCCCACATGATCATCCACTAGTGGTGGATAACGCCCTTTGTGGCACCATCGTAGTTTTAATCCTGTTTTGATCCTCTGTGTGGAGCAAGCTTCCTCCCCACATTATCATCCATTAGTGGTGGATAACGCCCTTTGTGGCAATATCCTAGTTTTAATCCTGTTTTGATCCTCTGTGTGGAGTAAGCTTCCTCCCCATATGATCATCCACTAGTGGTGGATAACGCCCTTTGTGGCACCATCCAAGTTTTAATCCTGTTTCGATCCTCTGTGTGGAGCAAGCTTCCTCCCCACATGATCATTCACTAGTGGTGGATAACGCCCCCCGTGGCACCATCCTAGTTCCACCTTCTACCTGGTCCTCTAAGGTTAAGGTTTCCATCCTTTCCTTAGAATTAGTACTCAAAACTTAACTTTTTAATTCGGTCAATGCCAATATGTGTAATAGAACTTCATTCTATTACACATATTGGGGGTCCATTTGTTGACCTCATTTTTGTATGAGATCATTAGAGCCTAATCCATACTTCAAATCAATCCTGAACTTAAGTCAATCCAAACCTTGATTCAGTTCAGACCTCAATCAAAATCTAGACTCCAGCCTAGTCCAAGATTCAAACCCTAGTTCAAATCTTGATCCCACCTTTGATCTAGCTCAAATCATTTTCAAACACTTATGATCACTCCAAATGATCATGAATGATTGAGATGATTCAAATCCAGATATTTAAACTCAAAATCTATATCAAAACTAGATTTCCAAATCCAGAATTCAAAGCCAAAGACTTGAGTCCTAAAAGCCTTTTTCAGGGAATTTTCAAACATTTCAAACCCCAGTCAAATGACCTCCGATTCATGATCTGTCAGTTGCATACTGATGTGATATGTATCTAGAGGCAACCTCCCAAATTTGAGCCCATTTTGGGGTCTCTAATCCCAGAAACTAAATTTAAATCTGAAGGCTGTAAAACCTTCAAATATTTACGGCCCATGCCACTGGACCCATTATCTTGGGAAATTTGACCTTGGAGTTTCCCCCAAACCCTCTGATCACCTCTAGACCCTTGATATTAATATATTTAACATTAATCTACATCTTTTTGGACCCACCTCGACCCATGGTTTGTGAGAGGTCAAAATGACCAAAATGCCCTTTATAGGGGTTTTTGGACTTTTGACCAAAATTTAACATCGTTCAACATTTTAAACTTTTGAAACCCCTTCCAATGAATTTTTTTTTATGATATTTGAGACCCATTGAAATCAAACCCACTCCTTGGTTTGACTTTTTTGACCAAGTGAACTTTGGTTGACCAAATCCATCTTTAACCCAACCATTGTTATTTTCAACATTTAAATACATCTCAAATCAATCTAATGCTTCAAAATCATTTGTTTGGACACCCATGACATGTCCAAAGACTTCCAAGTCAATCCTCCATTGGTTTGACTTGGTCAACTTATTTGGAGGGGTCAAAACCCTCTCCAATTTCATGTATTCACTTAAAGCTTCAACACCATGGCCACATGTCCCTTAATATTGACTCCTACAGCACATTTGACTCCTCCCATACACATCCTAGTCATCATTGATTAGTCAACAAGTCAATGTGTCAAAACCTTTGAGATGAGACCAAACCATGGCCCTTTGACCTTGCCACAAATGCAAACCCATTCTCCAATTCAAAACCTGCTTTAGGCTAGTGGAAATCAGCTTTTTCCCTTCCTAATTGACCTCTAATCCATCCCTATTAGCCAAGGCATGGCTTGGTTTAGCCAAATGGAGAAAAAGGGGTGTGGTCCCCCCCTCTTGGCTCAAGGCAATCCCCCTCAATCCACTAGCCTTTTCCTAGTCTTGGGCTGCTCATGGGACACTTGGCAAGCATCCAAGGCACCCATGATGAGATCTAAGCCACCCATTTCAAATCATGAGGGTTAATTAGGTAAAATTTGCCCTAACCCTCATATTGCTCATTTCTTGGCCTAAGTCCAAAGCTCCAGCATCTTCAAGGCTCTCCAGTAGTTTCCTACACCCTCCAGCACTCCCCAAGGCCATTCCAAGCCTTCCCCCAGCATTTCCACCATTAAAACCTTCATTTTAGTGGAAAAGGAGAGAGAAAAGAGAGAAACACCTTCTCTCTTCGATATCTCAAGATCCAGCCGTCAAAGTCTTCTAGGGTCTTCTGCAAACTTGAGCGTGGACAAACTACAAGTTCAGAGAGCCCAAGAACACGAAAATCCACCGGGTAGATTGTAAGATATCTTCACTTTTAGTTAAAATTTCAATTTGAAAATGTAGGAATTTTGCAATGCATGGAGCCTCCAAACTCCAGGCATTGCAAGATTATGCTGCCCTCTAGCTACAGTTCAAATTTCATTGAATTTTGTCAAGTATTTTGGGAGATATGAGCATTTAAAGTTTCTTATTCAAAATGAACTGCACAGAATCGGCAGATCTGGACCGTCCGATCAAAAATTGGACGGCCCAGATCAAGGCAGACCGCGCGGTCTGCCCCTTGCTTCAAACGCTCTCTGGCGTCGACACGTGTCCAGACACGTGTCAGCTGGCGGCGGCGCAATCATTGCCGCTGCCATTTTTTATTATTATTTTGAATAAAAAATGATTTAAATGCTTGAAATCTTCCAAAATTCATAGAAAATTGAATTTTCCACCAAATTGGATGTTCTTATGCTCGTCGGAAAGGTAATTAAACATAGTATTTATTAAAATTAAAATTAGGTTGTTTTGAGCTCTGGACTGGGAGAAAATCACATTTGTTTTATTTTAGTTTTTCTCAATTTTCTTGCAATCCGGGGATCAAATGGATCCCAAATTTTGGTGGAATGTTCCTGAGCATCTTAGGCATGTTCTGTGAATTTTTTAGGGTCAGATGCTCTCTGGTATTCTGTGATGTGAATTTTTAAGGTAATAGGTCCATTTTGGACCCAAAACTTTGAAAATCTATAACTCAATTTTTCTGTAGAATTAGGCTGTATAATTTGTGTGGTATGATTGCATATGTATCAGGGTTAGACACACCAAATTTCAACCCCATTTGAACAGTAGAGACACCTAGGGAAAATAATTAAGGAAAAGTCTAGAAAACTTTAAAAATTTCTAGGGGATTGTACACATACCAATATGGGTGAAACTTGAACATAGTACACTTAGTGAGACCATGTACCTTAGGTTTAAATTTTACTGAATTTGGAGGTCATTAGGTCAGAAAATTAATTACCCAAACTTTCAGCCTTTTTAAGGACCCAAAAGATTCAAAAAAATGAAATAAATCCAAATTAAGTCCAAAAATTATAAATAATATCTCAAATTGATCAGAATGTAGTCCTCTACCTAGGAAAAATAAAATCCCCTTGACTGGACTCCTAATTTAACTTTAATTTGACTTTTAATGAAAATTAATAATTAATTAAATTAATTAATTAAAAATTATAAAAAATCCCAAATAATCTATAAACACTTGGAAACACTCCCATGGGTCATTCCTGACCTTTGGGAGGGATTCCATGCAGTTTAGGATGGTTTTGGATCAAAATGATCAAAACCTTCCTAATTAAGCAATTTTAAAAAATTCGAATAATTAAGGAAACTTTTAAAATGCATAACTAATTACAGAAAAATCCATATTAAGCAAACTTAGTATCAATCAACTCCAATTAAGATCTAGTATTTTCTAAAAATGTCAAACCTCCAAAATATGGTCAAAGTGAATAAGTCAACTTTTCGGTCAACCATAGTTCAAAACTAGGTCCGAACTTCAAAAAATCATAACTTTTCATAGAAAACTCCAAATTGTGTGTGCTAGTAGTCTAACAACTCATCATAAGGTCTAATATTTATTAAAAATCTGAAACTTGCAAAATTAACTTTAAATTAAAAAGTCAACTTTTGGACCCCTTAATTAATATAGTTAAATAATTCCAATAATTTCCAAAAATGCAATAATTCATTAAAACTCTAGAAACTTTAATTTGATTAATAAAATACACAAACAACACTCAAATGCATAACAAACACTCCAAAGATGAAGTTTATTGGATGGATTACTCCGGGCTGCGGGGCTAAGTGTCTTAAGGAGGCCTGGTTCCTTGAGCCTGGTGGCACAACGCCACGAATGGATTCAATGGGGTGTTAAACATCAAAATTAAGTTATTTTTAATCACTTAACCAAATTAAAATCCTTAATTCAACTACATCAGCAAGGTTTTTAGGATGGACTACTCTGGGCTACGGGGCTAAGTGTCCTAAGGAGGCCTGGTTCCTCGAGCTTGGTGGCACAACGCCATGAACCTGTTGATGGAAAATATAAAATAATTTAACCTTTAAAATCAGTAATTAACTTAGTTAAAATTAATTGATCCTTAATTTTTAATAAACTAAATCAACTTAATCAACCCCGATTGCTACTGGGTAACCCAGGCCTATAAGGCTATTAGCTTAGCCCCAA
Organism: Dendrobium chrysotoxum; assembly: GCA_019925795.1. Taxonomy (NCBI): domain Eukaryota; kingdom Viridiplantae; phylum Streptophyta; class Magnoliopsida; order Asparagales; family Orchidaceae; genus Dendrobium; species Dendrobium chrysotoxum. The sequence goes on along the minus strand of CM034306.1, from coordinate 30,387,923 downwards.
GGAAGGTGAAACAAACTTCATGGCCTCGGTGAGCAGTAAATGTAGTAATTATTTAACTATTAAAATGGGTTTAATTTAAATTTTAATATACTAATATTTGAACTTTAATTAAACCCCTCTTTGAGCCTTCCACAAATTAAAATATTAGATAATTTGAATAAATTATCCATCCTAGGATCTACACCAGCCACACGACCTACTACACACACTTTAGATGGTTTGCTAGGACAACCAACTCTAGATCTAAGCTAGGCTGTTGTTTACTTTCCTGCTGTGTGCCGGGTTTTTCGAGTTTTTATTGCATGATATGATTGAAATTGATTGATGTGTTTGTTTACTTTTACTGCACTCTGTGAATTGATATAATGGGAGATTAGATTACCCTTAGGCTAGAAACAATCTGGATGCTCACTGGATTTTTTGCAGGTGGCTACGCTCGTGCAGGACAATAAAGGGGCTAAATAAATCATAAATATAAATACTACAGGTGCTTCAGCTGCTTAGCCCCCAAATAAAAAGAGCGTGGCCAAGTGTGTTTACTTTTACATGCATATATACATAACTGGTTGGGATGTATTTTAATATTTAAATGCTTAGGATAACCCTGCAGGAGAGTCTAGATTTTTTTTTATTTTTACATTCATGTAATTTGTTTGAGTGTTGAGTTGTGAAAGTGGCACTTTGAGTTTGGGATACATAGATCCAAAGGTTGGATTCCAAAGAGGAAAGGATACCCCTTTGGGGGATAGTCCTTATCCATTTGGAACTCCAAATTTGGATCACTTTACTACCCAAAGTGGAAAAAATAACCTTCCCCTCAAGGGGAGAGTTCTCTTTTCCCTTTGGGTATCCGATCACGAAGAATCTAAGGAGCTCGAGAAAGAGAAGACCGAGAAGTTAAAGACATAGAGTATCCTACTCAAAGTCACTTGCGTCTGTATTAGGATTAGAATCCGGGTTATTGTTAGTGGTGCCCGGCCACTTTTAATTTATGTAAATCTGAGTTGTAATAAGCAAGATAATTTGCTTATGGACATTTATTTAATTAATTTGATTATTTAATGTATTGTGATTTAATTTAATTGCGTATAGGATTGCCTGCTTTTCTTATTTTTTTGGCGATTGGATGCCATTTTTTTGTTTAAGCCTGGAATTCGTTAGGCTCTTTAAGGACCAAATTTTTTTACCCATAACCTATATTTAAAATTTTAAGATTTAAATAACATAGAAACTTAACGACCTAGGGAATAGCCGGAATCGTCCGGGGTCGCATGCATATTACTACATCTCTCTCCCTCCTTGCTATAAGACACTTCCCCGCCTGCGGGTAGAGTCCAGATAATCCAACCTATGAGGATGAGGTGCTGGATCTGGGGAAGTCTAATCTTTTCAAAAAAATTATTTTATAAGCCTTTTTTTAAATCTCATGCATACCTGATTTGGATACTTTAACCAGCATGCATCGCATTAGAAACTAATTAAATTAAAATTTTAATTGTATTTTAGTCTAAGCATTCCACCCAACATGAATTTAGGGGTCAATTAGGAACCTGTTCTAGATGTCGACACCAACTTCTTAAACCAATGTTAAATAACGTCCCTGATCACTCTGCATCAAAAGACCGGACTTATGGTTTTGAAGCATTTAGGTGGTTTAGCTGGCTCCCCAATCCAGGCCGGGATAAGCCCAGATTTTGCACTGCATTAGTTAGGTTCGGATCACTGTGGTCCAGTATCCAAATTTAGATCTAGGATCTGGGGCAGACTTTGAGTTATAAGACCCTAACCTCTGGGAATATAATCCCAAATTTCTAATAAAACACTTAACTCAAACTAAATATTCTTCCAGTCCAAAATTTAAAGCCTAACACTTAGCTTAGGTCGGGACACTTCTGAATTATTTCAGAATCTCAAAGTGTCTCCTACCCCTCTTCCCTTGACTCAAAAAATAATTATTCAAAATTTGATCCAATCCCTTTTCAAAATCCAAATTCACCTCTTTGGTATCACTCCTAGAAATCTCTAAACAAAATTTCTGCCATTATTTTAATCGAAAGTTTTCATAGGGGACTCCGGTCTCCCACGATGTAATTAACTACGAGGGCTTGCGCTCGTAGGAGATTTAGAACCCACATCTAATTTTTTTTTTTTTAAAAATTTATTTTCAAAACTCAATTATTCCTCTTTGGGAAAGTTAAATTACAAACGATCGTTATCGTTATGTTCGAACGATTATTGATAAATGATATCATCTCCCTTTAGTGAGATATATCTTTTATTGAAATGAATTCGAATATGAAACTAACGATCACTCCTCTTGATTATCCTAGCTTGATATTTGATTTAACTTTATTTTGACCCTTCGGGGCCATACAAAGTTCTCTCTTGAATCTGGTTATGATATTCAAGACGGAATTCATAATTCTAAATCTGAACCCTATCCTGAAATTTTATTTCTACCTCCCGAGGTGGTGTAATAATTTTGATGGGATGTTTGATTTTAAAATTAAATTTTAATGTCAATTTTGAATTCCCCAAAGAAGATTAAAATTTTTTTAAAACCCGCTTTTCAACACCAACAGTATGTCATGAATACAAGCAATATACTTCAATCATGCTTTTAAGTGATTGAAGATAATTGGATGGGTATCACATTCATAAATCAGATGTGAGAAACACATAATGAATGGGAAACTTGTGTTGAACACGGTGCCAAATGATTGACACAAAATATGTAGTCAAAATATTATCCATAAATAAATTCTTTGTAAGCTACAAGTTATTGCCGAAGACGATGAAGGGCTTGTGATCCTTAGCATCATTCGCTCACAGGTTATGAGTGCAAATGAAGACTAATAACACAAGTTCATCACACTTGTTGCAAGTCGACCCTGAGGATAAAGGGTTGGCAAATAAGGTTGATTCACAAGCAATAAGAAGTTGATGGAGCATATGGCAATCTACCTATTAGTTACAAGGTAAAAATCTTCAACAGATTTATGAAAGCTATGAGGATTGGAGTGCAGCTTGCCAACTAGCATTAAAGGCTAGTGTCATCGCTCATAATATGTGAGCATTGTAGAGGATGTAATGACACACTTGCAATCAACAACATGAACATTTTCAATCAACATTAAGGGATTCTCAAATGCATAACAAATGCCACATCCTATAGTTAATGTCAATATGAAGTCGAATACAACATACCTTGTAAGAAATCAAAGTCTCAAGATACAAATAATGGCATTCTACCTAGCTAGCAATAGAAATCAAGAAGGAATATATAGCTTGATTGAAGTTAAGTATGCAAGAATTCTCAGCAAGTATAAGAAGTATCATGACTTTCCTGCAGTCAATAATAGTTAACTTGTAGATAAACGTCGTGCTTGCCTATGAATGTTGAAGGTCAACACACAGTGAGCTTGATGGACGAATAATGAACGTATGAGGAGGATATCAGTGATGAATACAACCCATAGGCAACAAATTTGTCAAGGGGCAGGGATGAAGGAGTATAATTGCATCCCTATACGAGCTTTGTGAAAAGAAAGTCAGATCAAATCATTATGGAGTGAACGAATCTCAGTTCAACCAGGCAAATGCTGAAAGTACTACAACAAAGATGAACTTCTACGAGCTGCTGTAGAGGACCCGTCATACACCCAATTTATTGTCTACAAGCAGAATACAAAGTCAAATGACTATGCCAAACACAAATGCCTACGAGCTACTGTAAATATAGGCATAAATACAGCAGATGTAAACACCTATGGGTCCTTATAGAAGACATGTCGTAGGAGACCTACCATGCACCAAGTGCTATCTACGAGTAAATACAAAAGTCTTTCAATAGATGCAGTTATCAATAAGCAATTATAGGAAACCTACAGTGTAACGCCTCGCCATCGGATCCACAACATCAATGCAAACGGACAGAAGGCGTTTACAAGTATCTCAAATATGTACCCCCGCACATGCATCATAATTTGTATACACATAGGTACATACAATTGGGTATGTAACCGAATACCCGCATTGGCCCCAACGAGCATATTATTGGTACACACGTGACATTCAGGGATGCTGCACGGGTTAATAAGTGAATTCAAGTCTAAGCCTGATCCTTCTATGCAGGTAGGTAGGAGTCAACACGGCTTGAACCATTAAATAAATATACGATCATGAGATTGACTGGGATATTTATTTTATACATTCATATCAGGCCTTCAATTAAGAAAATTCATTAATAAAGGCATAAAGCCTATGAAACCCAATCCTCTGTCGACAGCTCGACAGAGTCGACAAGGTTCAATCCATAAATGAAAATAACCCCATACACCTAGATGATGGCCGTGTTGAATATTAATCTCAATCGGAGGGGTTCACAAACACTTTCAAATACCTCCCAAATTTCCCATAACATCCAAATCTACAAAAATCCCAAACTCCAAATGTTTAAAAATAAAAAAATAATCTATTAAATACTCATCCCTCCTCCATAATAGTTTGTCGAGGTGAACATATTGAAATTTATTTTAGCTCACATAGAGCTAACACCTAGTCAAAAATATCACTAGGATTTATTCTCAAAATAGTCTCCTGCTAGTAAGAGTGTGGTACGTATCCTCTAACTGGTAGTTTCACCGCCAAATGGCACTGCAGGTAAACGATTATGACCTGGGGCCCTCTGAACCAAGTGGTTTTACTGCCAAATGGCACCACAAGATAGCGATTATAGTCAGAGCCAGTACGTTCCTTAGTGACATCAAATCCTTGAGATGTGAATCAATAGGATATAGTCAATAGGGCACAAAGCCCTCTGTTAACTAAGATGGATTCAAATTTATCCCCTTAGACAAACATCCATCCCAGGTCTACAAGGTACCCTTGGATGAAGCAACTTATGGCTGCCGACAAGGATCCTTCTGTCAGGTTAGTTCGACTACCTCCTCTGACTAAGTAGACCAGGGACCACGATGGCCCGTGACGACATAACCATGGGATCTTGAGCGGGTCCATCATTCATTCCCCCACCTTATGCTTTAAGTATAAGATGGTAAAATTTCTAATTTTAAATATCAAACCTTTAAACCCTTCAAATTCCAAATATCCATGCTGCTACTATATGCCAGATAACACGTATTTCTACGTAAATGATTGTTGACTAGCCTTAATTGAAAGTTCTCTCTCATGATCGAGAGGAGTAATTAACTATAAGGGCTTGCGCCTATAGGAAACCAGAACTCAGATTATAAAGTCCACGCAAAATGAGGGTGAAATCTCTGGGTAGTGTCTTATCTACAAACCCATCTACCTTCCAAAATTTACCCCGGAACTTAATCCGTTAAAACTCCCCTGACAAGCAGAAAGGGGAGGCCGGGGCTGAATTTTCGGAGCCCACAACAATATTATCATGAAGTGGAGAAAATCCAGAACCTGCTAATGAATTATTCCTTTTAAGATCATTTTTGACAGGAATAACATATTTAGATTGCTTCAGCTTTCTAGTTTTGTTCATCACAAGAATCCAGCTTCCATATGAATCTTCTTCAATAAGAAATTTCGCAACAATTCTCTTATTTTGATCTTTATCAAAAAGATCATTGCTCCACTGATCATCATTTGAAGGATGAGAAGAGATTTCTTTAATAACTTCGAATTTTTGACCTCCTAGAGCAGAATTATCTATTTGTTTACAAGATAATTTCTTATGGCCTAATTTTTGACAGTTAAAACACAAATTAGAAATTTTTTCATATTCAATTGAAATGAAAATTTTGCCATTAGAACCTTCAATCCAAATGCTAGTAGGAAGCTTATTTTCTAAATTGAGTATTATACAGACTCTAGCAAACTCTCTTCCATTCCAACTAAATGTTTGAGCATCTAAAAGCAAAGGATGGCCAATTCTCGAAGCAATTCTTGAAATATTGATTGGATCCCAATATTGAAGAGGTAAATGAGGAAAACAAATCCACACAGGTGAAAAGAAAGATTTCATTAAAAAGGGAGGAAAAGAAGGTGTCCATTTATCAATTACTATAATGTGATCTCCAATGAACCATGTACCACCACTTAAAACACAGTCTCTAGATTCTTTAGTTTGAAAATTGCATAGAACCCAATCAAGACCAATACTTGTCATTTGAAAAGAATCAAATTTAGACCAAAGTCTTTGAAATTCTTTGTTAAGAATAGATAAAGGAAGTCTCTTACCATGCACTTTGATGACTAAAGCATTATCCAATTGCATATGTAAAGATACAATATTTCCATTCTTAGAAAAAGATGAAAACTTTTCATGAAAATCCAAAGGAATTTGATGATCAGGTTTTCTCTAGGAGCTTTGCAATTGTGATTTTGATTGATCTGAAGAACTATTCTTCTCTTGGTCAATACTTTTATCTTGATTTTCAGACTCCTTATAGAGAACATTAGGAGATTTATTAAGAACTTCAAAAAGCATCAAGAATTAAAGTTGATGATGAAAGCGTCAATTGTTTGGCCTATAACGTGGGCAGAATATTCTATTCAATTAATTATTACAATAAATTTTAAAATTATTATATATGAAAAATAATATATATATATATATATATATATATATATATATATATATGTAGAGCAATTCAAACGCAGCAACTGAGGGTTGTACGAATGCCCCATCATGCCCCAGCACGAGCAGCAATTAAAAAAAATTTTGGCATGACATAAAATATCTAAAAGATAAATTATTTTAAATATTTAATAATATATTTTAGAGAAAATATGTTTTTAAAATTTAGTAGCTTATTATAGATGATATAGCAAATATTTTAATATTTTTTATTAATTTTTAAATTAAAATGACTTTCTTTTAAATATAATAAAAAATATTTATTAGTTTTACAAAAGCTTTGCCAAATATCAACACAATTATTTCTACCAAATACTATGTGAATCAGCATCACAAGTCCACATCTTCCTTCAAATATTCAGTTCATAAAAGCAATCTAATATATCATAAATAAATAAATAAATTTACAAGGATATCCTATGTAATTTGTATTACAATGAATTTCAAAATTCTTAACTTTAAAATAAATGCTATGCAGGACGTTAAGTATATCACTAATAACATTGTATACTCAATAAATTTAGTTCATCCTAATACAAATCACTAATCATATAAAACGACGGCCTTCCGATGAGCTAGTTAGGAAAGTAGAGGTATTAGATTTGACTTATGTTAAGAAAGGTAGAGGTAGACCTAAAAAGACTTGGTTAGAAAATATTAGAAATGATCTTTCTTTGTTAGATTTTAATGAGAATTTAACTTTTAACAAGACACAATGGAGAAAAAGGATTCATCTAGCTGACCCCACGTAGTGGGACAAATGCTTGTTGTTGTTGTTGCTGTTGTTGTAATACAAATCATATGAGGATATCCAAAAAAAAAATAATCAACAAAAATCTAAGAATTGAGAAAATATGCATTTAGTAGTGATACATCATCAAAAAATTATCTTGATCAGGCACGAATCGCGAGGCAAAATCAAGTTGGAAACTTCTGAAATTAATTTTGGGACCATCCGAACTCCAATTCCAGCAAACTTATAGTCGAACTGAGCATCTTAGAAATACAAACCCAACGATACCAAATTCAACCCAATCCGAGCCCAAATGAGTCCAAATCAAGGGTCAGGAGCGCTATTGGAAGGTTCAAACCATAATTTGGATTACCAAACGGTCTCCAAATGTGACATGCTTATAATCGAATCGAGCATCTCGACGAGACGAATCCAACGAACCTAAGATCACCAAATTCCAACATCATTAAAACCTTCAAATGTCCAACAAACGGTCTATGATCAAGGAATTCAAGATCGGCCATCCATTCAACCACTCCCTAACTACCTTTGATCTTCCACCTATTTACGGGCCATGCCACTCACAAAAATTTATAAATAGAGACCCCATTTCTCATGAGAAGGGGCACCTAATCCTAAGGAGAAAAAGAGAGAGCTCTTGCCCTCTTGCTCCTCCTCGACCACCGCCGGACCACCGCCTTGACGCCATTGCTCCGTCGGACCATCGCCGAACCACCACCTGAGGCCCTGCACTTCGCCGGACCACCACCTGAGGCCCTGCGCTCCGCCGGACCATTACCGGACCACCACCTGAGGCCCTGCACTTCACCCGACCACCACCTGAGGCCCTGCACTTCACCGGACCACCGCCTGAGGCCCTGCACTTTGTCGGACCACCGCCTAAGGCCCTGCACTTCACCAGACCACCGCCTGAGGCCCTGCACTTCGCCGGACCACCGCCTGAGGCCCTGCACTTCACCGGACCACCGCCTGAGGACCTATAGAGACCCCATTTCTCATGAAAAGGGGCACCTAATCCTAAGGAGAAAAAGAGAGAGCTCTTGCCCCCTTGCTCCTCCTCGACCACCGCCGGACTACCGCCTTGACGCAAATGCTCCGCCGGACCATTGCCAGACCACCACCTGAGGCCCTGCACTTCGCCAGACCACCACCTGAGGCCTTGCACTCCGCCGGACCATTACCGGACCACCACCTGAGGCCCTGCACTTCACCGGACCACCACTTGAGGCCCTGCACTTCGCCGGACCACCGCCTGAGGCCCTGCACTTCGCCGGACCACCGCCTGAGGCCCTGCACTTCGCTGGACCACCGCTTGAGGCCCTGCACTTCACCGGGCCACCGCCTGAGGCCCTGCACTTTGCCGGACCACCGCCTGAGGCCCTGCACTTCACCGGACCATCGCCTGAGGCCCTGCACTTCACCGGACCACCACCTGAGGCCCTGCACTTTGCCAGACTACCACCTGAGGCCCTGCTCTTCGTCGGACCACCACCAGAGGCCCCGCTCTTCACCGGACCACTGCCTGACGCCAGAGTTTTGCCGGACCACCATTTAACGTCCTCAACTCTGCTCGATAACTACCTAGGGACCAAAATTCTGCCAGACCGCCGGGTGACCCTGAAGTTCTGCCAGCGCGACCTTAGGCCCTCACAAGCTTCTAACTTCCACCCTACGGGTGATACTTGTAGTTTGATCGCCCTTGGAGGCGAGTCAGCCCCCTGTAATCTACTCAAGTTCTAGTGGAATCATTTCAACTGGGCCAGGCCCCGTGGTTTTTACCCTTTTCAGGGTTTTTCACATAAAAATCTTGTGTTCTCTGTGTATGAGCTGGATATTTGTACAACGCTAAGACGTAGTATTTTATCTCTATCACCGCGTATATTCTAACCCGTAATAGTTTGGCGTCGTCTGTGGGAAACGCTAGTCCCACTATCCTAAAGCACTACTGCAATGGCCAATAGGCGCAGTAATCGCATCATGGGAGCCTCTCACTCTAATTCACACCAATCTCGGAATCAGTCCCTGAATCAGGGACGTCAGGCATTTGCCTCTTTTCAGCCCGGTGGCCGAAACCCTACCGAAGATGGGACTTCAGGACTGTCCCTGGAAGATCGCATTCAAAGGATGGAGGATTCTCAGAAGGAGATCCTTCAACTTCTATGAGAAACCTGACCACCTATGCTAGCACCTCCTGACGAGATTCTACTCCCTTGAGATCCGCCAAGGGTTGAAGATGTTCCAGCAGACCACCTTCATGTCGAGTTTCCTCTCCCTCCACCAAGGAGACGTCCTCCAATATGTCAAGACGACGAACTTGCTAACACCGCCAGCTCAACCCATCCTTTGCGTGCAGATCAGCAACACGGCATTCCTCAGGATGCTCCCATATGGTCGAACTTCCTCGCAACGCCCTAAGGCATGAACTGCGAAGGCTGGTCTGAGAAGGATTTTCTGGGGGAGGTGTGAGGCAACCACCTCGCCCATGGGATTTTCAGGAGTCATCACCTCTAACTAAGGCCATTCTTCAGCATCCTATCCCGGCAGGATTCAAGCTACCTATCATCGATCCCTATGACGGGACATCTGACCCATAGGAACATATCGAACACTACAAAACTATAATGCACATCCAGCGAGCCTCAGATGTGCTCCTCTGCCAAGTTTTTCCTGTCACCCTTAAAGGGCAGGCCCGAACATGGTTTTATTCACTCCCTGCCGGATCTATTCCCATGTTTGTTAAATTGGCCAAAGTGTTCGTCGAACAATTTGTTGCCAATCGAAGAATGGTTAAGGACTCCTCCCACCTCTCTGGAATCCGACAGAACAAAAATGAGTCCCTCAAGGAGTACTTCTAGAGGTTTTCTACTAAAGCTTGACAGATTCCTGGAGTAGATCCTGAGTTACTCAGAGGAGTTTTTCTTGGAGGACTCCATCCAGGCCCTTTTTACTCAGCCCTTATGCGGGATACGGTCCCTTCATATGCTAACCTGATCCACCATGTGGAGGCACAAATATCTACCGATGAAGCCATCAATGCCCACAGGAAGCAATTCAAGCAGATAATTGGGAAGCAAAAAAGCACACCTAGAATGGAAAATCCTTCCTCCCATCAAAAAAAGAACACTAATTTTCCCCTAGACCCTCACAGCCACGATGAGAATCTCACCTAGAAAAGGAGTATACGCCACTCAACGCGTCCCGGGCCAATGTGCTAATGGCCATCCAAAATTAGGAGAGTGTTAAGTGGCCTCAGCCTCTAAAACCCAATGTTGGGAATCAGGAGCAATATTGCCACTTCCACCGCAGTCGTGGACATACTACCGAAGCCTGCAGACAGCTCAAAGAAGAGATCAAAAGTCTGATCCAGCAGGGGTATCTCCGATAATTTATCAAGAATCCAATAACCCGGGAGGATGGTGTCCAAGCTGAGGGACAGATTCAACAACAAAAATAGCCAGCAAATAATTGCCAAATGGTGGGCGAAATTGAAACCATTACTGGGGGACCTTCAATACCAAGTCAAGTACTAATTGTCATCACTAAAGAGCCTACACCAAAGAAGTCCCGTGCCGACCATTCTATTGCCTTCAATGATTCAAACCTAGAAGGGGTGAAGACCCCTCATCAAGACCCACTCGTAATAAGTGCAAGAATCGGTGATCCATGTTATAAAGCCAAGAGAATCTTGGTGGACAATGGAAGCTCTGTAGATATATTATTCTACTCCACTTTTCTCAGCTTGGGTCTTACAAGAGAAAAACTCTAGCCTGCCGCAGGACCGTTATACGGATTTGATAATCGGCCCGTACGAGTAGAAGGCACGATCAGCCTTCCCCTTGTACTAGGAGAGTTCCCCCGACAAGCCACACACTCTATCCAGTTTATTATCGTGAAGTCAGAATCCTCATACAATGCTATCTTTGGAAGGCCATTATAATCGATCTTCGGGGTTGTTGCCTCAATCCCACACCTAAAGTTGAAATTTCTCACCCCAGCAGGAATTGCATAGTGCAAGGAGATCAGCAAGAAGCACAATCCTGTTATCTTCGACAAGCTCAACCATGCCCATCAATTACCTTGAGCATCGAGGACTTTGATTTACGAAATGAAGACATTCCTCAAAAGGCTTCCCCCGTCGAGGACCTTGCCCATATCTCCCTGTCCGATGAACATCCTTCAAGAACAGTGCAGATCGGGTCATTACTCTTAGAAAAAGAAAAGATGAAGTACGTAGAATTTCTACAGAAAAATCAGGATGTCTTCGCCTGGACTCCAACAGATATGCCAGGAATCAGCCCTGAGGTAATCACCCACTCTCTCAGAATAAACCCAACCTGAAAGCCACTAATCTAGAAGAAGCGGAATTTTGCACCAAAGCGCCAGCAAGCAATTGAAAAGGAGGTTGACAAACTCCTAAAAGCTGAATTCATACGGGAAGCACACTATCCCACATGGCTGGCAAATGTAGTCATAGTTAAAAAGGCCAGTGGAGGTTGGAGGATGTGCGTAAACTAGTATCGATCAACTAAGCCTGTCCGAGAGACAGTTTTCCTCTCCCTCGTATCGATCAACTAGTAGATGCCACATCTGGGAACCAAATACTGAGCTTCATGGATGCCTACTCAGGCTACAACCAAATAAGGATGAATCCTGCAGACGAGGAGGTGACAGCTTTTCAAACGGACAGGTTATGCCCTTCAGACTGAAAAATACAGGAGCCACATATCAGTGTCTCATGAATAAGGTATTTAAAGACCTTATTGGGCATACTATGGAGGTATACGTGGATGACATGCTGGTCAAAAGTCTTGAAAAATCACATCATATCTCAGATTTAGAACAATACTTCTATCTTTTACGATCCTATAACATGCGCCTCAACCCCTCTAAATGCTTATTCGGAGTTACCTCAGGAAAATTCCTGGGGTTCATGGTCACCCACCGGTGGATTGAGGCCAATCTTGAGAAGATTCAGGCTCTAAGGGGCATGGTGCCTCCAAGAAATATCAAGGAAGTTCAGAGACTAAACGGAAGGATCGCGGCACTCTCTTGTTTCTTAGCTCGCTACGGAGATAAATATCTGCCCTTTTTTAAGATCCTCCAAGGGGCCCGTAACTCAGGATTTCAATGGACTAACGAATGTCAAGAGGCCTTCGAGCAGCTTCGAACCTATCTTGCTTCACCTCCGCTACTCTCAAAGCCAATTCTTGGGGAAAAATTATTTTTGTACTTAGCTGTTTTTGCCCAGGAAATCTGTTCAGTCCTAGTCCAAGAAGAAAATGCTACTCAACGCCCCGTATACTATGTCAGTAAGATCCTATCTGAAACAGAAGGATGTTATCCCGTAGCAGATAAAACAGCGCTAGCATTAGTCTACTAGGCTAGGAAGCTATGCCCTTACTTTCAAGCCCATACGATTAGAGTCTACACGAATCTGCCGCTGAAAAATGTCCTGCAGAAGCTCAAAGCCTCTGGCAGGCTCATCAAGTGGTCTATAGAACTGGGAGAGTTTGACATTCATTACCTGCCCAGACCTGACATCAAGTCCCAGACACTTACAGATTTCGTGGTTGAATGCACCATCGCAGTATCTGACAAGTCACTAAGCACTTCTCCTTCTCCCCCGTGCTGGACGATGTATGTTGATGGAGCATCCGAAAGTTCTGGTGCCAGAGCAGGAATCTTGTTGATATCTCTGTAACAAGTTACTCTTGAATATGGCTCCGACTCAAGTTTCCAACAACAAACAATGCAGCAGAATACGAGGCTCTTATTACCAGATTACGCCTAGCAATTGACTGTGAAGTACAAAACTTGGTGGTCTACACTGATTCACAACTAGTTGCTTCACAGGTGGAGGGGGAGTTTGACATCCATAACCCCCAGTTGGTACTTTATTGCAACATAATAAATGTGCTCCTATCTCATATAAGCGAACATCAAATTATACATATTCTTCAGGAGCAAAATATGTGAGCAGACGCCCTTTCCAAACTAGCTACTGCTACAACCGATGACACATACAAAAGAAGGTATATCGAGAAGATATATTTTCCAAGTATTCTGGGTCCATGGATAATACAGTCAATTGAATCAGGAGAGACATCCTGGATGGACCCTCTCCTATCTTTCTTACAAGAGGGTGTTGTTCCAGAAGACCCAATAGCATCAGTACGACTTCGGAGGTAGGCGTCCAACTTTACTGTTGTAAATGGGGAGTTATACAAACGGGCTTTCACAGGGCCCTACCTCAAGTGCCTCCCTCCTTTAGAAGCTAACTATGCGCTCCGAGAAGTACATTCAGGCATCTGTGGAGAACATTTTGGCGGAAGGGCACTCGCCCATAAGATAATGAGACAAGGTTTGTACTGGCCCACGATGAAATAAGATGCACTAGAGTTCATACGAAAGTGTAACAACTGCCAATTACATGCCAACCTTATCCATCTACCTGCTACAGAAATCTCAACACTACAGAGTCCCTGGCCTTTTGCTCAGTGGGGGATCGACATAATGGGGCCCTTCCCCATAGCCACTGGATAATGGAAGTTTATTATACTAGCTGTGGATTACTTCACCAAGTGGGTAGAGGCTGAACCTCTGGCAAAAATCACGGAGAAAAATACCAAATAGTTCTTGTGGAAGAACGTAATATGCCATTTTGGCATTCCCACCAAGGTGATTATAGATAATAGAACACAGTTCACGGGAAAGGTCTTTACCATATTTTGTAAAGATCTTCACATTCAGTTAGTACACATGACTGTGGCCCATCCCCAGACTAATGGACAGAAAGAGGTCACTAATCGGACGATTCTAAAAGGATTGAAGACACGCTTGAAGAAGGCTGGGGGGCAATGGGCTTATGAACTCCCAAATGTCCTCTGGGCCTATCGTACCACGACGCGAACCCCAACAGGAGAAACCCCGTACAATCTCTTCTTTGGCACCGAAGCCGTCATTCCAGTCGACATTGGAGTTCCAAGTTATAGAGTCCAAACTTTTGACTTAAACGGCAATGAAGAATTGCTCAGATACAATCTAGACCTCCTCCCAGAAGTAAGAGACGAAACGGTGCTCAAGAATGATGCATATCACCAAAGAATTACCCGTCACTATAACTGAAGGATGAAACCACGCCGTATAGCGATAGGGGATCTAGTTTTGTGCAGCATCGAGGTGGCAGGAAAAGGCCCTCAGCGCAACAAACTCTCCCCCCTCTAGGAGGGTCTGTACTTGGTGGCAGCCGTGGTGAAGCCAGGAACTTTCAAACTAAAAGATACTGAAGAAAAAATGCTTCCTCAGACCTGAAATATGGACAACCTCCGCAAATACTATCAGTAGAAGATAAAAGTGTTTTCATTTTCAAGTGTTATATGTGTTAAGTGTCGTTTACCTCCTGTATTGACAGTAACATTTGTAGCTCCTATCTCTGAATTGTATCAGGGAAGTATGATATTGTTCAGTGCAGTAAAGTTCTGTTCCCTTCTTTAGTTACATTATTGCCTCCTTCAATTAGGACTGTAATCTAACACACACTGTGAGCCTCAATCTTGAAATCCTAGATGCGAGTAATACGCAACACGATTACAACTCAATCCAGGATGATCTGTCCCAGGGGGATTTGATCTGACCTCTTCCACACAGGTTAAAAAGCATAACCAAATGCTTCAATTCACAACCTCGGATAGGTAAAAACATCCTAAGTGGATGTCACTTAGTTATAATATCCTTGGTTCGAGGCACGCACACTCTTCGTTGCACCTCAATCACTGGATGATCGGTCCCAGGGGGATTCAGCTTGACCTCTTCAACACAGGTTAAATAGCATTATAAAATGCTATAATCAACAACCTCAGAAAGTCCAAAAGTCCTTCACTTGAAACTTAAACTCCTTAAAAAGAGAAGCTTAAATCTCAGTCGCTCGAGAGTTAGTCCTAAGTGGGTACGGCCCGTCCTCTTTTGTATAGATTGAATGATATTAATCAATAATCTCAGGCGATTCAAGTACCTTAAAAGAGAGAAGAAGCATAAAGGTCATTCAGACTAAATCATAGAAGGCAACACATAATTCACTACTAAATAAGCAATCCACTACTGAATCATAAATGATAACAAATATAAACTCAAACATCCAACATAAACTAAAGCACTAAGAAAGATCAGATAAGTACAACTAGCAAAGACGCTACTCAATATCTACCACCTCATCATCAGCCTCAAGGGCAAAGGCCTTCTGCAGCTCGCTCTCTATCTCGTCGCCATCAGAACCCGGAGGAAAGTCGTCTGAAGCCTGGCTAGGTGTTAGCCCCTCAACCTCAACTCTGGTCTTTCGCTGCATCAAGCGGACTCCCTTCAAGAAGCCCCGGATGAACCCAATATCAAGGCACTGCTGCTCTAAAGCCTTCACTTCTACCTCGTAAATGTGGTCACGAGTCTCCTGAACATGGTCCTGGATGATGATCTTGAAAGCTATAGACTTCTTGAAATCATCAATAACCCTTGAAGACTCAAAACTCATCAGAACAGCTTCCTTCTCCGCAATAAGAGTCTGGGACCTCTTATTCTCAGCCTCGAGCACCACTACTTTCTCTCCAGAAGCCCTCTGATCCTCACGAAGCTGGGTGATCATCGCCTGAGCCCTCTCAAGATCAACCTGAAGATGATCTATCTGCTAGTTCTGGAGGTATACAGATTATACTATATTTGCCAGCTCAGTCCTACACCCGCACAGCTGCTCCTCCAGCATCTTGCCCTCTCTAGTCTTCTGGTCGTACTTCCGCTTGAATTCTCCCTAAAGATACTTGATTTTCACAAATTCAGCATTCCATTCATTCAGGGGCCCCGTTAGCTCGGCCTCAAGCTCTGTACGCCGTGACAACTGAAATAAGGGGGAAGGGGGCAAAGGTGCAAGGGTTAAGGGCCTAAGGGGGGGGATATTTATAGGTGGAGAGGGGGAGTTAGGGAAGTTATAAAAAAAAAAAAAAATTTTCGGCAACCGCCGGCGGTTGCCGGTCAACCCGGCTGACCAAGGCCGGTCAGCCACGACCAGCCAAAGGAGCCCTGCCGACGGGCAGGGCACGGGCCTAGTCTGCCCGCAGGCGCGGGCCAGGCGGCCCGTAGGCGTGGCCCAATTAGCCCGCAGGGGCGGAGGCGGGCGGGCGTGCGCACAGCGGCAGCGGCTGGGCTGCTCCAGCCCATTTTCGGGCCCAATTTTGGGTCCGAAAATGTCAAATCGGACGTTTTTTGGGTCCTCGGAGCCATTTTTCGACGTTTCGGACTCGATTTTGGCACTTTTAAGGCCATTCGAGACCTCTACACCTAAGATCAGATTTTTGCAAACTTCAAATTGCACGAAAAAATTCCCCAAAGATTGAAATGCGTATTTTCCAACTTCTGGAGCTTCGACGTCCGAAAATAACGGGCAATTGATACGTCATCAAAAAATTATCTTGATTTGGCACGAATCTCGAGGCAAAATCAAGTTGGAAACTTTTGAAATTAATTTTGGGACCATCCAAACTCCAATTCCAGGAAACTTATAGTCAAACTGAGCGTCTCAGAAATACAAACCCAACGACCCCAAATTCAACCCAATCCGAGCCCAAATGAGTCCAAATCAAGGGTCCGAAGCACTATTGGAAGGTTCAAACCATAATTTGGATTACCAAACGGTCTCCAAATGTGACATGCTTATAGTTTAATCGAGCGTCTCGATGAGACGAATTCAATGAGCCCAAGATCACCAAATTCCGACATCATTAAGACCTTCAAATGTCCAGCGAACGGTCTATGATCAAGGGATTCAAAATCAACCATCCATTCAACCACTCCCTAACTACCCTTGATCTTCCACCTATTTACGGGCCATCCCACTCACAAAAATCTATAAATAGAGACCCCATTTCTCATGAAAAGGGGCACCTAATCCTACAGAGAAAAAGGGAGAGCTGTTGCCCCCTTGCTCCTCCTCGACCACCGCCGGACCACTGCCTTGACGTCGTTGCTCCGCCGGACCATCGTCAGACCACCACCTGAGGCCTTGCACTTCGCCAGACCACCACATGAGGCCCTGCACTCTGCTGGACCATCGCCGAACCACCACCTGACGCCCTGCACTTCGCCGGACCACCACCGGAGGCCCTGCACTTCGCCGGACCACCACCTAAGGCCCTGCACTTCGCCGGACCACCGCCAGAGGCCCTGCACTTCGCCGGGCCACCGCCTGAGGCCCTGCACTTCGCCGGGCCACCGCCTGAGGCCCTGCACTTCGCCGGACCACCGCCTGAGGCCCTGCACTTCGTCGGACCACCTCCTGAGGCCCTGCACTTCGCCAGACCACCACCTGAGGCCCTGCTCTTCGCAGGATCACCACCAGAGGCCCCGCTCTTCACCGGACCACCGCCTGACTCCGGAGTTCCACCAGACCACCATTTAACGTCCTCAACTCTTCACGATAACTACCTAGGGACCAAAATTCTGCCGGACCGTCGGGTGACCCCGAAGTTCTCCCAGCGCGACCTTAGGCCCTCACAAGCTTCTAACTTCCACCTTACGGGTGATGATTATAGTCTGATCGCCCTTGGAGGCGAGTCAGCCCCCTGTAATCTACTCAAGTTCTAGTGGAATCACTTCAACTGGGCCAGGCCTCGTGGTTTTTACACTTTTCAGGGTTTTCCACGTAAAAATTTTGTGTTCTCTGTGTGTGAGTTGGATATCCATACAACGCTAAGACGTAGTATTTTAACTCTATCGTCGCGTATATTCTAGCCCCCAACAAGTAGAAATCTCGACAACTGAAGAAGATTAGACACATGATTAACTTTTCTCTTAAGCTACAATAAATTTTAATTACAAATAAAAACTTATTTTTAAATATTAAAAAAAAAATAGGTTCATAATATTTTGATTAATATTTTAACTAAAGAAGGTCTCAATATCAACATATTTGCTTTGAGAGTAATGCAATATAATTTTTTGCTGAACTATTACATAATATACTCATTTCAAAATAAATTTAATATACTAATAAAATGCAAGTGCATATGGTAGACGTGAATAAAATTTAAAATTAACTTATGACACAATATATGCTTGATATTTGAGTTTTTTATGAATATTACATGCATTTATGTATTTACATATGATTTATACATAATCAATAGGCATATAAACTTATATTATTCTTCATATACAATCATTAGAGGAGTGTTAGAGGAAAAGTGTGTTAAAAAAAATTGTAATGTAATTGGCATGTATTGTATATAATAGGAAATTTAAAACAATAAAATAATAAAAAAGGATGGAACAAAATAACATGAAAGAAGTTAAAATAAAGATGTACTGATAATGCAAATTTCTAACATAAATGTAAATAAAAGGAATTGACTTGATTTATGGTAGTAAAAGTCTAATAACAGAAAAAGAGTTGGAGCATAAATTTTCGATCGTAACAATAACAAATCTTCAACCTTTTTTATTTGGCATAGGATCGGCATTGGCGGTTTTAAAAAAAATTTTGTATAATGTTAACTCTAGATAATTTCTAGGATTTATAGTAAGGCATCCCGATTTAGAAATTGATCTTGCAAAAACAAAAACAAATCATCTTAGATATGCAAAATTAATAAAAATTATTAATGAAAATGGTGATTTCATCTTTTTTTTCCCTCTGTTTATATTAGGCATTAAATAATAGTTAAATAAAAAATCATTTCATGAGAATGTCTAATAGAATATGATATAAAATAAGCATAACCCTTCAAGAAAAAATAACATAAATAATTATTGAAAAACAAGAATCTTAGTTTAGACAATTTTTTTAAGAAGAAATCAAATTATCGGAATATATGATAAACTTATAGACGTTAAAGGTTGTTCGCCTTATTCAAATATAGATGTATACAATCCCTACCAATAATGCATGCATTAGCCAAAAAATAAACCAAATTTCGATCATGATTAATTAAATAAAATATTTTAATTGACATATTAGGAGATATTATTTCATATAGAGAGAAAATATCCAAATCAAGATAATAATGATAATAAGAAATTATTAAGAGAAGTGAAAAAGAATATAAGTTTTTTTTATCAAAGAAAAATTTTCAAATAAAATACATATCAAAGAAACTACAAACTTTTTTGATAATTTTTTTCAAACAACACAAATTTTAGACTATTTTTTTCGGAAATACAAACTTCAAAATTTGTAAATATAAACTATAGGAATGGATGATTAAAACAATCCATTTATATCCATAAATGATGCTCTGAATGATGAGAAAAGGATTTGATATCACAATGACTATCTTGGAAACCCATCTACTGCTATTAGGTAATGCATTTCTCATTTTGAAACATTTGTGTTTTAAATTGAGCCTTATCAATCAGAGGTTGCTTTTAACAACTTTTCGGACATTCATTTTGGTAAGTGTTATTAATATTTCAAAGTAAAATTGTCATAAAGATAAATTTTAATTTTAAAATTTTATGAAGTTTGATTTGATATTAAATGGTGTTGGTTGTAGTAAAGAATAATGATGCAGATCTAAAATATAATAAAGGTCAAAAAAATGTGATCATAAATAGTGGAGGTATTAAATCATTAAGATATTAAAATATGTTTTTAAAGTGATAAAGGAAATACAATTAAAGTAAAATTGAAGTTGATGTAATTTTGCAGAGCTTTGGAGTATCATCTACTTGGGTTTTTGAGAGTAATGGAATATATTGCATTCATAAGGCAACATTTTTTTTAATAGAAATAGAATCATAAACATTTTTTTTAAAGCCTATGAAACCCAATCCTCTATCGACAGCTCGATAGAGTCGACAAGGTTCAATCCATAAATGGAAACAACCCCATACACCTGGATGATGGCCGTGTTGAATGTTAATCTCAATTAGAGGGGTTCACAAACACTTTCAAATACCTCCCAAAATTCACATAAAATCCAAATCTCCAAAAATCCCAAACTCTAAATATTTAAAAATAAAAAAATAATCCATCAAATACTTAAAATAAAATCCATCCCTCCTCCATAATAGTTTGTCGAGGTGAACATATTGAAATTTATTTCAGCTCACATAGAGCTAACGCCTAGTCAAAAATATCACTAGGATTTATTCTCAAAATAGTCTCCTATGAGTAAGGGTGTGGTACGTGTCCTCTAACCGGTAGTTTCACCGCCAAATGGCACTGCAGGTAAACGGTTATGACCTGGGGCCCTTTGAACCAAGTAGTTTTACTATCAAATGGCACCACAAGATAATGATTATGGCCAGAGCTAGTACGTTCCTTAGTGGAATCAAATCCTAGAGATGTGAATTAATAGGGCACAAAGCCCTCTATTAGCTAAGGTGGATTCAAATTTATCCCCTTAGACAAACATCCATCCCAGGTCTACAAGGTACCCTTGGATGAACCAACTTATGGCTACCGACAAGGATCCTTCTATCAGGTTGGGTCGACTACCTCCTCTGACTAAGTAGACCAGGGACCACGATGGCCCGTGATGACGGAACCATGGGATCTTGATCGGGTCCATCATTCATTCCCCCACCATATGATTTAAGTGCAAGATGGTAAAATTTCTAATTTTAAATATCAAACCTTTAAACCCTTCAAATTCCAAATATCCATGCTGCTACTATATGCCAGATAACATATATTTCTATATAAATGATTGATGACTAGCCTTAATTGAAAGTTTTCTCTCATGATCAGGAGGGGTAATTAACTATAGGGGCTTGCGCCAATAGGAAACAAGAACTCAGATTATAAAGTCCTCGCAAAATGAGGTTGAAATCTATGGGTAGTATCTTATCTACAAACTCATCTGTCTTCCAAAATTTACCCCGGAACTTAATTCGTTAAAACTCCCCTGAAAAGTAGAAGGGGAAGGCCAGGGCTGAATTTTCAGAGCCCACAACAATATTATCATGAAATGGAGAAAATCCAGAACCAGCTGATGAATTATTCCTTTTAAGATCATTTTTGACAGGAATAACATATTTAGATTACTTCAGCTTTCTAGTTTTGTTCTTCACAAGAATCCAGCTACCATATGAATCTTCTTCAATAAGAAATTCCGGAACAATTCTCTTATTTTGATCTTTAGCAAAAAGATCATTGCTCCACTGATCATCATTTGAAGGATGAGAAGGGATTTCTTTAATAACTTCGAATTTTTGACCTCCTAGAGCAGAATTATCTATTTGTTTACAAGATAATTTCTTATGGCCTAATTTTTGACAGTTAAAACACAAATTAAAAATTTTTTCATATTCAATTGATATGAAAATTTTGCCATTAGAACCTTCAATCCAAACGCCAGTAGGAAGCTTATTTTCTAAATTGAGTATTATAAAGACTCTAGCAAACTCTCTTCTATTCCAACTAAATGTTTGAGCATCTAAAAGCAAAGGATGGCCAATTCTCGAAGCAATTCTTGAAATATTGATTGGATCCCAATGTTGAAAAGGTAAATGAGGAAAACAAATCCACACAGGTGAAAAGAAAGCTTTCATTGAAAAAGGAGGAAAAGAAGGTGTCCATTTATCAATTACTATAATGTGATCTCTAATGAACCATGTACCACCACTTAAAACACGGTCTCTAGATTCTTTAGTTTGAAAATTGCATATCACCCAATCAAGATCAATACCAGTCATTTGAAAAGAATCAAATTTAGACCAAAGTATTTGAAATTATTTGTTAAGAAAAGATAAAAGAAGTCTCTTACCATGCACTTTGATGACTAAAGCATTATCCAATTGCATATGTAAAGATACAGTATTTCCATTCTTAGAAAAAGATGAAAATTTTTCATGAAAATCCAAAGGAATTTGATGATCAGGTTTTCTCTAGGAGCTTTGCAATTGTGATTTTGATTGATCTGAAGAACTAATCTTCTCTTGGTCAATACTTTTATCTTGATTTTTAGACTCCTTATAGAGAACATTAGGAGATTTATTAAAAACTTCAAAAAGCATCAATTATTAAAGTTGAAGATGAAAGCGTCAATTGTTAGGCCTATAATGTGGGCAGAATATTCTATTCAATTAATTATTACAATAAAATTTTAAATTATTATATATGAAAAATAATATATATATATATATATATATATATATATATATATATATATATATATATATATATTTGTTAAAACCCCTCGGAGGGGGCCTACGTGTTAATTAAAGGGAAAAATTACAAGGTCCTTAAAAGAGGCCCCAACCTCGCTAAAGCACAAAAAAGATACAAAAGTAAATAAACCAAAAAACCTAAGAGTTCGGGGCCTCTGCTAAACAACAGTACAAGTAAACCTAAGTACAATCTACGATGCGCAAGAACGAGCACCCAAAAATAAGCAGAGCTCCAAAGAACAGCAACCAGCGGCCAATCCTACATAAGACCAAAGCTCCGAAAAGCACCCATAAGCCCGAGCTGAATACCTGCAAAAGACCAAATATGCAAAGGAAGATAAAGACCATGAAGAGCATAATAGCGAAATACAATATAGGAGAAGATACCCGGCCCCTGAGAAAAAAAAAACAGCCAATCGGAAGTCCCAGCCAACCAGCAGGCTAACCTGCAGCTGTCCAATACAACCCAGCCACGCCAGAAAAATAGAATAAATACCCCCCACAACACACCCAGAAAAGCCAATATGGGTAAAGACAACAACCTCCAGAAGCACCTCAACCCAACAGAACTCAACAGGAACCCAACAGAACTCAACAGGAACAGAGAAAAACGCATAGGCCTGTGCAAGATAACCTGAGGACCCAGGAAACCGGCAAGCCAACACCCATGAAAAAAGAAAAAAACAATCCACCTGCAGCCCAAAACCCAAAAAACCAGCCAAACAAACACAATAACCAAAAGACAAAACCCCATCAGAATAAAAACACCAGAATACCAGCAGCCAGCAAAGGAAACCAAAGCACCCATACCCCACAAGAGCCCCACAACCACACTAAACTCTTACATAAGGAAGACAGATTTTATCCAACCTTAACAAACCCTTTAAATGTTTGGGCGCGTTAGATTCCAGAAAATCAGAGAAACCATCAATTCCAGAACCAAAATGAGCCAACCAATTGGCACAAGCATTCCCCTCCTTAATGACAATGGAAAAAGAGACATGTATATCAACCAACAACTGCTTAATATCTCTAACCATGTAATAGACATTAGGATTACACATAGAAACACCACCTTCTAGATTACCTTGTATGTTATAAAGAAACTCAGCCTCAATGACAATATTGGAAATACCAAGAGCACAGCAAGAATGCAAACCATAACGAATAGCCTTAAAAAAGCCCCTTGATGATTACCAACAACCTGAGGCCCCGCAAAAGCAAGAAGAACATTGCCAAGATCATCCCTGATGAGGCCCCCACTACCTATACAATTGGTGGACACAGAAACAACCCCAACATTAAGCTTGAAACTGCCAACAGCCGGCTTAGTCCAAGCGACAAAATGAGGGTTAGGGGACAAATCAGTAGAATGCAAACCGATACCCAAATCCATAGCCACATTCTGATAGTTATTAAAGTTCTTCGGAGAAAGCAAGTTAGCAGAAAACAAACCTAGCAACTTATCCTTGACATTCTTAATGATCTTGTTAGCATCCATCTTAATGCCATTAAAAAGAGAATTATTTCTCTCAATCCAAAGGAACCACAAAATAAGAGAAGGAGTTATATTTCTAATATGGCCTTTAAGCTTAACAAACCAACCATAAAGAATAGCATTAATAGATAAATGAACATTAAAGCAATTAAGTTTAAAAATGTCGTCAAAATGGCACCAAGTTTTAACAGCAATAGGACCTGAAACAAAAACAAGATGCATACTCTCAATGTGGTAACAGCATTGACATTTCGAAGGAAGCACAAAAACCCTTTTGATCAAATTATCCTCCGTAGGAATAAATTTATGCAACAGCCTCCAAATAAAGTTGGCAATAGTAGGAGGGATGCTTTTATGCCAAATCATGAAAAAGATAGTAGAAACAACCTTTTTAGATCTAAACATATTCCAGGCATCCTTTAATCTGAAAATACCATCTTTAGCCAAGGTACATAATAAAATATCCTTAGAATCTAACTTTAACGGAATATTGATAATCATTTGAAGAATAAAATCAAGGACCTCATTAGCGAGCTTGTCAAAATCCCAACCAATCTCAGACAAGAAGTAATTAACCTTAACTATAGAAATAGAGGTAGTGTTGAGCAAAGCATCAATGGAAAGATCACCTAACCATTGATCCTGCCAAAAAGAGATGTTGCCCACGCCAAGACACCAAGAGATATGGGGCTCCACCTCCCACTTGACCTTGAACAACCTCTTCCAAACTAAAGAATCCCCCAACTTAAAAGAACAAGTGGAGGGATGCTTGACCCCACAATACTTAGAAATCATAAAATTAGCCCACAAAGACTGTTTAGCCCAGAAATTGAACCATAATTTGTAAGAGAAAGAAAAGGCTAAATCTTCCATACATTTACATCCCATACCCCCTTCCCTCAACACCCCACAACATTTCTCCCAGGAAGCCCAAGAAATTTTAGAGTTACCATTAGCACCTTTCCAAAAAAATTTGTTAAAAATCCTATCAATTTTATTACACACCAACTTAGTGGGAAGGAGCGTTTGAAAAGAGTAAATCGGAAGAGAACAAAGCACACTTTTAATAAGGGTAAGCCTCCCTCCAAAGCTAAGAAAATTGGAATCCCAGGAAAGAAGCTTACTCTGCACAGCAGTAATCAGATCATCAAACAAAAAAGCCTTTTTTCTACCTTTAAAAAGAGGAATGCCAAGGTATTTCATAGGTAAGTGGCCATACACAAAACTAGTTAAATTTTTAATAGCAGTAGTACGAACATTAGGGAACTTGTTAGAAACAATGAAACAACTTTTCTGATTGTTCAAAAAAAGATCACTACTCATATGAAAATTGTGAAAGAAATCCAAAAGCTTATTAATGTTATTGCGAGAGGCATTCATGAATATAATAAAATCATCCGCAAAACATAAATGGGAAATGGGGAAACCCCTTCTAGTCTTGAAGTAGAAAGAAGGGTGATTTTCAAAAGCTCGGCAAGGCATCTAGAAAGATAATCCACCACAATGATGAACAAAGCCGGTGACATAGGGTCCCCCTGACGTAAGCCATTAGAAGATTTAAAAAAACCGTGAGATTTTCCATTAAGAATAATAGAGAAAAACGAGCCTTCAATACAACTTTTAATGAGGTTAATGAAAACCAAGTTAAAACCAAAAAGATGTGAGATGTTATAAATGAATTGCCAACTAATGTTATCATAAGCTTTACAGATGTCAATTTGAAGATAATATTACCACCCCTAACCTTGTGATCAAAATCATTGCAAAACTCCTGAGCCAACAAAATATTATAAAAAATACTACGACCTTTGACAAAACTCATTTGAAAAGGAGAAATAATCTTAGGGAGAATAGTAGAAAATCAGCTCATGAAAATTTTAGAAGTAAGTTTACTAAAAAAAGTGCAAAGACTTATAGGTCTATAGTCATTCCAAGAGTTAGCATTATTAGACTTAGGTATAAGAACAATAGAAGTAGCAGAAAAATATTTAGGTAAGGAATTCCCAGCAAAGAAATCCAAAACAGCCCCATAAAGATCGTCTTTAATAATGCCCCAAGTTTTCTGAAAAAACTTGGAAGTGAAACCATCAGGACCGGCAACCGAATCACCATTCATCTTAAAAACAATGTTCTTGATATCATCTAACGAAGGAGGATTAGTAAGCATAAGATTATCCTCTTGAGAAATGAGGTTAGGGATGATATTAGGGTAATCAATATTACCAGGGATAAAATCCTTGTTAAGACTATCTTGAAAGTGGCTAACAGCAGACATATCAATATCATCAACATTCTCAATAACGAAACCGTCCTGGCGTTTAATTTTAAAAATCAAATTCTTAGCCCTTTTCCTTTTAACCAAAGCATGAAAATATTTTGTATTATGATCCCCTTCCACCAAATGTTTAGCAGCCGCTTTTTGTTTCCAGTAAGTCTCTTCTTGAGCCTGTAATCTAAAAAGGCACTCATTAGCTTCTTTAAGAGAGGAAAAATTCTCCACAGAAGGAGAGATTTGACAATTTAATTCAGCATTGTTAACCTCAGTTTCAGCCCTAAGAATATTAGTGAAGATATTTTTGGAAACATTATGATTCCACCAATTTAAAAGCTGCTTAAGCCTTTTCAACTTAAGCCAAAGTCTTTCCATGCCAATGATAGAATTATTCGGATGTAAAGGGGCTTCCTAGTTACCCTGAACATAGCTCAAAAAGGAATCATGCTGTAACCACATATTTTGAAAATGGAATTGGGGAAAGGAAACATCCTGTTTAATATTAAAAGCAAGAAGTAAGGGAGAATGGTCAGAAAGGGTATGACTAAGGTATTCAACAGAAATGGAAGAAAAAATGTTAAGCCAGTTATCATTAAATAAAATACGATCAAGGTTTTGCCATAATTGCCCATGATTCCAGGTAAATTTACTACCCGAAAACCCAATGTCAATAAGGTTGCAATCCATAATCATGTTATTGAAATCCTCCATAGAGTGAATAATAAGAGAGGAACCCCCTAAATGCTCGGAAGGATTAGTGATTGTATTGAAATCCCCCCCCCCCCCCCCACCAACCAAGGCAGGTGACAATTATTATGGAAGCTAGAAAGTTGATCCCACAGGCTCTTCCTAATACCACGAGAAGAAGCGGCATAAATGAAAGAAGCCCAACATTTGTGATTTGAAACTTCAATATTACCATGCAGAACTTGATGAAAATTAGCAAGAATATCAATCTTAACAGGCTCTTTCCAAAATAACTAGATTTTGTTAGAACAGTTAGCAACAGCATTCTTAAATCCCAAGAATTTAGCAGTAGTAAGCAATTTAGAAACGTTAATGAGAGGTTCAATAATGACCAAAATAGAAATACCATGCACACGGCATAAGTTCTTCACACAGACACGAGAGGATGGACAGCCAATACCCCTAATATTCCAAATAATGACCTTAAACATTAAAAAACTCAATGAAAATGACTAGTTTATGCGCGAGTATTCTTACCCGCTTGTAGAACCAGGTTTTTAGGCTTTCTACCCCATTTTTTCATAATCTTTATAAAGCTCTTATCCATGTCATCTTTTGTAAAACATTTAGCAGAAAATTCTAAGTCATCATTATCAGTAAATGCATCACTATTATAATGAGAAGTAGTAGGGGACTCACATTCAAGATTCAACTCCTTTTCCTTACCCTTGTGGGGATTAACACCTTCCCCCTTCAGTTCTTCCGCCTCACTCTCAGAAATATGCAGCTCAAGAACCAAATTTTCTATGTCAACCCAATCCTTTCCTTTGGAAGTAACAGAATTACTTACTATGACCCAACCTGTATCCGGACCAGCCACCTGCTCCTGAACATTACACAGAGAAACAATGGGGTTCAAAACAAAATTAGTAGGTAAAGTACAAACCATAACGGACAAGTCAGCATTAGCCACAGGAATAGAACAATTCTCAGAAGCCCTATGATCATCCAACTTCTCACAGTCGTTAGGCTGAGTAATAGCTAAATTAAATTCTTTATCCGGCAACTGGGAAGAAGGTTCACTCAAAACTGGTTCAGTAACATTACCCGAAGTAACAGCCGCAGGCACAATATCATTCCCAGGGATACTCACATTCGCAGAACTAGGAACCTTAGCCACAATTTTATCTTTGCGAAGTTGAGGATGCAACCTAAAACATTCATTTACCCCATGACCATTCATTTTACAGTGAGAACAGAAGATAGGAAAGTTTTCAAAATCAACTTTTTGGAAATAACCGTTTAACTCAGAACCAATCCAAACCTCATTCGGATGTTTCTTAGAAACATCCATTTCCACCAGAACGCGGGCAACAGACGGCCGTGAAGTGGAAGCAGTGGCCTGATTAGTTTGTAAAGGCCTCCCAAAAATCGAAGCAAGACCAAATAAGATTTGTTGGTTAAAAAAATGCAAATGCAAATTCCGAAAATAAAGCCAAACCAGGGCAATGGGGGATTCTTCCTTGACGTCGAAGGACGGCGTCCATTTAAGAAGGCGCATTTGGCACGCTTGGATGTAATAGGATCTCCTAGAGAAGATACGACTGTAATCAAGGTCGTTCGATAATTGGATCACTATGTGCCGAGCATCAAGCAACCCCACATGAAAAGCACCCGAAAGCTTCAAATTCACAAAATTTTTTTTGATAATATCCAAATTAGGCCTGCGTAAAACAAATTTCCCCACCAACATAAGAGAGAAAGGAGCAGCCAACTGAGAAATAACCGAATCATCAAACATAAGAGCTGGGCATCCTTTGAACGAGGTCTGCACAAATTTAAGCTTGGACGTAGAAGAAGAAGAACCAGATACAACATCCTTGAAAGATCGAGTAGGACCGCCAGGGATAGAAGCAACAGAGCGCGCACCGAGAGAGCCGTTGAGAAAAAAGTGCATGAAAATATTTTGTATTATGATCCCCTTCCACCAAATATTTAGCAGTCGCTTTTTGTTTCCAGTAAGTCTCTTCTTGAGCCTGTAATCTTAAATATATATATTTTGAGCAATTCAAACACAGCATCTGAGGGTTGTACGAATGCCCTCAACCATCGTGCCCCAGCACGAGCAGTAATAAAAAAAAATTTTGGCATGACATAAAATATCTAAAAGATAAATTATTTTAAATATTTAATAATATATTTTAGAGAAAATATGTTTTTAAAATTTATTAACTTATTATAGATGATATAGCAAATATTTTAATATTTTTTATTAATTTTTAAATTAAAATGACTTTCTTTTAATATAATAAAAAATATTTATTAGTTTTATAAAAGCTTTGCCAAATATCAACACAATTATTTCTACCAATTTCACGTAAATACTATGTGAATCAGCATCACAAGTCCACATCTTCCTTTAAATATTCAGTTCATAAAAGCAATCTTATATATCATAAATAAATAAATAAAATTGCAAGGATATCCTATGTAATTTGTATTACAATGAATTTCAAAATTCTTAAATTTACTTTAAAATAAATGCTATGCAGGATGTTATGTATATCACTAATATCATTATAAACTCAATAAATTTAGTTTATCCTAAAACAAATCACTAATGACATAAAACGACAGCCTTCCGATGAGCCAGTTATGAAAGTTGAGGTATTAGATTTAACTTATGTTAAGAAAGGTAGAGGTAGACCTAAAAAGACTTAGTTATAAAATATTAAAAGTGATCTTTCTTTGTTAGATTTAAATGAGAATTTTACTTTTAATAGGACACAATGGAGAAAAAGGATTCATGTAGCTGACCCCACGTAGTGGGACAAAGACTTGTTGTTGTTGTTGCTGTTGTTGTAATACAAATCATATGAGAATATCCCCCAAAAAAAATCAACAAAAATCTAAGAATTGAGAAAATATACATTTAGTAGAAATCTCGACAAACGAAGAAGATTAGACACATGATTAACTTTTCTCTTAAGCTACAATAAATTTTAATTACAAATAAAAACTTATTTTTAAATATTAAAAAAGAAAAAAAATAGGTTCATAATATTTTGATTAATATTTTAACTATAAAAGGTCTCAATATCAACATATTTGCTTTGAGATTAATGCAATATAATTTTTTGCTGAACTATTACATAATATACTCATTTCAAAATAAATTTAATATACTAATAAAATGCACGTACGTATGGGGGACGTGAATAAGATTTAAAATTAATTTATGACATAATATATGCTTGATATTTAAGTTTTTATGAATATTACATGCATTTATATATTTACATATGATTTATACAAAATCAATAGGCATATAAACTTATATTATTCTTCATATACAATCATTAGAGGAGTGTTAGAGGAAAAGTGAAAAGTGTGTTAAAAAATAAATAGTAATGTAATTGGCATGTATTGTTAATAATAGGAAATTTAGAACAATAAAATAATAAGAAAGGATGGAACAAAATAACATGAAAGAAGTTGAAATAAAGATGTTGATAATGCAAATATCTAACATAAATGCAAATAAAAGGAGTTGACTTGATTTATGGTAGTAAAAATCTAAAAACAGAAAAAGAGTTGGAGCATAAATTTTCGATCGTAACAATAACAAATCTTCAACCTTTTTTATCTGGCATAGGACCGGCATTGGCGGTTTTAAAAATTTTTTGTATAATGTTAACTCTAGATAATTTCTAGGATTTATAGTAAGGCATCCCGATTTAGAAATTGATCTTGCAAAAACAAAACAAATCATCTTAGATATGCAAAATTAATAAAAATTATTAATGAAAATGGTGATTTCAACTTTTTTTTTTCCTCTGTTTATATTAGGCATTAAATAATAGTTAAATAAAAATCATTTCATGAGAATGTCTAATAGAATATGATATAAAATAAGCATAACCCTTCAAGAAAAAATAACAGAAATCATTATTAAAAAACAAGAATCTTAGTTTAGACAATTTTTTTAAGAAGAAATCAAATTATCGGAATATATGATAAACTTATAGACGTTAAAGGTTGTTCACCTTATTCAAATACAGATGTATGCAATCCCTACCAATAATGCATGCATTAGCCAAAAAATAAACCAAACTCCGAACATGATTAATTAAATAAAATATTTTAATTGACATATTAGGAGATATCATTTCATATAGAGAGAAAATATCCAAATCAAGATAATAATAATAATAAGAAATAATTAAGAGAAGTGAAAACGAATATAAGTTTTTTTTTTATCAAAGAAAAATTTTCAAATAAAATACATATCAAAGAAACTACAAACTTTTTTGATAATTTTTTTCAAACAACACAAATTTTAGACAATTCTTTTCGGAAATACAAACTTCAAAATTTGTAAATATAAACTATAGGAATGGATGATTAAAACAATCCATTTATATCCATAAATGATGCTCTGAATGATGAGAAAAGGATTTGATATCACAATGACTATCTTGGAAACCCATCTACTGCTATTAGGTAATGCATTTCTCATTTTGAAACATTTGTGTTTTAAATTGAGCCTTATCAATCAGAGGTTATCTTTTAACAACTTTTCGGACATTCATTTTGGTAAGTGTTATTAATATTTCAAAGTAAAATTGTCATAAAGATAAATTTAAATTTTAAAATTTTATGAAGTTTGATTTGATATTAAATGGTGTTGGTTGCAGTAAAGAATAATGATGCAGATCTAAAATATAATAAAGGTCAAAAAAATGTGATCATAAATAGTGGAGGTATTAAATCATTAAGATATTAAAATATGTTTTTAAAGTGATAAAGGAAATACAATTAAAGTAAAATTGAAGTTGATGTAATTTTGCAGAGCTTTGGAGTATCATCTACTTGGGTTTTTGAGAGTAATGGAATATATTGCATTCGTAAGGCAACATTTTCTTAAATAGAAATAGAATCATAAACATTGGAAGAAGTTAAATAATTAGAGAAGTCCCATTTTGATAGTAATGTCTAAAAAAGACGTTGAGTTTTGGTATTCACAGTGGAATACAACTTATAAATGCTTAGATAAATTACTAATAAAATAGAGAAGAACATCGGAAAAATGACCATGTTATATTGGCCTAAGAAAACCTAATGTTAAAAGTATGATATTAAAAAGATAGACTTGTATAATTTAAGCATGTACCATATAAATACAAAGTATATGCAATAATAAGACATGCAGATTGAATTAGCTCAAGGAACTTCAATAAAATTTAATTTACACCTCTAATACTCAACAAGATCAACATTACTTTTCTAAAAGTTGTTGAATTTTATACTTGTGTGATCCAGGGAAGATGATTGAAATGTTCAAGGATATTTTTTGTGGTCTCTTTTGGATAATTGGGAATGGGTAGTAGGTTACACTTTAAGATTTGGCCTGTATTTTGTAGGTTACAAAGACAACCTTAAGAGATGCCCAAAGGATTCTGTATAATAGTTCAAAAATCTTCTAAGCTCATCCTGATTCATCCTGATTTTAGATGATTGAAAATTGAATGCATAATTTTCCTTTTATTTTGGTTTAAGTATCTTACATATTTAAAATGTCAAATGAAACTTATAAACTCTATACAAACCATATAACCTGCTAAGTATGTAAACACAAATATGATTTTGAACTTATTTGAGTTTTGATGCTTTTGCATATTTCGGGTTGGTCAATCTATAATTGGTTTTGTTAAATGAAATCACCATTTTCCAAAAGCAAAACACAAATTGTTCCATAAATCAAATGAAATTGAACAGAAGTTCCTCAAGAAAAATATAAAGCAAAATAAAAAGAAAAAAACATGCATCTTGATTGTTCTAACTTTACTATATAATTACTGTACAACTAATTCTGATGGGAGGAATGACATTTTCCATTTTGCAATAGTTAGATAGCTAAATCAATCAATTAAAAGTAAGACCAAATGTTTTGTTAAATTAAATT
Source organism: Dendrobium chrysotoxum (assembly GCA_019925795.1). Lineage (NCBI taxonomy): Eukaryota > Viridiplantae > Streptophyta > Magnoliopsida > Asparagales > Orchidaceae > Dendrobium > Dendrobium chrysotoxum. The sequence continues at coordinate 30,354,981 of CM034306.1, read as the reverse complement.
TACATGGCTTTCTTATAGAGGAAAATATGTAAATCATGTTGGTACATAGACTGATGTCATGCTGAAAACAAATTAAAATTTCTTTTTCTATATAGGTAAGGTAAAAACGGGACCTTTAATTAAGTGATGTAAATCTTACATGAAATATGAAGTCTGCCGATGGAGCCTTGGAGTTGAGTGTTGGGTTAATGGGTTGGGCGAGAGGAAGATAGATGAGTCCGGATGTTGCGTTTGGTGAGAGAGAGGTTCGTACAACTGAGTTGCTATGTTCGACGAGAGGGAGATGAGCGAGAACAAACAATGTGTTCTGCGAGAGAGAGAAGAGCGACATTTGGCGAGAGAGAGGTTTGTACACCTGAGTTGCTCCATTCTGCGAGAGGGAGATGAGCGGGAACTAACGATGCGTTCAGTAAGAGGGAGAAGAGCAGCGTTTGGCAAGAGAGAGGTTTGTACACCTGAGTTGCAGCATTCGACGAGAGGGAGAAGAGCAGAAATGATGTGTTTACAAGTTTACTTATTTCCTTTAATAAGTCGATCCGTAGAGCAGACTCTTGATGGATTACCGAGATACCCTCTAATTCTAATATATTGTGAAAATATATTTATATATATCATTAATGAGCTTCCACTGAACATTGAAATTTGGTATTTGAGCGCAATCCTTTCAAGCCAAGTGAGCCACCAAATGTATAATTATATGTGAATCCATATCTAACCACCTCTATAATGGGAATTGGAATTTTTCCCAATGCTTTTCAAATTAAAAACTAGTCAAGTAAAATAAAAAAATATCACCAAATCATTTTCCTCTTAGCAAAAAAAAAAAACTTAATTTGGTTATCCAAATATTTGAATTTTAGGAATTAGAAAATCAAATAAAGCAACAGAACATAGAAATGGAAAGACTAATTTTAAACAAAAAATCTTGATTCAGATGACACACAAGTGTACCAAACTCCTTTCCATGCCAATAAACATGAGTGTGCTAGAGAAAAATAAAGATAAAAACCAACACAATAAGTTGGTGATCTACTGAAATTGTAGCAAGAAATGTATGACAACGGATAAATTTATAGTCTACGCCACTATGTTAAATACAGCTTGGGTGAAGGTGAGCCTGTAAGACAATCCCAGCTATGTTGTCATCATCCTTACCATCATTTTCCTTATCCTAACCATGTGGTGTTGGCTTTCATGAATCCTCGTTCTTAAATGGCTCTGACTTTCAAGCTATGCGTAAGAAGTAAAAGTCATTTTTTAGGTCATCAATGGTGTCGAGCAGGCCCCGAATAGCAAATTCAGGTGTGAAGCAAACCAGGATAATTACAATAACTTTATTAGTTTTGAGCTGCATGAACAGTGCTTTAGATAAACTATGCACCCAATGGAACAGACGAAAAACTCATTCTATGCACTTGTTAGCAAATACACTATTTATCTAATTTACAAATAAATCAAAAATGTTTCAAAAATTGAAGCTGACGGGGGAAAACTACAGGCGTACATGGCCCCTCCCATAGTCAATTCTCAATCTAAAATGCCTACAACAGCTTAACTTTTATGAAACTTTACAGTTAAATCCACGATCATCTCTTCAATTGGTATGAGAAACTAAAGGGAACTCCACAAGAACGATAAAAGATTATCTCTCTGCCTCCCTAAGATATTGTACTATGCCATTCATGATCTTCACTAGTTTCTGACTTAAAAATAAACCAAGGCCCTCTCTTGAAATGCCTGGGCTTTGATGAATCATCTCCTGCACCAGAGTCATTGGACTACCTGGTGCAGGGTGAATAATTAATCCTAAATCAAAGGCATCAGAATAGAATCAATAATTTAACAAGGCAAGGTGCTGAGTCACCAGTAACTGAGATTAACATTTGAAAGCATTAAAATATCATGCAAATGATGTGAATAATAGATGATAAACTAATCATTGAATAAGGACAATCTGCACGCTAGTTCCTATATTTTTTTTCGTGGGGTGACACTGAGAACTACTGATCCTTCGGCCCGTGGACTGAACTATAGTGCATTAGAAGGAAGTCTGCCAAAACTTGCTGAAGCCATAATTTGTCTCCATATAGATACATAGAAGAGATCTCTGCAGGTGAATCATTAATAAGTGAGACCTTTCTATAATCTTCAGCATGTAGAATAAGAGTAAATGGGATAATAAACCATTTTTTTATAAAAAAAAACATGCGTCTTACAAGCTACGAGATACCAACTTTGATCTAGAAGTCAAAAGAAAAAAATAAATATAAATACCCAAATAAGCAACGATGTAGAAGAGGCAGAGCTTATAGACCACGAGCGAGTACTAGATACCGACATACAACAACGTCATCAGAACAACAACATTTTTTTTATTTTTAGGAGAAACCCCTCGGTGGGGGCCTACGTGTTAATATAAGAAAAAAGATTACAAGTCCTTAAAGAGGCTTTAAGCTCACAACCGCTCCTAACGAGTGACAAACAGATACAGAATTAAAAAAAAGAAAAACCTAAGAGCTTGATGCTTATACTAAGCAAAAGAACAAAATCCCCTAGATACATTTCACGGTGCACAAGGATAAGCACCCAAAAAATAGGAGAGCACCAATAAGCAGCAATCAGCCAAAACCACATCTCCAGTGCAGGGTCACTATACGTACCTGCAAGGTTAAAAATCTACAAAAAGAGATGTTGCCCAATATAGACATAAAAATAATAAAGGTATGGTCTATCATACCACATCCCATAGTATTTATGTAAGAAAGTTCTAACAAGGCTAGTCCGGGTACAAAGAAAAATTAAGCAAAGGGAGAAGTAGACCTAACAGGTAAGCATAAACAGGCACGAAGAACATTTAAATTTAGAGATAATAGCAATGTCCAAACCCAACCAATTAAACAACCAATCAAAACAACCGAGAACCCAACACCTAAAACGGTCGTAATCAACCAGCACCACACTCAAGAAATTAAAAGGGCCACAACAAAACAAACAAAAAAACCTGAGGAATGAATGACCAACCAACTTAACATAAGGATTAACCTGATGCCTCTTAGTCCAACCCAACAAACACCCAACAGCATAAAGAACAGAGACAGAACTAACCATCCAGTTAAGAAAAATCAACACATAATCTAGCTTAAAATAAACCTCACAAACAACATGATCCAGGAAACAACACACAGGCAAACCAAACTTGAAGGCACAGCTAAGTATCAAGGTAAAACATCCATAACCAAATAGAAACAAAAGAAAAAATGAACAGGGCCCCGCAAAACTAATCCAACTAATAGAAAATCAATATAGAGAGCACACCAAAGACCCAAGAAACACCAAGGACCACCAAGACCATAACGCAAAATAAACAGCCAAATAAAATTAAAAAGAGAGCAAAAAGATTTAGTGAACTACATAAGGGACCCCAAATTCATCTAGGTGTAATAAACCACGAAGATGGGGCTGCACAGAAGAACCAACAACATCAGTGAAACAGTTAAGTTAGCACCCCCAATGAGCAAGCCAAGCAGTAGATTCATTACCTTCATTGTAGATGTTCTGGAACGAGTGATTAAGATAAGCCAACAGCTTATTAAGACCACGAATCTGATAAAATAAAGCAGAGCTACACACAGTGTCCCCACCATCTAAAATAATCCTATAATCAAAACCAGTATTGACCTCAATAACCAAATTAATTAGGTTGAGGGAGATACAACACTGAATACCATAATAAATGCCAGTAATAACAGCAGATGAAACATTAGCAGGAAGACTAGGCCCCGCAAAAGCAAGAATGAGATGACCATTACTATCCCTGATAGTCCCACCACAACCCCCCTTACTAGCACAACAAATCCCACCGACATTTAACTTAACAAAATCCTTTGGAGGCTTGGTCCAATAAACATGACAGGTAGACAGAGCACCCCCTGTCAGATAGGCCAAGCGCAATACCAACAGACAAAATTTTTTTAAAATTCTTATATGAGAGTAATCTAACAACAATGAGGGAAGAAATCTTATCTTTAATTCTCTGGATCACATTAACATGATTCATTTTCTCATTATTAAAACACGAATTATTTCTTTCCAAACAGAGAAACCAGAGAATGAAACAAGGAATAACATTCCGGATATGGCCTTTACTTTTAATAAACCAAGCATTAAGCAAAGACTTAAGAGAAAGCTTACTATTAAAATAATTTAACTGTAGTAGGTCATCAAAGTAAATCCAGGTACGAGCAGCCACCGGGCCAGAAATGAAAACATGGTGCATACTCTCCAGATGCTAACAACAATGGCATTTAGAAACCAGATAAAAATCTTTTTTGATGAGGTTATCATCAGTGGGTAAATATCTATGAAGGGCTCTCCAAACAAAAATAGAAATAGTAGAAGGAATGCTCTTATGCCAAATACACTTAAAAATAGTATCAATATTATTTTTAGCACGAAAGTAATGCCAAGCATCCTTTAAGTGAAAACCTCCATCAGTAGAAAAGTCACATATGATAATATCCTTAGAATCGGTGTTAATGGGCAAGTTCAGAATACGTTGAATGATACTATGAGGAATAACATTAGAGAGCTTATCAACATCCCACAAATTATTACTAAGGAAATGATTGACCTTAACCGAATCAGTAGAGGAGGTATTGAGAATAGAGTCAATAGAGTGCTTACCTAGCCAACAATCTTGCCAAAAGTGAATATTCCCATCACCAAGGCCCCAAGAAATAAAGGGCTCCACCTCCCATTTAAACTTAGAAAGCCTTTTCCACACTTGGAATCACCTTGTTTAGCAACTTAAATAGTCGGATGGTTATCAACACAATACTTAGAAAGCATAAAATTAGCCCAAAGATTATTGTTAGAGCGAAGATTAAACCAGAGTTTAAAAGTAAAAGCCTTAGAGAGATCATAAAAATTCATACACCCAAGACCACCTTCATCCAAAACACCGCAGCATTTCTCCCAATTAGCCCAAAGAATTTTAGAGCTAGAAGAAGTGCCTTTCCAAAAAAATTTGTTAATCAATTTATGGAGTCTATCACACACAACTTGCGTAGGGACAATAGTATGAAAGGTATAAACAGGTAAAGCAGCAAGAATACTTTTAATGAGAGTGATTCTACCACCAAAACTAAGATAGTTTGAATCCCAAGTTAAGAGTTTATAATTAACCGAAGAAATAATATCATCAAACAGGAACGATTATCTCCTCCCCTTAAAAAGAGGAACACCGAGATATTTTATGGACAAGTCAGCTTGAGTAAAACCAGTGATATTTTTAATGGTCAAAAGATGATCATTAGAAATTTTCTTAGAAGTAATGAAATAACTTTTATTTTTATTAAAGGTAATACCACTAACCATCTCAAACTTAGACATAAAATCGATCAGTTTCTGAATTTGATTACTAGAAGCATTAGAAAACACAATAAAATCATCAGCAAAACATAAATGAGATATAGGAAAATCACCTATAGTTCTAAAATAAAGACCTATATTAATTTCAAACAACTTGGTTATACCTCTAGAAAGATAATTAGCAGCTATAATGAAAGAGCAGGAGAAATAGGATCTCCTTGTCTAAGACCATGAGAAATTTTAAAAAAATTATTATTAGACCCATTAATAATAATAGACATATACACATTCTCAATACAATTCTTAATCAGATTAATAAAGGTAAGGTCAAAACAAAAAAAATCTAATATACGATATAAAAAATTCCAATTTAAATTATCATAGGCCTTAGCCATATCAAGCTTTAAAATTAAGTTACCTCCTTTCACCTTCACATCCAAGTCATTACATAATTCCTAAGCCAATAAAATGTTATCCGTGATAACCCTGGCTTTCACAAAACCCATCTGATTAGAAGATATAATTTTAGGGAGAATAGAAGCAAGATGATTCATAAGAATTTTAGAGATCAACTTATTAAAGAAGGTACAAAGACTAATCAGTCTAAAATCATTCCACGTATTAACAGCATTATTCTTAGGAATAAGCACAAGAGAAGTAGAAGTAAAATACTTAGGTATAGTGTTACCCGGAAAAAAATCCACCACAGCATTGAAGATGTCATGATGAATAATATGCCAAGTTTTTTGGAAGAAAAGAACAGAAAAGCCATCAGGCCCCACCATAAAATCACTATTCATATCAAAAACCATGTCTTTCACCTCCTCGAGAGAAGAAGTCCTAATAAGATTACCATTATCCTCAGGGGAAACAAGAGCAGGAATAAAAGAGTGATCACCAATGAAAGCAGCGGTAAAATTCTTGTTAAAACAGGAGTTAAAATGCTAAACAGCTAAACTGGCAATTTCAATATGATTATCAGTGATAGAACCATCATCCCTACTGATTTTATTAATATTGTTCTTAGCCCTTCTTCTCTTAACCATCGCATGAAAATATTTAGTATTTTTATCACCATCCACCAATGCTTGGCCGCAGCTTTTTGTTTCCAAAAAGCTTCTTCTTGAGTTTGATAATTAAAGAGATCATCTTTGGCTTTCTTTAAAATAGATAAGTTAGAATCAGTAGGAATCTCTTGATAAGTCACTTCAAGAGAGGAAACATGTTGTTCAACATTCAAAATATTAGAAAAAATATTTTTAAAAACATGCTGATTCCACCAATTAAGAACCTGTTTCAATGTTTTAAGTTTAAGCCACAATCTTTTCATAACACTAATTGAGTTATCAGGATGCAAAGGAGATTGTTAGTTATGCTTAACAACATCAAAGAGACTCATGGAGAAGCCACATGTTTTGAAATCTAAACTAAGACTAAATATTGGAACCTCTAGACTTAATAGTAATAAGTAAAGGGGAATGATTCGATAAGGTTCTACTCAAATGATGCACATTAGTAATAATAAAAAAGTTAAGCCAAGAGTCATTAAATAAAACACGATACAATCTTTGCCATAAATGCCCCCTATTCCAAGTGAACTTGTCACCAGTAAAACCAATATCAATCAAATTGCAATTAGAGATCATATTATTGAAATCCTCCATTGAATGGCTAGAGGGGGAAGAACCACCCATCCGTTCATCAGGATTGAAAATGGCATTAAAATCACCTCCAACAAGCCAAAGAAAGTTACAAATTTGTTGGAAATTAATGAGTTACTCCCATAACAGTTTTCTATTGTACAGAGAAGAAGCAGCATACATTAAGGAAACACATCAATGAAAATTAAAAGCCTCCACATTACAATGCAAAACTTGTGTAAAATCAGCAATCACATCGACTTTAATCGGATCTTTCCATAAAACCTAAATTTTGTTAGCAACATTCGCAATGGCATGATTAAAACCCAATAACCGAGAGGTATTCATAAGCCTAGAAGAAGATATAAGCGGCTCAAGCAAAACGAGAATAGTAATGTTATCACACGACATAAGTTTTTAACACGGATTCTAGAGGAGGAGCAACCAATACCCCTCACATTCCACACAATAGCATTAAACATAAAAAGAAACTTTAATGAGAAGTATTTGATCGAGTATTTTTAGGAGGTTGTAGAGAAATAGATTTAGGTTTTCTACCTCTTTTACTATGGACTTTGATAAAACTCAAATCATTATCATCCCTAGTAAAAATTTTAGCAGAAATATTCATCTCATCAGTATCAGCCAACGCATCATTATTATAGTAAACATGTATAAAATTCTTACTGCCACTTGGATGACCCCTGAATGATGTCAATTGAGGGCAGTCATCTTCCATAAACATGCCATCATCTTCCTTATTTAATTCACCCACATTCTCCAATGATACAGGTTTATCAATGCCATCATCCAAAGAGGAGCAGTGCACATCAGCAGTGTTTTCCCCCTCTTCTAAGTTCCTGCCATCTCCCTCAATAGGCAATTGAATGACAAGATTAGGTCCAATATCAATTTCCTATTCAATCAAGGGTATTACTGAGTTGTGAGTACATAAATTGATATCATTAGAAACACAATCATTTTGCAAGCAATTAGAAGAAATGAAATTGACATGAGTAGTATCATTTTGGTTAGCTATAATCGGTAAAGCTTGGTTCCCATTAGCCTCACAACCAATAGGCAAAAAAGGAACCATATGAACATCTTGATCCTTGTTTAATGTAGTAGGGCCATTAATAGTAACATTCTCTCCAGAGACATGCTCCGGGTTAGAAGAAGTGCCCTGTAGAAGATCAGGAATAGATTGATCCTTCTCCTCATTATTAGCTTTCACGAGTTCTTTCTCTTTTAGAAGGTTAGGATGCTTCCTAAAACACTCATTAACACCATGTACATGCATCTTGCAAAAAGAACAAAATAAAGGTAAGTTCTCAGAATCCACTTTTTGAAAATACCCCTTCATCTCAGAACCAATCCAGATTTCACTGGGGTGTTTCTTAGAAACATCGAGTTCAATAAGAACATGAGCTACAGACGGCTGCGACACAACAACCGTGGCCTGGTCAGTTTGTAAAGGACGACCAAAGATGGAGGCCAAACCAAAGAGGATTTGCTGATTAAAGAAATGAAGCCTCAAATTGGGAAAGGAAATCCAAAGCGGAGCAATAGGTGATTCCTCCCTAACATCGAAATCAGGGGTCCATTTAAGCAACCTCATTTGACAAGCTTGAATATAATAAGTTCTACGAGCAAATAAGCGACTATAATCAAGATTGTTAGAGAGTTGGATAGCAACATGTCTTTGATCAAGTAAGCCCACATGGAATGATCCAGAGAGCTTAAGATTCAGAAAAAATTTTCGAATAACATCTAGATTTGGGCGTCTTAACACAAATTTACCCACCAAAGTCAAGGCATAAGGAGCAGTCAACTGTTCCACAATCAAATCCTTAAACAACAAAGCCGGACAACCCTTAAAAGAAGAATGCACAAAATTAACTTTGGAAGAAGTTGAAGATGAGCCGGCCAAAACATCTTTAAAAGATCTAGACTTTCCCTCAAAAATGGAGGAAGAAATAGGGATCGATGACGATGGGGTTGTCATCACCCAGCACCGAAAAGCCAAGAAAACCTCAAAATCCAAAAAAATGAAGGAAAAAAGCATAAGAAACTGACAAAAAATATGATGAAACCAAGCTTGGAAGGAGCACGCGAAGAGAACCCTAAAATCGCTCAGGAGTCGCCATAGAAACCCTCAACAACATGTATAACTGCTTCATAGTGAAAATGTTTTGGAGAAAAGAAACGCTCGGATTAGAGAAAGCTGAAGAAACCGTTCGATTGTGAATAGAAATAAATGCTCGGATGTAAAGAAGAAGAGACGCTCAGCTGAAGATGAGAAGCTGCATTTAGCACATCCATAACCGCTTGGCAGTGAAAATGTATTGGAGAAACCGTAGGTATAATGGAATTAAGTTTATAAATGATTTGGAGAAACATTTTAGAGGAACAGAATATGAAGAGTCCTAAATGGAAACTACAAATTTATTTTAAATGAAACTCGAGGGAGGGAAACTGAAGTGGGTCTTTGAGAAGAATAAAAATTTATTTAAATGAGTAAGGAAATTTGAAGGGCATTAATTTGCAATAATGGGAATTAATTAGCATAATTATTATATATTTTTAGATTTATTATTTATTTATAATATAATGAAGGGACAAGATAATTTTAGAAGAAATCAAACGGATGACCAAGATGTGATGTGGAAGGAAATTCAAGCGGCTTTTGTAATAATAACTAGTTTTATTGCTCGTGCATTAAATGCACGTTAATAAAAATTTATTATAAATATTTTAGTTATATTTTTATTGTTAAAATAAAAAATTAAAGTTTATAAATAATATCATTGTGTTTAATATTTTTAAATAAACATTAAAAAATAATTAATTCACATTTAGAAGAAAATCTCTTTGTTATAAGATTTTTTATTTAGAATTGTTTGATGTATTTTAAGATGGTATTAAATAAACAAGATCAAATATAGGATATGTGACAAACATCAATATGCCAAAAATTTTAATTTGAATGTTCTAACCTTGATTTAATTAAGGCCTCATAGTTGTCAAATTTGCTTTGAGATTAATTTATAATTAATTAATCAAAATTTACATTATATTCAATTCAAAGAAAAATATAATGATTATAAAATTCATCTCTATCAAATTTATATTAGAATATCTTTAACATAAGTACAAAGCTAATATTTAAAGTTGTCAATCCTGCCTAATAAAAATAGCTAACAACTCAAATTTGACTGAAATCCCATGGTATAAGGCCAATTGAAGGTTTGATTTTAAATTAAAATTTAAAGCATGTGTAAAACATTAAAGGCCTTGTCAAGTTAAATCTATGGCTATTTAAAAAAGTATATCATGAGAATAAGAGATGTTAGTATAGATCGAATACATAGCTCAATTTGCTGCATCCAAGTCACAATATAATAATGATTAATATGGCTTTGTTTATAAATCAATAAAAAATTAAATAAATAATAATTTAAGTATAATTAACACATTTTTAGCATTAAAAAATAATTATTACTAATGTCTCCAACAAAATTTTAGCAAGATTATTTATAATCCTCATTACCTTACCAAAGCATGATATAACCATAGAGATAATTTTTAATCTTTTGTTATACTTTACAATAACTTTTCATGTTTTAACCTATCAATAGTGAACCCCATCAACAGCATAAGCAACAAAATCAACATCAAATATGAAAAAATCTGATCTTCAAAAATTCTTATTCAGAATAAAAAGAAAATCTTAAGGACTTCAAATGTCTTGAATACAACAGAAAATCTTAACAAAGAAACGAAACAACAACAAGCTACAACCAACAAAATTCTTACTATTAGATTATCATATCCCCCTCTTCAATAAATCTCTGCTAAAGTAGAAGAAGGTTTGACAGACGAATGCATCTATTATAGTCTCCTCCCCCTTTTACTGCCCTTTCTTCGGGTGCTGTTTGTGGAAATTGAGGTCACATCCTCTACAAGTAAAGAAATATAGCTATATTATGTAATGCCACACTAAAACCTAAACCCTAAAGTTATACTGCTACAAGAAGTTCTATATTAAATGCATAATAAATCAAAACTATTTTAGAAAGCAGAAAGAAAATTGTCTCAAACAAAGTCTTAAAGACTTGAACATATTTTGAGAACTTGTATTTTTTTTTTAATAAAAATATTAAAAGATATCATCATATTCTTAGTCCTACTACATATGTGGCTCTTGTCAATATTCTAATCATATCATCATACAACTCAAGTTTATGATAATAAAAGTAACTATATATTACATTGAATTCTTTCTCAGATAAATATAGTCACAAACAAATAGGTCAAAAGTGGGAGATAATTATTAATGAGACAAATTATGAATAAGATTTAATAATCATTGTATACCAAAATATCATCATTTAACTCTACATCTAACAAATTTGTACTAAAATGATCATCTCCAATCATTTAACGCCTTTGGAAGCAGATGAGGATCTGCTATGTTCACTCATCAGGTCGAAAGCAATGCATGTATTGTGCATGTGACCATCATCAAAGACTGAGATTTCTGGATATCTTTGGCCGAAATGAGTTAGGATTATGCAATAAGCCCCTACTTTGGATCTTACTTGTATAGCTTCCATGTAGTGCTATGGTTTTTTGGCACTACTTCTTCCCCCAGGCCATCCTCAAAAGTTGCCTGCAGAATTTGAGGAATTTACTCATCTTAGTATTCCTTCAATAAATCATTTATGAATAAAAAATATTTTAGGATATCCTGAAGCCATTTATATTTATACAAATGCTCAAAGCTTGAAACTTTGCTTCTTTTATTTTATGATAATGTTTGGTTTCAAAAATTCTTATTTCAGAAATATAACTAAGTTTTTCCCTTCGCTCATTCAAATTGATAAATTTTCATTCTCCTAAAGCTTTTTGTATGAATGCTGCATGAAAATAGAAAATCTTGATAGTTAAGGGTCTCAGACCATTATTTTCAACATGATTCCTCCAGAACAAACTTATACATCCAGAAACCTCTTTTATGTTCGGGATTTCAGAAAGTAGTTCATTAAAAATTTGTGTCTGATTAAGCAGTTCTAGAACAACAGATCTATCCAATCCAAGTTGAGAGTAGGGACGCAAGTGAAACTAATACATAGCAAAAAGAAAATAGAAATCACCTGTATGGATTAGATTGCCCAATTTACCACTGCAATGCTGGGATGAAATCAATATATGCAGAATTGCTTCTCAAGTGGGAAAGCCTTTTCTATTGGATTGAAACATGTTGCAATGGAATAGGAGAGAATTTGGTAGAGTTTATGTGTGGATTGATCTGGATAAGCAACTTCCATTAGGAGTTTGGGTGGAGGGAGAAGCTAATAAATTCTTTCAAAAGATTGAATATGAGAAAGTCTTTATGCTTTGCTTCAAGTGCGGAAAAATTGGTCACCTAATTAATAGTTGTCCTGAAAATAAATTGGTGCTGAATGAAGTAATGAAGGAGACTAACAAGCCTTTAACAGTGGAGGTTGCTGATAAAGAAAAAGTGGTTAATGATAGTATGGGCCATGAGGAGATGACGGAACATGGTTATGGACCTTGGGTTCATGTCAAGTATGGGAAGAGCAGAAAATTTGATGGGAATAGAAACCAACGTTCTATAAACTCAAAGAAGAAGCTGCTCCTGTCTGGAGAGTAGCGGATTCTGGGAATAACGATAAAAATGATGTATACACTGATAAAGACATTCAGAAAGTGGTTCCAATTGAGCCTATGATAGAAGCTGAAGATACAAATGTAGTAGTTAAAAATGACTCTACTGCTATCAAAAATGACCCGGTCGATGCTTCTATGGGTAAAGCATCGGAAGAGGGTGAAATAATTGAAGAGAAGCTGGAATTCATTACGGGATCACCTGCAGGTGAAGTTAAAGCAAGAAAATTTGGTAATTCTACTCCTTTGAAGGGGATTTTGAAAAATAATATGTTTGAGGCTCTTAATAATTTAGAAGATGAGATTACAAATGGTGTTTGTGAAGCAGATGGGAAAGTGGTAAGTAATTGTAATGGTAACTCATCAAGTCATCTTGGCTTGACTAGTGAGGAGGATATTATTAAAATGGGTTCTAATCCAGTCAAGAGAAAATTGGGTAAGGAGCTGAAACACTTGGCCCAATTAAGCTTATGACTAGGAGTAGAAAGATAGATGTGGGAAGTAGACGCAAGGGTGTTGGGGTTAACTCCCCTACCAATCAATGAATTCCATAGCATTTTGGAATTATAGAGGAGCAAGGAAAATCCATGCTTCTCTATATCTTAAAGAGTTTGTAAAGAACAATGGTGATATGTTTGTTGGTTTATTAGAGACAAAAGTGTCCTCTATGGATAGAAAGGACATTAATTTACTTATTGGAGAGGATTGGAACTTTTTTCATTTTCCGTCTGATGGATTATCAGGAGGAATTCTGGTGCTTTGGAATACTAAGGTTGCTTCCTTCAATACCTTGTATTCTTCCTATCAATGTGTGATTGGAGATGTAGAAATTCAAGACAAGGTAGTTTGGAGGATTTCTACAATCTATAGAAATAAAAACTTGTACACAAGAAGGGAACTTTGGAAAAATTTGGAGGATTTTTCTTCCAAAGATTTACCATCGGTTTTGGGTGGTGACTTTAACTGCATACTGTCCAGCAATGAGAAAAAGGGTGGGAAAAGGTTTGCTTTTTCACTAGGTCTGAAGGATATGAAACTTTTTGTAACTAATAATGATTATCATGAAGTGGAATTCATGGGACCAAAGTTTACTTGGTGCAATAACAAGTCAGGGGGAGCTCATATTTTAGAAAGGTTGGACAGATGTTTTGTCAACATGGTGGCTATTAATTCTTCTCCATTTTTGGTTATTTGTCATCTTCCTAGAGTGGCATCAGATCATAGCCCCATTGTGATGAAGATTGGGAAATGCCCTCCGAAATCAAAGTTTAATATCAAGTTTGAAGACACTTGGGCTTCTCGCTTTGCTTCAACTGCTATTGTTAGAAATGCCTGGAACAAGAAAATTGGAGGAGTCCATTCCGATATTCTTAACATTGAATTCAAGAGGTCCTTGAAGGCTCTTTATTATTGGAGTAGAGCTAAGCTGGAAAACCTGCAGCAGAAAAAGGAAATTCTTCAATTGCAAATAGAGCAAGCATCGGCTGGAGAATTACGTGAGGAGCAGACTCTTATTCTCAGGGTGAAGGTTAATGAGCTAAGTAGTACTCTAGCTCAGCTGAGCACCTATTGGGGACAATGGACTAAGGTAAAATGGATTAAGGATGGTGATTTAAACACTAAATTTTTTCACTCTTTTGCAAGTGCTAGAAGGAATGCCAATCACATTTTCAAAATCAAGGATGAACATGGAGTGATTGTGGAGGAACAAAGGCAGATTGAATGGATTTTTCACAAATACTTTGAAACAAAATGGGAGGCAAGATCTTGCTCTTTGGAGAATTGGCCTTCTCAAAAATGTGTGCTGAATGACAAGGATAAGGAAATCATGAATTCTGAGTTTTCCATGGAAGAAGTTAGCAAGGTTGTCAATGAATTCGGTGGAGGAATCTCACCTGGTATTGATGGTATCTCTCATTCTTTTGTTAAAACATATTGATCCATTATTAGAATTGATATTTGGAATGCTTTAAAGAACTTCTTGGCCACGGGTAATATGGTAGATAATTGGAAAGATACTCTGGTGCTGCTCATTCCAAAGGTGAAAAATCCAATTACTCTTGCAAATTTTAGGCCTATAAGTCTTTGTAAAACCATTTATAAGCTGGCTGCTAAGATTCTTCTCAATAGATTTATTCCAATTCTTCCCAAGCTGATTTCAGTTAATCAAGCAGCCTTTATTAAGGGCCGCTCTCTATCAGATCGGGTGTTAATTGCTCAAGAGATCTTTCATAAATTCAGATACTCTAAAGCTTCTAAAGGACTGGTTACTTTCAAGATAGATATGGAACAAGCATATGATAGTATGCCTTGGAGAACTCTTGAACAGATCTTGAAGTATTTTGGTTTCCCTATACATTTCTCTAAGCTGATTATGGAATGTGTGGAAAATCCAAAATTTTCTATTCTTATCAATGGAAACTCTTCTGATTGGATCTCTGCTCATAGTGGATTTCGTCAAGGTTGTCCACTATCCCCATTCCTCTTTGTTCTTTGTTCTCAACTGTTATCTAATGCATTAATTCAAAGAGAGAATGCGATAGGGATTAAATTTCATCCAAATGTTCCTAGGATCTCCCATCTGCTTTATGCAGATGATATTTTAATTTTCTCTTAAGCAAATGTAAGGTTGGTTAAGAGAATTAAGAGTATTCTTCGGGAATATTATTTGTGGACGGGGTAGAAGATTAACTTTTCAAAATCTTATATGCTATTTAGTAAAGTGGTGAAAAAAAGAAGAAGTAAGAACATTGCTCGGGTTATGGGATTCAAAACTGTTAAAGAATTCAACTATTTGGGTGTCAAAATTTCCTTGAGAAGATTAGTGGCTTCTGATTCACTTTCTTGTTGGAAAATGTTATGGGGAAGTTAAACACTTGGGGAAGTAAATTTATTTCTTTACCTGGTAGATTTACTCTTACTAAATCTGTTATTCTTGCTATACCGGTGTTTCATTGTACTCATGCTTTGATTCCGATTGGTATCCTGGCGAAAATTGATAAGGCATGCAGGAATTTTATTTGGCACAAAAATGGAAGTGGAAATGGTAAGCATTATGTCTGTTGGAAATCTTTGTGCAAGTCATTTCAACTGGGGGGTGTTGACCCCTACAACTACCCCAGAGATCATGAATTTGATAAAGATGATTCAGCTCGAATGTGGATTGCATCTTGATTTTTCTATGCAGTGGTTGAGAAAACAATCAAAAGAGGAACTTCAAGTTCTTGTTGATAGAATTGATTTATACAGAAACATTTCTCTTCTATCTATAGTGGGGCATGGTGGTATGGGAAAGACAACTCTCTTGAAACATGTCTATGAAGATGAAATGACAGAGGAATTTGAGCCTAAAATGAAACTTGAGGAGGAGACGATGTCAAAAAGGTTCTTGCTGATCCTCGATGACATTCGAGGTAAGGAGGAGAAATAGCATAATAGTAAATGAGAAAATATGCTCGCCCCTCCGCCTTGTGGAAATTTGGGAAGCAAATTTTTGGTAACAACTTAAACGGACTAAGTTACACTGATGTTTGCAAAGGAAATTAAAAAGGAAAATGAAATAATTAAATTAACAGGCCTAAAGAAAGATGAGTGTTTGCAACTCCTCAATTCTCATGCATTTGCTGGTGTAAAGAACCCCCCCTGATGATCATAAAATTTTTAATTAAGAGCCATTGTTGGAGAAATAGTTAAAAAAATCCTTTAAGGATCTCCATTGGTAGCTAAAGTCATTGGTGGTGTTCTGAAGGACAACTTGGATGAAAGTCATTGGAGGACAGTTCAAAAAAAAAAGCAATTTATTTGGTCAGAATTCTATCAATTCCATCTTAGGACTGAGTTATATAGTTCTGCCAAAACATCTACAAAATTGTTTTGTGTTTTGTTGCATGTTCCCACAAGATTAAACATTTGATAAAGATGAGATTAGTCTGAGTGTGGATTGCATCGGGTTTCATTCAGTCATCTCAAAGAATTACTATGGAGGAGCTTGTTGAATTATTCAAAACATCGAGAAGCCTACGCTTATTACACGTATTTGCTCCACGCTTGGAAAAGATACCAGAGTAGATTGAAAATCTGATACATCCTCGAGGCTAAAAAAATTGATAGTTATAATTTGACTATGGTGCCAAGATCTCTAAGTAATCTCTATCACTTGCAATACATAATTTATTATGTGCCAAGAGGAGGCTCACAGATTTGATCTAAAGTTGGATTAAAGGTTATTCGAAAGACATCGATTTAGATGAGAACGTGCCCGACAACCTTTCAGCCACAAAAATATCTAAGGATATTGAATATATATTCTCACAATGGGTGCAAGGTCCACATATGGATGAACAATGTCAATCCGATCTTGAATCTAGAGAAAATTGAATTGACATATTGCATGGATTGGAAAACTCTTCCGCCTTTTGGGCAACTTCCCTTCCTCAAGTCACTGACATTTTCTAACATGTCGAAAGTAAGATGGCTTGAAAGCAAATTTAATGGGAATGATAGGTACCATGCCTTTCCATTGCTAAAGGTACTATATATTATGAAATTTAAAGCATTAGAGGATTGGTTTGAGGCAGAAGTAGTTGCTGAAGACGGATGTTTGTTTCCTTGCCTAATTGAATGGGTGCTAAGTTACTGCCTGAATTTGAAGGAGTTGCCCTCTTTGCCTTCCAAACTCAAGAGGTTAAGGATGTATGAAATTGAGTGGACAACTTTGAATTTTTGCAGCAATTAAAAGTATATTCCCCTCGAGGCAATCCAAATATAAAACAATGATACGAATTTCAAGAAAATTCGCCTCGTCGTCACCCAAATGACGTCCGATTACAAAACGAACTTCGCCACCATGCCTGAAATACTTTCAACCTTTAAAAACTATATATTTTTTATTTAATTTGAAGCATTCGGATTGGCGGCGTGACCGGGGTGATTCAAATACAACAACGCGCATTTCAAGAAAATTGGCCTCATCATCGCCTAAATGACGTCTGATTGTGAAACATACTTCACCACCGTGCCCAGAATGCTTTCAACCTTTAAAAACTATATTTTGTTTATTTAATTTGAATCATTCGAATTGGCGGTACGATCGGGGTGATTCAAATACAGCAACACGCATTTCAAGAAAATTGGCCTCGTCGTCGCCCAAATGACATCCGATTGTAAAACATACTTCGCCATCGCGCCCGGAATGCTTTCAACCTTTAAAAACTACATTTTTTTTATTTAATTTGAAGCATTCGGATTGGCGGCGCGACCGGGGTGATTTAAATACAGCAACGCGCATTTCAAGAAAATTGGCCTCGTCGTCGCCCAAATGACATCCGATTATGAAACAGACTTTACCACCGTGTATGGAATGCTTTCAACCTTTAAAAACTATATTTTTTATTCAATTTGAAGCATTCGGATTGGCGGCGTGACCAGGGTGATTCAAATACAGCAACGCGCATTTCAAAAAAATTGGCCTCGTCGTCGCCCAAATGACGTCTGATTGTGAAACGGACTTCGCCATCATGACCGAGACATTGACAATACCCTAAATATGCTACCAATTTATCTGAAAAAAATTACTCAGTAAAATCAACATGAATCCCAAGATGAAAGGCGCATGAATTGAGATACTTTTGGGAAATCATCATATTACTGTCACTCTAATACAGTCTTAATATTAATAATAATATTTAATCATTAAATACTATTATTAATTTTAAAAAAAATTAGAAGTCAAATGAAACCTCGAATCACAATTAAATACTTAACTCGTATTTCCTGATATATCCTGCTCTGAACCTCTACGCGAATCCTCTGCTAAATCCCGTAAATCTTGTTGAATGAAAATCTAGGACGTTGCAAAACCTCGTATGGAATGAAGTCTCCTGGTTTTAAAATTGGAAAAGCAAAACTGTTTAAGAGGGCTCCGCTAAAAAAATCAAATCCCTCCAACTTCGATCAAATCTAACCTCGTCCCGTTCATTTAATTACACCTCAGCTTCCCTTTACTTCACATCCCCAAACCAAAGCCACGCCGCTAAGCAAGACCTCCACCTGGATCTCGCCTCCTACCCGCTGCAGTCCGTCAAACTTCCCTCACTGCTTTGGACTCCACCTCACTCCAATCAGCCTTCTTCTTTCATACGTAAGCCTCAGGCTCTCAAGGTTTGATTTTCCTCAAGATCCCAGTCTGACAGCCCTCAACAAGCCGTTTTGAACGTCGCAATCCCTCCGCACCTAGTTCGTTTGCTACTTGCAATCTTCCCTGCTGTATGCTTGGTCGGCTGCTTGCCTCTCACGACAGCCCTTTTTATCTTGAAGCCTCATTACAGCTTTCCAAACCATAGCCGAAAGCCTCGAGAACCATAATACCGAATCCTATTCCACTTTGATCATGTGAACTTTGTCAAATTCTCTATAGACCCATACTTTTTCTTGCTACGAGACAAACTTTTGCTACAGGACAAACTCCTTTTCCTTCTCATTGACTGAATCGGGCATCAACAACTCTACTTTTTTTTTCTGTAGCTTTCACAGAAAGGGTTTAGGCAAGTCTTCTCCTCTCTAGCTATTGGTTGCTTGAGGTTAAAGCTCTCACTGTAGCCATAAAGAGTTACCCATCTACACAATTTACCTTTGATGATTATTTCTCATTTGAGTTAACTAATTAAGATAGTTTTTTTTTAAAAAAAAAGTTTGCTAATCAAAACAATCCATTTGCGAAGTTGGAAGTATGTAGCTTTTTTTTATATATGATTTTTTTTTACCTGTTATTAGTTACTATTCCAACTAACAACATCAACTCTTTTTTTTATATAAATATTTTGCTCTTTATCGTTAGTATCATTTTAAAAAGGGAGGAGCCATGTTAGCATATATATATATATATATATATATATATATATTAATAACCTGTAACATCAAAGTCTACCTTCCTTCACAAAATTCAAAGAAAGTTCTTTTTTGTGTTATTTAATTGTTATGTGCTGTAGATTAATATAGTTAGCTTTCTTACTGATTAGTTATTATTATTAATTACTATATTGATATTATTGTTATACATGTATATATATAAGAGAAGAGAAAAGTTCTCAAAAAAAAAAAAAAATAGAGAAAAGAGGGAGGGTCCAAAAAAAAAGAGAGAAAAAAAAGAAAATTTCCAAAAAAAAAAGAAATAAAAGAAAAGAAGTGAAAAAGAGAAAGGAAAAAGAAGAAGAAAGAGGGAGAGGGGGATCCTCCTTTTTGCTCATTTCACTTAGATTTTCCTTTCTCGTTGTTTGCGGCGAACCGGCAAACCCCCTACGCGCTCATGTAGCGTAGTAGGGAGGAAACCCGGTGCAACGCCTACAACGAGGTGGGTAATCATAAAAAAAATCCCGTTCTCGATGCTAGCGACGAGCCGATAAACCCCTTACGTGCTCATGTAACGTAGTAGGGAGGGAAGCCGGTGCGTTGCTTGCGATGAGGTGGGTAATCCCCGGAGCGCTCACATAGCATGAAGGGGACCAAAAAAAAATAAGTACCCACACGTGGGGAAATCACTGTTGTCTTTTCAATAGGTATCCAAGACCCCTAAGCGCTCATGTAGCGTCTTAGGGATTGAAGAAAACACAGCCGTGGTGTCTACAGACATCTACCTGAAGCGTCCATGTGGCGTGGAGGGGTAGGCTGCCACTTGGTTTTTCCCCTAAACAGGGGAGACGCCGGGAGGCTGCCGAAATTTTCGGTGCACCGGGGACTTTGTTTGGACAACATGAGGCTTAATTTGGAACTCCAATGAACATTACAGGGGACTCTGTTTGGACTTGGACTTGCATTCGGACAGAAAAAAAAAGACTTATTAAAATACTTGAACCTAAGTGAAATGAAATTTAAAGGAGGACTAGAACATTAAATGAACATCTGGACTTAAGAAAGAATTTGAATCAAATGATACGAACAAGATTTGATTTGGACCCAAGTGAATACTAAATAATGACATTAAGATTAAATGAAGCTGAGCTTAACTCAATTTGAACATTAATTAAGTTTGAATCAAATGACGATGATTTGAATTGGACCTTGAATTTGCACACCAAACTTGTGGACTATTGAACAATAGAGGACTTGAATGAAAAGGGTCGGACGGAGCATAACTTGTGATTTCAAGGAAAATTGAAAAATAGTTTACGATCATACAAGTTATAAATGAGGATTTAGAGAACTCAAATGAACATCAATGGGCAATTGCAAATAATGACTTATAATGACCAAAGTTTATGCCCATCACTCATAAGCAATAAGAAGAGTTATGACATACACAATGCTCCATTTACAAACAAGAGTCGAGGAGTCATCATCAATGCTTACAAACCCAAAATACTTCCATTAGTAATAACAAGTGACTTTCCAATCAACGTACCTACAATCAAAAATATGAAGCTTCCAAACAAATATTGAAGGGCTCTCATGCCGATCAAAATGCAAATGTTAATAAAAAACAATCATCTGTGGATGGTGAACGACTACAAGCAATAATCGATGATGAATGAGTTCTCTACATCTCACTCACCATTAACAAGCAAAATGAATACATAGATTGATGAAGGTTTGAAAGCATTACAAGGAGAGCTGTTAGTGGATATGACTATGGACATACAGAGAAGATAGTACTTCGCCAGCAGAACATGTATGGAAAGAGTATAATGGACATGACTTGTTCGTTGTCAATGCCAATTAGCTTACAAATGAGTTTGTTAATCTGCATGCAATACCTATTGGTGATGAAAAGCAACAGGTACTGAGCGCTACGACGCCCTCGTAGCTAATAATCGTTCTACATCAGGCAAATACACTAATTTTCTCCACAAGGATGGTTAATAAATAGTGAAAGCAGATACCAGCGAATTATTATAGAAGACTCATCTTGCGCACCATATATCAATTATAAGCAAAAATAAGAAATATGTAGCATACACAGACAACTATGAACCACTATAGGAGATGCTTAATACATGCAGTATATTGTCTGCAAGTACAATGCAAGAAGAACTATGATGAATGTGAACATATGTCGATAATGACCGAAGATGTATCGCAGATGTAACAGTGATAACCAATAGTGAACAACGAATGCTATAATGTCCTTTTGATTGACAACCACTCAATGGAGGGAAATAATATTAATTCTTTTGCAACTAAAATCAAGCGACATGTGGCGAATGCAAGCCCTTATGAGCTGTTGTATGAGATCCGTCATACATCAAATATATTGCCCAAAAGTTGAATGCAAGAGAACTATAACAAATACAAGCTCCTACGAGCTGTCAAAGGAGACCCCCTATAGATGCAAAGGGTTGTCTCCAAACAAATACAGGAAAATTGTCATCAAATACGAGTTCCTACAAGCTACTGCAAAGACTCTTATACATCTAACATGACGCCATCAGATCTGCAACCTCCGTGCAAGCAGATAGAAGGCGTTTAAAAATATTCTAAAATGTCTTCCGTACGTGCACTGTAATATATATACATATAGATACTCCGAAATGCATGTGTAACTATAGACCCGCATGGGCTCCGATGAGCGTGTTATTGGTACACACGTGACGTCTAGGGATGCTGCGCGGGTCAATAAATTTGAACCTGATCCTCCTAAGAAAAGTAAATAGGAGTCAACAAGATTCATCAAATAATTATAAAATACCCCCAAACACCCGTATGGGCCCCGACGAGCATGTTATTGGTACACACGTGATGTCTAGGGATGCTGCACGGGTCAATGAATGAACCTACGTTCGAGCCCGATCCTTCTATGCGGGCAGATAGGAGTCGACACGGCTCGAACTATTGAACAAATATTCAATCACGATGATGACTGAAATATTTATTTTATAGTTCATATTAGGCCTTCAAGGCCTCTAACAAAAAAAATTTATTAACAAAAGTCTAAAGCTTACAAAACCTGATCCTCTTTCGATAGCTCGACAGAGTCGACATGGTTCAATCCACAAATGAAATAACCCCATCACCTCGATGATGATCGTGTTGAATGTAGATATCAATCGGAGGGGTCCATTCCAAATATTTCAAAATGTCACCCAAACAACCAAAACCCCAAATCTCCCGAAAAATCCCATTTTCTAAAATATTTAAAATAAAAAATGATCCATCAAATCACTTAATGCAAATTCATCCACCCTCCGTAACAGTTTACTGAGATGGACAAATTAAAAAATATTTCAGCTCACAAAGAGCTAATGCCTGGTCGAAAATATCACTAGGATCTATTCTCAAATCATCTCCTGCTAGTAATGACGTGGTACGTGTCCTCTAACCGGCAGTTTCACTACCAAATGGCACTGCAGGATAAACGGTTACGACCCGGGGCCCTCTGAACCGAGTGGTTTTGCCACCAAATGACACCACGTGATACTAGTTATGGTCAGAGCCAATACGTTCCTTATTGGCATCAAATCCTTTAGACATGAATCAATAGGATATAATCGATAGGGCATAAAGCCCTTTATTAGCTAATGTGGATCCAAATTTATCCCATTAAAAAAACATCCATCCCAGGTCTACAAGGTACCCTTGTACGAAGCAACCCATGGCTGCCGATAAGGATCCTTCTGCCAGGTTGGGTCGACTACCTCCTCTGACTAAGTAGACCAGGGATCACGATGGCCTGGGATGACAAAACCATGGGATCTTGATCAGGTCCATCATCCATTCCCCCACCATCCGCTTTAAGTGCAATGTGATGAAATTTTTGTTTTAAATATCAACCTTCTAACACAACTCCATACCCATTGCTGCTACTATACGCCAGATAATTTGTATATTCTATGTATCTGATTGACGACTAGCCTTAATCGAAAGTTCTCTCTCATTATCGGGAGGGGTAATTAACTATAGGGGCTTGCGCCTATAGGAAACCAGAACTCAGATCATAAAGTCCTCACAAAATGAGGGCGAAATCTCTGGGTAGTATCTTATCTACAAACCCATCTGCCTTCTAAAATTTATCCCAGAACTTAATCCGTTAAAACTCCCCCCATAGCTTGTATACACATAGGTACACAAAAGCGGGCGGAGGCCGGGGCCAAAGTTTTGGAGCCCACAGGGGGACGTGGTCTCCACTCTTCTGTTAAAAAGGTGGATGCTTTAAGAGCAAAAATTGCTTGGAAGTATATTAATTACAATGACTCTCTGCTGCATAAAGTCTTGGAACCAAAGTATGGGATGCCTTGCTGGAATTCTGAATTAAAGCAAAACATGTCTAGTGCTTGGAGGATCATCTCGAGTGGTGCCAAAGCTCTCAGATTAATTGTAAGATGGAAGATCTCCAATGGCAGAGATGTCAGTTTAATAGAGGACATCTGGATTTTGGATAAACCGTTAAACAAGTGGCCTACATTTATCTCAAATTTGATTACTAATGGCATTACCATGAATCAGTTTATTAAAAATGGAGAGTGGGACGTCGAGAAGCTGATCCAAGTGGTTGGGGAGGATTTAGTTAGAATTATTTGTAAAATTCAAATTGATCTTGATGGTTGTAAGGATCAAACAGAACTTCTGTATCAGAATACCGGGAGATCTATTTCTGCTATCGCTTTTGATCAGATGGTGAACGTTCCGGAGAGAACTTTATATTGGCCTTGGATCAAAAAATTAAAACTCAATTCCAGAGTTGAAGTTTTCTAGTGGCGTTTATACCACAAGGCTATTCCTACTTTCAAATTGTTGGAAGATAGGAGATTAAAAGTGGGAAATTTATGTCCTACGGGCTGCAGAAGAACTAAAGACATTGAACATGTAGCGGTGACATGCTCTAAGCTAATTCAAATTGTTGGTATCTTAAATCGGTGGGGATTTCCAATTCCAGTTTTTGGAAACTTTGAGGACTACTATAGCTGGTTGGATCGTAATGCATATACAAAGAAGTTCATTGTTATTTTATATTGTTCTCTGGTTTTCCTGTATTGGAAATCCAGAAACAAACTTATTCATCAAGGCAAGGGAGATAGCAACATATGTATTGCGGCTGAGGCGCTGGGAGTGACTTATATTTCTATGGTTAATAGAAATAATTTGGGCCTTTGGGATGCTAATCAACCACTTCGGTTGTCCAAAAACTTTTGGCATCCTCCTCCATCCGATTGGATAAAAATAAATGTAGATGCTGCTTTGTTGACTTCTTACAATGCTGGAATTGGAGTGGTGGTCCGGGATCACAAAGGTAGATTTCTTTTAGCCTTTGGAGTAAATGACGTCCACTAGGATATATCTCGTTTGGAGATGGAGGCTATCGTCTCTTTAAAAACTGTTCTTCAAGATTGTATGATACAATTCAAGGGTATCATAATTGAAGGAGATAATGCAAATGTGATTAAGAGCATGCAACACAATTTCAACAAAATGGATAGGCGAACTTTCTTTCTTTTGTTAAAGAATTTGATCTTGTTATTTTTAATTGGGTAAATAGGGATTGCAATAAGTTAGCAGATTTGTGCTAACTATGCTCTTAGTGAAAGTTTTATTTGGGATGACTTTAGTTTGAACCACATTCCTCCTTCCTTTTATCATTTGTTAAAGGAGGAGTGTGATGCTATTAGTATGTAACTACTTTCTTTCATTTTAATGCATCTGCTTCATACACTCTTCAAAAAAAAAAAACATAATTAAAATGTAAAACATGTCAAACGTAAGAATATACCGAACAAATTTTTATTAGGACTTGGTGATTACAGAAGAATAGACCGATATATTTCTGTCGGAGGTATGGCTTAATTTAATGAATAAATCATTAATTTTAACCAGTGCTTTAAAAATCGGACTGGACCGGCCGGTCCGATCGATTCAACCATGAATCGATCTGAGGACCGGTCCGGTCCAATCTAAAAACTGCCTTTGCTTTAAACCGGCCAGTTTTGGGAAGAACTGCCGGTTCAATCGGTGAACCGGTCCCGTTCAAATTTTTATAATAATATTAATTAAATAAATTATTTAATATTAAATAAATATTAAACTTAATCACAATTAATATAAATATATTAATATAAAACTCTTAAATTGAATTAAACACATGTTTATCATAATTTCAACAATCTCATATATCTTCATTATTCCATATGAGCTCTTGTTTTGAGTGAAAGTAAGAAGCTATGTAAACTATACAAAGCAAAACTTCCAAGTGATGTGGGACTAAAACCATACAAAGCAAAAAGTCACCTTTAGGTTCATATACCACTATACAATTTATTTATTTATTTAACGATTTCAAATTAATTTTTATAATATGAATAATATTTATTTATTTTTAGTTGATAATATTTATTTTTTTAGTTGATAATATTTTTTTTTATCTATTTATTTTTTTATATTTTTTATTATATATATTATAAAGTTTATGTGGATTCTACATTAATATTAATAGCTCTTTTCATGAGTAAAAATTATATGATATAAATTATAATATAAACAATTAATTTTTATAAATTGAATAATATTTAATTTTTGTAGTTTTTTTGGAAAATTTTTATTTTATTTTTTTGATTAATAATATTTAATTTTTACCAAATGAAATACTCTTATGTTAAAAATTTGTAAAGTTTCTATTTTTCACCTCTAAAAATCTTTTATGTTACTAAATAAAATACTTTTATATTAAAATATTTAATTATATTTATAATTATATATTTGAGTTTTTTAAATAATTTATATTTATAAATTAAATTTAAATATATAATATAAATTAGCAATAATTTATATTAAATTATATGTTATTATATTTCTTTATTCTATTAATTTTATTAATTTTTTATAATAATAATATTATTTATTACATGATCCGTTTCGACCTTGAATCTCTCCTTCATCTGATTTATTGTCCAATCCGATTTTAAAACCTTGGTTTTAACAAAAAAAAAGCCACCCAATTTTTCTAAATAAATATACGGAAAAATCAACACCACCGAGGCACCGAGTGTTGCCCTTCGTCCACCCCTCAAATATTCCTCCACCAAACATACGAAGCTCTGAACCCGGCAATGACGGATGCAAACTCATCTCCCCACGTCGTTGTCGTCTCAAGCCCGGGCGTGGGACACATCACCCCTTTCGCTGAGTTAACAAAGCTCCTCGTTCTCCGCCACCACTTCACAGCAACAATAATAACTTTCTCCGACCTCCCCCTTTCGCTTCCTTCTTCCATCTCTGCCATCCAACTCCCCGTCCTAGAACTCCCCGCTGACACAGACATCGGCGTCCGCATATCCCTCACCATGGCCAACTCTGTCTCTCCACTCCGACAAATCCTCTTCTCTCTCCAGCAAACGACCCGAATCGCCGCTGTCATCTTCGATCTCTTCGGAGTCGATCACTTTTCAATGGTCAAAGAGCTCCACATCCCAGCATACCTTTTTATAACCTCCAACCTGTTTTTCCTATCCTTCAAGCTCCACCTCCCAACACTCGACGAGACCACCGTCGGCGAGTTCCGAGACATGCCGGAGCCACTGAAGCTGTCCGGTTGTGTTCCCTTAAAAGGCGTGGATTTTTTGGCTCCTTTACAGAAGAGGGAGAGCGAGACTTGTGCCGCTGTGGTGCACGGAGCAAGAAAGTATGATAATGTCGAGGGAATTCTAGTGAACAGCTTTGAAGCCTTGGAAGCAGGCGCCGCCATGTCTCTAAAACAGGTGGAGTTATTTATTGTTCAATGCTTGAGATAAGTAATTATTTATCATTAAACATTTTTACTTATACCTTCTGTAATAGAGGGGCGGTGGGAAACCT
The DNA here is from genome assembly GCA_019925795.1 of Dendrobium chrysotoxum. Lineage (NCBI taxonomy): Eukaryota > Viridiplantae > Streptophyta > Magnoliopsida > Asparagales > Orchidaceae > Dendrobium > Dendrobium chrysotoxum. The sequence goes on along the minus strand of CM034306.1, from coordinate 30,327,508 downwards.
CCGGTTTGGCCCATCGGGCCACTTACAGCGTCGGACTCAGATATGTGGTATGAAGACCAATCACATGACTGCATAGAGTGGCTGAATCAGCAGCCGAGTGGGTCGGTCATCTTCATATGTTTTGGAAGCGGAGGTACTCTGTCATGGGAGCAGACACGAGAGCTTGCGCTCGGATTAGAGATGAGCGGACAGAGATTCCTATGGGTGGTGCGGGCGGCATGCGACACCGGTCTGAGTGGAAGTTTTTTTAACCCGAATCAGAGCAGAGATGACCCTATGGAGTTTCTTCCTGGAGGATTCGTGGAGAGTACGAAGGAGAGGGGGATGATGGTGATGTCATGGGCGCCACAGCGTCAGGTTTTGGGCCATAATGCGACTGGTGGGTTCATGTCGCATTGCGGGTGGAACTCTGTACTGGAGAGCTTGGTGAATGGTGTGCCGATGGTGGCGTGGCCGCTTTACGCGGAGCAGAAAATGAATGCGGTATTACTTGAGCAAGGCGCGAAGGTGGCACTGAGGGTGAAGGCGGGGGAGAATGGGGTGGTGAGGAGGGAGGAAGTGGCAAAGGTTGTGAAGGAATTGATGGAAGGTGAGGAAGGGAAGCAGGTGCGACAGAGAATGCAGGAGATGAAGAAAGAGGCGGTGAGGGCTGTGGGGAAAGAGGGGTCTTCTTATAAGGCGTTGGAGGAGGTGGTTAGTATTTTGAAAGATATTGCTGCTGCCTAAGTTATTTAATTTTCCTAAATTATTATCCAATAATTAATGTTTCATGTATGTTATAATAATTACATTTTTATAGTTTGTATTATTTTATAGATAATTTATAAAAGTTAATGAAAAATGGGAAAATATTTAACTCAAACTATTCTCAAAGTTAAATTGTAGTATAAATTTTTATTTGATAATGTTCTCTTTCAATGGATGCTAAGCTCTAAAGATCTATCCTTGGGATTTGTAATAAGCTAAAGATCTCTCTCTTGGTTATATTCATTTTGATATTTTTCTGCTCATTCATGTGCTTGTATTCATAGATTTTTTATATCAATTTGCCTGGACAACCTTTTAAAATTAGAGGTTTTATATATATGGACAAGTATAGTAGAACAAGCGGGCCTTGATGATTGTGATTTTTTCTTGGTCATACCAACCCTTCTATAATTGTTATTTTCATTAAGCTAGTGATGGTTGAGCTCAAGTATTGACACAGCCATGTCAAATGGGTCTCTAGATGCAAGAAAATATTGGTCCAATTTATTGACTTGGTCTCATCTGCCCATTTTTGTAACTAAAGAGTGTTTGGATTAGTAGAGTTGACATTAGCCAGCTGGCTGAATGTATTCACTTAGATGCAACATGAATGGATGAGGTTGATGAGAGTTAAGGGCACAATAAAATGGAGGGGGTGAATTAGTTTCACAAAAAATATTTTATAATTTCTTTCTTATTTTGTATCAATTTAAATCATCAAAATAAATATTTGAATTAAATAAATATTAAATTAAACTTGTTTATAACTATAATCACATAGACATAAAATTGTATTGAGTATAAATAATACATATGTGTGGATAATAGAACTATAATATGATCTAAGTTAACTTTACCACACAATCCAATATCATCAAACAATAATTTGGTGCATAAACATTGCCTAGAAATTAAGATATTATGATTATTGACCTCATTTTTTGATAGAATTGAATTCCATTTGGCCTTCATATCTAGATTTGACTTATAGGTGATTATATCTTAGCTTAGAATCCTAAACTAAACTGAATACATCACTGAATCAAACTAGGTCTCATGACCTTAGAATTCTCTTTAAGTGACCTTAACCCTCTATAAGGTCACTTTACTTCATGCTTAATGTAAGATTGAGCCACCTGGGCCATGGTCAAACCTTGTTTGACATTGGAGACCAAGCAATCTTAACTTGGTTCATTTGAATTAAATTTAACTATCAACTCTATTAGACCTAAAACTTTATATATCCCTAACCAAGGCCATAAGATAACTATCCATGTTAATGATGTGATATCCATCACTATAGTACCCAGTTCATCTATAATGACTTGGACTAAACATGTTGAGAATTATAGGATTATTTAAGGGTTTGTGAATTCTTCTTATTTTTATTTAAGATGAGAATATTTTAACTAGAGAAATTTTCCTAGAAGCGTTGTAGTGCTGGGATGTGAGCACTGCAGTGCTAAGTTCTCTATCTAGGTAAAATAATTTGAATAATTTGGAGCATTAAGGTGTTGGGACTAACAACACTACCTTCATGTGTCTGTTAAAAAGTACTTAAGATCACTATGTCGCTGAGGGATCAATGCTCAGGCACTATGGTCTCTATTGTTGAAAAACTTTCAGAAATAAAACTTTCTTGGGAGTGTAGTAGCACTAGGGGAGTCGGTGTTATGGTGTTGTGCCTATTTTTATATTTTTATATAAATATCAAGAAACATTAACCCAATACCATCACCCCTAATTTCTTCCCTTAGAAATGTTGATAGAAGAGTTTGAGGAGATAAAAAAAGAAAGAGACAAAAAGAAGAAGCTAGAGTTTAGAGGCCGTAGAGCTGAAATTATCAGTCAGGCTTGCTGAAGGAATTGTTTGTTATGATTTGGGTGAATCGTTTTGTTCATGAGAATTCTAATCTAAGTTTATATTTTTTATGATTACAAAAGCTTATTGTTTGTCTAATTCATCTTCTAACATATATTTAAGCTTTTGTTGTGTGTACTAAAGTATTTTTCAGGAAATTCACACTCTAGATTATTGAAGACTTTAAGTTCACTTGTTCACTGTAAATGAAGTTTGTAAATTTTCTTTTTCTTGAGTCTGAGAGAGTGTGATTGTAAGTTGGATAACTGTGCACACACACACAATGGGGGAGTAAAAAGTTTAAAATTTTAAACTAATCGTACAGTGCGAATTGATATCGTACGGTACTATCTGTAGAATATGTCCTCCAGGAAGAACCCATCAGCCAAGAAAATTTTTCTAAGGCATGTTCGTACAGTATGAATACTATTCGTGCATGAGCTTTTGCTGTACGAACTGCTCAAAATTGGGTTCGTCCAGAGGTTTGTACGGGACGAACTGATCGGACGAAGCTCTCTGTTTGATTCATCCAATCATTTATACGGGACGAACTGATCGGACGAAGCTCTCTGTTCGATTCGTCTAATCATTCGTACGGGACGAACTGATCGGACGAAGCTCTCTGTTCGATTCATCCAAGCATTCGTACGAGACGAACTGATCGGACGAAGCTCTCTGTTCGATTCGTCCAAGCATTCATACGGGACGAACTGATCAGACGAAGCTCTTTGTACGATTCGTCCAAGCTTTCATACGGGATGAACTGTTCGTACGAAGCTCTCTGTTTGAATCATCTCATTGTTCGTACGGGACGGATTGTTCAATTTTTTGAACTATTCGTACAGTACGATTGTCGATCGTACGGGACGATCGGCACGGACTTAACTGATAAATTCAGTTTTTGGACGGTTTTTTATGTCCCAAGTATAAAAATGACACAAACTGACTGAAGGAGAAATCCTTCTGCGAAAATTCTTTTGGGAAGTGAAAGGAGAGTGATTGGGAGAGTGTTTGGGAGTGAGTTTTGAGAGATCTTTCAAGAGAGAATTGTGAAGAGATTCACAAGGTTATCCAATTGAGAGGATTTCTTTTACTTGTTCTTCAAGCATCTTCCTAGTTCCTTGAAGACTTCTGTAAGAGCATTGTTCGAGAGGATTCCGGTTCTCTGTCGCACTTGAAGAGTGAAAAGGATGACGGTTCTCTGCTGCACTTGGAGGGTGAAAAGGATGACGGTTCTCTGCCGCACTTGGAGGGTGAAAAGGACGACAGTTCTCTTCCGCACCGGGGTTGGTGGAAGAGAGTTTGTAAAGGCTTCTCCACCTTGCTGTAGGGGCAAAAGGAGAGTCACTTGGTTTTAGTGCAATACCTTGAGAAGGAGTCTCTAGGGAGTGGATGTAGGTCGTGTTTGACCGAACCACTATAAATTTTGATATTTTTTGTTCACTATTTATTTCCTGCATTTTTATTTTTTCGCTGTTTTATTTTCTTTGTGGTTGAATTTCTGTGTTTGAAGAAAGAGCAAAATTATCTCTATTCGTACAGTACGAAGTTAGATCGTACATTACGATTAGCTCTAAAAATTTCCAAAACATCAAGAGTAATTTTTAAAAGGACCAATTCACCCCCCCTCTTGGTTAGCCTAGGGATGTGATCAATAGGTCTAACAATCTATTCGCACTTTCAAGTGGTATCAGAGCTAATTTCAAAAATAATTGTTTTAAATACTTTTTGAAATTTTGATCATGGCTAATTTTGAAAATATAAATACTATGGAAGGATACTTGATCACTAGACCACCGTTATTTGTTAATATTCCTTTTGATTTTTGGAAAACTCGCATGTCTACTTTTCTGCAATCACTTGACTATCGTATGTGGATGTTAATTCAGGATGGTTATACTGAACCAACTAGGATTGTAGAAGGAATAAGAATTCAAACACCTTTTGCAAACTGGACTGTAGAAGAACGTGAACTAGCTCAACTGAATGCTAAATGTTTGAATAGTTTCTTTTGTGCTTTAAAATCAAAAAATTACATGCGTGTGTCGACCTGTAAATCAGGAAAGAAAATTTGGGATAGACTTTGCATCACATATGAAGGTACGAATGAAGTGAAATAAACTAGATTGAACATTCTCTTGCACGACTATAAATTTTTTCGCATGAAACAGAAGGAATCAATCTCTAACATGTACACTCATTTTACACACATAACCACTTCATTGCATGCTTTAGGTAGGGAGTTAATAAATACTGAGAAAGTTAACAAGATATTATATTGTTTATCTCCTGCATATGATACAAAGATAACTGCAATAATAGAATTTAAAGATTTGAATGTTTATTCTATTGATAATCTTCTTGGATCACTAATTGCTTACGAGCAATCGGTGACTCAAAGACAGATTGATGCAGGTGAAAAGCGAAATGAGAAGAACATTACTTTAATGGTGGATGACTCTGAAAGTGATCAATCACTATTTGAGGACGAAGAGGATATTGCCCTGAAGATGAGGCAATTTAGAAGTTTCCTAAAAAGGAAGCAGAGAAGACGCCAGCATTGGAACAAAGGTAAGTTTCAAAAGAATGTCAAGGCTTAGAATGAAATCATTTGCTATGAGTGCAGAAAGCCAGGTCACATCAAGATAAATTGCCCCAATCTCAAAGGAAATCCTAGCAAGGAGAAGACCGAGGAGAAACCAAAGGATAGAAGGGGTAAAAAGAGAGTACAACGAGCTTTCTGGCCGGACTCAGCTTCAGATTCATCATAAACAGCACTAGAAGAGGAAGTTACCAATTTGTGATTAATGGCTGATAATCTCGACCATTCAGATGAGGATGAGGTATGTGATTTAAGCTATGAAGAATTATTTGAAGTTTCTGAACGCATACACTCTGCATATAGGAAACTTAAGAAACTACATGCTATGTTGAATTTGGATTATATAGAGCTGCAAAAAGATTATGAGATCCTCAGAAAAGATCATGCATTAATTGACAGCAACCACATGACTTTATTAGATGAGTATGATGATTTAAACAAACAACATAATCTTTTAAAATCATCAAATGCTGAACTTGAAAATGATTTTAAGACTTTTATGGATGAATCGGATTCTAGAGAGAATGATTTGAAAATTAACAATTCAATTTTAGAAAGTGCTAATGCTTATCTTAAAAGTTCAGATTAAAGAACTTAAGGAGAATAAAATACCACCTAAACTTAAAGAGTTTCATGAATCTTACTATAAGAATATTGACTCAAAATCTAAAAAAAATATTTTTAGAAAAAAAGATTGGTGAATCCCTTTCCAGGGATAAAGTGTTTTTCTTGTGGTAGTTTAGGACATATTTCCCCTACCTGTACTTTGAAGTATAGAACAAATTTAGTGTGGAGACCTAAGGTGCATAGAACACAGCATATCACACATGCATCTGGTTTAAAATTATCAAGAGGTGAACCCAAACTTGTTTGGGTTTCCAAGACTAACATTTGATCATTTTATAGGAACGCTCTCACACAAGACCTCATGAGAGTATTTGGTACCTGGACAGCGGATGCTCAAAGCATATGACCGGAGATACGAATCAATTTATATCGCTGGAAGCCAGGAATGGAGGCAAGGTGACACTTGGAGATAATACCACCAAGAGAGTGGTAGATACAGGTATAATTGGAAATTCAAAAAATTTTGTTATTGAGAATGTATTGGTTGAATGTTTGAAACACAATCTATTGAGTATTAGTCAACTATGTGATAAGGGCTATCATATAAAGGTTTTACCTATGAGTTGTGTTATTAGTCTAAATGGAACTGTTGTCTTGAATGGTGATAGGGTGAACAATATTTACATGCTAGATTTTAATTCTGTTAAACCATCTACTGCCTTGTGTTTGAAAACTGTATCTAATGAATCATGGTTGTGGCATAGAAGGCTTTGTCATGCTAGCATAAAAAATCTTAGAAAAATTACTCAAAAGCAACTAGTTAGAGGAGTACCCAAATTAGATTTTACTAAAAATTATTTGTGTGATGCATGTTAACTAGGAAAATAAGTGAGATCCTCTTTCAATTCGATCAAGAAAATTAGGACTAGCAAGCCCTTAGAAATTCTTCACATGGATTTATTTGGACATGTTAGTACCTTAAGCTTAGGAGGAAAAAGATTTGGGTATGTTATTGTGGATGACTATACTTGATTCACCTGAATTAGATTTTTGAATCATAAGAGTGAATCATTTGAAGAGTTCAGAGATTTTGTCACTTGGATTAAGAGGAAACTTGATTTTGAAATTGTTAGTATCCAAAGTGATCATGGAGGAGAATTTGAGAATGAAATGTTTAATGATTTTTGTAAATCTCTTGGAATTAAACACAACTTCTCAGCTCCTAGGACACCTCAACAGAATGGAGTTGTAGAAAGAAAGAATAGGATATTAGTTGAAACTGCTAGGGCCATATTGGCAGAATATTCACTTCCTAAATACTCTTTGGCTGAAGCAGTTAGTACAACATGTTATGTGTTGAATAGGGTGTACATAAGGTCTAAATTGAATAAGACACCCTATAAAATTCTTAAAGGTAGAAGTCCCAACCTTTCGCATCTACATTTTTTTGGATGTAAAGTGTTCATACATAATAATAATAAAACTCTTTCAGGAAAATTTGATTCGAAATCAGATGAAGGAATCTTTCTAGGATATTCAAGTGTTAGAAAATCCTATAGAGTTTTTAATAAGAGAATATTGGTAGTTGAAGAGACCACACATGTTGTTTTTGATGAATCCTATGATAGTAAAGGGTCTAAGTTGGATGAAGATGAAGTTGAGGTGATAACCCAAAAACTTAAAAATCAAAAAATTGAAGAAATGGTTGAAAAAGAAGAGGAAAACCAATTGCCTAGAGAATGGAAATTTGTAAGGAGTCATCCTAAATAGTTGATTTTAGGAGAACTAAGTGAAGGAGTTAGGACTAGGCATGGTTTGAGGAAAGAAGTGAATCGTTCAGCATTTATTTCAATGATAGAACCCACAAACATAGAATAAGCACTTTTGGATGAATTTTGGATTTTGGCCATGCAAGAGGAGTTGAATCAATTCATGAGAAATGATATTTGGGAGTTAATTGAAAGGCTAAAAGATCAAAGTGTAGTTGTGACTAAGTGGGTGTTTAAAAATAAGATGAATGATTCAGGAGTAGTTGTGAGAAATAAGGCTAGATTAGTAGCTAAGGGGTATAATCAAATTGAAGGAATTAATTTTGAGGAGACATTTGCCCCTATAGCAAGACTTGAAACAATAAGAGTTTTGTTAGCATTTGCCTGTTTTAAAGATTTTAAATTATATCAGATGGATGTCAAGAGTACTTTTCTTAATGGGGTGATAGCTGAGGAATAACCTCCTGGCTTTAAAAATCCTAAATACCCTAATTATATTTTTAAATTAAAAAAGGCATTATATGGATTAAAACAGGCACCTAAAGCATGGTATGAGAGGTTAAGTATTTTCTTATTAAATAGATCATTTGTTAAAGGAAGTGTGGACACCACTCTATTTTTGAAAAGACTTGGAGATGAAATACTCACTGTACAAATATATGTGGATGATATCATTTTTGGATCAAATGATAAAGCTCTATGTGATGAATTTTCAAAAATAATGAGTAGTGAATTTGAGATGATTTTAATGTGTGATTTGAGTTATTTTCTTGGCTTTAGCATTAAGCAAAATGAGGAAGGAACCTTTCTTTGTCAATCTAAATATGTGAAGGAAATTCTCAAAAAGTATGAAATGGATAATGCTAAACCAGTCACTACTCCCATGAGTTCCTCAGTCCTATTAGATAAGGATCTTAAGGGAAAATCTGTTGATCAAAAGAAGTTTAAAGGAATAATTTGATCTTTGCTTTATTTGACTGCTAGCAGACCTGACATTATGTTTAGTGTTTGCTTATGTGCTAGATTTCAAGCTGATCCAAAAGAATCACATTTGACAGCAGTAAAAAAGATCTTAAGATATCTTTTAGGAACTCAAAATTTAGGAATTTGGTATCCTAAGAACAGTTCTTCTTTTGAAATTATTGGATACTCAGATTCAGATTTTGCAGGCTGTAGAGTGGATAAGAAAAGTACTTCTGGAACATGTCAATTTATTGGAAACTCATTAGTATCTTGGTCCAGTAGAAAATAAAATTCAGTAGCACTTTCTACAGCTGAAGCAGAATATATTGCCTTAGGAAGTTGTGTAGCACAGGTGCTTTGGTTGAAACAATAATTAAGTGACTTAGGATTTGTAGTTGGTACCATTCTAATATTTTGTGACAACACTAGTGCCATTTGTATTTCAAAGAATCCTATTCAACATTCTAGAATCAAGCATATTGACATAAGGCATCATTTTATAAGAGATCATGTAGAGAAGAGAGAAATTGAACTACATCATATCGCTACTAAAGATCAGCTTGCAGATATTTTCACAAAACCCTTAGCCTTTGACACATTTAGCATGTTGAGAACAAGGCTAGGTGTGATAGATCTTAATGCTTGATTGAAAATTCTGTAAATAAAATTTGTATTTGTATTTGTTAAGTTTGTTCATTGTATGTTTTTGTTATACTTTTATTTTAAAAAAAAAATCAATCAAAATAAAAAATTTCTGTTGTATTTTTGTTCCTTAATTGAATGTTGATAGCATGCAAGTTTTGAAGTGATGGGAGTTTATAGTTTCTATTCATACTATACGATATCGTATCGTACTGTACGATTTCATCATCGTACCCATACTTCGTCTGTACGATTTGGGAGAAAATACGGTTAGCGGTAGTTATTATTGATGATCGTACGTACGAATATGTCATTCGTCTGTACGATCCAGGTGTCGTTTCACATGAGGGACGAACCTAACCGTCGCCTGAACAACCTTTAATTTTCTGATCGTCCTGGACGAACACGTCATCGTCTGTACGATCAGGAAGTCAAAAAGCCTGTACGAAAGGACGCCTAAGGACGAGCAGTTTACAAAAAACTGTTTTATTTTGACTGCTTTCATTCATCCCGGATGAAGCAAGGTTTGTCTTATATGAATGTTATTCGTACAGTACGATCGCAAGTTTTTTCTATATAAAGGCGGGTCATTTTCTTTCATTTCACTTTCTATCTAGAACCTTTAGAGCCTTGAGAGAAATTGACTGGCAGTGGAAAAAGGGCACGGGTGGCTAGGGGTCCTGCGTCTAGAAGGAACTGTGATGAAAACTTTCTTAGTGAGGAGAATGAGGAAGCATACCTTAGGTATGCTTCATCTAAGGTTACTCCTTCCCGCATACTACTGCAAGAAAATATTCATTTTGTAGTTATGCCCCTCTTTGACTCGACCCACTTTTCTTTTCTATTGACCTTGATCTATGCCTTCAATAAGGATTTGTTTCATGTGTTCTTGGCCAACATGACCTTCAACAAGGATCACACAGCCATTTCTTCTTTTGCCCTTAAATAAAAAGTTATGATAACTAAGGAGGATCTAGGAGAATATGTTCATGTTAGAACTCAAGGGACTAGAGCTCATACCTTCTCCACAAGATCTGAAAACAGTTGGTCCAAAATTAATCGGGTTCTTAGAGGTGCAAGCATACCCACACATGTATCTCGGGTAGATATATTGAATCAAAATGCTAGGATAATCCAACATGTACTTAGGATATCAATCATACCTAAAGCAGGAGATTGAGTTAATATAACTCCACTTCTTTCCTCAACCACCTTTCTTATTATGACTGGCCAACCTATAGATGAAGCCCAATTGATCTTAGACTACATCTACTATCTGTTTGATATTGGTCTGGCTAGTGTGAAGAGGAAGAAAAATATTGCTTTAGGACATATTATGTGTTACATCCTAGAGAGAAAATACAACCTAGTTCATCCTTCTGGTCCTTTTGAACTCCCACTGTACTTCACTGACGCTTCCTTTAGAGCGTTATTTGGGAAAGAGGGTACAGCCGACAGCTCAGACGATGAGCCTCCTTCAGCTTCTGCTCCTTCAAGTGCACCCTTAACTGCATCTGGACCTTCACAGGATTTCTATCAAAATATGAACCAACGTTTTGATAGAATGGATCAAAGGTTTGATGACATGGAGGCTTATTTAAGGAGACAGGATGATCAGTTTAATGCTGTTAACACAAATATTGCTACTCTTAACAGCTATTTTACGTTGTTCGGTGGTATACCACCTCCTCCTCCTCCGGATCAGGGTCACTCTTAGTTCTAGCTTGATTTGTGATACTTTAGTTTGGATGTGATTGTGTTACTCTTTGTATATTTTAGGCTATTTTTATGTTGTGGTGAGTTTTTATTTTGGATATGATAACAAGTTTTTTTTTATGAGATGTGCTTCAATGTATAACTTGCTATGTTGTATGTTATAAATTGATTAGTAATGAAATGTTCTAGTGTTTCTGTGCTTATTCTTTTTTTCGTGTTAGTGAATGGCCTTGTTGTATTTTTTCTTCAATTCACTTGACTATGTTGATTATTGATCTAGAATGTTAATTGAGTTCATTTTACAATTGAAAATACTATGCATAACTTTAAATTTTCAAATTTTTTTAGAATTCATTATGTTTTGGTGTGGATTAGAAGATCTTACTTAAATCTTATTTAGACATGTATTATTTAGTCTAAATTTGTGTATGTTTGATGTTTTAACATTATTCTCACATTCTATATATTTGTGTTTATTATTGTATTTGTGACTAAAGAGATAATATTCTTAGAAAGAATCTTACATTCAAAGCAAAGCTTGAAAAGATGCACAAAATATGCCATATAAGAAAAGATGCGCAATGTCGCCAAATGTAAAAAGACACACAAAGTGTGTCATCAAATAAAAGATGTGCAATGTCGCCAAATGTTAATAAGGCACAAAATTAGCCTACATCTTCAAAAGATGCGCAAAGTCGCCAAATGTTCTTTTCTTTAGCTTTTTTATTCTCTTTTTCACTAATCAATAATTGTCACTTTAGACTTAGAATTTTTGATAATGTTATCTCTCCTTCTATACAAAAATTGAGACTACTAATATGTCTAATACATTACTACTTTAGATCAACTTTTCTTGTCCTTAACATACTTTGAAATCTAACACTTTTGAGTCTTTAGTTTTTGCATCTCATTTCAATATTGTAGTTAAATTTCATTTAACATGATTCCACTTCTCAACTATTTTTAAGTGTTCTTTTTACTATTGGTAAAAGGGGGAGAGCTTTATTGTTCGACTTATGTTATGTGTTTGACTTATGACTTATGTTATATATTGTATGTGCTTGTGTTGTATGTGCTTGTATGTTTGTATGTGCTTTGTGTTCATTCCTACACTCTTTCCTTCCCTTCCCTTCCCTTGTCTATCCTCATATAACTTGATTAGTCTTTAGGGGGAGCTTAAGGATAGGATAAGTCAATTTTTTTAAGGAAACTTTAGGGATTTTTTTTTATTTTGGGGAAGTGTAGATCTTTTATTTAAGGGAGTACATTTAGTGGATGTTAGAAGATCTATTTTTGTATATTTCATTTCAAACAATAGTTATTTTGCCATCATCAAAAAGTGGGAGATTGTTATGATTTGGGCAAATCGTTTTGTTCATGAGAATTCTAATCTAAGTTTATGTTTTTGATGATTACAAAAGCTTATTATTTATCTAATTCATCTTCTAACATATATTTAAGCTTTTGTTGTGTGTACTAAAGTATTTTTCAGGAAATTCACACTTTAGATTGTTGAAGACTTCAAGTTCACTTGTTCACTATAAATGAAGTCTGTAAATTTTTCTTTTTCTTGAGTCTGAGAGAGTGTGATTGTAAGTTGGATAACTGTGTACACACACACAATGAGGGAGTAAAAAGTTTAAAATTTTAAACTAATCATACAGTACGAATTGATATCGTACGGTACGATCTGTAGAATATATCCTCCAGGAAGAACCCATCAGCCAAGAAAATTTTTCTAAGGCATGTTCGTACAGTACGAATACTATTCGTACATGAGCTTTTAGTGTATGAACTGCTCAAAATTGGGTTTATCCAGAGGTTCGTATGGGATGAACTGATCGGACGAAGCTCTCTGTTCGATTCATCTAATCATTCATACGGGACGAACTGATCGGATGAAGCTCTCTGTTCGATTCATTAAATCATTCGTATGGGACGAACGGATCGGAGGAAGCTCTCTGTTCGATTCATCCAAGCATTCATACGGGACGAACTGATCGGAGGAAGCTCTCTATTCGATTCGTCCAAGCATTCGTACGGGACGAACTGATCGGATGAAGCTCTCTGTTCGATTCGTCCAAGCTTTTGTACGGGACGAACTGTTCGTACGAAGCTCTTTGTTCGAATTGTCTCGTTGTTCGTAAGGGACGGATTGTTCAATTTTTGGAACTATTCGTACAGTACAATTGTCAATCGTATGGGACGATCGGTACGGACTTAACTTGTAAATTCAGTTTTTGGACGGTTTTTTCTGTCCCAAGTATAAAAATGACACAAAATTGACTGAAGGAGAAATCCTTCTGTGAAAATTCTTTTGGGAAGTGAAAGGAGAGTGATTGGGAGAGTGGTTGGGAGTGAGTTTTGAGAGATCTTTCAAGAGAGAATTGTGAAGAGATTCACAAGGTTATCCAATTGAGAGGATTTCTTTTACTTGTTCTTCAAGCATCTTCCTAGTTGCTTGAAGACTTCTGTAAGAGTATTGTTCGAGAGGATTTCAGTTCTCTGCCGCACTTGAAGAGTGAAAAGGACGATGGTTCTCTGCCGCACTTGGAGGGTGAAAAGGACAACGGTTCTCTGCCGCACTTGGAGGGTGGAAAGGATGACGGTTCTCTGCCGCACCGGGGTTGGTGGAAGAGAGTTTGTAAAGGCTTCTCCGCCTTGCTATGGGGGCAAAAGGAGAGCCACCTTATTTTAGTGCAATACCTAGAGAAGGAGTCTCTAGGGAGTGGATGTAGGTCGTGTTTGACCGAACCACTATAAATTCTGGTATTTTCTGTTCACTGTTTATTTCCTGCATTTTTTTTTTGCTATTTTATTTTCTTTGTGGTTGAATTTCTGTGTTTGAAGAAAGAGCAAAATTTTCTCTGTTCGTACAGTACGAAGTTAGATCGTACAGTACGATTAGCTATAAAAATTTCCAAAATATCAAGAGTAATTTTTAAAAGGACCAATTCACCCCCCCTCTTGGTTAGCCTAGGGACGTGATCAATAAGTCTAACAACCTATTCGCACTTTCATTGTTAATCTCAAGGTAGGCTTCCATTGACATCAGTTAGTTTTCAATTTAGATAAGTTGGGTAAAAGTTATGGGATTTTATTTAATTTATTTAATTTTGGGGAACTTTTCACCATATAACTTTTGGCATGTTATAAAATAGAAAATTTTGAGCATATTTACCTAAAAAACTCAATGTTTTTTTTGGTAATTTTAAATGTAGAGTGTTTCATGTAAATACTAATTATGTTGGTGTTAACATAAAGTGATAGAAAATGACAAAATCCCCAAATAATATTATAAATTCTATCTATTAATATTTTTATGTTTTATTAACATTGATTATGTGTGCAAAATTTCCCCCAAAAAATGCTATGGTTGTTATATAGACAAGTATTTTATATATTCCTCTAATATGTAAGTACTACTTTTATGTTTTGAGATTGATGATTTTACTATTCGCTTATGGTGAGAATGTTAATGTTGTTGGCTATGCATGTTCAAAATGTGAAATTCATGTGATACTTATTCATGTTGAAAATGTTTTTGTTTTCATGTTTATGTGCTTGATAGATGTAATGAAAGGGGGAGAATCATGAGAAATGTGAGGAATGTGAAGAATGTTTATGTAAAATACAAGTGAAGTTATAAGGGTGCTTAGGTTGATGTATATATATGTTCATGTATTCCTCTATTTATCTTGAATAGATGTGAGATGATCAAGTAAATGTATAAGTAAAAGAGTTACATCACTACAGGAAAATCGTGTGATACTGTCGGCCTAAATCCGTCAAAAAAAGTGAAATTCTGCTAGCAAAAGAGCATTTTTTATAGATTTTTGGAGGAAATGTAATTGACGGTAAAATGCGCGTTAGAAAGCTTGTTTCAGTGGATTTACAGACAAAATTTCGGTAGAATATAGCGGCAATATTCATTGTTTACGAGTCACTATTACTGGTAGTTTATCCACTAAAAATTCTAACTACAAAATTGCACTGGAAGTTCTGGCGGATAAATTGTCGGAAATGTCCGCCGGAAACAGACTAGTGGAAATTTCTAATAGTTTATCCATCGGAAGTTTCGGCAAAATTTTTTGCAAGAAATATGATACATTTTTATCGTATCTCCATTTTTGGCAGATATTTCACCGGAAACCTGTAGTAAAATTAAAAAAAATTGCACTTCTCTTATGTTTTCTACAACAGACAAACCTGTATAAAAATATACATATATCTTATTTATTTAGACATTGAACATAAAGACAAGATACATGTACGCAATAATAGATTTGATCATTCTAAGTTCATTAAACATTTACCAAACATTTTAAAATTAAATGTAAAGTTTATTCATTGCATAATTAAAAATGGATAATAAAATAAATAAATATATAAATAAAATGTCTAACATATAAATGAAATATACAATAATAACAAAAAAATAATAACAAATAAACATACAATTGAGTTTGTTACATCTGCTTTTGCATGTCACCTTATGATTTCCTTACTTTCTCTAACTCAGTTGTAAGGGTAGCTACCTATTGGCTATATAATAACTCTTGGCTACTTACTAAGAAGCTGGAGCCACCAGATGTCTGTCCCTCATATACGTAGGTTTATGAGCCTAAACCATAAACCCAACCTTTCTGTATTCCTCCTACCGATTACGACCAAGTGCGATAGTCAGAATAATCTGCTGATCCCCTAGAAGATTCCTTACAAGCTCCTTGTTGGCTCTCTTAAAGCTGTGTATACTCATCCTATAAAAGTTAATACAATATTAAGCAATTTACACATGAAACTTAAAATATTAAACTTATGTATTGATGTAGGCTTTCATTGCTCTCTCATTAACCCATTGTTGGTCTTCCTACCACTCGTGGGTATAACTATGCAACTCAACAACAGTCGTTTCTCTACCCAGCACCTCTTTCTGTAATATACTTACATTAGTATTCATATCTAAGCAATTATTAAAATCTTTTAAAATTTCTTACCAAATATTATTGGTGTTCAGTATATAGAATTGAACCCCCAGTATGGAGGGAACTACCCATGCCCCCAACATCAAAAGCTTGGTTATGTCTATTCTGGTCCCTCCTTCTTGTATAATCTAGGCTACCCTAAACACTGGTTAGCTCACCCCATACACTCTCACTAATCTAGAGTGGTCTCTTACCTAACTTTTTAATATCTATAAATAAGTCTCGCATATGAGGTGACCCACACTTCTTAAAATTCTTTCTGATTTTATATTTTTTCTCAGGTAACCCATAAAATTTTTTTTGCATTAAAATATATATAACATAGAATATTTTTGTTAGCTTAATTAAAAAAGATATAATATAGAATATATTTTTATAATAACTAACCTAAAACTCTCTTAACCATATGTTGCGCACTTCTTTTAAGATTTTCTTTCAAAAAATATAAGGAGCATCATACCAACTTTGTATGATGTCTTGTACTTTATGTATCGGCTACTTTGATGGATAAATTTTGTACAAAATGTGTTAGGTGAAAAAATAATTATCAAATTTTAGTAGTATGTTAAGAATATAGTAAAAAATGTATATAATGTGACATGCCTCATCACAGTTAAGTAAGGCATACAATGTGGCAGCTCTCATCTCCTTATCAATCAAATAGTGCATGGTGCTAACGCCTATGTGTTCACCACTTCTGTTGAATATAGATATATTTAAGAATTTATATGAATCTGCATGACAAATATTTTGATGTGTAGTACTCCTAGTTGATTGTGATGCTATGTCAAAGTAATACGAATAAAATTAGGTTATCTCATACATTAGATATGCTTCATAAATTGAGCCTTTATGATGTGCTTTATTCTTAGCAGTCTTCTTAACTTTATTTAAATACCTCTTGAAAGGATACATCCACTGATATTGAATAGGCCCACCTACTATAGCCACATATAGTAAATGCACTGGTAGATGCTCCTTAGAGTCAAAAAATACTAAAGAAAATATCTTCTCAAGTTTACACAAAATAAAAAGAATATGCTGCTCCATAAGAATCAAGTGCTCTGTATTCAATTTTGAAGAGCATAAATCCTTGAAGAAGATAATTAGCTCGATCAAGGACTTTAAAATTGGATCTTGTAAAAATTAAAGGCAATTGGTAATAGATATTGCATGATGATATAATAGTTAAGACTTTTCAATCCAAATAATCTCCTATATATTATGTCAACACATCTACTAAGATTAGAAGAATATACATCAGATACCTGTAGAGTCTACACCCATTCACAAATTGCTTGTCTCTGCTCTAAAGTAAAAGTGAATGGAGCTTTTAGTTTGAAAAGTTTTTCATTTCCACCATCCTTCAACTCTAAAACTTTTCTCCTACAAATCTCCTTTAAGTCCATCCTTACTTTTATATTATCTTTAAATTTATCTTTGATGTCTATGACTATATTGAATATATTATCAATAATAATTTTCTCTATGTGCATCACATCCAAGTTATGTCTGATCAAGTTTGTTCTATAATATGGCAAGGACTAAAAAAATACTTTTCTTGATCCAATTGGAGTTGACACCATACCTTGGCAACTTACAATTAGTTAATATTGGAGAATCAACTGTTGTGGGCATAAACCTTATATTTTCAAATATTTTTTCACTTGTTAATCTAGGATGAGACTATGACATCACCATTTTATTTTTAGTAAAGGCATCCTTATTTTGTCTGAAAGGATAAGTTATAGGTAAGAACATATAGTGATAGTCTAACCTAGTGTTCTTCCCTCCATACTTTAAAGTGAATGACTTTATAAATTTTATATAATATGGACAAGCTAACTAGCTAGAAGTATTCCAATGTAAAATTATACCATACGTAGAAAGTTACCATTTGTCCAAAGTAATGTTGCCCTCGTTATGAAGTTTTATTTTGTTAAGATATCATATGTTCTTATTCCTTTCCATAATAAATTTAAATCATTGATTAATGGTTGTATGAATACATTGATCTTTGATTTTGGATTATGTGGCCCTATAATGATCAACGTTAGAAATATATAAGGAGTAGTTATACATAACTCTAGAGGAAGATTATAAGGGGTCAGTATCACGGGCCATCATGAGTAAGGTGAAGCAGGCTGGCTAAATGGAGTAAAATTATTTATACATAAACCTAATCTTATATTTCTTGATTCTGTGGTAAAGGTGGGATGTATATGATTAAAGTGTTTTTAGGCCTCTACTTTTGACGAATGTGTAATAACACCTTCTTGCGAGATGTGTTCATTTTTCTATCTTATATATATAGCAGATCTCATGGATGCATATAACCTTTGTAGTCTAGTTATTATGGGTAAGTAAAATATCCTACTGATTGGTACATCCTTCAGCTTTCTTTTCATCCCAAACTTTAGTTTAAATCTTGGTGCATTATAATAACGGCATATAATCTCTAATAAATCATCTTTATAGTATAACATATATCTATTAACATAATAATCTATTTTTGTGTATGTCAAGTAAAGTTTGAAAACCAACTTTTTAGTTTAATATAAATATGTAGGAATTATGTTATCTGTCAGGTTGGTTTCCTCAAGCAGCCCAATGAATTGATTAACATATTCACGAGGGGCATTATATTCTGCCTGGATGCTTAACATCTTCATAGCAATAGATAACTCTGAGTGAGTGATGCATCCCTTCCATATTGGTTATTGGGCAGCACACAATAAATCATAAATATTACGTGCTTCTTTATTTGGTGACTCTTCTATATATTATTCAAATTGTGCTCCAATTACATCATAAACTAAGTCCCCAAGAGATTGGATATTTTCTCCCTCACCTATACTAGAACTTTTGGATGGGCCATATCGAGAATAGAAATGTGGCTCGTATACACCATGAGAAGTTCAATACTAATATTCTGGCACGAACCCTTTATGATATAGATCACCAATTATATCATTTGATCTTAGGTGCACTTAATTTTTATGTTTAGAACATGGGCATCAAAACTTTCCATCTGAGATGAAGCTAGGTTGTTGATAGGCTGTCTGAATGAAAAAATTAACCCTATTAATGAATATATCTATTAATATCTTTCATCCTTACATCAATCGGTTATACATCTAATTTTTGATTTTTAATATCTATAATATGAAGAATATAGTCTATATATAATATGAAGATATTAGAGATTGGGGTAACATTTGTTGAAGAAAAATAGATTGAATAGAAATTGATTTGTAAATTAGATGGTGTTATTTAACATAGGTCCCCTATCAATAAAAAATCTGGTAGCCTCCTGGTGTCTCCCCCATTTAGGACAAATTTAAGGAGTATTAGTCTACCCACCACATCAAGAAATATGTGCACAAATGGTGTTGAGTGACATCGCGGAGTAGTCTTTAATCCTACCACGCCAAGAAAGGCGTGTATAGGTCTTCAAGGGGGTACCTGTGTGAAAATATAGTTTGAATCAGAGATATTTTTGACAGATTTATCAACAGAATTCTGGAGAAATTATGTAGAAATATTCATCTTTTATGAAGCAATCATTTTCTTGTAGTTTCGAAGCACTCTTCTCGTGTCACAAGTATCCATGGCTTTTTTTAGCTCTACCTTTCTTAACATAAGCTAATCTAATACCTTTACTTTCCTAACTAGGTCATTGGGAGGCCACCATTTTATGTTACCAAACCATCTAAGGCAACTCTCTCACTCTTTCTAATTTTATCTTCCATAGGAGCTTCTATAACCATTCCTCCATTTTAACCATCTAACTTGATTTCTACTAATAGTATCCACATTTATTTCACCCTGAACTCCCTCTCTAGTCTTATTAACAAGATGAATATCATCAACAAAATTCATACACCATGGTACAATCTCTTTCAAATGTCTATCGAGAACATACATAACCAAAGCAAAAATAAATGGGCAACTTATGGCAGATTTCCAGCAACTGAGGCCTCAAACGTCGGCGATGGAGTAGCGTACATGAAGATGAAGGTGGCATTTGGCTGGAGGCGACTAATGAAAGTAGGAGGGAAGAAAAATGAGTAGGAGAGTGAAATGATAAGGAAGATGAATGTAAAAAATGTTTTTGCAAAATTTTCACGAGAAATATTTCATCTGGTTTAAGTAAGCCGACAGATTTTCCATCAGATGTTTCGCTAGTAATTTCTGATGCATTTTTTGCCAGAAGTTACATCGATTTTACAAAAATTGATGGCCTTTTAGGCAGGTTTTCCACCAGAATGTTTCTGCCAGTTTGTCCGCCAAAAAACTACCACTAAGATAAAAGTGGAATAGCCACCAGTTAGATCACCACTTTAACCGGTGGATATATCTCCACCGGATGTTTTGCGGGTATACCAAGATTTTCCTGTAGTGTATGGGGAATTAAGATGTATGTAATTTCTCCATCTTTAAACCTATATGAATATGAAAATTTTAGTGTTCACTTTAATCAAGAGTATTAATTTTTGAGATATAATTAACTATAGGGAATTCCCGGTATAGGATGTTGATAAGTGTAAATTATGTTATATTTTTATGTATTTTTATCAATTTAAATGTGTTTTCTTTAATTATTTGTATACAGGAATAACTCAAAAATGGATGAAAGTCTAAAGTAGAGTCCAGTGCCACAACGTCCGATAATTCTATGTCACAACGCCATCTCCTACACTGCTGAGGTGCCACACTTAGACATAGTAGTGCCATGTTCACTATCTTCAATTATCATGTAATCAAAATGGTTAGCTTGGCAGCATTGTGTTCACTATCTTCAAGCACCACAGTGTTATAATCTATTATGCCTTGGCAACAAATATGCCACTCAAGCACCATAGTGCTAAAAAGTCAGCAGCATTGTAGCACAGCAGTTGTAACTTCTAAGGGACATGCTTTACAAGCAAAGCAACATGACTGTTTACTAAGTAACTGTTCCACATCAATAAGCACTATGGGGTGTAAAAGTTTTAGAGCTGAAGTACTAATTTATTTCATGGGCACCATGGTGCCACTCTTTAAAGTGTCGCAGTGCCACTTGTTATTTTTATGTTATCCTATAAATAGTAGTGATATTATATTCTAGATGAACCATCCCTAAAGAAACATATCGCATGCGAAGAAGCGATATATACCATGAGTTCCAGTATAGGAAGTAGAAACTCATCTTTAGGATAGACTTTATTTAAATCTCTAAAATCAATACAGATAAGTATTTGACTATTCTTTTTCTTGACTGGGATATAGCTAGCTAACTAGGTTGGATGTTTCTCTAACATAATAAATCCAACATCGATTAACTTCTTCACTTTAACCACGACCTATTATTCAATGTCATGTCACTTCCATCATGGTGCTTATTTTATTGTAACCATTTCTATTCAAATCGCTAACTTGTGAACTTCTATGTCTAGAGATAATCCAGACATCTCTTCTAAAATCCAAGTTATGCAATCTTTGAATTCTAATAAATACTCGATCTTGTTGTTTGCATCATCCACATACAATAATGAGCTGATGAAGATCAGATGAGGGTCTTCTTTTATGCCTAAATTTATTTCTTTTAAATCGTACATCATATATTTAATCTTCTCTTCAGGTTCAGAAGATGCATCCCTAGCTTGAGAGTCATCCAGATCATCTAAAGTTTCTAAACAAAGTTTGTTAATTGCATTGATGGTGATTCTACCTTCACAAGTTTGTTCATCAGCTTCTCAGGTTCTTTTATCCTAATTTCCTTATTCTAACTATTCAAGTATACTGATTCATCAAGAGAATATTTGACTTGAGAATCTCAAATAGGAGACATGTTACCTTGTATGATGGCAATCATAGCCATAATCTCTTCTAACTTCTTCTCCAATCTTAGTATCTGCTTATCTTTCTAACTCAGTTGTTCCAACAAATGATGAGTAGAATCTGTTGTATCATCATCTTCATCATTATTATTAGCAGGTTCGGCATCACCCTTACCCTTTTCTTTCTCTCTCTATTGAGATGAATGGGTTTCAACCATGTTGACACTATCAGACATCTCTTGATTCATTTTTGCATCTTTCATAGCTTCTTATTTGTTGATCTAATGGATAATTTCTTTCAGATGATTCATCATTTATTTGATTGATTTCCCTTCTACATGGGGTAGATCTACTGAAGTATATTTTCTTGAAGGAGATAGTTTTATGACAAACATTCATTTCCTTGATCTTTCATCCACTATGTGATTTCTATTAGTCATTAATGTGGTTGGACTGATAACCATTTTAGGCTACTAAACCCTCCTCTATCAGATAATTAGGTTGATTGATTTGTGAACTTCAATATCTTCCTATCAAAATAAGAAGAGGATTCACTACCTTGTGAATGATGTTGAATAACTCTTGAAGGATGTTGACCAGAATGATGACTAGAAGTGCTCACTGGAAGATTCCTATATTGTTTCAAAGTTGGACAAGAAATGGGATTATATCCTTAGTGGGATAAAGCTCCATATCTAAGAGATCTCACAGGAGTTTGCTAATTTTTTTAATGGCATGATGTTGCATGCTAATTATGGTATAAGAACTTCTTTTGTTTCCTGTAATGATCTACAATAGTAGCTGGCCAGCTCAAACCTAATTCTCAAAACTATACTCTTCTCTTAGTAGGAGGGGACACTCTTTGCCTTCTGCTTGAGTGTGGTTATACTTTAGTAAAAATAACATCCTAAACACTTCTAAAAAAATTTATCCTTTGATTGCCCGTAACCAATGGTGCAGTCATGGATTAATCTGTCCAGAAGAGTTTTGAACTTTATCTTCCTTTAGATAGAGAAGACAAGACAAGATTTCTTCAGAAAGAAGTAGGAGGTAAGTTTGCTATCCTAACCAAACTTTCCTTTCCAACAGCAGATGATAATGGACTAAATTTTCTCCCTACTAGCTGAGGAAAATTAACATACACTTCAGGTGCTTCACAGTCTATTTTCATTTTTGCTTCATTTATGGTGGCAATCAAATTATCTTCCTAAATTTGTTTAGCTTTCTCAGCCCTTCACCTCAATAATTCATGTTATAATGCTAAGACTTAGTCATCTCTTTTACTCCAGAAGATAAGCGCATCTCAAAGTTTTTGAATGCAAGAGTTACAGTACCAACTGGAGACTTCACCTTAATCATGGCAGCTAAATGGGAATAAGTCAAATAAGAGAAGATTGAGGGTTTAGTATCTACAAAAGCAGCTATATACCCACCCTCGATGTTATCCTGGAAGGGAACAAACTTGATGGACTCAATAGTTGCAACCACCTCAGGTTGTGTTGCAGTGAATGTAATATGTAGATTATTAAACCCAGCTCCAAACTTGATCTAGAAGCCCTCAGCAAAATTAGGCAGGAGTGACGTTGATATTGAAGATCAATTTTCTTTGTATTTGATAGGTAGATCAAAATCAATGATTAAACTTACTGAACTTAATCTGAATGCTAAATCAGTAAGGGAAATTCTTGATGATTGGAAGATGAAAGGAACCTATCTAGGGACTGAAATCTTAGAAAGGACATGATCATGGAGTACATATTTGGAATAATAATTGATTGAAGATTGATTGAACTTGATGAGTGAAAGAATGATTTATTGATGATTGAGATTCTAATTGAAATGAATGATAATAAGAAACTTACTTATATAACTAGTCGTATTATATGTTTAGAGTCTAATCTCCACTAAGGATAAAAGTAAACCCAATCCCTAGTGGAGTCACAAGAAAAATTATGTGGACAAATTAAATATTGAAGTTTCCACTAATTTGAGATTTAATATTTATTTTGATAAATACACATAATTAGTGATAATTACCATGAAAGATATACTAATACTTATATTATCAATTTGAGAAAAGAATTGATTTATTTTCATATCCAAGCTCGGCGTAGGGAATATAATAACTATCTCTAGGGATAAAAGTCACATTCACCTATCATTTTAAATATGAAATTGAACCAAGATATTCTTTAGCAAACTAAGACAAGGTTTATTTTATAATGGGATCTTAGGTTCCTATAAAGGCAAGCCCCTATAGTCGATTACATCTCCAGAAAAAAAATCTTTTGGTTAAAGTGGAGATTAAATTCTAAACTTAAAATGCGATCATATATATATATAAGCAAGTTACCTTAGATGTTTTGAAAATGCAAATAATCCATTTTAAAATATTATTAAAGATTATAGAAAAATATATTTTTTATTATTTGTATAGGTATATTTATTATTTATTTGGGATATGAGTTCTGCAAATACCTTTGGGCTTATGCCTACTCGAAATGAACTGCAAGTTAACGGCCTAATACACATGCAATCATCCTAATTCACAATAAAGCTAGCCCTATCATAAGAGATCAAATGATGAATAAGACTCCACATTAGTGACTTTGGATGAGTAATTTTCACTTTATGTTCAAGTGACACTAATGAGATGACTCACTAAGAACTCTACATTTTATGTTATTTAATTAACCTAACTAAATTTTCAAACCACCAAAATTTCTTAGAAATTTTTGTTGCATAACGACCCTAACCATAGGAGAACTATGGCAGACCGAACACTTAGGCCTCTCATACCATGCCATTGGCCTGTGTGCTAGGCTAGTGTACATTACAGAAAATAAAATGTATGTATATATGCATGTCAGGGTAAAGGCGTTCATGTATATGGTACCCAATACCATGTCATCTTAGATCTAGTATACATATTTCTACAAAGTTAGGAACATGTACACCAAGGAAAGCCTGAAAAAATTCTACCCACTAATGCATACTACCACCTGTATGATGCAATGCATGATGCAATATAAATTAAAAAGACTGTGTAAAAATAATCTCATTTATCAAATTCATTTAAAATTATACAACAAAATTTATAGGAAAGTAAGGTGGCCAACCTCCATAATAGTAAACCCAGGTTTCTAGGCCTACCACATATATGAAACCAGATATATCTGCTTAAGGTCTTCGAGCTCCATGCTTTTGTCAAATTCCAATAATGATTATCCTCTAAAGTAGGGGAAATTATCTTTTAGAGCCCCACTTGTATGTATAAGCAAATGTATTTAGTTTTGTTACAACTCAGGATGCTATACAACTTAATATATATATAAACTGTATTTTACAGACACTTGTATGCGTATACAATAGTCCTTTGGATCAATATACTTGAACACTTAAAGGAATATAAAGAAGTTAAAGGAAAAGAATTAGTATATGAATAAGTGAAGCAATTACGTAATATCCTAATGCTTTTAATACAGTCCTTAAAAGCCTAAGTACACAAAGTTTATAGGAAAGTAAGTTAGCAGATTTTCTAACACTATCAATGGTATTAAAAATTCTATGCTAGAAGAAGGAGAGATCAGTCTGATGGAAGAGGAAGTGGTTCAAAATACCAAAAGTGATGAATCACCTAAAGATGTTTGTGGAAATGTTTTGGAGAAATCTCAACAGAATGATTCTAATGTGGTCGCATTGAAATCTACTCCCAATGTGTGGAAGAAACCTCCAAATATTAAAGTTGTGCCTTCATATGTCAATGTTGAATTGACTGATGATGGTGTTGCTATCTAATTATAACCCAAAATGAAAAAGCTAACATTCATAGACTTCATACTTCTATGGTAGTTAAGGTGTTTGGTAAGTCTATTCTGGTTTTAGTGATTAGTTCTGAATTAAGGAGTTAATGGAAAAAGTTTAGTGCATTTCATTTAACTAGCTTGGGAATGGATTGGTTTCTCTATTCTTTTCATTCTTAGGAAGCAAAAGAATCTTTTCTGAGCGAAGGACCTTGTTTCATCGGTAATCACATCATTGGTATGGATAATTGGAATCCTCTTTTTTCACCATCAACTATGAAGGGTCTATTCTCACCAATCTGGATTCATTTGCCTTATCTCCCATTAAATTATTGGGATGAGAACAATTTTGCCCAGATTGCTTCCCGGGTTAGTACTCACTTTACTTGGATGGTAATATGTTTAATTGGGGGATGAGGTAATTTGCTAGGATTTGTGTTCGAATTAAATTGGTTGCTCAAATCCCATTAGAAATTTGGATTAAAGGTGAGTAGGGTAGATTCTTTCAGAGAATCAAGTATGAAAGGATCTCATCACTTTGTTGTAGTTGCAGAAGAGTTAATCATAATCATCTAAGCTATAAGAAGAGTAATGGGGACCAAGTTTAAGTGCTGTCTATTTTAAAACCACTAAATTATGTTGAAAACCTTATTAAAGAACTTCTTGATGTTTTGAAGAATATGCCTGTTGAAACTGTTAGTAATAAGGTTAGTGATGAAGCCAACTCTTATGGTCCATGGATTCATGTTAGTCATAGGAAGAAGAACTTAAATTTTGATAATAAAGTTAAGTTTCTCTATTAACTGAAGAAATTGGTTTCAGGTGACATAGCTTCTCACTCAGGGAAAGCACCTTCTAATATTTACATTGTTGCTTCAGATGAACTAAGATTCAAGGAAGTAGGATGAGGATGTTTTTGTTGCTACTGAGAAGACTAATAACCTCGCTTTAGATGTGAAAGAGTTTAATAAAGTCAATGGTGAAGGAGTTGGAGTTGTTGATGCTGAAGTTTATAGTTTTGTTAATAATATTCCTGTACCTCAAAATTATGTAGAAACTAAACTTTATCATACTGTACTGAATGAAGATACGGAGGATGGAAATAAAATAACTGGTAGTAAAAGTATTAGTGGAAGAGTGGATATTAGTTGTGTTGGTGGAAAACAAAATAATATTTCTGTTGGAATAATTAGAGTGCAGACCAATTGAGTTCTTTCAGTGAGTGATCAGAATGCTCTAAATCTTGACTCATCAGTCCCTAATAATTAAGTGAATGGTAATTTAAAAAGCCAGTATAATGGTGGTACTCTTGGATCCTTAGAGGCTGGGAAACGGAAGGTTAAGTTGTTCAAAGAATTGAAGTTGTTGGGTTTAATTAAGGGTATCCATAGAATAAGAAATTCTGAAGGAGGTAATGATAGGGTTGGGACCTCATCCCCATTTCATTCTTAATGTCTTCTACAACTTTTTGGAATTGTAGGGGAGCAGAGAAAAAGGAAGCTTCCCATTAATTGATATGTTTGGTTTTTGAGAATGACATTTTCTTTATTGGTCTATTGGAAACTAAGTTAGAAAATGTGGATAAATCTAAAGTTCGTAGAATTATTGCGATGATTGGGATTTTTTTGATTTTGCAGCTAATAGAACCTCGGGTGGTATTCTTACCCTTCGAAAAAATAAGATTTCTTCCTTTTCCATATTGAATTCTTCTAATCAATGTGTGATTGGGAAATTACTATCTCATAGAGGCCTCTCAATGACAGTGACTATTATATATGGGAATAAAGATCTTTATGAAAGAAGGAATTTGTTGAAGATGATAGAAGAATACACTTCTAGTGATAATCCTTGTATTGTAGGAGGTAATTTCAATTACTTACTATCTAAGGAAGAAAAGAAGGGCATCAAAAGGTTCTTATTCTCTTAAGGACCCCAAGAAATGAAGGAGTTCATTACTAAGAATGATTTCCATGACATTGGTATTGTTGGTCCTAAGTATACTTGTTGCAATAATATTGAAGGCCTTGCTCGTATTTGGGAAAGACTTGATAGCATTTTTTCAAACTCTAAAGCTTTGGAGTATGTTCCTTTTATAGTGATAAAGCATCTTCCTAGAGTCACTTCTGATCATTGTCCTTTGTTATTTAATTTAAATAATTCTAAGTCTTACAAGTAAAAGGAGATCAGATTCAAAAATCTTTGGTGTTCGTATAAAGCATCAAGAGGCATTGTTGCAAAAGCATGGAGTAAAACGGATTATGGGTCAGATGTGGAGGTTCTTCAGAGGAAGCTAAGAAGATCCCTTAAAAGTTTGTATCATTGGAGTAAAACTAAGCTAAGGGAATTAATGATTCTCAAGTGAACCTTACAAAATGATATCTTATTATTTTAAATTGAAGATCAGTTAAATGAAGACATGAAGGTAGATCTTAATTCAGATTTCACTAAAGAAGAGCTTTTTCAAACTATTATGAAGATGAGTAATAACAAGTCATCAGGAATTGATGATGCCAATGCATGCTTCTTCAAATCTTTTTGGAGCATTGTGAAGATTGAGACATGAAATGTAATTGATAATTTCTTTATTTCAGGTATTATGCCAGATTATTGGAAGGAAACTATAGTTGTTCTCATCCCTAAAGTTCCTAATGCCTCTGAATTCTCCAAATTTCATACCATCAGCTTATGCCAGACTATCTAAGAGATGGCTATAGGTATGATCTTAAGAAAATTAAAGTTTTTCCTTCCTAGAATCATACCTGAAGTTCAAGGAGCCTTTGTTCGCTGTAGATATATTTCAGATAATTGCCTTTTAGCTTATAAGATTTTTAATAAAATGAGATTTTTAGTTGCTAAACTGGGTTCTATGCTATTGAAACTTGACATGGAGCAAGCTTATGATAGCATGCATTGGGAAACATTGAGCCAAGTAATAAAGGTAATGGGGTTCCCAATGTTGCGACTCAAGCTCACGAGCTTATATTTTTGATGATAATAAATATTATGAATCACATCTTTATGTCTCCTAATATTTGCAGTGTATATTTATTTATGTGTATACTAATATTTTAAAGAACACCATGCACTATCCAAAAAGATTCAAGGATCAAGATTGGGTAGAATAGGTTATGCTGTAAATATTTTTATAATATTCAATTTTTTAGTCAAGTCCTATAAGGGTGTATGTTAGCTTGGTGACCATGCACACACACACTCAGGGGGAGTGAGATTTAGTCAAAACTAGAAGTTCAAATTTTGAACTTATCATACTATATGATTTATATTATACTGTATAATTAGCTCATTGAACTAATCATACTGGATGATTTAGATCATCCAGGATGATTAGTTATGATCATAAAAATTGTTATTAATTATAATTTAGGCAAGATTTTAATATTAAAATTTTATTCTAATCATCCATGATGATACACATTATACTGAATGATCTATAAAAATCATGCCTAAATTAATCCTATGATTAATCAATAAAATCTGCTTAATTTTGATATTCTGACTATATTATATGAACTAGATAGTATCATACAATCCACAGAGACAATATTGGGTCGTCACAGGATTCATCCTGGACGAACTATAGGTTGATTAAACTAATCGTATTGGATAATCCTACGATTATATAGTACGATCTTCAACAGATGAATTAAATTTTTAGGTTTTTTTGAAGCCCTCTATTTATGTTATCTCCAAAGACTTTGTATGAGTCTTTGGCATGCATTGAGTCATTTTTGTTTAGGATAAAACTAGAAGAGAGAGCCTTAAAAGGGAGAGAGGAAAGGGTGGAGTTTGAGAGAGAGAAGATTCTTGGAGGGGGATTCAAGGGAGTGTGGACGGGGTTTGACATGGTTTCCTCGGTAAGCTTACACCTTAGTACTATCAGATTTAAGGTTTATCTAGAGATAAGTTTTGGGAAGAAGAAGATCTCTTTGGTGTCAAAGGACACGGCTACTCCACTACACCGGGGAAGGTGAAAGTGATTTAGGGTTCTCTACCATATGGAGGGAGAAAAAAGAGTCAAGATTCTCTACCTATGAAAGGATTTTGATCCTCTGTCGCACCCGCTTAGTGCAATACCTAGAACGAGAGGTTTTGGGGAGTGGACGTAAGTCAGGTTGACCGAACCACTATAAAATTTGGTGTGTTCATTCTGATTATTTTCTGCACTTTATTTTTACTATGATTAACTGCTTGGGTGAAATCTCTGATTAATCTTTTTATTATGAAATTAATTTGCTTCCATTATAATATATAAAAAAAAATTTCTTGTTGTTAAAGATATTTTTAAATATCCAATTCACCCCCCGCCCCCCTCCTAGTTTGGGACTAGTTCTTTAGGGTTTCATAACCCGCATAAACTTTCATGTAGTATCAGAGCGGGATTCATAAATTAAGTTTTGGAAAACTTTTGAATTTCGATCAATGGTTATTTGGAAATCATTATATTGTGGAAGGATATTCAATCACCAGACCACCTTTATTTGAAAATATTTCTTTTAATTTTTGGAAAATTCGCATGTCTACTTTCTTGTAATATATAAATTATCGCATGTGGATGTTATTTCAAGAAGGTTATTCTAAAACATCACGTATCATCAATGGAGTTAAAATAAACATTCCTTTTACTGAATGGAATAGAGAAGAAAGAATTTATGCTCAATTGAATGATAAATGTTTGAATTATTTTTCTGTGCTTTGAATTCTGAAGATTGTATATGAATCTCTACATGTAATACTGGAAAAAAAATTTAGGATAGATTATGCACTATATACAAAGGTACTAGTGAAGTTAAACAATCTAAGTTGAATATTCTAATGCATGATTATGAACTTTTCTGCATGAAACTTTATGAGATGATCTTAGATATGTATACTAGATTTACTCAAATCATGACATCATTATATACTTTAGGTAAAGAATTTTTAAACTTTAAAAAGGTCAATAAAATTCTACATTATCTACTTGATAAGTTTGATGCCAAAGTCATTTCTATTTGTGAATCAAAAAAATTGAATGAATATTCTGCTGATAATCTGATTGGCTCACTCATTGCTTACGAGCAAAGTTTGGGTCAAAAGCTTTTGGATGCAGGTAAAACTATAGTGCTAAAAGTTGAAGATAAGGATGATAGTGTCTCAGCAGATGATGAAAGTGAAGAGTTAGCATCAATAACAAGTAAATTAGAAAGTCTATAAAAACAGAAGCATAAGCATCAACAAAAGTGGAACAAAGGTAAAAATAGTAAGAATATTAAGATTTCCTCTGACATTATTTATTTTGGATGTTGAAAACCTAGACATATGAAAAATCAGTGCCCTAATTTAAAAACTCTTATTTTGAAGGAAAAGGGTAAAAATAAACAAATTGTAATAAGGGTAAATAATAAAAAATAAAAATCTCCTAGGCAAATCTAGCTTCTACAATACGGGCAAATGATGAATAAAGTTTTTTTTGTATGTTTATTTATTTTTATTGTTAATGTGTAGGTGAACATTTTTATTCGTTGTGAATTTGTTTATTTTTTGTATTTTCTTTGTATGTTTTATATTTATGCTTTTGATCTTTTATTTTATTTTTCATATATTTTTTTGTGCAGGTTCTCTGATCAACACACACATATTACATTTTATTTTGTATACGCTTTAGAAAATCAAATTACTTTGAAAGATCATTTTTAAAAAAATGAAAAATTTATCTTCTATTTACTTAAAATTTTATGTAAGTAGTAGTTGACTTCTCTAAAAACAGTCAAAGAAAGGAAACTCACGATTTTTTCTATCAATATCTTTTCTTTAATGAGGTTATTTCACTTTTGATACAAAATTTGCATCAAATTATAAATTAAATTTTAAAATTGAATTTTTTTCATCTCCCCATATTTTTTTATCTCATAGGGATCTTTTGCAAGTTGTTAATCCACTTTAGTTTTTTCTTAATCAAGCTAGTTGTTTTATTTTACTGGATTGGATTTGCTTTGTAATTTATTCATCATTATATAAGAGAGTTAGTTTTCTTCTGTTACATCTGGAAGATAATCTTACAACTAAGTTTTTAAAAATTAAGAAAGAAAATAAAATTGCAAAAATGAAAAGAGGCACAAAATAGGCCCAAAATGAAAAAATGTGCAATGTACGCCAAAATTGAAAAATACACATATTGTACCAAAATTCAAAAGATGCATAAAGTACAACAAAATTAACAAAAGAGGAACAACATGAGCCCAAAACAAATTCCTTTCATGCATGTCTTTAAATCTTAAAAAATCCATGTGTCTACTGATACATTCGGTACTTAAGTTTGAAAATCATGATTCTTGATTCATCATTTTGTATTAATCTTATATTAGATATATTTCATGTAAGGAGTTTTGAAAGATTATTATTTTCTTCTCTAATTTATTCCTTGATTTAGATGTTTGCCTAAAAAGTTTTTGAGCCTTTAAGGAACCTGAGCTTCGATTAACAAATTTTGAATCTCAAACCTTTATGGGTTATGCGTTGCCAATATATGCCTTACTAAGTTTTTGAATAAAACTAAGAGGTTACTTTCTCATTCCAAGAAAATTTGTTAAAATTTCAAACTATTTATTCTTAAAATATCACCTTCACCTAATTAGGGTCCAATTGATCTTTAGTCTATTTTTTTCTATTTTATTTTTTCTGTGCTCCTATTCTTTTTAATAATGTCAAAGGGAAAAAATGTACTGTTGTATTTGTTTATGTATTATTATATTTTTTTAGTTTATCATTTTATTTTTAAAAAATAAATAAAAATTAAAAATAAACTTTTTGGTTTCCCCTGTTTTGAATATAATTATCTTAGTGAGGAGGAGATTAGGATAAAATACTTTTATTTTATAAATTCAACCAGTAATATTTATCATCATCAAAAAAGGGGAGATTATTGTGACTTAAGCTCATGAGTTTATATTTTTGATGATAACAAATATTATTTCTCACATCTTTATGTCTCCTAATATTTATAATGTATATTTATTTGTGTGTATACTAATATTTTCAGGAACACCATGCACCTTCTAATAATTGGGTAGAATAGGTTATGCTATAAAGATTTTTGTAATATTCATTGATGTATATTTTATTGCTTGAGTCAAGTCCTATAAGGGTGTATGCTAACTTAGTGACCATGCACACACACACTCAAGGGGAGTGAGACTGAGTCAAAATCAAAAGTTTAGATTCTGAACTAATCATATTGTATAATTTATATTATAGTATACGATTAGCTCATTGAACTACTCATACTGGATGATTTATATCATCTAGGATGATCAGTTATGATCATAAAAATTGCCGCCAATCATAATTTAGGAAAGATTTTAAGATTTAAATTTTGTGCTAATCATCCTGGATGATACACATCGTACTGGACGATCTATAAAAATTATGCCTAAATTAACCCTGTTATTAGTCAATCAAATTTGCTTAATTTTGATATTCTAATTGTACTGTATAAACTTGATCATACGATATGATCCATAGAGACAATATTAGGTCATCTCAGGATTTGTCCTGCACGAACTATAGGTTGATTGAACTAATCGTACTGTATGATCCTACAATTATACAGTATGATCTTCGATAGATGAATTAAATTCTTAAGGTTTTATGAAGCCCTCTATTTATGCTTTCTCCAAAGACTTGTATGAATCTTTAGTATGCATTGAGTCATTTTTCTTCTGGAGAAAACTTGAAGAGAGAGCCTTGAAAGGGATAGAGGAAAGGGTGGAGTGTGAGAGGGAGAAGATCCTTGGAGCGGGTTTCAAGGGAGTGTGGAGGGGGTTTACAAGGTTACCCCTACAAGCTTGCACCTTAGTACCATCGGATTCAAGGTTTGTCTTGAGGGAAGTTTTGGGAAGAAGAAGATCTCTTTGGTGTCAAAGGACCCGGCTACTCCACCGCACCGAGGAAGGTGAAAGGGATTCGTAGTTCTCTTCCATCTCTTAAAGGGAGAAAAAGGAGTCAAGATTCTCTGCCTATGAAAGGAGTTTTGGTCCTTTGCGACACCGGGTTTGTGGAAGAGATTTTGTAAGGGCTTCTCCGCCTAGCTATGGGGGATAAAGGAGAGTCACTAAAGGTTTAGTGCAATACCTAGAACGGGAGGTTTCCAAGGTCAATTTCCACAAAGTGGAAAGTGTAGTGGCATAGGCCATAAATATTTGAAGGTTTTGCATCCTTTGGATTTTAATTGAGTTTTTGGGATTAGAGATGTAAGATTGAACTCAAATTTAGAGGATTGACTCTAGGGACATGCCTAATCAATATGCAATTGTTAGATCTTTAATTGGGGTTCATTTGACTTAGTTCTGAAGTGATTGAAAAAAAAAGACTTGAAAAGGGTTATAGGACATGGGCCCTTAACCTTGAATTTTGGTCTGGAAATCTTGATTTGAATGTAATTTTTTATTTAGTTGGTTGAGTTTGATTTATTCACTTCAATTATAATCAAAGGAATGATTGTTGATGATTGGATATGATTGAGATTTGATTAAAGTTTGATTGGAGATTGATTGAAGGATAGATGATTGACAGTTCGATGATTAAAGTGTGGATTAAAGTATTTATTGAAATTTGATTGGGCTCTAAATGATTGACAGCTAGATGGTTGTCAACCATTAGATCACTAAGGAGGATTCTAGATAGATCCCAATAACCTTATACATAGATGAGGTCAACAATATACTTGTGTATCTAGTGGGCTTTTATTATTTTTTTATATATATCAAAAACACCTAAGCATATTCATATCACTCCACACAGAGGCCCCATACAATCAAGTCTAGCACATCCCAATCAATAACTACCTATGGCCATATAGTCACTACATTTGCTCTGTAATATCTTAAATTGATTAGTTTAATTTCAACATATTGAGCTGTAATAAAACTTAATTGATATTGCTCGAATCTTACACTTCCATTTCTGAGTAAACTAGTTAGACAACTATTATTAATTGGTAGACTAATGGGGGACTATACTTCTTAAGGTAACCTACATAGCATTTTAGTATAATATACCATAGCTCTCTCTAAGCATAAGTGACATTGCATGTAATAATACACTTTGAAATAGTTCTAGTGATCATTTGTAGTTTTTCCTCTTTATATTAATTATATGCACTTTATTATTTCTATTTGACATCTTAACTCCTTTTGACTTGACGTCCGACAAAATTAGTCATTTCACATTAGCTAAACTTTATACTTAGTATTATCATGCTCTTTTGATTATGCTTTCCATTCCTCTCAGCCATGCACTTTTGCATAAGTTTTTTATTTTTATTTTTTCATGCTCTTTTGATTTAATCTACTCCTAGAATTGGTCAAGTCTTTTGGCCAGGTTTTCTCTCAATGTATTAATGCTCATTTGGCTAGACTACTTTATTTTGGTCTTACACAATTAACAAAAATGCCTCCACTATAGTCATGCACTTTAGTTATGATTGGTTATCAAGCAAACTCATCTCAAAGAATTCAATTAAACTAAGATCTATCAACTTAATATCTTTGGATTTTTTTTAAAGTTAAATTTTAAAACAAGTTTTTGAATAAATTAAAATGGCTTTAAAATAAATTGATATTTTTTTATAAATTTTTATATAGCATGCCCTAGGTTGCTTGTATTCTTGAACAACTATATGAGTTCTAGTTATGATAAGATGATTCTTATTATTAGATGAACAATAACCCAATAATGATATATAACCTAACATGAAAATAAGTCAAGTTCCTAAACAAAATGTGTTCAACCTTCCTATCTAATCTATGTTGATAACCTCATGCATATGCAAAATACAACAAATATGCAAGGTGGATAGTTGAGATCACTAACTATCTAGCTTAAAATTCAAGTACTTTAATGTGGAAAAAACATTTAAAATATAAATGGATTTTGGATATTTAAAAAGATATTCAAGTATCCAAAGTGCAAGATAAGTTTAAATAGAGACAATCTGCTAAGGGAGAAAAAGAATGATTTGGATATATATGTATCCCAAAGACAAAACAATTCAACCATAGGGTATGTAACTGAAGAATAGAATGACCTAATCAAAAGTGTATGACTACGTCGAGATAGAACTCAACTAAATGTGATATAAGTAAATTCAAAGGAATTCATAAAAAGGAAGGCCACTAAATAAAGGCTAGTAAGGCAAAAGCATATCACCATACTATGGACTGACTTATCGGAAAGAGCATGCTCACTATTCTAATAACTACAAGAAAGTATGCAATTTTAGGCAAAAAAATCCACTGCAAAACAACCAAAATCCATCGCTCAATAAGATTTACGGCAGACTATATTCTTGCTCTAAAAGCAGCATCGTAAAAAATATTTCGGTTTGACAAAATCGTTTGCAAATTTTTGCGGAAAATCCATCTCAAATTTGCAGTGGAGTTTTCATTGCAAAAGTTATCAAAAAGGAAATTATATCCCAACAAGTGCCAGCCCGCGAGCCCGAGCAGCCAACCCACCCAAGTGCCAAATAAGAGCCACAACCAGCCAACCCACCCAAGAGCCCGAGCCAGCCCCCAATAAGCACCCCAGCCAACCCGCTAACCCGTGAGCTCAAGCTTGCATGACGTTTTTATTATATATTAAAAGTAGTAATTAAATAAAGTAATAATTAATTTGCAAATATTTGCGGGAATTTTGTCATAAATTTGTGGTAAAATTTTCTGCCGTGAATCCGTCGCATAAGTCATACAAAAGTTGTGAAATTTTCGTTGCAAATTTGTGGCTGAATTTATGTCACAAATTTGCGGGGAAAATTACACCACAAATTTGCCACAAAATCCTTCCAAAATTTTTTGCGAAACCTTTCGTCACAAATCCGTCGGCACCCATAGAAATCTCTACCTTCTCAAATCCAATCTGCTCACTACACAAAATACCACCTCTATTGAAGTAGATAAACATCATTCGGCTATCAATTCTATCACTCAATGGATTAATGTGACGGGTCATCATAGGTCTTATTTATGTCAGAAATTTGTAAAATAAATAATTTAGGATATTTCTATTAAATTCATGCTATAATAACTCTAAAAATTAACATAAATATTTTATAGAAAGAAAAAAAAAGATGGTAGTTTTCTTTTTCAATTCCTGTCATAATGGAATCTAAAAAAGAAAGCACGTATTTTTTTTTGAATAAAATTATGCGAATGCAATTTACCAATAATATAATAGTAAGAAAAATATTTATTACAATATTTATGCTAAAATATTTTTAAATATTAAGATATTTATATATAATCGCCAAATAATTATCATAAAAAAGTGAAATAATTTTTTCTCAATATATAATAATTTAATAGATAAAATATAATTTTACGAAAATATTTTATGTAAAATTTATTTTAACGAAAGAGATTAGCATCTCATCACTTATAATAATGGTTATAGTAAAACTCAGATTGATTATTTTCTTATAAGAAAAATAGATCGCTTAGATTGTAGAGATTGTAAAGTCATTCTGAGTGAAAGTCCATGTACCCAAGACTGCTTATTAGTTTTTGACTTTAAGATGAAGAGGCAGAGTATAAAAAATATAGTATATCATTGTTCTAGGATTAGATGGTGCTATTTAAAGAACTCTAATAAAAATATCTTTGAGAGTAAAATTCACGATCTTAAGATTTTGTCTGTGCATGAGGAAGCTAATGTTATATTGGAAATAGTAGCTTGTAATATTAAAAATGTTGCAAAGGATGTGCATGAAGTATTAAAAGGAAAAACTTTTAATTAAAAAAATAGTTGGTGGTGGAATCAAAATGTGCAATAAAAGATTGAAAATAGGAAACTCTATTATAAAAATGGGTTTAGATGTAAAAATTCTGAAAATTGGGAAAGATATAAAGTTGCCCATAAGGAGTCTAAGAAAGCATTCTATGATGGAAAGACTTTACCTTTTAATGATTTATATAATAGATTAGATACTAAAGGGGATAAAAGATATATGTATGCGCTAGACAAACAAAGAGATAGGAATATTAAAGATTTATTTCAAGTGAAGTGCAATAAGGACGAAGATCAAAAAGTACTTTTTTAGAAGATGATATTCAACAATGGTGGATGAGATATTTGGCTAAGCTTTTCAATGAAGATTATGAAAATATGATTGAATTTAGTGACCTTAACACTCTAAATGAAAATATGGATTTTTATTTTTATCAATGTATTACTAAAATTGAAGTTAGAGAGTCTTTAAAGAAAATGAAGTGTGGTAAAATTGTTGGACCTGATGATATTCCAATAGAGCTGTGGAAATGCATAGGAGATGATGGAATTTATTGGCTAACTAAACTTTTTAATATTATTTTGAAGACAAGGAAGATGTCAGACGTGTGGAGAATGAGTTTGTTGATTCCTATCTTTAAAGAATAAAGGTGATGCACAAGATTATGCAAATTATAGAGGAATTAAGTTGATGTGTCATACTTTAAAACTATGGGAAAGAATTATGGAACATAGGTTATGACATGATATTAATTTTTCGCAAAATCAATTTGGATTCATCCCGGGTAGGTCTACTATATAGGCCATACATTTATTGAGAGGTTTGATGGAGAAGTATAGAGAGACGAAAAAAGATCTTCATATGATATTTATTGATTTAGAGAAAGCATATGATAAAGTTCCAAGAGAAGTGCTATGGAGAGTTCTAAAAAAGAAAGGGATTAATATTGCTTATATTCAAGTCACTAGGGATATATATGTTGGAGATGTTACTTGTGTTCAAACACAAGGTGGTTTGACCAAGTATTTTCCAATTTCAGTTGGATTACATCAAGGATCAACCTTAAGCCCATATCTTTTTTTTTTAGTCATGGATGTTCATACTAAAGATTTACAAGAGGATGCTCCCTTGTCTATGCTTTTTGCTGATGATATTCTTCTTGTTGATAAGACTAAAGAGGGAGTTGAAAGTAAAATTAAATTATGGAGGTCAACCTTAAAGTCTAAAGGTTTTTGTTTGAG
The DNA here is from genome assembly GCA_019925795.1 of Dendrobium chrysotoxum. Lineage (NCBI taxonomy): Eukaryota > Viridiplantae > Streptophyta > Magnoliopsida > Asparagales > Orchidaceae > Dendrobium > Dendrobium chrysotoxum. The sequence continues at coordinate 30,289,008 of CM034306.1, read as the reverse complement.
TAGATCTAAAATTGAATACACTAAGTGTGATTTTAGTAGTAATAGATCTAGTGGGGGGTTTGTGACTTTGAGCAATCAAGTCATTAATAAGAGTACGCATTTTAGATATCTTTGGTCTATTATTCAGAGTGATGGTGAAATAGATGGGGAGGTTATTAGTAGAATTCATGTTGGATAGATGAAGTGGAGGAATGCATTGGGCTTGTTGTGTGATAGAAAAGTACCACTCAACCTTAAGGGAAAATTCTATAAGATAGTGGTTAAACCTGCAATGATTTATGGAGAAGAATGTTGGCCATTAAAAGAGAAGCATAATATTAAGTTAAGTGTTGCAGAGATGAGGATGCTCTGGTGGATGAGTTTCTTTACTCTTAGAGACAGGATATTAATGACCATAAATGTGAAAATGTTGGAGTAGCTATAGTTGCAGATAAGATTAGTGAGAGTCACCTTAGTTGGTTTGGTCAAATAAATTGACAGCCTTTTGATAACCAAGTTAGGAGAGTAGATGTATTAGATTTAACCTATATTTTGAAAGGTAGAGGTAGACCTAAAAAGACTTTGTTAGAAAATATTAGAAATGACCTTTATTTATTATATCTAAATGAGAATTTGACTCTTAACTGATCACAATGGAGAAAAAGGATTCATCTAGCTGAACTACGTAGTGGGATAAAGGCTTGATGATGATGTTGTTGTTGTTATTGTATTTTCTATTAAATTTATAATAAAATATAAAAATATAAAAATTTTAAGACCTTTTATATCACATTTTATACATTTTAAATAATGTGAATTAATTTGATGTCTAAATGAAGGAAATATAATGAGAATTTTACAACAAAAGCTTGCTCTCACAAAGTTTACAATTGATTGGGCACTATTGTTAATAATCAATCAAATTTAAAACAAATTTGTGACCCAAATTGCATGCATTCCATTATAAGTTTAACAATCAGAAATGCATTTGACCTTACCTTTATTTATTTATTTTATTCTTTTTATTCTGTTATTTTTATTTTTATTTATTTATTTATTTATTTATTTGAGCAAGCTTCCATCATCATTGCTCATCAAATTAAAAAAACATATAGCTTAAAATATTCTCTATTTTTATATGGGTAAGGGTCTATTTGGACAAACTTCTTACTAATTACTTTTAGATTATAATCACAGTTCTATTTGGCTATTATTTTCTTATTATTTTGAAGAAATTTTTGTGCTAGAGAGATGCATTTTACAATAGTTTTTAAATAGTTACTTTTCTTATGACAGCTTTAAAATCACTTTTACAAAAAACTATAGCAATTCCCAATAGACCCTAAGGCTTAGCTTGGGATGGCTTTCTTATAACTTCTTAGGCTTCTTTTAGGACGGCTTTCTTACTACTTCTTAAAATAGCATTTTAGTACAAATTTTTATCATCCAAAACCAGGCCTTAAAGTAGAAAAAGCTGCTTTAAGAAGTAATACAAAAGTCATCCCAAATGAAGCCTAAATCTTATTCCAATAAAATAAACTTTATTAAACAATAAAAGATTCTATTGAAGTTCTTTCAAAGCATGAGAATTTCACATGCTGCTCTTATCTTTTGAAATAAGCGCCATTATTTTTTTTCTTTCGTTTTCTTCTATTACCTATATTTTTTAAAAATCCAAGATGTGCTTGAGAGAAAATATTAGCATGTTATTTTAGGCTTTTAAAAAGCATCCAAGAACTTGTTTAGAGTAGCATGAATGTTATTTTGTCTATTTATAGGGGCTTTACTATTATCCTTGTTGTTTACACAAGGATGTAACAAACTTAATGTTTGACATGTTTACTATATTGATGCAGTTGCAATTTATACGTTTGTTGATACTAGATTTTATTTTTTTTGTGTGTTAAGTCATTCATGTTGATATGAATAGATAGAGTTTATTTTCTTAGTATTGAAAAGGATATTTACACATATTTTTAGGAGTGTAGAATGCCCCGCAAGAGAAATGAGATATTTTACATGTAAACTTATGAAAGTAAAAAATTTAAGTGTCCTACCTAAGTTAAAATGATATTACTAATATGAGTTATATATTACAAATGGTTTAGTTCTCTATAAATACAAAGCATTACTAATAAAATATTCTCAATATTAATGTTCGATACATTATAAAAGAATCTCCTATAATGGTCATAATCTATATATAATTGAATTAGAAATTCCAAAGTTAAAATCACGATTATCTAAACTCCAATTTAACCAAATTTATAATCAAATTGAACATCCCAATAAGAAGAAAAAAATAATACATAAGTGGTCGAATCTGAGTCTTAGTAAGCCCACCTGACTGTCGTCACCAAACTATCGCCCGACTCTTATTATCAAAACACCAACTAAATATTGCCTTCAAACCACTGCTTAGATACTGCTATTAGAATATTGCCTGGCCGTCAACATCGTACAACCACCTGAGCAACATCTCTAGGCCATTTTCACCTAAGTATGATCATTCTACTGTCATCACTCAACTACAGTCCACCAACCAATGTTGTGCAACAACAACCCTCTGGCATTTGTCACCTAACTATCACCCTCTAACCACCATTGCTTGACCATGGTCCTCCAACTTTCATAGCCTCTATTATTATCCTCTAACCTCTAAATATAGTCACTTGACTATGGTTCTTCAATCACCTATAAAAAATATGATCTCTTGATTTTTATTAAACTTTCATCATGTAACTTTTGATATGATGTATACCTAATCCTTTTATTTGCTCTCATATGATCATATTGATATTTCACCAGGTATTTCCATATTTAATGTATACTCTATAAGAATAATAAGATAAAATATACACTTGAAGTTAATAGAATGACTATTGCATTAAAATTATATAAAATGATTTACATGAATAATAGATTGATATGATATGCATAATTGATATGACATGTACAATTAGCATAATATGATTAAATTAGCTATAAGATGCTTATTTTCATCAATCTACTTATTCAATAAGCATATATGAAAATGAGCTTATTATTTTGACTATGGAATACTATCACTGTGATTTACATGATACTACCTATGCACAATAAATATTATATATTTACATATCTGTCATGAAATATGTGCATGGAAGAAAGGCTAGCTACTGAATAAAAATAATTCATGTTGGCAGGGACATGATATAATATCTACGCAGGAGGGTGGCCTGCGTTAACGGGCTTCCCTTAAATTGAACAATATACATTATATGATGGGAGTCATAAGAGGATAATAATATGATTAATTGGAGTGATGACTCTTATATGAAACCACCTAACTATGATTGAGATTGATACGATAAAATAAGACTAATATTATATGGACATATGATTGATATGATATGATTAGCTAAAACCCTAACTTTCTATTGATACATATAGATTACTAATACATATATATGATACAACTTATAGTTGACCTCTTTTTTATATGAGGTCACTAGGGCCAATCTGGATCCTAGGATCTACCTAGACCTTAGATCAATCCAGACCCTAGGATCTACCCAGATCTTAGATCAATTCAGAACAACTCCAGATTTCTAGACCAAAATTTAAGTTTTAAAGGCCTTGTCCTGAAAGCCTTTTCCTATAATTTTTTAAACACTCCAAACCCCAGTTAAATGACTCTTGATTCATGATCTATAAATTGTATATTGATTAGGCATGTCTCTATGGTCTGACCTCCATATTTGAGCTCATTCTGAGGTCTCTAATTTTAGAAACTGAACTGAAACCTAAAGGCTATAAAACCTACAAATATTTGTAGCATATGCCACTAGACCTGCTACTAACTGAATTTTGATCTTGGAGCCTTCTCCAAACCCTCTAATCACATCCAAATCCTTAATTATGACTGTTTGAGCAGTAAACAATATTTTGGTGGATTCATTTTGACCCCTAGTTCACCAGACGTCAAAAAGACCAAAATGCCCCATAAAGGATAATTTTGGAGTTTTCTACAGACTTCAACATGACCTTTTTAAATCAAGCTTCAAAACCTCTTCCAATACATCTTAATCATCATTAGGAGGATATTGAGCTCAAACCCTAGCCTTGGTTAATCCTGGTTAACCATGTTAATCCAAAATGACCAAAATACCCTTTAGAAGTATGAATAGTCATTTTGAATCAAATAACCTTATTTTTTGATGGAATAACTTCCATTCAACTCCAAATATCAAACCAACCCAGGACATAATCCTAGCCCCTGGGTCAATCTAGTTGACCAAGTCAACTAGGGTTGACCCAAATGCCCCTAAGGGCCCATATACTCATTTTGACTGAATTGAACGTTCTAAACCTTAGGATCACCTCCAATAGACTCAAGATATCATTTTAAATCAATTGAGCCCAAACCTAGGTCCTGGGTCAACCTAGTTAACCAATTCAACTATGGTTGACCCAATTTCCCCGTAAGGGTTAAATGGGTTAATCCAGCCCATATAATCAAATCAAACCATCCAACTTCGCAAATTTATTTCAAAGGATGTTCCAATCATGGTTCAAATATTTCCAACTTTACTTTGGATTAAACCCTAGCTAGCTTGACTAAGTCAACTTAACTAGATTTGGTCAAATCTACTTAAGCTCTCATATATCCATACAAGCTTCAACTCATTGGTCTCCACTCCTTACAAATCAGCTCAAAGCCCACTTTCCATGCTACCTCACCATCCCATGTAGCAAGTTAACTTGTCAAATAGTCAACATGGGCATTTAAAGTGGTCAAACAAGTCAAAATACATGCTTATGTGGCTTTGCCACCTTGGCAAGCCAAATCCTCATAACAAATCCACACCCCCATGCATTTCAATGGTTTTGAGGGGTACTTGAAAGCAGCCTAAGGCCTCTCTCTTTCATAATTAAGGAAAAGAATCATTAAAATAAAGAGAATGACATGCTTAACTCAAAACCTTGGCTCTATTTACTCTCTTCCAAAATCTCTAATTCTATCAACCTTAAGCCAATCTCATTCTTTATCCAACCTCCAGCTAGTTCTAAGGCTTTCCCAAGCATTTCCCCACTTTTCTCAAGCTCCAAAACCCCTTTTTAGGAAGAGAGAGAGAGATATAGTGAGAGAAAGAAGACCTTCAATAGTAGATTTAAATCTAGAAATCAAACATTCTTGAGGTCTTCAGTAAAGTTGTAGAGAACTTTTCTAACTTTTCAACAAGCTCAATAACATCAAAATCCAACATTTGGGTTATAAGTTATCCCGGTTTTAAGTTATATGATCAAACCTTGATTTCTTCCAAATCTAAATGCATGGAGTATTGAAACTCCAGGGGTTGAAAGACTAGGGTACCAAGATCCTACATTTCAAATTTCATCAATTTTGGACAGTTGGATTGAAAGTTAAGAGTGTTTGAAGTTTCAGTTCAAAAATGAACTAAAAAATCTGGGTCAATCTGGGTCGTCTGTTCTTTTGAACTGGGCCGATCGGACAACTCTGAGTTGCGTGCCTTCCCTGGGGTTCAAACTCTCGTTATTCAGTATGAAGGCCCTATGGCGAGGCCAAATCTTGGCCATTGACCCGATTTTTAGAATTAAAAGTGATTTAAAAAATCAATCTACATGCTCTAAACCTCAAAAATTGACCAAAAATTTATTTCTTATCCAAATTTGATATTCTTGGGCTTATTGAAACCATCTCAAGTTAAAGTTTATCCAAAATTTATTTCACCCATGGGTCATTTCTGACCTTTGGGAGTGATTTCATGCAATTTAGAATGAGTTTGGATCAAAAAAATCAAAATCTCTTAATTAAATAATTTAAAAAATCAACTAATTAATCAAACTTTAAAAAATCATAACTAATTTTAAAAAAATCCAGATTGACCATACTTAGTGTCATTTAACTCCATTTGAGTTCTAGTATTTTCTAAAAATAACAAACCAACAGAAACAAGTCAAAATAAAAAAAGTCAACTTTTTGGTCAACTCAATTAAAATTTCAATTTGAACTTAAAAAATTCATAACTAATTGCAGAAAAATCTAAATCCAGTAAACTTATAGCCTAATTTCTCATCATAAGGTCTAATATTTAATTAAAATATTAACTTTCTAGAAATCAACCTTAATCTAAATGTTAAAATTTGACCCTTTAATTTAATGATAAAAATAATCCAGAAAATTTTAAAATTTTAATAATCAGTCCAAATTCCAAAAATTATTAATTTGATTATTAAAATCAATCAAGCAACCCTTTAATACATAATAACCACTCCAAAAATAAAGTTTTTAGGATGGATTACTCTCGGCTATGGGGCTAAGTATTCTAAGGAAGCTTAGTTCCTTGAGCCTGGTGGCACAATGCCACGAACGAATTCAATGGAGAGTAAAATCTTAAAATTAATTGATTATTAATAATTTAAACAAAATAAAAAATTCTTAATTCAGCTATATCAAGTAGGTTTTTAGGCTGGACTACCTCGGGCTACGGGGCTACGTGTCCTAAGGAGACCTGGTTCCTCGAGCCTGTGAAACAATGCCACAAACTTGTTGCAAATCTGGTTTTGATGATGACAAACATGTTTCCAGTGTGTTTTGCTTGGCTAATCAGTTTCAGGCACAAAAGACCGCAAGCTACTCAAGCCAACTCAAGATCGGGTCCAAGTGTGTCAAATGTATGATTTTTCCTTTTATTGAGTCAATTGTAATGTAACTGATTCCCTAGCTAAGTAACCTTGCACACACACAGTCAGGGAGAGAGATTGAGTGAATTAGAGTTTCTGTTAAAATTTTGTTCAGATCGTCCTGGACGATAGTATCATCGTCCTGGACGATCCAGTTAAAACAGAAACCCTAATTAGGGCGACTAAGTTAAGAGGGTCTGATTAAGCAGATCATCCTGGACGATCTTTGGATCGTACGGGACGATATGCTCAAATCAGAAATTTCCAGCCGCCAGATTAAGTTAGGCAAGTTTTATTTTAAGTATTTTGGTCTGATCGTCCCGGACGATACGTGTATCGTCCTGGACGATGCACTACAATCATGCCTAAATTAGTCTGGTAATTAAGGAAAGCAATTAATGTTTAATTGATACGATCACATCGTCCTGGACGATCGCAGGATCGTCCCGGACGATCGTGATCGTCTTGTGCATTTCAGCTGTACGACCTGAACTGTGTTCAGGACGATTTTGGGCCTTTTTGAACTAATCGTACAGGACGATGTCCAAATCGTCCTGGACGATCAAGTCATTTTTTGGTCGTCCAGCACAGATTTCTCTGGACGACCCGAACTGTCTTCTGGATGATTTTCCTCAATTTGCACTAATCGTCCCGGACGATCGTAGTATCGTACGGGACGATATGAACAACTTTTTCTACTGATCGTCCAGAAGAGCCTAATCGTCCAGACTGAATCAGCTGAATTTGAACTGATCGTACAGGATAATCTACCGATCGTCCTGGATAATATTGGCCGACCAGTTAAGATTTAGGGCAAATTTTAAGCCCTCCTTTAAAAGAACTTTTTCCAATTTTTGGAAAAATCTTTTGCTGTCTTCCTTCCCTGAGAAACCCTAGAGAGAAGAGAGAGTTGGGAGAGAGAGAAGAGATCTTGTGAGGGGGAGTTAGTGAGGGATTCACTAAGGTTGCTCCAAGCACGGATCAGAGTCGTCTTCTCCGCTTGTCGTCTATCGTCTAGTCAGTGTTCTTCGTGGGAGGATCGTTCGCAAGAAGATCCGGGGTTCTCTGCCCGCTTCAGGTGGAAGCAAAAGGAGTTCGAAGGTTCTCTGCCTGCTTTAGGAGGAAGCGAAAGGAGGTCAGGTTCTCTGCCTCACCGTGTGGTGAAGAGGAGGTGTTTTGTACAGGCTTCTCCGCCTTGCTGTGGGAGCAAAAGGAGAGTCACTTTCGTTTAGTGCAATACCCGGAGGGGAGGCTCCGGGGAGTGGACGTAGGTCAAGTTGACCGAACCACTATAAAATCTGGTTTGCTTTTCTGATTCAGTTTTGCACTTTACTTTTCAATATAAACTGCTTGGGTGATTATCGTTGGTTAATCTTTTCGTTATTGTTTACTTGTTTCCGCTGCTAAGTATCGAAAAGATTTTTGTTGTTATCGTGAAATTTTTAAATAACCAATTCACCCCCCTTCTTGGTTAGCCTCGGGACTAGTTCAGTAGGGCTTAACATCCCTTTCAAACTTTAAAGTGGTATCAGAGCGGGATTCAAAATTTCAGTTTAAAAACTTTTGAATTTGATCCATGGCTAACTGTAACAATCGTAATACTGCTGAAGGTTATTCTATAACTAGACCACCGTTGTTTGATAACATTCCATTTGATTTTTGGAAAACACGCATGTCTACTTTTCTTCAGTCTATTGATTATCGCATGTGGATGTTAGTTAAGGACGGATACGAACCACCTTTTCGAATGGTTAACAATGTGAAAACTGAATTGCCGTTTGCTGATTGGACGTTTGATGATCGTGATTTAGCACAGTTAAATGCCAAATGTTTGAACTGTTTCTTTTGTGCGTTAAAATCTGAGGACTATATGCGTGTTTCTACTTGTACAACGGGAAAAGAGATTTGGGATAGATTATGTATAACATATGAAGGTACAACTGAAGTCAAACAGTCTAGGTTAAACATCTTGTTACATGATTATGAACTTTTTTGCATGAAACCTAGTTAGACTCTTTCAGAAATGTACACAAGGTTCACTCAGATTGTTACCTCTTTGCATGCTTTAGGTAGAGAACTTACCAACTACGAAAGAGTGAACAAGATTCTTAGATGTTTGCCTGCTTCTTATGATGCTAAGATTACTGCTATTACTGAATCCAAAGATTTAAATACTTACTCTATTGACAGCTTACTTGGATCACTCATTGCTTACGAGCAAGGGGTGAACCAAAGGCAACTTGATGCAGGTGAACGCAAGAAAGAGAAGACAGTGGCACTAAAGGCCAAAGATTCAGATGCTAGCACTTCCGGGTCTGATAGCGATGATGTTGCCTTAATCACAAGGCAATTCAAAAGCTTTCTAAGGAAGAAACATAAGAACCATCAGAAGTGGAACAAGGGTAAGTTCAATAAAAACTTTAAGGGTTCATCTGAATCGGTTTGTTTTGAATGCAGGAAGCCCGGACACATTAAGGCTGATTGTCCGACACTTAAAGCTCATCCAAGCAAGGAGAAGGGTGAGGAGAAACCAAAGTTCAGAAAGGACAAGAAGCAGATTCAGAAGGCGTTCTGGGCAGACTCTGCATCCGACTCTTCTGAGACTGAAGCTGAAGAGGAGGAAACAAACTTGTGTTTGATGGCTGATGATCACCCTGGTCAGTCCGACCAGGAAGAGGTATGTGAGCTTACTTACGATCAGTTATTTGAAGTTTCTGAAAAGATTCATACATCATATAGGAAGCTTAAGAAAACCCATGCTAGTTTGAAACTAGATTATCTGACTTTGCAAAAAGAGCATGAAGTGTTGATTAAGGATCATTCCACCATTGATAGCAATCACATGTCTTTACTAGATGAGTTTGATGAACTGAATAAAAAGCATTCTGATTTAATTGTTGAGCATAACTTGTTAAAAACAGCGCATGTTGAATTAGAACTTGCTTTTAAGAAAGTGAATGATTTGGCATCTGAGTTAGAAAGTATTGAAAGTGCAAAAACGTTTGAAATTAGAAGTTTAAACAAACACATTGAGTTTTTGAAAGTGAAAATCAGTTCTTTTGAAAATAACAAAACACCGCCTACTTTTGAACAATTTTATGCACCGCCACCTTTTAAAAATTCTGTTGCAAGTTCTTCAAAGCATGTTTCATACACTACTAGGAAGAGGCACTATCACTCACGACGTTTAGTTAATCCTTTTCCTGGTGTTAGATGTTTTTCATGTGGCATGTTAGGACACATATCACACACTTGTACTGTTCACCGTAGTACACATTGGGTGTGGAGACCCAAACTGCCTGTTGCACAGCACAGCACACATGCATCGCATTCTTCTTTTCATAAGAAGGAACCCAAACCTGTTTGGGTTCCTAAGACTGACATTTGATGATTTTGTAGGTGTGCTCTCACACAAGACCTCGTGAGAGCATGTGGTACCTGGACAACGGATGTTCTAGACATATGACTGGAGATGCAAATCAGTTCATTTCGTTGGAGGCCAGAGCTGGAGGCAAGGTTACACTTGGAGATAACACCACCAGGAAGGTGGTAGGCACAGGTATGATTGGTGATTCAAAGAATTTTGTGATTGATAATGTTTTGCTTGTAGATGGACTGAAACACAACTTGCTGAGCATTAGTCAACTCTGCGACAAGGGATACAGCATCAAATTCCTGCCCACTGGCTGCATTTTAAGCTTAAATGATGAAGTTGTTTTGGAGGGGCAAAGGATCAACAACGTCTACAAGCTGGATGTAAGTAGCATTAAATTTGATAATTCAATTTGCTTAAAAACTGCTGCTGATGAGTCTTGGTTATGGCATAGGAGATTGTGTCATGCCAGTATGAAAACCCTTAGGAGAGTCACCCAAAAGGACTTAGTTAGAGGTGTGCCCAAGCTTAAGTTCATTAAGGATCACTTGTGTGGTGCCTGTCAGTTGGGGAAGCAAGTCCAGTCCTCTTTTCACTCAGTTAAGGACATTAGCACCTCTAGACCTTTAGAAGTTCTTCACATGGACCTCTTTGGACCCATTAGCACTGCCAGCTTAGGGGGGAGAGTCTATGGTTTTGTGATTGTTGATGATTATTCAAGGTTCACTTGGGTTAAGTTTTTGTCACACAAATCTGAGTCATTTGATGAGTTTAGATCTTTCTCTACTTGGATTCAGAAGAAGTTAGGATGTGAGATTATTACCATCCATAGTGATCACGGAGGGGAGTTTGAAAATGAAAGATTTGGAAGTTTTTGTGAGAATCATGGGATTAGTCACAATTTTTCAGCTCCTAGGACCCCTCAGCAAAACGGGGTAGCTGAAAGAAAGAACAGGACCTTAGTGGAAGCCGCTAGAGCCATGCTTGTCGAGTATTCACTTCCTAAATACTTTTGGGCTGAAGCGGTGAACACTGCCTGTTATGTGCTGAATAGGGTAAATGTGAGAGTCAAGCTGAACAAGACACCTTATGAGATCATTAAGGGTAGAACTCCAAATCTGTCCCACCTCCATGTCTTTGGCTGTAAGGTTTTCATTCTAAACAACGGGAAGTCACCCTTAGGAAAATTTGACCCCAAATCTGATGAAGGAGTGTTCTTAGGATATTCAAGTGTGGGGAAATCCTTTAGGGTGTTCAATAGGAGGACTTTGGTGGTGGAAGAAACAACCCATGTAGTGTTTGATGAATCTGATCCTAAGGAGTCTAGATCTGAAGTAGAAGATGAAGAGATTGTTGAGGTTACCCAAGGAGTTGGAAATACAAATTTGGAGGAAAGGGTAGAATCTCAAACCACATTGCCTAGAGATTAGAGATATTCTTCGAGTCATCCTAAAGAACTGATCTTAGGAGACCCTTCTGAAGGTGTTAGGACTAGGCATGGACTTAGGAAGGAAGTAAACCATTCTGCCTTTATCTCAATGACTGAACCCACCAACATCAATCAAGCCTTGTCGGATGAGTTTTGGATTTTAGCTATGCAGGAAGAATTGAATCAATTTGTAAGGAATGATGTTTGGGAGTTAGTAGAAAGACCTAGAAACCAAAGTATTGTGGGAACCAAGTGGGTCTTTAAGAATAAGATGAATGATTCTGGTGTGGTGGTGAGAAATAAGGCAAGATTGGTGGCTAAGGGGTATAATCAGATAGAAGGGATAGATTTTGAGGAAACTTTTGCCCCTGTAGCTAGATTGGAAGCCATTAGAGTGCTACTAGCCTTTGCCTGTTACAAGGGATTTAAGCTGTTTCAAATGGATGTCAAGAGTGCCTTTTTAAATGGGGTAATTAAAGAAGATGTTTTTGTAGAACAACCCCCAGGTTTTGAGAGTTCCCAATATCCAAGTCATGTCTATAAATTAAAAAAGGCCTTATATGGATTGAAACAGGCACCCAGAGCTTGGTATGAGAGGCTTAGCACATTCCTGTTAGAAAGAGAGTTTGTTAAGGGGAGCGTAGACACCACCCTTTTTCTGAGGAGAATAGGAGATGACTTACTCATTGTCCAGATTTATGTTGATGATATAATTTTTGGATCTTCTGATAAATATTTATGTGATGAGTTTTCCAAAACAATGAGTAAGGAGTTTGAGATGAGTATGATAGGAGAATTGTCCTACTTTTTGGGGTTTAGCATAAGGCAAATAGATGATGGAACTTTTCTCAATCAATCAAAATACACTAAGGACATTTTGAAGAAATATGAAATGGACAAAGCCAAGCCAATCAATACTCCCATGCCCTCCTCAGTTTAGTTAGATAAGGATTCAAATGGAAAATCTGTTGATCAGAAGAAGTATAGAGGGATAATAGGTTCACTGCTTTACCTGACTGCTAGCCGACCCGATATCATGTTTAGTGTCTGTCTTTGTGCTAGGTTTCAGGCTGATCCTAAAGAGTCCCACCTGACTGCTGTTAAGAGAATTCTTAGATATCTTTTAGAGACCCCAAACCTAAGAATTTGGTACCCTAGGCACAGCACCTCTTTTGAGATCATTGGATATTCTGACTCTGACTTTGCGGGGTGTAGGGTGGATAGGAAGAGTACCTCTAGGACTTGTCAATTCATAGGACAGTCGTTAGTCTCCTGGTCCAGTAGAAAACAGAACTCAGTTGCACTTTCCACTGCTGAAGCTGAGTACATTGCCTTAGGAAGTTGTGTGGCCCAAGTTCTTTGGTTGAAACAATAAGTCTTGGATTTAGGAGTACCCGTTGGCACAATTTCTGTTCTGTGTGATAATACCAGTGCCATCTGTATCTCTAAGAATCCAATCCAACATTCTAGGACCAAACACATTGACATTAGGCATCACTTCATTAGGGACCATGTTACAAAAGGGGACATTGAGCTACATCATGTAGCAACTGAAAATCAGCTGGCTGACATATTCACTAAACCACTGGCCTTTGACTCATTCAACATTTTGAGAACCAGATTAGGAGTGATTGATATAAATGCTTGATTCTGATGACTGCTGATTTATGATCTTTCTGATTGGTATTCTGATTTCTGTTAGTTAGGTTTAGTTTTTTGATTTCTGATTTCTGTTAGTTAGTTTTTGCTTTGATTATTTACTTTTAGTTGATTTTATTTCTTCTGCTGATTTCTATTTTAGCCTTACTGTTAGTTTGATTTGAGTATTTACTTTGATGTGATTTTCTACCTGCTTGTATTCACTAGTTCATATCTTGCACTTACTATTTTTATATTTTTCAAAATCTGATCACCGTTCACTATTTCTGAAAAATCTGAATTTCTAACTATGAGTTTTTACCTTGTTTTGGTTTGGAAGCTGGTACGCAGTGATTGATTCCACTGAACCTGTTAAAGGGAAGAAACATTGATGATTGTTTCTCTTCCTCTAACTCCTTTACTGGTGTATGGTTTCTTTCGAATAAAATTTTTTTTCAAAATTAAAATGTTAGTTTTTGAAATAGAGATTATTTTATCTTCCTACAGTAATCTGCCTCATATCAATAGTGTTTTTCAAAGTCTTGAGTCATTAGTTTGATTTTCTAAAACCAAGTGATTGCATTTATCATATGGTGTATGGCTTTTGTTTTGTGGATCATTCTTCCTTACCAAGGAGAGTCATCTCCTATGTCTGGAAGATAATCTCACAGCTGAGACTCTTTAATAATTATGAAAAGGAGAAAGCTTATAAAAGATGCGCAGTGCGCCAGATAATTTGAAAAAGAGGCATAAAATGAGCCCAAAACTGAAAGATGCGAAATTGCCAAATTGGATACACAAAGTGTATCAAAAATCAAAAAAAGATGCGCAAAGCGCCAACCAGTTTGAAAAAAAGGCACAAAATGAGCCCAAACTAAGCTTTCTTCTCTTTCAGATTGTTAGATGTCCTAGAAAAATCTGTGCGCCACCTAATATTTTCAAAAGCTTGAGTCTGGAAAATCCTGATTTCTGATTTTTTACTTTGTAACACTATTATATCAGATATTTTTCTGGAACGAGGCTTGAAAGGATCTCTTTTCAAATCTAATGTCTTTTCTTCTGAATCAGATTTTTGTTTTAAAAGAGGTTTGCATCGATAAGGTGCCCGGGGTCGGAGTTACGAAAGTTGATTATTTCCAACCTTTTCTGGATTTCAGCGCTGTCAATCATCCTGTCATTGGTTTTTGAATCTAAAATCAAGGAAAAATTCAAATTTTCTTATTTTATAGTTGTTCTATTTTATGTTTTCTTTCACTGTTCTGTTTTTCCCTCCTCCTTTTTGTGATGTCAAAAGGGGGAGTCAGTTGTAGTCGTTCAGTTGTAGTCGTGTCTGTTTCTGTTTTCTGAGTCATATTTTCTGTATTGTTTGAGCTGTTAAATGAAAATTTAAAAAATATTTGTTTTGTTTGATTTCTTAGTTTCATTTTATTTTCAGACTACTTTACAAATGTTTGCCATCATCAAAAAGGGGGAGATTGTTGCAAATCTGGTTTTGATGATGACAAACATGTTTCTAGTGTGTTTTGCTTGGCTAATCAATTTCAGGCACAAAAGACCGCAAGCTACTCAAGCCAACTCAAGATCGGGTCCAAGTGTGTCAAATGTATGATTTTTCCTTTTATTGAGTCAATTGTAATGTAACTGATGCCCTAGCTAAGTAACCTTGCACACACACACTCAGGGAGAGAGATTGAGTGAATTAGAGTTTCTGTTAAAATTTTGTTCAGATCGTCCTGGACGATAGTATCATCGTCCTGGACGATCCAGTTAAAACAGAAACCCTAATTAGGGCGACTAAGTTAAGAGGGTCTGATTAAGCAGATCGTCCTGGACGATCTTTGGATCGTACGGGACGATATGCTCAAATCAGAAATTTCCAGTCGCCAGATTAAGTTAGGCAAGTTTTATTTTAAGTATTTTGGTCTGATCGTCCCGGACGATACGTGTATCGTCCTGGACGATGCACTACAATCATGCCTAAATTAGTCTGGTAATTAAGGAAAGCAATTAATGTTTAATTGATACGATCACATCGTCCTGGACGATCGCAGGATCGTCCCGGACGATCGTGATCGTCTTGTGCATTTCAGCTGTACGACCCGAACTGTGTTCAGGACGATTTTGGGCCTTTTTGAACTAATCGTACAGGACGATGTCCAAATCGTCCTGGACGATCAAGTCATTTTTTGGTCGTCCAGCACAGATTTCTCTGGACGACCCGAACTGTCTTCTGGACGATTTTCCTCAATTTGCACTAATCGTCCCGGACGATCGTAGTATCGTACGGGACGATATGAACAACTTTTTCTACTGATCGTCCAGAAGAGCCTAATCATCCAGACTGAATCAGCTGAATTTGAACTGATCGTACAGGACAATCTACCGATCATCCTGGATGATATTGGCCGACCAGTTAAGATTTAGGGCAAATTTTAAGCCCTCCTTTAAAAGAACTTTTTCCAATTTTTGGAAAAATCTTTTGCTGCCTTCCTTCCCTGAGAAACCCTAGAGAGAAGAGAGAGTTGGGAGAGAGAGAAGAGATCTTGTGAGGGGGAGTTAGTGAGGGATTCACTAAGGTTGCTCTAAGCACGGATCAGAGCCGTCTTCTCCGCTTGTCGTCTGTCGTCTAGTCGGTGTTCTTCGTGGGAGGATCGTTCACAAGACGATCCGGGGTTCTCTGCCCGCTTCAGGTGGAAGCAAAAGGAGTTCGAAGGTTCTCTGCCTGCTTCAGGAGGAAGCGAAAGGAGGTCAGGTTCTCTGCCTCACCGTGTGGTGAAAAGGAGGTGTTTTGTACAGGCTTCTCCGCCTTGCTGTGGGAGCAAAAGGAGAGTCACTTTCGTTTAGTGCAATACCCGGAGGGGAGGCTCCGGGGAGTGGACGTAGGTCAAGTTGACCGAACCACTATAAAATATGGTTTACTTTTCTGATTCAGTTTTGCACTTTACTTTTCAATATAAACTGCTTGGGTGATTATCGTTGGTTGATCTTTTCGTTATTGTTTACTTGTTTCCACTGCTAAGTATCGAAAAGATTTTTGTTGTTATCGTGAAATTTTTAAATAACCAATTCACCCCCCCTCTTGGTTAGCCTCGGGACTAGTTCAGTAGGGCTTAACATCCCTTTCGAACTTTCAAAACTAATTGATAAAAAATTTAAATTAATCTAATCTTTAAAATTATCAACTAATATATTTTATTAGATTATATTTGTCCTTTAATTTCTAACTAATTAAATTCATTTAATCAATCAACCTTAAAATGAATTTTAAAACAAACCCTAACACATTAATATTTAAACATTAACCAAATTTATCCTTCAATCTTCAATAAACCCAAATATTAGATAATTTTAACCAATTACCCAATATAAGACATATCCAAATCACACAACCTACTGCACACTCTTAGATAGTTTGCTAAGGCATAACTTCTAAATCTAGGCTAGGCTGGTATTTACTTTTTTGCTATATGCTTGGATTTTTGAGTTTCTACTACATGCTGGCTATTAATATTGATGTGATTATTTATTTAATTTCTACACTCTGTGATGTGATTGATGGGTGTTAGATTTACCCCTAGGTTAGGGATTATTGCTAATTCATTCTTATATTGGTGGCCATGCTCGTACAAGATATTTAAGATAAAAGGGGGCAAAATTATAAATATTAAATTGCTATAGATACTGCTGTTGCGCTCAGTCCCCTTTTAAAATTAAAAGAGTATGAATAAATGTGGTTGATTTGAGCGTTTTAAATTTCATCATATTAACGGCTTAGGATGATTTAAACATAATTGCTTAGGATAAACCTGCAGGTGATCCAAGTCTAGATTTTAATTTTAAATCAATGTAATTTAATGTATTTAAGTTGTAATTGAGTTAAGTGACATTTGAGATGGGACATAAATCCAATCATAAATTCAAAAAAAAGGGTGACATCCCTTAAGGGAGAGTCCCTCTTTATTTGAAGATTTAGAGTAGGATACTTTGAGTATCCAAGGAGAAAAGAAAACATCCCATCAAGGAGTTTATTTTCACTTAGATATCCTGATCCGACGATCCAAGGAGCCCCATAGAAGGACAAAGATATGAAGATTAAGAAGAATCCCATTCTTAAATTCACTTGAGTCTTAGGAGTAATATCTGGGCTGTTGTTAGTAGTACCTAGCCACAATACTTTCTGCAGATGCCATATGAACTTTTAATTTAAATATTAATTTAATTAATTTGATTAATAAGTGATGTGTTGATTGTGATATAGGATTGCATGCTTTTAGAAATTATTTTTTTTATGATTTTGTATGTTGATCTTTGATTTTTTTTGGAACCCGATTGGAGGCTCATGAGAGATCGTTAAAACTTTTACTACTTTAATTAAATTAAAATTTTTAAGATACCATAGAAATTCTAACATTTTAAGAAGTAAGCCCAGGATCGCGAGGAGTTCATAGTGCATTTTTTTTCACTTTCTTTCCTTTATTAGGCACCTCCTCGCCTGCGGGTTTTGATCGACTGGCCTTTGAGGGTACAAATCTCTCAAGGAGAATCTGTCCAATCTCTAGCAAAAAAAAATATTTTTAAGCCCTTTTAAGATTGCTTCATATTTAATTTAAGAATTCATTGAGTCAACTAGCATGCACTATATTAGAAATAAATTAAAATGAGTCAAAAATTTTATTATATTTACTTTAAGCTTCATAATACCCAACATAAGTTAAGGGGCCAAATTAGGATATGCTCTAGATGTTGGCCCTAACTCCTTAAACTTAACTAAATAACATCCCTATCACTCTTACATAAAAGATCGGACTCATGGTTTTGAAATGTTTAGGTGGCTAGCTGGCTCCCCAATCTAGGCCGGGGTAAGTCCAAATCCTACATTACATTAGCTAGGTTCGGGACTGATGTTAAGTACCCAATTTAGACTTAAGTTTTGAGGTAGGTTTAGGCTATAAGACCTCAACTTTAAGAATTAAATCCCAATTTTCTAATAAAATTAACAAAATTAAACTTAAATCTCTTTAAATTCTAATTCGAGTCCAACACTTAGGATAGGTTGAGGTGCTTCTAAAATATTTCAGAATCCTAAAGCACCTCCTATCTTTCTTCCTTTGGCCTCGTGAAATAAGTTCTCGTCTTGATCTAATCCTTGTTGAATTTCCAATCCTCACCTCCCTTGATATCAAGCTTTGAAATCTTAAAATAAAATTTCTACCACTATTTTAATCGAGAGTATTTGTAGGAAATTCTAGTTTCCTATGATAAAATAAACTACGAGGGCTTACGCTCGTAAGAGATTTAGAAACCTATATCAAATTTTCAAAATCAATTTTTTAAAACCCTAATTAATTATCTATGGAAAAAATTTAAGTTAAAATACGATCATTATTGTCATTTTCAAACGATCAATAATGATTGATATCTTCTTCCCTCATGAAGATATATCAACTATTGATGTAACTTTGATTATAAAATTAATGATAATTTATCCATATTATCATAGTTAAATACCTGAGTGAATAATTATTTTGACCCACCAAGGTCATATATAGTTCTTGCTCAAATTTGACTACAATAATCAAGATGAAATTTTAATCTTATAAATTGAACCCATTAGGGAATGGTATACTCGTCTCTTGAGACTATATATCATTCATAATGATGTGTTTAATTCAAAAATTAAAATTTAAGAATTTAAATCGCCCAAAGATAATTAATCTTTTTAAAAATTATAACTTTTTAATAAAATAAAAAATGGCGACTAAGTTGGGGATAAATTTTCCTCGACATCTTTAATAAAGGTAGAAATTTTATTGCATCAGTAGTTTTGACTACCCTTCCTTCTGATGGTTCCTTTACCGATTTCTTCCTTGGTGAGTATGGCCAACATCAATAAGACATGTCAAAAGAGTGGTGAGCGAGGAATCCTCTATCAAAGCCGGGTTTGGATATTTTGCCTCCAAGTTAATTGGTAGAGCAAAACAGTCAGACCAAATCCTCTAAAATCCTCCTATAAATGTTGCAACCTTATATGCTTAAACATATCTCAAGCATGTTAAGTTTCATAACTTATAAATCTCCTTTAGTTTCAAAATCAAAATTCAAATCTCTTAGTAAAACCCAGGCTTGGACATTTTGCCTCTAAGTCAATTGGCAGAGCAAAAAAGTTAAGCCAAATTTTCTAAGATCTTTCTGTAATGCTGTAAACTCACATGTTCAAATAAATTCAAATATATTGAGTTTCATAATTTGTAGAAGACTCTATAATCTCAATGTCAAAATCTAAAACTCTCCAGTTAATTATGGGCTTTGACATTTCACCCCAACCCAACTGGCAGGGTAAAAGAGTTAAGCCAATCTCTTTGAGTTTTCTCAATAAACTTGTAAACCCTTATGTTGTGTGTAAATTCAATATATTGAGTTTCAAAGATTTGAGAAAACTCTATCAATATTTCAAACCTTTAAAATCCTTTTTAAAATCACTCAAATTAGCTTTAATCATCGTTACTATATATTTTCTATAACATCCTTTTATAGTTTAACATATATAATGCAAATCTAATTTTCTTCAATGTCAATTTAAAGATTTAGTCCTTCTAGTCAAATCTGGGCTTAGACTTTTTTCCCCTAAGTCAACTGGTGGTGTTAAAGGGTCAAGCCATACCTTAGGATCTTCATGGTTATTCTGTTAACCTGCATATTCGAATGAGATTTAGTATGTTGAGTTTTAGAATTTAAAGAAGATCTATAGAATCTAACTCCGGGCTTTGACATTTTACCTCCAAATTACTTGGTGGAATGAAAGAGTCAAACCCAATCCTTAGGATTCTCATTTCAATTTATGAACCCTCATGTTGAGTGAAAACTCAATATGTTGATTTCCAAAATGTGAGAACAATCAACTCAATTCAAAATTCAAACTCAAATTCAAAATTAACTAATTTAAATCCATATTTTTGAATTTTAGATCCCCTTCCTTTAACATACTCAAAATCTGGGCTTTGATATTTCACCCCCAACCCAACTGGTGGAGTGAGAGAGTCACCCATTCTCTTAGAATCCCCTTCTAATTTTATAAACTATCACGTTAAGTATAAACTCAACATGTTGAGTTTCAAAAACTTAAGAGAATTTTGTTAACCTTTCAAACATTCAAAATCTTTTCCAAAATCTCCTTTAAATCAACTTTGATCATCATTGCTATATGTTTACTATAACATCCACATGTAGTTTAACATATGCAATACAGCTTCAAATTTTATTCAAACCTAAATCTGGGTTTTGACATTTTACCCCTAAGTCAGTCGACGGGGTAAAAAGGTCAAGCTAATTTCTTTGAATTTCCTTATCAATTTTGTAAACACTTGTGTTCAGTGCAAATTCAACATATTGAGTTTCAAAATACTTGAGAAAGTTTTGTCAAATTTCCAAATCTTTAAAATCCTTTAAAAACAAATCACTTGAATTAAAATTAATCTTCATCGTTATGTGTTCTTCTATAACACCCTCTTGTAGTTTGACATATACAATGCAAATTCAACATTCTTCAAATTCAAAATCAAGATTCAATCCTTCTAGCAAACCTAGGCTCTAACATTTTACCCCAGGTCAATAGGTGGGGTGAAGGAGTCGAGTCAAAACCCTTTGATTTCCTTTTTGAATTTGTAAACCCTCATGTTGAATGCAAACTCAACATGCCGACTTTCAAAAA
Source organism: Dendrobium chrysotoxum (assembly GCA_019925795.1). Lineage (NCBI taxonomy): Eukaryota > Viridiplantae > Streptophyta > Magnoliopsida > Asparagales > Orchidaceae > Dendrobium > Dendrobium chrysotoxum. Next base: position 30,268,194 of record CM034306.1, on the reverse strand, counting down.
CTTAAGAAAATTTTTTCAATTTTCAAACACTCAAAATTCATTTTAAAATCACTTAAATCAATTTCAATTTCAAAATTTGAAACCCCTATCTAATTCAGGCTTAGACATTTTCCCACTAAGTCAATTGGTGGAGCGAAAGAGTTAAGACACACTCTTAGGATTTTCCTATAATTTTGTAGACTTGCAAATTTGAGTGAAGCTCAATATGTTGAGTTTCAAAATTTGAAGAAGATCTGTTCAATTTTAACTTCAAAATTCAAGTTCAATTTCAATTCCTACTTCAAATCCAGGCTTTGATATTTCACCACCAAATCAGTTGATGGAGTAAAAGACTTAAGCTCAACTTCTAAAATTTCCTTGTCAATTTTTGTGAACCCTTAAATTGAGTGAAAACTTAATATGTTGAGTTCTAAAATTTGAAGATAGTCAATCAAATCAAAATTCAAATTTTATTCTAAAAAAATCAACTAATTCAAATCACATTTCTTTAATTCCAGGAAATGAAGCACACTCAAATGGCTGGGAAACTTATCTTCTCCCTGGATAAAAACTTGACTACAGAAGAAATCACATATGGTAGTTTAATTCCGTTTGGAGTGGAGTTTCAAAACTTAAAACTATTAGTTAATGGAGAAGAAATCATAGATCTATCTGCTGGGACATGAAAGGATTCCCCCTTAATAGAAATTACTTTAGGTTTAGGAGCTGACTCCCCCATCTCCAAAATGGAGGCTACTGTCACCCCCTTGCCCATTGTACCCTCTACTCTAGAGGATAAGAAATAGAAACCAGTGACAATGGATGAGAGGTCATCTATGTCTAAGATTGGGTCAAGTTCTAGCACCACCTTTGCTTGCAAGAACCAGAAGAAGAATTACCTTTGAAGAGTTAGAAAGAAGGTCGTTAAGGATAGAAAGATTATTGAGTTAGAAGCCTTAAAGCAAGTCAAATCTGAGGCCAATCAAGAATTCATTGCTCCTTAAACATACCCCTTCCTTGATGAAAATCATTTCCACGCTCTTCTTTTTGCCTAAATGAGGGAGTTTGTGAGAATGATAGCGCGATCTCCACCGTGCCCTTTTAGCTACAGTACAAAAATCAATCAAGCTAGAATAAAGCAATCACCAATAATGGTCATAGGCCCGTAGTTGAGAGATATGACCTATCCACTCTTTTAGAGGATGTTAGCGCATGTTACTATACATGTCCCACTACATCATCTATAGAGAAGGAGGTGTAGAAACCACTCAAGGTACCACTCTCCTAACTACTCGACCACTTGTAATGAGAGATGGGAATTAATCAAAGACTGTATCAGATAGTGATACCATCAAAATTTAACTTTCGAAGGGGTCCTATCATGATAAATCTTTTGACTAAAATGATGCAGCATCTTCTAGGGATAGTGCAGACCCCATAACAATCTCTCCCTCCAAAGAGATTATAGGAATCTAATTACATACTGATAGGTCTTGCCACCAAGATTTACAACTTTAAGGAAAACATATAAATTCTCAAGTGTACTGGGTCTGGATTTTCAAGATAGTTGATTCATCTTTTTAATGAAAATTGACCTCTACCTTAAATCTTAAGTAGCATAGAGTTGTAGTTGACTCCACTAAATGTTTAAAGGTCCCTCCCTTCCACCGCTTCTATGGGTTGATTTGACTATTAAATTAAAATATGTATCAAATTTAAGTTGACTTTAGAAATATAAAACTTTTTAATTTTCTTGCAATTTTCTATCTTAATAGGTGTCTCTTACATGTTTTAAATTTATTCAATAACTTTCCTAGTCAAGCTAAATACCCTTATAAAAAAATGGGGTATGCTTTAAAAATTATTCTTCCTTGTATAAGAGAATGAGTTTTCTTGTCTTATACTTAAGATATAATCCTGACATTCAAAAAGGAGAGTGATCATTTTAAGGTTCTAAAGGTGATGAAGCCTCTTCTCAAAATTAAAAGAAATCAAAAAATGCGCAAACTATGCCAAAATCAAAATCAATGAAATCAAAAGATACACAAAGTGCGCCAAAAAAAGAGAAGAAGAGTAAGAGGCCTCCCTTCCTTTTAATCCTTAAATTTAAAAAGACCCATTCACTCTTTATTGCTTGACTTTAAAAAATTTTGAATCTAGATTCATCGCCATGTATTGATAGTCTACTAGATATAAAGAAATCTCATGCAAGAGAATTGAAAAGATTGAATTTCTCTTTCTAACTTAAACCTTTTTGAAATTAATTTTAATTCAAAATTTATAAGGGAGACCCCAGTACAGTTTCTACAAGACTTGGTCTGGGTCAACAAAACTTAAATTCTTAAATCTTTCTAGATTTGTTGGAGTTGATCAACTTCTCACTGTACTCATAAATTTGTTTCCATTTTTCATTCTGATAGAGTCCAAATGGTTAAGAGGAAATTTTTTAATAAAAAGAATAGATCTTCTACTCTTGATAAAAATTAAAATCTCATCCTTGAGGAATATATGTAAGTCCTTATATATAGGCATCTTTTCCTTCAAGGCTTTCTTTATAAAATTACACTTTATGCTCGGTCCAAGGTCTATCCCACTCGAGGTGTGTTTTACTTCACTGGAAATTACCGTTCAAGATCAAATTGCGATTGAGCAGAGTGCCCAAATTCAATTGGAGGAGCTCGAAGCCTCGTAGAGCATCGTCTCCAAGGCTCAACAAAATTCAGAGTTATACAAAACTCAAATGGTTCAAGCCCGTGATAAGATAGTGCAACTTAGAACCTTCTAAGTAGGAGATTTGGTCCTGGTTCTTTGGATGCTTAGCTTAGCCTATCGAGAGATCGGTGGGAGAGTTTGAACCAACATAAGAATAACCTTTTATCATAGAGATGATCTAAGAGGGAATTTCAAACATTAACAAATCAATCCTAAAGAGTGCCACCCAATATTTTTGAATATTGGGGCGGCTCTTCTAGAAGTACCATGCTAGATGAGTATCAAATTTAACATCAAAGAAAATTCCCCAAATTCAAAAATTTTGAATTTAAAATCTTTCAAATCTAAATTCATCAAATCAAATTTCAAATTCAAAGATTTTTCAAATTCAAAACTAAATCAAGTCAAATTCAAGAATCACCCAAATTTTAATCCTAATTTTTAAATTCCAGACCTAATCTCTTTTGGAAACCAATAATTCCTTTCCATAAGATCTTCTAGCTTTTTTTTCCTTAAGAATAGATGTGAGTCCCTATGCTTCCTTTCCTTAAGATTAGATTTAAATCGGGTTAGATAGTTTTTGTCAAAATCCTTAGAGGTTTAGGTAGATTATCTCCTTGGCTAGTCCTCCTAGTTAGACGTGAGTCCATGTGCTTTCTAGCTCGGTTAGTCATTGAAAACCCAAAAGAAATTTATTCTTTTAGGAGTAGGTATGAGTCCCCGTGCTTCCTACCTCTTAGGATCTTGAATAACTAATGGTGGATTTAAGCTTACTAGGCCCCATCATAGTTCAGTCACCTTCTAGTCTTTATGGATAGGTATGAGTACCCGTGCTTCCATTGTTTAGAATTAGACCCACTAGGAATGGAGCACGCCCTTTATGTCACTATCCTAGTTTCTAATTTTATATCTAGACTCGATCCTCTGTGTGGAGCAAGTTTCCTCCCCACATGATCATCCTCTAGTGATGGAGCATGTCCTCTATGTCACTATCCTACTTTCAAAACTTAATTTTGATGCTCTATATGGAGCAAGTTTTGTCCCCACATAATCATCCACTTGTGATAGAGTACGCCTGCTACAGCACCATCCTAGTTTTAAAAAATCTAAACTCGATCCTCTATGTGGAGCAAGTTTTCTCCCCACATGATCATCCACTAGTGATGGGGCACTCCCGTTGTGGCACCATCCTAGTTTCAAAACCAAATTTGATCCTTTGTGTGGAGAAAGTTTCCTCCCCATAAGATCATCCACTAGTGATGGGACATGCCCATTGTGGCCCCATCCTAATTTCAAAATCAAATTCGGTCCTCTATATGGAGCAAGTTTCCTCCCCACAAGATCATCCACTAGTAATGAAGCATACCTATTGTGGCACCATCATAGTTTCAAAATCAAATTCGATCATCTATGTGGAGCAAGTTTCCTCCCCACAAGATCATCCACTAGAGATGGAGCACGCCCTTTATGGTACCATCCTAGTTTTAAAATTAAATTCAATCCTCTATATGGAGCAAGTTTCCTCCCCACAAGATCATCCACCAATGATGGAGCACACTCGTTGTGGCACCATCATAGTTTTAAAATTAAAATTCGATCCTCTGTGTAAAGCAAGTTTCCTCTCCACAAGATTATCCACTAGTGATGGATAACGCCCTTTATGGCACCATCCTAGTTTTAAATTTGAAACCTGATCCTCTGTAGGAAGCAATACTTCCTTCTCACAAGATCTTTTAATTTTGTTTTCCTTAAGGTTAGATGTAAGTCATCGTAGGATTAGATCCACTAGCGATAGAGTACGCCTTCTGTGGCATCATCCTAGTTTTAAATTTCAGATTTGACCTTTCATGTTGGGCAAGTTTTCTCTCCATGAGATCATCCTTTATTGATGGAACACACCCTCTATTGCACCAACCTAAATTAAAAATCTAGATTTAATCCTTTATGGGAAGCAATGCTTCCTTCCTATAGTGTCCTCTAGTTTTCTTTTCCTTAATGATAGATGTGAGTCATCATGCTTTCTTTTCTTCCTTAAGATTATATCTACCAGTGGTAGAGTATGCTCCTTGTGGCACTACCCTAGTATCAATTCAAACTCGATCCTCTATTATTTGGAGTTCTTTCTTCCTATACGATCATTCAATCTTCTTCTCCTTAAGGTTAGGTTCTTTCCTTTCTTAGGATTAGATCTGCTAGTGGTAGAGTACGCCCCTCATGGCACTACCCTAATATCAATTCAAACTCAGTCCTCTGTAGTTAGGAGTTCTTCCTTTCTATACGATCATTCAATCTTCTTCTCCTTAAGATTTAGGTTCTTTTCATCCTTAGGATTAGACGTACTAGTGGTAGAGTGCACCCCTCGTGGCATTACCTTGGAGTCATTTCAAATTTGATCCTCTATAATTAGGATTTCTTCATTCCTATATTATCATTCAATCTTCTTTTCCTTAAGGTTAGTTCCCTTCCTTCCTTAGGATTAGATCTACTAGTGGTGGTTTTGACTTGAGTGAATCATTTGCAAATCTGGTTTTGATGATGACAAACATGTTTCGAGTGTGTTTTTGCTTGGCTAATCTGTTTCAGGCACAAAAGACCGCGAGCCACTTAAGCCAACTCAAGATCGGGTCCAAGTGTGTCAAATGTATGATTTTTCTTTTTATTGAGTCAATTGTAATGTAACTGATCCACTAGCTAAGTAACCTTGCACACACACACTCAAGGGGAGAGATTGAGTGAGTTAGAGTTTCTGTTTAATTTTTGTTCAGTTCGTCCTGGACGATAGTCGCATCGTCCTGGATGATCCAGTTAAAATAGAAACCCTAATTAGGGCGACTAAGTTAAGAGGGTCTGATTAAGCAGATCATCCTGGACGATCTTTGGATCGTACGGGATGATATGCTCAAATCAGAAATTCCCAGCCGCCAGATTAAGTTAGGCAAGTTTTATTTTAAGTATTTTGGTCTGATCGTCCCGGACGATATGTGTATCATCCTGGACGATTCACTACAATCATGCCTAAATTAGTCTGGTAATTAAGGAAAGCAATTAATGTTTAATTGATACGATCACATCGTCCTGGACGATCGCAGGATCGTCCCGGACGATCGTGATCGTCTTGTGCATTTCAGCTGTACGACCTGAACTGTGTTCAGGATGATTTTGGGCCTTTTTGAACTAATCGTACAGGACGATGTCCAAATCGTCCTGGACGATCAAGTCATTTTTTGGTCGTCCAGCACAGATTTCTCTGGACGACCCGAACTGTCTTCTGGACGATTTTCCTCAATTTGCACTAATCGTCCCGGACGATCGCCGTATCGTACGGGACAATATGAACAACTTTTTCTACTGATCATCCAGAAGAGCCTAATCGTCCAGACTGAATCAGCTGAATTTGAACTGATCGTACAGGATGATCTACCGATCGTCCTGGACGATCTTGGCCGACCAGTTGAGATTTAGGACAAATTTTAAGCCCTCCTTTAAAAGAACTTTTTCCAATTTTTGGAAAAATCTTTTGCTACCTTCCTTCCCTGAGAAACCCTAGAGAGAAGAGAGAGTTGGGAGAGAGAGAAGAGATCTTGTGAGGGGGAGTTAGTGAGGGATTCACTAAGGTTGCTCCAAGCACGGATCAGAGTCGTCTTCTCCGCTCGTCGTCTGTCGTCTAGTCGGTGTTCTTCGTGGGAGGATCGTTCGCAAGAAGATCCGGGGTTCTCTGCCCGCTTCAGGTGGAAGCAAAAGGAGTTCGAAGGTTCTCTGCCTACTTCAGGAGGAAGCGAAAGGAGGTCAGGTTCTCTGCCTCACCGTGTGGTGAAAAGGAGGTGTTTTGTACAGGCTTCTCCGCCTTGCTGTGGGAGCAAAAGGAGAGTCACTTTTGTTTAGTGCAATACCCGGAGGGGAGGCTCCGGGGAGTGGACGTAGGTCAAGTTGACCGAACCACTATAAAATCTGGGTGATTCAGTTTTGCACTTTACTTTTCAATATAAACTGCTTGGGTGAATATCTTTGGTTGATCTTTTCGTTATTATTTACTTGTTTCCGCTGCTAAGTATCGAAAAGATTTTTGTTGTTATCGTGAAATTTTTAAATAACCAATTCACCCCCCCTCTTGGTTAGCCTCGGGACTAGTTCACTAGGGCTTAACATCCCTTTCGAACTTTCACCTTCCTTAGGATTAGATCTGCTAGTGGTAGAGTACGCCCCTCATGGCACTACCCTAATATCAATTCAAACTCAGTCCTCTGTAGTTAGGAGTTCTTCCTTTCTATACGATCATTCAATCTTCTTCTCCTTAAGATTTAGGTTCTTTTCATCCTTAGGATTAGACGTACTAGTGGTAGAGTGCACCCCTCGTGGCATTACCTTGGAGTCATTTCAAATTTGATCCTCTATAATTAGGATTTCTTCATTCCTATATTATCATTAAATCTTCTTTTCCTTAAGGTTAGTTCCCTTCCTTCCTTAGGATTAGATCTACTAGTGGTTGTTTTGACTTGAGTGAATCATTTTGTTCATGAGAATTCTAATCTAAAGTTTATGTTTTTGATGATTACAAAAGTTTATTGTTTGTCTAATTCATCTTCTAACATATATTTGAGATTTTTTCTGTGTGTACTAAAGTATTTTTTAAGAAATTTACACTCAAGACTGTTGAAGACTTCAAATTCACTTGTTCACTGTAAATGAAGTCTGTAAATTTTTTCTTTTTTTTGAGTCTGAGAGACTGTGATTGTAAGTTGGATAACTATGTACACACACAATGGGGGAGTAAAGAGTTTAAATGTTTTTAAACTGATCATATAGTAAGAATTCCATTCGTACAGTACGATATAAAGAATATGTCCTCTAGGAAGAACCCGTCAGATGAAAATTTTTTTTAAGGCATGTTCGTACAATACGAATACCATTCGTATATGAGTTTTTACTGTATGAAAAGCTCAAAATTGGGTTCGTCCAGAGGTTCGTATGGGATGATTCTCTAAGCGTTCGTACGGGACGAAGTGATCGGACGAAGCTCTCTGTTCGATTCATCCAAGCGTTCGTACGGGACGAAGTGATCGGACGAAGCTCTCTGTTCGATTCGTTCAAGCGTTCGTACGGGTCGATCTATTCGTACGAAGCACTCTGTTCGAATCGTCTGATTGTTTGTACGGGACAGATTGTTCAAATCTTTGAACTATTCATACAGTACGAATGTCGATCGTACGGGACGATCGACACGGACTTAACTTGAAAATTCAGTTTTTTGGACGATTTTTTTTATCCCAAGTAAAAAATTGACACAAAACTGACTGAAGGAATGATCCTTCTGTGAAAATTCTTTTGGAAAGTGAGAGAAGAGTGATTGGGAGAGTGTTTGGGAGAGAGTTTTGAGAGATCTTTCAAGAGAAACTTGTGAGGAGATTCACAAGGTTATCCAATTGAGAGGATTTCTTTTACTTGTTCTTCGAGCATCTTCCTAGTTCCTTGGAGACTTTTGCAAGAGAATTGTTCGAAAGGATTCCGGTTCTCTGCCGCACTTGGAGAGTGAAAAGGACGACGGTTCTCTGCCGCACTTGGATGGTGAAAAGGACGACAGTTCTCTGTCGCACTTGGAGGGTGAAAAGGACGACGGTTCTCTGCCACACTTGGAGGGTGAAAAGGACGATGGTACTCTGCCATACCAGGGTTTGTGGAAGAGAGTTTGTAAAGGCTTCTCCGCCTTGCTGTGGGGGCAAAAGGAGAGTCACATGGTTTTAGTGCAATACCTAGAGGAGGGATCTCTAGGGAGTGGATGTAGGTCGTGTTTGACCGAACCACTATAAGTTCTGGTGTTTTCTGTTCTCTATTTATTTTTTTGCATTTCAATTTTCTGTAGTTTATTCTCGTTGTGGTTGATTTTCTGATTTAAAAGAAAGAGCAAAAATTATCTCTGTTCGTACTGTACGAAGTTCTATTCGTACTGTACGATTAGCTTTTAAATTTTCCAAAATATCAAGAGTAAATTTTTAAAAGAACCAATTCACCCCCCTCTTGGTTAGCCTAGGGACATTGAGCAATAGGTCTAACAACCTGTTTGCACTTTCAAGTGGTATCAGAGCGCTATTTCAAAATAACTGTTTTAAATACTGTTTGAAATTTCGATCATGGCTAATTTTGGAAATAGAAATACTATGGAAGGATACTCGATCACTAGACCACCGTTATTTGATAATATTTCTTTTGATTTTTGGAAAACTCCCATGTCTACTTTTCTGCAATCACTTGACTATCGTATGTGGATGTTAGTTCAGGATGGCTATACTGAACCAACTAGGATTGTAGAGGGAATAAGAGTTCAAACACCTTTTACAAACTGGACTGTAGAAGAACGTGAACTAGCGCAACTGAATGCTAAGTGTTTGAATAGTTTCTTTTGTGATTTAAAATAAGAAGATTACATGCGTGTGTCTACCTGTAAATCAGGAAAGGAAATTTGGGATAGACTTTGCATCACATATGAAGGTACAAATGAAGTGAAACAAACTAGATTGAACATTCTCTTGCACGACTATGAACTTTTTCGTATGAAACAGAATGAATCAATCTCTGACATGTACACTCGCTTTAAACACATAGCCACTTCATTGCATGCTTTAGGTAGGGAGTTAACAAATGCTGAGAAAGTTAACAAGATATTACGTTGTTTACCTCCTGCATATGATGCAAAGATAACTGCAATAACAGAATCTAAAGATTTGAATGTTTATTCTGTTGACAATCTTCTTGGATCACTAATTGCTTATGAGCAATCGGTGACTCAAAGACAGATTGATGCAGGTGAAAAGCGAAAGGAGAAGAACATTGCTTTAAAGGTGGATGACTCTGAAAGTGATCAATCGCTACCTGAGGATGAAGAGGATATTGCCCGGATGACGAGGCAATTTAGAAGTTTCCTAAAAAGGAAGCAGAGAAGACGCCAGAATTGGAACAAGGGTAAGTTCCAGAAGAATGTCAAGGCTTCGAATGAAGTCATTTGCTATGAGTGCAGAAAGCCAGGTCACATCAAGACAGACTGCCCCAATCTCAAAGGAAATCCTAACAAGGAGAAGACCGAGGAGAAACCAAAGGATAGGAGGGGTAAAAAGAGAGTACAACGAGCTTTCTGAGCGGACTCAGCTTCAGATTCATTAGAAACAGCACCAGAAGAGGAAGTTACCAATTTGTGCTTAATGGCTGATAATCTCGACCATTCAGATGAGGATGAGGTGTGTGATTTAAGCTATGAAGAATTATTTGAAGTTTCTGAACGCATACATTCTGCATATAGGAAACTTAAGAAACTACATGCTAAGTTAAATTTGGATTACATAGAGCTGCAAAAAGATTATGAGATCCTCAGAAAAGATCATGCATTAATTGATAGCAATCACATGACTTTGTTGGATGAGTATGATGATTTAAACAAACAGCACAATCTTTTAAGATCATCACATGCTGAACTTGAAAAGATTTTAAGACTTTTATGGATGAATCGAATTTTAGAGAGCATGAGTTGAAAATTGATAACTCGATTCTAGAAAGTGCCATTGCATATCTTGAAGTTCAGATTAAAGCACTTAAGGAAAATAAAATACCACCTAAGCTTGAAGAGTTTCATGAATATTATCACAATAACATTGACTTAAGATCTAAAAGAAAAATTTTAGGAAGAATAAATTAGTGAATCCCTTTCCAGGGATAAAATGTTTTTCTTGTGGTAGTTTAGGACACATTTCCCATACCTGTACTTTGAGGTATAGAACATATTTAGTATGGAGACCTAAGGTGCAGAAACCACAACATATCACACATGCATCTGGTTTAAAGTTATCAAGAGGTGAACCCAAACTTGTTTGGGTTCCCAAGGCTAATGTTTGATTATTTTGCAGAAACACTCTCACAGAAGACCTCGTGAGAGTATTTGGTACCTGGACAGCGGATGCTCAAAGTATATGACTGGAGATACAAGTCAATTTATATCGCTAGAAGTCAGGAATGGAGGCAAAGTGACGCTTGGAGATAATACCACCAAAAGAGTGGTAGGTACAGGTATAATTGGAAATTCAAAAAATTTTGTTATTGAGAATGTACTGTTAGTTGAAGGTTTGAAATACAATCTGTTGAGTATTAGTCAATTATGTGACAAGGGCTATCATATTAAGTTTTTACCAACAAGTTGTGTTATTAGTCTAAATGGAACTGTTATTTTGAATGGTGATAGGGTAAACAATGTTTACATGCTAGATTTTAATTTTGTTAAAGCATCTACTGCCTTGTGTCTGAAAACTGTATCTGATGAATCATGGTTGTGGCATAGAAGGCTTTGTCATGCTAGCATGAAAAATCTTAGAAAAATCACTCAAAAGCAACTGGTTAGAGGAGTACCCAAATTGGATTTTACTAAAGATCACTTGTGTGATGCATGTCAACTAGGAAAACAAGTGAGATCCTCATTCACTTCTATCAAGGAAATTAGGACTAGCAAGCCCCTAGAAATTCTTCACATGGATTTATTTGGACCTGTTAGTACCTTAAGTTTAGGAGGAAAAAGATTTGGGTATATTATTGTGGATGACTATACTAGATTCACCTGGATTAGATTTTTGAATCATAAGAGTGAATCATTTGATGAGTTCAGAGATTTTGCCACTTGGATTCAGAGAAAGCTTGGTTTTGAAATAGTTAGTATCCAAAGTGATCATGGGGGAGAATTTGAAAATGAAATGTTTAATAAGTTTTGCAAATCTCTTGGAATTGAACACAACTTGTCAGCACCGAGAACACCTCAACAGAATGGAGTTGTAGAAAGAAAGAACAGGACATTAGTAGAAACTACTAGGGCCATGTTGGCAGAATATTCACTTCCTAAATATTTTTGGGCTGAAGCAGTTAGTACCGCATGTTATGTATTGAATAGGGTGTACATAAGGTCTAAATTGGATAAGACACCCTATGAACTTCTTAAAGGTAGAAGTCCCAACCTCTCACATCTACATGTTTTTGGATGTAAAGTGTTCATTCATAATAATGATAAAACTCTTCTAGGAAAATTTGATCCGAAAGCAGATGAAGGAATCTTTCTAGGATACTCAAGTGTTGGAAAATCCTATAGAGTTTTTAATAAGAAAACATTGGTAGTTGAAGAGACCACACATGTTGTTTTTGATGAATCTTATGATAGTAAAGGGTCAAAGATGGATGAAGATGAGGTTGAGGTGATAGATCAAAATCTTGAAAATCAAAAAGTTGAAGATAAGATTAAAAAAAAAGAGGAAAACCAATTGCCTAGAGAATGAAAATTTGTAAGGAGTCATCCAAAAGAATTGATTTTAGGTGAACCAAGTGAAGGAGTTAGGACTAGGCATGGATTGAGGAAAGAAGTGAATCATTCAGCATTTATTTCAATGATAGAACCCACAAACATAGAACAAGCACTTTTGGATGAATTTTGGATATTGGCCATGCAAGAGGAGTTAAATCAATTCAAGAGAAATGATGTTTGGGAATTAATTGAAAGGCCAAAAGATCAAAGTGTAGTTGGGACTAAGTGGGTATTCAAAAATAAGATGAATGATTCAGGAGTAATTGTTAGAAATAAGGCTAGATTAGTAGCTAAGGGGTATAACCAAGTTAAAGGAATTGATTTTGAGGAGACATTTGCCCCTGTAGCAAGACTTGAAGCTATAAGAGTTTTGTTAGCCTTTGCCTGTTTTAAAGATTTTAAATTATAACAAATGGATGTTAAAAGTGCCTTTCTAAATGGGGTGATAGAAGAGGATATGTATGTTGAAAAACCTCCAAGTTTTGAAAATTCTAAATACCCTAATCATATTTTCAAATTGAAAAAGGCATTATATGGACTAAAACAGGCACCTAGAGCATGGTACGAGAGGTTGAGCACTTTCTTGTTAAATCGATCATTTGTTAAAGGAAGTGTGGATACCACTCTGTTTATGAAAAGATTTGAGAATGAAATACTCATTATACAAATATATGTGGATGATATCATCTTTGGATCAACTGATAAAGCTTTATGTGATGAATTTTCAAAAATAGTGAGTAGTGAATTTGAGATGAGTTTGATGGGTGATTTGACTTATTTTCTTGGCTTTAGCATAAAACAAAATGAGGAAGGGACTTTTCTTTGTCAATCTAAATATGTTAAGGAAATCCTCAAAAAGTATGAAATAGATAATGCTAAACCAGTCACTAAACCCATGAGTTCCACAGTCCTATTAGATAAGGATCCAAAGGGAAAATCTGTTGATCAAAAGAAGTTTAGAGGAATAATTAGATCTTTACTTTATTTGACTGCTAGCAAACCTGACATTATGTTTAGTGTTTGCTTATGTGCTAGATTTCAAGCTGATCCAAAAGAATCACATTTGACAGCAGTAAAAAGGATCTTAAGATATCTTTTGGGAACTCAAAATTTAAAAATTTTGTATCCTAAAAACAGTTCTTTTGATATAATTGGATACTCAGATTCAGATTTTGCAGGCTGTAGGGTGGATAGGAAAAGTGCTTCTGGAACACGTCAGTTCATTGGAAATTCATTAGTATCTTGGTCCAGTAGAATACAAAATTCAGTAGCACTTTCTACAGCTGAAGCAGAGTACATTGCCTTAGGGAGTTGTGTAGCACAGGTGCTTTGGTTGAAACAACAATTGAGTGACTTAGGATTAGTAGTAGGTACCATTCCAATATTTTGTGACAACACTAGTGCCACTTGCATTTCAAAGAATCCTATTCAACATTCTAGAACCAAGCATATTGACATAAGGCATCATTTCATAAGAGATCATGTAGCGAAAAGTGAAATTGAACTACATCATGTGGCTACTAAAGATCAACTTGCAGATATTTTCACAAAACCCTTAGCCTTTGACACATTTAGCATGTTGAGGACAAGGCTAGGTGTGATAGATCTAAATGCTTGATTAAAAATTTTCTGCAAATGTATTTCTATTTGTTTTGTATTTGTTAGTTTGTTCGTTGATTTGTTTTCATTATTACGTTTTTATTTCTTGTTTGAATCCTGTATTATGTTATTGTTTGTTCCTTATTTGAATGTTGAAAGGCATGCAAGTTTTTGAAGTGTTGGGGTTTTTAGTTCTATTCGTACTGTACGATATGGCATCGTACTTTACGATAACGTCATCGTACCAACATTTCGTTTGTACGAACGGAGAGGAAACATGGTTAAGAGCAGTTATTTTTGGCGATCGTACGTACGAATACGTCATTCGTCTGTACGATCCATATGTCATTTCGCATGAGGGACGAACCTAACCGTCGCCTGAACGACCTTTAATTTTCTGATCATCCCGGACGAACACGTAATCGTCTGTACGATCAGGAAGTCAAAAAGCTTGTACGAAAGGACGCCTCGGGATGAGCAGTTTATGAAAAACTATTTCATTTTGTCTATTTTCATTCGTCTCGGACGAATTTTTATTCGTCCCGGACGAATCTAAGATCGTCTGGTACGAACTAGATTCGTACAGTACGATAGCAGATTTTTTCTATATAAAGGCGGATCATTTTCTTTCATTTCACCATCTATCTAGAAACCTTTAGAGCCTTCAGAGAAAATGTCTGGCAGTGGAAAAAGAGCACGAGTGGCTAGGCGTCCCGCGTCTAGGAGGGAATGTGATAAAAATTTCCTTAGTGAGGAGAATAAGGAAGCATACCTTAGGTATGCTGCGTCTAAGGTTACTCATTCCCGCATTCTACTGCAAGAAAACATCCATTTTGCAGTTATGCCCCTCTTTGACTCTACATAGTTTTCTTTTCTATTGACCTTGATTTATGCCTTCAATAAGGACTTGTTTCATGTTTTCCTGGCAAACATGACCTTTAACGAGGATCATACTGCCATCTCTTCTTATGTCCTTAAACAAAAGGTTAGAATAACTAAGGAGGATCTAGGAGAATATATTCATCTTAGAATTGAAGGGATTAGAGCTCATACTTTCTCCACAAGACCTGAAAATGGTTGGTCCGAAACTAACCAACTTCTTAGAGGTGCAAGCATACCTACATATGTCGCTCGGGTAGAAATATTGAATCAAAATACTAGGATAATTCAACATGTGCTTAGAACATCAATAATACCTAAAGCAGGAGATAGAGTTAATATGACTCCACTTCTTTCTTCAACTACATTTCTTATTATGACTGGTCAGCCTATAGATGAAGCCCAATTGATCTTAGATTACATCTATTATTTGTCTGACATTGGGTTGGCTAGTGTGAAGAGGAAGAAAAATATTGCTTTAGGACATGTTGTGAGTTACATCCTAGAGAGAAAGTACAATCTAGTTCATCCTTCTGGTCCTTCAGAGCTCCCACTATACTTCACTGATGCTTCTTTTAGAGCATTATTTGGAAAAGAGGGTACAGCTGACAGTTCAGATGATGAGCCTCATTTTGCTACTACTCCTTCAGGTGCACCCTCAACTGCACCTGGACCTTCACAGGATTGCTATCAAAACATGGTCCAACGTTTTGATAGAATGGATCAAAGGTTTGATGATATGGAGGCTCATTTAAAGAGGCAGGATGATCAGTTTGATGCTGTTAACATAAATATTGCAACTCTTAACAGCTATTTTTCATTGTTCGGTGGTATACCACCTCCTCCGCCTCCTGATCAGGGTCCCTCTCAGTACTAGCTTGGATGTGATTGTGTCACTCTTTGTTTGTTTTAAGTTGTCTTTCAGTATTTTATTGTGAGTTGTTATTTTGAATATGTTTTAGCAAGTTTCTTATATGAGATGTGCTTTAAACGTGTAACTTGCTATGGTTGTATGTTGTGAAGTTATCAGTAATGAAATGTTCCAGTATTTTGGTGTTTATTCTTTTTGTGTTGGTGAATAGCCTTGATATTTTTTTTTTGCAATTCACATAAATATAGTTGATTACTGATTTAGAATGTTAATTGAGTTCATATTACAATAAAAAAATTTTATGCATAACTTCAAAATTTCAAATTTTTTTAGATTTCATTATGTTGTGGTGTGGATTAGAAGATCTTACTTAAATCTTATTTAGACTTGTATTATTTAGTCTAAAATTATGTATGGTTGTTATTTTAACATTATTCTCACATTCTATATCTTTGTGTTTATTATTGTATTTGTGACTAAAAAGATAATATTATTGGAAAGAATCTTAAATTCAAAAGCAAAGCTTGAAAAGATGCACAAAATGTGCCATATTAGAAAAGATGCGCAATATCGCCAAATATAAAAAGACACACAAAGTGTGTCATCAAATCAAAAGATGCGCAATGTCGCCAACTGTCAAAAGACACACAAAGTGTGTCATCAAATCAAACGATACGCAAAGTCGCCAAATATTCTTTCATTTAGTTTTTTATTCTCTTTTTCAACTAATCAATAATTGTCACTTTAGACTTAGAATTTTTGATAATGTTATCTCTCCTTCTATACAAAAATTTGAGACTGCTAAACATGTCTAATACATTACTACTTTAGATCAACTTTTCTTATCATTAACATACTTTGAAATCTAATATTTTTGAGTCTTTAGTTTTTGCATCTCATTTCAATATTGTAATTCAACTTCATTTAACATAATATCATTTCTCAGCTATCTTTTAGTGCTCTTTTTGCTGTTGGCAAAAGGGGGAGAGTTTTATTGTTTGTATGTATGTTCTTGTATGATTGTATGTACTTTGTATGTTTGTATGTATGGTTGTATGTGCTTTGTGCTTTGTATGTAGTATGTGCTTTGTATGTTTGTATTGTGTTTTGTATGTTTGTATTGTACTTTGTATGTTTGTATTGTGCTTTGTATGTTTGTATGTGCCTTATTTTTGTTGCTCTACACTCTTTTCTTCCCTTCTCTTGTCTATCCTCAAATATCTGAGCTTAAGGATAGGATAAGTCAATTTTAGGGATTTAGGTTATTTTGGGGGAGTGTAGATCTTTTATTTAAAGGGGATACATTGAGTGAATGTTAGAAGATCTATTTTTTGTATATCATCAAACAATAATTGTTTTGCCATCATCAAAAAGGGGGAGATTGTTTTGACTTGAGTGAATCATTTTGTTCATGAGAATTCTAATCTAAAGTTTATGTTTTTGATGATTACAAAAATTTATTGTTTGTCTAATTCATCTTCTAACATATATTTGAGTTTTTGTCTGTGTGTACTAAAGTATTTTTCAGGAAATTCACACTCAAGACTGTTGAAGACTTCAATTTCACTTGTTCACTGTAAATGAAGTCTGTAAATTTTTTCTTTTTCTTGAGTCTGAGAGAGTGTGATTGTAAGTTGGATAACTGTGCACACACACAATGGGGGAGTAAAGAGTTTAAATATTTTTAAACTGATCGTACAGTACGAATTCCATTCGTACAGTACGATATAAAGAATATGTCCTCCAGGAAGAACCCATCAGACGAAAAATTTTTCTAAGGCATGTTCGTACAGTACGAATACCATTCGTACATGAGTTTTTGCTGTACGAATAGCTCAAAATTGGGTTCGTCCAGAGGTTCGTACAGGACGAAGTGATCGGACGAAGCTCTCTGTTCGTTCGTCCAAGCGTTCGTACGGGACGAAGTGATCGGACGAAGCTCTCTATTCGATTCGTCCAAGCGTTCGTACGGGACGAAGTGATCGTACGAAGCTCTCTGTTCGATTCATCCAAGCGTTCGTACGGGACGATCTGTTTGTACGAAACTCTCTGTTCGAATCGTCTGATTGTTCGTACGGGATGGATTGTTCAAATCTTTGAACTATTCGTACAGTACGAATGTCGATCGTACGGGACGATCGGCACGGACTTAACTTAAAAATTCAGTTTTTTGGACGGTTTTTCTGTCCCAAGTATAAAAATGACACAAAACTGACTGAATGAATGATCCTTCTATGAAAATTCTTTTGGGAAGTGAGAGAAGAGTGATTGGGAGAGTGTTTGGAAGTGAGTTTTGAGAGATCTTTCAAGAGAAAATTGTGAGGAGATTCACAAGGTTATCCAATTGAGAGGATTTCTTTTACTTATTCTTCGAGCATCTTCCTAGTTCCTTGGAGACTTTTGCAAGAGAATTATTCGAAAGGATTCCGGTTCTCTGCCGCACTTGGAGAGTGAAAAGGACGACAGTTCTCTGCCTCACTTGGAGGGTGAAAAGGACAACGGTTCTCTGCCGCACTTGGAGGGTGAAAAGGACGATGATTCTCTGCCACACTTGGAGGGTGAAAAGGATGACGGTACTATGCCGCACCAGGGTTGGTGGAAGAGAGTTTGTAAAGGCTTCTCTGCCTTGCTGTGGGGGCAAAAGGAGAGTCACATGATTTTAGTGCAATACCTAGAGGAGGGATCTCTAGGGAGTGGATGTAGGTCATGTTTGACTGAACCACTATAAGTTCTGGTGTTTTCTGTTCTCTATTTATTTTTCTGCATTTCAATTTTCTGTAGTTTATTCTCATTGTGGTTGATTTTCTGATTTAAAAGAAAGAGCAAAAATTATCTCTGTTCGTACTGTACGAAGTTCTATTCGTATTGTACAATTAACTTTTAAATTTTCTAAAATATCAAGAGTAAATTTTTAAAAGAACCAATTCACCCCCCTCTTGGTTAGCCTAGGGACATTGAGCAATAGGTCTAACAACCTGTTTGTACTTTCAGTGGTGAAGAATGTCTCTTTATGGCACCATCATAGTTTCAATTTCAAACTCTAAAATCAAACCTTCTTTCCCTTAAGGTTAGGTTCTTCCTTCCCTTAGGATTAAATCTGCTAGTGGTGTAGAACGCCCTTTGTGGCACCATTCTAGCTTCAAACTTCAAATTCAAGAATCAATCCTCTTTTCCTAAAGGATAGGTCTTACCCTTCCTTAGGTTCAGACGTCCTAGTGGTCGAGAACACCCTTTATGGCACCATCTTAGTGTCAATTTCAATTTCAATTTCAATTTCAAAAATTAAGCTTCTTTTCCTTAAGGTTAGGTTCTTTCCTTAGGATTAGATCTACTAGTGGTAGCGTATGCCCTTAGTAGCACTACCCTAGTATCTATTCAACACTCAATCCTCTAGTGTTCGATCTTCCCTTCCCTTAGCATCAAAACCCAGACTTGGTCCTCTATAGTTAGGAGTTCTTCTTTCCTATAAGATCATTTAAGCTACTTCTCCTTAAGGTTAGGTTCTTCACTTTCTTAGGATTAAATATACTAGCGGTAGAGTACACCCCTCTCGGCACTACCTTAGTATCAAAATTCAAACTCAGTCTTCCATAGTTAGGAGTTTTTCCTTCCTATATGATCACCCAGATATTCTTTTCCTCTAAGGTTAGGTTTCTCCTTTCCTTAGGATTAGACCCACTAGTGGTAGAGTATACCCTCCACAACACTACCCTAGTATCAATTCAAACCATGATTTATTAGGAATAGCTTTCTACTTTCCTTTTAAATCAAAATTCTAGACTAAACCCTTCAATTCGGTCAGCACCAATATGTGCAATAGAACTTTATTCTATTACACATATTCGGGGTCCATTTGTTGACCTCATTTTTGTATGAGGTCATTAGGGCCAATCTAAACTCTAGGATCTACCAAAACCTTAGATCAATCTAAACCCTAAGATTCACCCAGATCTTAGATTAATCCAGATCAAATTTAGATTTCAAGACCAAAATCTAAGGTTCAAAGGCCCTGTCCTGAAAGCCTCTTCCAGTGATTTTTCAAACACTATAAATCCCAATCAAATAACCCTGATTCATGATCTATCAGTTGAATATTGATTAAGCATGTCCCTAGGGTCTACACTCTAAATTTGAGATCACTATGAGGTCTCTAACCTTAAAAACTGAACTAAAATCTAAAGGTTTTAAAACCTTCAAATATTTACGGCCTATGCCACTGGACCTGCTACCTAGTGGATTTTGACCTTGGAGCCTTCTCCAAACCCTCTAATCATATCCAAACCCTAAATTATGACTGATTAAGTATTAAACTATATTTTCGTGGATTCATTTTGACCCCCAGTTAACTATAGGCCAAAATGACCAAAATGCCCCTTAAAGAGAAATTTTAGAGTTTTTTATAGACTTCAGACCTTTTTCAAATCAAGCCTCAAAACATCTTCAATGCATCCTAATCATCATTAGGAGTACATTGGACTCAAGCCTTGACCTTGGTTAAGTCAGGTTGACCAGGTCAACCCAAAATGACCAAAATACCTCTAAGGAGTGTGAATAGTCATTTTAAATCAAATGACCATATTTTTTTGGATGGAACCACTTCCATTCAACTCCAAATGTCAAACCAAATATGTTGGATATAATCCCAGTCCCTGGGTCAACTGGTTCTATATCAACCAGGATTAACCCAAATGCCCTCAAAGGGCCCAAATAGTTATTTTGACTTAATTGAACTTTCAAAATCTTGGGATCACCTTCAATAGACTCAAGATATCATTTCAAATCTATTAAGCCCAAATCTAGGTCCTGGGTCAACCTGATTGACCAAGTCAACCTAGCTTGACCCAATTTTCCCTTAAGGGTTAAATGGGTCAATCCAACCCCTATAACCAAATCATACCATCCAAATTCTCAAATTTATTTCAAAGGATGTCCCAATCATGATTCAAATATTTCTAAGTTTACTTTGGATTAAACCCTAGCTAGCTTCACCAAGTTAACTCAACTAGATGTGGTCAAATCCACTTAAGCTCTCATATATCCATACAAGCTTCAACTCATTGGTCTACACTTTTTCCAAATTAGCTCAAAGACCACTTTCCATACTACCTCATCATCCCATGTATCAAGTTGACTGGTCAAATAGTCAATGTGGGCATTTAAAGAGGTCAAACAAGTCAAAATACATGTATATATGGCTTTACCACAATAGTAAACCAAATCCTCATAACAAATCCACACCCCTATGCATTTGGATGGCTGTGTGGTGTACTTGGCAGCAGCACAAGGCCTCTTTCTTTCATAATTAAGGAAAATAATCATTGAAATGAAGAGATAATGGCAAGCTTAACTCAAAACCTTAGCTCTATCCACTCTCTTCCAAAATCTCTAACTCCAATAGACTTGAGCCCATCTCATTCATTATCCAACCTCTCCAACTAGTTTTAAGGCATTCCCAAGCATTTTTCCACTTTTCCCAAGCTCCAAAACCCCTTTTAGGGAAGAGAGATAGAGATAGTGAGAGAAAGAGTACTTTCAATAGTAGATTTAAATCTTGCAGTCAAACAACCTTGAAGTCATCAGTAAAGTTATAGAGGACTTTTCCAGCTTTCAAATAAGCCTAGTAACATCAAAATATAACATTTGGATTGTACGTTATCCGCATTTTAAGTTATATGATCAAACCTTGATTTCTCCTAAATCTGAAAATATGGAGCCTTGAAACTCCATGGGATGAAAGATTAGGATACTTAAATCCTATGTTTCAAATTTCATCAAATTTGGATGGTTAGATCAAAAGTTATGAGCATTTAAAGTTTCAGTTCAAAAATGAACTAAAAATCTAGGTCAATCTAGGCTGTCTATTCGTTTAAACTGGGCCGATCGGAAAGCTCTGAGATGCTCACCTTCCCTAGGATTCGAACCCTAGTTCTTTAGTATGAAGGCACAACGATGTGGCCAAATCTTGGCCGTTGATTCGATTTTTTAATCAAATTTTATTTAAAAAATTAATTTAAATGCTCTAAAGTTCAAAAATTCAACAAAAAATTATTTTTTGTCCAAATTTGATGTTCTTGGGCTCGTTGGAACTATCTTGAGTTCAAGTTTATTTTAAAATTTATTTTAACTGATTTGGTCCATTGTAAAGAAATTTATTTAGCTTTTGATAAAAATTAGAATTCTTTGGTAATTCTCAATCTAGTGATTTGATTGAGTTCAAATTTGGACAAGGTAAACTATGGTTTGATGCTCACATGTCATAAAAAATTAAACTCTGGTTGATGGCTAGATTTGGTGAATTAAATTTTCAAAGTTTATGGTCAAAATTTGATCCAAAACTTTAAAAAATTATAACTCACGCATCACTTAAAATTAAGCTTGCATTTTTCCGTGGTATGTGTAATTTAGTATTAATGTTAGATGATCAAAGATTCAAACCTAATTGAATACTAGTGACACATAGAAAAAATAATTAATGACACACACCAAATAGGGGTGAAATTTTAGAATATTAAACTTAATTAGTGATATTTTACACCTTAGGTCAAAATTGCACTTGATTTGGAGGTTATTAGGTCAGAAAATTAAATGAGTCAAAATTCAGCCCTTTTAAAAACCTAGAAACTTTAAAAAATTATAATAAATCAAAATTAAATAAAACATTATCAATAATATATCAAAATGACTAGAATTTAATCCTCTATTTAGGAAAAATAAAAGCCCTATCACTGTACTTTTAATTTAACTTTAATTTAAGTGTAATAAAAATTAATAATTAATTAAAAAAATAATAAAAAATTATTAAAAATTCTAAAGAAATTCTAAACACCTTAAAAAACTCCCATGGGTCATCCCTGACCTTTGGGGGTGATTTCATATAGTTTAGAATGAGTTTAGGTCAAAATAATCAAAACCTTCTTAATTAAATAATTTTAAAAATCAACTAATTAATCAAACTTTGAAAAATCATAGCTAATTCTAAAAAAATCTAAAATGACCATAATTAGTTTCATTTAACTCCATTTGAGTTTCACTATTTTTTAAAAATAACAAACTAACAGAATAAGGTCAACACCAAAAAAGTCAATTTTTTTGGTTAACTTTAGTTCAAATTTTAATTTAAACTTCAAAAATTCAAAACTAAATATAAAAAAATCCAAATCCAGCAAACTTATTGTCTAATTGCTCATCATAAGATCTAATATTTAATAAAAATATTAACTTTCTAGAAATTAATCTTAATCTAAAAGTCAAAATTTGACCCCTTAATTTAATGATTAAAATAATCGAGAAAATTCTAAAATTTTAATAATTAGTCCAAATTCCAAAAATTATTAATTTAATTATTAAAATTAATCAACCAACCCTTTGATATATAATAACCACTCCAAAGATAAAGTTTTTAGGATTGACTACTTCGGGCTGCAGGGCTAAGTGTCCTAAGGAGGCCTGGTTCCTCGAGCCTAGTGGCACAATGTCATGAACGGATTCAATGGAGTGTAAAATTTTAAAATTAATTGATTATTAATAATTTAAACAAAATTAAAAATTCTTAATTCAACTGCATCAATTAGGTTTTTCGTCTGGACTACCTCTAGCTATGGGGCTTCGTGTCCTAAGGAGGACTGGCTCCTCGAGCCTCTGAAATAATACCACAAATTAATTGATAGAAAATTTAAATTAATCTAATCTTTAATATCACTAACTAATGAAATTGATTAGATTATATTGGTCCTTTTATTTCTAACTAATTAAATTTATTTAATCAATTAACCTTAAAAATACTTTTTAAAACAAACCCTAACATATTAATATTTAAACATTAACCAAATTTATCCTTCAATCTTCAAAAAAGCCTATATATTAGATAATTTTAATCAATTATCCAATATATGACATATTCAGACCACATAACCTACTACGTATACTTAGATGGTTTGCTAGGGCTCCACTTTTGGATCTAGGCTAAGCCGGTGTTTACTTTTCTACTATGTGTTGGGATTTTCGAGTTTTCATGGCATGTTAGTTGGTAATATTGATGTGATTATTTATTTAATTTCTATACTCTATGATATGATTGATAGGCGTTAGATTTATCCATATATTAGGGTTGATTTATGTTAATTCAATCTTATGCAGGTGGCCATGCTCATATAAGGCATTTAAAATAATATGGGCAAAATTATAAATATTAAATAAATATAGGTACTGCTATTACGTTAAGTCCCCCTATTTAAAATTAAAAGAGCATGGCCAAGTGTGGCTCATTTGAGCATTTTAAATTTCATCATATTAATTGCTTGGGATGATTTAAATATAATTGCTTAGGATAACCCGGTAGGTGATCTAAGTCTAGATTTTAATTTTCACTCAATATAATTTAATGTATTTGATTTGTAATTGAGTTAAGTGACATTTGAGATGGGACATAAATACAATCTTAAATTCAAGGAGAAGGGTGGCATCTCTTAGGAGAGAGTCTCTCTTCATTTTAAGATTCAGATTAGGATACTTTGAGTATCCAAGGGGGAAAGAAAATATCCCTTCAAAGAGAAGTTTCTTTTCACTTGGATATCAGGATCTGATTATCTAAGGAGCTCCATAGAAAGACGAAGAAGTGAAGACCAAGAAGAATCCCATTCTCAAATTCACTTGAGTCTTAGGAGTAGAATCTGGGCTGTTATTAGTGGTACCCAACCACTTTACTTTCTACAGACCCTAGGTTTTAATATTAAGTGGCACTTTTCATATGGACTTTTAATTTGAATATTAATTTAATTGATTTGGTTAATGATTGATATGTTGAATGTGATATAGGATTATATACTTTTTATAGTTTTTTTTGATAATTTTGCATGTCGATCTTTGATTTTATCTAGAACCCGATCAGAGGCTCATAAGGGATCGTTAAAACTTTTACAACTTTAATTAAATTAAAAATTTTAGGATAACATAGAAACTCTAATATTTTAAGAAGTAAGCTCAGACCGTCAAGAGTTCGCATTATATTTTATTGCACTTTCTTTTCTTTTTAGGCACATCCCCCACCTGTGAGTTTTTGCAGACCAGCTGGCCTATGATGGTGCAGATCTGTCAAGGGGAATCTATGCAATCTCTAAGAAAAAAACCTATTTTTAAGTCTTTTTAAAATTACTTCATATTTAGTTTAAGCATTCATTGAGTCAACTAGCATGCACTGCATTAGAAACAAATTAAAATGAGTCAAAAATTTAATTATATTTACTTTAAGCATTATACTACCCAATATAAGTTAAGGGGCCAAATTAGGATATACTCTAGATGTCGGCCCCAACTCCTTAAACTTTACTAAATAACGTCCCTACCACTCTTACATAAAATATCAGAGTCATGATTTTGAAATGTTTAAGTGGTTAGCTGGCTCCCCAATACAGGCCAGGGTAAGTCCAAATCTTGTATTGCATTAGCTAGGTTTAGGTCACTGATGTTTAGCACCTAATTTAGACTTAGGTTCAAAGGCAAGCTCAGGCTATAACACCTCAACCTTTGAGAATTGAATCACAGTTTTCTAATAAAATTGACTACTCAAACTTCATTTTCCTTAAATTCTAATTTAAGCTCAACACTTAGGATAGCTTGAGGTGCTTCTAAAATATTTTAGAATCCTAAAGCACCTCAAACCTTTCTTCCTTTAGCCTCCAGAAATAAGTGCTCACCTTGATTCAATCCCAGTTGAATTTTTAATCCTCACCTCCCTTGATATCAGGCTTTAAAATCTTAAAATAAAATTTATATCGCTATTTTAATCGAGAGTATTCGTAAAAAATTCTAGTTTCCTATAATGTAATTAACTACGATGACTTACGCTCGTAGAAGATTTAGAAACCCAAATCAAATTTTTTAAATCAATTTTTCAAAATTTTAATTAATTATCTTTGGAAAAATTTAAGTTCAAATCAACGATAATTATTATCATTTTCAAATGATCATCAATGATTGATATCTTCTTCCCTCATGAAGATATATTAATTATTGTTATAATTTTGATTATGAAATTAATGATAATTTATCCAAATTATTATAGTTAAATACCTTAGTGAATAATCATTCTGACCCTCTGGGGTCATACATAGTTCTTGTTCGAATTTGACTATGATAATTAGGATGAAATTTTAATCCTATAAATTGAACCCATTAGGGAATGGTATGCTCATCTCCTGAGACTATATATCATTCATAAAAATGTATTCAATTTCAAAATTAAAATTCAAAAAATTAAATCACCTAAAGATAATTATTCTATTAAAAAAAGATAACTTTTTAATTAAACACTTACATGATACAAAATGATATGAGTATGATATGATATGAATTGATTCGATGATGTGTAGAATACACATTATGATTATACATGATCTATACATCTATTAATGCATATACATGATGAATTCATATGATATATAGTACAAGTATACATAATAATGATATGATGTTTGTTATGACATACGATCATTATGATACCATTTATTTTTAATCTTAAAGTCATATATAGAATACTATCGTATGACTTTTGATCTGCCATATGTCGTAATAATTTAAATGTGATATGAACCATAGAATTGATAGATATATATTAATGATGTCCATAATATAATATAAAGCATAGTATTGATATGCATGAACATGATAAATTAATAAATTTGAATATGATAATAAGATACATAGCATTAATATATATAACATTGATACACCTAAATATGGTGAAATGCATAGTATTGATATAAATGAATAGGATGCATATATCTAATGCATATGATTATTCATTAGTATACAGCATAATACAAGAGTGGTACATGTAAGGATACATTAATTGATGCAATGATTCACATAAGAAATATAAATTGATGCATTGGTATTTATGATTCTAAAAGATGATTATTCGAACATACATGACCCATGATTTCCAACATGATGATTTGATCATACTTGTAGGCATGATATATGTATAAGGATAAGCATATAATTATATTGACTTGATACATTTTGATTCAATTTATAACATCATGCATATTGCTATCTCTTCATTATGTTAAATATAATTATAGATTTTGTGTGACCTATTAAGTCGCACACTCACTTTACTATTTACATTTTTATAGAAGGGTAAAGCATCAATAGTGTAATACCTGCTACTACAAAACCTAAAAAGAATATAATATATACTTCTTAATCCTAAATTTGTAACTAAAAAGTCTAAAATTAAATTGGGGAAGCCTAGATTGAAATATGAGAAGTTCTTTTAGGGGCATTACGGCATTGAGCCTTAAAGCGCTATGATGCTTCCTTCTTTATTTGGGGGTAGGGGATTTATAAAAGCAACAACGTTGCACATGGTGGTGCTATGGAACTACCATTTTTGTATTTGGGAAAAGATTAGGGGAACACTTTGGTGCTTTAAGGCAGTGCTACAACACTAAGCTCTATGTCCGGGACCATCTAGAATATTCATGCAGAACATTATGGTGCTGTATGTTAGAGCGCTATGGCATGAGCACTAAAAGAAGTTTCATATATAAAAAAAATATAAATTTATTCTCCCATCACCCTTACTAATTTTCTTGTCGGATGAGAAAGAAGAGGAGGAGAGGAGAAGAAGAGAGAGAAAGGAAGAGAAGGAGGTTTAGAGGCTGCTAATTCAAATTTATCCATGGGGCTAATTAAGAGAATCGTTTCACTTGAGATAAGCTCCCAATACCCTATTTCTAATTTCTATTTTAACTTTTATGTGAAAGTTATGAAATAAAATATGATTTAAATGAGTTTTAGAAACATTCCACCATGTGATTTCTAGTATATTATATAATGTTCATTTCTGGTCATTTTAATGGTAAGAAATCAGATTTTTACCAATCAATTTTATATGTACAAATTATAGAATGTTTTATATTAAAAATGAAATTTTTAGCATTTCTTAAAATTATTTTTATAAGACTTTTATGAATGAATCTATGAATGGTAAATATTAAGTTTGTGTGCAAAGGGAACTTGTGTTAACCCGAAGTTGTTGTGCATGAATCAATAGATATATATTCATATTCATGTTTAATATCATGTATACCGATCAAATATGCTAGTCTCTACACGTACATTCATGTTCATATGGTATAGTTCTGAAGTTCGAGATGTTAAAGTGCATTACCTGTTATATTATATGGTCCCAAAGTTTTGTTATATTTTACTTCTATTTCTTTCCCCATCTATCGTATACAGATGCCATAGGTTATTTTTGACCCCATCTACTTTTGTGCAAGTGTGAGAGGTTAAAGAAATTATAAGTGAAAGTTGAGTTAAAAGAGAAACAATGCTAGGTCACCGCCATCTATCATGAGTAGGTGGGTTGTCTTTGGTAGGCATAAGAGGAAGTGGAGTTATAAGCAGATATTGGGACATCTGCAAACCTTAATTCATATGTTACATATTCTATTAAAGAAAATAAATTTAAATAAGTTTATTTTTTGCCCCATCTACTTTTGTGTAAGTGTGAGAGGTTTAAGAGAGTTATAAGTGAAAGTTGAGAAATGATGCTAGGCCATGGTCATCTATCATAAGCAAGTGGGTTGACCTTGGAGGCATAAGAGGACGTGAAGTACTTTTAAGCACATATCGAAACATCTACATATCTTGATTCATATGTTGCATATTCTATTAAATAAAATAAGTTTAAGTGCAAATAATATTTTGTTAATAAGCATATTATAATGTTTTAATGAAAGCACAAGTGACGTTCTATTAATAAGTGCACTCTAACACCGATGTGAAATAACAAGTGAAGGTACATAATGATGTTGGTAATACTATTCTTCTGACAATACAAACCAATAAGTATAACTAATCCCTCTATTTATGTTTTCTAAAACTAAAGTTATTTTTGATTATTTTATAAATGTTATTTAAAACCTTTATTTGTATATTAAAAATATGGGCATTGACTTCTATAATATGATTTTGGTAAGCCTATTGAGTATATGAATGCTCATTCCATTTATTTTATGAAATTTTAGGACAGGGGATAGGTTTAATAGCTTTAATTTAATTTTTCCCAATCTCAAATAAGTCAAATATCTTTGATTTTTTTCTTCAAACTTTTTCACACATGTTTAAGTCACCGAGCAATGCTCTGACAAATTTTTTAAAATATAAATTATTAAATATATAAAAATATATTTCTATTTGGATGGAGGAAAATAAAATATAGTGTATAAGAAATGCAATACTTTTTTTTTAATGTTTAGTTCAATAAAATGTAAAGAAAAGTAAAATTCTAATGTATTAGAAACTCCCCAATGCAGCTCATTTCACACGTAAACGAATCCTGCACAAATCGAGTGAAAAAGAAATTCACGCGGGCGCAGGAGAGAATCCCTCGGTAACCCTTGTTTGTTTATTTATGCTATGTCATGGTAATCCTTCATCTTTTCTTCGTTGATATTCGACTTCGCCTACTTCGCATGAGGTAGGTGTTTGAACGAGTCACTAAAAAGCTCCTTCGCCTCCTTTGACAATGTTCTGTCCCTATTATGACTGCTTTCCAGCACCTCTCTATGTGCGGACAGAACCATAACGGAAGTCGAGCTTCCCGACTTCAATGCTTCATCTCCGACGGGATGCAATCAGGGTGCCGAGGATTGTGATCATAGTAGTTTGGGAGATGATATGGATGCTAAGGAGGATGATTGCGATGACGATGTAGCCATGACAGAACAAGCTGCAACTTGTGAAGTGCAGAAATTGGATGGTTCGGCCATGACATGCCGAGTTTTGGAGCAGGGAAGTCACGAACAGGTTGTGACACCAACAGGAAAGTCCCGTGTGTGGACGTTGAACTGCTTGTGGATGTTTGTGCTCATGAAAAACACTACAGGTTTGTGGAAATTCCAAATTCAGGCACCCTAAAGAGCAATGCTACATGTTCATGCACTCTACATCTTTATGGAAATTCCTCAATGGTGCAGAATTCAGATTTTTTTCAATTTTATAACAAATTTTATATTTACATTTGTCTTCAAATTCATTTTTTAAATTTTACGGCATATTTTATTTTTCTGTATACTTGTCTTAAAATTCTTTTTTTTATAGCAAAATTTTTAAAATGCACTGCTTTTATTTTACTCTGCCTATACCTTATCAAACAAAAAAAAAAAAGTTCCCGTGTATCTACTTTGTAGACAACCAAATAACCTCAAAGTATATACGCTGCATTTATTTTACACTATATTTTTTTTTCAAGCAATCAGACAGCCCTTTAGTAAAATTTTAAAGAGAGTTAAACTTATAAAAGATTAATTTTAGCATAAATTTAAAGTTAAAAATCTATATTATTAGTTTAAAGAAAACTAATAAAATTTAAAAATAATTTATATAAAATATAAAGTCTCGTAACAATTCTATTAAATCTAAAATATAATTAATTAAAAATAATTCAATCGAACTCCAAATCAATCGGAAATAATTTTCTTACTGTTTTAAAAATAATTTTTTAAATAAAAAATTATTTAAAAAAGCATTAAAAAGTAGTCCCAAATCAATTCGAAATTTTTTAATATATGATGGCTGACGTGCCAAACGGAGATTTCACCTCCGTCGGTGGAGCAGTTGAATTTGATGTAATTCTTAGAATATTCTGAAGCAATTATTGTAAGAATAATTTCATAATTTTATATACGTGAAAAATGAAATATATTTTTATATGAATAAAAAAAAGATACGTGATATCAAATATTTTAATAATAATTTTATAATCTAATAAATTTAATTATAATTAAATAATAAATAAAAATTAACGAGTTAGCTGCACTCTACCGGATTTTTATGTACTCCCAACCATCAGCTCTATCCGAAAATAATTTATTTTAAATTATTTTATTATTTTATCATTTTATATAACAAATATTTTTATATTTTATTCTTTGTCAATAATCTGCAAAATATGTAAGACATTTATTTAACATTTATTGGAAATTATTCTTTTGAATATAAAAAATATGGTTATTCTGCCAAAAAAAATATTTATTATTAACTATAAAATAAAATAATTTGATTTTATCCCATTTAAATATAATAAAAATACAAATAACAGAAATTAATCAAATATATATGTGCAATTTTTTCTTCATTAGTTTCTTCATCTATATTTCTATATTTAGTAAATTTATTAATTATTTTAAATAAATACGAGTTATAGAGAAAATATCCCAATAACTAAACCCCATCTCTATCTTTCCTACTACTAATACTGGCACCACGAATGTAATTCAATGCCTCATGAATTAAAGGTTTGAATCAAGGTTGTGAAAATCGGACCGGACAACAAACCGGAAGAAAGAGAGGTTCATGGTTTGACCGGTTCGACCGGTCGAACCGGAGTTGAACTGGATGACGTAATAAATAATAACAATATTATAAAAAAATTAATAAATTTATATAATAATGAAATATAATAACCATATAATTTAAAATAGTTTATTATTAATATATATTATATATTTAGATATAATTTATAATAAATTATTTAAAAAACTCACAATAAAAAATTAATTATTTATAATATATAATTAAATAATAAATATATTAAAATTTATTAAGATAAAAATTAAATATCATTAATAAAAAAATTTTATTGAAATTTTCTCTCTCCCGCTATCTCTCTCTCTCTAAATGTTTCTAATTTTTTTTTATTTTTTTCTCTCCCGTGGACCCCCCCGCCCCTCTGTCTCTCTCTCTCTTTAAATTTTCTGAAATTTTCTCTCCGTCTCTCTCCTGCGTGGCAACGCAAATTAAAAAAAAATTTGTGGGGTTTAGTCCCACATTGCCTGGAGGAATCAAACTTTGCTATATAAAAATAATGACATATGTTAGTAAATAGCCAAATGAGCTGGTAGAGCAGTTATTCTTGGCTAGTTGGACTGAACTTAATAAAAAAAATTTTGTGAAATTTCGAGCGGCTTGGCTCGACTCAAACCCATTTATGAGTCAAATTTGAACCGGCCGGTTCTATAAAATCGGGACCGGTTCACGGTTCCCGATTGAACCGGCGGTTCATACCGGTTCTCAGCGGTTTGATGCAGAAGCGACTTTTATGACTTAATCGGACCGGCCTTAAGACCGATTCAGGTTGAACTGGTCCGACCAGCCAATCTGGTCTGATTTTTAAAACAATAGTTTGAATAGATTTCAATAAGTGAGTCTAGATTTAAGTTTTATTTATGATAGCTTTTTTCCTGCTTTCTAAAATAATTTTATGTAAAAATAATTTTGAACAATAAATTTTAATGCTACAAAATTATTTTAAAAAACAGTAAGAAAGTTATTCCAAATGAAACCTATCCCAAATAAATAAAAGGAGATAAAATGAAAAGTTCTTTTGGCAATTTGAGAAAATGGAAAAACTTGTCACGTGAGTAATATGCACATTTAATAGAATTTTTATTATTTGGGAGTACAAGTATAGGATTAGATTTTCTCTTGCCACAATGAATGCTATTCATCTATAAAAAATTACTTTTAAAAATATCAAAAGCAAATAAAAATGATTTAAAATATTGTGAAGAATTTTTTTTAATTATGAGCAGGGTTTTAAAATTCGGATAGGACCCGCCGGTTCAACCGGTTTAAACGGGAATCAGTCAGGCAGCCGATTCTATAATCTGCCAAAATCAGGATTGCGCGTAACCACGACCAAAGGGATTAAAACAACAGTTCGACTGCTAAATTAGCTGATTGGACCGATTTTTTTAAAAAACCACGCTGTTAAAAAAATGTGTATTATTAGCTGCTGATTCTGAAACGGACGACCGAGACGATAGAAAACTTTTTGTTATATCCTAATTACGATTCTTATTCACCATTCATCTTCTTCTCGTTCCCGACCTCATCCCCGACCGGCCTCATTCCATTCCCGAGCTAAGAGAGACGAAGGCAATGCTTGCTTTATTCATCTTTGTTGGCAACTTCTCTAAGCTTAATGGGTCTCCTTCACATCCATATCTTGAATTTTCAAATAAGGTTGTTAAACCTTGTTGAACTTTCCAAGGTACACCAACAATAGGTTGAATTGATGTTTAAAATTTTTTTTTTCAAAAACATTTCTTTGAAAAACTTTTAACCAAATACACAAGCAGAAGCAAACAACAAACAACCAAATAAAATTTGTATTTTGATTTTGTACAAAAATGTTCATATATTTTTTTTCTTGCTCCCAAGAATCAATCCAAAACAATCACAATACTTTCAACCAAGATTTTCAAGAATATAATATGTTGGAAATTAAAAATGCAAAAGATAAAAGTGTTAATTATAAAAAAGGAATGAGCACATAAAATATTTTATAATGGTTCTATCAAATCTTAACCTATGTCCACTCCCCAGAGTCCTCTCTAGGTATTGTGCTAATCTTTTTGTGACTCTCCTTTAGCTCCCACAACAAGGCAGAGAAAGCCCATACAAAATCACTTCCACCCTTCCACGGTGCAATGGAGAAGTCAAAAATCTTTTTCACCCTCCTGGTGAGGCAGAGAACCTGAATCCTTTTCACCCTCCTAGTGAGACGGAGAAGCCTGAATCCCATCCACCAATCCAGTGCTACGGTGTATTCAGATCCTTTGACTCCATGAGCCTCT
Organism: Dendrobium chrysotoxum; assembly: GCA_019925795.1. Lineage (NCBI taxonomy): Eukaryota > Viridiplantae > Streptophyta > Magnoliopsida > Asparagales > Orchidaceae > Dendrobium > Dendrobium chrysotoxum. Next base: position 30,235,181 of record CM034306.1, on the reverse strand, counting down.
TCCAAGAGTTTCCCTCAAGCAGAGTAATGGATCTTGGAGGAAGATGGTGAATATTCATGGAACAACTATGTGTAAAACCCCTCTCACACACTCCATTGACCTCACAGGGCTCTTTTCTCACAAATCCTCACCTTTCCCTCTCACAAGACCATTGCTCTCTCTTCAAATCCTAACTTACAGAGAAGCTCTCACAGAAAACTAGCAAAAGACCCTTTTAAGAGAAATAATAGATGTTTAAATATATGGCTCTAAAAAACTCTAATTTTTCAATTCAGCAAACTATAATTATATAGTACGATCTACGTATCATACAATATGATTAGTTCAAAAATCCCTATCCATTGTGTATGACGAAAAAACCTAGTACAATCAATTCAAGAATCTTATACTAATTGTACAATATAAATCATTGATCGTATAGTTTGATTAGTACATTTTACTTAAGCTCATCTAGGATGATCTCTGGGATGATAAAAAATCATCTATGTTGATCATCCAATACGATTAATTTTGTAATGTATAAATAGTTTAATCCAATCAAGGTTCGTATAGGATGATCCTTAAGACGATCAAAAATTAACTCTACCAATCATCTTGTATGATTAAGATCATATTATACGATTTAATTAATTAATTAAACCTTGATTTGATTGACTAATCATAAGAATTAATTTTGGCATGATTTTAAATATTTTATAGTACAAATCTGTTCGTATAATACGATTAGTTCAGATGTTAAAATTCAAAATACTTGTCTAAATCTTATTGGTGGTAGGGCCTCAAATATAAACTGATTGTCATGTACGATTGAGTTCATACAGTATGATTAGTTTAACAATTTTAATATTCAATTACCTATTTTAATTATTTTTCTGATGAATTGATCAGATAGTACGATCATCAAAAAATTTGAACTTCTAAATTTCACTCTTATATATATGTGTACATAGTTGCCAAGCTAGCATACACCTCTTTTCTAAAACTTTTTACTCAAGAATGATAAAAATAAATAATCAAAAAATAGACTCTTGCAAACATCAAACATATTTTACATAGTCTTGAGTCTTGATACTTTGTTGAAGCATGGTGTACAATATACTTGAAATGTTAGTCCACATAAAAGAAATATGCAATAATAGTACTAGGAGAAATAAAGTAAAATCTTATAATATTTGTTATCATCAAAATCATGAGCTTGGGATCCCGGATTGCAATAATCTCTCCCTTTTTGATGATGACAAATATTGCTGGCTGAATTTTCAAGTTTATTTTATTTTCTCTTAATCTCCCCATTACTAATTAATTTGTTTTAAAAATAGAGAATTTTATTTTTTATTTCTATTTAAAGCATAACAAGGAATAAAATAAATATAGAGTAATATTAACAAAATTAAGCTAAATGAAATAATAGGTATAACCAATAACCATCCTACTCTTCCTTTTAACATCACCAAATAAAAGAATAAATTAACTGACAAAAATAACAAATAACAAAAACAACAACAACAAGAGAAAAGAAACTTTACCACATCACATAATACTAGAAGTGAGAAATTGCTTGATTAGGTGGTGGTGTTGATCGCTGAAAGTACTGGTGAATAACAAAAAATTGGGCATTAAACTAGGCTCGATCTACCTTGTGTTGTTGCTGGAGCTGGTCGTGCTACTACTGGAAGCGCTCCTAGTACTGAGTACACTCTTAAAATATATATTCAGCCATACCTCCAACATGTCAAATCTATCTACCATCATGTCATATAGCTGAGACTGGTATTTAGGAGGTAGTGCTTGAAGGTCTCACCTTTTCTCATCAAACTCTTGCACCTCTTCGGGCTCGTCCCCTCGGTGTCTATGAAAGATAACACAGATTGAACTATCTATATAGAATATAGGTAATATGTCTGCTAGTGTAGAATACATAAATTGGTAATTCTGATCTAAGAGATAGGAAGCTTTATGTCCTAAAGCTAGTTTCTGCCAATGTTAAGCTCCTCATCGTCTAATGGAAGTAAGAGTTTAAAAATAGCCAATAATCATGTGAGCTTCATCAAACTCTATACTATATATGATCAGATAGGCGACGTCGACAGTAGTAGGGTGATGTTGGCTCGATCTCTAGCATTAGGTAAAATGATGGTTCGAAGGATATGCTAAATGATACATGTATTTTGATTGAGCGAGACGATAAGGGGCTGGTCTTGATTTAAAGGAGTATTTCTAAGGGTTAGATTTACTGTAGTTAAGTCATAATCTTTCCTAGAGGATAGACTATCTGACATGGCCCTCATAGTAGAAAGGTGTAAATGTTAGCAAAGTCTTAATGAGTGATTTATATGGGATGCCTACAAATATAATACTGCATGGTAGTATACTCAAAATTGACTCGTAAATTTATAGAGAAGTTTTGAATTGAAAGCGAAGGTGAGAGTCAAAATAAACTGAAGTGTCATAGTTGCAAAGAGTTCTAGAACTTGATAATTGAGAATACTTTACTCTAGAATATGGGATGGCGTAATGTTGGCTTTTCTGTATCTGTGGTAGGCTGACTCATCCTCTATAGTTTGAAAATGGTCGTCGATAGGATGATGAGACAAAACTTCCTAATAATATATGGGCTTACTTTCCACTGACCATTTAGGAATACTCACGGTAAGAAGTGAAGGCTAAGAGAGAAGAAAGTTAAAATAGTGTGGTTCAAAGCCTTAGATCTAACATTTCTTATATAGTCACAACCGATTATAAAGTATGATGTGAACCATACTAGAAGATCAGAAGAATTTAATTCATCTTGGCTTATTTGTCAAAAATGTTGGTCAAATTATACAATATGATCAAAATTGTATTGGAAGATCTTTGTAAAAGTGTTTGTCCCGAGAAGGCACTTAGTATGATTTTTGACTAAAGGGATCATACAATACAAACAGGTATTCAAACAGTATGAAGGTGTATTTAATTTTATACTTCCTGATTTAATTCATCCAATGCCTACTGACACATATATTGTACAGTAAGAAGAGGTGATTGTATAGTACCAACACCAATAATTGATCTAATCTAGGCTATTGAGTTCATGGATGATGAGGATGTCAAGTTTAGTGATGATAAAAAAAAGCTTCTTCAACTAAGCTACACAAACAAACAAAAACAAATAGATAAACATAAGAACAAATATAAAAAGAAAGAAGGAACATGACAAGCAAACAACTATATATACTTCTAATCATACCTCTATCCAATTTATCTAAGCATGAATGTTAATGATGCCTAGTCTAATCCTAAGTGTGCTAAAGGTGTCATAATTTAGAGGTTTTATAAAAAAGTCTGTGAATTAATATTTAATAGCTACATGATGCCATTCTATATCTCCCTTGGATATATGGTCTCTAATGAAATGATATCTAATATCTATTGGGAATATTGAATTAGATTTTTTGAAATGTAGATGGCACTAGTGTTATCATATATAATTGGAATAGTGCCTACAAAAAGTTTAAGGTTAAGGATTTGCTACTTTAGTAATAAAAAGTGAGCAACACAACTTCCTACAACTATGCATTCCACCTCAGTGATGGATAAGACTATAGAATTTTATTTTCTACCAAACCAAGAAACTAAGGATTTCCCCTTGAAGAAATAACTACAAGAAGTATTTTCTTGTCTATTTTATACCCTGCAAAGTCTGAGTCTAAATACCTTATAATTTCAAATGTAGTGTTGTTCCTAGGATATCATATACCTTAGTTTTGGGTGCCCATAAGGTATTTAAGAATTCTCTTAACTACATTCATATGAGATTCATTGGGATTAGCTTGAAATCTAGTACATAGATAAATACTAAATATTACATCCAGTCTACTAGTAGTCAAATACCAAAGTGATCCTATTATCCCCTTATACTTTTGCTAATTTACTGATTTTCCATCTATAACCTTGTCTAATTAAAAGGTTGAGCTTATTGGTGTATTACTACTTTAATATATTATCTATCATATTTTTTCAAATTTTGTTAATATATTTAGTTGATTAAGAAAGGCACCATCTTTCCTTTGCTTCACACTAAATATAAAAAAATATGTTAGCACTCCCATCATACTCAACTCAAACTCTCTACTCATAGTTTCCAAAAATTCATCACAAAGATTATTATTTATGGATCCAAAAAAAATATTAACTTCATAGATTTAAACTATAAGTAAATCATCACTTACTTTCTTAAGGAATAGGGGGGTATCTACACTACTCTTAAGAAATGAACTATCTTGGAGAAAAGTACTAAGTCTTTTATTCCATGCCCAAGGTGCTTTCTTCAACACATATAAGGCCTTTTTAGGTTTGTACAAATGGTTGGGAAAAGATATATTTTTAAAACCTGGGGTTTGCTCTACATAAACATCTTCCTTAATAACCCTATTTAGAAAGGCACTCCTTACATCCACCTGATATAACTTAAATCCTCTAAAATATGAAAAGCTAGTAGTACTCTAATGGCTTCTAATCTAACTATAGGGGCAAAGGCATCCTCAAAATCAATTCCTTCAATTTGATTATACCATTAGCTACTAATCTAGCCTTATTTCTGACTACTACCCTATTTTTTCTTTGAAAAGATGTAAAGCAATTGAAATTATAATTTCTTTGGAAAATTTGATATTGTATTTTAAATTTTAATTCTAAAATCAAACAAACAATTGGAAATGATATACCACCATGAGAGGTAGAAATAAGACTTCCTAATGGATTTATGTTTAGAATTATAAATATCATCCTAAATATCACACCCAAATTCAAGAAGGAACTACGTATGACCCGAAGGGTCAAAATGATGTTCAATCAAATAATGAGCTATGACAATCTAGATGGGTTATTATTAATTTCATATTGAAGGTCATAATAACAGATGATATATCTTACCAAGGGAAGAAAGTATTATTCCCTACTAATCACTTAAATATGATAATCATGATTATCGTTGATTTTCATAATTTTTCCAAAGAGAATTAATTAATATTTTAATCAATCTGGGGTCTTTAAATCTCCTATGAAGGCAATACTTTGGAGGTAATTACATCGTAGGAAGCTTGAGTTTCTTATGAATACTCCTAATTAAAATAATGGTAAAAATTTTATTTTTGAGATTTCAAGGAGTGATACAAAAGGAATGAGGCTAGAATATTAACAGGGACTGGAGCAAATTTGAATAGTTATTTTGGAGGCTAATGGAGGAGTAAGAGGCATTTTCAGATTGTGAAATAATTCAAAAATGCCTTAATCTATCCTATGTGTTTGGCTTAATATTTTTGATTTAGAGAAAATTTTAATTTAAGTTATTTTATTAGAATGTTGGGATTAGATTCTCAAAATTGAGGACTTATGATTTTGGGTCCACCTTGGATCCTAAATCTATTTTAGGCACAAAACCATAGTGGCCTGAACCTAGCTAATGACATGCAGAACTTGACTTATCCCGTCCTACATTTTGGAGCCAGCTAACTACCTAACACTTCAAAAACATGAGTCTGATTTTTTTGAAAGATGGGTAGGGTTGTTATTTAAGTTTTGAGTAATTGGGACCGACATCTAGAGAATATTCTAATTGGCCCCTTTACTTATGTAAGGTGATTATGCTTGAATGTAATTAAAATTTTAATTTTATAGTTAGTTTCTAATGCAATGCATGCTGTTGACCTTGTATACATAAATGATATGAAGCAATTTAAAATTTGGCTTAAAAAATAAGTTTTTACATAGACATTACACAACACCCCCTAAACAGAGATGCACCCTAAAAGGTCAAGTGGTATGCCATAATCCACAGGCGGGGAGGTGCCTAAAAGGAAGAGAATGTATAATATGAATGCATGAGACCCTCAGTGAGCTCGAGCTTACTTCTTAAATATGTTTATCTTTCTATGTTGGCTTAAAATTTTTTATTTAGTTATAAATAAAAAATTTTGGTCCATAAAGAGCCTAATCGCATCTAGGCTAAAACAAAATCGGTATGCAAGAGTGAGAAACCTAGAGAGATTATTAAACACCTAATGCACAAAAGTAAACACAATAATCAAATCCTATAATCAAAGTATATTGAGTAAATATAAAAGTCCATGTGGTAAATGCCACTTAATTATAACTCAGGGTCTGCATAAATTAAAGTGATCGAGTACCAAAAATAATAACCCTAGTTTTAGTCCTAGGAATGATGCAAGTAATTTATATATGAAATATTTTTAAAAGTCTTCATTCCTTCATCTTCCTCCCTTATATAAGCTCCTTGGATTCATAGGGTCTAAGTATCCAAATGGAAAGAACTCCTCCCCAAAAGGGTATTTTTTCCTCTTTGGATTTTCAAATGATCCTAATTTGAATCCCCAAATGAAAGGAACTCTCCCATAAGGGATGTTTCCCTTCGCTTTAGGCTTCAAATTAGATGGATAATTTTTTATTTAAAATTAAATTTCACAACTCAATAATTTAAAATACATATAAAAAATTTAGAAGACTCTAGACAACCTGCATGTTATCCTAAGCATTTATAATCAAAATCATCAAAATTATCACAAGTAGTTATATAATTTCATTTGCTCACATTTCAACCAATCATAATCACTTGGCTATGCTCTTTTATTTTCAGAGGGCTTACCATGTTTTAGCACCTATAAAAAATTCATTAATTAAATTTTAATTTAGCCTCCTTATTTTAATCCCTACATGAGCATGACCGCCTACAGAAAATTCTATTAGTATCCAGATCATTCCTAACCTGAGAGAAATCTAACATCCATCAAATCAATTCATAGATAACATAATGGAAATAAACACATCAATAGGCATCACATTAATCAATTCATTGCAACTAGCATACAATAAAATTCATGGAAAACCTCGGCACATAAATAGTAGAGAAAGAAAGAACACTGGCCTAGCCTAAAACTAGAAGTTGTAATAAACCATCTAAAGTGTGTGCATCATGCTGTGTGGCTTAGATGTATCCTATGTTTGATAGTTATTGAAGTTTTCTAGTGGTGTTTATTTATTGTGGGTTAAAGGGGATTTAATTCAAGTTAAAGTATTAGTGCCTTTATGTTCAGTTTAGGATGAATTTTAATTATTGAGTGATTACTGCTTTTGTTTACACTAAGGCTATGAGGTTTATTTCAACCTCCTTGGGGCTAAGTTAATAGCCTCGTAAGCTCAGGTTACCTAGTAGTAACTAATATTAATTAATTAATTTAATTAATTTAAATTAAGAGTTGATATTTTTAAGTTAATTGGTTATTGATTTGACTCATTAGATTAATTTTTATTATGGTTGCCAACAACTAGTTTGTGGCATTGTTACAAAGGGCTCAAGGAACTAGGTCTCCTTAGGACACATAGCCTCACAGGTCGAGCTTGTACATCCTAAAAACCAGATTGATGTAGTTATATTAATGATTTAATTTTGGTTAAGTAATTAATAATTAGTCAATTTTATAATTTTGCACTATATTTAATTCGTTTGTGGTGTTGTCACAACAAGCTCGAGGAACCAAGCCTTAGGATACGTAGCCCCACAGCTCAAGATAGTACATTCTAAAAACTTCATCAATGGGGTGCTTTTTGTGTATTTTGGGTTTGGTTATCTAATTTTAATGATTAGACTAATATTCGCTAGAGTTTTAATCTTTTGTTTATTTTTTGGATTTTATGAATTATTTTAATTCATTAAAGGAAGGGTCCAATTTTTGACTTTTTAATTTAGATTGAATTCTAGAGTTTTAATATTTTAATAAATATTAGACCCTAAGATGAGTAAAATGACACTAAGTATGCTAGATTTATATTTTTCTAGAAATAGTCATAATTTTTCAAAGTTTGGGTGCAATTTTGAACTAGTGTTGACTTTTTAATTTTTAGTGATTTATGAAAATTTGATATTTCTAATAAATATTAGACCCTAAAAGGAGTTCAACGCCTTCGAGTTTTCTCAATTTGTAGTTTTTTTTAAATTAGTTATGAATTTTTGAAGTTTTGATGTTTAAATTGAATAATTTAATTGGTTAATTAAGGAGATTTTGTTATTTTTTCACCAAACTAACTCCAAACTCCTTGAAATCACTCCCAAAGGTTAGAGATGACCTATGGAAGTCTTTCCAAGAGTTTATTATTTATTTGTTATTTTTAATTATTTTAATATATTTAATTTAATTTATTGTTTAATTAAAATTCCACTTTTCCTACGTAGCGGGACAAAGGCTTGATGTTGTTGTTCTTATTGTATTAAATTAAGATTAATTTTGAAGTCCATTGATAGGGATTGTAATTTTTTTGGATAGAGGATTGAATTATAAACAATTTGGTATATTACTCATATTTTTTTAATTTAATTTGAATTATTTATAATTTACTTAAAATCCTAGGTGACTTATAAGGGTGGAATATAGGTTGCCTAGATGGTTAATAAAATGGATTAAAAATTTAGTAAAATTTGGACCATGGGTTCACCTGATCCTAAGGTCTAAACCAACCAAGTTTGGCCCTATTGTGGACACTCTATGTTGGTTAACCAAACTACAGAAGGTAACCACATGGTTACCTTTAGGAATTTAATTTAGACTATCTAGATCAAGGTGGGGGATAAAACCATTGACCATCTAACCCTTGACTCAAACATAAATAGTACACAAAAAATTAAATCCTAATTCTCATTGAATAAACCATTAGAATAATTTGAACTTAGGGGTCAATTATTGACCCATAAGTCTAAATTAACCAAATTATGCCCTTAATAATGTCAAACAAAGAGGAAAATTTTTGCACATGTCATAAACATGCCCAAAATTAATTTCCCAAAGTCTCAAACCATGGTGAGTTAGTTTGATGCAAATATTATAAAAATACCCCTAGTGTTCTATTTTGAAATAACCTAAGTTTTATGCATGATTATATGGCTTTTATAGGTCTCAAGACCTTTAAAATGAATCTAAGAACATCTAATTTGCTCAAGTGTGTGAGGAGTTATTAAAATTTGAAGTTTATTGAATTTTATTAGGATTTTAATCTCAAAATTACACTGTCAGCATACGCTTTCCACGCATCACCTTCTGATTGCCATGACAATCATTGGCAGTGGAAAGTGTAACATGGGATTAATCATAGCTGTCGAATGAGAGATCGAGCGATTGTGATTTAAAGAATTTTGAGATTATGGGATATAATTGGAGCTATTGATCGAGATTAATGGCTATGATTACATGTATTAGCTCTTCCACGCTCTTATAGTCATTAGGCTTTTTTGGCATGACTCGAGAGATCGCTCCAGTGAACTCTCACTAAACTTTATGTGGAGGATCAGTACAATGTAAACCATCAATCCAATGGTCAAAACTTGGTGGTTTGATGGTTTGTTTCACACTTGACCATAGCTAGCTAACTAAGAGCTCAGGTTAGGGTTTATACCACACAGAAAGCTCCAAATGTTATAACTTTGTATTAGGTAGCTTCAGGGGATGATGGCAAGGGCTTCTCCTTTAAACATCATGGTTGAAGGAGCACCAAAAGTAGGACTTTGAGCAAAGAGCAAAGAGACTTTACAGAAGTTCACTCGAGCTCTCCTTAGGGAGGGCTAGGAAGATGGGAAGCTAAGGGGTTGCCCGAAGAGATCTGGAAACTTATTATGAAAATCTAGGTATGAATGAGGATGTATGGAAAAGGGTACTCTATTCAGACCTCAACCATGGCTTTGGATGACTGTGATGTCTCAAGGAAACTATTAAATGCTTAACCATTGGAGGGGGCTAACTCCTTGAGCCTCTTGAGCCTAAAGCTGGTGAGCTCAGGCCCTAGGAAGGCTTTGGATAGGGCTCGAGAAGGATGGGAACACCTAAGCTAGTTTTCATTCACGGCAGCTGCCGCCAGTCACTACATGGGTTGGGCTGAGGTGGAAAAGTGTCTAGAGGTCTAGTGAGATCAATGGTGAGTTTAATTGGGCATGGGGAGGCCCAATTTTTAAATATGGCTTAAGTTAACACAAAATTGAATGATTTGGGTCAATTTGGGTGGAACCCTAGTCAAGCTAAAGGCTGGGCTGGCCATCAGAGGTACATAAGGCCATGGGCTATCCAATATGACAGGAATTAGGTTTGATTTGGTTGTGGTTTAGAATTAGTTCAAGTCAAAGTAATTTTTACCACTTTGGTCTAACCCAATGTTACAAATCTAAATTTAAGGATTATAATTTTGATGATAATAAATATTTTTATTTCTCTATAAATGTTACTACTGCACATCTGTTTGTAGTTACCATTCCTACTAAATTTTCAGGTCCACAAGATCAAGTGCAATTCAAGCGAGCTCAAGATTGGGTAGACTAGGACCGAGTCAATCTGTAAGTTCAAATTCCAATAGTTTTTTAACTTTTCTTGAATCAAATGTAATAAAGTTTATCCTGATGCTAAGTAACCATACACACACACACTTAGGGGCAAAAATTTAGTGAGTTAGAGTTTTTTTTCTATTTTTAACCATATCATACAGGATGATCCTCCCATCATCCTAGACGATTTTCTTAAACCAAAAATACTCAGCCGCCAAATGTATTTTGGCATGTTTTTGAAATATTTTTTGTGTCTAATTATATAGGACGTTCCCACATCATCTTGGATGATTCGTACCAATCATGCCTAAATTAGTCAGATGATTAAGGAGAGTAATTATGGTCAGATTGATTGATCATATCATCCGGGATGATAGCAGGATCTTCCATGATGATTAGTAATAAAAACCTTATACTTCTCCTAAATCTGCTGGACGTCTTGAACTATCTGCATGACAACATATTACTTTTTGAACTAATTGTATGGGATGATATCAATATCATCCTGGATGATTAGTTATATTTAGGATCATCTAGGTTCATCTGTTGGATGTCTCGAACTATCTGCTGGATGATAATATCATATTTTGAACTAATCGTGCAGGACGATCGCAACATCGTCCTAGATGATCCGTTATATATAGAATCATCCTTCCTTTCTATTCTGGATGACCCGAACTATATTCTGGATGATCTAGTCAGTTTTGTACTAATCGTACAGGATGATCAAGTGATCATCCTGGATGATCAGTTGAGCCAAATTAGAAAACTAAGGTTTTTTGTTGCTTGTTATTTAAGTAACCTATTTTTACCTTTAGAAAAAATCTTTTGCTATTTTCCACTCTAAGAGAGCTTAGAGGAGAATGAAAGTTTGGGAGAGAAAGAGAGGATCTTGTGAAGGGGATTTTGTGAGAGGATTCACAAAGGTTGCTTCAAGCAAGGATTCAATCGTCATCTTCTTTCTTCATCCTTAGTTCCGTGGTGGCTCTAGGGAGATGATTATCAGCATCAGATCAAGGTTCTCTACCTACTTCAGGAGGAAGCAAAAGGAGTTCTGGTTCTCTACCTACTTCAGGAGGAAGTAAAAGGATTCTAGGTTCTCAACCTGCTTCAGGAGGAAGCGAAAGGAGTTGGGGTTCTCTACCTGCTTCAGGAGGAAGCAAAAGGAGTCAAGGTTCTCTGCCTCACCGGTGTTAGTGAAAAGATTTTGTAAGGGCTTCTCCACCTTGCTGGGGAACAAAAGGAGAGTCATTATAGTTTTAGTGCAATACCTAGAGGGGAGGCTCTGGGGAGTGGACGTAGGTCAAGTTGATCGAACCACTATAAATCTGGTGTGCTCATTTCATTTATTTTTTCTGCATTTTAATTTTCATATATTTTTATGATTTGATCTGTGGTTTAAAATCAAATTTTGGTTATCTGCTTTTGCTTATAATATTCATATTTTAAATATTCAAAAAGATAAAAATATTTCTCTATTTGTGCAAGAATTTTTAAAATAACAATTCACCCCCTCCCTCTTGGTTAGCCTTGGGACTACTTCATAAGGGCTTAACAACCCTAACGAACTTTCAAGTGGTATCAGAGCTGGATTCAAAAAATTAAGTTTTAGAAAACTTTTGAATTTTGATCCATGGCTAATTTTGGAAATCGTAATACTGCGGAAGGTTATTTAATTACTCGACCACCTTTATTTAATAATATTCCTTTTAATTTTTTAAAAACTCACATGTCCACCTTTTTGTAATCGATCGATTATCGTATGTGGATGCTTGTTAAAGAAGGTTATACTACACCTTATAGACTTGTCAATGGTGTTAAAATTAAGATCCCTTTTGCTGAATAGACAATTGATGATAAAGATCTTACTCAATTGAATGCTAAATATTTGAACTGCTTTTTCTGTGTATTGAATTCTGAAGATTATATACGTGTTTCGACTTATATAACTAGGAAAGAAATTTGGGAGATTATGTATTACGTATAAAGGAATGAATGAGGTTAAACAATCTAGACTGAACAATCTCTTGTATGATTATAAACTCTTTTGCATGAAACCTATAAATTAATTTCTGATATGTACACTAGATTTAGACAGATTATCACTTCCCTACATGCTTTAGGAAGAGAGCTTATGAACTATGAAAATGTGAACAAGATTTTGTGATGTTTGCCTTCTTCCTTTGATGCTAAAATTACTGTAATTATTGAATTAAAAGATTTAAATAATTATTTAATTGATAACTTACTTTGATCACTAATTGCTTATGAGCAAGGAGTGAACCAAAGGCAGCTTGATACAGGTGAGAAGAAGAATGAGAAAGCCATAGACTTGAAAGCTAATGATTCTGACTCTAGCTTTTCAGGTTCTGATGATGGTGATATGGCCTTAATCACAAGGCAATTCAAGAGCTTCTTGAGGAAGAAATAAAAGCATCATCAGAAGTGGAACCAAGATAAATCTGGTAAGAATTTTAAAGGTTCATCTGATATTATCTGCTTTGAATGCAGGAAGCCTAGGCATTTGATGTCTGATTGCCCTATACTTAAGACTCGCCCAAGCAAGGAGAAGGGTGAGGAGAAACCCAATTTCAAGAAGGATAAGAAGAAGATACAAAAGGCTTTCTGGGCTGATTCAGTAATAGACTCCTCTAAAACTAAAGCTGAAGAGGAGGTAACCAACTTTTGTTTGATGGCGGATGATCATCTTGGTCACTCTAACCAAGAAGAGGTATATGAATTAATGTATAATCAATTACTTGAAGTTTCTGAGAAAATTCTTACATCGTACAAGAAGTTGAAAAAATTACATGCTAGCCTAAAACTGGATTTTCTAAACTTACAAAAAGAGCATGAAATTTTTATTAAAGATTATTCTAACTTGGATAACAACCATATGACATTACTTGATGAATTTAATGAATTAAATAAAAAGTATTTTGATTTATCTATTGAGCATGATATCTTAAAAACATCGCATATTGAATTAGAAATTACTTTCAAAGAACTAGATACCATGGCATGTGATTTAGATAGTAGTGAGCATACATTGAAACAGTTAGTGGCAAGCTATGAAAAGGAAAATTTGTTTCTAAGGGAAAAAATTATTACATTGGAGAAAAATGAAACACCACCTTCACTTGTAGGGTTCTACAAAAAATCATCAAAGCATGCATCATCCAAACCTAGGAAGAGGCACTATCACCTACGTAGACTAGTAAACCTTTTCCTATAGTTAGATGTTTTTCTTGTGGCATGCTAAGACATATCTCCCACTCTTACACCATTCACAATAGAATACATTTGGTGTGGAGACCAAAATTGTAGAATTTACAGCATAGCATGCATGCATCGCATTCTACTTTGCATCACAAGGGATCCAAACCTATTTGGGTTCCTAAATCTAACATTTAATGATTTTATGGGGATACTCTCATAAAAGACCTCATAAGAGCATGTGGTACCTAGATAGTGGATGTTCAAGCCATATAACTGGAGATGCAAATCAATTCATTTTGCTGGAGACCTAGGTAGGAGGTAAGGTTACACTTGGAGACAACACCACCAGGTGAGTGGCGGGATCAGGTATAATTAGTGATTCAACAAATTTCATCATTGATAATATTTTACTTATAGATGGACTAAAATACAAACTGCTCAGTATCAGCCAGCTCTGCAATAAAGGCTTCAGCATAAAATTTCTACCAACTTGCTGCCTTATAAGCTTAAATGACAAACTTATTTTGCAAGGAAAAAGGATCAACAGCATCTACATGCTGGATTTAAATTTCTTTAAAGTTGCTATTATTATTTACTTAAAATTAATTGCTGATGAATCATGGCTGTGGCATAGGAGATTATGTCATGCAAGTATAAAAAGCCTTAGAAAGATCACCCAAAAAGGCTTAGCGAGAGGTGCCCCTAAGATAGAGTTTAGTAAGGATCACTTGTGTGATGCCTGTCAGTTAGGGAAGCAAGTCAAATCCTCCTTCCACTCAATCAAATACATTAACACTAGCAAACCCTTAGAAGTCCTACACATGGATCTCTTTGGACCTGTCAACACTTCAAGCTTAGGAGGAAAAGTCTTTGGGTATGTGATTATTAATAATTATTCTAAGTTTACATGGGTTAGATTCTTGTCTCATAATAGTGAATCATTTGAGGAGTTTAGCTCTTTTTCCACTTGGATTCAGAGGAATCTAGGTTATGAGATTATGACTATTCATAGTGATCATGGTGGAGAGTTTAAAAATAAGAATTTTGAAACCTATTGTAAGGAGTAAGGGATAGATCATAATTCTTTAGCTCCTAGGACCCCTCAGCATAACGGGATAGCTGAAAGGAAGAACAGGACACTGATAGAAGCTGTTAGAGCCATGTTAGCTGAATACTCACTTCCTAAATACTTTTGGGCAGAAGCAGTGAATACAGCCTGTTATATTCTGAATAGGGTAATTCTTAGATCTAAGTTGAATAAAACACCCTATAAAATTCTTAAGGGTAGGACACCCAACCTCCCTCACCTCTGTATCTTTAGATGTAAGGTGTTCATTCTAAATAATGGAAAGTGTCAACTAGAAAAGTTTGACGTAAAATTTGATGAAGGAGTATTCCTAGGTTACCCAAGTGTTGGGAAATCTTATTTAGTCTTTAATAAAAAAACCCTGATTGTTCAGGAGACCACTCAAGTTGTATTTGATGAATCTGATAATTCTGGAGGGTCTAGGGCAGAAGAAGCGGAGGTTGTAGAAGTCACCCAGGAGTAGAATCTACCAATCTCGAGGAAAGGGTAGAACCTGAAGTTTCACTGCCTAGAGAATAGAGATATTCTTTGAGTCATCCTAAAGAACTAATCTTAGGAGACCCTTCTAAAAGTTTTAGAACCAGGCATGGACTTAGAAAAGAGGTAAATCACTCTGCCTTTATTTCAATGACTGAACCCACCAACATCAATCAAGCTCTTTCTGATGAATTTTGAATCCTAGCCATATAAGAGAAAGTAAATCGATTTGTTTGGAATGATATTTGGGAGCTGGTAGAGAGACCTAAGGACTAGAATGTAGTGGGAACCAAATGGGTGTTTAAGAATAAAATGAATAATTCTAGTGTGGTTCTTAGGAATAAGGCAAGATTAATGGCTAAGGGGTACAACGAAATAGATGGAATTGATTTTGAGGAAACCTTCGCCCCTGTAGCCTGTTTGCAAGCCATTAGAGTGCTACTAGCCTTTGCCTATTATAAGTGATTTAAGCTTTTTCAAATGGATGTCAAGAGTGCCTTTTTAAATAGGATAATAAATGAAGATATGTTTGTAGAGCAACCCCCTAGCTTTGAGAATTCCAAATTTTCAAATCATGTTTATTACGATTGTTGCAAATTAGTTTTTTAAAGATTTTATGTTGATAATCATGTGTGTTTTAATGATTAAAAAATCTTATTGTTTGATCATTATTTTCTCCTAACATTAGCTAAAAATATTTATTTTTGTAGTGTGTACTAATATTTCAGGAAAATCACATTCTAGACAGCGGAAACTTCAAATAAATAGGATTAGAGTTTATTAATGTTTAGAGTCTGTACTTTTTATTATTTTCTTGAGTCTAAGAGAATGTGATTATAAGTTAGATAACTGTGCAGATAAATTTCTTTTAAACTAATCATACTATACGATGTATGATCGTATAATACTTTTTATGTTATTTCTCCTCTAAAATGAATCTGCCTGGGTAAAATTTTTTTTTCTAAGTATGAATCATACAGTATAAAATATTTTCATACATCATTTTCCAAAGTACAAAATAGGAGCTCATACTGTTCATACTGGATCATAAAGGACAAACAGTTTAATATTTTAAACTGATCGTACAGTACGATTTTTGTTCGTATATCATTTTCCAGAGTCTGAAATATGGGGTTCACAAGTTCGTACAGCATCGTACAAGATGAATTGTTTAATTTTTGAACTGTTCATACAGTAGAAAATTATTTCGTATACCATTTTTCAGTGTACAAAATATGGGGTTCATAGGTTCGTACAACATCGTACGGAACGAACTGTTCAATTTTTTGAACTATTCGTATAGTACAAAATTATTTCATATACCATTTTCCAGAGTACAAAATATGGGGTTCACAGGTTCATACAACATCGTACGGGATGTACCGTTTGATTTTTTGAACTGTTCGTACAGTATAAAATTATTTCATATGCTATTTTCCAATGTATGAAATCCGGGTCCTATAGGTTCATACATAATCGTACCGGACGAACATTCCATAGTTTGAACTATTCATACGGGATGATATTCGATCGTACGGTATGATCTGACTTCGTCAAACTTGAAATTTTTAGTTTTTGGACGGTTTTTCTTGTCCTTTATATATAAGGGTCCTAAAAACTGACTGTCCAATATGACTTCCACAAATTTCTCTTGAGTGGGCTTCAGGAGTGTGTTTGGGAGAGTATTTTGAGAGTGAAGAGTGAGAGATCTTATGTAAGGAAATTATGAGGGGATTCACAAGGTTGTCCAATAGTGATGATCTCTTTCTAGTTTTTTAAAGTTCTTCTCAACTTTCTTAGAAAGCTCTTTGAAGAGAATTATCGAAGGAGGCTCGGTTCTCTACCATCACCAAGGAGGGTGAGAAAGGAGGAGTGGTACTCTGCCATCACCAGAGGGTGAGAAAGGATATGTGGTACTCTACCATCACCAAGAGGGTGTGAAAGGATGTGGGGTTCTCTACCTTCACCAGGAGGGTGAAAAAGGATGACGGTTCTCTGCCGCATCGGGTTGGTAGAAGAGAGTTTGTAAAAGCTTCTTCGCCTTGCTATGGGGGCTAAAGGAGAGTCACTTGAGTACAGTGCAATACCTAGAGAAGGAGTCTCTAGGGAGTGGAACCACTATAAATTTTGGTGTTCTCTGTTCTAATTTTATTTTCTGTAAATTTTATTTTCTGCTTTGTACTGTATTTTTTTGTGGTTGACAAGTATTGAATTTTCACATATGATCGTACTGTACGAATTGGATCATACTGTATGATATATTGAAGTTTCGTATAAAAAGCTTTCAAAACTTCTAAAAGTTTTTAAAAGTACCAATTCACCCATCCTCTTGGTTAGCCTACAAACGTAATTAATAGGTCTAACAACCTATTCGCACTTTCAAGTGGTATCAGAGCCTATTTTGAAAATTATTATTTAAATTACTTTTTAAAATTTGATCCTGGCTATTTTTGGAAACTGAAACACACCTAAGGGTTATTCGATCACTAGACCTCCACTGTTTGATAATATTCCATTTGATTTTTGGAAAACTCGCATGCCTATATTTCTACAATCTCTTGACTATCACATGTGGATTTTAGTACAAGAAGGATACACCAAACCTACTAGACTTGTAGAAGGCATTAGAATACAAACACCTTTTACTGATTGGACTGTAGAAGAATGTGAATTAGCTCAATTGAATGCTAAGTGTTTGAACATTTTCTTTTGTGCATTGAAATTGGAAGACTACATGCATATTTCTACTTGTAAATCTGGAAAAGAGATTTTGGATAGGATGTGCATCACATATGAAGGAATAAATGAAGTGAAATAATCTAGATTGAATATTCTACTGAATGACTATGAATTTTTTTGCATGAAATCGAATGAGTCAATGTCTGACATGTATACTTTCTTTACACAGATAGTGACTTCATTGCATGCTTTAGGTAGGGAACTAACCAATTCTGAAAAAGTGAACAAAATATTACATTGTTTGCCTACCTCTTATGATGCAAAGATTACTGCCATAACAGAGTTATAAGATTTAAATATTTACTATATTGATAATCTACTTGGATCACTGATTGCTTACGAGCAAGGAGTGACTCAAAGACTGATTGATACAGGAGACAGAAGAAAAGAAAAAAACATTGCACTAAAAATGGAAGACTCTGATAGTGATCAGTCATAGCCTGAGGATGAAGAGGATATTGCCTTAATGACAAGGCAGTTCAAGAGTTTCTTAAAGAGGAAGCAAAGAATACATCAGCAGTGGAACAAAGGTAAGTTCCATAAAAATATTAAGGCTTCTAATGACGTTATTTGCTATAAGTGCAGGAAGCTAGGACACATAAAGACTGAGTGCCCCAATCTCAAGGCCAATCCTAGCAAAGAGAAAGTAGAGGATAAACTAAAGGATAGAAGGGGTAAAAAGAAACTTCAGCGAGCATTTTAGGCAGACTCATCTTCAGATTCCTCAGAAATAGCACCTGAAGATGAAGTCACAAATTTATGCTTGATGGATGACAATCTTGATCATTCTGATCAAGAGGAGGTATGTGACTTAAGTTTTGATGAATTGTTTGAAGTTTTTGAGCACATTCATTATGCATATAGGAAACTAAAGAAACTACATGACAAACTAAATTTGGATTACTTAAAATTGTGAAAAGAGTATGAAATCCTTAGGAAAGACCATGCATTAATTGATAGCAACCACATGACTTTGTTGGATGAGTTTGATGATTTAAATAAATAGTATAAACTTTTAAAATTATCACACACTGAACTTGAAAATGATTTCAAAACATTTATGGATAAATCAGATAGTAGAGAGCATAATTTGGAGATTGATAATTCGATTCTAGAAAGTGCAAATGCATATCTTGGAGTTAAATTGAAAGCGCTTGAGGAAAATAGGAAACCACCTAAACTTGAAGATTTTCATAAAAACTATCACAAGTAAATTAATTCAAAATCTAAAAGAAGATCTTATAGTGCACATAGATTGGTGAATCCTTTCCTTGGAGTAAAGTATTTTTCTTGTGGTATGATTGGATATATTTCTCACACTTGTACTATTCATCTTAGAACACATTTAGTGTGGAGACCTAAGATGTATAAAACATAGCATATCATACATGCATCTACTTTAAAATTACCAAGAGGAGAACCCAAACTTATTTGGGTTCCCAAGTCCAACATTTGATAATTTTATAGGAATGCTCTCACACATGACCTCATGAGAGCATTTGGTACCTAGACAATGACTGTACAACGTATATAACTGGAGATATAAATCAATTCATAATACTGGAAGCCAGGAATGGAGGCAAGGTTACACTTGGAGACAATACCACCAAGAGAGTGGTAGGTACAGGTATAATTGAAAACTCAAAAAAAATTGTGATTAAAAATGTTCTGTTAGTAGAAGGCTTAAAACACAATCTATTGAGCATTAGTCAATTATGCGATAAACATTATCATATAAAATTCTTGCATACAAGCTGTGTTATTAGTCAAAATGGAATTGTTGTGTTGAATGGTGATAGAGTAAATAATGTTTACATACTAGATTTGAATTCTATAAAATCTTATTCTACTTTTTGTTTGAAAACTGTATCTGATGAGTCATGGTTATAGCATAGAAGACTTTGTCATGCTAGCACGAAAAATCATAGGAAAATCACCCAAAAAAAGTTAGTTAGAGGTATACCCAAATTAGACTTTACAAAAGATCACTTATGTGATGTATGTCAACTAGGAAAATAAGTTAAATCCTATTTCAATTCAATTAAGGAAGTTAGAACTAGCAAGCCCTTAGAATTTTTTCATATGGATCTTTTTGGACATGTTAGTACCTTAAGTCTAGGAGGAAAAAGGTATGGGTATATAATTGTGGATGATTATTCAAGATTCATATGGATTAAATTTTTGTATCATTAGAGTGAATCATTTGAGGAGTTTAGAGGCTTTGCCACTTGGATTCAGAGAAAATTAGGGTTTGAAATTATTACTATCCAAAGTGATCATGGGAGAGAATTTGAAAATGAATTGTTTGATGATTTTTGTAAATCCTATGGAATAGATCATAACTTCTCAGCTTCTAGGACGCCTCAGCAGAATAGAGTAGTTGAGAGAAAGAATAGGACATTAAGTGAAGCTGCTAGAGCCATGTTAGTAGAATATTCACTTTCAAGATATTTTTGAGCTGAAGCAGTTAGTACCGCATGTTATGTGTTGAATAGGGTGAATATTAGATCAAAATTAAACAAGACATCCTATGAACTTCTTAAAGGTAGAATTCCCAACCTCTCACACCTAATATTTTTGGATGTAAAGTGTTAATACATAATAATGAAAAAACTCTCTTAGGAAAATTTAATCCTAAATCTGGTGAAGGAACTTTTCTAAGATATTCAAGTGTTGGAAAGTCCTATAGAGTTTTTAATAGAAGACATTGCTAGTTAAGGAGACCACTCATATTATTTTTGATGAATATGATAATATTAGAGGGTCTAGGTTGGATGAAGATGAAGTTGATGAAATAACCCAAGGACTTGAAAATGTAAAAGTGGAAGAAAGGGTTGAAAATCAAGAAGAAAATAAATTGCCTAGATAATGGAATTATTCCAAGAGTCATTCTAAAGAGTTGATTTTAGGAGAGAAAAGTGAAGGAGTTAGGACTAGGCATGGTTTGAGGAAAGAAGTCAATCATTCAGCCTTTATTTCAATGATTGAATCCACTAATATAAATCAAGCACTTTTGGATGAATTTTGGATTTTGGCCATGCAAGAAGAATTGAATCAATTTATAAGAAATGATGTTTGGGAGTTAATCGAAAGGCCAAAGGATCAAAATATAGTTGGGACTAAGTGGGTGTTCAAAAACAAAATGAATGATTCAGGGGTTGTGATTAGAAATAAGGCTAGATTGGTAGCTAAGGAAGATAATCAAATAGAAGGGATTGATTTTGAGAAGACATTTGCCCCTGTAGCAAGACTTGAAGTAATTAGGATTTTATTAGCCTTTGCCTGTTTTAAAGGTTTTAAATTGTATCAAATGGATGTTAAAAATGCCTTTTTGAATGGGGTGATAAAAGAGGATATTTATGTTGAGCAACCTCCAGGTTTTAAAAATTCTAAATTCTCTAATCATATTTTCAAATTGAAAAAGGCATTATATGGATTAAAACAGGCACCTTGAGCATAGTATGAGAGGTTAATCACTTTCTATTAAAAGGATCATTTGTTAAAGGAAGTGTGGACACCACTCTCTTTTTGAAAAGAATAGAAAATGAAATACTCATTATTCAAATACATGTGGATGATATCATTTTTGGATCAACTAATAAAAATCTATATGATGAATTTTTAAAATAATGTGTAGTGAATTTGAGATGAGTTTGATGGGAGACTAGAGTTATTTCCTTGATTTTAGCATAAAATAAAATGAGAAAAAAACTTTTCTTAGTCAGTCTAAGTATGTTAAGGGCATCCTCAAAAAGTATGAAATGGATAATGCTAAACCAGTTACTACACCCATGAGTTCCTCAGTACAGTTAGATAAGGACCCTAAGGGAAAATCTGTTGATCAAAAGAAGTTTAGAGGAATAATTGGATCATTGCTTACTTGACAGCTAGCAGACCAGACATTATATTTAGTGTTTACTTATGTGCTAGATTTTAATCTGATTTAAAGGAATCACATTTGACAGCAGTGAAAAGAAAATTGAGATATCTTTTGGGAACTGAAAACTTAGGGATTTGGTATCCTAAGCACAACTCTTCATTTGAAATAATTGGATATTCAGATTTGAATTTTGTAAGCTATAGGGTTGATCGAAAAAGTACATCTGGAACTTGTCAATTCATTCAAAATTCATTAGTATCTTGGTCCAGTAGGAAACAAAATTCAATAGCACTTTCTAGAGCTGAAGCAGAATATATTGCCATAGGTAGTTGTGTGGCAGAGGTGCTTTGGTTGAAACAATAATTGATCGATTTTAAACTTTCTATTGGCATAATTCCAATCTTTTGTGATAACACTAGTGCCATATGCATCTTAAAGAATCCTATTCAACACTCTAGAACCAAGCATATTGATGTAAGGCATCTTTTTATAAGAGATCATTAAGCAAGAGGCGTAATTGAATTACATCATATGCTACTAAAGATCAACTTGTAGACATTTTCATAAAACCACTAGCTTTTGACACTTTTAGCATATTAAGAACAAGGCTAGGTGTGATTGATCTTAATGTATGATTAAAAATTCTATAAATTTGTTTGTTATGTGATTGTGGGTTTATTTATGTCAAGTGTGTGTACTACAGGTTGTTAGTTTTTATTTTGTTGTGTTTTTGATTGTATAAGTTGCATTGTCTTGTTTAACATTTGTATTTTAATAAAAAATGAAAAATATTCCACGTTAAAAATTTTTGAGTTTTTCATGTAGTGTTGTTTTTCTATTATATTCGTACTGTATGAAATTATTTCGTACGATACAAATTTTGTAGCATGTGTATAAAAATTTTTAGAGTTGAGGAGATGAAACTGTGAGTTTTGTTTCATAGCCTACTTGTATTTTACGATGACGCCATCATACCATATGATATGTACAGATTCGTCTATACGCATGGGGATGGATTTATAGTTTATGTTAGTTATTACTACTGATCGTGCATACGAACTTGTCATTCGTCTGTACAATCATTATAGCCAATTTGGATAAGGACGAACCTAACCATCGCTAAACGATCTTTAATATTCTGATCGTCCCAGATGAACATCTATTCGTCTGTACAATCGATGTGTTATCTTTTCACGCGTACGACCCCAACCATTTCTGGACGACCATTCATTTTCTGATCGTCCCGGACGAACACATCATCATCTTTATGATTGTCAGTCAAAAAGCCTGTATAAGGATGCCTCAAGAAGTGTTGCTTACGAAAAGCCATTTCTTTTTTGTCAATTTTTGTTCATCTGTACGAATTCACCTTCGTACCGTACGATCGCTTAATCGTATGTACGATCATTTTTCATACTATATGATCGATCATTATTCTTTAAATTGGAGAGGTTTAACTGGTATTTTTTGCACATTTTCTTTCAAACCTTTAAACCTTCAACTCTAAAAAATGACTAGTAGTAGCAAGCGTGTACGAGGGTGTAGGGCTTCCTCATCTAAAGCTGAGAGAGATGATGATTTTCTATCAAAGGAAAATGAAGAAGCATTTAATAGGTATTGTGCAGCAAAGATTACAGATTCTAGGGTCCTAATTCAATCTGATCTAAAATTCTCTGTCATGCCCCTTTTTGCTGCAACCCAATTATCCTTCATTTTGACTCTGATCCATGCCTATAATAAGGAAACTTTTCAAATATTTCTAGCCAATATGAGATTTAGTGAGGATCATTCGAGAATTAGTTCTTATGTCTTTAAAGAAAGAGTCTAAATAACAAAAGAAGACTTAAGAGCTTTTCTGCATCTTAAATCCCAAGGGGTTAGGGCGCATACCTTATCTTCTAGAACCGATTATGACTGGAGTGAAGTGAACCAAACTCTAAGAGGAGTTCATCAAGTCACTCATTTACCTCGAGTATACACCCTAAATCAAATTGCTAGGATCATATAGCATGTTTTGAGAACCTGAATCATTTTTAAAGCTAGTGATCGAGTCAACATAACCCCTCTTTTGTCGACTGTAACATATCTCATTTTCATTGAACAACATTTGATGAAGCCCAACCCATTATGGACTACATTCATAACCTTTCTGATATTAGGCATCCTAGCAGTAAGAGGAAGAAAAATGTGGCATTAGGTCATCTGATCACCTATGTTCTTGAAAAGAAATATAATATCATTCATCTTGAACCTCCCACTGAATTTCCCATCTTCATCACCAATGCCTCCTTTTGATCATTATTTCACTAAGATTCAGGGGAAGAAGATTCTAAGGAAGAAGGGGGAGCTCCTGCACCTGCACCTAGACCTGATCAAAACTTTTATCAGGATATGGTTCAGCATTTTGATCGTCTTGATCAAAGGTTTAATAATTTAGAGGGTCATGTAAAGATGCAGGATGATAGATATAATGAAGACAGAGGGTGGATGAGAGACCAGTTTGAGTCAATGAACACTAACATTGCGACCATCAATAGCTATTTTGCTAGGTTCTCTGCTCCTCCACCTCCTCCAGATGAGGGACCTTCAGATTTTTTATTTTTCTTTGTTGTTGTTCATGGATGTTTGAGTTAGTTGTTGTTCATGAGTGTTTGAGTTAGTTGTTTTCTCTATGATTTTGTATCATTATTAAGTTTTATTGTGATGATGGACTGTTTTAAGGTTATTGTTCATGAGTATGTCTATGTACTATTATGTTTAGTATTATGAAAGAAAATATTTGCATGTTGTTTTAAAAAATCAATGAAAGCATTTATTTTGTGTCAACTTTTGAATCTTACTATATTCTAATATGTTTGTTTATTATTTAACTATAGTTGATTGTGATTGTAAAATGTTAATTGGATTTGATGTACAAAGTTAATTTTTGTGCAAAATTTATTTTCTACAAGTGTTTAGATTACTTTGTGATTGGGGTGTAGATTAGAAGATCAACTATATCTCCTAATAGACTTGTATTACTTAGCCCGAGTTTGTTGCAAAATTAATGTTATATATTTATTTTTACTTCTAATTCAAAATGTTCATCTTTGTTCATTATTAGAATTTGTGTTAAAAGTAAATGTTTTTGGAAAGACAAAGTTTGAAATTGTAATGAGGCACCAATATGAAAAGATGCACAATGTTCACCAAATTTAAATAAAAAAAGGAGAAGTCAAATATTTGAAAAGATGCGCAATGTCGCCAATTCACAAAGTGTGCCAAAAATATTGAAAAGATACACAATGACACCAAGTGTTCTTTCCTTTATCAGATCCTTAGTCCCACAAATTTTTCTAATAAATAATGATCTTCACTATTGACTTAGAAATTTCATACTTCCCTTTCATTGTTTATGTAATATTTCAGGTTATATAATCTGTCTATTTTAAATACTACACAGATCAACTTTTCTTATCCTAGTTATGCTGTAATTTAAACTTTGAGTTTTATCTTTTGCATATGATTTTGCTTTTTGTATTTCAACTTCTTTTAACATCTTTTTCATATCAACTAGTTTGAGTGTTATTTTCTTCCCTTTTTGCTATTATCAAAAGGGGGAGTCAGACTATTATTTGAATTTTGATTGTATTGTTTATTTGATTATATGTTTATGTGTATTTTTTTATGTGTGTATGTTTCTGAGAAATTCGATCTTTATAGAACCCAGGATATTTATAGGAACTCTTGCCCTTGTTTTAAATTGATCATTCTTTAGGGGGAGTTTACTCTTAAGGGGAGCTAAGGAGAAAATTTGCGTATATTCGTTATCTCAAACAAAAGTTATTTTGCCATCATCAAAAAGGGGGAGATTGTTGCGATTGTTGCAAATTAGTTTTTTAAAGATTTTATCTTGATAATCATGTGTGTTTTTTATGATTACAAAATCTTATTGCTTGATCATTATTTTCTCCTAACATTTGCTAGAAATGTTTGTTTTTGTAGTGTGTACTAACATTTCAGGGAAATCACATTCTAGACAACGGAAGACTTCAAATAAATAGGATTAGAGTTTATTAGTGTTTGGAGTCTATACCTTTTATTATTTTCTTGATTCTGAGAGAATGTGATTGTAAGTTGGATAACTGTACACACACACAATGGGGAGTGAGATAAATTTCTTTTAAACTAATCGTACTAGACAATGTATGATCATACGATATGTTTGTGTTATTTCTCCTCTAAAATGAATCTACCTGGTCAAAATTTTTTTTTCTAAGTATGAATCGTACAGTACAAAATATTTTCGTACATTATTTTCCAGAGTACGAAATGGGAGCTCATACTATTCATACTAGATCATACAGGATGAATAGTTTAATATTTTGAATTAATCGTACAGTATAATTTTTATTCGTACAGGACGTGTGGTACTATGCCATCACTAGGAGGGTGAGAAAGGACGTGGGGTTCTCTACCTTCACTAGGAGGGTGAAAAAGGATGACAGTTCTCTGTCGCACCGGGTTAGTGGAAGAGAGTTTGTAAAGGCTTCTCTGCCTTGCTGTGGGGGCTAAAGGAGAGTCACTTGAGTATAGTGCAATACCTAGAGAAGGAGTCTCTAGGGAGTGGATGTAGGTCGTGTTTGACTGAACCACTATAAATTCTGGTGTTCTATGTTCTTATTTTATTTTCTACAAATTTTATTTTCCACTTTATACTGTATTTTTCTGTGGTTGACAAGTACTAAATTTTCACATCTAATCGTACTGTACAAATTGGATCGCACTTTATGATATATTAAAGTTTCGTATAAAAAGTTTTCAAAACTTCCAAGAGTTTTTAAAAGTACCAATTCTCCCCCCTCTTGGTTAGCCTAGGGATGCAATTAATAAGTCTAACAACCTATTGGCACTTTCAGTTTTCAAATTAAAAAAAGCCATGTATGATTAAAATAGGCACCCAAAGCATGGTATGAGAGGCTTAGCACATTCCTGCTATAAAGGGAGTTTGTTAAGGGGAGCATAGACACCACCCTTTTTCTATGGAGAGTAGGAGATGAATTACTCATTTTCTAGATCTATATTGATGATATATTTTTTGGATCTGATAAAAATTTATGTGATGATTTTTTAAAAATAATGTGTAAGGAATTTGAGATGAGTATGATGGGAGAATTATCCTACTTTTTTGGATTTAGCATAAGGCAAATGGATGATGGAACTTTTCTTAATAAATCAACATATATTAAGGATATATTGAAGAAATATGAAATGGATAAAGTCAAGCCAATTAACACTCCCATGAGCTCCAGTGTCTAGTTAGATAAGGATTCAAATAGAAAATCTATTGATCAGAAGACGTACAGAGGATTAATTGAATCACTTCTTTACCAGACTACTAGCATACTTAATATTATATTTAGTGTTTGCTTGTGCTAGATTTCAAACTGATCCAAAGGAGTCCCACATGACTGCTATTAAAAGAATTCTTAGATATCTTTTAAGGACCCAAAACTTAGGAATCTGGTATCCTATGCACAGCACCTCCTTTGAAATTATAGGACACTCTAATTCTGACTTTACAGGATGTATGGTGGATAGAAAGAGCACCTTTGGAAAATGTCAATTCATAGGACAATCTTTAGTCTCTTTGTCCAGTAGAAAATAGAACTGAGTTGTACTGTCCACTGCTGAAGCTGAATACATTGCCTTAGGAAGTTGTGTGGCCTAGGTCCTTTGGCTGAAATAATAAATTCTAGATTTAGGACTTCCTGTAGGCATAATTTTTGTCTTATGTGATAACACTAGTACCATCTGCATTTATAAGAACCCAATCCAATACTCCATAACCAAACACATACACATCAGGCACCACTTCATTCGGGACCATGTTACCAAAGGAGACAAAGCTACATCATGTAGCCACTAAAAATCAACTAGCAGATATCTTCACAAAACCACTGACCTTTTAAAACTTTAGCACCTTAAGAACCAGATTAGGTGTGATAGATATTCATGCTT
This sequence comes from Dendrobium chrysotoxum, assembly GCA_019925795.1. Classification (NCBI taxonomy): domain Eukaryota; kingdom Viridiplantae; phylum Streptophyta; class Magnoliopsida; order Asparagales; family Orchidaceae; genus Dendrobium; species Dendrobium chrysotoxum. The sequence goes on along the minus strand of CM034306.1, from coordinate 30,207,425 downwards.
GAAATTGATGCTCTCTTGTTATGTTTCAGCATTTAGTTTTATTTGATTTGGTTGTCTATTTCTTTTTATGTATTTTTTGATTTCCTACTAATTTTTCTTTTTTTTTGTCATCTGATTTGGTTATTTCTTTTTATAAACTTTCCTCTTGTCTTTGATTTCCTATTTATTTTCTTCAGAATCAGATCATTTCTCACTACTACTGATAAACTTGATTTCTAAATGAGAGTTTTACCTTATTTTGTTTAGAAGCTTATTAGTGATTGACCTCTCTAAAATAGTTAAAGAAAGAAACATTGATGATTGTTTCTCTTCCTCTAACTCCTTTAATGGTGTATTTTTCTTTTTCAATAAAAATCTTTTCCAAATTAAAAAGTTGGACTTTGAAATGGGGATATTTTTATCTTCCTACAGTAATCTATCTCATATGTGTAGTGTTCTAAATCATTAAATCACTTTCAGATTTTTTGAATCAGGTGGTTGTATTTATCATATGAAAATGATTCTGTTTTGTGGATTACTTTTTCTTATCTAAGAGAGTGAGTTTTTCTTCTCTTATATCTAGAAGATAATCTCACAGCTGAGAGTCTTTTAGAGTTTTTAAGAGAAAGGAAGATTACAAAAGATGTGCAAAGTGCACCAATCAACTGAAAAAGAGGTACAAAATGAGCCCACCAACACTGAAAAGATGCGCAATATTTGCCAATAAATTGAAAAGATTCACAAAGTGTATCAAAAATTAAAAGATGCGCAAAGTGCGCCAAATAATTGAAAAAGAGGCACAAAATGAGCGCACAAAGAAATGAGCTTCCTCCTCTTTCAAATCTTTAAAAATCTTAAAAGAATTTATGTGCCACTTAATATATTCAAACACTTGAGATTGAAAATTATGATTTATGATTCTTTACTTTACAATACTATTTTATCAGATATTTTTCTGGAACGAAGTTTGAAAGGATCACTTTTCTTATCTAATTTCTTTTCTTTTGAATTAGATTTTTGTTTAAAAGAAATTTGAACATGTAAGGTGTCTAACGTAGGGCTTACAAAAATTAATTTTCTAACTTTTCTGGATTTAGCTCGTCAATTTCTTCTTATTGGCTTTTGAATTGAAAATTAAGGAGAAATTCTGATTTACTAGAGTGATTGATTCAAAAAAATAAAAAAAAAACTTTGTTTTTTATTTGTCATTTTTGTTATTTGTTTCTATTTTTCTTTTGTGTTTTGATTTGAATTTTATTTTATTTTGTTTTATTTTATTTTGGACTCCCTTGATCATTCCTCTTCATCATCCTTTTTTTAAATTGCTTCCAGTTAGATGTTTGTATTGTTGTTCTTTCCTGTATGTATTCTGCTTTGTCCTTTTCCTCCTTTTTGTGATGTCAAAAGGGGGAGTAGTGTTGTATCGTTTGCTTGCTTCAGTAAAATGTGCTTTGCTTTATTTATAGTATTTTTTTTCTTTGCTTTGTATTATTGCTTGATTTGAAATGATCTAATAAATATTTTCCATCATTAAAAAGGGAGAGATTGTTGCAAATATTGAATTAAGGATCATAATTTTGCTGATAACAAACATTTCTATTTCTCTATAAATGTTACTACTGCACATCTGTTTGTAGTTACCCTGCCTAATAACTTTTCAGGTCCATAAGATCAACTGCAATTCAAGCTAGCTCAAGATTGGGTAGATTAGGACTGAGTCAGTCTATAAGTTTAAATTCCAATGGTTTTTTAACTTTTCTTGAGTCAAATATAATAAAGTGGATCCTAATGCAAATTAATCTTTCACACACACACTCAGCGGGAGAAATTTAGTGAGTTAGAGTTTATTTTCTATGTTTAACCATATCATACAAGATGATCCTTCCATCATCCTGGATAATTTTCTTAAACCAAAAATACTCGGCCGCCAAACGCATTTAGGCTTGTTTTTGAGATTGATTTTGTGTCTAATTGTATAGGACAATCCCACATCATCTTGGATTATTCATACCAATCATGCCTAAATTAGTCAAATGATTAAGGATAGTAATTAAGGTTAGATTGATCGATCATATCATCCGGGATGATCGCAAAATCTTCCAAGATGATTAGTAAGAAAAATCTTATACTTCTCCTAAATCTGCTGGACATCCCAAACTATTTGCTGGATGATATATTCCTTTTTAAACTAATCATACAGGATGATATCAATATCATCCTGGACAATCAGTTATATTTAGAATCATCCAGGTTCATCTATTGGACGTCCCGAACTATCTACTGGACGATAATGTCATATTTTAAACTAATCGTATAAGACGATCGCAACATCATCTTGGATGATCAGTTATATTTAGAATCATCCCGCCTTTCTCTTTTAGATGACCCAAACTATGTTCTGGATGATCTAGTTAGTTTTGTACTAATCATACAGGATGATCAAGTGATCGTCCAGAATGATTAGTTGCAAAAAATTAAAAAATTAGGGTTTTTATGCCTGTTATTTTAGCAACTTGTTTTTACTTTTTGAAAAAATCTTTTGTTATTTTCCACTCCAAGAGAGCTTAAAGGAGAAGGAGAGTTTGGGAGAGAGAGAGAGGATCTTGTGAGGGGAACTTTGTGAGGGGATTCACAAAGGTTACTCCAAGTAAGGATTCGATCATCATGTTCCTTCTTCATCCTTAGTTCCATGGTGGCTCTACGTAGAAGATTATCAGCATCAGATCAAAGTTCTCTTCCTACTTTAGGAGGAAGCAAAAGGAGTTCTAGTTCTCTGCCTGCTTCAGGTGGAAGAAAAAGGATTATGGGTTCTCTGCCTACTTCAGGACGAAGCAAAAGGAGTTGGGATTCTCTTCCTACCTTAGGAGGAAGCAAAAGGGGTCAAGGTTCTCTGCCTCACCGATGTTAGTAGAAAGATTTTGTAAGGGCTTCTATATTGCGACTCAGGCTCATTAGTTTATGTTTTGATGATAATAAATATTATGGATCACACCATTATGTCTCCTAATATTTGCAATATATATTTATTTGTGTATATTAACATTTCAAGAACACCTTGCACCATCCAATGAAGAATTAGAGCTTAAGATTAGGTAGAATAGGTTATGCTATGAAAAGTTTGAAATATACATTGATGTAATTTTGATTTCTTGAGTCTAGTCTTGTAAAGCTGTTTGCCATCTTGGTGACCATACACATACACACTCAGGGAGTGAGATTGAGCCAAAACCAGATGTTTAATTTCTGAACTAATTATCCTGGATGATTTATATCGTAATGGATAATCTAATACGATCTCAAAACTCTAGCTGCCATGATAATTTAGGCAAAGATTTTAGATTCAAATTTTTTTCTAATTGTCCTAGATGATCTATAAAAATCATGCCTAAATTAATCCTATGATTAGTCAATAAAATGTGCTTAATTTGATATTCTAATCGTAATAGATGATCACATAATCATCCTGGATAATATTTGGATCATCATGGATGATCAGTTCAAATTTGAACATATCATCCAGGTGATCATCCTGGACTATCAGGTCAAATTCTGCACATCATGTTGAACAATCCTGTGATCATCCTAGGCGATATTTTGTGACATAATTGAGTTTTTTAGTGTTTTCTGAAGCCCTCTCTTTAAAGAACATCATCTTGGATGATCCCGCGATCATCCTAGATGATCTTTAGAGGCAGAATTAAGTTTTTAGGGTTTTCTGAAGCCCTCCTTTTTAAGAACATCATCCTGGACGATCCTGCGATCATCCTGGACGATCTTCGCCACCAGAACTGATTTGGAAGGGTTTTTAAAGCCCTTTATTTAATGCTTATCAAAAACTTTGAAAGTGTTTTTGGCAGCCATTGAGGCTTCATTTCTTCTAGAGAAAACTTGAAGAGAGAACTTGAAAGGGAGAGAGGAAAGGGTGGAGTTTAAGAGGGAGATGAGCCTTTGAAGGGGGATTTTTGAGGGAGTGTGAGGGGGTTTCACACGGTTGCTCCAACAAGCTTGCACCTAAGTACCATTGGATTCAATGGTCATCTTGAGGAAAGTTTTGGGAAGAAGAAGATCTCTTTGGTGTTAAAGGACCCGTCAACTCTGCCGCACTGGGGATGGTCGAAGTGATTTTGTAAGGGCTTCTTCGCCTATCTGTAAATGCTAAAGGAGAGTCACTAAAGGTGTTGTATAATACTCGGAGGGTGCCTCCGGGGAGTAGATGTAGGTCAGGTTAGACCGAGCCAGTATAAATCTGGTGTGTTCTTTCTTATTATCTTTTGCACTTTATTTTACTGCGATTAACTGCTTAGGTAAAATATCTGATTTAACTTTTTAATATTGATTTAATTCATTTTTGCTGTAAGATATAAAAAGATTTTCTTTTTATTTAAAAAAGTTTTTCAATCTCCAATTCACCCCCCTCTTGGTTAGCCTTTGGACTAGTTCATAAGGGTTTAACACCCCTCACGAACTTTCATTCTCCGCCTAGCTAGGGGAACAAAAGGAGAGTCACTATAGTTTTAGTGCAATACCTGGAGGAGAGGCTCCGAGGAGTGGACGTAGGTCAAGTTGACTGAACCACTATAAATTTGGTATGCTCTTTTCATTTATTTTTTCTACATTTTAATTTCTGCATATTTCTATGATCTGATCTGTGGTTGAAAATTTGATTTTGGCTATCTGCTTTTGCTTATATTGTTCATGTTTTAAATATTCAAAAAGACAAAAATATTTCTCTGTTTGTGCAAGAATTTTTGAAATACCAATTCACCCCTCCCCCCTCTTGATTAGCCTTGGGACTAGTTCATAAGAGCTTAACAACCCTAACAAACTTTCACCCAAGTCTTAGCTTGAGTTGACCCAAGGTCTGTACAAGCTAGGGAAGGTGTATTGGATCACAGAGGACCCAATGGAACCTTTGGTTGGGTTTTGTTTACAATAGAATTGGGTTTTGGCTCATGAAGAGCCCTCTTTGGGCACTTGGGTCAAGCCAAATGGCTAACCTAAGTAGGCCCAATGGTTAGACCTTAAAGGTGACCCCTACAGGGGCCCAATGAACCATTCTAAGGGTTTAGATTAGGTTGGCAATACTAAGGCATTGAATTTGACATAGGTGTAGGTTAAGAGTTAGTTCGATCAAGCATGGATGATCTAGTCTACCAAGCCAACCCATGGGTTAGGTTTGGGTCCAATAAGTTTGGTTAGATTATTATAAACTAATAGAGGTGATCTCTAGACAAGGCAAAGTCATTTGGATTGAAAGCATGTTTAAATCCTTATGGGACAATTTAGTCAACAATGGTTGACTTGGTCAACCAGGTCAAATCAAAGCTTGGATTTATGTTTCATGCACTCTTAATGATGTTTGGGATGCATTAAAAGAGGTTCCATGACTTGATTTAAATTGGTCATGTAGAAGTTTGGAGAAAACTTCAATTTTGCCCTTAAGGGGCATTTTAGTCATTTAGTCCTGTTGTAAATCTAGTTTTGATGATGACAAACATGTTTCCAGTGTGGTTTGCTTGGCTAACCCGTTTCAGGCACAAAAGATCACGAGCCACTCAAGCCAACTCAAGATCAGGGTCCAAGTGTGTCCAATGTACTGTTTTTCTTTTTCTTGAGTCAATTGTAATGTAACTGATCCCCCAGCTAAGTAACCTTACATACACACACTCTGGGGGAGAGCTTGAGTGAATTAGAGTTTCTGTTCATTTTTTGTTCAGATCATCCTGGACGATATTCACATCATCCTGGACGATCAGGTAAAAATAGAAACCCTAATTAGGGTGACTAAGTTAAGATGGTCTGATTAATCAGATCGTCCTAGACGATCTTTGGATCGTACGGGATGATATGCTCAAATCAGAAATTCTCAGCCGCCAGATCAAGTTAGGCAAGTTTTTATTTTAAGTTATTTGGTCTGATCGTCCCGGACGATACGTGTATCGTCCTGATGATTCAGTACAATCATGCCTAATTTAATCTGGTAATTAAGGAAAGGAATTTATTTTTGATTGATACGATCATATCGTCCTGAACGATCGCAGGATCGTCCCGGACGATCATGATCGTCTAGTGCATTTTAGCTGTACGTCCTGAACTATGTATAGGACTATTTGGGCACTTTTTAAACTAATCGTACATGATGATATCCCTATCGTCCTGGACGATCAAGTCATTTTTTGGTCATCCAGCACAAGTTTCTCTGGACGACCCGAACTGTCTTCTGGACGATATTCCTCAATTTGTACTAATCATCCCGAACGATCGTAGGATTGTACGGGATGATATGAACAATTTTTTTCTATTGATCGCCCAGAAGAGCCAGATCATCTAGGTTGAAACAGCTAATTTTGAACTGATCGTACAGGACGATCTAGAGATCATCCTGAAAGATCTTGGCTGACCAGTTGAGATTTATGGCAAATTTTAAGCCCTCCTATAAAAGATATTTTTCTTCCAATAAGAAAAATCTTTTGCCACTTTCCTTCTCAGAGAAACCCTAGAGAGAGAGAGAGAGTTTGGGGGAGAGAGAGAGGATCTTATGAGGGGGAGTTAGTGAGGGATTCACTAAGGTTGCTCCAAGCACAGATCAGAGTCGTCTTCTCCGCTCGTCGTCTTTCATCTTGTTGGTGTTCATTGTGGGAGGATCATTCGCAAGAAGATCCGGGGTTCTCTGCCCGCTTCAGGTGGAAGCAAAAGCAGGTCGGGTTCTCTGCCTCACCGTGTGGTGAAAAGGAGGTTTTGTACAGGCTTCTCCGCCTTGCTATGGGAGAAAAAGGAGAGACACTTTTTGGTTAGTGCAATACCCGGAGGGGAGGCTCCGGGGAGTGGATGTAGGTCAAGTTGATCGAAACACTATAAAATCTGGTTTGCTTTTCTGATTCTGTTCTGCACTTTACTTTTCTGATATTAACTGCTTGGGTGAATATCTGTGATTGATCTTTTCGTTCTTGTTTACTTGTTTTCGCTGTAAAGTATCGAAAAGTTTTTTCTATTCCTCATGAAATTTTTAAATAACCAATTCACCCCCCGCTTGGTTAGCCTCGGAACTAGTTCACTAGGGCTTAACATCCCTATCAAACTTTTAAGTGGTATCAAAGCGAGATTCAAAATTTAGGTTTAAAAACTTTTGAATTTGATCCATGGCTAACTATAACAATCGTAATACTGCTGAAGGTTATTCTATTACAAGACCACCGTTGTTTGATAATATTCCTTTTGATTTTTGGAAAACACGCATGTCTACTTTTCTTCAATCGATTGACTATCGCATGTGGATGTTAGTTAAGGATGGATACGAACCACCTTTTAGACTGATTAACAATGTTAAAACTGAACTCTCATTTGCAGATTGGACTTTTAATGATCGTGATTTAGCACAGTTAAATGCAAAATATTTGAACTATTTTTTTTTGCTTTAAAATCTAAAGACTATATGCGTGTTTCTACTGGTACAACGGGTAAAAAAATTTGGGATAGATTATGTATAACATATGAAGGTACAACTGAAGTCAAACAGTCTAGGTTAAACATCTTGTTACATGATTACGAACTTTTTCGCATGAAACCTAGTGAGATGATTTCAGAAATGTATATAAGGTTCACTCAAATCGTTACCTCTTTGCATGCTCTAGGAAGAGAACTAACTAATTACGAAAGAGTGAACAAAATTCTTAGATATTTGCCTGCTTCTTATGATGCTAAGATTACTGTGATCACGGAATCTAAAGATTTAAATACTTACTCTATTGACAGCTTACTTGGATCACTCATTGCTTACGAGCAAGGGGTGAACCAAAGACAACTTAATGCAGGTGAACGAAAGAAGGAGAAGACAGTGGCGCTAATGGCCAAAGATTTAGATGCTAGCACTTTCAGATCTGATAGCGATGATGTTGCCTTAATCACAAGTCAATTCAAGGGCTTTCTAAGGAAGAAGAATAAGAATTTTCAAAAGTGGAATAAAGGTAAGACCAGTAGAAACTTTAAAGGTTCATCTGAATCTGTTTGTTTTGAATGCAGGAAGTATGGACACATAAAGGCTGGTTGTCCTACACTCAAGGCTCACCCAAGCAAGGAGAAGGGTGAGGAGAAACCAAAGTTCAGAAAGGACAAGAAGTGGATTTAGAAGGCGTTCTGGGCAGACTCTGCATCCGACTCTTCTGAGACTGAAGCTGAAGAGGAGGAAACAAATCTGTGTCTGATGGCTGATGATCACCCTGGTCAGTCGGACCAGGAAGAGGTATGTGAGCTTACTTACGATCAATTATTTGAAGTATCTGAAAAAATTCATGCATCATATAGGAAGCTTAAGAAAACCTATGCTAACTTAAAACTGGATTATTGACTTTGCAAAAAGAGCATGATGTGTTGATTAAGGACCATTCCACTATTGATAGCAATCACATGTCTTTACTAGATGAGTTTGATGAACTGAATAAAAGCATTCTGATTTAATTGTTGAGCATGATGCATTAAAAATATTGCATGTTGAATTAGAAGCTGCCTTTAAGAAATTGAATAATATGGCATGTGAATTAGAAAGTAATGAAAGTGTAAGAACTTTTGAGATTGCTAGTCTTAACAAGGAGAACGAATTTTCAAGAGTAAAAATTGCTGCTTTTAAATAGTTTTATGCACCGCCACCTTCTGAAAAATCTGTTGCAAGTTCATCAAAGTATGTTTCATACACTTCTATGAAGAGGTATTATCACTCACGACATTTAGTTAATCCTTTTCCTGGTGTTAAATGTTATTCATGTGGCATGTTAGGACACATTTCCCACACCTACACTGTTCACCGTAGTACATATTGGGTGTGGAGGCCCAAACTGCCTGTTTCACAGCACAGCACGCATGCATTGCATTCTTCTTTTCATAAGAAGGAACCCAAACACGCATGCATTGCATTCTTCTTTTCATAAGAAGGAACCCAAACATGTTTGGGTTCCTAAGACTGACGTTTGATATTTTTGTAGGAGTGCTCTCACACAAGACCTCGTGAGAGCATGTGGTACCTGGACAGCGGATGTTCTAGACATATGACTGAAGATGCAAATCAGTTCATTTCGCTGGAGGCCAGAGCTGGAGGCAAAGTTACACTTGGAGATAACACCACCAAGAAGGTGGTAGGCACAGGTATAATTGGTGATTCAAAGAATTTTATGATTGATAATGTTTTGCTTGTAGATGGACTGAAACACAACTTGCTGAGCATCAGTCAACTTTGTGACAAGGGATACAGCATCAAATTCCTGCCCATTGGCTGCATGTTAAGCTTAAATGATGAAGTTATTTTGTAGGGGCAAAGGATCAACAACGTCTACAAGCTGGATGTAAGTTGCATTAAATCTGATAATTCAATTTGCTTAAAAACTGCTGCTGATGAGTCTTGGTTATGACATAGGAGATTGTGTCATGCCAGTATGAAAACCCTTAGGAGAGTCACCCAAAAGGACTTAGTTAGAGGTGTGCCCAAGCTTAAGTTCACTAAGGATCACCTGTGTGATGCCTGTTAGTTAGGGAAGCAAGTCCAGTCCTCTTTTCACTTTGTTAAGGACATTAGCACCTCTAAATCTTTAGAAGTTCTTGACATGGACCTCTTTGGACCCATTAGCACTGCCAGCTTAGGGGGGAGAGTCTATGGGTTTATGATTGTAAGTGATTATTCGAGGTTCACTTGGGTGAAATTTTTGTCACATAAATTTGAGTCATTTGATGAGTTTAGATCTTTCTCTACTTGGATTCAGAAGAAGTTAGGATGTGAGATTATTACCATCCATAGTGACCACGGAGGGGAGTTTAAAAATGAAAGATTTAGAAGTTTTTGTGAGGAGCAAGGGATTAGTCACAATTTTTCAGCTCCTAGGACCCCTCAGCAGAACGGGATAGTTGAAAGGAAGAACAGGATTTTAGTGGAAGCCGCTAGAGCCATGCTTGCCGAGTATTCACTTCCAAAATACTTTTGGGCTGAAGCGGTGAACACTGCCTGTTATGTGCTGAATAGGGTGAATGTGAGAGTCAAACTGAACAAGACACCTTATGAGATCATTAAGGGTAGAACTCCAAATTTGTCCCACCTCCATGTCTTTGGCTGTAAGGTTTTCATTCTGAACAACAGGAAGTCATCCTTAGGAAAATTTGACCCCAAATCTGATGAAGGAGTATTCTTAGGATATTTAAGTGTGGGGAAATCCTTTAGGGTGTTCAATAAGAGGACTTTGGTGGTGGAAGAAACAACCCTTGTAGTATTTGATGAATATGATCCTAAGGAGTCTAGATCTGAAGTAGAAGATGAAGAGATTGGTGAGGTTACCCAAGGGATTGGAAATGCAAATCTGGAGGAGAGGGTAGAACCTCAAACAATATTGCCTAGAGATTGGAGATATTCTTTGAGTCATCCTAAAGAACTGATCTTAGGAGACCCTACTGAAGGTGTTAAGACTAGGCATGGACTTAGAAAAGAAGTAAACCATTCTGCCTTTATCTCAATGACTGAACCCACCAACATCAATCAAGCCCTTTCAGATGAGTTTTTGATCTTAGCTATGCAAGAAGAATTGAATCAGTTTGTAAGGAATGATGTTTGCGAGCTAGTAGAAAGACCTAAAAATTAAAGTATTGTGGGAACCAAGTGGGTCTTTAAGAATAAGATGAATGATTCTGGTGTGGTGGTGAGAAATAAGGCAAGATTGGTGGCTAAGGGGTATAATCAGATAGAAGGGATTGATTTTGAGGAGACTTTTGCCCCTGTAGCTAGATTGGAAGCCATTAGAGTGCTACTAGCCTTTGCCTGTTATAAGGGATTTAAGATGTTTCAAATGGATGTCAAGAGTGCCTTTTTAAATGGGATAATAAAAGAAGATGTTTTTGTAGAATAACCCCCAGGTCTTGAGAGTTCCCAATATCCGAATCATGTTTTCAAATTAAAAAAGGCCTTATATGGATTGAAATAGGCACCCAGAGCTTGGTATAAGAGGCTTAGCACATTCCGGTTAGAAAGAGAGTTTGTTAAGGGGAGCATAGACACCACCCTTTTTCTGAGGAGATTAGGGGATGACTTAGTATCCAGATCTATGTTGATGATATAATTTTTGGATCTTCTGATAAATATTTATGTGATGAGTTTTCTAAAATAATGAGTAAGGAGTTTGAGATGAGTATGATGGGAGAATTTTCCTACTTTTTGGGGTTTAGCATAAGGCAAACGGATGATGGAACATTTCTCAATCAATCTAAATACACTAAGGACATTTTGAAGAAAAATGAAATGGACAAAGCCAAGCCAATCAATACTCCCATGACCTCCTCAGTTTAGTTAGATAAGGATTCAAGTGGAAAATCTGTTGATCAGAAGAAGTATAGAGGAATAATAGGATCACTGCTTTACCTGACTGCTAGCCGACCTGATATCATATTTAGTGTCTATCTTTGTGCTAGGTTTCAGGCTGATCCTAAAGAGTCCCACCTAACTGTTGTTAAGAGAATTCTTAGATATCTTTTAGGGACCCCAAACCTAAGAATCTGGTACCCTAGGCACAGCACCTCTTTTGAGACCATTGGATATTCTAATTCTGACTTTACGGGGTGTAGGGTGGATAGAAAGAGCACTTCTGGAACTTGTCAATTCATAGGACAGTCTCTAGTCTCCTGGTCCAGTAGAAAACAGAACTCAGTTGTACTTTCCACTGCTGAAGCTGAGTACATTGCCTTAGGAAGTTGTGTGGCCCAAGTTTTTTGGTTAAAGCAACAAGTTTTAGATTTAGGTTTACCTGTTGGCACAATTCTGTTCTGTGTGATAATACTAGTGCCATCTGCATCTCTAAGAATCCAATCCAATATTCTAGGACCAAACACATTGATATAAGGCATCACTTCATTAGGAACCATATTACAAAAGGGGACATTGAGCTACATCATGTAGCAACTGAAAATCAGATGGCAGACATATTCACTAAACCACTGGCCTTTGACTCATTCAGCATTTTGAGAACCAGATTAGGAGTGATTGATATAAATACTTGATTCTGATGACTGCTGATTTCTGATTATTCTGATTGCTATTCTGTTTTCTATTAGTTAGTTTTTTAGTTATTTGATTTCATTATTTTCTTTCAGTTATTTTTAGTTTTTAATCTTCTATTTTCTGTTTTAGCTTTAGTGTCAGTTTAATTTGAGTATTTATTTTGATATGGTTTAGTTTTTACCTGTTTTATTTATTGATTCATCTCGTTTATCTACTGTCTTATGTGTTTGAAAATCAAAAAGAAAAATGGATTTCTGACTAAGAGTTTTGCCTTATTTTATCTGAAACCTTGTAAGCAGTGATTGATTCCACTGGATCTATTAAAGGGAAGAAACATTGATTATTTCTCTTTCTCTAACTCCTTTACTGGTGTATGGTTTCTTTTGGATAAAATTTTTTTTCAAAATTAAAACATTAATTTTTGAAATAGAGATTTATTTTATCTTCCTACAGTAATCTACCTGATATGAATAGTATTTTCAAAGTCTTGAGTCACTATTATGATTTTCTAAACCAAATGATTACATTTATCATATGATGTATGGCTTTTATTTTGTGAATCATTATTCCTTATTATCGAGAGTCATCTCCTATGTCTGGAAGATAATTTCACAGCTGAGACTCTTTAATGATTATGAAAAGGAGAAAGCTTACAAAAGATGCGCAGTACGCCAAATAAATTGAAAAAAAGGCATAAAATGAGCCCAAAACTGAAAAGATGCGAAATTGCCAAATTGAATACACTAAGTGTATCAAAAATGAAAAGATGCGCAAAGCGCTAACCAAATTTAAAAAGAGACACAAAATGAGCCCAAACCAAGCTTTCTTCCCTTTCGGATTGTTAAATGTCTTAGAAAAATCTGTGTGCCACTTAATATTTTCAAAAGCTTGAGTTTGGAAATCCTGATTTCTGATTCCTTACTTTGTAATACTATTATATCAGATATTTTTCTGGAACGAGGCTTGAAAGGATCTCTTTCAAATCTAATTTATTTTCTTCTGAATTGGATTTTTGTTTTGAAAGAGGTTTGCATCGATAAGGTGCCCAGGGTCAGAGTTACAAAAGTTGATTTTTCCAACCTTTTCTAGATTTCAGCGCTGTCAATCATCTTCTTATTGGTTTTTGGATCGAAAATCAAGGGAGAATTCTATTTTACTGAAAAAAAAAATCATTATTTTTTTTCTGTCTTCTTGTTCCAAGTTTTCTTCATTGTTTGTTTTATTTTTTTATTTTATTTTACTGGTTCTATTTTTGGGATCCTGATCTGTCATCTCCATCCTCCATCCTTTTCTGTTTTCTTCACATCGTCCTGGACGATCCTCTTCATCCTGGATGATCCAAACATCATCCTGGAAGATCCATTCAAAATCATCCCCACACTGCTCCTGCTGCTGAGAAACACTAATTATTGGTGATCATCTGGACGATCCATATATCGTCCTGGACGATCAATATATCATCCTGGACGATATGATCCATATCCTCCTGATCTGATCAAACGGCTGATATTGCACCAATTATTGGCCATCGTCCTGGATGATCCACTTTATCGTCCTAGACGATCCACATGTCAAGCCGTTAGACGATTCGATTTCGGCCCGTCCAACATATTTATTGCTTATCATCCTGGACGATCCACCTAATCATCCTGGATGATACTTTTCGTAAACGGTCATCCAGCCTGACTCCTCGGGACGATCGTCTGTGTCTAATCATCCGGGATGATCGGACCACTTTTTTGACCAATCATCCTGGCCGTAATTATTCCACCTATCGTCCTAGATGATCTCGCGATCGTACGGGACAATTAGGACAAATTCTATTTAAATAGTCATTTTTTTAAGGATTTTCCACACTCTTTCTTCCAATCTTACTCTACTTCCCTTCACTCTTGATTTCTAATGGCTGGTGGCAAACACTCGCGGCAAAAGGGTGCGAGTTCCTCTCGGGGACATGTTGATCCTCGCTTCCCAAATACATCAGATCAGGCTGCTTTTGAGTGCTATCGTGATGTGGGGATCACGCATTCTAAAATAGTAAATCCCCGCACCCTCACCTATCCTATTCTTGACCTATTAGCACACACCTCCCTCACCTTCATCCTGACCTTAGCCTTTCCTTTTAATCTTGAACTCCTTCAAATTTTCTTTGCCAATTTGCACATTTCTGCGGACTATTCCACTCTTCACTCATACGTCAATTAACGTCTCGTGGAACTAACTACCCATGATTTTCACAATATTCTTAACCTTTCTGTCACTGGCGATAAACTTCACACGCTTATCACCGATCCTGACTATTATTGGAGTGTCGCCAATCACTTCCTTCGTAATACAAACGCACCCTATCATGACAATGCTTGTACTTCACTTCTTAAGGATGCACGGACAATTCAGCATGTCCTTCGTTCCTCTGTCATTCCAAAGGTGGGGGATCGAATTCACATCACCCCGTTATTGTCCTTGACCACATACTACATCATGGCCCGTAGAGAGTTTAATGCCTCTGACCTTATTATCTGATACATAGAACACCTTACCACTATTAGAGATCCAGGTCACAGGCTTCACCCAAATCTAGCTTTAGGTCATCCCTCTTTCCTTCTTCACAAACAACTCATTCCACGACCTACATAGCACCCGACTACATCTGGAGCCCGCCCCGGATGTTGAGGAGGAAGAGGAAGAGGCTATTCCAGTTTCTGCTGCACCCGAGGCACCTGCTCCCCTTAGCATTACCTCTCCCTTTGACCACCTGGTGCAGCGCTTCGATTAGTGGGAGGCCAGATTCGACTGCTATGTGGTTTCCCAGGAGCAGCGGCACGCCGAGGACATCCAGCGCTTCACTGACTATGCTGCTGCGCAGCAACAACAGCATGACCAGGACATTGCCTGGATTGGAGCCCATTTTTAAGCCTTTCACCACTACTTCAACCCACCACCGCCACCTCCTTCTTCCGATCAGGATCCGCCTCCGTTCTAGTTTTCTATTTTGTAGTTATTTTCTTTTCTGTTCTGTACTGATGTTTTAGTATTTCTGTTTACCCTCCTCCTTTTTGTTATGTCAAAAGGGGGAGTCAGTTGTAGTCGTTTCTATTTTTGGTATGTGTTATGTTTCCTGTATTGATTTAGTTGTTAAATGAAAATTTGAAAAAATATTTATTTTTCAATCTCCTAGTTATTTTTTATTTTCAAACTACTGTACAAATATTTGCCATCATCAAAAAGGGGGACATTGTTGCAAATCTGGTTTTGATGATGACAAACATATTTTCAGTGTGTTTTGTTTGGCTAACCCGTTTCAGGCACAAAAGATCACGGGCCACTCAAGCCAACTCAAGATCAGGTCCAAGTGTGTCCAATGTACTGTTTTTCTTTTTCTTAAGTCAATTGTAATGTAACTGATCCCCCAGCTAAGTAACCTTGCACACATACACTCAGGGAGAGATCTTGAGTGAATTAGAGTTTCTGTTCATTTTTTGTTCAGATCGTCCTGGACGATATTCACATCGTCCTGGATAATCAGGTAAAAATAAAAACCCTAATTAGGGCGACTAAGTTAAGAGGGTCTGATTAAGCAGATCGTCCTGGACGATCTTTGGATTGTACGGGACGATATGCTCAAATCAGAAATTCTTAGGCACCAGATCAAGTTAGGGAAGTTTTTATTTTAAGTTATTTGGTCTGATCGTCCCGGACGATTCAGTACAATCATGCCTAATTTAATCTGGTAATTAAGGAAAGCAATTTATTTTTGATTGATACGATCATATCGTCCTGGACGATCGCAGGATCGTCCCGGACGATCATGATCGTCTAGTGCATTTCTGCTGTACGACCCGAATAGTGTATAGGACAATTTGGGCACTTTTTGAACTAATCGTATAGGATGATATCCCTATCATCCTGGACGATCAAGTCATTTTTTGGTCGTCCAGCACAAGTTTCTCTGGATGACCTGAACTGTCTTCTGGATGATATTCCTCGATTTGCACTAATCGTCCCAGACGATCGCAGGATCGTACGGGACGATATGAATAATTTTTTCTACTGATCGTCCAGGCTGAAACAGCTGATTTTGAACTGATCGTACAGGAAGATCTTGGCCGACCAGTTGAGATTTAGGGCAAATTTTAAGCCCTCTTATAAAAGATATTTTTCTTCCAATAAGAAAAATCTTTTGCCACTTTCCTTTCCAGAGAAACCCTAAAGAGAGAGAGAGAGGATCTTGTGAGGGGGAGTTAGTGAGGGATTCATTAAGGTTGCCCCAAGCACGGATCAGAGTCGTCTTCTCCGCTCGTTGTCTTTCGTATAGTTGGTGTTCGTTGTGGGAGGATCGTTCGCAAGAAGATCCGGGGTTCTCTGCCCGCTTCAGGTGGAAGCAAAAGGAGGTCGGGTTCTCTGCCTCACCGTGTGGTGAAAAGGAGGTTTTGTACAGGCTTCTCCACCTTGTTGTGGGAGCAAAAGGAGAGACACTTTTTGGTTAGTGCAATACCCGGAGGGGAGGCTCTGGGGAGTGGACGTAGGTCAAGTTGACCGAACCACTATAAAATCTATTTTGCTTTTCTGATTCTATTCTGGACTTTACTTTTCTGATATTAACTGCTTGGGTGAATATCTGTGATTGATCTTTTCGTTCTTGTTTACCTATTTCCGCTACAAAGTATCGAAAAGATTTTTCTGTTCCTCGTGAAATTTTTAAATAACCAATTCACCCCCCCTCTTGGTTAGCCTCGGGACTATTTCACTAGGGCTTAACATCCCTATCAAACTTTTGAGGCCTATGGTCAACTACGGGTCAACCAGGGTCCTCCAAAATGAGTTTTGGGTTTTACATGTCATAACCCTGGTTATGGACATAGTCAAGGGTTTTGGGGAAGGACTCAATGTCAAATTCCACAAGGTGGAAGGTCTAGTGGCATAAGCTATAAATTTTTGAAGGTTTTGCAGCCTTTGGATTTCAATCAAATTTTTAGGGTTCGAGGTCTCAGATTGGCCTTAAATTATAGGGTTGATCCTAGGGGCATGACTAATCAATATGTAATTTTTAGATCATAAATTGGGTGCTATTTGATTGGGTTTATTGATGACTGAAAAATCGCCCAAAGAGGGTTATAGGAGATTTGCCTTTTACCATAAATTTTGGTCTAAAATTTTGGATTTAAATTGGACTCTAGATTTGATTGATTGAGTGTGAGTTTTTTCAACATCATGACAAGAATGAGATCAACAAATGAACCCCCAATATATGTAGTAGAATGAAGTTATATTGCACATATTGGCATTGACTGAATGAAAAGGTTGAATCTATAATTTTGAATCCAAGGAAAGGGAGCGCCTAAATATAGAGGATCAAGATTGAATTAATACTAAGGTGGTGCCATAAAGGGCATGCTCCACCACTAGTAGATCTAATTCTAAGGGAAGAAAGCATGATGACTCACACCTAACATTAAGTAATGGAAGTTAAGGTGGTGCCATAAGGGGCGTAGACCACTACTAATATATGATCATATAGAAAGGAAGCTTAAGATAGGGACTCACACCTGACCATAGATGATCAAAAAGATTTTGAGACTAGGGTGGTACCACAAATAGCATGCTCCAACCCTAGTGAATCTGATCCTAAGGAAAGAAAATATAATTACTCACATCTAACCTTGAGGAGAAAAAAGCTAGAGTGGTGCCACGAAGGGCGTGCTCCGTTACTAGTAAATAATCATATGGAAAGGAAGCCTGAGGTGGGGAATCACACCTAACCATAGAGTATCAAAATTGAATTAGGGTGGTGCCACAAAGGGCATACTCCATCAATAGTGGATCTAATCCTAATGGAAGGTAGCATGATGACTCATACCTAACCTTAAGGATAAAAAAGATAGAGTTGGGCCATGAAGAGTATGTTCCACCACTAGTAGATCTAAATTTTCATAGGAGATTGATTCCGAGATAAGAAAATTTGGATGGTGTGGGACTCACATCTAACCTTAAGGATTAGAATGCTAGAGTGGTGCCACAAGGGGTATGCTCCAGTACTAGTAGATGATTATATGGAAAGGAAGCCTTAGGTGGGGACTTACAACTAACCATAGAGGATTAGAAAGATAGCATGATGCTTTACCACTAGTAGACCTAATCCTATAGAAAGAAAGCACGATGAATCGCATCTAATCTTGAGGTTTAGAAGGGGATTTTTTGGAATTAAAGATTTTGATAAATTTGATTCAATTTAATTTAGAAGTTGAAGATTTTTTCAATGATTTAAAATTCATGTTACATCATGCATAGTATTTATTAAAGAAATGCCCCTTGACCGAAAGCATTGACTAATTTCCTTTATAATCAATCAATTGGTAGGGACCTCCTTTGTAGACTATATCTATGATAAAACATCCTTCTCATATAAGTTCAAACATCCCACTGATCTTTTGGTTGGCTAAGATAAGCTTTTGAAGAATTAAGATAAAGTCTCCTACTTGAAAGATTCTAGGTTGCACTAACTTGTCATGTGCTTGAATCATTTTAGATTTATACAACTCTAAGTTTTGTTGAGCTTGGAGGTAATGCACTTCAAGGCCTTCGAGCTCTTCTAACTGGTGTTGTGGATTTCATTCTATCGTGATAAGGTTCTATATGGCGATCCTTAGTAAAGGGATTTGTACCTCTAAATGGAGTATGACCTTTGTCCCATGCACTAATACAAACAGAGTGGATCGGGTTGTGGTCCTATAAGTGGTCTGATAGGCCCACAAGGCTTCCACTTACCTCTTATCCCATTGTTGTTTATTTTCATCTAAGTGTGGGATCAAAAAATTCATGCCCCAGCTTCCCCTGCATAGGAAAGTTTCAACGACGTACGGGTCAAATTTTCATAAGGTATATTGAGTTTGGGATAAAACACTACCTAGAGATTTCAACCTTATTTTGTGAGGACTTTATAATCTGGTTCTAGGTTTCCCATAAGCACAAGCTCCTATGGTTAATTACCCCTATCGATGACAAGAGAGCACTTTTGATTAAGTCTAGTCATTAAATAGGTACGAAATACCTAGCATATAGTAGCACCATGTAAATTTTTTTTGTAGGATTATAATATTTATTATTTTTATACTTAAAGTAGATGGTGGGGGAATGATGATGAACCCGATAAAGATCCCATGGTTCTGTCATCCAGGGCCATCATGGTCCCTAATCTACTTAGTCAGAGGAGGTAGTCGACCCAACCTAACTGAAGGATCCTTGTTAGCAGCCATGGATTGCTTTGTACAAGGGTACCTTATAGACTTGCGATGGATGCTTATTTAAGGAGACAAATTTAGTCAACCTTAGCTAACAGAAAGCTTTATGCCTTATTGAGTGCACCCCATGATTTATTACTCAAGGGGTTTTTAACCATTGGAGAACATATGAGCTTTCATCATAACTGTGATATAGTGGTACTATTTTGTAGCAAAACCACCCGGTCAGAGGGCACATGCCACATCCCCGCTAGCGAGAAACCACTTGAGAATGAATCACAATTATACATTTAATTAGTCATTTTGCTCTTTGGGAACTAAAGTTATTCTTAAATTCATCATCCTTAACAAACGTTTGCAGATGATGGGTGTATTTTTTGCTTTAAGTTAGAAATGATAAATTTTATTTGAATATTTAGATAATGTAAAATTTGAGTTTATTTATTTTTATCAAAATTTTGTTCGAAATATGATTTACTATTAAAATTTTGAGGCATTTTAAATGTTTAAGGTCCCTTCCATATGAGATCAACTTTCAACACGGCCATCATCAGGAATTTAAATAACATGTGTATTTGTTATTTAAACCGTGTTAATTCTATTTAGATGTTAATAGAATATTGGGTTTAATATCAATTTTATATTTTTAGTAGTAAGCTTTTCTTTTACTAGACCTTGAAGGTCTAATATAGACTTATAGAATCAAATACTTTTGTCGGCTCTACGTTCGTGTATTTGTTAGTAGTTTAAGTCATATCAACTCTTCCCCATTCAAATAGGAGGATTATACTTAATTTAAGAAGGTTCACTTTTGACCCGCATAGTAATCTCAGACTTTCTTTTTATCTGGTATATTTTGTCAAAGCATATACAGGCTTTTAAAAATTAATATGCATGCTTCTCTAGGTGGTGACTCGCTTCTCAAGGTAGTAGCACTCTTCCCGGGGTAGTTACTTGCTTCCCAAGGCTATTATACACATCCTAGAGGCATCGACACCCTACTCAATACTGCATATTTAAATTTAGAATTCTATTTTAATGTAGGAGGGGAGCATTTTAAATACTCAAATATGATTATTTGTGCAAGTGATTGTTTTTGGGATATGCACAAAATTTCATTTAGGGACCTAGAAATGCCTTCTGTCCACTTGTAAAAATGTTGCGGATCCAGTGGCATTTGAATTTTTCAAACTTCTTGCAATTGTTACACATTTCTAATTGATAATATATTTCTTGAGCTCGGTAAATGCCTTTTTTTAGAGCATTAGCAACAATACGCATCTCAAGACAAGGGACCTTTTAGAAGTTGAAAGCATTTCTTAAAATGATAGCTTGCTTTTCAAATTGCTTATAAATTTCTTAAAGTCGAATCATAGTTATTGAAATAACTATGCACTTAAATACATTTATAGCGGCAATAATGTATTATTTGATTCAAAAATATATAAAATGGTATGCTTTCCTTGTCCTTTTATTGATTTGGAGCTGTCCCATCAACTCTCACACTCATGCACCAAGTTTATTCATAATATTGAGACAATCTGTTCTACAAAATATTAAACTTGGTCTCTTCACAGATTTATGGAGCATGCCAACTCAGTATCCCAAGGTTTTGATTCATTTTCAAATCCCAATTTAGTGCCTTATTTCATTTAGATCTATCCACATTACATTCAAATCTTGAAAGATTTAACTTTTCAAATTTTGCTACCCGATCTAGCAACTCTTGAAATGTGGAAATTGAAGCCATGCAAAGATATGGTACCATCTTATCATCAATGTTAGCCATAAATAATTGAATTGCATGCTCTTCGTCTAATTATTATTCACATTCATACTCATGTTTCTCCAACGAGTGATATACTTCGTTACTATCTCATCTCTTTTTTTTTTTTCTAAAATGAGATCTGCCATAGTAGTCTTTTCCAAAGAACTAACAAACCTTTTCATAAACATTATCTCCAATTCAGCAAAAGTTTTGACAAAACCATTTGGCAGTTCTGTATACCATTCAAAAGAGGTTGAAGTTAAACTGCTAACAAACTGGCAGAAGAGCAAAGCATCTACACCTCCAGTGTTCCCACAAGTTGCTTTAAATTGAGCTAGGTGTTGCTTTGGATTTTCGTTACCACTTAAAGTATTAAATTTTTGCATTGAATATACCTTTGGGTAAGGCACCTAATTATAGGCAGTAGGATATGGGCACCCTTTTCTTACTAACTTTTTTTTCTTATTCAGATGCGATAACAGTCTTGATTTTCTCACTAATGAGACTCAAGTTTATCAATTGTCACTGGTTCAAATGAACTTGGAGAAAATTGAGGAGTGGATGGGAGAGGTACTGAATTTATTTTTGCTCTTTCCTTTGGAACATGTTGTACTCCACATGCTTGTGGCATTAAGCTAACTAGAGCATTGATTGGCGCACTATTAGATGCTTGTTGATTGGAAGGTTGAACAATTACAGGATTTACAATAACATCTTTCTGCATTAATTGTATCATCGTATTCATTTGTGTCATCATTTCACTTATCTTTGCATTGAGTTGAGAGATTTCTCTATCTTACTTTATCATTTCTTATTGCATAGCCCGTTGTGTTCGAGCTAAAGCAATAACATCAATTAACACTGGTTATTCTTCCACTTCTTCTTCTTCTCCTTCTCATTCACTTACTAAGATGGGAAATAATATTTCTTCATCATCTCCTTGTTGTTGCAAGAGATCAAGAGGAATGGTAGTTGAAGTTTCTTGTTGATAACTTTGTGAACTTGACTATCCACTAGTATGCCCTATCACATAAATAACTTTAATACCCATTGTTTATTCTTCATCATCATCTTCTTTTACATGAATTTCTTAATGGCACCTCAAATGAACTTTTGCGTCTAAATGGGGCATCAACGAACTCTCAACTAGTGGATCAGAATTGAGCACCTTCTCCTCTTCAAAAGTTATGGCTGGATAATGATGGGATCCTTTAGAGGATTCTCCAAAGTGTCAACCACCATGAGTATTATCAGCAAAAATCTACTTTGGAATCCATTCTTGTTAGATTTTTCTATTAGTGGATCTTTGGAATTATACTCCAGATGTCACGCCTTTGGCTTTTCTTGATGAGGCTTTGGCCTCCAGATTTTTTTTCCTTTCCGTTAGGCCCTTTTGGCGATGGATTATTGACTCGTGGTCCAAGTGTCATGCAACAATATGCTTTCCATGGACCTTCCTTTCATCCCTCCTTTCATCCCTCCTTTTTCTTATAATGAGAGATGATAGCTTATCCCTCGGAGGGGTCCTCCAGGCTTTGATGAATAGTGGTCTTTAGAACTTCTTCTTTATTAGGCCCTTATCCTTAACCATTTTCAAAACTTAATGAATTCAGGTGGACAGGCTTTATGACTCTCTTATCTTTTTAATGGTTTAAGCTTTAGCTCGACGCTCCCAGAAGGATTGTTTAAGCTCACCAGAGGAGCTATTTCTTCTTACCCACTTTAAGTTAGTGATTTTGTTCTGAGTGGGGATATCAGTCTCTGGCTCTTGAGCTAATAAATTAGAAGGATGGACAAGTACTGGTAGCTGCTGAGCTCATAGCTCTGCATTTCTCCTCCTCCTCTATCTCCTATTGAGCTTTCCTCCAAATGAGAAAGCTTTAATATCATATTTCCCAGATGTAATAGGCTCTCTGGGTAGGGTGGTGGTGTTTGGAATCACCATGAAAACTTTCCTTCCATCAACAACCCTCTTCGTAGTAAGGGTTTTAGGTTGGGACAATTTTTCAAAAATAGAAACTCTTCCTTGGGTAACATCCATGGCAGATGCGCACGCTGTACTATAGTTCTTATAGAATGGGACCTCCAAGAAGGCTTTTCAGAGTTTACACTATAAATTTATAAGTGCTAGGACCTGAGGACTTTGAATTTATATAGAAATGGAGTCTTCTTCTGGGTAGGCAAATTTCTTCATGAGCTTTATTAAGGTATCCACCACAGAAATGCTTCCATAGGGAATTATATACATAGTTATAATAAAAATTTGCTCAAGTAAGTGATTTTCGTACTGATGATACTTCAGGAGTTTTGCATTCAAAATTTTATAGGTTCCTGTAATCTGGTTGATAACCAACTCAGACTTACCAAAGATTTTATTTTTTTTATGTCCATCAATATTGCAAGTTCTAAACTAATTATTAGAGCTCCATACTCAACCTCATTATTTATTCAATAATATGATAAATGATAGGAGAAATACATTATTCCCTTTTTTGGTGTTATAAAAATTAGGTCAATTCTCGCTTTTCTGTGGATGGTAAATTTTTGTGCATTTCTTTAGTGGGAGGATATTGTGTCATCAAAATACAATTCCCAAACATGATCGCTAGATTTCTCAAAACTCATGACTTATTTGTCAGGTAAATCATCATTTTGATGAGATTATGCTGGCAGCGGGTGTGCTACAAGGAAGTCAGCAACATCCTATCCTTTCACAGCACACAAGAAAATGAAATTTATTTTAAATTGATGTAATAATATAGACCATCATGCTAGACATCCTGAAAATGTAGGTTTGGTCATAAGATATTGCAATAGATTTACTCTTAAAATTAAGCTCACATGATGTGAGAGCATATTGTTCTTTAGCATTTGGGCTACAAAAACTAAAGCAAGATAATATTTCTCAATAGAAGGATAATAGACTTCTATAAGAGAAGTCATCGACTCAGATAGTAGTGAGCATTTTCCTTTCCCACATCATTAACTTGAGCCAATAGGGCACCAAGCAACTCGTCCAAAGCCATGGTGTAAAGAATAACGAGCTTCCTGAAATAGGTGCTACCAATATTGGAGGATTGCTAAGATATTATTTGATATTTCAAAGGAAATTTAAAATTTCTCATCCCATATAAATTTGGCATCCTTTTTAGCAAGGATAGAGAAGGGCTGACACCTTCCAAAGTGATTATAGATAAACATCCTTATATTTTCCAACCTGCCTTGATGGGACCTTAGTTGAGTAAGGCTTTTAGAAGGTGGCATATTTAAGATGTCTTCTATCTTAGCAGGATAAACTTTAATTCTGTAATTCCTTAATCCTAAAATTTTCCTTGAAATAATGCTGAAATCACACTTCAAGGGGTTCATTTTGAGGTTGTAGCAGCGCAACCACTCGAAGATAATTATTAAGTCATATAGGTGAGCCTCTTTAACTTTTCTCTTAATAAACAAATCATCAATGCAACATTCTACTTGAATATGAATTAATTCATCAAAAATTTGGGTCACGGCCTGCTGGTAGGTTACATCAGCATTTTTTAGATCAAATGACCTTTTAACAAAAGATCCTTGTAAGAGTTCTTGAAGCAGTGTTCCTCTCATCTTTTGGTGCCATCTTGATATTGTTATAACCAGACAAGCCATCCATAACGGAGAAAATGACATGAAAAGAGGTAATGTCCACTATGAGCTTGTTTATGACCAAAGGAAGCTTGTCTCTGGGACATACCTTATTCAGATCCCTATAGTCAATACAGATCCAAATTTGATCGTTCTTCTTTTTAATTGGTATGATGCTGGCTACCCAAGAGGGACATTATTCCTCTTGAATAAATTCAACTTTAACTAATTTCTTCATTTCAAAAATAACTTATTGCTCAGTTTCTAGATGTATGCATTGAGGATCTTGCTTAAAAGGAATGGCATCATGTTAAATTTTATGCTTATGAACTACTACATCAGCGAACAGGCCAAGCATTTCATCATATGTCCAGGCGAAGTAGTCTCTGAACTTAGAGAGAAGTTAAATTATATCCTTTGATTCATCCTCACTCTATAAAGAGCTAATAAAGGTAGGGCAAGGGTCATCCTCTGTTCCAAGATTAATTTCTCTAAATTTATGAAATGTCAATTTAATTTCTTCTTCAAATTTAGCAGGTACATCCTAAACTTGAAGTTCATTGAGACCATCTGATGTCTCCAAATAGAGCCCATTAAGGGGGTCGATGATTTCTGAAGGGACCTTCTCAGATTTAGGATGATTTATTATTACTAGATAATATTCATCATTGTTAAAGGAACCAACGGTAATAAAGCTGATACCACTACTTAAATTTCTTTTATTTTTTTTTATTCTAGAGCTCTCATGGTATGTAGCTTGACCCTTAGTCTATTGACCCAACGTAAGACCTTTAGAGACATAATTTCTTTCGCACATAGGAAAGTAGCCAAGAGATAATTATATAAATTCATTTAAATCTGCCATATCAAGGATTACATAATCCTCCTTCCTGGAGGTAAAAAGGCCAAGAAAATTTTTTTGGACTTTCCTTAGTTCATCATCCAAATTAGGAGATTCCTTAATTACTTACCCTGTAACCCTGCCCGTAGATAGTGGGTTAAGGTTAAGGCTTCAATTCTCCAACTAATTTTTCATACATAATTAATTTAGGCTCATCACTTTGAACTTTTGGGGTGTCATCCTCAAGATCACTATCTTGTTCTAAAGTGAGACCAAATTTTGGAGGAGGATTTTTCTTTCAGTAATCAAAAGGAATTCTTGCACCTCATACTTTTGAGTTATCATCCAAACTTGACAACAAATCAATTTACATCGAAGGTGTTCTTATTTCAAGTGAAACATGACCTCGACCACGTGCTCTTTGGGCCATCTGCTCACCTCTTTGAGGGAAGATGTTTGGAAGCCTAAAGATCACGCCCTCAATATCATCTTCACTATATGATTGTTTTTTTTTCTCTTTTTTTCCTTCTTTTCCTTTTGATTTTTTATTTTCTTTAGACTTTTCTTCATTCTCTTTCTCCTCTTTGATTGTGATCTCATTTTTAGGATAGGAAATTGACCCTTTGGGTACGTAGTATATAGCATCTTCATAGATCCTGATCTCATGATTAGAGAATGGTTTCAGATCAACCTTAACCATATATTTAATGTTGTCTCATTTTTACTTGATGCATTATAGTATATGGAACCATCCTATACTCATGGGTCCAGGGCCTACCTAGGAGTGCATTAAAGGACATCACCGAATCAATTATATAAATTTGGCTTCTATTTTTACTCTCCTATCTCTAAAAAGAGGGTGATTGAACTTAAATCCTTCTCTCCCTTCTCATTGAACTCGCATAACACCATTTTATTTGTGGTGAGCTTACGTGTGTCCACTTTAAGGGATATAAGAGTCTTTACATTAATCACATTAACTAATGCATTCAGGTAAATAAGGACTCTGGACATTCTAAAATTTTCCACATTCATTGTAATGTAAAGTCAGAAATTATAAACGGTAGTGCCCAAAAGTAGATCCTCATCATAAAATGTTACCTGTGGGATTTCTATGAAGTATAGAGCTTCATCTTGTGAAGCCCTAACTAACCAAGCTAAGCAAATATCTAGATTAAGAAGTTCTTTGATTAAAGATTCCCTCATCTCCTTCTAGAAAATGAAGGCATCGTAGATCTCACTTAGCTGGCAACTTCCTAAAATGAGTTAAGACATTATAATCAACCTTGGGAACATTAAGATCTGGTGGTGGATTGGAAGGAAGATTTATTTATTAAAGAGGAGTTTGAATTGGATCATTAGACAAGGCTTATTTACCTTTTCCTAAGGAGGGAGCCTAACAGGTAAGACTTTTCCATCACGAAGTTGTACCTCTACAATCTACATAGGAGTATAAACTATAGTGGGTTCTATGCTCTCTTTAGGTGATGCATTGTCATTTTCTGATGGGGAGTCTAAATCTAAAAAATCTATTATGATGGGACTCTCTTCAAAGTTAAATTTGGTGGTGTTGCTATCTGATAAGATCTCAGATTCATTCCCCCTTTTAGAGGTCAAATATGAAGGATAAACTTTTTAAGGATCTTGATTGATTACTACTGAGTTCTGATTTTTCTCTATAGAAGATTCTATTTGTATTTCATTCTCATTATGAATCATCAAAATATACGCAGAAGAATCTTTTTCATAAATTTTTGACCATTTGCTTTTGATGGGGCAAAGCAAAAGTTAGATAATGTAAGTAGAGATTAGGATTTTATGCTGCCATCCACCATTGAATACATCTCTCATCAACATGTTTCCTCTCCACAAAAATTTCACTCTTTTTCTTTTCATTAGTCATAGTAGTTCCTACAACTATTGAAAAGGAAACCATCTCAACATCCTCCTGCAATGCCTCCTGCTCCACCTCAAACTCCATAAGAATTATGATATTGCTTTATTTGAAATTTCTTGTAAGGCAATTCTTAAAGATAAGCCAATCTTTGATTATGTTGCCCAACATACGATTGTAAAGTAAAAATTGGGATCATTGCTCTTGTTTTTCTCTTCTAGCTTCTTGGCCTCCCATAATTTAAAGTCTAGTTTCTTTAAGAGAATATGAAAGATTTTTCTTACTGAGTTTCTTTTAAATGAAAAGACTTTCACCAATCTCTCTTTAAAGATATAGAGTAAGTCGCCATAGTAGGTTGAGGGGTTACCTGAAATGGTTATGGTGGAGGGCCACTCAATTGACTGTTGGTTGGTTTCTTCCCCTTATCTACTATGGATATTATTGTTGCTCTCCTTTAAAAGGATTTCTGAGGCTTGTTTGATTTCTTATCCTTAGAAGAATCTTTCAAGAATGGCATCCTATAAGCCTCATCCTGTAGATTATTCTCCTTAATGAGTAGCTTTTCAAAAGTTTTTATAGTGAACCCTTTCAGAAAAAAAGTAATAAGTCCACGAATATTCTTCAAGAGAATTTCCACTGCATGTTGCTCTTATAACCGTGGTTCCCACTTCATTGAGAGATTTCACCACCTCAAGATGTATTCAACCAGAGACTCTCCCGGCTTCTATTTCTCGATGACAAGATCACCCACAGTTACACGATGTTGATCTCTAAAGAAACCCTCTAAGAATAGACCCTCTAACTCAGTAAAATTCCTTCCTAAACCATTTGGGATATTGACATTCCACTCAAAAGAGATTCTAGAGAGACTACCAATAAATTGGCAAAATAGTAAACCATTTAACCCACCTATATTGCAATAGCTTGCACGAAAATTGGCCCGGTGCTACCTCAGGTTTTAAATACCACTAAAAACTTTAAAAGAAGGTGGAATAAAGTCCTTCAGATAAGGAACTAAGTCATATTCATTGGGATAGGGCCTACCTTTTGGAATAAATATGGCTTCTTTGTAATGGGCTTAAGCCTCCCTTACCTGGGTTTCTATCATGTATTTTATGTCCTTATCGATTGGCACTGTAGGGATTAGAGGGACTGACGGTGGTGTTGTAGGAACTATTGGAGTTAATTATGGAATTTTTGAGGCTGAGTCTGGCTTTTTACTCTGATCACCCATTATGTTTAATATAAGTTATCATTGCTCAAGTTGAGGCTACTTTCTCTTAGCATGCTAACTTTGTATTTCCTCTACCCTTAGTAGCATCTCTTTAACTTTCTTTTCCAAGTGCCTGATGTGTTCATCTTTATTGCTTAGCCTAACTGACACATCCAAATTAGAATCAACTACTACTGAATCCTCCTTTTTACTTGGCTGAGGTTTATTGGGCTCAAGATCTTTGGTCTACACTCTTATTTCTACCATGTAAAAACTACATATAGTAGCATCATCTTTATAAATTTAAATATCATCCAAATCTAGGTTGAAAGCTTTTATGGATTCTTTCTTCTTGAGGATATCCCAAATTTCTTGAACCACCTCATCAACCGGTCTTCCTCCATGGACTCAGGGTCAATGGGTAGGTATGCAATGCAATCCATTATGTCTTTAAATTCTTTATCACCTAATATAGACAGGATGTTCTATAATATAAAGATCTTCTATAGAGTCAAGGGACCTTTCTACTACTTGATCAATCATCTCATCATCTGTGCTAGCCACTATCCCTTCTGCTTTGATTATCCTGGGGTCGGTAGTCACAAGGGTGGCATCCACAATAGGTTAATGGCGTCCTCCTTATAATGTTATGTGAGAGCTTGAGGGGTTGAGCCATCTATATCTAGTGAGGTGGAGCCCTCACATCTCTGGATGAGGAGCCCAGGGATATCTTCAAGTGGTTGTGGGTCTTCATTCTTTCTAAGTTTCTTGGGAACATAGAATTTTTTTGGAGACTTGGGCCTCTTACCCTTAATTTATACCAATTTCTTTTCCATTTCTTCTTCCTGAGGCTTAATTATGATTAAAGCCAACTTTGATGTTTTCACAAGAGGTACCGATGGCCTATCATTGTAATGGTGTCCATTCAGACCTAACGAGAGAAATCTCCTCCGTCTTGCTAGACGAGAAGTAAGGAACCTAATGGTCTCCATCCACTAGTATAGATGTGGATAGCTATCTTACATATTTCTTATTATTTCTTATAGATTGAGGTGTCAAAATCCTCACTTCAGTCATTTCATCTTTTAAGATTTCTTTCTCAAACTTATATAAGTTCATCCCCTTCAGATGTTTCATGGATTCTTCCTTAGTCTCACCTACCTGGGCAGCACAAGTGTGGATGAGGTTCCTTAACATCCTATTCCATTAGAGTTGTTTCTCTTTAGGGGTTCTCTTGACAGAGTAATCCATTGAACTTTGTGGAGAGCATACTATCCTGCTGACCCTATTCTTCCCTGTGGTAGCAGCAAGGGGGTAGAAATGACTCCCTTTTAGAAGGGTGAGGATGCAAGAATAGGGAGCTCCTCAGTAGCCTCAAGCTCTACTTGACTCATAGATTTTAATTTATCAATTTTCTTAGACTTCATAATTTTCTTCCTGACTCTGCACAAATAATTCTTCCTCTAATTTTTGTTGCAAATCTAGACCCAAGTCTTATGATTTTGATGATAATAAATATTATTGATGTCATCTCTTATTATTATTATTAAATATTTGTTTCAGTGCACTAACATTTTTGGTCCTCTGTACACCATGCAAATTGAAGAACTCAAGACTAGGTAGAATAGGTTTAAGTGTCTTCAAGAGTCTATATTTTTACTTTTATTTATTTCTAAATTTCTTGAGTCAAAGTCTTATATTTAGTGGATGATAAACTTGTTGACGATACACACACACAAGCAAGTGAGAAAGTGAGAAAATTAGAAGTGTAATTTTTTTGATTTAATCATACTGTATGATTTATATCATACTGGACTATCAGCTATTCAAAAAATCATTATAATAACAAATTGGCATAATTAATATTTTTGGACTAATTATACTGTATGATCCATATCGTAAAGGATGATCGATATAATTCAAGATCATAGCCGTCAATCATATTTTAGAAATTCAAAATTTATACTAATCATATCATATGCTACACATCATATTGTATGATATAATCAAATCTTCCCTAAAGTAATCATGTAATTAAGAGATCAAATTTTGATTATTTGATTCAATCAGATCATACTGTATGTTCTGATCAATTATATTGTACGACCCGATCTTTGCATAAGATCATAATTATTTGCCACCAATCATACATGAGGATAATCCAATTTGATTGAACTAATCATATCGAATGATGATCTACATCGTATTGTCGATTAGCTTAAATATGTGAACTGACCATACATCATCTTATTCTTTATACAGTACTAACAGGGCTATTTAAACTAATCATACTTTACAATCTTGGATCGTATTATATGATCAGTGCTGACATAATTGAATTATTAGCACTTTTTATGAAGCCTTGTATTTAAGCTCTCTTAATAGACTTTTTCAAGTCTTTGGATGTTGATTTTTTGGAGAGAGAGAGAGAGAGATAGAGTTTTGAGAAGAGATTTGAGGAGCTTTTAGATGGAGAAAGGAGAGTTTGTGTGTGAGAGAAAAGTGTGAGGGGTTTTTATAGGGTGGCTCAGAGCAAGATTCTACCTTATTTTCTTTGAGTGTATTGCTTGGTTTCTTAGGTGTCTTTAGGTAGAAGGACATCAACCCAAAGACCGTCGAGGTTCTCCACCTTCACCAGGAGGGATAAAAAGGATTGGTAGGTTCTCTACCTCCACTAGGAGGGTGAAAAAGATGTCAAGGTTCTCTGCCACACCAGGCTGGTGAAAAGATTGTAAGGACTTCTCCTCTTAGCTGTGGGAGACAAAGGAGAAGTACTAAACTTTTAGTGCAATACTCAAAGAGAAGGACTCCAAGGAGTGGACGTAGGGCATTATTTGACCGAATCACTATAAAATTTTGGTGTGTTCATTCTGAGTTTTACCTTATGCAATTTATTTTATGCGCTTTAATTTTCTAAACATTTACATGTTAAAAAATTATATGTTTTATGAAATATTGATTTAGAGTAACTCAACATTACCATAGTTATAAATTTTGTTTTGTTAATTTGCTTCAGGATCGGGTGATAATATTATCTATTTTAAGTAATTAAAAAACCTCAAAAAAAAAGTTTGTGTTAAAGAAAGTTTTTAAAACAACCAATTCACTGCCCCCCCCCCCCTCTTGGTGTGCCTAGGGATAGCTCAACGAGGCCTAACAACCTATATCAAACTTCTCACAAGTAGTATTTTAGAAAATCTTGAGAAAAAATATCCATGGTGCATGTCGGTGATAGAAATATTATGGAGGGTTATTTTATATCTCGTCCACCTTTATTTGATAACATACCATTTGCTTCTTGAAAAATCCGCAAGTCTACTTTCATGTAATGTATTAATTTTTGCATGTGCCTTTTGGTACAAAAAGGTTATTCTACACCCTTTCATTATGTTAATGGCATCAAAACTGAAGTGTCGATTAAAGAATGGAGCAATGAGGATAGGGACTTAGCACATTTAAATACAAAATATTTAAACTGCTTTTTATGTGCTCTTAAGACTGAAGATTACATGATATTTTCTACCTTCACCACTGGTAAGGACATTTTGGGTAAACTGTGTATTATATACGAAGATGCTAGTGAAGTCAAACAATCTTGGTTGAACATCTTACTACACGATTATGAAGCTTTTGGCATGAAACCTAATTAAACCATCTCAGACATGTACACTAAGTTTACTCAAATAGTAACATCCCTACAGGCTTTAGGTAGAAAGCATTTAAATTTTTAAAAAGTGAACAAAATTCTTCATTTCACTTGCTAGGCTTACTTTTTTCCATTTGTAAATTAAATGATCTTAATATTTATTCTATAAATAACTTGCCAGGCTTACTTATTGCCTATGAGCAAGGTGTGAGTCAAAGATTGTAGGACGTAGGAGACAAGAGAAAGGATAAAGTGGTGGCACTGAAAGTAAATGAATCAAAAACTGACATCTTTTCTACTGAAGAAGATGATGGCATAGCACTGATTACGTGTATGTTCAAAAACTTTCTGAAAAGAAAATAAAAGTGTCATTAGCAGTAGAACAAAGGTAAACCAAATAAAAATTTCATAGCATCATCTGATAATATTTTCTTTGAATGTAGGAAACTAGGACACTTGAGAATAGATTGCCCCAATCTAAAGCTCACCTAATCAAGGAGAAGGGTGAAGAGAAGACAAAAGTCAAAAAGGGGAAGCAAAGGATGTAAAAGGCATTTTGGGAAAACTCTACTTCAGACTCATTAGAACCAAAAGTGGAGGAGGAGGTAACAAATCTGTGCCTTATGGCAGATAATTATCTTGATCTTTCTGATTAAGATGAGATATGTGAGCTTTCATATAATGAATTATTTAAAGCTTATGAAAATTTCATGATGTATATAGAAAGCTTAAGAAAATGTATGCTAGTTTAAATTATGAATTTTCAAGTTTGCAAAAAGGGCATAATAACCTTAGAGTTGAACATTTTGTATCAGATAAAGAGCATGTCTTTACTCGATGAGTATTAAGCATTAAATAAGAAGCAAGTTGACCTAACTAATGTACATGAATCCTTAAAATGAAAGCATTTGCAAGTGAACTAGATCATATGAGCATGCATTGAAATTGTAAGTTAAAAGCTTTGAAAGTGCAAATGAGTTCCTAAAAGCAAAAATCCATGCACTTCAACACAATAAACCACCACCTATATTGACACAATTTTATAACCCCACATCACTGCATGCATCATATAACCTTAGGAAGAGGAATCATACCCCACATAGATTAGTGAGTCCTTTCCCTGGTGTTAAATGTTAGTCTTATGGCATGCTAGGTCACATAGCCTGCACTTGCATAATACACTGTAGGACATATTTAGTGTGGAGGCCTAAATCATCATCACTATAGCATAGCATGCATTTAAGTCATTCATCAAAGCCTAAGGTGGAATCAAAACTCACTTGGTTTCCAAAATCTAACAATTGATTGACTTAGTTGGAGTGCTCTCATAAAAGGCCTAGTGAGAGCATGTAGTACCTAGATAGTGGATGCTCAAGGCACATGAATGGGGATATGAAGCAATTCATTGCGGTGGAAGCTAGGGCAGGAGGCAAAGTTATACTAGGAGATAATACCACAAGGAAAGTGGTAGGTTCGGGTATGATTTGAAATTCTAAGAATTTTATTGTTAAAATATTTTATTAGTAGATGGCCCAAAACTAACTTACTTAGTATCAGTCAATTATGTGACAAAGGCTTTGATATTAATTTCTTATCTACTAGTTATGTGAATAATTTAAATTCAACTATTATTTTAAAAAGAAAAAGAATTAACAATTTTTACATGCTTGACTTGAATTGTATTGAGTATACTAGTTCTGTATATTTGAAAACTATTGCTGATGAATCCTAGCTATGGCATGGGAGACTATACCATGCAAGCATGAAATCACTTAGAAAGATAACCTAAAAGGACCTAATTAGAGGCATACCCAAACTAGAACTCTCTAAGGACCACCTTTGTGATACCTGCCAACTAGGAATGCAAATAAAGACTTCCTTTCACTTAATCAAGGACATCACCACCTATAGACCATTAAAAACCCTAAACATGAATTTATTTGGACCAGTTTGCACTGCCAACTTAGGTGGGAAAACATCTAGATATGTGATTATTGATGATTACTTGAGATTTACTTGGAGTAAATTTTTGTCACATAAAAATGATTCATTCAAGAAATTTAGGAGATTCAAAAGAAATTAGGTTGTGAAATTTTAACTATCTATAGTGATCATGATGGGAAATTTGAAAATGATAAGTTTGAATCATTGTGTAAGGAGCTAGGAATATAATATAATTTTTTGCTCCTCAAACCCCTCAACAGAATGGGGTTGCTGAAAGAATGAATAAAACTTTGGTAGAAGCTACTATAGCCATTCTAGCTGAGTATTCACTTCCTAAATTTTTTTGGGCTGAAGTAGTGAATACTGCTTACTATGTTCTTAATTAGGTTAATGTCATATCAAAACTTAATAAGACACCCTATGAACTACTCCATGATAGGACACCCAATCTCTCTCACCTTCATGTTTTTAATTGTAAGGTGTTCATTCTAAAGAATGGGAAATCTCCATTAGGAAAATTTAATCCTAAATCTAATGAAGGAGTTTTCCTAGGATATTCTTCTATAGTTAAACCTATTGAGTCTTTAATAGGTAGATATTAGTGGTAGAGGAGACTACCCATATAGTATTTGATAAATCTGATTGATCTGTTGAGCCTAGGTCAAAAGAAGAAAAAGTGATAGAAGTTACCTAATAAGTAGAATTTATTGACCTAGAAAATAAAGTAGAGCCTCAGGATCCTTTGCTTAGAGATTGGAGATATTCATCTAGTCATCTTAAAGAGCTCATCTTAGGAGATCCATCTGTAGGAGTAAGAACTAGGTATTGACTTAGAAAGAATGTTAGCCACTCTACTTTCATCTCTATGATAGATCCCTCAAACATAGATCAAGCACTATTTAATGAATTTTGGATCCTAGCCAAGCATGAAGAATTGAATTAATTTGTTAGGAATGATGTTTGGGAGTTGGTTAGAAGACCTAAGGACTAAAGTATTGTTGGAACCAAATGAGTCTTTTATAATAAGATGAATGACTCTAGTATAGTGATTAGGAATAAGGCCAGTTGGTAGCTAAGGGTTATAATCAAATAGAAGGAATATACTTTGAAGAAACATTCGCCCCTATAACTAGGTTATAAGCTGTTAGGGTTTTATTAGCCTTTGCTTGCTTTAGAGGCTTTAAATTATACTAGATGGATATTAAGAGTGCCTTTCTGAATGGGGATATTAAGGAAGATGTCTATGTAAAATAATACAAAATTTCTAATGATGTGTTCAAATTAAAGAAGGCATTGTATGGCTTAAAGCATGCACCTAAAGTATGATATGAAGGACTTAGCTCCTTCCTCCTTGATAGATCTTTTGTTAAGGGTAGTGTAGATACAACCCTATTTATAAAAGGATAGGAGAAGATTTGCTCATCATTCAAATTTATGTGGATTACATTTTATTAAGATCAACTAATAAAAACTTTTGTGATGAATTTTTAAAAATAATGAGTGAAGAATTTGAGATGAGTATGATGGGAGAGCTTACTTACTTTCTTGGATTTAGTGTGAATCAAAGCGATCATGAAACTTTTCTTAGTCAGGGAAAGTATATTAAGGATATTTTGATGAAATATGAGATGGAAAATGCTATGGTAATAAATATACCTATGAGCTCTACCATTCAATTGGATAAGGATCCAAGTGAAAAATCTATAGGTCACTAGAAGTATAGGGGGATTATAGGATCTCTGTCATATTTGACTGCTAGAAGACCTGACATCATGTTAGTTTTTTTTTTTCTTTTGGCAAGATATCAAGCTGATCCTATGGAGTTTCCTATGATTTCTATTAAGAGAATTTTTAGATATCATTTAATAACCCAAAACCTAGGAATCTGGTATCCTAGACATAGATTATCCTTAAAAATCATATAATATTCTGATTCAGACTTTGTAAGATGTAGGGTTGATAAAAAACGTACCTCTGGAACCTATAAATTCATAGGACAACCTTTAGTTTCCTACTCCAGTAGAAAGCAAAATTATGTAGCCCTATCTACCGCTGAAGCCGAATATATAGCTGTAAGAAGCTATATTTCTCAAGCCTTATAGCTTAATCAATAAATCCTTAACCTTGGACTACCTATCAGCACTATTACAATTATGTGTGATAACACTAGTGCCATCTGTATCTCAAAAAATCCAATCTAGTACTCCCGAACTAAGCATATAAATATTAGACACCATTTTATTAGAGGTCATGTAACCAAGGGAGATATATAACTATTGTATAACTGCTGAAAATTAATTGCCAGACATCTTTATAAAACCTCTTGTCTATGACACCTTTAGCACCTTGAGGACTAGACAAGGTGTTATAGACATTCATGCTTGATTCGGGATGAATTGGAAATTGAAAACATAAATATTTTTATATGTTTTTTATGTAAACTATTTTGTGATTGTTGATGTTTGTTACCTATATTTATAACTTATTTTGTGTGATTTTTTTTCATTTCATGAAGTTTTCCTGATCATCGCACACAAATTTAAAATTGCTCACATTATATTATACGATCACACATTATATCATACAATCTTCACAAAATATCACATCACTGCTCATAACACATCTAATGATTCTGATTGATCAATTTTTGGTGATCATACTATACGAACATACTATTCATATTGTATGACATGTGGCACCCATTATTGGATGAATTGAACTCAGCTGGTGAGATATTTAATATCATATCGTATTATACGAATACTTGTTCATCCCATATAACATGACCAATCAATGATGTCCAGGCTGACGCCTTAAGATAATCGTCTTAATACTGATCATCAAGTATGATTCTGATCATACTACACGATAGGACCAACATTTTAACTAATCATACTGGACTAATCATATTCCTTAAATTATATTGTACGATATGCATAATTTCTATTTAAAGAGAGGAATCATAAGCATTCTCTTCACTCCAATCCTTCCTCTCAATCTTTCTCTCTTCCTATACAAGTTTCTACTCTTTGAAATGGCCAATCGAAAGCATTCAATGGCTCTTGTAGGAAGTTCTTCCAGACATCTAGTTGATCCCCATTTTCATGAAGCAGCGGATGAAGAGGCATATCATCATTATAAGGCTACCAGGATCACCCCTTTTAAGATCATAATTCAGGAAGTTCTGAACTTCCAGGTACTTGGTTTATTTTTTCACACCACCCTTCAATTAATTCTTACTTTGGCATTCCCATTCAGCTCTAAGCTCCTCTATAAATTCTTTAGTAGCCTTTGAATCAACAGTGAGGGCACTGCCCTTCAATCTTATGTCAATAGGAGGCTCGTAGAAATCACATGTCAAGACTTTTATCAAATTCTGTACCTTTCTACCATTAGTGAAAAAGTTCACTTAGGTTAAAACCTTGGTCCAAGATGCCCAGTTCATTCAACACATCCATTGAAATTCAGTCATTCTAAAAGCTAGCGATAGGATAAAAAACACTTTTCCTTTATCCATCACTACCACTTTATCATGGCTAAGATTAATTTTAATGCAACGGATCTAATTATTTGATACATTATAAACCTAACCTATATTAGAGATCCAACAAATGAGAGAAAGCCAAATATTGTGTTAGGCCATATCATTGCTTATGTCCTTAAATCAAAATACAATTTTCAATTTCATACACCACCTGACCATCTTCTAATCTTTTATTCATATATCTCCTTCCATGTCCTTCATAGTGCTCATCACTGAAATGTTCATTTTATGGACCCCAATCCAGAGGAGTTAGAGGGAGGTCCAGCACCAGCCCTAGTACAAGCACCTATAAACAAGCCTTCCCAGTATGAGGTAGTAATTCAGAGATTTAATCAGATAGAGACTTTCTTCGATGCTTATGTTATGGAGCAGCATTAGCACTATGATACTGATATGCCATGGTTTTGAGAGTAGTTTACATCCCTTCATCAAACCTTTCATCCACCTCCTCCACCACCACCTGATCAGGGACCTTTACATTTTTAGCATGTGTTGGTTTAATTTATATCTATGTTTTTTTTTATTTTCTTGTTTGTCTTATTCCTCTTATTATGCTTACTTGTCCCTCCTTTTTGGTGATGTCAAAAGAGGGAGTTGAAAGTTCGAAAGGGATGTTAAGCCCTAGTGAACTAGTCCCGAGGCTAACCAAGAGGGGGGGTGAATTGGTTATTTAAAAATTTCACGATAACTATGAAAATCTTTTCGATACTTAGCAGCGGAAATAAGTAAACAATAACGAAAAGATCAACCAACGATATTCACCCAAGCAGTTTATATTGAAAAGTAAAGTGCAAAACTTAATCAGAAAAGCAAACCAGATTTTATAGTGGTTCGGTCAACTTGACCTACGTCCACTCCCCGGAGCCTCCCCTCCGGGTATTGCACTAAACAGAAGTGTCTCTCCTTTTGCTCCCACAGCAAGGCGGAGAAGCCTGTACAAAAATCTCCTTTTCACCACACGGTGAGGCAGAGAACCCGACCTCCTTTCGCTTCCTCCTTAAGCAGGCAGAGAACCTTCGAACTCCTTTCGCTTCCTCCTGAAGCAGGCAGAGAACCTACGAACTCCTTTCGCTTCCTCCTAAAGTGGGCAGAGAACCCCAATCTTCTTGCGAACGATCCTCCCACGAAGAACACCGACTAGACGACAGACGACGAGCGGAGAAGATGACTCTTATCCGTGCTTGGAGCAACCTTAGTGAATCCCTCACTAACTCCCCCTCACAAGATCTCTTCTCTCTCTCCCAACTCTCTCTCTCTCTAGGATTTCTCAGGGAAGGAAGGCAGTAAAAGATTTTTTTAAAAATTGGAAAAAGTTCTTTTAAAGGAGGGCTTAAAATTTGCCCTAAATCTCAACTTGTCGGCCAAGATCGTCCAGGATGATCGGTAGATCGTCCTGTACGATCAGTTCAAATTCAGCTGTTTCAGCCTGGATGATCTGGCTCTTCTGGACGATCAGTAGAAAAAGTTGTTCATATCGTCCCGTACGATCCTGCGATCGTCCGGGACGATTAGTTCAAATTGAAGGAAATCGTCCAGAAGACAGTTCGGGTCGTCCAGAGAAATCTGTGCTGGACGACCAAAAAATGACTTGATCGTCCCGGACGATAGGGTAATCGTCCGGTACGATTAGTTCAAAAAGGCCCCAAATCGTCCTGTACATAGTTCTGGACGTACAGCTGAAATGCACAAGACGATCACGATCGTCCGGGACGATCCTGCGATCGTCCTGGACGATGTGATCGTATCAATTAAACATTAATTGCTTTCCTTAATTACCAGACTAATTTAGGCATGATTGTAGTGAATCGTCCAGGACGATACACGTATCGTCGGGACGATCAGACCAAAATACTTAAAATAAAACTTGCCTAACTTAATCTGGCGGCTGAGAATTTCTGATTTGGGAATATCGTCCCGTACGATCCGTAGATCGTCCAGGACGATCGGCTCAATCAGACCCTCTTAGCTTAGTCGCCCTAATTAGGGTTTCTGTTTTAACTGGATCATCCAGGACGATGAAACTATCGTCCAGGACGATCTGAACAAATTTTGAACAGAAACTCTAACTCACTCAATCTCTCCCCCTGAGTGTGTGTGTGCAAGGTTACTTAGCTAGGGGATCAGTTACATTACAATTGACTCAATAAAAAGAAAAATCATACATTTGACACACTTGGATCCGATTTGAGTTGGCTTGAGTGGCTCGCGGTCTTTTGTGCCTGAAACAGATTAGCCAAGCAAAACACACTGGAAACATGTTTGTCATCATCAAAACCAGATTTACAACAATCTCCCCCTTTTTGATGATGGCAAACATTTATAAAGTAGTCTGACAGTAAAAGTAAACTAGGAGATCAAACAAACAAACATTTTTTTAAATTTTCATTTAACAGCTAAAACAATACAGGAAACATGACTCAGAAAACAGAAACAGACACGACTACAACTGACTCCCCCTTTTGACATCACAAAAAGGAGGAGCAAAAAACATAACACGATAAGAAAACATAAAATAAAACATAAATAGAACAAACTACAAAACAGAAAAATCAGAATTTTTCCTTGATTTTAGATTCAAAAATCAATGACAGGACAATTGACAGCGCTGAAATCCAAAAAAGGTTGGAAATAATCAACTTTCGTAACTCTGACCCCGGGCACCTTATCGATGCAAACCTCTTTCAGCACAAAAATCCGATTCAGAATAAAAGACATTAGATTTGAAAAGAAATCCTTTCAAGCCTCGTTCCAGAAAAATATCTGATATAATAGTGTTACAAAGTAAAAAATCAGAAATCATGATTTTCAAAACTCAAGCTTTTGAAAATATTAAGTGGCGCACAAATTCCTCTAAGACATTTAACAATCTGAAAGGAAAGAAAGCTTGTGTTGGGCTCATTTTGTGCCTCTTTTTCAAATTGGTTGGCGCTTTGCGCATCTTTTGATTTTTGATACACTTTGTGTATCCAATTTGGCAATTTCGCATCTTTTCAGTGTTGGGCTCATTTTATGCCTCTTTTTCAAATTATCTGGCGCACTGCGCATCTTTTATAAGCTTTCTCCTTTTCATAATCATTAAAGAGTCTCAGCTGTGAGATTATCTTCCAGACATAGGAGATGACTCTCCGCAGTAAGGAAGAACGATTCACAAAACAAAATCCATACAACATATGATAAATGCAATCACTTGGTTTAGAAAATCAAACTAATGACTCAAGACTTTGAAAAACACTATTGATATGAGGCAGATTACTGTAAGAAGATAAAATAATCTCTATTTCAAAAAACTAACATTTTAATTTTGAAAAGGATTTTTATTCAAAAGAGACTTCACACCAGTAAAGGAGTTAGAGGAAGAGAAACAATTATCAATGTTTCTTCCCTTTAACAGATTCAGCGAAGTCAATCACTGCTTATCAGCTTCCAAACCAAAACAAGGTAAAAACTCTCAGTCAAAAATTCAGATCACCAGAAGTAGTGAGCGGTGATCAGATCTTGAAAAGCATAAAAACAGGTAGAAAATCATAGCAAAGTAAATACTCAAATCAAACTAACAAAAAGGATAACACAGAAATCAGTAGAAGAAATAAAATCTACTGAAAGTAAATAATCAAACCAAAACTAACTAACAGAAATCAGAAATCAGAATACAAAAACTAACTAACATAAATCAGAAAACAGAATACAAAAACTAAGTAACAGAAATCAGAAAATAGAATACAAAAAACTAACTAACAGAAATCAGAATACCAATCATAACAATCATAAATCAGAAGTCATCAGAATCAAGCATTTATATCAATCACTCCTAATCTGGTTCTCAAAATGCTGAATGAGTCAAAGGCCAGTGATTTAGTGAATATGTCAGCCAGCTGATTTTCAGTTGCTACATGATGTAGCTCAATGTCCCCTTTTGTAACATGGTCCCTAATGAAGTGATGCCTAATATCAATGTGTTTGGTCCTAGAATGTTGGATTGGATTCTTAGAGATACAGATGGAACTGGTATTATCACACAGAACAGACATTATGCCAACAGGTACTCCTAAATCCAAGACTTGCTGCTTCAACCAAAGAACTTGGGCCACACAACTCCCTAAGGCAATGTACTCAGCTTCAGCAGTGGAAAGTGCAACTGAGTTCTATTTTCTACTAGACCAGGAGACTAACGACTGTCCTATAAATTGATAAGTCCCAGAAGTACTCTTCCTATCCACCCTACACCCCGCAAAGTCAGAATCAGAATATCCAATGATCTCAAAAGAGGTGCTGTGCCTAGGGTACCAAATTCCTAGGTTTAGGGTTCCTAAAAGATATCTAAGAATTCTCTTAACAGCAGTCAGGTGGGACTCTTTAGGATCAGCCTGAAACCTAGCACAAAGACAGACACTAAACATGATATCAGGTCGGCTAGCAGTCAGGTAAAGCAGTGAACCTATTATCCCTCTATACTTCTTCTGATCAACAGATTTTCCATTTGAATCCTTATCTAACTGAACTGAGGAGGGCATGGGAGTATTGATTGGCTTGGCTTTGTCCATTTCATATTTCTTCAAAATGTCCTTAGTGTATTTTGATTGATTGAGAAAGGTTCCATCATCCGTTTGCCTTATGCTAAACCCCAAAAAGTAGGATAATTCTCCCATCATACTTATCTCAAACTCTTTACTCATTGTTTTAGAAAACTCTTCACATAAGTATTTATCAGAAGATCCAAAAATTATATCATCAACATAGATCTGGATAATGAGTAAGTCATCTAGTAATCTCCTCAGAAAAAGGGTGGTGTCTACGCTCCCCTTAACAAACTCTCTTTCTAACAGGAATGTGCTAAGCCTCTCATACCAAGCTCTGGGTGCCTGTTTCAATCCATATAAGGCCTTTTTTAATTTATAGACATGATTTGGATATTGGGAACTCTCAAAACCTGGGGGTTGTTCTACGAAAACATCTTCTTTAATTACCCCATTTAAAAAGGCACTCTTAACATCCATTTGAAACAGCTTAAATCCCTTATAACAGGCAAAGGCTAGTAGCACTCTAATGGCTTCCAATCTAGCTACAGGGGCAAAAGTTTCCTCAAAATCTATCCCTTCTATCTGATTATACCCCTTAGCCACCAATCTTGCCTTATTTCTCACCACCACACCAGAATCATTCATCTTATTCTTAAAGACCCACTTGGTTCCCATAATACTTTGGTTTCTAGGTCTTTCTACTAACTCCCAAACATCATTCCTTACAAATTGATTCAATTCTTCCTGCATAGCTAAAATCCAAAACTCATCCGACAAGGCTTGATTGATGTTGGTGGGTTCAGTCATTGAGATAAAGGCAGAATGGTTTACTTCCTTCCTAAGTCCATGCCTAGTCCTAACACCTTCAGAAGGGTCTCCTAAGATCAGTTCTTTAGGATGACTCAAAGAATATCTCCAATCTCTAAGGCAATGGGGTTTGAGGTTCTACCCTTTCCTCCAAATTTGTATTTCCAACTCCTTGGGTAACCTCAACAATCTCTTCATCTTCTACTTCAGATCTAGACTCCTTAGGATCAGATTCATCAAACACTACATGGGTTGTTTCTTCCACCACCAAAGTCCTCCTATTGAACACCCTAAAGGATTTCCCCACACTTGAATATCCTAAGAACACTCCTTCATCAGATTTGGGGTCAAATTTTCCTAAGGGTAACTTCCCATTGTTCAGAATGAAAACCTTACAGCCAAAGACATGGAGGTGGGACAAATTTGGTGTTCTACCCTTAATGATCTCATAAGGTGTCTTGTTCAGTTTGACTCTCACATTCACCCTATTCAGCACATAACAGGCAGTGTTCACCGCTTCAGCCCAAAAGTATTTTGGAAGTGAATACTCGACAAGCGTGGCTCTAGCGGCTTCCACTAAGGTCATGTTCTTCCTTTCAGCTACCCCGTTCTGCTGAGGGGTCCTAGGAGCTAAAAAATTGTGAATAATCCCATGATCCTCACAAAAGCTTCCAAATCTTTCATTTTCAAACTCCCCTCCGTGATCACTATGGATGGTAATAATCTCACATCCTAACTTCTTCTGAATCCAAGTAGAGAAAGATCTAAACTCATCAAATGACTCAGACTTGTGTGACAAAAACTTAACCCAAGTGAACCTTGAATAATCATCAACAATCACAAAACCATAGACTCTCCCCCCTAAGCTGGCAGTGCTAATGGGTCCAAAGAGGTCCATGTGAAGAACTTCTAAAGGTCTAGAGGTGCTAATGTCCTTAACAGAGTGAAAAGAGGACTGGAATTGCTTCCCCAACTGACAGGCATCACACAGGTGATCCTTAGTGAACTTAAGCTTGGGCACACCTCTAACTAAGTCCTTTTGGGTGACTCTCCTAAGGGTTTTCATACTGGCATGACACAATCTCCTATTCCATAACCAAGACTCATCAGCAACAGTTTTTAAGCAAATTGAATTATCAGATTTAATGCTACTTACATCCAGCTTGTAGACGTTGTTGATCCTTTGCCCCTGCAAAACAACTTCATCATTTAAGCTTAAAATGCAGCCAGTGGGCAGGAATTTGATGCTGTATCCCTTGTCACAGAGTTGACTGATGCTCAGCAGGTTGTGTTTCAGTCCATCTACAAGCAAAACATTATCAATCATAAAGTTCTTTGAATCACCAATTATACCTGAGCCTACCA
Source organism: Dendrobium chrysotoxum (assembly GCA_019925795.1). Lineage (NCBI taxonomy): Eukaryota > Viridiplantae > Streptophyta > Magnoliopsida > Asparagales > Orchidaceae > Dendrobium > Dendrobium chrysotoxum. Next base: position 30,163,026 of record CM034306.1, on the reverse strand, counting down.
CCTTCCTGGTGGTGTTATCTCCAAGTGTAACCTTGCCTCCAGCTCTGGCCTCCAGTGAAATGAACTGATTTGCATCTCCAGTCATATGTCTAGAACATCCGCTGTCTAGGTACAACATACTCTAACGAGGTCTTGTGTGAGAGCACACCTACAAAATCATCAAATGTCAGTCTTAGGAACCCAAACAGGTTTGGGTTCCTTCTTATGAAAAGAAGAATGCGATGCATGCGTGCTGTGCTGTGAAACAGGCAGTTTGGGTCTCCACACCCAATGTGTACTACGGTGAACAGTATAAGTGTGTGATATGTGTCCTAACTTGCCACATGAAAGACATCTAACACCAGGAAAAGGATTAACTAAACGTCGTGAGTGATAGTGCCTCTTCCTAGTAGTGTATGAAACATGCTTTGATGAACTTGCAACAGAATTTTTAAAAGGTGGCGGTGCATAAAACTGTTCAAAGGTAGGCGGTGTTTTGTTCTTTTCAAAAGCACTGATTTTTACTTCCAAAAACTCATTCTCTTTCTTTAAACTTGCAATTTCAAATTTTAAAGCGCCATTGTTACTTTCTACTTCACATGCCATTGTATCTAACTCTTTAAAAGCTTTTCTAAATCAACATGCGTGGTTTTCAAAGAATCATGCTCAGAAACTAAATCAGAATATTTTTTGTTCAATTCATCAAACTCATCAAGCAGAGACATGTGATTGGAATCAAGTGTGGAATAATCTTTAACTACAGAATCATGCTCTTTTTGTAAAGTCAAATAATCTAATTTCAAACTAGCATGGGTTTTCTTAAGCTTCCTATACGATGTATGAATCTTTTCAGAAACTTCAAATAACTGATCGTAAGTAAGCTCACATACCTCTTCCTGGTCCGACTGACCAGGGTGATCATCCGCCATCAGACACAAGTTTGTTTCCTCCTCTTCAGCTTCAGTCTCAGAAGAGTCGGATGCAGAGTCTGCCCAGAACGCCTTCTGAATCCGCTTCTTGTCCTTTCTGAACTTTGGTTTCTCCTCACCCTTCTCCTTGCTTGGGTGAGCTTTAAGTGTTGGACAATCAGCCTTTATGTGTCCAGGCTTCCTGCATTCAAAACAAACAGATTCAGATGAACTCTTAAAATTTTTATTGGACTTACCCTTGTTCCACTTCTGATAGTTCTTATGTTTCTTCCTTAGAAAGCTTTTGAATTGCCTTGTGATTAAGGCAACATCATCGCTATCAGACCCGGAAGTGCTAGCATCTGAATCTTTGGCCTTTAGTGCCACGGTCTTCTCTTTCTTGCGTTCACCTGCATCAAGTTGCCTTTGGTTCACCCCTTGCTCGTAAGCAATGAGTGATCCAAGTAAGCTGTCAATAGAGTAAGTATTTAAATCTTTGGATTCAGTAATAGCAGTAATCTTAGCATCATAAGAAGCAGGTAAACATCTAAGAATCTTGTTCACTCTTTCATAGTTGGTAAGTTCTCTACCTAAAGCATGCAAAGAGGTAACAATCTGAGTGAACCTTGTGTACATTTCTGAAATAGTCTCACTAGGTTTTATGCGAAAAAGTTCGTAATCATGTAACAAGATGTTTAACCTAGATTGTTTGACTTCAGTTGTACCTTCGTATGTTATACATAACCTATCCTAGATTTCCTTTCCCGTTGTACAAGTAGAAACACGCATATAGTCTTCAGATTTCAAAGCACAAAAGAAACAGTTCAAACATTTTGCATTCAACTGTGCTAAATCACGATCATCAAACGTCCAATCAGCAAATGGCAATTCAGTTTTCACATTGTTAATCATTCAAAAAGGTGGTTCGTATCGGTCCTTAACTAACATCCACATGCGATAATCAATAGATTGCAGAAAAGTAGACATGCGTGTTTTCCAAAAATCAAAAGGAATATTGTCAAACAACGGTGGTCTGGTAATAGAATAACCTTCAGCAGTATTATGATTGTTACAGTTAGCCATTGGATCAAATTCAAAAGTTTTTAAACAAAAATTTTGAATCTCGCTCTGATACCACTTGAAAGTTCGAAAGGGATGTTAAGCCCTAGTAAACTAGTCCCGAGGCTAACCAAGAGGGGGGGGTGAATTGGTTATTTAAAAATTTCACGATAACTATGAAAATCTTTTCGATACTTAGCAGTGAAAACAAGTAAACAATAACTAAAAGATCAACAAACGATATTCACCCAAGCAGTTTATATTGAAAAGTAAAGTGCAAAACTGAATCAGAAAAGCAAACCAGATTTTATAATGGTTCGGTCAACTTGACCTACGTCCACTCCCCGGAGCCTCCCCTCCGGGTATTGCACTAAACAGAAGCGTCTCTCCTTTTGCTCCCACAGCAAGGCGGAGAAGCCTGTACAAAAATCTCCTTTTCACCACACGGTGAGGCAGAGAACCCGACCTCCTTTCTCTTCCTCCTGAAGCAGGCAGAGAACCTTCGAACTCCTTTCGCTTCCTCCTGAAGCAGGCAGAGAACCTACGAACTCCTTTCGCTTCCTCCTGAAGCGGGCAGAGAACCCGGATCTTCTTGCGAACGATCCTCCCACGAAGAACACCGACTAGACGACAGACGACGAGCGGAGAAGATGACTCTGATCCGTGCTTGGAGCAACCTTAGTGAATCCCTCACTAACTCTCCCTCACAAGATCTCTTCTCTCTCTCCCAACTCTCTCTCTCTCTAGGATTTCTCAGGGAAGGAAGGCAGCAAAAGATTTTTTAAAAATTAGAAAAAGTTCTTTTAAAGGAGGGCTTAAAATTTGCCCTAAATCTCAACTTGTCGGCCAAGATCGTCCAGGACGATCGGTAGATTGTCCTGGACGATCAGTTCAAATTCAGCTGTTTCAGCCTGGACGATCTGGCTCTTCTGGACGATCAGTAGAAAAAGTTGTTCATATCGTCCCGTACGATCCTGCGATCGTCCGGGACGATTAGTTCAAATTGAAGGAAATCGTCCAGAAGACAGTTCGGGTCGTCCAGAGAAATCTGTGCTGGACGACCAAAAAATGACTTGATCGTCCCGGACGATAGGGTAATCGTCCGGTACGATTAGTTCAAAAAGGCCTCAAATCGTCCTGTACATAGTTCTGGACGTACAGCTGAAATGCACAAGACGATCACGATCGTCCGGGACGATCCTGCGATCGTCCTGGACGATGTGATCGTATCAATTAAACATTAATTGCTTTCCTTAATTACCAGACTAATTTAGGCATGATTGTAGTGAATCGTCCAGGACGATACACGTATCGTCCGGGACGATCAGACCAAAATACTTAAAATAAAACTTGCCTAACTTAATCTGGCGGCTGAGAATTTCTGATTTGGGAATATCGTCCTGTACGATCCGTAGATCGTCCAGGACGATCGGCTCAATCAGACCCTCTTAGCTTAGTCGCCCTAATTAGGGTTTCTGTTTTAACTGGATCATCCAGGACGATGAAACTATCGTCTAGGACGATCTGAATAAATTTTGAACAGAAACTCTAACTCACTCAATCTCTCCCCCTGAGTGTGTGTGTGCAAGGTTACTTAGCTAGCGGATCAGTTACATTACAATTAACTCAATAAAAAGAAAAATCATACATTTGACACACTTGGACCCGATCTTGAGTTGGCTTGAGTGGCTCGCGGCCTTTTGTGCCTGAAACAGATTAGCCAAGCAAAACACACTGGAAACATGTTTGTCATCATCAAAACCAGATTTGCAACAAGAGTAGAGTGTTTGTCGGTAGGTTATATTTTTACTTTGCTATGATTAGTCAAGTTTTATTTATTTCCTTATTATATGTAGTTCTCTTATAAATGATTAGTCTTTTCATTCATTCTTTTAAATAAAAAAATTTACAGTGGCAATTTAGTACATAGTAAAATTAATTTGAAATTATAACTAATAATGTTTGTAGTCATAAAAAGAGGGAGATTATTGTAAATCTAGACCCAGGTCTTATGATTTTGATAATAACAAATATTACTAGCTTGTCTACTATGTTATCTCCTATTTTTATTATTATTATTAGATATTTGTTCCTGTGTACCAACATTTTAGGTCCATCATATACTATGCACATGATCAACTTGTATTTCCTGGATGTTGAGCTTGGTGACCGTGCATATACATTGGGGAGTTAGAAAGTGAGAAAATTAGAAGTGTAATTTTTCTAAACTAATCATTGTTGCAAATCTGGATTCAAGGATTATACTTTTGATGATACCAAACATTCCTATTTCTATTTGATTGCCTAACCTTTCAGGTCCACAAGATCAAGCGAAATTCAAGCTAGCTCAAGATCGAGTTTGTTTATATTCAAATGTAATTTTTTCTTTCTTGAGTCAAATATAATGTGATGGATCCCCAAGCTAACTAACCTTGCACACACACACTCAGGGGGAGAATTTTAGTGAGTTAGAGTTCCTGTTCTATTTTGCTCATATCATCTTGAATGATCGTAAGATCATCTTAGATGATCCATTGAAAATAGAAACCCTAATTAGGGCAGCCATGTTAAGTCTGTCTGATTAAGCAGATTGTCCTGGACTATCCTCCTATCATCCAGGACGATATGCTTAAATAAAAACTTCTTAGCCGCCAGAATCATTTAGACAAGTTTTTATTTTAGGATTTCTATCTAATCATACAAAATGATAGATGTATTGTCCTGATGATTCATTACAATCATGCCTAAATTAGTCAGGTGATTAAAGAAAGTAATTAAGGATTAATTGATCAATCATATCATCCAAGATGATCACAAGATTATTCTGGATGATCAGTTATAAATCCTCATCGTATGATATAACTTTCCTAGATGACTCAACCGATGTAATGGATGATATGGCCTTATTTGTAATAATTGTACAGGACAATAGACCTATCATCTAGGATGATCATGTATATTTAAATCATCCAGCATAGTTTTCTTGGATGACCTGAACTGTGTGCTGGACGATCTTGTATGTTTTTGAACTAATCGTACAGGATGATAACCTTATTATCTTGGATGATCAATTATATTTTTACACATCATCCAAACTTTTCTCCTAGATGTCCTGAACTATTTGCTGGATGATATTCTTGATTTTGAACTAATCATCCAGGACCATCGCCGGATCATCCCAGATGATCAGAACAGACCAAGTCTCCTAATCATTAAAGGATTGATTTATACTGATCATCCTGGACGATCGAAGGATTGTCCTGGATGATCTTTGATGGTAAGTTAAAATTTAGAGCAATTTTTTATCCCTTCTATTTAAGCTCTCTTATTTGTTAATGGAAAATCTTTTTGTTGTTGTCCTCACCTGAGAGAGTCTTGAGAGGGAGAGGGAGAGCTTAGGAGAGAGAGAGGATCTTATGAGGGGGAGTTTGTGAGGTGTTCATAAAGGTTACTCCAAGGATTTGAGTCATCTTCTCCAATCATCATCCCTTGCTCCTTGGTGGCTCTGTGGGAAGGATTCTCAGTTAGAAGATCGAGGTTCTCTGCCTGCTTCAGGAGGAAGCAAAAGGAGGTAAGGTTCTCTACCTACTCCAGGAGGAAGTGAAAGGAGGTAAGGTTCTCTACCTACATTAGGAGAAAGCGAAAGGAGGTAAGGTTCTCTGCCTGCTTCAGAAGGAAGCAAAAGGAGTTTGGGTTCTCTGCCTCACCGGGGTTGCTGAAAAGGAGTTTTTTTGTAAAGGCTTCTCCACCTTACTGTGGGAGCAAAAAGAGAGTCTCTGAGTTTTGGTGCAATACCTGGAGGGCAGGCTTCCGGGAGTGGATGTAGATCAAGTTGATCGAACCACCATAAAGTCTAGTGTGTTCTTTCTTATTACTATTTCATATTTTAATTTCTATACTTTACTTTCCTGGCGATGATTATGTGGTTAATATTATTATTTTATTTTATTAATCATCTCCATGTCAATATGCAATTATATTTATTTCAAAACATTCAAAAAGGTTTTCAAAATCTTATTTTTGCTTAAAGAATTTTTTAAAAACTACCAATTCACCCCCCCCCCCCCTTGTTAGCCTCAGGCTAGTTCATAAGGGCTTAACATCCCTAATGAACTTTCAAGTGGTATCAGAGAGGGATTCAAAAATTAAGTTTTAAATAACTTTTGAATTTCAATCCATGGCTAACTTTGGTAATCAGAACACGGCAGAAGGGTATTCCATTACTCGACCACCCTTATTTGATAACATATCTTTTGATTTCTAGAAAACTCGTATGTCCACCTTTTTACAATAGATCGATTATCGCATGTGGATACTTGTTAAAGATGGTTATGATGCATCTTATAGACTTGTTAATGGTATTAAAACTAAACTTCCTTTTATTGAATAGACCCATGATGATAGGGACTTAGCGCAACTTAATGTAAAATGCTTAAATTATTTCTTCTGTGCACTAAAATCTGAAGATTACATGCGTGTGTCAACTTGTATAATTGGTAAAGAAATTTGGAATAAATTATGTATCACTTATGAAGCCACAACTGAAGTTAAGCATTATAGGTTGAATATCTTACTTCTTGACTATGAACTCTTTCGCATGAAACCTAGTGAGTCAATATCTGAAATGTATAATAGGTTTACACAAATTGTCACCTCCTTGCATGCCTTAGGAAGAGAACTCACTAACTATAAGAAAGTTAACAAAATTTTGAGATGTTTTCCTTCTTCCTATGATGCCAAGATAACTGCAATAACTGAATCTAAAGATTTGAACACTTATTCTATTGATAACTTACTTGGATTACTCATTACTTATGAGTAAGGAGTGAACCAAAGACAACTTGATGTAGGTGAGAAAAAGAAGGAGAAAATTATGGCGCTGAAGGTTAATGATACGGAGACTAATTCTTCTGGGTCTGAAAGTGATAATGTTGCCTTAATCACTAGGTAATTCAAAAGCTTTCTAAGGAAGAGACAAAAGCACCATTAGAAATGGAACAAAGGTAAGAATAGCAAAAATACTAAAGGTTCTTCTGATATGGTTTGCTTTGAATGCAGAAAGCCAGGATATATAAAAGCTGATTATCCTATACTTAAGGCTCACCCAAATAAGGAGAAGGGTGAGGAGAAGCCCAAGTTCAGGAATGATAAGAAATGGATTCAAAAGACTTTTTGGGCAGATTCTTCAGTTGACTCCTCTAAGACTGAAGCTGAAGAGGAGGCTACAAACTTATGTTTGATGGCGGATGAACATCTTGGTCATTCTGACCAAGATGAGGTATGCGAATTAACATATGATCAATTACTTGATGTTTCTAAGAAAATATATTCATCATATAAGAAACTTAAGAAAACTCATGCTAGCCTGAAAATTGAATTCTTGAACCTACAAAAATAGCATGAAGTTTTACTTGAAGATCATTCAACACTTGATAACAATCACATATCATTACTTGATGAATATGAAGAGTTAAACAAAAAATATTTTGATTTAATTGTTGAGCATGATTCATTGAAAGCATCACATGTTAAATTAAAAATTACATTCAAGGAATTAAAAACTTATGCATTTGATGTAGAGAGTAGGGAGCATGCATTGAGAGTGGAAAATTTAATTCTCGAAAGTTTAAATAAATTTTTTGATGCTGAATTAACTGCTCTTATGAAAAATAAACAACCGCCATCACTTGAAGAATTTCATATATAATCATAAAAGAGTGAATCATCTAGACCTAGGAAGAGGTACTATCACCCACATAGAATAGCTTACCCTTTTCCTAGCATTAGATATTTTTTCTTGTGGCATGTTAGGACATATCTTCCACACTTGCACCGTTCACCATAGTACACATTAGGCATGGAGACCAAGATTGTAAAATCCATAACATAGCATGCATGCATCGTATTATTCTATTCATCACAAGGGACCCAAACTTATTTGGGTTCCTAAATCTGACATTTGATGATTTTGTAGGGGTGCTCTCATACAAGACCTCATGAGAGTATGTGATACCTAAACAATAGATATTCAAGGCATATGACTGAAGATGCAAGTCAATTCATTTCGCTGGAGGCCAGGGCTGGAGGTAAGGTCACTCTTGGAGATAACACTAACAAGAAAGTGGTGGGTACAGGTATAATAAAAAATTCCAAGAACCTTCTAATTGAAAATTTCTTGCTTGTAGATGGATTAAAATACAACTTGCTCAACATCAGTCAACTCTGTGACAAAGGGCTCAACATAAAATTTTTGGCAAACACTTATAATATCAGCTTAAATTATAACACTATTTTGTAGGGAAAAAGGATCAATAATATCTACATGCTTGATTTAAATAACATTGAGTGTGCTGCTTCATTTTGCTTAAACATTACTGCTTATGAGTCTTGGCTATGGTATAGGAGGTTATGTCATGCCAGCATGAAAACTCTTAGAAGAGTAACCCAAAAGGACTTAGTTAGAGGTGTCCCCAAGCTTAAGTTCACTAAGGACCACCTATATGATGCATGTCAACTAGGGAAACAAGTACAGTCTCTTTTTATTCCATTAAGGATATTACCACCTCTAGACCTTTAGAAGTCCTTAACATGAATTTATTTGGACCCATTAGCATTGCCAACTTAGGGGGAAAAGTCTATGAATTTGTGATTGTCGATGACTACTCGAGGTTCACTTGGATTAGATTTATGTCACATAAAACTAAGTTATTTGATGAATTTAAATATTTCTTCACTTGGATTTAGAAGAAGCTAGGTTGTGAGATCTTGACCATCCATAGTGATCATGGTGCAAAGTTTGAAAATGTGAGATTTAGAACTTTCTATGAAGAGTAAGGGATTAGTCATAACTTTTCAGCTCCTAAGACCCCTCAAAAGAATGGGGTAACTGAAAGAAAGAATAGGACCTTAGTGGAACCCACTAGAGCCATGCTTGTTGGGTATTCAAAATACTTTCGGGAAGAAGCGGTGAACATAGCCTGTTATGTGTTGAATAGGGTGAATGTCAGATCCAATCTGAGTAAGACACCCTATGAGATCATTAAGGGTAGAACACCAAACCTTTCTCACCTCCATGTCTTTGGCTGTAAGATTTTTATTCTTAACAATGGGAAATCACTCATAGGAAAATTTGACCTAAAATCTGATGAAGGAGTGTTCTTAGGATATTCAAGTATGGGAAATCTTTTAGAGTGTTTAATAAGAGGATATTGGTGGTGGAGGAGACTACTCATGTGGTGTTTCATGAATCTAATCCTACGGAGTGTAGAGCTAAGGAAGAAGAAGAAATAGGAGAGATTACCCAAGGAGTAGAAACTATAAATCTAGAGAAAATGGTAGATCCTCATAACACTTTTCCTAGAGAATGAAGATATTCTTTGAGTCATCCTAAAGAACTGATCTTAGGAGACCCTTCTGAAGGTGTTAGAACTAGGCATGGACTTAGAAAAGAAGTGAACCACTCTACCTTTATTTCAATGACTGAACCCACCAATATCAATCAAACCCTTTTTGATGAATTTTGGATCTTAACTATGTAAGAAGAACTTAACTAATTTGCGAGAAATGATGTCTAGGAGTTGGTAGAAAGGCCCACGGATTAAAGTGTAGTAGGAACCAAATGGGTCCTTAAGAATAAAATGAATGATTCTGGTATGGTGGTTAGAAATAAGGCGAGATTAGTGGCTAAGGGTTACAACCAAATAGAAGGGATTGATTTTGAGGAGACCTTTGCCCCTATAGTGAGATTGGAAGCCAATAGAGTGCAACTAGCCTTTACCTGTTATAAGGGATTTAAGCTTTTTCAAATGGATGTCAAGAGTGCCTTTTTAAATGGGATAATAAAAGAAGATATATTTGTAGAGCAACCCCCAGGTTTTGAGAGTTCCTAATTTCTAAGTTATGATTACAAATAAAAAAGGCCTTATATGGATTAAAACAGGCACTTAGAGCTTGGTATGAGAGGCTTAGCACATTCCTACTAGAAAGGAAGTTTGTTATGGGAAGCGTAGATACCACCCCTTTTCTAAGAAAAGTAGGAGATGATTTACTCATTATCCAGATATATGTTAATGATATACTTTTTGGATCTTCTGATAAAAATTTATATGATGCTTTTTCTAAAAAAATGTGTAAAGAATTTAAGATGAGTATAATGGGAGAATTATCCTACTTTTTGGTATTTAGTATACGGCAAATGGATGATGAAACTTTTCTTAATCAATTAAAGTACACTAAGGATATCTTGAAAAAATATGAAATGGATAAAGCCTAGCCAATTAACACCCCAATGAGCTCCAGTGTCTAGTGAGATAAGGATTCAAATGAAAAATCTATTGATTAAAAAAAGTACAGAAGAATAATTGGATCACCAATTTACTTAACTGCTAGCCGACCTGATATAATATTTAGTATTTATCTCGATGCTAGATTTTAAGCTGATTCTAAAGAATTCCACCTAACTGCAGTTAAGAAAATCCTTAGATATCTCTTAGGGACCCCAAACTTAGGAATATGGTATCCTAGACACAGTACTTCTTTTGAAATTATCAGATATTCTGATTCTTATTTTGTAGGGTGTAGGTTGGATAGAAAGAGCACTTCTGGAACTTGCCAATTTATAGGATAGTCCTTAGTCTCCTGGTCCTTTCCATTGCTGAAGCTGAGTACATTACCTTAGGAATTTGTGTGGCCCAAGTCCTTTGGTTGAAGCAACAAATTTGAGATTTAGGATTCCCTGTTGGCATAATTTCAATTCTATGTGATAACACTAGTGCCATCTGCATCTCTAAAAATCCTATATAATATTCAAGAACCAAACACATTGACATAAGGCATCACTTCATTAGGGACCATTTTACCAAAGGAGACATTGAGTTACACCATATAGAAACTGAAAATCAACTGGCTGACATCTTTACTAAACCACTAGCCTTTGACACATTCAGCATCTTAAGAACCAAATTGGGTGTGATTGACATAAATGCATGAATTTGATGATTACTGAATTATGATTTATCTATTTATTTTATTTTTCCTTTATTTTTATTTCACTTATTTGTTTGTTTCTTTTAATGTGTTTTTGATTTCTTGCTATTTTTTTTTATTTTTTTGTTGCTATTTGTTTGATCTGGTTAATTCTTTTTATGTGTTTTCCTCTTATTTTTGATTTCCTATTTATCTTCTTCAGAATTAGCTCAATGATCACTACTACTGATAAACTTGATTTCTATGTAAGAATTTTACCTTATTTTTTTAGAAGTCTGTTAGCAGTGATTGACTTCTCTAAAATAGTAAAGGAAGAAACTTTCATGATTGTTTCCTCTTCCTCTAACTCCTTTAATGGTATGTTGTCTCTCTTTGAATTGAAATCTTTTTAAAATTCAAGAAATTGGACTTTGAAAATTAAGATCTATTTTATCTTCTTACAGGATTCTACCTCATATGAATAGTATTTTCAAATCATTGAATCATGAGTGTATTTTCTTAATCAAGTGATTGTAGTTATCATATGAGTATGATTCTATTTTTGTGGTTAATCTTCCATATACTAGAGAGCGTGTTTCTCCCTCTCTTATATCTGGAAGATAATCTCACGACTAAGAATATTTAGAGGTTGTAAAAGGAAGTAAGCCTGTAAAAGAAATGAAAAAAGGCACAAAATGAGCCCAACACTGAAAAGATGTGCAATGTTCGCCAATTAAAAGATACATGAAGTGTATCAAAATCAAAAGATGCGTAAATTGTGCCAAATAACTGAAAAAAGAGGCACAAAATGAGCCAATAAAAATGAGCTTCCTTCCCTTTCAAACCTTTAAAAACCTTACAAAAGTCTATGTTGTACTTAATATTTTTAAATACTTGAAATTGAAAATCATGACTCTTGATTCTTTACTTTGGAATTCTATTTTTTTAGATATTTTCTAGAATGAAGTTTGAAAGGACCACTTTTCTTATCCAATCTCCTCCATTTTGAATTGGATTTTTTGTTTAAAAGAAACTTCAATCTGTAAGGTCTATGAGCTAGAGTTTACGAGAGTGTTTTTCTCTGACTTTTTCTAGATTTTAGCTCGTCAATTTCTTCTTATTGGCTTTTGAATTGAAAATTAAGAAAAACTTCTGATTTACTAGAGCAGATCGATTAAAAAAAAAACTGTTTTTAAATTGATTTTTATGTTTGTTTTCTTTTTTTTATTTCTTATTTATTTTGACTTTATTTTTTTTGTGGTTCTTGGATCCTCTGATCATTCCTCTCCATCCTTTATTTTTTTAATTTTTTATTCACATCATCCAGGACGATCCTCACATCATCCTAGATGATATGATCAACTCATCCCCATCATGTCCCCAACGGCTAATCTGACCCTATTACTGGTGATCATTCTAGACGATACACCTAATCATCCTGGATGGTCCACATAGCAACCGTTGGACGACTTAAATTTGGCCCGTCCAATTTATTAATCACTCATCATCCTGAATAATCCACCTAATCATCCTGGATGATACTTTTCTTCAAAAGTCGTTCAGTTTGACTCCTCAGGATGATAGGTTGAGTCTAATCATCCTAGATGATTTCTGATCATCCTAGATGATCTGATCACCTTTTTGAGCAATCGGCCAAGCTGACATTATTGCTGCAAATTATCCTGGACAATATCACGATCGTCCTGGATGATATTTGCAAATCTTTAAAAACAGCACAAGTTCAAGGCTTTCTTCACTCTAATCTTCTTCCTCCTTTTTCCTTTCAGTAAAGCTCACCAATGGCCGGTGGCAAACGCTCCAGGATGCTTACTGGAAGCTCCTCAAGGGGAATTATGGATCCCCGCTTCACTGATGCGGTAGATCAGGCTGCCTACCTTTGCTATAAAACTGCAAGATATACATCATCCAAGATAATCAATCCTTGTACCCTGACCTATCCAATGTTAGATCTGTTTGCCCATACTACTCTTACTTTCATTCTGACCCTTGCAGTTCCCTTTCACTCTGAACTTTTATATGAATTCTTTGCTATTCTTTGAATCAACTCTACCTATACTGCACTCTAATCCTATGTAACCAAATGACATGTAGAGTCAGGACTGTCATAAACTTCTTCAACTTTCTACCACTGGAGAAAAGCTTCATCTCATTGCCTCAGATCTTGATTTCAACTGGAGTCAGGTTAATCAGGTTCTTAGGAACACAAATGCCACTTACCATGATGTGCCTTTAGTTCATTGGTAAAGATGCTAGGACCATCCAACATGTCCTCAAAACTTCTATAATTCCCAAGGTTGGTGACCAGGTTCACATTACTCCCTTACTTCCCATCACCACCTACTATATCATGACTCATAGGGAATTCAATGCTACTGGTCTTCTCTTTTGATACATTGAGCACATGACTAGCATTAGGGATCCTAGATATAGGAGGAAACAATATTTGGCCCTAGGACACCTCATTGCTTATGTCCTTAAAACTAAGTACAATATTCAGTATCCTACCCCTCCAAATTATCCACCCTCCTTCTACATAAATAACTCTTTCTATGTCCTTCATAGCACTCATCTCCATCTAGAGCACGAATAAGCTGAGGGAGCAGTAGAAGAGGAAATTCCTACATCTATTCCTAGCCACCAGCAGTCATGGCTGGATCAACTAGTGGAGAGGTTTGACTCCTACATTGTTACACAGGAGCAACAGTATGCTGTAGATGTTGATAACTTTAATGCTTATGTACTCCAGTAGAAGCAGCAGCACGACCAGGATATGGCCTAGTTTGGAGAACAGTTCACTTCCCTCCATAGTCTTTTTCAGCCACCACCACCTCCTCCACCTGATCGGGTCCCTCCTACTTTTAGCTTGTTTGATTTTTCTATTTATTTTTCTGTGATATTTTGTACTGTAGTCCTTCTATGTGTTATTATATGTGTTTTCTATTTGGTTTTCTATTTCCTCCTTTTTGTGATGTCAAAAGGGGGAGCAGTATGAGCTGTAGTATCTATTATACTGTTTAATGCCTATCTTTGTGAAATTTGAATTTCTTATATTTAATTTTTTTTAAAATATCATATATGTTAATCTATTTAACTTAAAATTCCTAATAAATATTGCCATTATCAAAAAGGGGGAGATTATTACAAATCTGGATTCAAGGATTATACTTTTGATGATAACAAATATTCCTATTTCTATTTGATTGCCTAACCTTTTAGGTCCACAAGATTAAGTGAAATTCAAACCAGCTCAAGATTGGGTATGTTTATATTCAAATGTAATTTTTCCCTTTTTGAGTCAAATGTAATATGATGGATCCTAATACTAAGTAACCTTGCACACACACACACAGGGAGAGAATTTTAGTGAGTTAGAGTTCCTATTCTGTTTTGCTCATATTGTTCTGGACGATCATAAGATCATCCTAGATGATCCATTAATAATAGAAACCCTAATTAGGGCGGCCATGTTAAGTCAGTCTGATTAAGTATATCATCCTGGATGATCCTTCTATCATCCGAGATGATATGCTCAAATCAAAACTTCTCAGCTGCCAGACTCATTTAGGAAGGTTTTTATTTTAGGATTTCTATCTAATCTTACTGGACAATATACATATCATCCTGGATGATTCATTATAATCATGCCTAAATTAGTCAAGTGATTAAGGAAAGTAATTAAGGATTAATTGATCAATCACATCATCCAAGATGATCACAAGATCATCCTAGATGATGAGTTATAAATCCTCATCATACAATATAACTTTCCTGGATGACCTGACCGATGTGCTAAATGATATGGCCTTATTTGTACTATCATATATGAATGATTCTGGTGTGGTGGTGAGAAATAAGGCAAGATTGGTGGCTAAGGGGTATAATCAGATAGAAGGGATAGATTTTGAGGATACTTTTGTCCCTGTAGCTAGATTGGAAGCCACTAGAGTGCTACTAGCCTTTGCCTGTTACAAGGGATTTAAGCTATTTCAAATGGATATCAAGAGTATCTTTTTAAATGGGATAATTAAAGAAGATGTTTTTGTAGAACAACCCCCAGGTTTTGAGAGTTCCCAATATCCAAGTCATGTCTATAAATTAAAAAAGGCCTTATATGGATTGAAACAGGCACCCAGAGCTTGGTATGAGAGGCTTAGCACATTCCTGTTAGAAAGAGAGTTTGTTAAGGGGAGCGTAGACACCACCCTTTTTCTGAGGAGATTAGGAGATGACTTACTCATTGTCCAGATCTATGTTGATGATATAATTTTTGGATCTTCTGATAAATACTTATGTGAAGAGTTTTCTAAAACAATGAGTAAAGAGTTTGAGATGAGTATGATGGGAGAATTGTCCTACTTTTTGGGGTTTAGCATAAGGCAAACGGATGATGGAACCTTTCTCAATCAATCAAAATACACTAAGGACATTTTGAAGAAATATGAAATGGACAAAGCCAAGCCAATCAATACTCCCATGCCCTCCTCAGTTCAGTTAGATAAGGATTCAAATGGAAAATCTGTTGATCAGAAGAAGTATAGAGGGATAATAGGTTCACTGCTTTACCTGACTGCTAGCCGACCTGATATCATGTTTAGTGTCTGTCTTTGTGCTAGGTTTCAGGCTGATCCTAAAGAGTCCCACCTGACTGCTGTTAAGAGAATTCTTAGATATCTTTTAGGAACCCCAAACCTAGGAATTTGGTACCCTAGGCACAGTACCTCTTTTGAGATCATTGGATATTCTGATTCTGACTTTGCGGGGTGTAGGGTGGATAGGAAGAGTACTTCTGGGACTTGTCAATTTATAGGACAGTCGTTAGTCTCCTGGTCCAGTAGAAAATAGAACTCAGTTGCACTTTCCACTGCTGAAGCTGAGTACATTGCCTTAGGGAGTTGTGTGGCCCAAGTTCTTTGGTTGAAGCAGCAAGTCTTGGATTTAGGAGTACCTGTTGGCACAATTTCTGTTCTGTGTGATAATACTAGTGCCATCTGTATCTCTAAGAATCCAATCCAACATTCTAGGACCAAACACATTGACATTAGGCATCACTTCATTAGGGACCATGTTACAAAAGGGGACATTGAGCTACACCACGTAGCAACTGAAAATTAGCTGGCTGACATATTCACTAAACCACTGGCCTTTGACTCATTCAGCATTTTGAGAATCAGATTAGGAGTGATTGATATAAATGCTTGATTCTGATGACTGCTGATTTATGATTGTTATGATTGATATTCTGATTTCTGTTAGTTAGTTTTTTGTATTCTATTTTCTGATTTCTGTTAGTTAGTTTTTGTATTCTGATTTCTGATTTCTGTTAGTTAGTTTTGGTTTGATTATTTGCTTTCAGTTGATTTTATTTCTTCTGCTGATTTCTGTGTTACCCTTTTTTGTTAGTTTGATTTGAGTATTTACTTTGCTATGATTTTCTACCTGTTTTTATTTATTTACGGGTTCATATCTTGCACTTACTGTTTTATGCTTTTCAAGATCTGATCACCGCTCACTACTTCTGGTGATATGAATTTTTGACTGGGAGTTTTTACCTTGTTTTGGTTTGGAAGCTGATAAGCAGTGATTGACTTCGCTGAATCTGTTAAAGGGAAGAAACATTAATAATTATTTCTCTTCCTCTAACTCCTTTACTGGTGTGAAGTCTCTTTTGAGTAAAAATCCTTTTCAAAATTAAAATGTTAGTTTTTGAAATAGAGATTA
Organism: Dendrobium chrysotoxum; assembly: GCA_019925795.1. Taxonomy (NCBI): domain Eukaryota; kingdom Viridiplantae; phylum Streptophyta; class Magnoliopsida; order Asparagales; family Orchidaceae; genus Dendrobium; species Dendrobium chrysotoxum. Next base: position 30,146,377 of record CM034306.1, on the reverse strand, counting down.
TTTTATCTTCCTACAGTAATCTGCCTCATATCAATAGTGTTTTTTTTTCAAAGTCTTGAGTCATTAGTTTGATTTTCTAAACCAAGTGATTGCATTTATCATATGTTGTATGGATTTTATTTTATGAATCGTTCTTCCTTACTGCGGAGAGTCATCTCCTATGTCTAGAAGATAATCTCACAGCTGAGACTCTTTAATGATTATGAAAAGGATAAAGCTTATAAAAGATACGCAGTGCGCCAGATAATTTGAAAAAGAGGCATAAAATGAGCCCAAAACTGAAAAGATGCGAAATTGCCAAATTGGATACACAAAGTGTATCAAAAAATCAAAAGATGCGCAAAGCGCCAACCAATTTGAAAAAGAGGCACAAAATGAGCCCAACCAAGCTTTCCTTCCTTTCCGATCGTTAAATGTCTTAGAAAAATCCGTGCGTCACTTAATATTTTCAAAAGCTTGTGTTTGAAAATCCTGATTTCTGATTTTTTACTTTGTAACACTATTATATCAGATATTTTTCTGGAACGAGGCTTGAAAGGATCTCTTTTCAAATCTAATGTCTCTTCTTTTGAATCGGATTTTTGCTTTGAAAGAGGTTTGCATCGATAAGGTGCCCGGGGTCGGAGTTACGAAAGTTGATTATTTTCAACCTTTTTTGGATTTCAGCGCTGTCAATCGTCCTGTCATTGATTTTTGAATCTAAAATCAAGGAAAAATTCTGATTTTCCTATTTTGTAGTTGTTTTATTTTATGTTTTATTTCCGTGTTATATTTTTCGCTCCTCCTTTTTGTGATGTCAAAAGGGGGAGTCAGTTGTAGTCGTGTCTGTTTCTGTTTTCTGAGTCATGCTTCATGTATTATTTTAGCTGTTAAATGAAAATTTAAAAAAAAATATTTGTTTGTTGGATCGCCTAGTTTACTTTTATTTTCAGACTACTTTATAAATGTTTGCCATCATCAAAAAGGGGGAGATTGTTGCAAATCTGGTTTTGATGATGACAAACATGTTTCCAGTGTGTTTTGCTTGGCTAATCTGTTTCAGGCACAAAAGACCGCGAGCCACTCAAGCCAACTCAAGATCGGGTCCAAGTGTGTCAAATGTATGATTTTTCCTTTTATTGAGTCAATTGTAATGTAACTGATCCCCTAGCTAAGTAACCTTGCACACACACACTCAGGGGGAGAGATTGAGTGAGTTAGAGTTTCTGTTCAATTTTTATTCGGATCGTCCTGGACGATCGTTGCATCGTCCGGGACGATCCAGTTAAAACAAAAACCCTAATTAGGGCGACTAAGTTAAGAAGGTCTGATTAAGAAGATCGTCCTGGATGATCTTTGGATCGTACGGGACGATATTCTCAAATCAGAAATTCCCAGCCGCCAGATTAAGTTAGGCAAGTTTTATTTTAAGTATTTTGGTCTGATCTTCCCGGACGATACGTGTATCATCCTGGATGATTCACTATAATCATGCCTAAATTAGTCTGGTAATTAAGGAAAGTAATTAATGTTTAATTGATACGATCACATCGTCCTGGACGATCGTAGGATCGTCCCGAACGATCGTGATCGTCTTGTGCATTTCAGCTGTACGACCCGAACTGTGTACAGGACGATTTTGGGCCTTTTTGAACTAATCGTACAGGACGATGTACCAATCATCCTGGACGATCAAGTCATTTTTTGGTCGTCCAGCACAGATTTCTCTGGACGACCCGAACTGTCTTCTGGACGATTTTCCTCAATTTGTACTAATCGTCCCGGACGATCGCAGTATCGTATGGGACGATAGGAACAACTTTTTCTACTGATCGTCCAGAAGAGCCTAATCGTCCAGACTGAATCAGCTGATTTTGAACTGATCGTACAGGACGATCTACCGATCGTCCTGGATGATCATGGCCGACCAGTTGAGAATTAGGGTAAATTTTAAGCCCTCCTATAAAAGAACTTTTTCTAAAATTAAGAAAAATCTTTTGCTACCTTCCTTCCCTGAGAAACCCTAGAGAGAAGAGAGAGTTGGGAGAGAGAGAAGAGATCTTGTAAGGGGGAGTTAGTGAGGGATTCACTAAGGTTGCTTCAAGCACGGATCAGAGTCGTCTTCTCCGCTCGTCGTCTGTCATCTAGTCGATGTTCTTCGTGGGAGGATCGTTTGCAAGAAGATCCGGGGTTCTCTGCCCGCTTCAGGTGGAAGCAAAAGGAGTTCGAAGGTTCTCTGCCTGCTTCAGGAGGAAGCGAAAGGAGGTCAGGTTCTCTGCCTCACCGTGTGGTGAAAAGGAGGTATTTTGTACAGGCTTCTCCGCCTTGCTGTGGGAGCAAAAGGAGAGTCACTTTCGTTTAGTGCAATACCCGGAGGGGAGGCTCCGGGGAGTGAACGTAGGTCAAGTTGACCGAACCACTATAAAATCTGGTTTGCTTTTCTGATTCAGTTTTGCACTTTACTTTTCAATATAAACTGCTTGGGTGAATATCGTTGGTTGATCTTTTCGTTATTGTTTACTTGTTTCCGCTGCTAAGTATCGAAAAGATTTTTATAGTTATCGTGAAATTTTTAAATAACCAATTCCCCCCCCTCTTAGTTAGCCTCAGGACTAGTTCACTAGGGCTTAACATCCCTTTCGAACTTTCAAGTTGTTGCAAATCTGGTTTTGATGATGACAAACATGTTTCCAGTGTGTTTTGCTTGGCTAATCTGTTTCAGTCACAAAAGACCGCGAGCCACTCAAGCCAACTCAAGATCGGGTCCAAGTGTGTCAAATGTATGATTTTTCCTTTTATTGAGTCAATTGCAATGTAACTGATCTCCTAGCTAAGTAACCTTGCACACACACACTCTGGGGGAGAGATTGAGTGAGTTAGAGTTTCTGTTCAATTTTTGTTTGGATCGTCCTGGACGATCGTTGCATCGTCCGGGACGATCCAGTTAAAACAGAAACCCTAATTAGGGCGACTAAGTTAAGAAGGTCTGATTAAGCAGATCGTCCTAGACGATCTTTGGATCGTACGGGACGATATTCTAAAATCAGAAATTCCCAGCCGCCAGATTAAGTTAGGCAAGTTTTATTTTAAGTATTTTGGTCTGATCGTCCCGGACGATACGTGTATCGTCCTGGATGATTCACTACAATCATGCCTAAATTAGTCTGGTAATTAAGGAAAGCAATTAATGTTTAATTGATACGATCACATCGTCCTGGACGATCGCAGGATCGTCCCGGACGATCGTGATCGTCTTGTGCATTTCAGCTGTACGACCCGAACTGTGTACAGGATGATTTTGGGCCTTTTTGAACTAATCATACAGGACGATGTACCAATCATCCTGGACGATCAAGTCATTTTTTGGTCGTCCAGCACAGATTTCTCTGGACGACCCGAACTATCTTCTGGACGATTTTCCTCAATTTGTACTAATCGTCCCGGACGATCGCAGTATCGTACGGGACAATAGGAACAACTTTTTCTACTGATCGTCCAGAAGAGCCTAATCGTCCAGACTGAATCAGCTGATTTTGAACTGATCGTACAGGACGATCTACCGATCGTCCTGGACGATCATGGCCGACCAGTTGAGAATTAGGGCAAATTTTAAGCCCTCCTATAAAAGAACTTTTTCTAAAATTAAGAAAATTCTTTTGCTACCTTCCTTCCCTGAGAAACCCTAGAGAGAAGAGAGAGTTGGGAGAGAGAGAAGAGATCTTGTGAGGGGGAGTTAGTGAGGGATTCACTAAGGTTGCTCCAAGCACGGATCAGAGTCGTCTTCTCCGCTCGTCGTCTGTCGTCTAGTCGGTGTTCTTCATGGGAGGATCGTTCGCAAGAAGATCCGGGGTTCTCTGCCCGCTTCAGGTGGAAGCAAAAGGAGTTTGAAGGTTCTCTGCCTGCTTCAGGAGGAAGCGAAAGGAGGTCAGGTTCTCTGCCTCACCGTGTGGTGAAAAGGAGGTGTTTTGTACAGGCTTCTCCGCCTTGCTGTGGGAGCAAAAGGAGAGTCACTTTCGTTTAGTGCAATACCCGGAGGGGAGGCTCTGGGGAGTGGACGTAGGTCAAGTTGACCGAACCACTATAAAATCTGGTTTGCTTTTCTGATTCAGTTTTGCACTTTACTTTTCAATATAAACTGCTTGGGTGAATATCGTTGGTTGATCTTTTCGTTTTCCGCTGCTAAGTATCGAAAAGATTTTTGTAGTTATCGTGAAATTTTTAAATAACCAATTCACCCCCCTCTTGGTTAGCCTCGGGACTAGTTCACTAGGGCTTAACATCCCTTTCGAACTTTCAAGTGGTATCAGAGAGGGATTCAAAATTTCTGTTTAAAAACTTTTGAATTTGATCCAATGGCTAACTGTAACAATCGTAATACTGCTGAAGGTTATTCTATTACCAGACCACCGTTGTTTGATAATATTCCTTTTGATTTTTGGAAAACACGCATGTCTACTTTTCTGCAATCTATTGATTATCGCATGTGGATGTTAGTTAAGGACGGATACGAACCACCTTTTCGAATGATTAATAATGTGAAAACTGAATTGCCGTTTGCTGATTGGACATTTGATGATCGTGATTTAGCACAGTTGAATGCAAAATGTTTGAACTGTTTCTTTTGTGCTTTGAAATTTGAAGACTATATGCGTGTTTCTACTTGTACAACGGGAAAGGAAATCTGGGATAGGTTATGTATAACATACGAAGGTACAACTGAAGTCAAACAATCTAGGTTAAACATCTTGTTACATGATTACGAACTTTTTCGCATGAAACCTAGTGAGACTATTTCAGAAATGTACACAAGGTTCACTCAGATTGTTACCTCTTTGCATGCTTTAGGTAGAGAACTTACCAACTACGAAAAAGTGAACAAGATTCTTAGATGTTTGCCTGCTTCTTATGATGCTAAGATTACTGCTATTACTGAATCCAAAGATTTAAATACTTACTCTATTGACAGCTTACTTGGATCACTCATTGCTTACGAGCAAGGGGTGAACTAAAGGCAACTTGATGCAGGAGAACGCAAGAAAGAGAAGACCGTGGCACTAAAGGCCAAAGATTCAGATGCTAGCACTTCCGGGTCTGATAGCGATGAAGTTGCCTTAATCACAAGGCAATTCAAAAGCTTTCTAAGGAAGAAACATAAGAACTATCAGAAGTGGAACAAGGGTAAGTTCAATAAAAACTTTAAGGGTTCATCTGAATCGGTTTGTTTTGAATGCAGGAAGCCTGGACACATTAAGGCTGATTGTCCAACACTTAAAGCTCACCCAAGCAAGGAGAAGAGTGAGGAGAAACCAAAGTTCAGGAAGGACAAGAAGTGGATTCAGAAGGCGTTCTGGGCAGACTCTGCATCCGACTCTTCTGAGACTAAAGCTGAAGAGGAGGAAACAAACTTGTTTCTGATGGCGGATGATCACCCTGGTCAGTCGGACCAGGAAGAGGTATGTGAGCTTACTTACGATCAGTTATTTGAAGTTTCTGAAAAGATTCATACATCATATAGGAAGCTTAAGAAAACCCATGCTAGTTTGAAATTAGATTATTTGACTTTACAAAAAGAGCATGATTCTGTAGTTAAAGATTATTCCACATTTGATTCCAATCACATGTCTCTGCTTGATGAGTTTGATGAATTGAACAAAAAATATTCTGATTTAGTTTCTGAGCATGATTCTTTGAAAACCACGCATGTTGATTTAGAAAAAGCTTTTAAAGAGTTAGATACAATGGCATGTGAAGTAGAAAGTAACAATGGCGCTTTAAAATTTGAAATTGCAAGTTTAAAGAAAGAGAATGAGTTTTTGGAAGTAAAAATCAGTGCTTTTGAAAAGAACAAAACACCGCCTACCTTTGAACAGTTTTATGCACCGCCACCTTTTAAAAATTCTGTTGCAAGTTCATCAAAGCATGTTTCATACACTACTAGGAAGAGGCACTATCACTCACGATGTTTAGTTAATCCTTTTCCTGGTGTTAGATGTTTTTCATGTGGCATGTTAGGACACATATCACACACTTGTACTGTTCACCATAGTACACATTGGGTGTGGAGACCCAAACTGCCTATTTCACAGCACAACACGCATGCATCGCATTCTTCTTTTCATAAGAAGGAACCCAAATCTCTTTGGGTTCCTAAGACTGACATTTAATGATTTTGTAGGTGTGCTCTCACACAAGACCTCGTGAGAGCATGTGGTACCTGGACAGCGGATGTTCTAGACATATGACTGGAGATGCAAATCAATTCATTTCGCTGGAGGCCAGAGCTGGAGGCAAGGTTACACTTGGAGATAACACCACCAGGAAGGTGGTAGGCACAGGTATGATTGGTGATTCAAAGAATTTTGTGATTGATAATGTTTTGCTTGTAGATGGACTGAAACACAACCTGCTGAGCATCAGTCAACTCTGTGACAAGGGATACAGCATCAAACTCCTGCCCACTGGCTGCATTTTAAGCTTAAATGATGAAGTTGTTTTGCAGGGGCAAAGGATCAACAACGTCTACAAGCTGGATGTAAGTAGCATTAAATCTGATAATTCAATTTGCTTAAAAACTGCTGCTGATGAGTCTTGGTTATGGCATAGGAGATTGTGTCATGCCAGTATGAAAACCCTTAGGAGAGTCACCCAAAAGGACTTAGTTAGAGGTGTGCCCAAGCTTAAGTTCACTAAGGATCACCTGTGTGATGCCTGTCAGTTGGGGAAGCAAGTCCAGTCCTCTTTTCACTCTGTTAAGGACATTAGCACCTCTAGACCTTTAGAAGTTCTTCACATGGACCTCTTTGGACCCATTAGCACTGCCAGCTTAGGGGGGAGAGTTTATGGTTTTGTGATTGTAGATGATTATTCGAGGTTCACTTGGGTTAAGTTTTTGTCACACAAATCTGAGTCATTTGATGAGTTTAGATCTTTCTCTACTTGGATTCAGAAGAAGTTAGGATGTGAGATTATTACCATCCATAGTGATCACGGAGGGGAGTTTGAAAATGAAAGATTTAGAAGTTTTTGTGAGAATCATGGGATTAGTCACAATTTTTCAGCTCCTAGGACCCCTCAGCAGAACGGGGTAGCTGAAAGGAAGAACAAGACCTTAGTGGAAGCCGCTAGAGCCATGCTTGCCGAGTATTCACTTCCAAAATACTTTTGGGCTGAAGCGGTGAACACTGCCTGTTATGTGCTGAATAGGGTAAATGTGAGAGTCAAACTGAACAAGACATCTTATGAGATCATTAAGGGTAGAACACCAAATCTGTCCCACCTCCATGTCTTTGGCTGTAAGGTTTTCATTCTGAACAACAGGAAGTCACCCTTAGGAAAATTTGACCCCAAATCTGATGAAGGAGTGTTCTTAGGATATTCAAGTGTGGGGAAATCCTTTAGGGTGTTCAATAGGAGGACTTTGGTGGTGGAAGAAACAACCCATGTAGTGTTTGATGAATCTGATCCTAAGGAGTCTAGATCTGAAGTAGAAGATGAAGAGATTGTTGAGGTTACCCAAGGAGTTGGAAATACAAATTTGGAGGAAAGGGTAGAACCTCAAACCCCATTGCCTAGAGATTAGAGATATTCTTCGAGTCATCCTAAAGAACTGATCTTAGGAGACCCTTCTGAAGGTGTTAGGACTAGGCATGGACTTAGGAAGGAAGTATACCATTCTGCCTTTATCTCAATGACTGAACCCACCAACATCAATCAAGCCTTGTCGGATGAGTTTTGGATTTTAGCTATGCAGGAAGAATTGAATCAATTTGTAAGGAATGATGTTTGGGAGTTAGTAGAAAGACCTAGAAACCAAAGTATTGTGGGAACCAAGTGGGTCTTTAAGAATAAGATGAATGATTCTGGTGTGGTGGTGAGAAATAAGGCAAGATTGGTGGCTAAGGGGTATAATCAGATAGAAGGGATAGATTTTGAGGAAACTTTTGCCCCTGTAGCTAGATTGGAAGTCATTAGAGTGCTACTAGCCTTTGCCTGTTACAAGGGATTTAAGCTGTTTCAAATGGATGTCAAGAGTGCCTTTTTAAATGGGGTAATTAAAGAAGATGTTTTTGTAGAACAACCCCCAGGTTTTGAGAGTTCCCAATATCCAAGTCATGTCTATAAATTAAAAAAGGCCTTATATGGATTGAAACAGGCACCCAGAGCTTGGTATGAGAGGCTTAGCACATTCCTGTTAGAAAGAGAGTTTGTTAAGGGGAGCGTAGACACCACCCTTTTTCTGAGGAGATTAGGAGATGACTTACTCATTGTCCAGATCTATGTTGATGATATAATTTTTGGATCTTCTGATAAATACTTATGTGAAGAGTTTTCTAAAATAATGAGTAAAGAGTTTGAGATGAGTATGATGGGAGAATTGTCCTACTTTTTGGGGTTTAGCATAAGGCAAACGGATGATGGAACCTTTCTCAATCAATCAAAATACACTAAGGACATTTTGAAGAAATATGAAATGGACAAAGCCAAGCCAATCAATACTCCCATGCCCTCCTCAGTTCAGTTAGATAAGGATTCAAATGGAAAATCTGTTGATCAGAAGAAGTATAGAGGGATAATAGGTTCACTGCTTTACATGACTGCTAGCCGACCTGATATCATGTTTAGTGTCTGTCTTTGTGCTAGGTTTCAAGCTGATCCTAAAGAGTCCCACCTGACTGCTGTTAAGAGAATTCTTAGATATCTTTTAGGAACCACAAACCTAGGAATTTGGTACCCTAGGCACAGCACCTCTTTTGAGATCATTGGATATTCTGATTCTGATTTTGCGGGGTGTAGGGTGGATAGGAAGAGTACTTCTGGGACTTGTCAATTTATAGGACAGTCGTTAGTCTCCTGGTCCAGTAGAAAACAGAACTCAGTTGCACTTTCCACTGCTGAAGCTGAGTACATTGCCTTAGGGAGTTGTGTGGCCCAAGTTCTTTGGTTGAAGCAGCAAGTCTTGGATTTAGGAGTACCTGTTGGCACAATTTCTGTTCTGTGTGATAATACTAGTGCCATCTGTATCTCTAAGAATCCAATCCAACATTCTAGGACCAAACACATTGACATTAGGCATCACTTCATTAGGGACCATGTTACAAAAGGGGACATTGAGCTACACCACGTAGCAACTGAAAATCAGCTGGCTGACATATTCACTAAACCACTGGCCTTTGACTCATTCAGCATTTTGAGAACCAGATTAGGAGTGATTGATATAAATGCTTGATTCTGATGACTGCTGATTTATGATTGTTATGATTGGTATTCTGATTTCTGTTAGTTAGTTTTTTGTATTCTATTTTCTGATTTCTGTTAGTTAGTTTTTGTATTCTGATTTCTGATTTCTGTTAGTTAGTTTTAGTTTGATTATTTTCTTTCAGTTGATTTTATTTCTTCTGCTGATTTCTGTGTTACCCTTTTTTGTTAGTTTGATTTGAGTATTAACTTTGCTATGATTTTCTACCTGTTTTTATTTATTTACGGGTTCATATCTTGCACTTACTATTTTATGCTTTTCAAGATCTGATCACCGCTCACTACTTCTGGTGATCTGAATTTTTGACTGGGAGTTTTTACCTTGTTTTAGTTTGGAAGCTGATAAGCAGTGATTGACTTCGCTGAATCTGTTAAAGGGAAGAAACATTGATAATTGTTTCTCTTCCTCTAACTCCTTTACTGGTGTGAAGTCTCTTTTGAGTAAAAATCCTTTTCAAAATTAAAATGTTAGTTTTTGAAATAGAGATTATTTTATCTTCCTACAGTAATCTGCCTCATATCAATAGTATTTTTTTTTCAAAGTCTTGAGTCATTAGTTTGATTTTCTAAACCAAGTGATTGCATTTATCATATGTTGTATGGATTTTGTTTTGTGAATCGTTCTTCCTTACTGCGGAGAGTCATCTCCTATGTCTGGAAGATAATCTCACAGCTGAGACTCTTTAATGATTATGAAAAGGAGAAAGCTTATAAAAGATGCGCAGTGCGCCAGATAATTTGAAAAAGAGGCATAAAATGAGCCCAAAACTGAAAAGATGCGAAATTGCCAAATTGGATACACAAAGTGTATCAAAAAATCAAAAGATGCGCAAAGCGCCAACCAATTTGAAAAAGAGGCACAAAATGAGCCCAACAAAGCTTTCCTTCCTTTCCGATCGTTAAATGTCTTAGAAAAATCCATGCGTCACTTAATATTTTCAAAAGCTTGTGTTTGAAAATTCTGATTTCTGATTTTTTACTTTGTAACACTATTATATCAGATATTTTTCTGGAACGAGGCTTGAAAGGATCTCTTTTCAAATCTAATGTCTCTTCTTTTGAATCGGATTTTTGCTTTGAAAGAGGTTTGCATCGATAAGGTGCCCGGGGTCGGAGTTACGAAAGTTGATTATTTCCAACCTTTTTTGGATTTCAACGCTGTCAATCGTCCTGTCATTGATTTTTGAATCTAAAATCAAGGAAAAATTCTGATTTTCCTGTTTTGTAGTTGTTTTATTTTATGTTTTATTTCCGTGTTATATTTTTCGCTCCTCCTTTTTGTGATGTCAAAAGGGGGAGTCAGTTGTAGTCGTGTGTGTTTCTATTTTCTGAGTCATGCTTCATGTATTATTTTAGCTGTTAAATGAAAATTTAAAAAAAATATTTGTTTGTTGGATCTCCTAGTTTACTTTTATTTTCAGACTACTTTACAAATGTTTGCCATCATCAAAAAGGGGGAGATTGTTACAAATCTGGTTTTGATGATGACAAACATGTTTCCAGTGTGTTTTGCTTGGCTAATCTGTTTCAGGCACAAAAGACCGCGAGCCACTCAAGCCAACTCAAGATCGGGTCCAAGTGTGTCAAATGTATGATTTTTTCTTTTATTGAGTCAATTGTAATGTAACTGATCCCCTAGCTAAGTAACCTTGCACACACACACTCAGGGGGAGAGATTGAGTGAGTTAGAGTTTCTGTTCAATTTTTGTTCGGATCGTCCTGGACGATCGTTGCATCGTCTGGGACGATCCAGTTAAAACAGAAACCCTAATTAGGGCGACTAAGTTAAGAAGGTATGATTAAGCAGATCGTCCTGGACGATCTTTGGATCGTACGGGACGATATTCTCAAATCAGAAATTCCCAGCCGCCAGATTAAGTTAGGCAAGTTTTATTTTAAGTATTTTGGTCTGATCGTCCCGGACGATACGTGTATCATCCTGGACGATTCACTACAATCATGCCTAAATTAGTTTGGTAATTAAGGAAAGCAATTAATGTTTAATTGATACGATCACATCGTCCTGGACGATCGCAGGATCGTCCCGGACGATCGTGATCGTCTTGTGCATTTCAACTATACGACCCGAACTGTGTACAGGACGATTTTGGGCCTTTTTGAACTAATCATACAGGACGATGTACCAATCATCCTGGATGATCAAGTCATTTTTTGGTCATCCAGCACAGATTTCTCTGGACGACCCGAACTATCTTCTGGACGATTTTCCTCAATTTGTACTAATCGTCCCGGACGATCGCAGTATCATACGGGACGATAGGAACAACTTTTTCTACTGATCGTCCAGAAGAGCCTAATCATCCAGACTGAATCAGCTGATTTTGAACTGATCGTACAGGACGATCATGGCCGACCAGTTGAGAATTAGGGCAAATTTTAAGCCCTCCTATAAAAGAACTTTTTCTAAAATTAAGAAAAATCTTTTGCTACCTTCCTTCCCTGAGAAACCCTAGAGAGAAGAGAGAGTTGGGAGAGAGAGAAGAGATCTTGTGAGGGGGAGTTAGTGAGGGATTCACTAAGGTTGCTTCAAGCACGGATCAGAGCCGTCTTCTCCGCTCGTCGTCTATCGTCTAGTCGGTGTTCTTCGTGGGAGGATCGTTCGCAAGAAGATCCGGGGTTCTCTGCCCGCTTTAGGTGGAAGCAAAAGGAGTTCGAAGGTTCTCTGCCTGCTTCAGGAGGAAGCGAAAGGAGGTCAGGTTCTCTGCCTCACCGTGTGGTGAAAAGGAGGTGTTTTGTACAGGCTTCTCCGCCATGCTGTGGGAGCAAAAGGAGAGTCACTTTCGTTTAGTGCAATACCCGGAGGGGAGGCTCCGGGGAGTGGACATAGGTCAAGTTGACCGAACCACTATAAAATCTGGTTTGCTTTTCTGATTCAGTTTTGCACTTTACTTTTCAATATAAACTGGTTGGGTGAATATCATTGGTTGATCTTTTCGTTATTGTTTACTTATTTTTGCTGCTAAGTATCAAAAAGATTTTTGTAGTTATCGTGAAATTTTTAAATAACCAATTCACCCCCCCTCTTGGTTAGCCTCGGGACTAGTTCACTAGGGCTTAACATCCCTTTCGAACTTTCAATAGGATGACAGACCTATCATCCTGGATGATTAGGTATATTTAAATCATCTAGCATAGTTTTCTTGGATGACTTAAACTGTGTCAGACGATCTTGCACATTTTTGAACAATCGTACAGGACGATAGTCTTATCATCCTGGATGATCAGTTCTATTTTTACACATTGTCCGAACTTTTCTCCAAGACGTCCCGAACTATTTACTGGATGATATTCTTGATTTTAAACTAATCGGTCAGGATGATCACAGGATCATCCCGGATGATCAGAATAGACCATGTCTCCTAATCGTTCAGAAGAACCAGATCATCCAGGCTAAAAGGACTCATTTATACTGATCGTACAAGATGATCAAAGGATAGTCCTAGATGATGTTTGACGGTAAGTTGAAATTTAGAGCAATTTTTGAGCCCTTCTATTTAAGCTCTCTTATTTGTTAATGGAAAAACTTTTTGTTGCTGTCCTCACCTGAGAGAACCTTGAGAGGGAGAGGGAGAGCTTGACAGAAAGAGAGAGGATCTTGTGAGGAGAAGTTTGTGAGGTGTTCACAAAGGTTTCTCCAAGTAAGGATTTGAGTCATCTTCTCCAGTCATCCTCCCTTGTTCCATGGTAGCTCTGTGGGAAGGATTCTCAGCAAGAAGATCAAGGTTCTCTGCCTGCTTCAAGATGAAGCAAAAGTAGGTAAGGTTCTCTACCTACATCAGGAGGAAGCAAAAGGAGGTAAGTTTCTCTGCCTGCTTCAAGAGGAAGCAAAAGGAGGTAAGGTTCTCTGCCTACTTCAGGAGGAAGCAAAAGGAGTTTGGGTTCTTTGCCTCACTGAGGTTGGTGAAAAGAGTTTTTTTGTAAGAGCTTCTTCACCTTGCAGTGGGAGTAAAAGGAGAGTCACTGTGTTTTAGTGCAATACCTATAAGGGAGACTCCGGGGAGTGGATGTAGGTCAATTTGATCGAACAACTATAAAATCTGGTGTGTTCTTTCTTATTACTAATTCACATTTTAATTTATGTACTTTACTTTCCTGTGGATGATCGTATGGTTAAAGTTATTATTTTGTTTGATTTATCATCTCTACATCAACGCGCAATTGTATATATTTTAAAACATTCAAAAATATTTTCAAAATCTTATTTTTGCTTAAAGAAATTTTTAAAAACTACCAATTCACCCCCCCCCCCCCCCCCTTGGCTAGTTCATAAGTTCAATCGCAATGTATAATCCATATTATACTGGATGATCAACTATTAAAAAATTATTATGATGACTAATTAGCATAATTAATAATATTTATACTAATCATACTATATAATCCATGTCGTACAGGACAATCAGCAGAAATCAAGAACTGAGCCGCCAATAATATTTTAGGTAATATTTTAAAATTCAAAATTTGTACTAATTATATCGTATGATATGCATCATACTATTTGATATAATCAAGTCTTACATAAATTAATCCTATTATTCGGGGATCAAATTTCATTAATTTATCTAATTAGATCATACAGTATGATTTGACCAATCGTAATGTACAACCTCATATTTATATGGGATGATTATTATTTACCACCAATCGTATGGGATGATAATCTAATTCAATTGAACTAATCATATTAGATGATGATCTATATCTTACTAGATGATCAGCTCAAATACATGAACTAATCATAAAGCACCTTATTCTTTGTATAATACTAACAGGCCTATTAAAACTAATCATATTGTATGATCTTGGATTGCACTATATGATCAGTGTTGACAGAGTTAAATTATTAGGGATTTTTGTGAAGCCTTGTATTTAAGCTCTCTTAATAGGCTTATTTCAAGTCATTGGCTATTTGTTTTCTAGAGAGAGAGCATTGAGAAGAGATCTTGGAGAGCGTTGGGAATGAGAAAGGAGAGTTTGTGTGTGAGGGAGGAGTGAGTGGTTTTCACATGATTTTTCCGAGTAAGCTTCTACCTTATTTCCTTTGAGTGTCTTGCTTGGTTTCTTGGGTGGCTCTAGGATGAAGAACATAAGCCCAAAAATTATCGAGGTTCTCTGCCTTCAGCAGGACTGTGAAAAAGGATTGCCAGGTTCTATGCATTCACCAAGAGCGTGAAAAAGAGGTTAAGGGCTTCTCTACCTAGCTATGAGTGCTAAAGGAGAGACACTAAAGTTTTAGTGTAATACTCATAGAGAAGGACTTCGGAGAGTGTACGTAGGTCATTGTTTAATCAAACCATTATAAAATTCTGGTGTGTTCATTCTAAATTTTTTCTATAATTTATATTTCTGCACTTTAATTTTTTGAAATTTGCATGTTTAAAAATTATTTATTTTATGAAATAATGATTTATAGTAACTCATCATTACCATAGTTATAAGTTTTGTTATGTTAATTTGCTTTTGCATCGGGTGTTAACATTATTTTTTTAAGTTATTTAAAAAACTCAAAATATTTTTTTTTTGTTAAAGAAAGTTTTTAAACAACCAATTCACCCCCCCCCCCCCTCTTGGTGTGCCTAGGGATAGTTTAACGAGGCTTAACATCATACATCAAACTTTCAATTTTTTCTTGTAAAGGGGATCCCATAACTTACCCTAATCTCATAAATTGATGTTGGTTTAGTTATGACAACATATTTATATTCCTTATCCTCCCCAGCAGAAGATAGACAGGGTACGGGGGCGAAAGCAACCTTTATTTTAGGAGCGGGGGAGTCAATCCTCGACCCAACAGTAATCTCAACTAAGGAGGCATCCTTTTCATTTTTAGTAGCGAAGTCTACCACCACTCCCCCATTTACAATCAGCTTAAGGGTCTGGAACCCCCTCCCAAACTGAATCAAATTTTTACAGACTAATCCCTAAATATATATGTCACGGTCCAGGGAGAAGATTATATTGCCAGACATTTTAGGGTTCTATTTTCTAAAATTAACAGAAGGTGATTTGAATTAGTTGATTTAAAGTGGAATTTAAAAATTTCATGGATGATTTTGTCTCTTATCACATTTGCTGAGTTATAGAAGACATAACCCAACATATGGTGGAAAGATACAAAAATCATCTGTGACTTAGTGAAATTTGGATTCTCATTGCATGTGTTAAGCTATAAGGAAATATTATGGCATAACACATAATAATGATATACAAGATTGATCTTAATAATTTTTTGAAAGGAATTTTTTAATTTAATTGATTTTCTTTAAATATTGAAACTGAACACGCAGAGTTTTCACTCTACGTGAGGGTTCACAAAATTGACTGAAAATCTCAAGAGTTGGGCTTAACTCTCTCATTCCACTAATTATGTTGGGGTGAAATGTCAAAGCCTGAATTTTCTTAGAGGTTTTGTCACTCACCTCTCTTTTTATTTTTTATTTTTGATATTGGCTACACTCACCCAAGGAAAAATGGGTAGAGGGACCAATGAAAGGAGGATAGTCAAAACTACAGAGGCAATAAAATTTTTACCATTATTAAAGATGGAGAGAGAGAGATTAATCCCTGGTGGAGTCTCCACTTTTATTTTTTCTTTTGGAAAGATGCAAAGCAATAAAAATTATAATTTCTTTGAAAAAATTTAATATTGAATTTTAATTTTGATATCAAACATACCATTGAAATTAATAAACCACCTCGAGAGGAAAAAATAAGATTTCCAAATGGGTTCATTTTTAGAATTATAAATTTCATCTTGAATAACGTAATCAAATTCAAGAAGGAATTATATATGACCCCGAAGGGTCAAAATAATATTCAATCAAATACTAGCTATGATAATCTAGATGAGTTATCATTAATTTCATATTCAAGATCATAATAACAAATGATATATCTTTCCAATGGAAGAAAGTATCATTCCCTAGTAATCACTTAAATATGATGATAATGATCATCATTAATTTCCTTGATTTTTTCAAAGATGGCTAATTAATTTTTTAAATTAATTTAGGGTCTTTAAATCTCCTATAAAGGCACGCCTTCGTACTTAATTACATTGTACGAAGTTGGTGTTTCCTACGAATACTCTCAATTAAAGAAATGGTAGAAGTTTCATTTTTTACATTTACAAGGAGTGATACGAAAGTAATGAGGTTGGAATTTCAAAAGGGACTGGAGCAAATTTGAACAATTATTTGGAGGCTAATGGAGAAGGAGTAGGAGGCCTTTTTAGATTTTGAAACAATTCAGAAATACCTCAATCTATCCTATGTGTTTGACCTTATTCTTAATTTATAGAAAATTTTAATTTAAGTTGACATTTTACTAGAATATTGGGATTAGATTCCTAAAATTGGGGACTTTTAATTTTAGGTTCGCCCTGGACCCTAAATCTATTTTGGGCACTAAACTATAGTGGCCCGAACCGAGCTAATGACATGTAGAATTGGACTTATCCCTTCTTGGATTAGGGAGTTAGCTACCCACCTAACACTTCAAAACCATGAGTCTAATCTTTATGAAAGATGGTAGGGTTACTATTTAAGTTTTGAGGAATGGGGTCTATGTCTAGAGATTATCCTAATTGTCCCCTTTACTTATGTCGGGTGATTATGCTTGAATATAATTAAAATTTTAATTCTTTAATTGGTTTCTAATGCAATGCATGCTGATTGACCTTGTATACATAAATAATATGAAGTAGTTTAAAATTTTGGCTTAGAAAAGAGGTTTTTCCCTAAAGATTGTACAACATCAACTCGACAGAGCTACACCCTAATAGCGGAGGTGTTCTATCACAACCTACAGGTGGTGAGGTACCCAATAAGGATGAGAAGGTATAATATGAATGCATGAGACCCTCAATGAGCCCGAGATTACTTCTTAAATCCATTTATCTTTCGATGTTGGCTTCAAATTTTACATTTAGTTATGAGTAAAAAAATTTTGGTCCTTAAAGAGCTTAATTGTATCTAAGATAAAACAAAATTAACATGCAAGAGTAAGAAACCTTGAAAGATTACGAAACTCCTTATGCACAAAAGTAAACATAACATGAAAATCATATAATCAAAGTATATCGAGTAATTATAAAAGTCCATTAGAAAATGCCAATGAATTACAACTCATGGTCTAGATAAATTAAAAGTGGTCGGGTACTACTAACAACAACATGGGTTCTAGTCCCAGGAATGACATAAGCAATTTTAAGATGAGATATTTTTGAAGTCTTTATTCCTTCGTCTTCCTCCCTTCTATGAGCTCCTTGGATTTGTCAGGTCCAATTATCCAAATGATAAGAACTCATCCTTGAAGGGGTGTTTCTTTCTTCTTTAGATTTTCAAATCATCCTAATTTGAATCCCCAAATGAAACGAACTCTACCCTAAGGGATGTTTCCCTTCTCTTTGGACTTCAAATTAGATGGATTGTATCCCATTTAAAATTAACTTCCACAATTAAATAATTTAATATATATATATATATATATATAAATTTTAGAACACTCTAGATAACCTACATGTTTCCCTAAGCAT
Organism: Dendrobium chrysotoxum; assembly: GCA_019925795.1. NCBI lineage: Eukaryota > Viridiplantae > Streptophyta > Magnoliopsida > Asparagales > Orchidaceae > Dendrobium > Dendrobium chrysotoxum. Next base: position 30,128,586 of record CM034306.1, on the reverse strand, counting down.
TTATTATCCAAATCATCAAAATTATCCCAAGCAATTATATAATTTGATTTGCTCACATTTGAGCCAATCATAATCACTTGGTCATGATCTTTTATTTCTAGGAGGCTTAGCAATTTTTAGCACTTTTTAGCACCTATAGAAAATTCTTAAATTAAATTTTAATTTAGCCCTCTTGTTTTATAGCCCTACATGAGCTTGGCCAATTTAGAGTTTTCTAGAAATAGTTATGATTGTTTGAAGTTTTGTTATTTAAATTGAATTTTTTAATTTGTTAATTAAGGAAGTTTTGTTGTTTTTACACCAAACTTGCTCCAAACTCGTTGAATTCACTCCCAATAGTCAAAGATGATCGATGGAAGTGTTCTCAAGAATTTGAAATTTATTTGGTTTTTTAATAATTTTTAATTATTTAATTTAAGTAATTATTCATTTTTCTTGATTATTAAATTAAGATCAATTTTGAAGTCCAATGAAATAACATAAAATTACAAAATATTTATTTGGAATTTATTTGGTATTTCTCTTAGTTAGTTTGATGCTTGAAATTACAAAATATGCCTAGGTTCTATTTGAAATAACCTAAGTATTATGCATGATCATGGTCTGAGACTACATGGCTTTTGTATGTCTACTCAAGACTTTTCCAATGAGTCTAAAAACACATAATTTGGTAAAGTGTGTGAGGAGTTATTAAATTTTTAAATTTAGTGAATTTTCTTGAGATTTTAATCCTAGAATTACACTGCCAGCATGTGCTTTCCACACAGCGCCTTTTGATTAGTGGGGCAATCATTGGCGGCTGACTATGCAACAAAGGATATAATCGGAGCTGTTGATCGAGATCAATAGCTCTAATTACCTCTTCTAGGTCTCACATGCTCCAATAGCTTTAAGGCTTTTTCATCATGATCTGAGAGATCGCTCTGGCAAACTCTCACTAAACTTTATGAGGAAGATCAGGATAATATAAATGATTAATCCAATAGTCAAAACCTTGTGGTTTAACGGTTTGTTTCACACTTGATAATAGTTAGCTAACTAGGAGCTTGGGTTAGGGTTTATACCTCACAGAAAGCTCCAAATGCCACCACATTGTATCAGGCAACTTAAGGGGATGATGGAGAGGGCTTCTCCTTCAGACTTCGTGGTTAGAGGAGCACAGAAAGTAGGACTTCAAGTAGAGGATGGAGAGACTTCATTAGAGTTTTCTTGAGCTCTCTCTAGAGAGGCCTAGGATGCTAAAGAAGTTAATGGATTGCTTGTAGAGCTCTAGGAATGATTTTAAAAAGTTAGGTGCGAATGAGGAGGTCTAGACAAGGCCACTCTATCTAGACCTTAGCCATAGCTTTGGATAGCTGTGATGGCTCAGGGAAACCATTAGATGCTCACTAAGTGGAGGGGGAAAATGCCCTGAGCCTCATGAGATAAAAGATTGCGATCACAAGCCCTGGGAAGGCTTTGGACAGAGCTCGAGATGGAGGGGACCGCTGAGCTCATATTTTTTGCTCTGGCCAATGCTGACCACTGCTTTGGTCAGGTTGAGGAGAAAAGGTGTGTGGAGGTCTGGTGAGTTCTATTAGGAATGGGGGGCCCAATTATTGAAGGTGGCTCAATTGGAATGGTTTGGGTTAATTTGGGTGCAACCCTGGTCAAGCCAGGGCTGGGCTAACTATAAGAGGTGTATAGAGTCATGGGTTGTCCAATGTGATAGGTAATTGGGTTTAATTTATCCTTGGTTGAGAATTGGCTCAAGTCAAAGTGGTTTTCACCACTTTGGGCTAACCCAAGTCTTAACCTGAGTTAATCGAAGGGCTGGGCCAGCTAGGATAGGTGTACTGGATCATGGAGGACCCAATGGAACCCTTTGTTGGGGTTTGTTTGCCTTAGGTTGGGTTTTGGCTCATGAAGTGCCCCTTTTGGGCACTTGAGTCAAGATATATAGCTAACCCAAGTAGACCCAAGGGTTAGGCCCTTAAGGGGCCCCCTTCTTAGGGGCCCAATGAACCATTTCAAGGGTTTAGATTGGCTTGGCAATGCCTAAGACATTAAATTGACATAAGTGTAGGTTAAGGGCTAGTTTGGTCAACCATGATTGACTTGGTCAACCCATTGATTATTTTGGGGTCCAACAAGTTTGACTTGATGATTAGAGACCAATGGAGGTGGTCTCAAGCTAAGGCAAAGTCATTTGAATTAAAAAGCATGTTTAAATCCTTAAGGTACACTTTAGTCAACCATGGTTGACTTGGTCAACAAGGTCAAACCAAAGCTTCAGTTTAAGTTCAATGCACTCCTAATAAAGTTTGGGATGCATTAGAATAGGTTCCATGGCTTGGTATGATTAGGCCATGCTGAAGTTTAGAGAAAAATTTTAATTTTGCCCTTTAGAGGCATTTTGGACATTTGGCCCTGGTCAACTCTGGGTCAACCAGGCTCCACCAAAGAACAATTTTGGGTTTGACAAGTCATAACTAGGTTTATGCACATGGTGGAAGGTCTAGTGGCATAGGTTGTAAATATTTGAAGGTTTTACAGCCTTTGGATTTCAATCAAATTTCTACCCTACTGAAGGATCTCCCAAGCTGAGCTCCCTAGGTTGACTGGATGAGTATCTCCATTCTCTAGATAATGGCTCTTGAGGTTCTTCTCTATCTCCAAGGTCATTAGATTCTACTCCATGTGTAACTTCTACCTCTTCATCTTCTTCTAAACTAGACTCAGCAAGTTTATCTTCTTCATCAAATATGACATGGGTAGATTTTCTTTAAACCTGAGGTTTATTAAAGACCATATAGGCTTTAAGTGCTAAGGAATAACCTAAGAAGACTCCTTCATCTAATTTTAAATCAAACTTTCCTAGAGGAGATTTGCCATTAAAAAATATAAAACACTTACACCTAAAGATATATAGATGTGAAAGATTAGGTGTCTTACCCTTAAGCAATTCATACAGTGTCTTATTCAATTTGGATATGATATTTACTCTATTTAGCACATAACAAGCAATATTCACTACTTCTGTCCAAAAATATCTAGGATGTGCATATTCTACTAACATTGCCTTAGAAGCTTTCTACCAACGTTCTATTTTTTCTTTCAGCTATTTCATTCTGCTGAGGGGTTCTAGAGGTAGAAATATTATGTTTGATTCTAGGCTCTCTATAAAATGATTTAAACCTTTCGTTCTCAAATTTTTTTCACCATGATCACAATGTATTGTAGCTATCATATAACCTAACTTTCTTTGAATCCAAGTGGACAATATTCCAAATATATCAAATGATTCACTCTTATGTGCTAAGTATCTGACCCAAGTGAATCTAGAATAATCATCTACGATCACATATCTAAAACATTTTCTACCTAAGATGGTTGTACTAATTAGACCAAACAAATCCATATGCAAGATTTTTGTTGTCTATTGGTGGTGATATCTTTAATTGAATGGAAAAGTAATATGGTTTGCTTCCCTAGCAAGTAGTTATCACACAGATGGTCCTTAGTGAAGTCTAGTTTGGGTATACCTCTAACCAAATCCTTCTTAGTTATTTTTTAAAGAGTTTTCATACTGGTGTGACATAATCTCCTACATCATAACCATGATTCATCTGTAATAGTTTTAAACAAAAGAATTTTTAAGAATTATCAATACAAGATAAATCAAGCATGTAAATATTATTGATCTTTTTTCCTTCTAAAATAGTTTAACCATTTAAAATGACCAAGCAATTATTAGATAAAAATTTCACATCAAATATCTTATCATATAATGGGCTAATACTAAGAAGATTATATTGTAAATTATCTAATAAAAGAATATTCTAAATTATAATGCTAGTGGGTTTGTCAATTATACCTGAGCCCACCACTTTCCTAGTGATGTTGTCACCTAATTTTATCTTACCTCTGCATTGATCTCCAGTGTGATGAACTGCTTTATATCTCCTGTCATATGTCTTGAATACCCACTTTCCAAGTACCACATACTCTCACTAAATCTTTTGTGATAGCATCCCTATAAAGTTAATCAATTGTTAGATTTGGGAACCCAAGTGATTTTGGGTTCCACCTTATGATTCTGTGATCCTAATAATTTTGGCCTTTACACTAGATAGGTTATATGATGTATAGTGTAAACTCCAGTAATGTGTCTTACCATGCCACAAGATGTGGCTTCTATGATAGTATAGGTAGTGGTGTATTATTTTGAAGTGCAAATATTTTATTTTTTAAATATTCATCTACTTTTGTAACTTCAAACTTTAAATTCTAATGCATACTTATTATATTATACTTCTAATGTAACTATCTCTAGTTCCATAGATGCTTTTTCTAACTCAATATGCCCATTTTTCAAGGAGTCATATGACTAACTTAATTCAATATGCTTTTTATTTAAGTCATCAAACTCATCTAGTAATGATGCATGTTCTTTGCCTAATGATATATACTTATATTTAAGATCCGCATACTCTCTAACTAATGCGTCATGCTTGAGTTTCAAATAAAAAATTCATTTGTTAGACATGCATGCTACTTTTTCAGTTTCTTATATGTGTCATGAATTTTCTCAAAAATAATAAATAACTCCTCGTAGTATAGTTAACATACCTCTTTTAATTAGAATTAATAATATTATCATTCGCCATAAGGCATAGATCTGTTACCTCCTCCTCCAGTTCTTATTCTGATTAAAATGAGGCGTAGTCTGCCCAGAAGGCTTTCTATATTCGATGTTTTCACCTCTTAGCATTTTATTTTTCATCACCCTTCCTAGCACTTGATTTTTCTTCACTTTTCTCCTTCTTAGGGTGACTTCTTAAATTTGAGTAGTCGCACCACAGATGTTCGAACTTCCTGCATTTAAAATAGATAGTGTTAGAAGAAACTTTATTAGTTCTACGTGGTTTTCCTTTATTTTAGTCTTGATGGCATCTTTGCTTTTGCATTATAAAGCATTTTTACTACTGGGTTTTTAATGATATATCGTCATCTCTATCAACTGTAGAGCTATTATCATCTGAGTTATTGGCCTTCAGAACCACTATTTTCTCCTTCTTCTTATCACCTGCATCATGTAATCTTTTACTCACATTTTGCTCATAAGTAATGGATGAGATAAATAAATTATCAATAGAATATATATTTAAGTCTTTAGATTCACATATAGCAGTTACTTTTGCATCAAAAAAATCAGGTAGGCAATGCAAAATCATTCTAACCTTTCAGAGTTAGACAATTCTTTTCCTAGAGCATGTAGAGATGTCACTATTTAAGTAAACCTGGAGTACATGTCAGTAATAATCTCACTAAATTTCATGCGAAAGAGTTCATATAAAATATTTAACCTAGATTGTTTGACCTCACTGGTTCATTTATAAGTGATACATAGCCTATCCAAGGTTTCCTTATCAGTTATACATGATAAAACCTGCATATTATCCTCAGATTTTAAGCCATAAGAAAAAATAGTTTAGGCATTTTGAATTAAGTTGAACATAGTCTCTATCCACAGAGCTCCATTCATTTAAATAAATTTCTTCCTTGATGTCATTAATAATGCAAGATGGAGAAGTATATCCTACTTAAAACATATATCACATGCGATAGTCAATAGATTGAAAAAATATAGACATGCAAACATTCTAAAAATCATATGGTATATTATTGAATAACAGTGGATGAGTTATATAATAATGCTCCGTGATATTTCTATTCCTAAAATGTTCAATAGATCTTTTATCAAGGATTTTTAAATCACTAATTCTAAGACCCGCTCTGATACCAATTGAAAGTTTAAATAAGGTTGTTAAATCATGTTGAATTGCGCAAGGCACACCAAGAGGGGGGTGAATATGTGTTTTAAAAACTTTTCTTTTTTAGAAACTTTTCTTTGAAAAAATTTTAACTAAATAGACAAGTGGAAGAAAATAATAAATAAGAAAATAAAATTGTATTTTGATTTTATAGAAAAATGAACAAAAAGATATATTTTTTATTTTCAATTTTTTTTTTGCTCGCAAAAATTAATCCTAAGCTATCACAATAATTTCAACCCAGATTACTAAGAATATAATATGTAGGAAATTAAAAATTTGAAAGATAAAAGGGCTAAATAAAAAGGAAATAAGCAAACCAAAAATTTTATAGTGGCTCAATCAAACCTTATCAGGCGTCTACTCCTTGGAGTCCTCCTCTCTTGGTATTGCACTAATTCTTTAGTGACTCTCCTTTAACTCCCATAGCAAGGCATAGAAGCCATTACAAATCACTTCCACCCTTCCACAGTGTGGCGAAGAAGCCAAAATTTATTTCACCCTCCTAGTGAGGCAAAGAACCTGATTCTTTTTCACCTTCTTAGTGAGACAGAGAAGCCTAAATCCTTTCCACCAACCGAGTGTGATGGAGTAGCTAAATTCTTCAATGCCACAGACCTCTTCCGGGAGTTTTCCTCAAGTAAAATAATGACTCTTGGAGGATGAAGGTGGATGTTTACAGAGCAACTGTATGTAGAACCCCTCTCATACACTCGGTTGATCTAACAAGGCTCTTCTCTCTCAAAACCTCATCTCCCTCTCTCTCACTCCCAAGACCATTGATCTCAATTCAAACCCTAACTTATAAAGATTATCTCATTGAAAAACTAGCAAAAGACCCTCTTAAGTGAAAAAATGATGTTTAAACATAAGGCTAAAAAAACCCTAAATTTTCAATTCATCCAACTTTGTTCGTATAGTAATATTAGTTCAAAAATATCTGCCCAATAAGTACGATAAATGAACCCCAATGCAATCAGTTTAAGAATATTAAATAGATCATACAACATGAATTATTAATCATACAGCATGATTAATACATTTTACTTAAGTTTGCCTAAGATGATCTCTTCATGATCAAAAATCATCTCTATCGATCATCCAATATGATTAATATCATAATGTATGAATAGTTCAATCCAATCATGGTTCATCCAGGATGATCCCTAGGGCGATCAAATATTATCTGTACCAATCATTTAGTATGATTTATATCATACTACATGATCTGATTCATTTACTAAACCTTGATTGGATTGATGAATCATGGGGATTAATTTAGGGAAGATTTCAAATATCATTTATTACAAACTTGTTCATACAATACGATTAGTTTAAATGTTAAAATTTAAAATAGTTGGCTAAATTTGATTAATGGTAATGGGCTTAGATGTAAATTGATAGTCATGTTATGATTGAGTTCATACAGTACTATTAATTTAATAATTTTAATCTCTCAATTACTTATTTTAATTAATTTTTTGATGACCTGATCATACGATACTATCAAGATCATATTGTACGATATTCATAAAATCTAAATATCTAAATTTGACTCCCCCTTGTGTGTGTGTATACAGTTGCCAATTAGCATATACCTTCTACAAAACTTTTGACTCAAGAAAGATAAAAATAAATAAGAAAAAATACAGACTCTTATAAATATCAAACATATTCTACCCAATATTGGGTCTTAATCCTTTATTCATACACGGTGTATGATGTACCCGAAATATTAGTGCACATAAAAGAAATATACAATAATAGTACAAGGAGAAATAAAGTTAAATCTAATAATATTTATCATCATCAAAATCATGAGCTCAGAATCCTGGATTGCAACAAATCTCATCACAAATATCAACTAAAAATGTAAGATTTCAACATGTTGATAATATTTTCTTGCTTCAATTCATTAAGCTTTTGATTTTTTATTTTATTTTCATCAAATAATATTATATCTCTAATTTCATTATTTGGTAGTTTATGATTTTAGGGTTTAGGTTTTTATTAGAGAAAGGACAAAAAAGTTTTTTTATATTCTTTTGGTTATCTTTCAAAATTTTGACCCATGAGTTAGGTATTTTATTTTTAAATTTGAAATTTCAAGGAATTTAACTTGAAAACTACTACCATTCGTCATGTTTATCTAAATTTTTTTTCATGTAGCATTTCCTTTTAATTTTTCTCATATCTGTCTGCTAACTTCACATGCCACTCATCCTCTATTTGCTTTGATCAACTTATAAATCACTATATATAATTCTTGAATTAGCTTTCCACTACACGTTATGATGGGTGATTCTATTTTGGGCCATGGATGTTAGAGGAACCATAGTCGGTGGGCAACAGAGGTAGGAGGGACTATAGTCGAGGAGTGATGTAGGTCCAAGGGACCATAGTCGGTGAACAATAATGGTCGGAGGGACCATCGTTGGCAGGCGATAGTGCTTAGAGGGACCATAGTAGGCGAGCAACAGATGTCAGAGGGACTATAGTTGATGGTCAGCCGAGGTCAGAGCAATCGTACTCGGTGGGCGATGGAGGTCAGATGAACTGTAGTTGGTAGGCAACAGTGGTCTGAGTGGACTGTAGCCGGTGGCCGGGCAAAGGTCTGAAGCGGGTTTCAAGATGGGCCAATCAGGGGATGATCATCAGCCAGGTGGTGGTTCGATGATGGTTGACAATTGGGCAGTGGTCTTCTGATGGTCAGCATATGGGAGGTGGTCTGATGAAGGTTGGTGGATGGGCGATTATCCAACGGGGGTCGACAAAAGTTCTCCAGCGGTGTGCTTGGGTAGAACTCTAGGATCCTTAAAGCTTTACAACTCTCTACAATCTCTAGTCAAAGGTCTAAGCCTGCTAATGTCCAAGCTCTCTACTCATATAGGAAGCAATGGTCTATTTATAGATTTTTAAGAGTGGCATACCCCAGAAGTATGGAAAGGATCTGGGGAAAATTTAGAGTGCTCCATCATATGGCCCATATTGATCCCATCGATCATAAGGAATTCATCAAGAATTTAAGTGCCTTAATAATATGAGAACTGAGAGATCTTAGGATCATTGGATTCATCTCATCGAGCTGCTTAATTCAACTATAAGTATGTCATTTTTAGTGTACATTTGTTTATCTAATTAATGCTTTGAATCTTCCAAAATATGCTTTGGTCCCTTGATTTGGGTCCATTTATGCTTAGATTGGACAATTTTTGTGTCGTCGGGTTTATCTGCTCGAGATGTCCAAATTAATTATAAGTTTGCTTAAATTGGTGTTCAAATAATCCTGAAATTAATTTTAAAAGTTTTCAAATTGAATATGCCTTGATATTCTCGCTCGATTAATACAATTTTTAATGACCTATTAGTTTCTCCCCTATTTTTGGACGTTGAATGTATAAAGTCCAAAAATATGTTTCAGAGCTTTTTAAATTGCCATAATATAAAATTATAACTTTTGGATAATTATGCATGATTGCTCCCTGGACATCAACGTGGCCCATCCCTCTGAGTTGTAAACAAAGTAAAATACCCTTAATCAAACTTTTAGTATATCCCAAAGTTGGCATGTTGATCGGAGCAAAAGATATTAAAAATCAAGGTTTTAAACTCTTAAAATTTCTCTAATTTGACTAAATAGGCTTTGTTGGGTTCTAAAAGTGCCAAAAATGAGTCTGAAATATCAAAAATAGTCCCACGGATGCCAAAAATGTCTAAATTGAACTATTTAGGCTACAAATAGGGCCCATATAAAAATTAGCAGTCGAACCAGCTGGTGAGTCGATCAGCCGCCACCCAACGGCGGCACCCGCCAACTAGTATGACACACATATGTCAGGGTCGCATGCAACACCCCTCATTCTGGTATTCTTTCATTTTCTTTTTTCTTCGCCTCTCATCAGAGGCAATTACATTATCTCCTCAATTGAGGTAACTATAATAAATTTTTAAATTATTAATTAATTTTGTTGACCTTATTTTTATATAAGGTCATTAGGACCTATCAAGACTCTTGATTATTCATCTGGTGGTTGACAGTCACCCACCTATCAATCATTAAATACTCAATCAATCATTATATACAATCAGTTCTATGTTAAATTAATCATCTATACATTGAGTTAATCAATCATTAGTCACCTCACTGGTGGTTAGGGTCTCCATCTATTACACCCTTATAATCATATATCCAGCATATAATTATCATTAACTGACCAACTACTCAATCATCAAGCATCATACATCCAATCTCCAACCAATACTTCAATCATCTCTAATTTTAATTATATAGTCTACAATCAACCCTATAACCTTATAATCTTTAATAATAAATCAACAATACACCTTTCAATTATCTAGTCAACTTAATCAACAGTCAATCAATCAATCACCAAAACCTATAATGAACCATTCAATCACCAGTATATATTAAAATACAATACCTAGATCGTTGCAGCCTTGCACAACCACCAAGTAGCCCAGTGTACTACTTATACAGTGCACTAGCCACCTCTAACCTCAGTCAAGGTCCAAATTATCTCACTAAGAGCCCCATACATCAAATCCAGCATCACAGATCTCATGAATCAGATATTCACTAAGATGATCAGTTGAGCTAGCTCAGGCTAGCTCAATTGACTATTAACACCTTAGTGACCTCTAATTAAACTCGATTTGAACTCTAATCTTCACCAAAACCTCCTGATCAATCGTCCTAGTGAATTAAGCATAATTAGTCACCTTGACCTAGCCAATAGTTGACTTGGTAAATTGGACCCATGATTGGTCAAAGTTGATCCATGTGTCGACTCAATACATTCAATAAAATTAAGTATGCCAAACTTCATCAAGCCTTCATAATAATTTTATTCAATGGCTTAAACACATCTAAGACATTATTGAGTCAAACTCTGGTGGATTTGACCAAGTCAACTCATTGGAATTTGGTCAAATCTACACCCACACTTGATCATTCAACCAAACTTTATTTACATGGCTTTATACTCCTCATGCTTCACCAAATCAGTAACTACGCTCCTCAAGTGCCATGTTAGCAGTCAAGTTGACAGGTTAACTAGTCAATATAGTCAATAAAGAGCTAAGGAAGGGTTAAATGGTCAAATCACTTGATCAAACCCTTTTCACTCCATGATAAACCATTGCAACTGTTCAAATCCCTTCTAGAAGCTTTCTAAACATCTTCTAAATAGATCTTAACCTTTGGATTAGCTCTAAGCAAGCTAAAGTGGTCTCCACCCATTATAAGGACAAAATAAACTCTCCAACTCGTTATCCTTGGTGATGCCCTTTGCTTTGCCTCTTAACCACTTGAGGATAGGTGTCTAACATCCTAACAACCTTCCAAATTTATCCTAGCCATTCAAAGGGGCTAGAGCATTTGAATTGGGAAAAAGTGTTGAAATCTAGGATCCCGAGCACTTAATTTTGATGGTGACAACGAATACTTACTGAGTAAATATAGACTTCCGTTAGATTACAAATGTTTAATCTTTGTATATGAGCACTAACATTTCAAGTCAGATGCACACTGCTAAAGATTGCTGGAGACTCAAACCGGGTAGAATAGGATGTTGAAGAGTCTATAATTTTTATTTCTTTATTTTTATTTTTTTTTGAGTCTGCCACAGAAGCATGCATGTGAAAGGAGCAACCATGCACACACACAGGGGGAGAATTTTTTTTTAAAATGATTAATTTTTTTTAAGCACATCGTACTGTACAACCATGGATCGTACTGTACGATTAATTAAAAATACTCAGGCTAATGGTTAATTTTTGAATGATTAAGTTTACAAACTTATCGTACTGTACGATCCATATCGTACTGTACGATAATATGTAATTGTGAAACCCTAGCCGCCAGAATAAGTTTGGTAAGTTTTTTAATTTGATTTTCTGAACTGATCGTACTGTACGATTAATTAAAACTTGCCAAAATTATCTCCCTAATCAGGAAATAAACGTTGGTTTCTATTTTATATGTCGATCGTACTGTATGATCATATATCATACTGTACGACTTACAGAGACGATTTCATTCGTCCCAGAGATCATACCAGACGAAACCAAGGTTTTTTGTTCTGTTCGTCCTGGACGATATTCATATCGTACAGGACGATATCAAGAAATGAACTGATCGTACTGTACGACTGGTGAAGTGCTGGACGATTGTCAGAGATGATTTTCTTCGTCCCAGCGATCGTACCAGACGATCCCAAGAATTTTTGTACTATTCATCCTGGACGATATTCTTATCGTACAGGACGATATCATGAAAAACACTATTCGTACTGTACGATTCAATGAGTGCTGGACGACTGACAGAGACGAGTTCTTTCGTCCCGAAGTTCGTCCCACAGTTCGTCCCGTACGAACAGTACGAATCAACAGTATCATCCTGTACGATATACATATCGTACAGTACGATATGAATAAAATTCGATACATGTTCGTCTGTACTCGTACTGGACGGAGCTGTAATTGAACTGATCGTACTGTACGATCATAGATCATACTGTACGAACAGAAATGCAAAAGTTGAATCTTTTAGGGTTTTCTAAAGCCTGATATAAAAAACAACTTAAAATTTTCTTTAGGTAGTTGTTGATCAATCCTTTTGCTGTGAGAGGCTTGGAGGAAAAAGAAGGGGATTCGGCAGAGAGAAGTTTTTGGAGAGATCTAGAGCTTGAGAGAGGAAGGTGAAGGTGAGCTTGAGCGTGAGGGAGAAGTAGTGTGAGGGGATCATACGGTGGCTCCAAGCTAGCTGCATGCTTTGCTCCTCTTGTGGCTTTGGAAGCTTCAAGAAAGTTCTCGAGGGAAGAGTCACTTCAAGATCAACATCACCAAGGTACTCTGCCATCTCCAGGAGGGAGAAAAAGGAGAAGGTCCGCTGCTGTCACCAGGAGGGTGACATAGCGTTTGGTATTCCGCCGCACCGAGGGAGGTGAAAGTGAGTATTATAAAGGCTTCTTCGCCTTGCTCTGGGGGCAAAAGGAGAGTCAACTTTTACTAGTGCAAATCCCGGAGTAGAGGACTCCGGGGAGTGGACGTAGGTCAAGTGACCGAACCACTATAAAAATCTCTGGTGTGTTTTTTCCTGTTTACCGCACTTTACTTTTCATGCTTTAAATTTGTGTGTTTTAATTGCTTGGTGAAAAATTAGTATTTAAATATTGTGGTGTAAAATCTAAAATTGAACTATCAATTTCATCGTTGTGAACGTTGTATTTGCTTCCGCACATTAGTCGTTAAATTATGTTTTGAAAATACAAAAAAATTTGAACTCTTGTGTAGGGTTAAATTTTTAAAATACCAATTCACCCCCCCCTCTTGGCGCATCTCGTACTTTCAAAAAGCTCCCAAAATACTGATTCAAGCAATTTCATACTCTCTCATAACTCCAGGTCAGTTCTCATTTCATTTTGTCTCTGCACACTTCCCCCTACATTTCCCTAGTTTAGACTCACCAATCCAAGGCTATCGGTATAGATATTCCAACTAAATAAGCTCCAAAGTTTGTTTAAGTCAACTACCTCATGATCCAAACCACTTCATCCTTTGGGCTCTTCAAGAGATGTGTAGTAGACTTCTCAACAAGAAAAATGAGTTATTATACAGCTCCAAAAATCAATCCTATCAAGATAATATGTAAACCCTAGTTTAGGATCTTTAGTCTTAAATAACATTGAAGAAATTGCATTTTAAACCCACTAAATTAACTCCCCACTATTTTATTAAACTTCTATAAGCTCTATTTAAAATTTCATGGGTTTTTATTCAGTCAATTTTGAGAATAAGCCACTCTTCTTCATGAGGTTTTCAGATAAACTATGCATGAAATGTATAAAATTTGGATCGTTAATCTCATGATCAATGATCAAGATCTCATTATTCCACAGCTCATCCAAACCGTATGGTTCATTTTCTCATTACGATCTCCATCCTATGCGATCTAAATCATCAATCCCAAATAGTGGATGATCAAACGGCTGCCGTAGGACACAAACGTGGTAAGTGGGAACTGCACTTCCTCAGAAGGAGTGCGTCGTCGATCCCGCATTAATTACTGATGATTGTCGGTGGTGCAATCATTTCCAATTAATGCCACCGCACATTTTTAACCGGCCAGTCGGATGCCGATGCATGGCTCTGCCCCCGCTACCACCATTAACTAAATTAATAAAACTAATTTTAAAATTTTTATACAAAAAACTTTAAAAAATCCATTTCTTAATGGATTTTCATGATTTTGGTATCTATGGATTCTAAATTAAAATATCTTTAATATAAAAATAATTTTTATTATTAAATAAATGAATACTTTAAAAATAATTTCAATTATTTATTTTTAGTATTTAGTTAATAATTTATTAAATACATATCCAAATGATTTGAAATTTTGGGGAAATAATTTTTATCATATTCCTGATCTATGATAATTTTTCCAACTTTATTTGGATTTTAATTTAATTATAATTAATTTTCTAAGCTTAATGGTCATGAATTATCCTTTAACTTTGAAAATGAATTATAATTATTTTTTAAATCTATTTCATGCATTTAAGTAGTCTATGAAATCAGTAAACAGAGCTTTATGGATGAAAAATATAAGTATATGAATTTGTTGATTATTTGGAGAGTAATCTCAACATTGATGTTTATTTATTTCCTTCGATTATTCTCCAAATACTCATTGAATTATATCCAACATTTTTCAAATGGTAACTTAACATATTATTTCTCTTAGACTTAGTTCACATGAATGATTGATGTGGTTTGTTTATTTGTATATGCAAAGGGTTAGTGATATATTGATTTACAAGCCTATATTAATGTAGTGACATCTATGGACAATAACTAAGGATGTGTTTAGCTAACTTAGGCAATTATAGGCATACATACACACATCCTATTTGGGTGGAATATTAAACATAACAATTAGTGACATCATATCATATGATTAAATCTACATTGATTTGATATTAATTGATCTTTAAACAATCATTAATTAAAACCAACACTTTAGTAAGGGTTAACTCAAATAATTTCTAATAAATCAAATAAAATTCATAAAAACACAAAATCATCTTCAATCAACATTAACTTGAACCTATAAATACTAAAAACTAAAATACAAAATTAATTTTCATTTAGATTTAATTAATAATTGAATAACCCTTAATTAAATATTAATTAAATAAATTCATTAAAAAAATAATTCAAAATTATAAAATAAATTTAAGTAAAAATAAAAATAAAATTAGAGAATTATAATTTTAATTTAAATAATTTTTCAACTCAAAAATTAATTTTAATTTATTAAATAATTAATTTCTTAACTTAATTAATTAAATATAATAAATAAAATTCAAAATGCATAAAAATTTAAATAAAATTACATAAAATTCAAAGATTAATTATTTAAACTTCAATAAAATTTTTGAATAAATTTTAATTATATTTCATTAATAATTTATTAATAATTTATTAAAATTAATTAAAAATTTAATAATTCATTAAAATTACTAAATAAATTTATTTTAATTAATTAAATTTAGTAATTAATTTGGAATAAATGAATTAGGCTTTTATGCCTACTACTTGATTCTTTTTAGAGAGCATTTTGGTATTTATTTTTAAGGCCTTTAACAAACTTTAAATAACCCAAACACCCCTATATGTTGTGCATGACTCATGTCAGGAAAGCACTAATACATTAGATTTGGGGATCTTTAAACTTCAATAAATAAACCGACCTTCTAAACTGCTTACTTCCATCCGTAGGGCATGTGTATTTAATTTACAAGGTTCCTTCTCTATCTTGAATAAATCTTCAGAGGCTCCCATATGATCATCTGCCCTACATAGAGAATGTGTATTTCATTTGAAAGCCTTAGGATATATAAATTAATAACCCTTACACTTTCGGATTATTAATCTATAAATTCTTTAAAATTAATTAAACAACTTCAACATCTAAAACTCAAATAATAAAAATACAAATACATATCATTAGAAATTCAATTAAAATCCCTTTTGATCTTTAATGAATAAACATTAAAAATACATGCAATTTAAATATTAAACTACTATAGGATATATCAAAGCCACACAACCTCTTCCACACCCTTAGATAACTTGCTAGGACAACCAAGTTTTGCCTAAACAAGGCCAGTGGATTGGTTTGGTTTGATTGAGGGTACCCATGTGTGTTTGCTTACTTTCTTCAAATCTGAATGTCATATTTATTTTCTATCGGTGCACTAGAGAGCGGAGTAAATGAATTTAGGGCCATGCAATTTACTTATATAGTTTTAATTAAGAAAATATACATACTCATTGATTTAATTTTATGATTAAAATGATAAGCGAATATTCTTTTTATCCTTTGAGGTAAATTAAATATTCACTATGCTCTATTTAATCATAAAAATAAATTGAAGGTTTCTCTTATCAAATCAACATTGAAATATTAGATTATCCTTTCGGATAATATAATGTCGATCTATATAGATTTGATTAAAAAAAACTAATTTTAATTTAAAGCAAATTAATTGATAACTCCACTATAAATGAACAGTGTATAAAAACTTTGTCTAAATTTCCTTTTTAAGCTTTTTAAAAAAGGAAATATATAATTTTTGGGACAAAAATATTTTTGAAAATTAAAAAAAATAAAATAAAAATTTCTTTAATTTTTTCTTTAAGAAATTATAAATACCCCTTTTAAGGGGTAGGGAGATCAGGGTACACTTCTCTTGAGCCGGTCTAAGGATTTTCCCATAAATTGAGGGAAGACAAAACTAAAAAAATTAGAGGTTTTTTATGATGATCAAGATCGGCAGCAGTGATCAAGACCCAGTACTCCTATATAAGCTCAAGTTTTTCCCTGGTGGGGGGAAAAACTATCCAGCAAGTGTGTAAATACTAGTGGCTGCAGTAATCAAGACCTGGTACTCTTAAGCAGAATCTAATTCTCCCCCGGTGGTGAAAAAATAATTCGACAAGAGTTTAAATACAAGTGGAGGCAATGATTAAGATATGATACTCTTACGTAGGCTCTAGTTCTCCCATGGTGGGTAAAAAATTATCCTGGAAGAGTTTAAATACTGGCGACGATGGTAGAGATCAGGACCTGATACTCTTACGCAGGCTCCAGTTCTCCTTCATTAGGAAAAAAACTATTCGATAAGAGTTTAAATATTGGTGGCAATGACGATCAAGACCTTGTACTCTTACATAGGCTCCAATTATCCCTTGGTAGAGGAAAATTTATCTAACAAGAGTTTAAATACTAGTATAGGTGACGATCAAGACCCGATACTCTAACATAGGCTCCAGTTCTCCTTCAGTGGGGAAAAACCAGTCCGATAATCATTTAATTGCCACTGGCAGCGGCGATAAAGACCTTATACTTTTATGCAGGCTATCTATCAGTAAAGATTAAATTTTGTTAGCAGTGATAAAAGCCTACTGGTTCAATTATGCTGATAACCATGGGTGTGTCTTGACGGTGATAATTAGAGGGTGCGCCGCTGATGGTGATCGAGCAAGGGGCTAAGGTTTGGAGGATAGAAAGTAAAGGGCCAATGATGGTGATTGAGAGGCAGAGGGCCAATAGTGGTAGTCATGTAGAGAGCCAATTACGTCAGTGGTTAAGTTACATTCTATTGAAGGCAATAGGCACTTATACTAATACAGGTGGATAACAAAAAATTCAACGGAGGGGGTCGAGTACTACGTCACATTAGTAGTCTAGTTATACACTGACAGTGCCAATTAAGTGGAGGTCTAGTGGAGATGATGTTCTAATCTTTCCTTAAAGTAGGGGTTGATCAGATATGCTTCAAAGTGCCATATAGAAGAGGCCAACATAAATCTACCAAGGATGTTTGACATATCTGAGGTTACTTTCTAAAATATTATTTGATGGATTTAACCAGCTGAGATAAATCCATTGTGGATGTTTGACATATCAGAGATTATTTGTTTGAGTGTTACTCAATGATGTTAACCTATGTGGTGGAGGTTGGGAGAAATCAACCAAAGATATTAAACCTATCTAAGGTTATTTGCTAAAGCATTGCTAGATGACATAAACCTATGGAAGAGATTAGGAAAATCCACTAACAATGTTTGATCCATCTGTGATTATTTGATAAAGTATTTCTTGATAATATTAACATGTGTGGTAGAGGAGGGAGAAATCAACCAAAGATGTTTAACCCATTCGAGGTTATTAGTTAGAGCATTGCTTGATGATATTAATCTGTGTGTAAAGGATTAGGAAAATTCACTAAGGATGTTTTATTTATCCGTTGTTATTTGTCAGAGCATTACATGATAACATTAACCTGCATGAAAGTGGTTAGGAGAAATCATTCAAAGATGTTTGACCTTTTTTTTAGGTTTTTTGTAAGATCGTTGCTCAATAACATTAACCTTTATGGAAAACGTCAAGATAAATTCATTAAAGATGTTCAACCTATTAGTTATTTACCGAAGTGTTGCTTGATGGCATTAATTTATATGAAAGAGATCGAATCAAATCACCT
Organism: Dendrobium chrysotoxum; assembly: GCA_019925795.1. Classification (NCBI taxonomy): domain Eukaryota; kingdom Viridiplantae; phylum Streptophyta; class Magnoliopsida; order Asparagales; family Orchidaceae; genus Dendrobium; species Dendrobium chrysotoxum. The sequence goes on along the minus strand of CM034306.1, from coordinate 30,110,195 downwards.
CGGGATCAATTATACCTTGATTGGGAGGGGGTGAAAGCTGCATGTATCATGAATCAAAGGTGAAGATTGATCTATCTTTAAAATATTACTACCTCTTTGAGGTCTAGACTATAACCTTGCCTAAGGAGTGGCAGTTCAATTGGGGGCTGCATAGAGTTTAAGATCGTATTTTGTTTGTGAGAAGTTTTATAAAAAATTGTTAACATCGATATCTTTTTTTTCTGCAAAACATATTAGGGGGACTTGCATGTCTATAACTATATTTGAGATTGTAACCAAGGTTACCCCCATTCCAAAACAATTTTCCATGGAATTGATGTAGCAATAGCTAATGGGTAAGAGGTAATAGAGCAATGTCTGCATGTTATTGTAATGAAGTTATCCTAAAATTGGAAAAAAACTTCTTTTGGACCTGATAAAAGCAATGTAAAAGGGACTATTTCACTTCAACTGTGCCTAGAAATTTTTCTTGAATGACCTTTTAAGGTTGAAGCAAAAGTTGCCCCCCGTTAAGAATTATTTCCTACATAATTGATGTAGTGATAAATGATAATTAATAGGAGATAATGCAAGTTTTCTTCCCTTTGAGGTTGTCCTTAATATTGAAGGACTTTCTTTAAACTTTATAAAAGATCATGATAAGAGGACTACCTTGCTTTAACTTTGCCCAGGACGTTAACATGAAAAACCTTTCAAGGTTACAGCAAAGGCTGCCCCCCCCCCCCCCCCAAACTAATAATCATTTCCCACAAATGGTGTCAAATGTTGCATTCTAGAATATTCGTGATAGTAGAGAAATAAAGAGCTCAAAGTCTTAGCTTTGAATGAAGATCCAACACACATACAAATAAAGAGAGAGGGGTGCTAGAGTCATAAGAGACACCATAATTTTTATGTGAAAAACCCTAGAAAGGAAGAAAAATCATGAGACCTTGTCCACTTGAAATGAATCCACTAGTATTTGTTGTTAATTACAAATGAATCCCTTCCTTAAGGGAAGGCTTGAACTCGATATATTAACTATTCATCAAATATAGCACATTACATGGTGGGAGTTTGGAAGAATCTAGTGATATGAGAGTTATTCTCAGGAGAGTTTTGGCATGTTCATTCGATTGGTAGGACCATAGTTGGGCGATAGTGGTTGGAGGGACCATAGACGGCGTGTGACGAAGGTCAAAGGGATCATAGTTCATGGGCAACAAGGGTCTAGGGACAATAGTCAACTAGCGACATAGGTCGGAGGGATGATAGTGTGGGGATGACGATGGTCAGAGTTACCATAGTCGACAGGTGACATAGGTCGGAGTGACCATAGTCGGTGGGTGATGAAGGTCGAAGGGATCGTAGTTGACAAATAATGGTGGTAATAGTGATCATAGTCGGCCGGCGACGGTGGTTGGAGGGACTGTAGTTGGTAGGCCATCTTGGTCGTAGGGACTGTAGTTGATGGACGACAAAAGTTGGATAGATCGTAGTTGGTGGACGAAGGAAGTGGCGGGCGATGGTGGTCAAAGTGATTGTCGTAAGTAGGCGATGGTGGTCAGAGTTGACCATAATTGGTAGCCGAACGGAGCTCCGGTAACAGTCAGTCGTATGGTGGTGGTCCAGCGAGGGTTGTCCGACAGGCGTGGTCCTACAAAGATCAGCGTCCAGGCGGTCATCCGACGGTGGTCGGAGGAAGTTCTCTAGTAGTGTTGCTCTGGTAGAACTCTAGGATCCTTGAAGCCTGAGAGCTATCTCCAATCTCCAACCAAAGGTGCAAGCCTACCAAGCAGTGGCGGAGCCATAAAATGTATTTAGGGGGGCCTAAATTAAAGTTCATTTGGAATTATTTTCTTACTGCTTCTAAAAGCAGCTTTCTAATATAAAAATTAAAATTTTTATACTAAAAAGCTACTTTAAAAAATAGTAAGAAAACCGTCCCAAACAAGCCTTTAATCAAATGCTTTCCTTAAAGCTACTATCTTTACTTAGCCCTTCAACTAATTTGCCAATAACCTCATTCGAGGAGTCTCGCTCTCAATACTTGAGCTCAATGAGATATCATCCAAGTATATCCATCTCATGAATTTAATTAGCCACACACTCAAGCTATAGAATATGTTTTAAATATGTATTACTTTGATGTTGTCTTTCCTATAACATCCAAAATCCTATAAATAAAGGGTTAGTGGACAATTTTGAGTGGCAAGAAGAGTGGAAAAGAGAAGAAATTTTGAATAGCCAAATTTATTGTAATCAAATCCTAAAGTTTTTCTTTCTAGATTCTTTATTTCCCAGTAGAATATTTTTTTCTCTATTCTTTCTTGTTCATTTTATTCGCTAAAATTTTATAAATCATATGAGTATCATTTTGACAAATATGAATTCAACAAATGGAATGCTAATGCAGTATGAAGTGAAGAGTTTCTTCAGCTTTTTAAAAAATTATTTATTAACTTCAAATAATAATTTGCGCAAATTCGAAAAAAAATGCTCTAGCAATTTTAACCTTTCTCATCGCAAAATGATCATTCAAATATAATATGATTTGATTGCTGTTAAAATTAGATTAAAATATTTTGCTAAAGAGGTCAATTTAAATTTAATTGATTAGTTCTATTTTTTAGAATAAATTCTGCTAAAGAGATCAATAAAATATTTGATCCACTTTTTTACAATAAGTTATTGCCAGAGCTTTTTATTAATTTACATAAATATGGAGAAGATCTGAGACAAATTCGGAGGGCTCCATCGGACGACCCATATTGATCCTCTCGATCAAAGCACGTTCATCAAGCATTTAAGTGCTCTAATAATGTCAGAATTGAGAGATATTGGGCTCGTTCGATTCGTCGCACCAAGCCACTCGATTTGATTATTAACATACCATATTTGGTGATCACTTTGTCATCCAATTAATGTTTTGAATCTTTCAAGTATGCTACGGTCTCTTGATTTGGGCCCATTTGGGCTCGAATTGGAGCGATATTGGTGTCGTTGAGTTCGTCTACTCATGATGTTCAGTTGGACTATAACTTTGCTGAAATTGGAGGTCAGATGGTCCTTAATTTAATTTTGGAAGTGTCCATCTTTAATATGCCGTGAGATTTGTGCCCAATCAAGGCAATTTTTTGTGACTTGTCAATTATTGATGTTATGAACTTATATATATATATATATATATTCTATTAGTTCTTAAGCTATTGTTGATGAGCATTCTAAAATCATAATATGTGATGTTTAAAATTTAAGTAAAAAGATATTTATAATTAATTTAATGGTAAAATTTAAAAATATTCATATGAAATATAAACTCTTAATAATGCAAAAAATTGAAAAATATATATATAATTAGATTTTTTTCGAAGAAAGAAAAAATATTAAATGTCACGGCAAAGTAGCAAACGAAATTTTTTTATAGGATTCGCTGACCGCAAAATTATTATTTATATCTGCAGTATTCGCCCGTTCGCTGTAGAGTTGAATTTAACGAAAGAATCTTTAGTTATTACTTAGAAAAAAAAAATACTACTTAAAAAGAATTCTACAAATTTGCATGTGATATAAAATATATAAAATATCTATATTATAAAAAATTATACTTTAATATTTATTATTTTTTATAACTTTCTTACAAAGAAACGATTGATGATTCAAAAATTAAAGAAGGATGTTATTTCTTTAAAATAAAAATTCAGGCAGTGTATTTTATGATTTATTATTTATCTATTTATAAATAAGTAAAAACTTACATTTTATTTGTTAAATTGTTATATGAATTTCGAGTCTTTTTTTATTATTTTAAATTTATCCTTAAATATTTAAATATAACGATATTTTATTATGAATTTTAATATAAAACCTTCGTTATTTTTTATTTTGATTTATTTATTTTTTAACATGATTTTTATATTGTACAAAAATATGACATGTGATATGAAATATCTCAAAAAAAAAAATTATTACTTTATAGTAAATTTATAGTAAACATTTTTTATTTACTATAAAATTACTGCATGCATAGAATTATTTCACATTTTGTGATAATTATTCTTTTGAATATGTATAAAAAAATTTTATTTTATCATAGAGTTTGTGATTTCATAACAAACATTAAAATTTTTTTTATATTATTTATAAATCAAAATTACTTGATTGAGGCTATTTAAATATAACAAAATTTGTGTGTAAAGTTTCATAAAATATGTGTGGAAATCTCTCTGCTCTCTGAATATAACTTGTAGAATTTGATAATATTAACTTTTGTTACGATAATAATCATCTCTGGCAATCATACTCTTCTTACATATTTTCGGAGATATTAAGGTTAATTAAAATAAATTTATACACACATCACATACGTAATATTCGAATTCAAGACCTCTTTATTGATAATCAGAACTACTAATCAATAGATCAATGTGAGTTGTGTTACATATATATTAAAATGACTGAATTTGGAATTTAGTTTTTTATATTAATTTCTGATTTTGGTAATTATTTATATTAATTTTGGTTATTGTAATTTCTGTTTTGGTAAAATTTTATATTAATTTTCAGTTTTAGTTATTTCAGTTTGGGTAAATTTATGTATTAATTTTTGGTAATTTTATATATTCGACGACTGGCCTCTCTAATTTAATAAATAAATAACAATATGTTTAATATATATATATATATATATATTCTGAAAAAATATTGATACGTCATCAAAAAGTTATCTTGATCGAGCACGAATCTTGAGGCAAAATCAAGTTGGAAACTTCCAAAATTAAAATTGGGACCATCCGAACTCCGATTTCAACAAACTTATAGTCGAACTGAACGTCTCAAAAATACGAACCCAACGACACCAAATTCAACCCGATCCGAGCCCAAATGGGTCCAAATCAAGGGTCTGAAGCGTTGTTTGAAGGTTCAAACCATAATTTGGGTTACGAAACAGTCTCCAAATGTGACATGCTTATAGTCGGATCGAGCGTCTCGACGAGACGAATCCAACGAGCCCAAGGTCGTCAAATTCCGACATCATTAAGACCTTTACATGTCCAGTAAACAATCCACAATCAAGGGATTCAACATCGGCCGTCCATTAAAGCCACTACCTAACTACCCCTGATCTTCCACCTATTTACGGACCATGCCACTCACGAAAATCTATAAATAGAGCCCCCTCTCCACTTGAAAGCGGGACATAATCCTAAGATAGAAACAGAGAGCTCTTGCCTCATTGCTCCTCCTCGACCACCGCCGGAGTTCCGCCGGACCACCGCTTGACGCCGTTGCTCCGTCGGACCACCACCTGAGGCCCTACACTTTGCCGGACCACCACCTGAGGCCCTATATTTTTCCGAACCACCACCTGAGGCCCTGCACTTCATCGGACCACCACCAGAGGCCCTGCTCTTCGCCGGACCACCACCTGAGGCCCTGCTCTTCACCGGACCACCACCTGAGGCCCTGCACTTCGCCGGACCACCACCTGAGGCCCTGCACTTCGCCGGATCACCACCTGAGGCCCTGCTCTTCGCTCTACCACCACCTGAGGCCCTGATCTTCGCTCGATCACCACCTGAGGCCCTGCTCTTCGCCAGACCACACCTGAGGCCCTATTCTTCGTCGAACCACCACCTGAGGCCCTACACTCCGCCGGACCACCACTTGAGGCCCTGCACTTCGCCGGACCACCACCTGAGGCCCTACACTCCACTGGACCACCACCTGATGTCCTCAACTCCACCGGACAACCACGTGGCGCACTGAGTTCTGCCAGACAATCACCTAACATCCTCAACTCTGGCCGACAACTTCCTAGGGCCCGTCATTCTACCATACCGTCGGGAGACCTCAAAGTTCTACCAGCGCGACCTTAGGCCTTTAAAAGCCTCTAACTTCAACCCTATGGGTGATACTTGTAATCTGATCGCTCTTGGAGGAGAGACAGCCCCCCTTTAATTAACTCAAGTTCTAGTGGAATCATTTCAACTAGGCCAGGCCCCGTGGTTTTTCCCCTTTTCAGGGTTTTCCACCTAAAAATCTTATGTTTTCTGTGTGTGAGCTGGTTATTCGTGCAAAGCTAAGACGTAATGTTCAATCTCTATCACCGCGTATATTCTAGCCCGCAACAGTTTGGCGTCGTCTGTGGGAAACAAATCCCACTATCCTTAGCACCACTTTGATGGCGAACAGGCGTAGCAATTACATCTTGGGAGCCTCCCGCTCCAATTCACATCAATCTCGGGATCAGTCTATGAATCATAGACGCTAAGTGTCCGTCTCCTTTCATGTTGGGGGGCAAGATGCTATTGGAGAAGGAATTTCAGGACCATCCATTGAAGACCGCATCAAGAAGATGGAGGAGTCTAAGGATGAGATCCTTCAACTCTTGCGAGAGACCCGACAGCCGGCACTAGCTCACCAAGAAGAGATCCTTCTCCCTCGAGATCCACCCCAGGTCGGAGAGGTTCCACCAAAACATCTTCATGTTGAGATTCCTTTCCCTCTGCCGATGGTGCATCCTCCGACGCACCAAGAAAATGAACTTGCTGACACAGCAAGCTCTACACATCCTTCACACGCAGGGCAGCAACCTCGTATTCCTCTAGACGTCCCCGAGGACTTAGCCCCACCACATGTTGCTGGACTCCCTCGTAATGTCCTACGACATGAACTACGAAGATTGGTTCAGGAAGAGTTCCCCGCAGGAGGTGCAAGACAATCTCTTAATTAGCGGGACTTCCAGGAGTCATCACCCCTGACTGAAGCCATCCTTCAACATCCCATTCCGGCAAGATTCAAACTACCAAACATCGATCCCTACGACGGGACAACTGACCCATACGAGCATATCGATCACTATAGAACCATCATGCATATCTAGCGAGCCTCAGACGCACTCCTCTGTCAGGTCTTTCCTGCCACCCTCAAAGGGCAAGCTCGAACATGGTTCTATTCACTTCCAGCTAGAACCATTCTAATGTTCGTCAAATTAGCCAAAGTGTTTGTCAAACAATTTGTTGCCAATCGGAGAATTACTAAGGACTCTTCTCACCTCTCGGGGATCCGCCAGAATGAAAGTGAGTCCCTCAAGAAATACTTCCAGAGATTTTCTACTGAAGCTCGTTAAATTTCAGGAGTAGATCCCGAGTTACTTAGAGGCATTTTCCTCGGAGGGCTTCGTCCGGCCCCCTTCTACTTAGCACTTATGCAAGACACAGTCCCTTCATATGCCGACATGATCCATCGTGTGGAAGCACAAATATCAGCGGATGAAGCTATTAGTGCCCATAGAAAGCAATTTGAACAAATTCCTGGAAAATACAAAGCCCCTACAATGGAGGAATCATCCTTACAACGAAAGAAAAACTTCTCTCCTAGACCCCCAGTACCACGACGTGAGTTTCGACAGGATGAGGAGTATACACCACTCAATGCCTCTCGATCGAATGTGTTGATGGCCATCCGAGATAAGAAAAATATTAAGTGGTCTAATCCTTTGAAGCCGAACATAGGAAATCAAGATCAATACTGTCATTTCTACCGTAGTTGTGGACACACTACTAAAACTTGCAAATAACTCAAGGATGAGATTAAGAGGCTGATCCAACAAGGATATCTCCGTCAATTCATCCAAAGCCCACCGACTCAAGATGATGCTGGGGGGCAAAGCAACAACAACAAAAACAACCATTAAATAATATTCAAATGATTGGTGAGATCAAATGATCACACGGTGTATGTATTTGTGTTAGTAATAGTAATCGTCTTGTTTTATTGTGCCTCTTTCAAGCAGTATGTTGCTCTGATGTCTCTAGTATTTTCCTTGTACGTATATCTTATGTGTTTAAAATGGTGTAACACTTATATCCCTAGGTTGTACTAGGAAGTTGTTATATTGTCCTACATAATATAGTGGTGTGTTATAACTCCAATTTGATATTGTCTACTTCTTTAAAAAGAATATAAAATGATGACTACTAACGAGTATAGTCTATTTATCCTTGATTCGAGAAATACGTAATCTTTATTGTGTCTCAATCATTGAATGATCAATCTCAGGGGGATTCGATCCGACCTCTTCCACAAGGTTAACGTCATCGAGCAGGGCTCCGACATACAACCTCGGATAGGTCATACATCCTTGGTGGATTCTCTCGACCTCTTCCACACAGGTTAACGTCATCGAGCAGGACTCTGACATACAATCTCGGATAGGTCATACATCCTTAGTGGATTCTCTCGACCCCTTCCACATAGGTTAATATCATCGAGCAGGGCTCTGATATACAACTTCAAAAAGGTCATACATTCTTGGTGGATTCTCTCGACCTCTTCTACACAGGTTAATGTCATCGAGCAGGGCTTTGACATACAACCCCGGATAGGTCAAACATCCTTGGTGGATTCCCTCGAACTCTCCTGCACAAGTTAATATCATGGAAAAGGACTATGACATACAACCTCAGAAAGGTCACACATCTTTAGTGGATGCTATTGACCTACGCTCTTTTACCCGTCATCAGGGTTTTGCTAGTCGGTAGACTCTCATCGGATTTCAACCCGACGATGTACTTCTACCCGACGCCGAGCTTCCTCCCGTTGCTGAAGTTCTGCCCATTTTAGGACTTCCGTCGGACTTTTACCCGACGCCGAGCTTCCTTCCATTGCTGGACTTCTTCCCGGGACTTTCGTCTGACTTCTGCCCGAAGTCGAGCTTTCTCCCATTGTTGGATTTCTGCCCATCCCGGGACATTCGTCAGACTTCTGCCCGACGCCGAGCTTCCTCTTGTTGAAGGACTTTTTCCCGTCGCGGAACTTTCATCAGACTTTTGCCCGATGCCGAGCTTCCTCCCGTTGAAAGACTTCTGCCCGTCGCGGGACATTCATCAGACTTCTGCCCGACACCGAACTTCCTCTTGTTGAAGGAATTCTCCATCATCAGACCCTCGTCGGACTTCTACCCGACGATGAACTTCTACCCGACGCTGGACTTCCGCCTATCATTGGACCCCTGTCAAACTTCTACCCGACACCGTACTTCTACGCGATGCTGGAATTCTACCCGTCGCCGGACCCTCATCGGACTTCTACCCGATGCTGAACTTCTACCCGGCACCGGACTTCTGCTCGTCGTCGGACTTTCGTTGGGTTTCCACCATACACTAAATTTTTACCAGTTGTCAGACTTCTACCCAACAACAAACTTTCGTCAGACTCCTACACGACACTATACTTCTGCCCGACGTCGGACCTCCAAAAGATCTCTAGAAGAAGAAGAGAAAGACTCCTGCTTAGTGAGGGGCCCTAGACCGCGCAGGGGATACCACCTGAAATGGCCTAGGGGAATGCCTCAATGTAAGGAAGAAATGAAGAGAAAGGGAGAGAACCTCCTTCTTGCAGAGAGGGACCCTGGCCTGGACAGGGGATACCGCCTGTGCAGGGCCAGGGGAAGGCCTCAAATGAAAGAAGAGAGGGCAGAAGGGAAGAAGGGAAAAGGGGGAGGAACCTCCTTCTTGCAGAGAGGGGCCCTGGCCTGAACAGGGGATACCGCCTGTGCAGGACCAGGGGAAGGCCTCACGTGAAAGAGGAGGGGGAGAAGAGAAGAGAGGGGCAAGAAACTCATACCCCCTATGGGGCTATTTATAGTAGGAGGGGGAAGTTGGGGGAGTTAGGGTGGTTATGAAAAAAAAGAGAAAATTTTGGCGCGGTTACTGTAGCGAACGGTACTGTAGCAACCATTACTGTAGCGAACGGTACTGTAGCTGCGATTCATGTAGCAATCGCTACTGTAGGTAACGGTTGATGTAGCAACCGCTAGTGGTTAATGGGGGAAACAGTTACGGCAGATGGCGGCACTGTAGCAAACCGTTACTGTAGCTACGGGTACTGTAGTAGAGTTAATGTAGCAAAAAATTTCGGGCTCGATTTTCATGCCCAACAGTCCAAATTGAACGTTTTTGGTGTCTCCGGACATGTTTTTCAGCATTTCGGACTCAATTTTGGTACTTTCGAAGCTCATTGGGGCCTCTATGACTAAGTTTGTGTAAATTTATATATTTTGGAATGTAATTTTTTTGCACTTTTTACGATTTGACTAATTTTAAATGTTCTAAAACATATTTTTAGACTTATGGAGCTTCGACGTCCGAAAATAGGGGGGCAACTGATACGTCATCAAAAAATTTTCTTGATCGGGCGCGAATCTCGAGGCAATATCAAGTTGGAAACTTCCAAAATTAAAATTGGGACCATCCGAACCCTAATTTCAACAAACTTATAGTCGAACTGAACATCTCAGAAATACAAACCCAACGACACCAAATTCAACCTGATCCGAGCCCAAATGGGTCCAAATCAAGGGTCTGAAGCGTTGTTTGAAGGTTAAAACCATAATTTGGGTTACCAAACAGTCTCCAAATGCGACATGCTTATAGTCGAATCGAGTGTCTCGACGAGACGAATCCAACGAGCCCAAGATCGTCAAATTCCGACATCATTAATACCTTTACATGTCCAGTAAAAGATCCACAATCAAGAGATTCAACATCGGCCGTCCATTAAAGCCACTCTCTAACTACCCCTGATCTTCCACCTATTTACGAAACATGCCACTCACAAAAATCAATAAATAGAGCCCCCTCTCCACTTGAAAGAGGGACTTAATCCTAAGATAGAAAGAGAGAGCTCTTGCCTCCTTGCTCCTCCTCGACCACCGTCGGAGTTCCGCCGGACCACCGCTTGACGCCGTTGCTTCGTCGGACCACCACGTGAGGCCCTGCACTTTGCCGGATCACCACCTGAAGCCCTGCACTTCGCCGGAACACCACCTGAGGCCCTGCACTTCGCCGGACCACCACCTGAGGCCCTGCATTTCGCCGAACCACCACCTGAGGACCTGCACTTCGTCGGACCACCACCTGAGGCCATGCTCTTCACCGGACCACCACCGGAGGCCCTGCTCTTCGCCAGACCACCACCTGAGGCCCTGCACTTCGCCGGACCACCACCTGAGGCCCTGCACTTCGTCGGACCACCACCTGAGGCCCTGCACTTCGCCGAACCACCACCTGAGGCCCTGCTCTTCGCCCGACCACCACCTGAGGCCCTGCTCTTCGCCCGACCACCACCTGAGGCCCTGCTCTTCGTCGGACCACCACCCGAGGCCCTATTCTTCGTCGAACCACCACCTAAGGCCCTGCACTCCGCCGGACCACCACCTGAGGCCCTGCACTTCGCAGGACCACCACCTGAGGCCCTGCATTTCGCCGGACCACCACCTGAGGCCCTGCACTTCGTCGGACCACCACCTGAGGCCATGCTCTTCACCGGACCACCACCGGAGGCCCTGCTCTTCGCCGGACCACCACCTGAGGCCCTGCATTTCGCCGGACCACCACCTGAGGCCCTGCACTTCACCGGACCACCACCTGAGGCAATGCTCTTAGCCGGACCACCACCTGAGGCCCTGCTCTTCGCCGGACCACCACCTGAGGCCCTGCTCTTCGCCGGACCACCACCTGAGGCCCTGCACTTCGTCGGACCACCACCGGAGGCCCTGCACTTCGCCAGACCACCACCTAAGGCCCTGCTCTTCGCGAGACCATCACCTGAGGCCTTGCACTTCGTCGGACCACCACCCGAGGCCCTATTCTTCGTCGGACCACCACCTGAGACCCTGCACTCCGCCGGACCACCACCTGAGGCCCTGCACTTCGCTGGACCACCACCTGAGGCCCTCCACTCCACCGGACCACCACCTGATGTCCTCAACTCCGCCGGACAACCACGTGACGCACTGAGTTTTGTCAGACAATCACCTAACGTCCTCAACTCTGCCCGACAAACTACCTAGGGCACGACATTCTACTATACCGCCGGGAGACCCCGAAGTTCTGCCAGCGCGACCTTAGGCCTTTAAAAGCCTCTAACTTCCACCCTACGGGTGATACTTGTAATCTGATCGCTCTTGGAGGCGAGACAGCTCCCCTCTAATTAACTGAAGTTCTAGTGGAATCGTTTCAACTAGGCCAAGCCCCGTGGTTTTTCACCTTTTCAGGGTTTTCCACGTAAAAATCTTATGTTTTCTGTGTGTGAGCTGGATATTCGTGCAACGCTAAGGCGTAAAGTTCAATCTCTATCGCCGCGTATATTCTAGCCCGCAACAAATATAATCTTATATATTTTCAATAATTATATTAAATTTTGTAAGAGATACTATTTATGTAATTTTAAATAAATAATTATATTAATTTAATAATTAATTTGAGAGTATTGAATAATATGACAAATTGTATAAATACAAATTACAAAGTTTTATATATATCTTGCGATATTTGAATTTACAAATTACAAAGCTAAAGATAAAAAAATATTAAAATCAAGATTTCCGACTTGAAAGAAAAATTTTAATTTATATCGCTTAATTTATTATCTAATAATGTATATCTCTTAACTCAATATAATATAAGAAACGGAAAAAGAAATTGCTTGGGATTGGTAGTTGTTCAAAAGTGTCACCATTGCCTGTAGGCGTTGGATTAGATTCGCCCAATTTGACAACTTTCCTAGCAGATTGATTCGCCTGTCAGCTCAGCTCTTCTAGAATGAGCCACATCAATAATATCGAATTACGATGCCGAGCTTAAACATTCAGAAGTCGTCCGACTTCCCGTATATAATAATTTTTCCTCTCAGTTCTGCGGCTAACCCAGCTCGCTAGGTGGAGTTCTCGCCATATTATTATAGCCAGTAATTGATTAAATTAACAATTTAAAATTTATTTATTTTAATTTGTTAAAAAAAAAATAAATGGTATCATTTGAAAAAAATGGTCCTAGTTTAAATTATACTTGGCTTAAAAAAAATCAACCATCACATCACAGCAGCCGATGGTGAGAACCTAACGGAAATTTTTATAGTTTGGTCACCCGTCAAATTGACTTATGAATCTCTCCGTTGCCGCGGAGTTAAATAATACAGCCACCGCCGTGGTAATTAGGCGGCAAGAAAATTAGAAAAGTTCATAATTAACTGCTTGACATCTGATACAAATATAATATTTTATTACATGAAGTATAAAATATATCATTTCTATATTTTAAAAATAATATTATAATCAATTCAAGTGACGTGCTTCTCTGGCTCACTTTGAAAAGTCACCCACTTTGTTTTTGAAGAAATTTCTTACATAAGTACAAACGAAAATCAAAACCTCGCCACCAGCTCCTAATCTGCTTCCCTCAAACATCCTCCACTGAACAGAACAACCCTGCACCCGGCCATGGCGTATACCAACCCATCTTCCCACGTCGTCGTCGTCTCAAGCCCCGGCGTGGGCCATGTCACTCCTCTCGCCGGGTTAACCAAGCTACTCGTTCTCCGCCACCAATTCACCGCTACCTTCGTCACTTTCTCCGACCTCCCCTGTTCTCTCCCTTCCTCCATCTCCACCGTCCAGCTCCCTCCCCCTCCCCTCAAAGACCTCCTTTCTGACACCCACATTTTAACCCGCATATGCCTCACCATAGCCCACTCCGTCTCTCCCCTCCGTAAAATTCTCATCTCTCTCCAGCAAACCACCCGCATCGCCGCCGTTATCTTCGACATTTTTGGAAGCGACTTCCTTTCCATGGTGAAAGAGCTCGGCATCCCAGGATATCTTTTTATAACCTCCAACTTTTTCTTCTTTTCTTTCATGCTCCATCTCCCTACTCTCGAAGATACCACCGCCGGCGAGTTTCGAGACCTGCCGGAGCCACTAATGCTGCCGGGTTGTGTTCCATTGAGAGGCGAGGATTTTTTGGAGCCTGTACAGACGAGGGAAAGCGAGGTCTGTGGTTGGGTGGTTCACCTAGCAAGGCACTATGATCTTTTCGATGGAATTCTAGTGAACAGCTTCGAAGCCTTGGAAGCCGGCGCCGCCAAGTTTTTTAAAAAGGTGAAATTGCCTTCTTTTTAATATCCAAGTAATTTTTAAAAAGTTATTTTTTTGGGAAGTAAAAAAAAAATGTGAAATGTACTGGACTCATACTTTCTGCAACAGAGGGGCGGTGGGAATCCTCCGGTGTGGCCGATCGGGCCGCTTATATGGCCTGGTTCAGATGTCGATTCTGAGGAGCCATCTCATAAATGTATAGAATGGTTGAACCAGCAGTCGAGCGGGTCAGTGGTCTTCATCTGTTTTGGTAGCGGTGGTACTTTGACATGGGAGCAGACTAGAGAGCTTGCCCTCGGATTGGAGATGAGCGGGCAAAGCTTCCTATGGGTAGCGCGGGCGCCAAATGAAACCGAAATAAGCGGCAGTTTTTTTAATCCGAATCAGACCAGTGATGATCCTCTGGGGTTTCTTCCAGAAGGATTTGTGGAGAGGACGAAGGAGAGGGGGGTGATCGTATTGTCGTGGGCACCGCATCGAGAGGTGTTGGGTCATCGTGCGACGGGTGGGTTCGTGTCGCACTGTGGGTGGAACTCCGCGCTAGAGAGCTTTGTGAATGGTGTGCCGATGGTCGCGTGGCCGCTTTACTCGGAGCAGAGGATGAATGCAGTTTTGCTTGTGGAAGGGGCAAAGGTTGCGCTGAGGGTGAACGTGGGGGAGGATGGGGTGGTGAGGAGGGAGGAGGTGGCCAAGGTGGTGAAGAATTTGATGGAAGGTGAGGAAGGGAAGGAGGTGCGACAGAGAATGCAAGAGCTGAAAAAGGAGGCGGTGAGGGCTATGGGGTAAGACGGGTCTTCTTACAGGGCTATGGAGGAAGTGGTTAGCATTCTGAAGGATACGGCTGCCGCATGATTGATTTGTTTTTATTGCTACTATAATTCTGAATTGTTATCCAATAATTAATGTTCAATTTATGTTGCAATAATTACTTTTTTATAGTTTGTAAAAGTGTTGAGATAATAAATAAAATAATAGTATAAAAAATGCATGAGATTAAGATCATGGGAGCTATTAAGTATTGACAAAAGGGAAATTTGATAAATCAACATATTTTTGAGTTTGATATAAATGACGATTGAAAACTTCTACAAGTTTTTTTTTTAAAGTTCTGTCAATGAATATATATATATATATATATATATATATATATATATATATATATATATATATATATATATATATATATATTTATTTGAAGTTAGCTAAATGGTACTCTCTTGATTGCATTCATACATTTATAGATTTTATTTGAACTTCTCTTCACCATAGAGGAGGGAATGTGTTAGCTTTCATTATTAACTAAATAGAAGAGGTACTTATTGTTGCTAATTGGAGCATTCATCACTAGAGGATTTAGGAGAGAATAACTTTTTTGCTTACCTGAAAATGAGTTGACTTATTTGGACTAGTGTAACAGAAAGATATTAATGATTGTGAAATTATCTCTTATAAATATTTTCATCAAGTTGTTGATGTGGCTAAGTCATTTGGTTACTCATGAGCCAAGCAAATTATGATCCATTTTATCGATTTGGTTCAAAGTGCTCATTTTTATAACTAAAGCTTGTTTAAATGAGTCGAGTTGACCTTAGCCTAGTGAGTTGTGTTGCTTTGTGACCCCATGAAATGCTGCGATTGATGATGCTTAAATGTACATCAAGAGGGTTGGGGTATGGTGTGCAACAAGTACTCTAAAATTTTTTGCTAAATCCTATAAATTCAAACTGTTATAATAAGCATGGAAAAGTAAATAAATATGTAATCAAATAATGAAGTGAATTGCATAAGCATATAATTGTATAAGTGTAAGTAGTCAAGCATACAAGATTTAATAAGTTAGTAAATGTTTCAGTATAAGATCAATATAAATGATCCCACACTCAATAATATTGACCAATAATAGTAACACACTAGTCGCATTTAATTAATTAAATCAATTTATAAGTGTAACCATACAAATATGAAATTATGTTGAGTATATGAATAAAACAAATTAGTGGGTAATAGAACTATTTGAATAATGATGTAAATTAACTTCACCACAAAAGCTTATGAAATATAATTTCATTAAACGCTAAAGGCACAAGTAAATTTATATACAAAAAATAAAGATGTAGCCATTTAATGAGCCTGCCATATAAATAAGACCAAATAAATGATTAGAAATAAGAAAATAAATTCGTCAACACGAGGGTAGATGAATATTAACATATGAATCACAAAATAATTATTTAAGTATACAAAATAATTAAATAAATATGCAAGAATTAAAACTAAGTTATAGAGCAATTTGGATAAGAATGTTTTTATATAATTTCACACTCAATTATCATACATCCATGCCTAATCTCCACTTGCATTAGTATTCCACTAATCATTTACTATTGTAAGTAAAACTCCTTCACTCGAAATATATTATATGTACACTTTCTTTAATGGGTGACTGCTGCCCAAATATTTATCCTTCACAAGATGGGAAACCCGAACTTCCTAATATAACAAAATTACCAAGTAAAAAATGTTCCAATACTTTGATGGCGACTTAAGGCCATCACAAATAAATAATCTTTTAATATAAAAAATGTTAAATTGGGCATATAACATAAAATAACTTATTAACTTATCCTTAGGGGTGCTATTATATGTCACAACCCGAAAACACCACTCGACCTGACTCGAAAATTCTATGTTCAAGTCGACCCTTGTAAGAAAATGGGTTAGGTTCATGTTAACCTATGAACTTAGAAATAACTCATTTGGCCCAAAATCATGCTCACAACCTAAGCTCTCCCCCACGCATTCTCATCACGCTCGCACCATCATTCCTGTCGCGCTTGTACCATCATTCTTGTCACGCTCGCACCCGCGTTTGTGTAGCGCTTACACTCGTACTCAGGCTCGCTCGCTTGCGGCCTCACCATCTTACGACTTGCCCTCGTAACCCTCGCCCACTCCCCTTGTGGCCTTGCCCTGTTGCCTGCTTGCCTCTAATCTTCGTGGCCTCACCCACTTGCCCACTCTTGGCCTTGCCCACTTGCTTGCTCGAAGCCTCACCCTTGTCCACTCGCCCGCTCGAGGCCTCACCCTCACCCAATCTCCCTCTCACTTGACGCTCACTAAACTTGCAGATTAACCGGTCGGGTCGATCAACCCGTGTTAGGGGTGGGTCTGGTTTGTATTTCTGACCTATTTGTCTAATCGGGTCAGGTTTGGGTCAGATCAATTGAAGGTGATTCAATTTTGGGTTGGACCTAAACCCGACCCTAGAACTAATTTTAACACCCCTACTTATGTTGATGTTATTAAAGAAGGGTCACTAAAGGAGATTTCAAGGAAAACTTGCTTAATTGACGAACACTTGAATTTTCACATAAAAATTACTTCAAATTAATTGAATAATAAACCTCATAATCATGGCATTTTTTTGTATATTGCTTCAAATTTTATCTTCTATATATGGGAAGTAATGTCACCACCCAACTCAATATGGCCGATAGCTACAGGTCATTCATTATTGGATGGTGACATGACATAGACAAAATAGAGGTGGAACCAAACAGACCAGACGAAGAACTTTATTTGGAGAAATGGCTGATTTCTTTTTGGATAAAAAGCGTCAGAGCTTGTAATTTTTTCACTATACATAAATTTACTCATTCTCAAAAAATCCATCTTCTATTTATCCACAAAAGTTTACCCCATATATTATTACTATGACAGTCTTCGATAATAGATAGAGATGCAGAGAAAAATTAGGAAATACATAAATGCCAAAATTGTTCAAAATATGGAAATACATAGTACGTAGTGAGCTAACATAGCTCAACATATCACATTACCCCGAATCATTTCTTAATAATTACAAAGCAAATAAATTAAATTAAAGCAGCTATTCTAATATTAATAACAAACTTACATTACAGCGGTGTTAGAACGGTACAAAGCTTTGTAGATCACTAAATAGGTTTTAGAACTCTGAGAACACTATGCTGAACAAAATATAAAGTATTCTGAATGGAATATAAATGAACACATAGCATAACATAAAGTAACTGAACTCTAGCCTTTATAACTCCCATTAAGAATTCCAAACTCTTATGCCTCCCATTCAGAACTCCAGTCCCTTAGCCTTCTAGTGTTTTCAACACATTCAGAATTTCCACAATACAACTCCACGGATATGTAACATAACTCCAAACAAAAAATCCCTCAAACTCCTCAGATGCATAGAAAATGTCCTATATAGATGTATGAATATATCCAATATGTCATATAACAACTTAGCTAAGTTGTTAAATATAAATTGGAATATGTGTAGAACTTTAAAAATTTACCCTTTGGGCAGCATTTTAGCAGTCAAACCTATAATATTATAGCTAAAATTTACTGGTTAAAAATTCTACCAAATTACAGAGATTGTGGAGAATTATATTTTCATACTTTTATTATTCTACAATACTATTTTTAGTGTCTGAATATTTTCCTATGATTTTAGAATAGCAACATTTCAAAGATACCATGATGAAATTTTAAAGAAAAATACCTAAATGTCCAATAATTTCATTCTCTACACATACTAAAAGTTATGTGGTGAAGGTTTTCCTTTTTGAAATATTATATCATTTTAAAAAATAAAAATTTATATTTTAAATAAAAAATCTCAAAATTATTATATTATTAAAAACTGAGATAGGTAAAATGTAACCTACTTTGAGCTAGATAATATTTAGAATAGAATTAATAGTAGAAAATGACCCAAAGTGGACTGAAATGAACTTTCTCTCTCTAAAAATCATCTCCTCTCTCTAGCTAGCTACCTATAAGAGTAGAAATTAATTAGTTTCTGTGTAAAATAAAGATATTTTTATTTTAAAATTAGGACCTACCGGCATGGAGCTCGACTTTGAGCAACACAACACCGTAGTGCCACTCCCTAGTGCTACAACACTAAATTAATTTACTAAATTCTAGAGTAGTCAACTCTGCAATAATGCCTACCCCAACATTGTGGTGCTCTATAGGAAAAAATCTAGATTTTCACAAACATGCAAATAGACTCTGAGACCAAATTTAGAATATATGTACATTTTCACATGCATACAAAATACTTTTCAGACACATATAAAAAAGTTTAAATATAAAAAGTCAATGTTTTATCTTGAATTAGGTTGGGTCAGAATAGGTGGAACGCTGCACTAATATGTAGAAGTTATAATTCTCTCCTCCTTTGAAAAATGTTATCCTCGATAATTCAAAATTTTGAATGATAGAATAAATCAGGATATAATTATCTCAACTCAACTTCCTTCTCCCAAATAGCTTCTCTGCCCATTAGAATCTACTTATTCCTTAAATTTCTAACATCATATGCTAGAATCCTTTCTAGTTCTTCCCTGTAGCTTTGATTTGGATGTACCTTAACCTCATTTATGGATAATCTGCTCCCAGAATCAAATATTCACTTTCTCAAAGGAGGCACATGAAATATATTGTATATATAAGACATATGATCAAGCAACAATAACCGATAAGAAGAACTATCGATCCTCTCAATAACTTAAAGGTCTAATATACCTTGTACTCAGCTTACTAATTTTTTTAAATCTGTTGATATCTTTTATCAAGCTAACCATAATATGCACAATTGCTTACCAAAAACTCCATAGAATAGTGTTTTGAATCATAATTATTTTTTTGCCTGTAATGCACAGTTGTTAATCTACCTCTGATAAAAAAAAAATTTATTGTAGCATCATCCACTAAAGCTTTCCCAATTAGATTCCTTCCACCAACCTTTATCCAAGACAAAGGGGTCCTATACTATAGAGAACTTCCTAAGGCGCCATATCTTTACTTGATTGAAATTATTATTATAGGTAAATTCAATTAGAGGAATATAATATTACCATCTTACTCAAAATTCATAACATATTATCTCAAGGGATCATTCAAAATCTGAATAGTTCTCACAGACTGTTCATTCGTTTATGGATGAAAAGTTGTACTGAAGTGCAATCTTGTACTCAGACCTTGCTAAATATCTCTCCAAAATCTAGAGGTAAACATGCTATCACGATTTGAGACGACAACCTTTGGAATATCATACAGTCGAATATTATCTCATATATAAATCTTAACAAACCTACCTATAGAATTAGTCTGTTTGATCGAAATGTAATGTGCAAACTTTGTCAGACGATCTATCAAAAATCAAATAGCATTGTGGCTTTTCTTAGACCTTGGAAACTACATAGAAAAATCTATTGTTTCCTCTTCCCATTTTCACTCTAGAATAGGTAATGATTGTAGAATACCGCTTGGATTTTAATGCACTACTTTCACTAACTAGTAGGTTTCACATTTTAAAATGAAATTCATAACTTTTTTTTCAATGAAGGCCACCAAAACATATCTTTCAGATCACCATACATCTTACTACTTTTCAGATGAATCATATAGCCTAAACGTCTTATAAAAAATATGGTATTTGTATTCATCAATCCAAAATATTTTACTAAATATTGTATCAACTCTTTTACTATTTTTATCAAGTGATGGAAATTCCAAATGCATCATTTTTATTTTAGCAAGATAAATTATGCATTAAAAATAAGCAATAATAATTTTGCTGCAAATAAGCATAATACTTTCTTGTGGGTTCAACACTCTACTTAATCACTTTATCACTTAATTTGGCACGTATAGTTGCATAAATTTAAGTGGGTTTCTTTATTAGTATATCAAGAAAAGCCTAATGACAAGCACAAGCATTCATCACATAGTCTATAACAAAGCCTTGCTTGCCTACACACACAAGTTCATACACATTCCACATCATATTTGTACAAATGATGAGTTTACATCTTTAACTAGCATAGCTACTCTTACAACATATATTATAAAGACCAAAAAGAATAATGTGTATCCCCTGGTTTATAGACTTATTATTCTAGTACTGACTTTATCAGTTACTACTACTACAGTAGAGAACATTTATTTGAATGAAAATTATCAAGCATCGATTGTAAAATAAAATAGTTGATACATAACATAATGACTGTCTAGTGCAATACATCAAGAAAGAAGTATTGAATCTTTACTAATGAAGTCATTATGCAATATTATTAGAAATTATAAAGTGAAATGCAAAGCTTGCAATTATTTTTAAATTCATAAATTATAATGAAATATAAAACTTTATATATATATATATATATATATATATATATATATATATATATATATATATATATATATATATATATATATATATATATATATATATATATATATATAATATTTATTTATTTTTTAATGAGTTTGCCCACCCTAAAAAAAGTTGGTTCGTCCGTGTGGCCAACCCATTAGCCTAAGAATGATAGATGGTTATATTTTTCCAATCAATATTTTTTATTCTTTTATTAAACCAATCTAATCAAAAATTTGGTCAAGATATCATGACATTATTTATTTCCAACATATTTATATATTATATAAGAAAATATAACACCTTACATGAAAAATTTTTATGTGTTGAATGAATTTAATTATAATTTTTAAAAATAAGGATTTGTGAGTTAGTGTGTTCACAAATTTAAAACCTAGATCTATAATGCTGGGTTGAGGGGGGGGGGGGGGTGGGGTTAATTGGTTATTTAAAAAATTTCTTAGATTCTTGAAAACCTTTTTAGAAATTTAAATCAATGATCCTCTAATATGCAGTTGCTTAATGAGATAATTATCATAGAATTTTTCAACCACAAAGATTTAAATGCAGGAAATAAAAATATGGAAAAATAAATAACTCAAGAATAACACTAGATTTTATAGTAGTTCGGTCAAACTCGACCTGCATCCGCTCCCTAGAGACTCCTTCTCCAGGTATTGCATTAAACAATAGTGACTCTCCTTTTGCCCCCACAGTAAAGAGGAGAAGCCCTTACAAACTCTCTTCCACCAACCCGGTGCAGTAGAGAACCGACGCCTTTTACACTCTCCAAGTGATGGCAGCGTACCGTCGCATCTTTTTTTCACCCTTTTGGTGAAGGCAGAGTACCGTCACGTCCTTTTTCACCCTCCTGGTGAAGGCATAGTACTGTCACATCTTTTTTCACCCTCCTGGTCAAGACAGAGTACTGTCACGTCCTTTTTCACCCTCCTGGTGAAGGCAGAAAATCTCGACATTATGTTGAAAATCTTCTCTCAAAAGTTTCCAGAGGAGATAGGTAGAAATTTGAAGAAGACAAAGAGATCCTCGCTTTGGGCAACCTTGTGAATCCCTCACTAGATCTCTCACATTTCACTCTCATAATCTCTCCAAAGCATTCACACTCAATGGTCACTCTCAAGAGAATTTCATAGCAAAGGGTATGGATCACAGTTTTAGGACTCTTTATATAGGAAACACAAGAAAAATCATCAAAAAACTAAAAATTACAAGTGAAATGACTTCAGATCGTATAGTATGATTATGGATCATCTGTACAAATAGTTCAGAAATCCTAGTATGAACCTGTACGAGGCTAATTTCATACACTATCAATCGTCTATATGAAGTGACATCGTATTGTATTAACAGTTAAAACTTGAATGTGTTCATCTAGTATGATCATGTACGAACCTTATTTTGTACTTTATTAGTCGTCTATACGACTTAGCATCGTGCCAATGATCAGTTAAATACATCAAGCTTCATTTGTATGATCTTGGAAGAACCCAATTTCATACTCTGTTAGTCATTTATACGAACTAACATAGTATAGTACGAACAATTTAAAAGTACAAGCCATAATTTGATTAACTGCATTTTGGAGGAAAAAATATGACATATCGTAAAGTATGATTGAATTCATATAGTATGATTAGTTTTAAAATGTTAAGTTTTGACTCTCTCCCCCTGTATGTGTGCACGGTTACCCAATTATAATCACACTCTCTCAGACTCAAGAAAATAAAAATAAAGATTTATAGACTTTATTACATGAATTTTTATTCTACTCTATCTTGAAGTCTTCAGCAATTTAGAGTATAATTTCCCTGAAATGTTAGTACACACAAAAATAAACAAAAGTATCCAATATATGCTAAGAGAAATAATAAAAAAAAAATAGCGCATAATTAGTTTTGTTATCATCAAAAATCACAAGCTCAATCTTGATTCATGAGTTGCAACAATCTCCCCCTTTTTTATGATGGAAAAATAATTATTGTTTGAACTACTAATTAACATTTTTTCTCGTAAGCTCCCCCTCAAAAAATAAAGAATAAAAATTATGTTGAAATATGAATTTCATCATACAAGAAATTTCATCTTATAAATCAAAACACAAACACAAGACCAACAACACAAACATAAGACCAATAACAAAAACAAACACTAAAACACAGACACAAGACCAATGACCAAAAATTTTCAAAAATAAAACACCCACCCAGACTTCAAACAACACAAAACATGAACAAAATAGCACAAGACTTCAAACAATCACACTTGATACCTCCCCCTTTTGACATCAACAAAAAGAGGAGAATTCCCTAAAAAAGTAAGATGCTAGGAACTAATCAGATAGTCTATAAAGAAGAGAATTTTATATATTTGCAAAAATAATATTAAATTCCTGATGTGAAAAACTTGTATTTTTAATCAAAGAACATCTAAGATAAGAGAAGTTGATCAGAATCAATGTTCGATCAAGAAAACATGAATATTAAATAGAATAATTATTGCAAAGTAAAATAAAAATCAAATACTTTCAAATTCATTAGTTGAAGTTATTATTAAATGCATGGGTTTTTCTAAGAATTAGAAATATAGAGGAAAGAACTAGATGTGTGTGGGCTCATTTTATGCCTCTTTTTAAATTTGGCGATCATTGCGCATCTTTTGATTTTGAATTTTATTTGGTGAACATTACACATCTTTTTAGGTTGGGCTCATTTTGTGCCTCTTTTTAATTTTGGCATACTTTATGCATCTTTTAAAATTTTGTTCTTTCAATAATCTAAAGCAATAATAAACCCAATAGATAACAATAAAAGCAACATAGTGAATAAGAAAATAAAAGAAAATTGGGAAATATTTTTGTAACAATTATAACTATAAGATATATGTCTATTAGAATACTAAAGATGATCTCCTTATCTAAGCCTAATTATAATTTGATTTAAAGCTTGAGAGGAACAAAAATTTGATAAAGGAAATAATATTGTAATGCAAAAATTTTAAAATTTTCAATCTTTAGCTCAACATTTATAAATTAGTCAATAGTAACTTATAGTCAATTCCAGAGAATCAAGAAAATCATAACCACATAACATGGATTCAAATAAAAGGCAACTACAACTGATCCAAGACATCTAAATCAACTGATCTAACAACAATAAAAATAGCTAATTTAAAATAGAAACCACTAAATGCAACATCCTAAATAAAAACTAGAAAATATCAAAAGATACAATAACAGCAATCACTATAATACTCTGGAGAATCCTGATCAGGAGGAGATTGTGGAGGACTAAACATGGAAAAGTAGCTTTTGATGGTAGTTAATTGAGTATTCAGTGCATCAAATTGTCCTCTAACCCAGCCCATGTCCTCATTATATTTGAAGTCCTGCTAGTCCAGACGAGTCTCAATATAATAAAAGCATTGATCAAAATGAGTCTCAAGGCGATCAAATCTTTGAACCATTTCTTGATAGAAATTATGTTCAGGTCTAGGAGCAGGAGCAGGTGCTGGTCCTCCTTCTTCATCAAATTCTTCTCCCTCACCCCCTTGGTCTCGATGGAAAAGAGTACGGAAAGAAGCATCCATAAAATAGCAAGACAGATTATTAGGAGGATCAAGATGGATGAGATTATACTTCTTTTCAAGGATATAAGCAATCAGGAAACCTAAAGCCATATTCTTTTTTCTTCTAATGGAATAAAGCTTGATATCAGTAAGGCTATTGATTTAGTCCAGAATTAACTGGGCTTCATCAATTAGAGTGTTGGTCATGATGTAGTAGGTTACAATTGAAACCAAAGGAGTTGTATTGATTCGATCACTATATTTAGGAATAATAGAAGTTCTCAAAATAAGCTGGATAATCCTTACATTTTGATTTAAGGTATGAACAAGGGGTAAATAATTGATTGAAGGTATACCCCAAAGTGTTTGATTTACTTCAGTCCAGTCAAAATCACTTCTAGAAATCATAGAATGAGGCCTAACTCCTTCAGTTCTAAGATGGAGAAATGTACCTAAATCTTCCTTAGTAATTTT
Organism: Dendrobium chrysotoxum; assembly: GCA_019925795.1. Classification (NCBI taxonomy): domain Eukaryota; kingdom Viridiplantae; phylum Streptophyta; class Magnoliopsida; order Asparagales; family Orchidaceae; genus Dendrobium; species Dendrobium chrysotoxum. Next base: position 30,085,011 of record CM034306.1, on the reverse strand, counting down.
GACTCTTTGATGAAAAACATAAGTTGACATTATGGTGTGGTTTTCTCTCATTCACAGATTGGCCAGAAAGTAGTAAAAGGTGTCAGAATGGAATGCATAGATTAATGTGAGAATGAAGGAAAGTTGAGAATCGAATAGAGGCATTATAGAAAAGTTAATGTCTTCTTGAATGAGAAGACGAGATGGAGTGATTTTTGCCTCAATGAAACGGTCGTAGGCTTTTTCATTTTCTTTCGAGAGAAAATTATCATCTATTTGATCAAAATGAGCTGAAGAGCCTCTGAAATGTTGGGCCCGTTTGCTGCTGCTGCTTTACATTTCAGAAAGATTAAACACAAGATTTGAAAATGGAGAGGATTGTGAAGAATGTCAAAGGAAGACTTCCAATTTATAGAAAATGTCATGTTTCATATAGTATGAGTTAGGGATCGTACGTATGAATTTGGAATTCATACCTTACAAATATGAGTTTGTACGTAGGAATGAAAACAATCAATTACAGTTATTTCATCGAAACGTCTTTTCATAAAGTTGCCTTTATGATGCATCATTTTGGTATGAATTTTAACCAACCTGATCATACAGATTAACAGGTGTTCATCTGAGATGATCAGTTAATAATGATCATATCTGATCGTTAGGTTCATCTGCAAGCAAATCGACAACTGGATCGTACAGACGAACATGTGTTCGTACAAATGATCTTTAAAAAATAATTGCTCTCAGAATTCCAGCCATTTACATACATATAAAAAATGAATTGTTCGTACACATGATGTTATAATCGTATAGTATGATATCTATTCAAAATCACATTTTCGTCTGGCCAACTCAGAGAAACATATCACGTGAAATCTAGTGAGTTCGTACAGTACGAGAGTAGGTCGTACAGTATGAATTGAAGATGAACTTTAGATTTGCACATTATAATAAAAATTCTTTTCCAAAAAATAAATCAAACAAGATCCATATGACACAAAAATGTAGACAAAAATAATACAAAAGAGAGCTTAAACCAAAATAGAGAAAAAAACCAAAAATCAACCCAAAAATAAATCACAAATAAACAACAAAAATAAAAACATTAATAATAAGACATACACAACCAATGCAATTTGCAGAATTTACAATAGTCAAGTATGAATATCAATAACACCCAATCTAGTTCTTAATGTACTGAAAATTTTAAAAGCCAATGATTTTGTAAAAATGTCTGCAAGTTAATTTTTAGTTGACACATGATTTAATTCAATTTCTTCCTTGGTGATATGGTCCCTAATGAAATGATGTCTTATATCTATATGCTTGGTCCTTGAGTGTTGGATTGGGTTCTTTGAAATGCAAATGACACTTATATTATCACAAAAAATTAGAATAGTGCCAATTGAAAAATCTAAATCCATGAGTTATTATTTTAACCAAAGAGCTTGTGCCACATAACTTCCTAAGGCTATATATTCTGCTTTAGCAGTAGAAAGAACTACTGAATTCTATTTTTTGCTAGACCAAGAAACTAAAGAGTTTATAATGAAATTATAAGTTTAAGAAGTGCTTTTTCGGTCAACCCAATATCCTGCAAAATTTGAATCAGAATATCCAATGATTTCAAAAGAAGTGTTGTGCCTAGGATATCAAATTCCTAAGTTTTGAGTTCCTAACCGATATCTCAGAATTCTTGTAATAGTATTTAGATGAGATTCTCTTAGATCAACTTGAAATCTAGCACAAAGATAGACACTAAATATGATATCAGGTCTACTGGCAGTTAAATAAAGTAATGATCCAATTATTCCTCTAAATTTTTTTTGATCAACAAAATTACCTTTAGAATCCTTATCTAACTGACTTGAAGAACTCATGGAAGTACTTATTAGTTTAGCTTTATCTATTCATACTTCTCAAGGATGTCCTTAATATATTTTGACTAATTAAGAAAGGTGCCATCCTCTTTCTGCTTTATGCTAAAACTAAGAAAGTAACTTAAATCTCCCATCAAACTCATTTCAAATTCATTACTCTTTATCTTTGAAAAATCATCACAAAGATTTTTATTAGTGGATCCAAATAGGATATCATTAATATATATTTGAATAATGAGTATATTATGTCCTCCTCTTTTTATGAAAAGAGTGGTGACCACACTCCCTTTAACAAAAGATCTTTCTAGTAGGAAGGTGCTTAGCCTTTCATACCATACCCTAGGTGTTTGTTTTAGTCCATACAATGCCTTCTTTAATTTATACACATGATTAAAGAATTATAAATTTTCAAAACCTGGAGGTTGCTCAACATAAATATTATCTTTTATTACCCCATTAAGAAAGGCACTTTTAACATCTATTTGATATAATTTAAAACCTTTAAAACAGGCAAAGGCTAGAAGCACCCTTATTGCTTCAAGTCTGGCTACAAGGGAAAAAGTCTCCTCAAAATTAATTCCTTCTATTTGATTGTACCCCTTGGCCAATCAATCTTGCCTTATTTTTAACCATTACACCTGAATCATTCATCTTATTTTTGAAAACCCACTTAGTTCCAACAACACTTTAATTTTTAGGTATTTCTAACAAATCCCAAAAATCATTTCAAATAAATTGATTCAACTCTTCTTACATAGCTAGAATCCAAAATTTATCAGAAAGAGCTTGATTTATATTAGCGGGTTCAATCATTGAAATAAATGCTGAGTGGTTCACTTCTTTGCTTAATCCATGCCTAGTTCTAACACCTTCACTCGGGTCTCCTAAAATTAATTCTTTAGGATGACTTTTAGAATATTTTCATTCTCTAGGAAATATGTTTTCTATTTCAATCCTTTCTTTAAGATTTCCTTTTTCAATTCCTTATAAAATTTCTTCAACTTCTTCTTCTTCTAACCTAGACCCTCCATAATTATTATATTCATCAAAAACTACATGAGTGATCCTCAACTACCAATATTCTTTTGTTAAAAACTCTATAGGATTTGCCAACACTTGAATATCCTAGAAAAATTCTCTCAAAAGATTTAAAATCAAATTTTTCTAAAAGAGTTTTTCCATTATTATGAATAACACTTTACATCCAAAGATATGTAGATGTGAGAGGTTGGGTACCCTTCCTTTAAGAAGTTCATAGGGTATCTTATTTAGCTTAGATCTAATGTTTACCCTATTCAAAATATAACATGTTGTATTAATCACTTTAGCCCAAAAAAATTTTGGAAGTGAATATTCAACCAACATGGCACTAGCGGCTTCTATCATAGTTCTATTCTTTCTTTCAACAACCCCATTCTATTGAGGGGTCCTATGAGCAGAAAACTTTAAATCTTTTATTTTTAAATTCTCCTCCGTGGTCACTATGAATTACAAGAATTTCACAACCTAGCTTCCTTTGAATCCAAGTGAAAAAATTTCTAAACTCATCAAATGATTCACTCTTATGAGGTAAGAATCTAATCTAAGTGAATCTTGAATAATCATTAACAATTATATACCCAAAAGTTTTCCCTCCTAGACTTACAGTGCTAACAGGCCCAAATAGATCCATGTGAAGAATTTATAAGGGTTTGCTGGTTCGAAGATCTTTGATTGAATGAAAGGACTTAATTTATTTTCCTAATTAACATGCATCACATAGATGATCCTTAGTGAATTCTAATTTAGGTATATCTCTAACCAATTCTTTTTGGATAGTCTTTCTAAGATTTTTCATGCTTGTATGATAAAGTTTTCTATACCATAACCAAGATTCATCAGCAACAAATTTTAAACAAAAGTATTAGAAGATTTAACATGATTTAAATCAAGCATGTAAACATTATTTACCTTAATTCTATGCAACACATCAATTCCATTTTGGCTTATAATACAGCTTGTAGGTAAAAATTTTATGTCAAAACCCTTATCACAAAACTGACCAATACTTAGCAAGTTATGTTTTAAGCCTTCTATCAATAATACATTTTCAATCAAAAATTTATTTGTGTTGCCAATCATACATATACCAACCACTCTCCTAGAGTTGTTATCTCTAAGTGTCACTTTGCCTCCATTCCTAGCTTCCAGTATTATAAACTGATTTACATCTCCAGTCATATGCTTTGAACATTCATTATCCAGGTACCAAATGCTCTCACGAGAGCTTGTATGAGATTGTTTCTATAAAAATATCAAATGTTTGATTGGAAAACCCAAATAAATTTGGGTTCACCTCTTGGCAATGATAAACCATATGTATGTTTGATATGATGTGATTGATGCATCTTAGTTCTCCACTCTAAATGTGTTTTTCTATAAATCGTGTAAGTGTGGAAAATATGTCCTAACATTTCACATGAAAAATATTTAACACTAGGAAAAGGATTTATTAATTTATATGAGTTATAATTCTTTTCCTAGGTTTTGAACTTGTATGCTCTTGTTTAGACTTATAAAATTTTTCAAGTATGGGAGCTAGTCTATTTTCTATAATATCTTTTAATTTTATTTCTAGATATGAGTTTGCATTTTCCAAAATTAAATTTTCAATTTTCAAATCAATTTCACTTTTTTTAGATTCACCCATAAAAACTTTAAAATCATTTTCAAGCTCACTATAGGATATTTTCAATAGTTTATACTCCTTATTCAATTCATCAAATTCATATAACAAAGTAATGTGATTGCTATCTATGGATACAATATCATTTCTAAGATTTTCATACTCTTTCTGTAAATTCAAATATTCAATGTTAAGTTTAGCATGCAACTTTTTAAGTTTCCTATATGCATTATGGATTTTCTTAGAAACTTCAAACAATTCATCGTATGATAAGCCACATACCTCCTCTTGATCTAAATGATTAAGATTATCTTCCATTAAGCACAAATTGGTGGCCACCTCTTCTGCTTCTATTTCTGAGGAGTTTGAAGCAGAGTCAGCCCAGAAAGCTCTTTACATCCTTTTCTTACCCTTCTTGATGTTAGTTTTCTCCTCAGCTTTCTCCTTGCTAGGACTAGCTTTGAAATTATGGCACTCAGACTTAATATATCTAGGCTTTTTTCATTCATAACAAATGACTTCATTAGTAACTTTTGTATTCTTATTATACTTACCATTGTTTCAATGCTAACCTCTTCTTTTCTTTCTTTGAAGGAAACTTTTAAATTATCTTGTCATCAATATAACATCTTCTTCATCCTCAGGTATTAACCGATCACTCTCTGAATCCTCAACTTTCTGAGCTATATTCTTTTCTTTTAACTTATCACCTGCATCAATTTGTCTTTGATTCACTCCTTGCTCATAAGTAATTAGTGATCCATGCAAATTAGCAATAGAATATACATTCAGATCTTTTGACTCAGTTATGGTAGTTATCTTTGCATCATGAGTAGTAGGTAAACAATGTAGGATTTTATTGACTTTTTCTGAATTAGTTAGTTCTCTACATAAGGCATGCATTAAGGTAGCAATCTAAATAAAATGTGTATACACATCAGAAATTAACTCATTCAATTTCATGTGAAATAGTTCATAATCATGTAATAAAATATTCAACCTGAATTATTTCACCTCATTTTTCCCTTGATAAGTTATACGAAGCCTATCCCAAATTTCTTTTCCAATTTTCAAGTTCAAATATGCATATAGTCTTCTAATTTCAATGGACAGAAAAAACTATTTAAACATTTTGCATTCAACTGTGCTAATTCCCTTTCTTCTACAGTCCCATCAGCAAATGGTGTTTTAACTCTAATGCCATCAACAATTCTAGTAGGTGCAGTATAGCCTTCCTGTTGTTGACCTCATTTTTATATGAGGTTAGTAGGACCAATCTAGACCTTAGGATCTTTCCAATCCTTAGGATTAATCTTGACCCTATGATCAATCTGATCTTAGATCAATCCAAACTTTAATTTCAATCCTGACCCCAGATCAACACAACTTAAGACCAATGTAGACTCTAGGATTTCCCTAGATTCCAATCCATAGGATCTGCTCTAGACCCTAGGATCTCTTCAAACTAATCTTAACCCTAGGATCAATCTAATCCTAGATCAATCCAGATTCAAATCAATCCTGATCTCAGATCAATCTAATTTCCAAACTATTTTAGATCCTAGGATCTTTCCTAGATTTTAGATCTTAGGATCATTCTAGATCTTAGGATCCTCCTAGTATCTAGACTTTAGGATCTATTCTAGATCCTAGGACTCTTCTAGATCCTAGACCTTAGGGTTTCCTAGACTCTAGGATCTTCCTAGACTTCAGTCATTAGGATCTACTCTGGACCCTAGGATTTCCTTAGATCTGTTTAGGTCTTAGGATTCTCTTAGATATTAGATCTATCCAGTCCTCAAATCTATTCAAACTCTAGAACAACCCAGACTTTAATCCATACCCTCAATTCAAACCTTGAGCAAAATCCAGAATTCAATCCAGTTCAAAATCCAAATTCTAGTTCAAACCCTGATTCTACCTTTGATCAAACTTTAATCCTACCCTATCATTTATGATCTCTAAATGATCATAAATGATTTGGGTAATTCAAATCCAATCATTCAAGCTTAAAATCCAGCTTAAAACCAGAAATCCAGATCCAATTCTAAGGCCAAAGGTCTAAGTCCTAAAAGCCTTTTCTAGTGAATTTTTGAACATTTTAAAACCTAGTCAAATGACCTCTGATTCAAGATCTGTCAGTTCCACACTGATATGACATGTCTCTAGAGGCAACCCCCCAAATTTGAGCTCATTCTGAGGTCTCTAACCCCAGAAACTGAATTGAAATCCAAAGGCTGTAAAACCTTCAAATATTTACAGTCTATGCCACTTGATCTGCCACCAAGTGGATTTTGACCTTGGAACCTTCTCCAAACCCTCAAATCACTTCCAGATCCTTGATTATGATCCATTGAGTAATAAATTATATTTTGTTGGACTCAATTTGACCCCTAGTTGACCAGGAGTCAAAATGACCAAAATACCCGTCTGGGTGGTAAATGATCAGTTGAATCAAATGAGCACCAAATCAAATGCAATCACCTCCAGCAAGTTTCAAATATCAAACCCAATCTATTGAACCTAAAATCAGCCTCTGGGTCAATCTGGTTGATCAAGTCAACCAAGTTGACCAAACAGGCCCTTTAGGGTCAAAACAGGTCATTTTGACCAAATGACCCCTCAGACCTTGGGACCACCTCCATTGGTCTCCAAATGTCATTTCAAATCTGTTGAACCCATTCCCAGACCCTGGACCCACCTGGTTGACCAAGTCAACCAGGGTTGACCAAAAAGGCCCAATAAAGGCCCCAATAGGTCATTTTGACCAAATGACCTCCACAGACCCTGAAACCGCCCCCACTAGACCTCAAATAATATATCAAATCATTACAATCCAAATCTTGTCCTTGGGTCAACTTGGTTGACTAGGCCAACCAAGATTGACCCAATCAACCCTTGAGCCATCTTACTATAAAATTAAATCCTAAATCCCTTCAAGCCTCATTAAAACTCCCTTGGACACTTCCCTGGGTGATCTAAACCTAATTGGACTTTTAATCCCAACCATTAATTGATTTGGTCAACTAGACCCAAGCTTGGTCAAACTCCAATTTATAGTGAAAATGTACACTATATATGTTTAAACCCTTCAGACATTAAATCTCATATCTCAAAAGATCTTAAATCAAATTTCAATTGATTTGATGTTTTGAATATTCTCTTGGTCATTTTAAGTTAAATCACATTCATTTTGATTAGATCAACTCACTTTGATTTAATCAAATCCATCTACACTTGTATATTCCCATTCAAGCCTCAAGTCTTTGAGCTTCAAACCCTAATTTAAATGCCTCCAAACTCAAAATAAATCAAATTTTGATTAATTTGATTAAGTCAATCTTTTGATTTTAATCATATACATATTCCTTTAGTCAAATCCTCATGCATTCTCAATCAAGCCATTAGGGGTCCTTTCAAACAAGCTCCTACATCAGCTAGGTGCCACCTCATCGGCCTGTTGCAAATCTGGTTTTGATGATGACAAACATGTTTCCAGTGTGTTTTGCTTGGCTAATCTGTTTCAGGCACAAAAGACCACGAGCCACTCAAGCCAACTCAAGATCGGGTCCAAGTGTGTCAAATGTATGATTTTTCTTTTTATTGAGTCAATTGTAATGTAACTGATCCCCTAGCTAAGTAACCTTGCACACACACACTCAGGGGGCGAGATTGAGTGAGTTAGAGTTTCTGTTCAATTTTTGTTCAGATCGTCCTGGATAATAGTTGCATCGTCCTGGACGATCCAGTTAAAACAGAAACCCTAATTAGGGCGACTAAGTTAAGAAGGTCTGATTAAGCAGATCGTCCTAGACGATCTTTGGATCGTACGGGACGATATTCTCAAATCAGAAATTCCCAGCCGCCAGATTAAGTTAGGCAAGTTTTATTTTAAGTATTTTGGTTTGATCGTCCCGGACGATACGTGTATCGTCCTGGACGATTCACTACAATCATGCCTAAATTAGTCTGGTAAGTAAGGAAAGCAATTAATGTTTAATTGATACGATCACATCGTCCTGGACGATCGCAGGATCGTCCCGGACGATCGTGATCATCTTGTGCACTTCAGCTGTACGTCCAGAACTATGTACAGGACGATTTGGGGCCTTTTTGAACTAATCGTACCGGACGATGATCCTATCGTCCGGGACGATCAAGTCATTTTTTGGTCGTCCAGCACAGATTTCTCTGGACGACCCGAACTGTCTTCTGGATGATTTCCTTCAATTTGAACTAATCGTCCCGGACGATCGCAGGATCGTACGGGACGATATGAACAACTTTTTCTACTGATCGTCCAGAAGAGCCAGATCGTCCAGGCTGAAACAGCTGAATTTGAACTGATCGTACAGGACGATCTACCGATCGTCCTGGACGATCTTGGCCGACAAGTTGAGATTTAGGGCAAATTTTAAGCCCTCCTTTAAAAGAACTTTTTCCAATTTTAGGAAAAATCTTTTGCTGCCTTCCTTCCCTGAGAAATCCTAGAGAGAGAGAGAGTTGGGAGAGAGAGAAGAGATCTTGTGAGGGGGAGTTAGTGAGGGATTCACTAAGGTTGCTCCAAGCACGGATCAGAGTCGTCTTCTCCGCTCGTCGTCTGTCGTCTAGTCGGTGTTCTTCGGGGGAGGATCGTTCACAAGAAGATCCGGGTTCTCTGCCCGCTTCAGGTGGAAGCGAAAGGAGTTCGTAGGTTCTCTGCCTGCTTCAGGAGGAAGCGAAAGGAGTTCGAAGGTTCTCTGCCTTCTTCAGGAGGAAGCGAAAGGAGGTCGGGTTCTCTGCCTCAAAGTGTGGTTAAAAGGAGATTTTTGTACAGGCTTCTCCTCCTTGCTGTGGAAGCAAAAGGAGAGACACTTCTGTTTAGTGCAATACCCGGAGGGGAGGCTCCAGGGAGTGGACGTAGGTCAAGTTGACCGAACCACTATAAAATCTGGTTTGCTTTTCTGATTCAGTTCTGCACTTTACTTTTCAATATAAACTGCTTGGGTGAATATCGTTGGTTGATCTTTTCGTTATTGTTTACTTGTTTCCGCTGCTAAGTATCGAAAAGATTTTCATAGTTATCGTGAAATTTTTAAATAACCAATTCACCCCCCTCTTGGTTAGCCTCGGGACTAGTTCACTAGGGCTTAACATCCCTTTCGAACTTTCAAGTGGTATCAGAGCGGTATTCAAAATTTCTATTTAAAAACTTTTGAATTTGATCCAATGGCTAACTGTAACAATCGTAATACTGCTGAAGGTTATTCTATTACTAGACCACCGTTGTTTGACAATATTCCTTTTGATTTTTGGAAAACACGCATGTCTACTTTTCTGCAATCTATTGATTATCGCATGTGGATGTTAGTTAAGGACGGATACGAACCACCTTTTCAAATGATTAACAATATGAAAACTAAATTGCCATTTGCTGATTGGACGTTTGATGATCGTGATTTAGCACAGTTGAATGAAAAATTTTTGAACTGTTTCTTTTGTGCTTTGAAATCTGAAGACTATATGCGTGTTTCTACTTGTACAACGGGAAAGGAAATCTGGGATAGGTTATGTATAACATACGAAGGTACAACTGAAGTCAAACAATCTAGGTTAAACATCTTGTTACATGATTATGAACTTTTTCGCATGAAACCTAGTGAGACTATTTCAGAAATGTACACAAGGTTCACTCAGATTGTTACCTCTTTGCATGCTTTAGGTAGAGAACTTACCAACTACGAAAGAGTGAACAAGATTCTTAGATGTTTGCCTGCTTCTTATGATGCTAAAATTACTGCTATTACTGAATCCAAAGATTTAAACACTTATTCTATTGACAGCTTACTTGGATCACTCATTGCTTACGAGCAAGGGGTGAACCAAAGGCAACTTGATGCAGGTGAACACAAGAAAGAGAAGACCGTGGCACTAAAGGCCAAAGATTCAGATGCTAGCACTTCCGGGTCTGATAGCGATGAAGTTGCCTTAATCATAAGGCAATTCAAAAGCTTTCTAAGGAAGAAACATAAGAACTATCAGAAGTGGAACAAGGGTAAGTTCAATAAAAACTTTAAGGGTTCATCTGAATCGGTTTGTTTTGAATGCAGGAAGCCTGGACACATTAAGGCTGATTGTCCAACACTTAAAGCTCACCCAAGCAAGGAGAAGGGTGAGGAGAAACCAAAGTTCAGAAAGGACAAGAAGCGGATTCAGAAGGTGTTCTGGGCAGACTCTGCATCCGACTCTTCTGAGACTGAAGCTGAAGAGGAGGAAACAAACTTGTGTCTGATGGTTGATGATCACCCTGGTCAGTCGGACCAGGAAGAGGTATGTGAGCTTACTTACGATCAGTTATTTGAAGTCTCTGAAAAGATTCATACATCGTATAGGAAGCTTAAGAAAACCCATGCTAGTTTGAAAATAGATTATTTGACTTTACAAAAAGAGCATGATTCTGTAGTTAAAGATTATTCCACACTTGATTCCAATCACATGTCTCTGCTTGATGAGTTTGATGAATTAAACAAAAAATATTCTGATTTAGTTTCTGAGCATGATTCTTTGAAAACCACGCATGTTGATTTAGAAAAAGCTTTTAAAGAGTTAGATATAATGGCATGTGAAGTAGAGAGTAGCAAGGGAACCTTGAAATTTGAAATTGCCAGTTTAAAGAAAGAAAATGAGTTTTTGAAAGTAAAGATCAGTGCTTTTGAAAAGAACAAAACACCGCATACTTTTGAACAGTTTTATGCACCGCCACCTTTTAAAAATTTTGTTGCAAGTTCATCAAACCATGTTTCATACACTACTAGGAAGAGGCACTATCACTCACGACGTTTAGTTAATCCTTTTCCTGGTGTTAGATATTTTTCATGTGGCATGTTAGGACACATATCACACACTTGTACTGTTCACCGTAGTACACATTGGGTGTGGAGACCCAAACTGCCTGTTTCACAACACAGCACGCATGCATCGCATTCTTCTTTTCATAAGAAGGAACCTAAACCTGTTTGGGTTCCTAAGACTGACATTTGATGATTTTGTAGGTGTGCTCTCACACAAGACCTCGTGAGAGCATGTGGTACCTGGACAGTGGATGTTCTAGACATATGACTGGAGATGCAAATCAGTTCATTTTGCTGGAAGCCAGAGCTGGAGGCAATGTTACACTTGGAGATAACACCACCAGGAAGGTGGTAGGCACATGTATGATTGGTGATTCAAAAAATTTTGTGATTGATAATGTTTTGCTTGTAGATGGACTGAAACACAACTTGCTGAGCATTAGTCAACTCTGCGACAAGGGATACAGCATCAAATTCCTGCCCTCTGGCTGCATTTTAAGCTTAAATGATGAAGTTGTTTTGCAGGGGCAAAGGATCAACAACGTCTACAAGCTGGATGTAAGTAGCATTAAATCTGATAATTCAATTTGCTTAAAAACTGCTGCTGATGAGTCTTGGTTATGGCATAGGAGATTGTGTCATGCCAGTATGAAAACCCTTAGGAGAGTCACCCAAAAGGACTTAGTTAGAGGTGTGCCCAAGCTTAAGTTCACTAAGGATCACCTGTGTGATGCCTGTCAGTTGGGGAAGCAAGTCCAGTCCTCTTTTCACTCTGTTAAGGACATTAGCACCTCTAGACCTTTAGAAGTTCTTCACATGGACCTCTTTGGACCCATTAGCACTGCCAGCTTAGGGGGGAGAGTCTATGGTTTTGTGATTGTTGATGATTATTCGAGGTTCACTTGGGTTAAGTTTTTGTCACATAAATCTGAGTCATTCGATGAGTTTAGATCCTTCTCTACTTGGATTCAGAAGAAGTTAGGATGTGAGATTATTACCATCCATAGTGATCACGGAGGGGAGTTTGAAAATGAAAGATTTGAAAGTTTTTGTGAGGATCATGGGATTAGTCACAATTGTTCAGCTCCTAGGACCCCTCAGCAGAACGGGGTAGCTGAAAGGAAGAACAGGACCTTAGTGGAAGCCGCTAGAGCCATGCTTGCCGAGTATTCACTTCCAAAATACTTTTGGGCTGAAGCGGTGAACACTGCCTATTATGTGCTGAATAGGGTGAATGTGAGAGTCAAACTGAACAAGACACCTTATGAGATCATTAAGGGTAGAACACCAAATCTGTCCCACCTCCATGTCTTTGGCTGTAAGGTTTTCATTCTGAACAACGGGAAGTCACCCTTAGGAAAATTTGACCCCAAATCTGATGAAGGAGTGTTCTTAGGATATTCAAGTGTGGGGAAATCCTTTAGGGTGTTCAATAGGAGGACTTTGGTGGTGGAAGAAACAACCCATGTAGTGTTTGATGAATCTGATCCTAAGGAGTCTAGATCTGAAGTAGAAGATGAAGAGATTGTTGAGGTTACCCAAGGAGTTGGAAATACAAATTTGGAGGAAAGGGTAGAACCTCAAACCCTATTGCCTAGAGATTGGAGATATTCTTCGAGTCATCCTAAAGAACTGATCTTAGGAGACCCTTCTGAAGGTGTTAGGACTAGGCATGGACTTAGGAAGGAAGTAAACCATTCTGCCTTTATCTCAATGACTGAACCCACCAACATCAATCAAGCCCTGTCGGATGAATTTTGGATTTTAGCTATGCAGGAAAAATTGAATCAATTTGTAAGGAATGATGTTTGGGAGTTAGTAGAAAGACCTAAAAATCAAAGTATTGTGGGAACCAAGTGGGTCTTTAAGAATAAGATGAATGATTCTGGTGTGGTGGTGAGAAATAAGGCAAGATTGGTGGCTAAGGGGTATAATCAGATAGAAGGGATAGATTTTGAGGAAACTTTTGCCCCTGTAGCTAGATTGGAAGCCATTAGAGTGCTACTAGCCTTTGCCTGTTATAAGGGATTTAAGCTGTTTCAAATGGATGTCAAGAGTGCCTTTTTAAATGGGGTAATTAAAGAAGATGTATTTGTAGAATAACCCCCAGGTTTCGAGAGTTCCCAATATCCAAGTCATGTCTATAAATTAAAAAAGGCCTTATATGGATTGAAACAGGCACCCAGAGCTTGGTATGAGAGGCTTAGCACATTCCTGTTAGAAAGAGAGTTTGTTAAGGGGAGCGTAGACACCACCCTTTTTCTGAGGAGATTAGGAGATGACTTACTCATTGTCCAGATTTATGTTGATGATATAATTTTTGGATCTTTTGATAAATACTTATGTGAAGAGTTTTCTAAAACAATGAGTAAAGAGTTTGAGATGAGTATGATGGGAGAATTGTCCTACTTTTTGGGGTTTAGCATAAGGCAAACGGATGATGGAACCTTTCTCAATCAATCAAAATACACTAAGGACATTTTAAAGAAATATGAAATGGATAAAGCCAAGCCAATCAATACTCCCATGCCCTCCTCAGTTCAGTTAGATAAGGATTCAAATGGAAAATCTATTGATCAGAAGAAGTATAGAGGGATAATAGGTTCACTGCTTTACCTGACTGCTAGCCGACCTGATATCATGTTTAGTGTTTGTCTTTGTGCTAGGTTTCAGGCTGATCCTAAAGAGTCCCACCTGACTGCTGTTAAGAGAATTCTTAGATATCTTTTAGGGACCCCAAACCTAGGAATTTGGTACCCTAGGCACAACACCTCTTTTGAGATCATTGGATATTCTGACTCTGACTTTGCGGGGTGTAGGGTGGATAGGAAGAGTACCTCTGGGACTTATCAATTTATAGGACAGTCGTTAGTCTCCTGGTCCAGTAGAAAACAGAACTCAGTTGCACTTTTCACTGCTGAAGCTGAGTACATTGCCTTAGGGAGTTGTGTGGCCCAAGTTCTTTGGTTGAAGCAGCAAGTCTTGGATTTAGGAGTACCTGTTGGCACAATTTCTGTTCTGTGTGATAATACTAGTGCCATCTATATCTCTAAGAATCCAATCCAACATTCTAGGACCAAATACATTGACATTAGGCATCACTTCATTAGGGACCATGTTACAAAAGGGGATATTGAGCTACACCACGTAGCAGCTGAAAATCAGCTGGTTGACATATTCACTAAACCACTGGCCTTTGACTCATTCAGCATTTTGAGAACCAGATTAGGAGTGATTGATATAAATGCTTGATTCTGATGACTGCTGATTTATGACTGTTATGATTGGTATTCTGATTTCTGTTAGTTAGTTTTTTGTATTCTGTTTTCTGATTTCTGTTAGTTAGTTTTTGTATTCTGATTTCTGATTTCTGTTAGTTAGTTTTGGTTTGATTATTTGCTTTTAGTTGATTTTATTTCTTCTGCTGATTTCTGTGTTACCCTTTTTTGTTAGTTTGATTTGAGTATTTACTTTGCTATGATTTTCTACCTATTTTTTATTTATTTACGGGTTCATATCTTGCACTTACTGTTTTATGCTTTTCAAGATCTGATCACCGCTCACTACTTCTGGTGATCTGAATTTTTGACTGGGAGTTTTTACCTTGTTTTGGTTTGGAAGCTGATAAGCAGTGATTGACTTCGCTGAATCTGTTAAAGGGAAGAAACATTGATAATTGTTTCTCTTCCTCTAACTCCTTTACTGGTGTGTAGTTTCTTTTGAATAAAAATCTTTTTCAAAATTAAAATGTTAGTTTTTGAAATAGAGATTATTTTATCTTCCTACAGTAATCTACCTCATATCAATAGTGTTTTTTCAAAGTCTTGAGTCATTAGTTTGATTTTCTAAACCAAGTGATTGCATTTATCATATGTTGTATGGATTTTGTTTTGTGAATCGTTCTTCCTTACTGCGGAGAGTCATCTCCTATGTCTGGAAGATAATCTCACAGCTGAGACTCTTTAATGATTATGAAAAGGAGAAAGCTTATAAAAGATGCGCAGTGGGCCAGATAATTTGAAAAAGAGGCATAAAATGAGCTCAAAACTGAAAAGATGCGAAATTGCCAAATTGGATACACAAAGTGTATCAAAAATCAAAAGATGCACAAAGCGCCAACCAATTTGAAAAAGAGGCACAAAATGAGCCCAAAACAAGCTTTCTTTCCTTTCAGATTGTTAAATGTCTTAGAGGAATCTGTGCGCCACTTAATATTTTCAAAAGCTTGAGTTTTGAAAATCATGATTTCTGATTTTTTACTTTTGTAACACTATTATATCAGATATTTTTCTGGAACGAGGCTTGAAAGGATTTCTTTTCAAATCTAATGTCTTTTATTCTGAATCGAATTTTTGTGTTGAAAGAGGTTTGCATCGATAAGGTGCCCGGGGTCGGAGTTACGAAAGTTGATTACTTCCAACCTTTTTTGGATTTCAGCGCTGTCAATTATCCTGTCATTGGTTTTTGAATCTAAAATCAATATGTTTTATTTTATGTTTTATTTCCGTGTTATGTTTTTCGCTCCTCCTTTTTGTGATGTCAAAAGGGGGAGTCAGAGTTGTAGTCGTGTCGTGTCTTTGTTTCTGTTTTCTGAGTCTTGTTTCCTGTATTATTTTAGCTGTTAAATGAAACTTAAAAAAAAAATTGTTTGTTTGTTTGATCTCCTAGTTTACTTTTACTGTCAGACTACTTTACATATGTTTGCCATCATCAAAAAGGGGGAGATTGTTGCAAATCTGGTTTTGATGATGACAAACATGTTTCCAGTGTGTTTTGCTTGGCTAATCTGTTTCAGGCACAAAAGATTGCGAGCCACTCAAGCCAACTCAAGATCGGGTCCAAGTGTGTCAAATGTATGATTTTTCTTTTTATTGAGTCAATTGTAATGTAACTGATCCCCTAGCTAAGTAACCTTGCACACACACACTCAGGGGGAGAGATTGAGTGAGTTAGAGTTTCTGTTCAATTTTTGTTCAGATCGCCCTGGATGATAATTGCATCGTCCTGGACGATCCAGTTAAAATAGAAACCCTAATTAGGGCGACTAAGTTAAGAAGGTCTGATTAAGCAGATCATCCTGGACGATCTTTGGATCGTACGGGACGATATTCTCAAATCAGAAATTCCCAGCCGCCAGATTAAGTTAGGCAAGTTTTATTTTAAGAATTTTGGTTTGATCGTCCCGGACGATACGTGTATCATCCTGGACGATTCACTACAATCATGCCTAAATTAGTCTGGTAAGTAAGGAAAGCAATTAATGTTTAATTGATACGATCACATCGTCCTGGACGATCGCAGGATCGTCCCGGACGATCGTGATCATCTTGTGCACTTCAGCTGTACGTCCAGAACTATGTACAGGACGATTTGGGGCCTTTTTGAACTAATCATACCGGACGATGATCCTATCGTCCGGGACGATCAAGTCATTTTTTGGTCGTCCAGCACAGATTTCTCTGGACGACCCGAACTGTCTTCTGGACGATTTCCTTCAATTTGAACTAATCATCCCGGACGATCGCAGGATCGTACGGGACGATATAAATAACTTTTTCTACTGATCGTCCAGAAGAGCCAGATCGTCCAGGCTGAAACAGCTGAATTTGAACTGATCGTACAGGATAATCTACCGATCATCCTGGATGATCTCGGCCGACAAGTTGAGATTTAGGGCAAATTTTAAGCCCTCCTTTAAAAGAACTTTTTTCAATTTTAGGAAAAATCTTTTGCTGCCTTCCTTCCCTGAGAAATCCTAGAGAGAGAGAGAGTTGGGAGAGAGAGAAGAGATCTTGTGAGGGGGAGTTAGTGAGGGATTCACTAAGGTTGCTCCAAGCACGGATCAGAGTCGTCTTCTCCGCTCGTCGTCTGTCGTCTAGTCGGTGTTCTTCGTGGGAGGATCGTTCGCAAGATGATCCGGGTTCTCTGCCCGCTTCAGGTGGAAGCGAAAGGAGTTCGTAGGTTCTCTGCCTGCTTTAGGAGGAAGCGAAAGGAGTTTGAAGGTTCTCTGCCTTTCAGGAGGAAGCGAAAGGAGGTCGGGTTCTCTGCCTTACCGTGTGGTGAAAAGGAGATTTTTGTACAGGCTTCTCCGCCTTGCTGTGGAAGCAAAAGGAGAGACACTTCTGTTTAGTGCAATACCCGGAGGGGAGGCTCCGGGGAGTGGACGTAGGTCAAGTTGACCGAATCACTATAAAATCTGGTTTGCTTTTCTGATTCAGTTTTGCACTTTACTTTTCAATATAAACTGCTTGGGTGAATATCGTTGGTTGATCTTTTCGTTATTGTTTACTTGTTTCCGCTGCTAAGTATCGAAAAGATTTTCATAGTTATCGTGAAATTTTTAAATAACCAATTCACCCCCCCTCTTGGTTAGCCTCGGGACTAGTTCACTAGGGCTTAACATCCCTTTCGAACTTTCACGGCCATGTAGGTTGTTTGACTGGTAAACCCAGTCAACAAAGTCTCCAAATGGTTTAAGTGGACAAATCCCCCATTAAGCTAACCTATTCTGAACCCAACCATTCAAGTAAACCTAATCAGCTTCTGGAATGTTCTCAGGATGTTTCCTAGCCTTTGATTCAGGATCAAGGGGTTTAGATTAAACCCACATGCTAGCAAGGATGAAATCCATTTACACATAGGATTGTACCTTCGTCCTTGATTCCCCTGCCCCCAACAACTTCCTGGACAGGTGGAGGCCATCTAGTGTCCGTCCAAAATAATCTTGGTCGTCCAAATAGTTTAGGGCATATTGAATAGGGCAAAAACCCTCTTGAGAGCCTCATTCTCACCCTCTCATTCTCTCACTACCTTAAACCTTTCCAGACGAGCTCTTTGTTCGTTTGAGCTCCCAGCACCCTCTACTACATCTTCCAATCAAAATCCAGCCGATCAAAGCTGGCCGGCGATCATATTCCGACGAGCCAAAGCTGTTTTGACGTCTAGGGGCTACACCATCCAATCCAGAGCTCTTCCGGCCGTGACTTCAACAGAAGAAATAAGCGTGGACAAACAACAAGTTCAGAGAACTCAATTTCATCCAAATCCGTTGATTAGGTGAGGTATAATCCTAAACCCTAGCTTAGGACACCTAAACTTAATTAAAGTTTGATTAAGGGATTACTTAATGGTCAAAACATAACCACATTACTTCTGTTCATGTAGGCAACACATATTTAAAATTTCATTAAGTTTTATCGTGTGGTTTGAGAGAACGAAGTATTTTCGTGTTTAGGGTTCAATTCGTTGCTGCTTTGAACTACGTGTAATATTAGCCGTTGATCTTCTAATCAACGGCTGATATTCCTTCTTTTCGCGGTCTGATCCCACGTATATCAGCGGCTGGATGTTGAGATTTCTGTCCGGATTAATTTAGACCGTAGATCCATTACCGCGGATGATCTGACGGTAGAGGGGCATGCTTACGTGGATTAATGAATCCTATTTCTGCTGCTCCATCATCCCGTGATGATTACCGACGGCGCAATGATTGCGCCGCCATCAATCATTGCTTGCGGTATGAAATGCCCAATCACCAGCCGCCACGTAGCATTCCAGCCGCCAAAAAGTTTTTTTTTTGTTTTTTTTCTTTATATTAAATAAATTTTTTTTTAATTTAGTTTAAATTCACTTTAAATATCAGAAAAATTAAAAAAATATACACATTGAAATTAATTTGAAATGATAAAAAAATTATTATTATAAATTATATATTAAAATTTCCAGAAAATTTAATATCTATTTTAAAATTAATATTAATTCAAAATATTGAAAATATTTTAAATTAGTTTAATTAAATAGAAATTTGATATTTTAAATTATTACTTAATTAAAAATAATTAAATATTTTATAAAATTTAGAATATTTCTTTAAAAAAATTCCAGAACATTTAAAATTTAAATTAATTTGATTATTAACTAATTTCAAATTAATTTTAAATTCATTTAAATAATTAAAACTTTAAAAATTTATTATAAATCCAATTTAATTCATAATATTTTGAAATTTTTAGAAAATTGAGAATTTTAATTCAAAATTATTTTCAAATTTAAAAATTTAATTAATTTCAAATTATTTTGATTATTCAATATTTTATCAATATTTGATTAAACATTGCATTAAATATTAAAAATTTTTTTTTTTGATTATTTTAAAATAACCAGAGGATCCCTTAAAATGTTTTAAATTATTTTTTATCATAATTTTAATTATTTAATTTAAAACTAATATTTATAGGTATAATTATATATGTATCCATGTATTTTGAATTTTATTTTAAAATATATGTGTATATATACTTAAATCTTCAATCTTTAAGAGATCTCTTGAAATTTTAAATTTGAATTAAGCATACTTCAACATGATTAATGTGGAGTGATGGATAATCAATGGATAACTATCTTCCTAATTATTCATTGATTATCTTTTAATTAATTAATTCATATTTTATCCTTTGCATGCTTAAGGACATACACACACCACTTAGTTTTAGGGCTCTCCTAGACTTAGGAATTGATTGTGGTTATGTGTGCAAATCTTTCATGTGTATGTCAAGGGTTAGTTGGACATTGATTCAAACCTATTAAACCTAATGACATCATTAAGGATAATAATTAAGGACTCATTTAGAGAACTTAGAAAGTCTCCAATAATTAGGGTACACTTCAAATTGACTTGAAACTTTGAACACTTGAACTTAGTGACACCCTCAGCTCATAGGAAAATCCTCACTGAATTTTGAAGTCATTAAGCACCTTAATTAACTTAATCAAAATAAACCCTTAATTAAGCCATTAAACCTTCCAGAAATTATAATAAATCAAATTTAAATCCACAAATTACAAATAATACTTCAAACTGACCAGAATTAAATCCTTAATCAATGAAAAATAAAAGCCCTTTGACTGGACTTTAAAATCAATCTTAATTTAATTTTAATTAAAATTCAATATTTAATTAATTTAATTAATTAAAAATAATTAAAAATTCTAAAAATTTCTCAAACACTTGGAGATCACTCCTTAGGTCATTCCTGACCTTTGGAGCTGATTTCAAGGATTTTGGAGATCATTTGGATTCAAATCATCAAAAGGCCTTTAATTAAACAAATTTCAAAAATTCAATAAATACTCAAAACTTCAAAAATTCATAACTAATTCAAATGAATTCCAAATTGAGCAAACCCAAAGGCATACAACTCATCTTAAGGTTTAATATTTATCAAAAATGTTAAGTTTCCAGAAATCAATCAATTTTGAAAAAGTCAACTTTTGGTCAAACCTAGTTCAAAATCAAGTCAAAACTTCAAACCTTCATAATAAAATCTAGAAAAATCCAATTTCAACATACTTACTGTCTAACTGATCGTATTAAGGTCTACTATTTTAATAAAATATTAATATTCCAAAAAACACTTTAAATCAAAAAGTTAAATTTTGACCCTTGAATTAAATGAATAAAATAATCCAGAAAATGCTAAAATTTAATAAATCTTCAAAAATTCCAGAAAACATCAACTTAACTTTAAAACCAGTAACCAATCAAATCCAATTAAAAATTAATTAACCTTCAAACATTAATTAAACTCAAAACACTTAATTATATCGGGTACCACTAGGAAACCTAGGCCTACGAGGCTATTAAATTAGCCCCAAGGAAGGTGAAATAAACTTCACGGGCTCGGTGTGCAACAAAGGTGGTATCCAACAAACAATCAAAATCAAATTTAAAATCAAATTCAAATCATTAAGATTTAAATTTTAATTAAAACTTCCTTAAGCTTTCAACCAACTAGAACTTTAAGCAACTTCAATCAAGTGCCTATCTAGGACATATCAAAGCAACACAGCCTACATCACACACTTTAGATGGTTTGCTAGGACAACCAACTCTAGTCTTAGGCTAGGCCGGTGTTTACTTTTCTGCTACTTGCGTGTGCCGAGTTTTTCGTGGTTTTCATTGCATACTGGTTGCTAGATTTAAGTAATTGATGTTGATTTGAATTGTTTATTTATTTACTGCACTCTGAGTTGATTTGATTGTATGTTAGACCTACCTCTAGGTTAGGAATGAGTTATACTAATTCAATCTTATGCATGTGGCCATACTCATACAAGACAATTAAATTAAAGGGGGTAATAATTAAAGCTTTAAAATTAATACTGTTTTCTGCAGGTGCTAAGCATGCTTAAGTCCCCCTTTAAAATTAAAAGAGCATGGCCAAGCATGGCTGGTTTGAGCATTTTTAAATTTCAAATATATAACTGCTTGGGATATCAAATATACACTCCTGATTATTAGGATAACCTTGTAGGTGGTTGAGTCTAGATTTTTTTAATTTTAATTAATGTAATTTAAGATAATATTTGAGTTGTAAATTGTTTAAAGTACTTTGAAATTGAGATGTTTAAACATCCAATTTGGAATCCAAAGAGGAAGGAACATACCTTAGTGGAGAGTTCCTATCCATTTGGAGATCCAAATTAGGATGAATTTCGAATATCCAAAGAGAAAATATAACACCCCTATTCAGGGGGAGTTTCTTTCATTTGGATATCCAGACCCGACGATCCAAGGAGTTCCAAGAAGACGAAGAAGTGAAGAACGAGAAGAATCTCAAATCTCAAAGTCACTTGAGTCTTAGGAGTAGAATCCGGGCTGTAGTCAGTGGTACCCGGCCACTTTACTTTACTGCAGACCCTGGGTTGAACTACTAACGGGCACTTGCCTATGGACTTTCATTTTGAATATTTATTTAATTGATTTAATTATTTAATTGATTTGATTGAAGTGTTGATTGCGATTAAGGACCCGCATGTTTTTAGTAGTTTATTTGGCGATCTTGCATGTCGTATTTGATTTAACCTGGAACCCGATCGGAGGCTCGTGAGGGTACGGTCATAAACTATTTCTACTTTAACTAAAATTTAAGAACTTTAGGCTCAGATAGTAACTCTAACGATTTTAAGAAGTAAGCCCAGACTCGCTGGGGGTTTTTCATGCATTCATATTGATTTTTCTCATCCGTGTTAGGCACCTCCCCGCCTGCGGGTTCTGGCAGACCACCTGACCTATTAGGGTGCAGTTCTGTCCAAGGGGATGTTGTGCAATCTCTAGGATAAAATCTATTTTTAAGCCTGATTTTTAAACTGCTTCATTCTGATTTTAAGCATTTAATCGAGTCAACTAGCATGCATTGCATTAGATACAAATTAAAAATTGAGTCTAAATCTTAATTGCATTTTTAGCTTAAGCATTTAACCCAACATATGTTAAGGGGTCAATTAGGATCTGCTCTAGATTTCGACCCCAATTCTTTAAACCAATCTGAATTAATGTTCCTACCACTCTTGCATAATTGACCTGACTCATGGTTTTAAAGCGTTTAGGTGGTTTAGCTGGCTCCCCAATCCAGGCCGGGGTAAGTCCAAATTGCATTGTATTAGCTAGGTTCTGGGTCACTGATTTTTAGTACCCAATTTTAGACTTAGGTTCTGAGGCAAATTTTCAATCTTAAGACCTCAACCTTCCCGGAATCTAATTCTCACTTTCTAATAAAATTGATCATTTTAACATTAAACTTCTTTCCTTTAAATTCATGCCCAACATTTAGGATAGTTTGAGGTGTTTCTGAAGTAATTCAGAATCTCAAGACACCTCCTACTTTTCTTCCATTAACTCCATAAATAAGTGTTCAACATTGAACCATTCCCAATTGAAAATTCCAGTCCCTACCTCCTTTGATATCAAATGTTGAAATCTTAAATAAAATTTGTATCGCTATTTTAATCGAGAGTATTTGTAGGAAATTTTCTGGTTTCCTATGATGTAATTAACTACAAGGGCTTGCGCTCGTAGGAGATTTAGAAACTCAGACCTGATTTCAAAATTAAGCTTTTCAAAACTCTCAATTAACTTTCTTTGGGAAAATCGAACTCGACGATCATTATCGTCATTTTCAAACTATCAATAGTGATTGATAACTTCTTTCTACAGAAGGATATATCAATTACTATCGTAGACTTGATTGTGAGATCAATGATCTTCTTATCCAAATTATTGTGGTTAAATATCTGATTGAATACTCATTTTGACCCTTTGGGATCATATGTAGTTCTTTCTTAAATTCAACTACGATAATCAGGATAAATCAAGATTTATAATCTGAACCTATTAGGGAACGATATGTTCACCTTTTGAGGTAATATATCATTCATAATAAGTGTTCGATTATAAAATTTAAATTTCAGAAATTAAATATTTTCCAAAGAAAATTAAACACTTTTTTTTAAAACTATATTTTTCAATCACAACAAAAAATAGCGACTCCGTTGGGGAAAATCTCTCTCTCCATCTTTAATAGCGCTATAAATTTTGTTACATCGATAGTTTTGACTACCTTTCTTCCATTGGTCCCTCTCCCATTTCTCCCTTGGGTGAGTGTGGCCAACTCAATTAAGACATGTGAGAAGATAGGTGAGTGTAGGATACCTCCCTCTAAATTTGGTTTTGACATTTTGCCTCCAAGTTCATTGGTAGAGCAAAAGAGTCAGGCCAAGCTTTTTAAAGTCTTCCTGTATATGTTGCAAACTCGCATGCGGATAAATTTTAGTGTGCTAAGTTTCACAATTTACAGAAGATTCTCTAACTTCAAAATCATAGTTTCAACTGTCTAGCAAGATTTCATCTTCTTCAAATCTTAATTGATTCTTATATCTTATCATTACATATAAGATTGTAATTCTTATAATTCAATATGTGTGATAGGATATAGACTTCTCTTCCAAATTTTAATCCAAAGTTTGAAATCTTCAGGTTATCTAACCTTCGACATTTCAAATCTGAATCACTCGTCGGAATGAAAGAGTCGGGTTAGCTTTTTAGTGTCTCCCTATTTAAAAGTTTTTGTAAACCATTATGTTGAACATACGTTCAACACTTCGAGTTTCAAAAATAAGGGGAGATGCTGCCAAAATTTCAAAATTTTCAAACATCTATTTCAAGTTATAATAATCATTGCAACTATATATTTCTACAATAATGGTTGTAGTTGTGTATAATCAATGTACTTTCAATTTCTTCCGTTGTTTCAATCCTTGACATTTCATTCCGAATCACTCGTCGGAATGAAAGAGTTGGGTTGATCTTCTAGAATCTCCCTCTTATAGCTTGTAAACCGTTATGTTGAACACAAGTTCAACACTTCGAGTTTCAAAAATAAGGGGAGATGCCGCCGGATTTTCAAAATTTTTAAATATTCTTTTAAAATCAATCAAGTTCAAAACGCATTGCCATATATTTCTCTATAATAATTGTTGTAGTTTAATATATGCAAAATTTCTTCAAATTTTCCGGTTAAATCAATCTTTGACATTTCATTATAAATCACTCTTTTGAAATGAAAAGAGTCAAGTGGTTTTCACTAGCTCTTCCCTAAAACTTGTAAACTATTGAGTTGAATGTAAATTCAACACCTTGAGTTTCAAAATAAGGGGAGGTGCTGCCGGAAATTCAAGTTTTCAAAAGTATCCAATTTCTTCATTTTTTTAATTATCACTTGTTATATGTTCTTCTACAATACTCTTTGTAGGTTAACATTGACAACTCAAATCCAATGTCTGATTTTAGTATCCCTCAAATTTTTAAACTTTGACATTTTGTCTCCGACAAGATAAAAAGAGTTGAGTTCATTTCTGTAAGATCATCCCTAAGATTTGTAAACTGTCGTGTTGAATGAAAATTTAACACCTCGAGTTTCAAAAATAAGGGGAGATGATGTCGGACTTCTGAGTCACTTAAATTTCCTTTCAATTCAAATTCAATCTTTATTGTCACATGTAGCACTACAACATTCTCTTGTAGTATAACATGTATGATGTAAATTCAATCATTTCCAAATTCAAGATTAAACATCTAATCTTTTCATCAAATCACACCTCTGACATCTTATCCCTAGCCTAATCAATGGGATAAGAGAGTTGAGTCAAAACTTTTTGATTTCCTTTGACATTCGTTAACTATTAAGTTGAAATCAAACTCAACTTATTGGTTTCAAATCCTTAAGGAAAATCATTCACTTTTCAAAACATCAAACCTCCAGTCAAATCCTTTCAAATCAAATCTAGACCGTTGTTGTTATATATTTTCAACAACATTCTCTTGTAGTTGAATATATACAACAAGAATTTAAATTTTCTTCAAGTCAAAATTGATATCTATACTTTATCATTACATATCGGATTATAATTCCTATAATTCGATTTATGTGATAAAATATAGAAAATTTCTTGTCAAAATTCAAATTCAAAAATTTGATCCAAATCTTCTCTTTCAAATTTCAGACAATCAAATCTTCTGTAATGGCTGGGAAACTTCTGTTCTCAATTGACCGAGACCTTCAAGTCAAGAAATTAATCCATAACAGTGAAATTCAGTTTGAAATGGGATTTAAGACTCTGAAACTATCTGTAAATGGTGGAACAATCATCAATCTCGCTGCTGAGGGTGAGAATGGTCCAGTAGTTGAACTGGCTATGGGGGCTACAAGTGACCTTCCCCCAATGTTAGAGCTTGCAGCAGGTGCTACCCTGACACCTATACCCTCAGTCCAAAATGAGGACAAGAAGACTGAGGTGAAGTCTACTGTTGAGAAAGGATCTTCTAGTTCTGGAGCACTCTTTGGCACTAAGAGTGCTAGAAAGAACTATCTGAGAAGGATAAGGAAGAAAATCACTAAGTCCAGAAAGATAGCTGAACAGAAAGCTCTGAGTTTAGTTGAGCCTGAGGCTGTTGAGGAGCTACCTATCCCTGCCTCTTCTCCACTCCTGAAAGGGAGTCGTTCTCACCCCCTCGCAGCTGCTTCAGGGGAGGAGAGAGTCACGCGGATTGCTAGCTCTCCACCTAGCCCAGTCGACTATACTGTTAAGAGGACTACAAAGGAGAAGAACACTTAAAGAACCAAGATGTTGAGAAACATCATCCACACCTGTGTTACTGAGACAGGTCAAACAAAAGAATAATATGTGAGACACCTGAAGGGGGTGATCTCACATAAGCTTGAGAAAGAAATACTAAAGGAAGAAAAGTCTGAAGCAAGAAACATGACTCCTCAGCCAGTGAGGAGAAATAAAAAGTTTGTTAAGCAACCTGTAGCTTCAGTCTTAGTGGATGGATATCACTGGGTGCCTCGTCTCCCAACTGCCAAAACTGAGGAGATAGTTTTAACAGGATCTGGTAGGAGTCACCCTTTCAGTGATAGACCTCCAGTTTGTTGCAAATCTGATTTTGATGATGACAAACATACTTCCAGTGTGTTTTGCTTGGCTAACCCGTTTCAGGCACAAAAGATCACGAGCCACTCAAGCCAACTCAAGATCGGGTCCAAGTGTGTCCAATGTATGATTTTTCTTTTTATTGAGTCAATTGTAATGTAACTGATCCCCTAGCTAAGTAACCTTGCACACACACACTCAGGGGGAGAGCTTGAGTGAATTAGAGTTTCTGTTCATTTTTTATTCAGATCGTCCTGGATGATATTCACATCATCTTAGACGATCAGGTAAAAATAGAAACCCTAATTTGGGTGACTAAGTTAAGAGGGTCTGATTAAGCAGATCGTCCTGGACGATCTGTGGATCGTACGGGATGATATACCCAAATCAGAAATTCTCAGCCGCCAGATCAAGTTAGGCAAGTTTTTATTTTAAGTTATTTGGTCTAATCGTCTCGGACGATACGTGTATCATCCCGGACGATTCAGTACAATCATGCCTAATTTAATCTGGTAATTAAGGAAAGTAGATTATTTTTATTTGATACGATCATATCATCTTGGATGATCGTAGGATCATCCCGAACGATCTTGATCGTCTAGTGCATTTAAGCTGTACATCCAGAGCTATGTACAGGACGATTTAGGCACTTTTTGAACTAATCATACAGGATGATGTCCCTATCGTCCTGGATGATCAAGTCATTTTTTGGTCGTCCAGCACAAGTTTCTCTGGACGACCCGAGCTATCTTCTGGACGATATTCCTCGATTTGCACTAATCATCCCAGACGATCGCAGGATCATACGGGATGATATGAATAATTTTCCTACTGATCGTCCAGAGGAGCCAGATCGTCCAGGCTGAAACAGCTGATTTTGAACTAATCGTACAGGACGATTTACCGATCGTCCTAGATGATCTTGGCCGACCAGTTGAGATTTAGGGCAAATTTTAAGCTCTCATATAAAAGAACTTTTTCTTGAAACAAGAAAAATCTTTTGCCACCTTCCTTCCCTAAGAAACCCTAGAGAGAGAGTGGGAGAGAGAGAGAGGATCTTGTGAGGGGGAGTTAGTGAGGGATTCACTAAGGTTGCTCCAAGCACGGACCAGAGTCGTCTTCTCCACTCATTGTCTTTCGTCTAGTCGGTGTTCGTCATGGGAGGATCATTCGCAAGAAGATCCGGGGTTCTCTGCCCGCTTCAGGTGGAAGCAAAAGGAGTTCGAAGGTTCTCTGCCCGCTTCAGGAGGAAGCAAAAGGAGGTCAAGTTCTCTGCCCCACCGTGTGATGAAAAGGAGGTCTTGTACAGGCTTCTCCGCCTTGCTGTGGGAGCAAAAGGAGAGACACTTTTTGTTTAGTGCTTTACCCGGAGGGGAGGCTCCGGGGAGTGGACGTAGGTCAAGTTGATCGAACCACTATAAAATCTGGTTTGATTTTCTGATTCAGTTCTGCACTTTACTTTTTGATATTAACTGCGTGGGTGAATATCTGAGATTGATCTTTTCGTTTATGTTTAATTGTTTCCGCTGCTAAATATCGAAAAGATTTTTCATTGTTGTTGTGAAATTTTTAAAATAACCAATTCACCCCCCTCTTGGTTAGCCTCGGGACTAGTTCCCTAGGGCTTAACATCCCTATCGAACTTTCAAGTGGTATCAGAGCGGGATTCAAAATTTAGGTTTAAAAACTTTTGAATTTGATCCATAGCTAACTGTAATAATCGTAATACTGCTGAAGGTTATTCTATTACAAGACCACCGTTGTTTGATAATATTCCTTTTGATTTTTGGAAAACATGCATGTCTACATTTCTGCAATCTATTGATTATCGCATGTGGATGTTAGTTAAGGATGGATACGAACCTCCTTTTAGATTGATTAACAATGTGAAAACTGAATTGCCCTTTGCTGATTAGATGTTTGATGATCGTGATTTAGCACAGTTAAATGCAAAATGCTTGAATTATTTCTTTTGTGCTTTGAAATCTGAAGACTATATGCATGTTTCTACTTATACAACGGGAAAAGAAATCTGGGATAGATTATGTATAACATACGAAGGTACAACTGAAGTCAAACAATCTAGGTTAAACATCTTGTTACATGATTACGAACTTTTTCGCATGAAACCTAGTGAGACTATTTCAGAAATATACATAATATTCACTCAGATTGTTACCTCTTTTCATGCTTTAGGTAGAGAACTTACTAACTACAAAAGAGTGAACAAAATTCTTATATGTTTGCCTTCTTCTTACGATGCTAAGATTACTGCGATCACTGAATCTAAAGATTTAAATACTTACTCTATTGACAGCTTACTTGGATCACTCATTGCTTACGAGCAAGGGGTGAACCAAAGGCAACTTGATGCAGGTGAACGCAAGAAGAAGAAGACAGTGACACTAAAGGCCAAAGATTCAGATGCTAGTACTTTCGGGTCTGATAGCGACGATGTTGCCTTAATCACAAGGCAATTCAAGAGCTTTCTAAGGAAGAAGAATAAGAATTTTCAGAAGTGGAATAAAGGTAAGACCAGTAGAAACTTTAAAGGTTCATCTGAATCTGTTTGTTTTGAATGCAGGAAGCCTGGACATATAAAGGCGGATTGTCCTACACTCAAGGGTCACCCAAGCAAGGAGAAGGATGAGGAGAAACCAAAGTTCAAAAAGGATAAGAAGCGAATTCAGAAGGCGTTCTGGGCAGACTCTGCATCCGACTCTTTTGAGACTGAAGCTCAAGAAGAGGAAACAAACTTGTGCCTAATGGCTGATGATCACCCTGGTCAGTCGGACCAGGAAGAGGTATGTGAGCTTACTTACGATTAATTATTTGAAGTATTTGAAAAAATACATGCATCGTATAGGAAGCTTAATAAAACTCATGCTAGTTTGAAATTGGATTACTTGACTTTGCAAAAAGAGCATGAGGTGTTAATTAAGGATCATTCCACTATTCATTCCAATCACATGTCTCTGCTTGATGAATTCGATGAGTTGAACAAAAAATATTCTGATTTAACTGTTGAGCATGATTTGTTAAAAACATCGCATGTTGAATTAGAAGTTGCTTTTATGAAAGTGAATGATATAGCGTGTGATTTAGAAAGTAATGAAAGTGCAAGAACTTTTGAAATTATAAGTTTAAATAAACATATTGAGTTTTTGAAAGTGAAAATCAGTGCTTTTGAAAAGAATAAAATACCGCCTACTTTTGAACAGTTTTATGCACCACCACCTTTTGAAAAATCTATTGCAAGTTCATCAAAGCATGTTTCATATACATCTAGGAAGAGGTACTATCACCCACGTAGATTAGTTAACCCTTTTCTTAGTGTTAGATGTTTTTCATGTGGCATGTTAGGACACATCTCACACACTTGAACTGTTCACCGTAGTACATATTGGGTGTGGTGACCCAAACTGCCTGTTCACAGCACAGCACGCATGCATTGCATTCTTCTTTTCATAAGAAGGAACCCAAACCTATTTGGGTTCCTAAGACTAACGTTTGATATTTTTGTAGGTGTGCTCTCACACAAGACCTTATGAGAGCATGTAGTACCTGGACAGCGAATGTTCAAGACACATGACTGGAGATGCAAATCAATTCATTTCGCTGGAGGCCAGGGCTGGAGGCAAGGTTACACTTGGAGATAACACCACCAGGAAGGTGGTAGGCTCAGGTATAATTGGTGATTCAAAGAATTTTATGATTGATAATGTTTTGCTTGAAGATGGACTGAAACATAACTTTTTAAGCATCAGTTAACTCTGTGACAAGGGATACAGCATCAAATTCCTGCCCACTGGCTCCATTTTAAGCTTAAATGATGAAGTTGTTTTGCAGGGGCAAATGATCAACAACGTCTACAAGCTGGATGTAAGTTGCATTAAATCTGACAATTCAATTTGCTTAAAAATTGCTGCTGATGAGTCTTGGTTATGGCATAGGAGATTGTGTTATGCCAGTATGAAAACCCTTAGGAGAGTCACCCAAAAGGACTTAGTTAGAGGTGTGCCCAAGCTTAAGTTCACTAAGGATCACCTGTGTGATGCCTGTCAGTTGGGGAAGCAAGTCCAGTCCTCTTTTCACTCTGTTAAGGACATTAACACCTCTAGACCGTTAGAAGTTCTTCACATGGACCTCTTTGGACCCATTAGCACTGTCAGCTTAGGAGGGAGAGTCTATGGGTTTGTGATGGTAGATGACTATTCGAGGTTCACTTGGGTGAAATTTTTGTCACATAAATCTGTGTCATTTGATGAGTTTAGATCTTTCTCTAATTGGATTCAGAAGAAGTTAGGATGTGAGATTATTACCATTCATAGTGATCACGGAGGGGAGTTTGAAAATGAAAGATTTGGAAGTTTTTATGAGGAGCAAGGGATTAGTCACAATTTCTCAGCTCCTAGGACCCCTCAGCAGAACGGGGTAGCTGAAAGGAAGAACAGGATGTTAGTTGAAGCCGCTAGAGCCATGCTTACCGTGTATTCACTTCCAAAATACTTTTGGGTTGAAGCGGTGAACACTGCCTGTTATGTGCTGAATAGGGTGAATGTTAGAGTCAAACTGAACAAGACACCTTATGAGATCATTAAGGGTAGAACTCCAAATCTGTCCCACCTCCATGTCTTTGGCTGTAAGGTTTTCATTCTGAACAACGGGAAGTCACCCTTAGGAAAATTTTACCCCAAATCTGATGAAGGAGTGTTCTTAGGATATTCAAGTGTGGGGAAATCCTTTAGGGTGTTTAATAAGAGGAGTTTGGTGGTGGAAGAAACAACCCATGTAGTGTTTGATGAATCTGATCCTAAGGAGTCTAGATCTGAAGTAGAAGATGAAGAGATTGTTGAGGTTACCGGAGGGGTTGGAAATACAAGTCTGGAGGAAAGGGTAGAACCTCAAACCATTTTTCCTAGAGATTAGAAATATTCTTCGAGTCATCCTAAAGAACTGATCTTAGGAGACCCTTCTGAAGGTGTTAGGACTAGGCATGGACTTAGGAAGGAAGTAAACCATTCTGCCTTTATCTCAATGACTGAACCCACCAACATCAATCAAGCCTTATCGGATGAGTTTTGGATTTTAGCTATGCAGGAAGAGTTGATTCAATTTGTAAGGAATGATGTTTGGGAGTTAGTAGAAAGACCTAGAAATCAAAGTATTGTGGGAACCAAGTGGGTCTTTAAGAATAAGATGAATGATTCTGGTGTGGTGGTTAGGAATAAGGCAAGATTGGTGGCTAAGGGGTATAATCAGTTAGAAGGGATTGATTTTGCGGAGACTTTTGCCCCTGTAGCTAGATTGGAAGCCATTAGAGTGCTACTAGCCTTTGCCTGTTATAAGGGATTCAAGTTGTTTTAAATGGATGTTAAGAGTGCCTTTTTAAATGGGGTAATAAAAGAAGATGTTTTTGTAGAACAACCCCCAGGTTTTGAGAGTTCCCAATATCCAAATCATGTTTATAAATTAAAAAAGGCCTTATATGAATTGAAACAGGCACCCAGAGCTTGGTATGAGAGGCTTAGCACATTCCTGTTAGAAAGAGAGTTTGTTAAGGGCAGCGTAGACACCACCCTTTTTCTGAGGAGAATAGGGGATGACTTACTAATTGTCCAAATTTATGTTGATGATATCATTTTTGGATCTTCTGACAAATATTTATGTGATGAGTTTTCTAAAACAATGAGTAAGGAGTTTGAGATGAGTATGATGGGAGAATTATCCTACTTTTTGAGGTTTAGCATAAGGCAAACGAATGATGGAATCTTTCTCAATCAATCTAAATACACTAAGGACATTTTGAAGAAATATGAAATGGACAAAGCCAAGCCAATCAATACTCCCATGACCTCCTCAGTTCAGTTAGATGAGGATTCAAGTGGAAAATCTGTTAATCAGAAGAAGTATAGAGGGATAATAGGATCACTTCTTTACCTGACTGCTAGCCGACCTGATATCATGTTTAGTCTCTGTCTTTGTGCTAGGATTCTGGCTGATCCTAAAGAGTCCCACCTGACTGCTATTAAGAGAATTCTTAGATATCTTTTAGGGACCCCAAACCTAGGAATCTGGTACCCTAGGCACAACACCTCTTTTGAGATCATTGGATATTCTGATTCTAACTTTGTAGGGTGTAGGGTGGATAGAAAGAGCACTTCTGGGACTTGTCAGTTTATAGGACAGTCGTTAATTTTCTGGTCCAGTAGAAAACAAAACTCAGTTGCACTTTCCACTGCTGAAGCTGAGTACATTGCCTTAGGAAGTTGTGTGGCCCAAGTTCTTTGGTTGAAGCAACAAGTCTTGGATTTAGGATTATCTGTTGGCACAATTTCTGTTCTGTGTGATAATACTAGTGCCATCTGTATCTCTAAGAACCCAATCCAATATTCTAGGACCAAACATATTGATATAAGGTATCACTTCATTAGGGACCATGTTACAAAAGGGGACATTGAGCTACATCATATAGCAACTGAAAATCAGATGGCTGACATATTCACTAAACCACTGGCCTTTGACTCATTCAGCATTTTGAGAACCAAATTAGGAGTGATTGATATAAATGCTTGATTCTGATGACTACTATTTTTTGATTACTCTGATTGGTATTCTATTTTCTGTTAGTTAGTTTTTGGTTTGATTATTTGCTTTTAGTTGATTTTTATTTCTTCTGCTGATTTCCATTTTAGCCTTACTGTTAGTTTGATTTGAGTATTTACTTTGAGGTGATTTTCTACATGATTTTTATTCACTGGTTCATATCTTGCACTTACTATTTTATGCTTTTTAAAATATGTTCACCGCTCACTACTTCTGATAATCTGGATTTCTAACTGGGAGTTTTACCTTGTTTTGATTTGGAAGCTGGTAAGCAGTGATTGATTCTACTGAATCTGTTAAAGGGAAGAAACATTGATGATTGTTTCTCTTCCTCTAACTCCTTTACTGGTGTATAGTTTCTTTGGGATAAAAATTCTCTTCAAAATTAAAATGTTTGTTTTTGAAATACAGATTATTTTATCTTCCTACAGTAATCTGCCTCATATCAATAGTATTTTTCAAAGTCTTGAGTCATTAGTTTGATTTTCTAAACCAAGTGATTGCATTTATCATATGTTGTATGGCTTTTATTTTGTGAATTATTCTTCCTTACTGTGGAGAGTCATCTCCTATGTCTGGAAGATAATCTCACAGCTGAGACTCTTTAATGATTATGAAAGGGAGAAAGCTTACAAAAGATACGCAGTGCGCCAAATAAATTGAAAAAGAGGCATAAAATGAGCCCAAAACTGAAAAGATGCGAAATTGCCAAATTGGATACACAAAGTGTATCAAAAATTAAAAGATGCGCAAAGCGCCAACCAATTTGAAAAAGAGGCATAAAATGAGCCCAAACCAAGCTTTCTTCCCTTTCAGATTGTTAAATGTCTTAAAATAATATGTGCGCCACTTAATATTTTCAAAAGCTTGAGTTTGAAAATCCTGATTTCTGATTTTTTATTTTGTAACACTATTATATCAGATATTTTTCTGGAACGAGGCTTGAAAGGATCTCTTTTCAAATCTAATGTCTTTTCTTCTGAATCGGATTTTTGTTTTGAAAGAGGTTTGCATCGATAAGGTGCCCGGGGTCGGTGTTACGAAAGTTGATTTTTCCAACCTTTTCTGGATTTCAGCACTGTCAATCATCTTCTTATTGGTTTTTGAATCTAAAATTAAGGAAAAATTCTGATTTACTCGAGCAGCTTGATAAAAAAAAAAAGACTTGCTTTTATGTGTTTTTGCTATAAGTTTTATTCATTTTTGCTTTATTTTTATTTCATGGTTGTGTTTTTGGGATCCTGATCGGTCATCGTCATCCTCCATCTTTTTCTATTTTCTTCACATCGTCCTGGACGATACCTCGATCGTCCTGGACGATCCAAACATCGTCCTGGACGATTCATTCAAAATCGTCCCCACACTGCTCCTGCTGCTAAAAGAACTCCAATTATTGGTGATCGTCTTGGACGATCCTTATATCATCCTAGACTATATGATCCATATCCTTCTGATCTGATCAAACGGCTGACATTGCTTCAATTATTATCCATCGACTTGGACGATCCACCTTATCGTCCTGGACGATCCACGTGTCAGCCGCTGGACGATTGGAATTCGGCCCGTCTGACACACTTTTTGCATATCGTCCGGGACGATCCACCTAATCGTCCTGGACGATACCTTTTCGTCAACGGTCGCCCAGCCTGACTCCTCGGGACGATCGCCTGTGTCTAATCATCCTGGACGATCTCTGATTATCCTGGACGATCGGACCGCCTTTTTGACCAATCGTCCAGGACGTCATAAATGCCCATATCGTCCCGAATGATGTCGCGATCGTACGGGACGATTAGGCCGTTTTCTATATAAACAGCGATTTTCTTCAGGTTTTTCACACTCCTTCTTCCACCCTCCTTCTAGTTCCCTACGCTCTTGATTCCTCATGGCTGGTGGCAAACGTTCCCGTCAAAAGGGTGCCAGTTCCTCCTGGGGACATGTCGATCCTCGCTTCCCGAATGCAGCCGATCAGGCTACTTTCGAATGCTATCGTAACGTGGGGATCACACACTCTAAAATTGTAAATCCCTGCACTCTCACTTATCCCATTCTAGATCTGTTCGCACACACCTCCCTCACCTTCATTCTGACCTTAGCCTTTCCCTTTAATCTTGAACTCCTTCAAATCTTCTTTGCCAACTTACACATTTCCACGGACTATTCCACTCTTTGATCATACGTCAATCAACGCCCCGTGGAACTCACGACCCATGATTTTCATAATATTCTTAACCTGTCTGTCAGTGGCGATAAACTTCACACGCTTATCACCGATCCTGACTATGATTGGAGTGTCGCCAATCACTTCCTTCGCAATACAAACACACCCTATCATGATAACACTTGCACTTCCCTTCTCAAGGATGCACGGACCATTCAGCACGTCCTTTGTTCCTCCGTCATTCCAAAGGCGAGGGATCGAATTCACATTACCCCGCTATTGTCCTTAACCACCTACTACATCATGGCCCGTCGAGAATTTAATGCCTCTGATCTGATTATCCGCCACATAGAACACCTAACCACCATTAGAGATACGGGTTACAGGCGTCACCCAGATCTAGCTTTAGGTCATCTTATTCATTATGCCTTAGAGATAAAATATGACCTTCAGTATCCTGTCCCTCCTGATGTCCCTCCTTCCTTCTTCACAAACAACTCATTTCACGTCCTACACATCACCCGACTATATTCGGAGCCCGCCCCGGATGTTGAGGAGGAAGAGGAAGAGGCCATTCCAGTTCCTGCTGCACCAGAGGGACCTGCTCCCCTTCGCATTGCCTCTCCCTTTGACCACCTGGTGCAGCGCTTCGATCAGTGGGAGGCAAGATTTGACTCCTATGTGGTTACCCAGGAGCAGCGACACGCCGAGGACATCCAGCACTTCACTGACTATGCTGTGCAGCAGCAACAATAGCATGACCAGGACATTGCCTGGATTGGAGCCCACTTTCATGCCATTCACCACTACTTCAATCCACCACCTTCACCTCCTTCTTTCGATCAGGATTCACCTCCGTTCTAGTTTTCTGTTTTGTAGTTATTTTCTTTTCTGTTCTGTCCTGATGTTTTTAATTTTTCTGTTTCTCCTCCTCCTTTTTAGTGATGTCAAAAGGGGGAGTCAGTTGTAGTCGTTTCTGTTTTTGTTATGAGTCATGTTTCCTGTATTGATTTAGTTGGTAAATGAAAATTTGAAAAAATATTTGTGTTTTGATCTCCTAGTTATTTTTTTATTTTCAAACTATAGTACAAATATTTGCCATCATCAAAAAGGGGGAGATTGTTGCAAATATGGTTTTGATGATGACAAATATGTTTCCAGTGTGTTTTGCTTGGCTAACCCGTTTCAGGCACAAAAGATCATGAGTCACTCAAGCCAACTCAAAATCGGGTCCAAGTGTGTCCAATGTATGATTTTTTTTATTGAGTCAATTGTAATGTAGCTGATCCCCTAGCTAAGTAACCTTGCACACACACACTCAGGGGGAGAGCTTGAGTGAATTAGAGTTTCTGTTTATTTTTTGTTCAGATCGTCCTGGACGATATTCACATCGTCCTGGACGATCAGGTAAAAATAGAAACCTTAATTAGGGCGACTAAGTTAAGAGGGTCTGATTAAGTAGATCGTCCTGGATGATCTATGGATCGTATGGGACGATATGCCCAAATCAAAAATTCTCAGCCTCCAGATCAAGTTAAGCAAGTTTTTATTTTAAGTTATTTGGTCTGATCGTCCCGAACGATACGTGTATCGTCCCAGACGATTCAGTACAATCATGCCTAATTTAATCTGGTAATTAAGGAAAGCAATTTATTTTTGTTTGATACGATCATATCATCCTGGACGATCGCAGGATCGTCCCGGACGATCTTGATCGTCTAGTGCATTTAAGCTGTACGTCCAGAGCTATGTACAGGATGATTTAGGCACTTTTTAAACTAATCGTACAGGACGATGTCCCTATCGTCCTGGACGATCAAGTCATTTTTTGGTCGTCCAGCATAAGTTTCTCTGGACGACCCGAGCTGTCTTCTGGACGATATTCCTCGATTTGCACTAATCGTCCCGGACGATCGCAGAATCGTACGGGACAATATGAACAATTTTTCCTACTGATCGTCCAAAGGAGCCAGATCGTCCAGGCTGAAATAGCGGATTTTGAACTGATCGTACAGGATGATCTACCGATCGTCCTGGACGATCTTGGCCGACCAGTTGAGATTTAGGGCAAATTTTAAGCCCTCCTATAAAAGAACTTTTTCTTGAAACAAGAAAAATCTTTTGCCACTTTCCTGCCCTGAGAAACCCTAGAGAGAGAGAGAGTTGGGAGAGAGAGAGAGGATCTTGTGAGGGGGAGTTAGTGAGGGATTCACTAAGGTTGCTCCAAGCACGGATCAGAGTCGTCTTCTCCGCTCGTCGTCTTTCGTCTAGTCAGTGTTCGTCGTGGGAGGATCGTTCGCAAGAAGATCCGGGGTTCTCTGCCCGCTTCAGGTGGAAGCAAAAGGAGTTCGAAGGTTCTTTGCCTGCTTCAGGAGGAAGCAAAAGGAGGTCGGGTTCACTGCCCCACCGCGTGGTGAAAAGGAGGTCTTGTAGAGGCTTCTCCGCCTTGATGTGGGAGCAAAAGGAGAGAAATTTTTTGTTTAGTGCAATACCCGGAGGGGAGGCTCCGGGGAGTGGACATAGGTCAAGTTGACTGAACCACTATAAAATCTGGTTTGCTTTTATGATTCAGTTCTGCACTTTACTTCTTGATATTAACTGCGTGGGTGAATATCTGAGATTGATCTTTTCGTTTTTGTTTAATTATTTCCGCTACTAAATATCAAAAAGATTTTTCATTGTTGTTGTGAAAATTTTAAAATAACCACTTCACCCCCCCCTCTTGGTTAGCCTCGGGACTAGTTCACTAGGGCTTAACATCCCTATCGAACTTTCCCTTCAAGACTTTCAAAGTTGGCCCCTGTGATAGCCAAATCAAAGGAGATTGTTAAAGACCTGCAGTCAGGTTATGTTAAGGCCAAGAGGCCCATACCATTGGATGAACCGTATGTACCAATGAAGATAAGCAGAACTGTTGGGATTCAGATCAGAGATACTCTAGTTTAGTTACCTGTTAAAGTCCCCCGACTCCTCATTCAGGGATGTGAGGATTCTCCTCAGATTGATGTTAGAATTCCCATAAGTCAAACTCCTTCGTCACCTGTTAGGTTAGATATCCCTCACCCTGTTGAGGATGTCACCCTCGCGACTACCGACTTCGGGACAGTCGGAGGGGAGGGGATAGAGCTTGAGGATGATGAAGAAATGTTAGATCAGTTGGTAGCAGAACCTACCGCTGATGACCTGTAGATTCAAGAAGTCCTCACCAAACTAGGAGATGAGGAATTTGAAGAAATGATTAACTATAAGGGGTACCTACCAATCGACCTCGAATCAATTGAGGGTAGACCGGTCGATGAGGTGGTACAGGAAATAAGAGATATACTTAAGAAGAAGGCAATTGAAGCCATTGATCCAGAAGCAGTCGATTTGATGGAAGAAGATTCAGCTGGGAACATTTGCATGGTTGAAACTAGAGCATCAAATAAAGATGCTGAACCTTCAAGACACCGATCTGGTAAGGAAGAAGCCTCTACAACAGTAGATTCAGACTCCGATGGATCAATTAAGTTGAATGAGAAAGATGAGTACATCAAGAGTTTTGAGAACAAGATTGAACAGATGATGCTCAGAATGGAACAGATGAAGAATCAAATGATTAAATCATAACAGTTTCAATCCGAGCAGTTGCAACCTACAACACATACAGTGGTTGAGCACAGCAGGAAGACAGAATCAAGTCCTAGAACTCCAGAGGTTGCTTCCCAACCTCTCCAGCCGACAAAGATATCTGCCAGATGATCGAAACTCAGGTAAGGGAGGCCTTAGCCCATTCTCAAGGGACTGCATCTATTTCAAAGGGTATGTTACAAATCTGGTTTTGATGATGACAAACATGTTTCCAGTGTGTTTTGCTTGGCTAATCTGTTTCAGGCACAAAAGACCGCGAGCCACTCAAGCCAACTCAAAATCGGGTCCAAGTGTGTCAAATGTATGATTTTTCTTTTTATTGAGTCAATTGTAATGTAACTGATTCCCTAGCTAAGTAACCTTGCACACACACACTCAGGGAGAGAGATTGAGTGAATTAGAGTTTCTGTTAAAATTTTATTCAGATCGTCCTGGACGATCTCCACATCGTCCTGGATGATTCAGTTAAAACAGAAACCCTAATTAGGGCGACTAACTTAAGAGGGTCTGATTGAGCAGATCATCCTGGATGATCTCCGGATCGTACGGGACGATATGCCCAAATCAGAAATTCTCAGCCACCAGATCAAGTTATGCAAGTTCTTATTTTTAGATACTTGGTCTGATCGTCCCGGACGATACGTGTATCGTCCCGGACGATCCAGTACAATCATACCTAATTTAATCTGGTAATTAAGGAAAGTAATTTATTTTTGGTTGATACAATCATATCATCCTGGACGATCGCAGGATCGTCCCGGACGATCATGATCGTTTAGTGCATTTCAGCTGTACGACCCGAACTGTGTTCAGGACGATTTGGGGCCTTTTTGAACTAATCGTACAGGACGATGACCCTATCGTCCTGGACGATCAAGTCATTTTTTGGTCGTCCAGCACAGATTTCTCTGGACGACCCGAACTGTCTTCTGGACGATTTCCCTCAATTTGCACTAATCGTCTCGGACGATCGCAGGATCGTACGGGACGATATGAATAATTTTTTCTACTGATCGTCCAGAAGAGCCAGATCATCCAGGCTGAAACAGCTGAATTTGAACTGATCGTACAGGACGATCTACCGATTGTCCTAGACGATCTTGGCCGACCAGTTGAGATTTAAGGCAAGTTTTAAGCCCTC
Source organism: Dendrobium chrysotoxum (assembly GCA_019925795.1). Classification (NCBI taxonomy): domain Eukaryota; kingdom Viridiplantae; phylum Streptophyta; class Magnoliopsida; order Asparagales; family Orchidaceae; genus Dendrobium; species Dendrobium chrysotoxum. Next base: position 30,044,849 of record CM034306.1, on the reverse strand, counting down.
CTTTAAAAGAACTTTTTCCAAAATTAAGAAAAATCTTTTGCTGCCTTCCTTCCCTGAGAAACCCTAGAGAGAGAGAGAGAGTTGGGAGAGAGAGAGAAGATCTTGTGAGGGGGAGTTAGTGAGGGATTCACTAAGGTTGCTCCAAGCACGGATCAGAGTCGTCTTCTCCGCTTGTCATCTTTCGTCTAGTCGGTGTTCTTCGTGGGAGGATCGTTCGCAAGAAGATTCGGGGTTCTCTGCCCGCTTCAGGTGGAAGTAAAAGGAGTTCGAAGGTTCTCTGCCTGCTTTAGGAGGAAGCGAAAGGAGTTCGAAGGTTCTCTGCCTACTTCAGGAGGAAGCGAAAGGAGGTCGGGTTCTCTGCCTCACCATGTGGTTAAAAGGAGGTGTTTGTACAGGCTTCTCCGCCTTGCTGTGGGAGCAAAAGGAGAGACACTTCTGTTTAGTGCAATATCCGGAGGGGAGGCTCCGGGGAGTGGATGTAGGTCAAGTTGACCGAACCACTATAAAATCTGGTTTGCTTTTCTGATTCAGTTTTACACTTTACTTTTCTGATATTAACTGCTTGGGTAAATATCTGTGGTTGATCTTTTTATCGTTGTTTTAATTCATTTCTGCTGCACGTTATAAAAAGATCTTCATTGTTATCGTGAAATTTTTAAATAACCAATTCACCCCCCCTCTTAGTTAGCCTCGGGACTAGTTCACTAGGGCTTAACATGTTGCAATCCAGGATCCCAAGCACTTGATTTTGATGATGTTAAATAATACTTACTAGAATAATATCATTCATCTCAGAATCTATAAATGTTTATTTTTGTCTATGAGCACTAACATTTCAGGTCTAATACATTTGGCTCAAGATTGCTGGAGACTCAGTTTGGGTAGAATAGGAAATTCAAAATATTGTAATTCTATTTTTCTTTATTTTCTATTTATTGAGTCTGCCACAAAAGCATGCATGAGAAGGGAGAAATTGCACACACACAAACAGGGGGATTTTTATCATTAAGTTTAAGTTTTTTTTAAACTTATCGTACTGTACGATTTTGTATCGTACTGTACGATATGCCATTAATAATCAGGCTAACGGCTAATTGCTGAACTTTCTATTTTTCTGAATAGATCGTACTGTACGATTCATATCGTACGGTACGATTGTATTCAATTCTGAAACCCTAGCCGCCAGAATAAGTTTGGTAAGTTATATTATTTCATCTCATTAGTAGATCGTACCGTACGATAGTATATCGTACTGTACGATTATTTGAATACTTACCAAAATTATCTCCCGTAATCAGGAAATAAAGATCTTGGTTTCTTAATTAAAGTCAATCGTACTGTACGATATAAATCGTACTGTACGACCGACAGAGACGATTTTTGATCGTCCTGATGATCGTACCAAACGAAACCAAGGTATTTGTTCTAATCGTCCCGGACGATATTCCTATCGTACTGGACGATGTCCTGAAAATGAACTGATCGTACTGACGATGCTGGACGATAGGCAGAGACGAATTCTTTCGTCCCATATATCGTCCCGACATTCGTCCCGTACGAACAGTTGAAATATCCTATCGTACTGTACGATGTTTGAGGAGTACTGTACGATAGACAGAGACGAAATTTTATCGTCCCATGGTTCGTCCCGTACGAACAGTCGAAATTGAACTGATCGTCCCGTACGATTTTCCAATCGTACGGTACGATATTTGTAAAATCAGAGAACTGTTCGTCTGGGTTCGTACTGAACGAAGTCTGTTTTGAACTGATCGTACTGTACGATATTATATCGTACTGTACGATATTATTCGTTTTTGAGTTGAAATTTAGGGTTTTTGGAGCCTGATTTAAAAACAATTTTTTGATGATTGAGTAAGAAGTTGTTGGTCGTCTTTTCTGCTGTGGAGAGCTGAAAGAGAGGAAGGGACTCTTGTGAGGAATCTTGTCTTGGAAGAGATCCAAGGCTTGAGGAGGAAGAAGGTGGGCTTGAGCGTGAGGGAGAAGGAGAGTGAGGGGTTCTCACTATTCTCCAAGCTAAGTTGCATGCTTTGGTCCTCTTGTGGCTTGGGTTGTCTTGGAAAGGTTCTCAAGGAAAGAGAGGCTTCAAGATCAACAATCACCGGGTACTCTGCCATCTCCAGGAGGGAGAAAAAGGAGAAGGTACTCTGCCATCTCCAGGAGGGAGAAAAAGGAGAAGGTCCGCTGCCGTCGCCGAGGAGGTGACAAAGCGTTTGGTATTCCGCCACACCGGGGGAGGTGAAAGGGAGGTTTGTAAGGGCTTCTCCGCCTTGCCAAGGGGGGCAAAAGGAGAGTCAACTTTTAGTAGTGCAACTCTCGGAGTAGAGGACTCCGAGGAGTGGACGTAGGTCAAGTGACCGAACCACTATAAAAATTCTGGTGTGCTCTTTTCATTTTTCGTACCGCATTTAATTTTTCACTTACTTGCTCATTGCTTTAATTGCGTGGTGAAAAATCTGGTTTTAGTTCTTTTTATTGTGAGATTTAGTATTGTGTTACATTATCATCTTTGTGATTGTAATAAGTAGCTTCCGCGTTTAATTATTGAGTTGTTATTTTAAAAAATTCCAAAAATATTAGAACTCCTGTTTAGGATTAATCTTTAAAATACCAATTCACCCCCCCTCTTGGCGCATCTCGTACTTTCATAACATCCCTATCAAACTTTTAAGTTGTATCAGAGCGGGATTCAAAATTTAGGTTTAAAAACTTTTGAATTTGATCCATGGCTAACTGTAATAATCGTAATACTACTGAAGGATATTCTATTACAAGACCACCGTTGTTTGATAATATTCCCTTTGATTTTTGGAAAACACGCATGTCTACTTTTCTGCAATCTATTGATTATCGCATGTGGATGTTAGTTAAGGACGGATACGAACCACCTTTTAGACTGATTAACAATGTGAAAACTGAACTGCCTTTTACTGATTGGACGTTTGATGATCGAGATTTAGCACAGTTAAATGCAAAATGCTTGAACTGTTTTTTTTTGTGCTTTAAAATCTGAAGACTATATGCGTGTTTCTACTTGTACAACGGGAAAGGAAATCTGGGATAGATTATGTATAACATACGAAAGTACAACTGAAGTCAAACAGTCTAGGTTAAACATCTTGTTACATGATTATGAGTTTTTTCGCATGAAACCTAGTGAGACTATTTCAGAAATGTACACAAGGTTCACTCAGATTGTTACCTCTTTGTATGTTCTAGGTAGAGAACTTACTAACTACGAAAGAGTGAACAAAATTCTAAGATGTTTGCCTACTTCTTATGATGCTAAGATTACTGCTATTATTGAATCTAAAGATTTAAACGCTTACTCTATTGACAGCTTACTTGGATCACTTATTACTTACGAGCAAGGGGTGAACCAAAGATAACTTGATGCAGGTGAATGCAAGAAAGAGAAGACAGTGGCACTAAAGGCCAAGGATTCAGATGCTAGCACTTCCGGGTATGATAGCGATGATGTTGCCTTAATCACAAGGCAGTTCAAAAGCTTTCTAAGGAAGAAACATAAGAACTATCAGAAGTGGAACAAGGGTAAGTCCAATAAAAATTTTAAGAGTTCATCTGAATCTTTTTGTTTTGAATGCAGGAAGCCTGGACACATTAAGGCTGATTGTCCTACACTTAAAGCTCACCCAAGCAAGGAGAAGGGTGAGGAGAAACCAAAGTTCAGAAAGGATAAGAAGCGGATTCAGAAGGCGTTCTGGGCAGACTCTGCATCCGACTCTTCTGAGATTGAAGCTGAAGAGGAGGAAACAAACTTATGTCTGATGGCTGATGATCACCCTGGTCAGTCGGACCAGGAAGAGGTATGTGAGCTGACTTACGATCAATTATTTGAAGTTTCTAAAAGAATTCATACATCGTATAGGAAGCTTAAGAAAACTCATACTAGTTTGAAATTAGATTACTTAACTTTGCAAAAAGAGCAAGATTCTGTAGTTAAAGATCATTCCACACTTGATTCCAATCACATGTCTTTGCTTGATGAATTTGATGAGTTAAATAAAAAATATTCTAATTTAGTGTCTGAGCATGATTCATTGAAAACTATGCATGTGGACTTAGAAAGAGCTTTTAAAGAGTTAGATACAATGGCATGTGAAGTAGAAAGTAGCAATGGAACCTTGAAATTTGAAATTGCATAAAGAAAGAAAATGAGTTTTTGAAGGTAAAGATCAGTGCTTTTGAAAAGAACAAAACACTGCCTACTCTTGAACAGTTTTATGCACCGCCACCTTTTAAAAAATCTGTTGCAAGTTCTTCAAAGCATATTTCATATACATCTAGGAAGAGGCATTATCATCCACGTAGATTAGTTAACCCTTTTCCTGGTGTTAGATGTTTTTCATGTGGCATGTTAGGACATATTTCTCTCACCTGCACTGTTCACCGTAGTACACATTGGGTGTGGAAACCCAAACTGCCTGTTTCACAGCACAGCACACATGCATTGCATTCTTCTTTTCATAAGAAGGAACCCAAACCTATTTGGGTTCCTAAGACTGATGTTTGATACTTTTGTAGGTGTGCTCTCACACAAGACCTCGTGAGAGCATGTGGTACATGGACAGTGGATGTTCTAGACATATGACTGGAGATGCAAATCAGTTCATTTCGCTAGAGGCCAGAGCTGGAGGCAAGGTTACACTTGGAGATAACACCACCAGGAAGGTTTTAGGCACAGGTATAATTGGTGATTCAAAGAATTTTATGATTGATAATGTTTTGCTTGTAGATGGACTGAAACACAACCTGCTGAGTATCAGTCAACTCTGTGACAAGGGATACAGCATCAAATTCCTGTCCACTGGCTACATTTTAAGCTTAAATGATGAAGTTGTTTTGCAGGGGCAAAGGATCAACAACGTCTACAAGCTGGATGTAAGTAGCATTAAATCTGATAATTTAATTTGCTTAGAAACTGCTGCTGATGAGTCTTGGTTATGGCATAGGAGATTGTGTCATGCCAGTATGAAAACCCTTAGGAGAGTCACCCAAAAGGACTTAGTTAGAGGTGTGCCCAAGCTTAAGTTCACTAAGGATCACCTGTGTGATGCCTGTCAGTTGGGGAAGCAAGTCTAGTCCTCTTTTCACTCTGTTAAGGACATTAGCACCTCTAGACCTTTAGAAGTTCTTCACATGGACCTCTTTGGACCCATTAGCACTTCCAGCTTAGGGGGGAGAGTCTATGGTTTTGTGATTGTAGATGATTATTCGAGGTTCACTTGGGTTAAGTTTTTGTCACACAAATCTGAGTCATTTGATGAGTTTAGATCCTTCTCTACTTGGATTCAGAAGAAGTTAAGATGTGAGATTATTACCATCCATAGTGATCACGGAGGAGAGTTTGAAAATGAAAGGTTTGGAAGCTTTTGTGAGGATCATGGGATTAGTCACAATTTTTCAGCTCCTAGGACCCCTCAGCAGAACGGGGTAGCTGAAAGGAAGAACAAGACCTTAGTGGAAGCCGCTAGAGCCATGCTTGCCGAGTATTCACTTCCAAAATACTTTTGGGCTGAAGCGGTGAACACTGCCTGTTATGTGCTGAATAGGGTGAATGTGAGAGTCAAACTGAACAAGACACCTTATGAGATCATTAAGGGTAGAACTCCAAATCTGTCCCACCTCCATGTCTTTGGCTGTAAGGTTTTCATTCTGAACAACGGGAAGTCACCCTTAGGAAAATTTGACCCCAAATCTGATGAAGGAGTGTTTTTAGGATATTCAAGTGTGGGGAAATCCTTTAGGGTGTTCAATAGGAGGACTTTGGTGGTGGAAGAAACAACCCATGTAGTGTTTGATGAATCTGATCCTAAGGAGTCTAGATCTGGAGTAGAAGATGAAGAGATTATTGAGGTTACCCAAGGAGTTAGAAATACAAATTTGGAGAAAAGGGTAGAACCTCAAACCGAGTTGCCTAGAGATTGGAGATATTCTTCGAGTCATCCTAAAGAACTGATCTTAGGAGACCTTCTGAAGATGTTAGGACTAGGCATGGACTTAGGAAGGAAGTAAACCATTCTGCCTTTATCTCAATGATTGAATCCACCAACATCAATCAAACCCTGTCGGATGAATTTTGGATTTTAGCTATGCAGGAAGAATTGAATCAATTTGTAAGGAATGATATTTGGGAGTTAGTAGAAAGACCTAAAAATCAAAGTATTGTGGGAACCAAGTGGGTCTTTAAGAATAAGATGAATGATTCTGGTGTGGTGGTGAGAAATAAGGCAAGATTAGTGGCTAAGGGATATAATCAGATAAAAGGGATTAATTTTGAGGAGACTTTTGCCCCTGTAGCTAGATTGGAAGCCATTAGAGTGCTACTAGCCTTTGCCTGTTATAAGGGATTTAAGCTGTTTCAAATGGATGTCTAGAGTGCCTTTTTAAATGGGGTAATTAAAGAAGATGTTTTTGTAGAATAACCCCCAGGTTTTGAGAGTTCCCAATATCCAAGTCATGTCTATAAATTAAAAAAGGCCTTATATGGATTGAAACAGGCACCCAGAGCTTGGTATGAGAGGCTTAGCACATTACTGTTAGACAGAGAGTTTGTTAAGGGGAGCGTAGACACCACCCTTTTTCTGAGGAGATTAGGAGATGACTTACTCATCGTCCAGATCTATGTTGATGATATAATTTTTGGATCTTCTGATAAATATTTATGTGAAGAGTTTTCTAGAATAATGAGTAAGGAGTTTGAGATGAGTATGATGGGAGAATTGTCCTACTTTTTGGGGTTTAGCATAAGGCAAACGGATGATGGAACCTTTCTCAATCAATCTAAATACACTAAGGACATTTTGAAGAAATATGAAATGGACAAAGCCAAGCCAATCAATACTCCCATGACCTCCTCAGTTCAGTTAGATGAGGATTCAAGTGGAAAATCTGTTGATTAGAAGAAGTATAGAGGGATAATAGGATCACTGCTTTACCTGACTGCTAGCCGACCTGATATCTTGTTTAGTGTCTGTCTTTGTGCTAGGTTTCAGGCTAATCCTAAAGAGTCCCACCTGACTGCTGTTAAGAGAATTCTTAGATATCTTTTAGGAACCCCAAACCTAGGAATTTGGTACCCTAGGCACAGCACCTCTTTTGAGATCATTGGATATTCTGATTCTGATTTTGCGGGGTGTAGGGTGGATAAGAAGAGTACTTCTGGGACTTGTCAATTCATAGGACAGTCGTTAGTCTCCTGGTCCAGTAGAAAATAGAACTCAGTTGCACTTTCCACTTCTGAAGCTGAGTACATTGTCTTAGGAAGTTGTGTGGCCCAAGTTCTTTGGTTGAAGCAACAAGTCTTGGATTTAGGAGTACCTGTTGGCACAATTTCTATTATGTATGATAATACTAGTGCCATCTATATCTCTAAGAATCCAATCCAATATTCTAGAACCAAACACATTGATATTAGGCATCACTTCATTAGGGACCATGTTACAAAAGGGGACATTGAGCTACATCACGTAGCAACTGAATATCAGCTGGCTGACATATTCACTAAACCACTGGCCTTTGACTCATTCAGCATTTTGAGAACCAGATTAGGAGTGATTGATATAAATGCTTGATTCTGATGACTGCTGATTTATGATTATTCTGATTGGTATTCTGATTTCTGTTAGTTAGTTTTCATATTCTGATTTCTGATTTCTGTTAGTTAGTTTTGGTATTCTGATTTCTGATTTCTGTTAGTTAGTTTTGGTTGGATTATTTGCTTTCAGTTAATTTTATTTTCTTCTGCTGATTTCTGTGTTAGCCTTACTATTAGTTTGATTTGAGTATTTACTTTGCTGTGATTTTCTACCTATTTTTATTTACTGGTTCATATCTTGCACTTACTGTTTTATGCTTTCAAGATCTGATCACCGCTCACTACTTCTGATGATCTGAATTTTTGACTGGGAGTTTTTACCCTGTTTTGGTTTGGAAGCTGGTAAGCAGTGATTGACTTCGCTGAATCTGTTAAAGGGAAGAAACATTGATAATTATTTCTCTTCCTCTAACTCCTTTACTGGTGTGTGGTTTCTTTTGAATAAAAATCCTCTTCAAAATTAAAATGTTAGTTTTTGAAATAGAGATTATTTTATCTTCCTACAGTAATCTGCCTCATATCTATAGTATTTTTCAAAGTCTTGAGTCATTAGTTTGATTTTCTAAACCAAGTGATTGCATTTATCATATGTTGTATGGCTTTTGTTTTGTGAATCGTTCTTCCTTACTACGGAGAGTCATCTCCTATGTCTGGAAGATAATCTCACAGCTGAGACTCTTTAATGATTATGAAAAGGAGAAAGCTCATAAAAGATGCGCAGTGCGCCAGATAATTTGAAAAAGAGGCATAAAATGAGCCCAAAACTGAAAAGATGCGAAATTGCCAAATTGGATACACAAAGTGTATCAAAAATCAAAAGAAGCGCAAAGCCAACCAATTTGAAAAAGAGGTACAAAATGAGCCCAAAACAAGCTTTCTTCCCTTTCAGATTGTTAAATATCTTAGAGAAATCTGTGCGCCACTTAATATTTTCAAAAGCTTGAGTTTTGAAAATCCCAATTTCTATTTTTTTACTTTGTAACACTATTATATCAGATATTTTTCTGGAACGAGGCTTGAAAGGATCTCTTTTCAAATCTAATGACTTTTCTTCTGAATCAAATTTTTGTTTTGAAAGAGGTTTGCATCGATAAGGTACCCGGGGTCGGAGTTACGACAGTTGATTATTTCCAACCTTTTCTGGATTTCAGCGCTGTTAATCGTCTTGTCATTGGTTTTTGAATCTAAAGTCAAGGTAAAAATTCTAATTTTCTCGAGCATCTTGATTCAAAAAAAAATGCTTTTATATGTTTTTGTGGTCAATTCTATTGGTTTTTGTGTTATTTTGATTTCATGTTTGTGTTTTTGGGATCCTGATCGATCATTTTCATCCTTCACCTTTTTCTATTTTCTGCACATCGTCCTGGACGATACCACTATCGTCCTGGACGATTCGTTCAAAATCGTCCCCACACTGCTCCTGCTGCTGAAAAATTCCAATTATTGGTGATCGTCTTGGACGATCCTTACATCGTCCTGGACGATATGATCCATATCTTCCTGATCTGATCAAACGGCTGACATTGCACCAATTATTTCCCATCGTCCTGGACGATCCACCTCATCATCCTGGACGATCCACGTGTCAGCCGCTGGACGATTGGAATTTGGCCCATCCGACATATTTATTGCATATCGTCCCGGACGATCCACCTAATCGTCCTGGATGATACTTTTCATCAACGGTCATCGAGCCTGACTCCTCGGGACGATCGCCTGTGTCTAATCGTCCTGAACGATCTCTGATCGTCCTGGACGATCGGACCGCCTTTTTGACCAATCGTCCAGGACGTCATAAATGACCAAATCGTCCCGGACGATCCCGCGATCGTACGGGACGATCAGTCTGTTTTCTATTTAAACAGCAATTTTCTTCATGTTTTTCACACCGTTTTTCCTCCACTTTCCTTCTCCTTTCTTCCTCTTTGGGTTCCTAATGGCTGGTGGCAAAAGGTCTCGTCAAAAGGGGGCCAGTTCATCCCAGGGACATGTCGATCCTCGCTTCCCGAATGCCGCCGATCAGGCGGCTTTCGAATGCTATCGTAATGTGGGGATCACGCACTCCAAGATTGTCAATCCCCGCACTCTCACGTATCCCATCTTAGATTTGTTCGCACACACCTCCCTCACCTTCATTCTGACTTTAGCCTTTCCCTTCAATCTGGAACTCCTTCGAATCTTCTTTGCCAACTTGCGCATTTCCGCGGACTATTCCACTCTTCGATCCTACATAAATCAACGTCCCGTGGAACTCACGACCCACGATTTTCATAATATCCTCAACTTGTCTGTCACTGGCGACAAAATTCACACGCTTATCACCGATCCTGACTATGATTGGAGTGTCGCCAATCACTTCCTTCGTAATACCAATGTACCCTATCACGACAATGCTTGTACTTCCCTTCTCAAGGATTCCCGGACCATTCAGCATGTCCTTCGTTCCTCCGTCATTCCAAAGGCGAGGGATCGAATTCACATTACCCCGCTCCTATCCTTGACCACCTACTACATCATGGCCCGTCGAGAATTTAATGCCTCTGATCTGATCATCTGATATATAGAACACCACACCACTATTAGAGATCCGGGCCACAGGCGTCGCCCAAATCTAGCTTTAGGTCATCTTATTCACTATGCCCTAGAGACAAAATATGACCTTCAGTATCCTGTCCCTCCTGATGTCCCTCCTTCCTTCTTCACAAATAACTCATTCCACGTCCTACACAGCACCCGCCTATATCCGGAGCCCGCCCCGGATGTTTAGGAAGAAGAGGAAGAGGCTGTTCCAGTTCCTGCTGCAACAGAGGCACCTGCACCCCTTCGCATTGCCTCTCCCTTTGACCACCTGGTGCAGCGCTTCTACCAGTGGGAGGCCTGTTTTGACTCCTACGTGGTTGTTCAGGAGCAGCAGCACAACGAGGACATCCAACGCTTCGCGGACTATGCTGCGTAGCAGCAACAGCAGCACGACCAGGACATGGCCTGGTTTGGAGCTCACTTTCAGGCCATTCACCATTACTTCTACCCTCCACTGCCACCTCCTTCTTTCGATCTGGATCCGCCTCAGTTTTAGTTTTCTGTTGTGTAGTTGTTCTATTTATGTTTTATTTTATGTTTTCTTACCGTGTTATGTTTTTCCTCCTCCTTTTTGTGATGTCAAAAGGGGGAGTAAGTTGTAGTCGTGTTTGTTTCTATTTTCTGAGTCATGTTTCCTGTATTGTTTTAGCTGTTAAATGAAAATTTAAAAAATGTTTATTTTGGTTGATCTCCTAGTTTACCTTTAGTTTCAGACTACTTTACAAATGTTTGTCATCATCAAAAAGGGGGAGATTGTTGCAAATCTTGTTTTGATGATGACAAACATGTTTCCAGTATGTTTTGCTTGGCTAATCTGTTTCAGGCACAAAAGACCGCGAGCCACTTAAGCCAACTCAAGATCGGGTCCAAGTGTGTCAAATGTATGATTTTTCTTTTTATTGAGTCAATTGTAATGTAACTGATTCCCTAGCTAAGTAATCTTGCACACACACACTCAGGGAGAGAGATTGAGTGAATTAGAGTTTCTGTTAAAATTTTGTTCAGATCGTCCTGGACGATCTCCACATCGTCCTGGACGATCCAGTTAAAACAGAAACCCTAATTAGGGTGACTAACTTAAGAGGGTCTGATTGAGCAGATCGTCCTGGACGATCTCCGGATCGTACGGGACGATATGCCCAAATCAGAAATTCTCAGCCGCCAGATCAAGTTAGGCAAGTTCTTTTTTTTAGATACTTGGTCTGATCGTCCCGAACGATACATGTATCATCTCGGACGATCCAGTACAATCATGCCTAATTTAATCTGGTAATTAAGGAAAGTAATTTATTTTTGGTTGATACGATCATATCATCCTGGACGATCGCAGGATCATCCCGAACGATCATGATCGTTTAGTGCATTTCAGCTGTACGACCCGAACTGTGTTCAGGATGATTTGGGGCCTTTTTGAACTAATCGTACAGGATGATGACCCTATCGTCCTGGACGATCAAGTCATTTTTTGGTCGTCCAACACAGATTTCTCTAGATGACCCAAACTGTCTTCTGGACGATTTTATCTCAATTTGCACTAATCGTCTCGGACGATCGCAGGATCGTATGGGACGATATGAACAATTTTTTCTACTGATCATCCAGAAGAGCCAGATCGTCCAGGCTGAAACAACTGAATTTGAACTGATCGTACCGGACGATATACCGATCGTCCTGGACGATCTTGGCCGACCAGTTGAGATTTAGGGCAAATTTTAAGCCCTCCTTTAAAAGAACTTTTTCCAAAATTAAGAAAAATCTTTTGCTGCCTTCCTTCCCTGAGAAACCCTAGAGAGAGTGAGAGTTGGGAGAGAGAGAGAAGATCTTGTGAGGGGGAGTTAGTGAGGGATTCACTAAGGTTTCTCCAAGCACGGATCAGAGTCGTCTTCTCCGCTGGTCATCTTTCGTCTAGTCGGTGTTCGTCGTGGGAGGATCGTTCGCAAGAAGATCCGGGGTTCTCTGCCCGCTTCAGGTGGAAGCAAAAGGAGTTCGAAGGTTCTCTGCCTGCTTCAGGAGGAAGCGAAAGGAGTTCGAAGGTTCTCTACCTGCTTCAGGAGGAAGCGAAAGGAGGTCGGGTTCTCTGCCTCACCGTGTGGTGAAAAGGAGGTGTTTGTACAGGCTTCTCCGCCTTGCTGTGGGAGCAAAAGGAGAGACACTTTTATTTAGTGCAATACCCAGAGGGGAGGGTCCGGGGAGTGGACGTAGGTCAAGTTGATCGAACCACTATAAAATCTGGTTTGCTTTTCTGATTCAGTTTTGCACTTTACTTTTCTGATATTAACTGCTTGGGTGAATATCTGTGGTTGATCTTTTTATCGTTGTTTTTATTCGTTTCTGCTGCACGTTATAAAAAGATCTTCATTGTTATCGTGAAATTTTTAAATAACCAATTCACCCCCCCTCTTGGTTAGCCTCGGGACTAGTTCACTAGGGCTTAACATCCCTATCGAACTTTCAGGGTAGACACTACCCTGAAGAATATGATTTAGTTTCTTATCCTAAAGGCTTTGTGCCACCTTCATTCAAAGTTTTTAGTGGGTTAGAAAACCCAAGACAGCACCTGGCCCACTTCCGAGCGAGCTGTTGCAACGCAGGAGGGTCAGATGCTCTACTCTTTTGCCAGTTTTTGAGTAGTCTATCTGGTATTGCTTTTGAGTGGTACGCGGATCTACCTAATGGTTCAGTGAAAACATTCACAGAGCTCGAGAGTCTATTCTTAAAGAGATTCTTATGAGCTCAGCAGCGTGTAACCGTTGGTGACTCGTCATTGAAAAACAAAAATAGGGAGAGTCTTTGGTTGAGTACATCTTGAGGTGGCGAAACCTCTCGATGAAGTGTGAACCCCAATTACAATAGCAACATGTAGTGGAGATTCTCTTAGAGAATATCCACGAGCCTATTGCTTTTCTCCTGAAGGGTTTCACTATCAAAACCTTCGAAAAACTCTTGAATAAGGCTAGTAATCTATAGGAAGAGGCTTCTAAAATATCATTCCTGAAGGATTCTACTGAGGACAAGAAAGCTAGTAAACCATTAAAGTCCTTTGAAAAGAGAACAGCAATGGTTTCAGCTGTTGATAAGGGAAAGAAAGCAATGAATGTTAAGTCCAGTAATCCTCCAACAAATCAAACTCAGAAATCTCCACCTTTTCAGGTAATTTCTCAACCCACTAGAGATTCTCACCAGATTTCTTTTAAAGAGAAATTGGCTCGTACATATCCATTTAAAAGGGAGTCGGTGAGAAAGATCTTTAAAAGTCTTCAGAAGAAGACAGATTTTTGATTACCGGAGGCCAAGAAGCCGGAAGAGGCAAATAAGAAGGATTATCCAACTTTTTGCCCCTACCATCGCATGTTAGGCCACACAATCGAAGACTGCATTGTCTTCAAAGATTGGCTAGAAAAGAACTTCCGTCAAGGTAATATTATAATTCCAAATGAGTACCTAGTCGATCCGGATCAGGGGTATGTCAAATCTATCTCAGGTATGAATTCTAATTTTTCTCTGTCCATTGAAGATGGTTGGGATATAGCACTATCCCGGGCATTTAAAAAGTCGATTAATAAATCTTTTCATCTTTCTCAACAGTTACCGACGAGAGCCCGGGACCCGATCTGGGAGGTTGACCTCGAGGCTTCGCAGGAGGACGTTGGGATAGTTTCATCTCCAGTAGTCTTAGGAACTACTGTATATTAAATAAAAATGAAAAGAGTGAATCTTCTGTAGAGAGAAAATTTGTTGATGAGAGATCTGTACAAGTGGTTAATGGTGGCTCAAAACCTCTGTCACCACTGAAATTATCTGACTTTTACTTTGCCCCATCAAAGGCAAAAGGTCGAAAATTGAATAAAAAGTCTGATCCTTCTGCTCATATCTTGATGATTAATATTGAGAATGAAAATGTAAATGACTCTTCTGTTGAAAATAATCAAGAACAAGCTGAGATCAATCAAGAAATTCAAACACTCAGCGCTCCAAATTTGACTCTTCAAGAGAGAAATGAATCTGATGTCTTATCAGATAGTGAAATCCCTGAAATTAACTTTCAAGGGAATCCTGTCGTGATAGACTTTTCATATTCGGACTCTCGCTCAGATAACGACAATCAATCGCCTAAGCAGAGTGTAGACTCCCCTGTAGTTTATTCTTCCGATGAAGTCGTGCAAGTACAACTACGTGGTGGGAAGGTCTTACCCCCTAGGCTACCTCCTCAGGATAAAGGAAAAAAAGTTATTTTCGATGATCCAATTCAAATCCCTGCTCAACAATCAACTCCAATTCTTTCAAATCCACCGGGTCCAAATGTTAACGTTCCAAGTGTTGATTACAATGTCTTAGCTCACCTTAGGAAGTTGCCTGCCAAATTGAGCATTTATGATGCCCTTGTCCTTTCAAAAGAGATGAGGGAGACTCTAATTAAATCACTTCTTGACCCAGAGATTTGCTTAGCTCAATTAGCCTCAACTTCCGAGGAAGAAGCTTTGTACTTTAAGGAAATCCCTGGGGTTACCTTCTCTGACGAAGATTTACTCCTTGGAACTGCCGACCATAATCGTCCACTTTACATCACCGTAAATATGGGCAAGTTTAAGTTATTGAGAGTTCTAATTGACCCGGGTGCATCGGTCAACGTGATGAACATAAAGACTCTCACATACCTTAGAATTGATACTAGCAAGCTCTCAACTGACAAGTTAGTGCTTCGTGGGTTCAATAAAAAAGGCGAGAAGGCTTTAGGTTCAGTCACCCTTCTTCTAAAGATAGAAGAATTGAAAACTGAAGTAAAATTTCATATAATTGATTCGATAATATCCTTTAACGCGCTCCTAGGAAGGCCCTGGATCCATGAATATAGTATGGTTCCTTCTACCCTACATCAATGTATCAAGTACCAACGCGATGGCATTGAATTTGAAATTAAGGGTGTTCTGCAACCATTCTCTATTCACGAGATCGGGATCTACGAGGATGCGATGTACTATGTACCTAAAGGGTCCACTACCTGTTCTAAGGTAGAGATCAACGTCAAGGAGGAAAAAGCAGAAAGTCAAAGTTCAAAAGCAATTCAAAGATTGAGAAAAGAAAAAGTCAAAAATAAAAAAAAACAAAACTCAAGTAGTGAAGACGACGTCGAGCATGTGATCTTTAGGCCTCCAAACATTATACCTCAAAGAGGTGGGAGGATGGCCCAAAGAGCACGTGGTCGAGGCCGCCCTTCAGTTGAAAAAAGAAATTCCCCGATCTACATCGAACTTGAAACAAGTTCTGATGAAGACTCAAGAAAAAGGGGTGCCAGATTTGCTTTTGACTATACAAAAATCAATCCTCCTCCGAAGTTTGATCTCACTTTAGAATCAGATAGCGACCAGGAGGGTACAAAATTAAAAGTTCAAAGTGGCGTGCCTAAATTGAGTCTGTACGAAAAGCTTAATAGAACCGTTGAATTCTTAACCTTAACCCCACTGTCTGCTGACAGGGTCTCAGGGTTAGTAATTAAGGATGCTCCTAACTTAGATGGAGAAGCAAGGAAAGTCAAGAAGTTCTTCCCTTGCTCTTCCTCCTCAAGGAATAAAAATGATGTAATCCTTGAGGAGGCAAATTTCAATGAATTAATGGAATTACCTTTTGGCTACTTTCCTGCTGGTGTTAAATCTCTTATCTCTAAAGGTTTTGCTCTGAGTCAATGGACTAAGGGTCAGGCTAAATACCATGAAAGTCTTTGGAATTCAATATTTAATAAATATTGGACCAGTGGTATCGGCTTTAGTACCGTTAGATCATTTGACGATGACGAATTTTGTCTAATGATAACTAGTTATCCTGAATTTAAAAATGTCCCTACTGAAGTCATTGATTCATACGATGGACTTTGTTTGGAGACTTTAGATGATTTTGATGAACTTCAGGTTCGGGATGCACCCCCTGAATTCGAAGAAGAAATTAAATCAACAGTTGATGAACTTAAAGAAATCAACCTTGGAACAGAGGATGACCCTCGCCCCACTTTCATAAGTTCTTTGTTGAGTGAGGATGAGTCTAAGGATCTAATTCAACTTCTATCCAAGTTTAAAGATTACTTCGTTTGGACATACGACGAAATACCGAGATTGTCCGCTGATGTAGCAGTCCATAAACTTGGAATCCGGCATGATGCCATTCCTGTGAAACAAGCTCCATGACGCATGCGTCTGGAGATCAAACAACAAGTCATTTATGAAGTCCAGAAGTTGGCAGAGGCTGGATTTATTCAAGAAGAACAATATCCTTCTTGGGTAGCCAGCGTCGTGCTAGTTCGAAAGAAAAACAGTCAAATCCGAGTCTGTGTAGACTATAGAGACTTGAATAAGGCATGTCCTAAGGATGAATTTCCTTTGCCAATCCCAGAACTCATGGTGGACATTGCCTCCTCACACGTTGTTTTCTCCTTTATAGATGGCTCGTCTGGTTATAATCAAATCAAGATGGCCTCAGAAGATGAGAGGAACACTACATTCAGAAGTCCTATAGGGATCTTTTATTTTAAAGTGATGCCCTTTGGCCTCAAAAATGCTGGTGCAACCTATCAGCGGGCCATGACTCATATCTTTGATGACTTAATACATAATCAAGTCAAATGTTACATCGACGATTTAGTTGTCAAAAGCAGAGTAAAAGAGGCTCATCTTTATGATTTAAGAACTGTCTTCAAGTGGTTGCGCCGCTACGACCTTAAAATGAATCCTTTGAAGTGCGCTTTTGGCATCACGTCAGGGAAATTCTTAGGTTTCGTAGTTAGGCACCGTGGAATTGAAATTGATCCTGCCAAAATTAAAGCTATCTTAAATATGCCACCTCCTAAGAGTATCACTCAACTGAGATCTCTCCAGGGCAGGCTGGCGTATATAAGAAGATTCATTTCCAATCTTTCCGGAAGATGTCAACCATTCTCTGTCATGGCTAAAAAGGACGCCAAATTCATTTGGGATGAGAAATGTCAAAATGCTTTCGAAAATATCAAACAATACCTGACAAATCTGCCAGTTTTGGCAGCCCCCATTCCGGGGAGACCTTTAATCCTTTACACTGCAGCCCTTGACGAATCTCTCGGGGCTCTTCTAGCTCAAATCAATGATGATGGGAAAGAGAATGCTCTCTACTACCTGAGTCGGTGATTACTTCCAACGGAAATTTGCTATCCTACAATTGAGAAACATTGCCTTGCCTTAGTCTTTGCAGTACAAAAACTAAGATATTACATGCTTTCTCATCAGGTCAGTCTGATTTCCAGTGTCAATCCCCTGCAATATCTTATGACTCGGCCCACATTATCAGGACGTCTGGCTCGTTGGTCTATGATATTGTTGCAATTTGAAATTACTTTTATTCCCCTGCGTGCTGTGAAAGGGCAGGCCATCGCCGACTTCCTTGCGGCACACCCGCTACCGACGGAATCTCCTCTAAACGATGATTTACCTAACGAGCAAATCATGAGTTTTGAGGAATCCAATACTCAAACCTGGGAAATATATTTTGATGGTGCAGTGTCCTCTCAACGGGGCAAAACACCGCAATCTATTATTCCTGGAAAAGCCGGAGTCGGTCTGGTTTTCATAACACCGGATAAGGGAATGATGCACTTTTCCTACCATTTATCAGAACCTTGTACGAACAACGAGGCTGAATACGAAGCTTTGATAACTGGCTTGGAACTTACAATCCTAATGGAAATTAAAGAGATTAAGATCTATGGTGACTCTCAACTGGTGATCAACCAAGTTACAGGGACCTATAAGGTTTTGAATCCTAAACTCCTGAAATATCACCAGTACACAATGCACTTGCTTGAGAAAATTCCCATTGTAACTATGTATAGGGTTCCTCGTGGAAGCAACTCCTCGGCAGATGCCCTAGCAAAGCTTGCAAAGGAATTTGCTTGCCCAGAAGAAGACTTCATCCCTATAGAAGTGCAGGGTCGTCAAGTCCTGTCCCTTGTAGACATGGAGTACCTCAATAATCAATCCTCCCAGGTCCTTTCTACATCTTCAGCAGTTGATGAAGAAGAAGATTGGAGACAACCAATAATCAAGTATCTGCAAGAAGGCAAGCTTCCCTATGACAGGTCTCTTGCCAACCAAATCAAGAAATGTGCCCTATCATATGCACTAGTCAATGATACGTTGTACCAACGATCGTTCGATCAGATGTGGCTCCATTGTTTAGACAAACGAGAAGCCCTGAAGATTATTAACGAAGTCCATGCTGGACTATGCAGTGCTCATCAATCGGGTCCTAAGATGAAAATGAAAATCAAAAGACTTGGTTACTACTGGCCTACGATGATTGACGATTGCATGAAAATTACAAAATGTTGTCATCAATGCCAGGTTCATGGTGTGGTTTTACATCAGCCGCCTAATGTGTTGCATCCTACGATAGCCTCGTGGCCCTTCGAAAGTTGGGGCACGGATATCGTCGGACCAATTGATCCTCCTTCTTCAAGGGGTCATTGCTTCATCTTAGCAGTGACTGATTACTTTTCAAAGTGGGCAGAAGCAGTTCCACTAAGAAATATAACATCATATCATGTAATGAAATTCTTCCGTGACCATATCGTATATCGATTCGACGTGCCCCGCAGAATCATATCCGATAATGGGTCCGCTTTCAAGTCTACAAAAATCAATAACTTTACAAGTCGCCACGGTATTGATTGGAGATACTCAATGATTTATTACCCACGGGCTGATGGATTGGCTGAGGCCTTCAATAAAACCCTGGTACAAATCATCAAAAAGACCCTAGATGACAATAAACGTCAGTGGGATGAGAGGTTGGTGGAAGCTTTGTGGGCCTACAGGACCACATATCGAACCCCGACCCAATCCACACCGTTTGCACTAGTGTATGGGTCCGAGGCCGTACTCCCTCTAGAAATTCAAATTCCTTCGCTCAGAACTGTAGTTCAGAATCAGATCACAATAGAATAGAATGCACAACTTCGACTTGAAGAACTTGAGGGTCTTGAAGAACGTCGTCTCTAAGCCCAGCAAAATCTAAAACTCTAAAAAGCCAGAATGGTTCAAGCTCATGATAAGTTAGTGCGACCTAGAACCTTCCGAGTAGGCGACTTGGTCTTGGTTCTTCGGAGGCCTATCTTAGCCCACCGAAAGCTCGGCGGGAAGTTTGAACCAACTTGGGAAGGACCTTTCGTAGTGGAAACAGTCTACGAAGGAGGCTCGTATCAGCTAGTGGATTGTAAAGGAGATCACCCAATGCTTCCTGTAAACGGGCGATTCTTGAAAAAATACTATGCTTGATGTAGCTCGAATTTCAAATCAATAAAATTTTCAAATTTTGGATCTATTCAATTTAATCTTGTCCAAGTTTTTCAAATCCAAAATCAAATCTCAAAACCTTTAAAATTTAAAATCAAATTGAATCAAATTCAAAACAACATCAAATTCAAACAAATCAAAATCAAATCAAATTTCAAACTCAAATCCCTCAAATTCAAGATCAATTCAAATCAAGTTTCAAATTTAAACACTTTCAAATTTAAAACCAAATCAATTCAAAAAATCATGCAATTCTCAAGTTCCAGAATTCAAATATGATCCTCTGTGTAGAGCAAGTTTCCTCTATACATGATCATCGAGACTCGATCCTATGTATAGAGTAAGTTTCTTCTATACACGATCAATCCAGAACCAATCCTCTGTGTGAAGCAAATTTCCTTCACATATGATCAATCTAGACTCGATCCTCTATATAGAACAAGTTTCCTCTATACACGATCAATCCAGACCCGATTCTCTGTGTGAAGCAAATTTCCTTCACATACGATCAATCCAGACTCGATCCTTTGTATAGAGCAAGTTTCCTCTATACACGATCATCCAGACTCGATCTTCTGTGCAGAGCAAGCTTCCTCTACACATGATCAATCCAGACTCGATCCTCTGTATAGAGCAAGTTTCCTCTATACACAATCATCCAGACTCGATCTTTTGTGCAGAGCAAGCTTCCTCTACACATGATAACTCCAGATCTGATCCTTTATATAGAGCAAGTTTCCTCTATATATACAATCATCCAGACCGGACCCTCTATGTAAAGCAAGTTTCCTTACATACGATCACTCCAGATCCGATTCTGTGTGAAGCAATGTTTCCTTCTCACAGGATCTTCCAGTTGTCTTTTCCTTAAGGTTAGAAGTGAGTCATTATGCTTTCTTTTCTTAGGATTAGAACCGCTAGTGGTGGAGTACGCCCTTCGTGGCACCATCCTAGCTTCTTCCAGTTTTCTTTTCCTTAAGGTTAGATGTGGGTCATCGTGCTTTCTTTCCTTAGGATTAGATCTTCTAGTGGTGGAGCACGCCCTCTGTGGCACCATCCTAGGTTCAAAATCCAGTTCTGACCTTCTGTGGGAAGCAATACTTCCTTCCCTCAGGGTCCTCTTAAGGACAGATGTGAGTCATCGTGTTTTCTTTCCTTAGGATTAGATCTACTAGTGATGGATAACGCCCTCTGCGGCACCATTCTAGTTTCAAAATTCAAAACTTCAAGCCTGATCTCCTATAGTAAGCAATACTATCTTCCTATGAGATCATCTAGTTCTCTTTTCTTCAGAGTAAGTATTCTCCTTCTCTTAAGATTAGATTCCCCAGTGATGGAACAAGTCCCCTGTGGCACCGTCCTGGAATCAATTTCAAATTCCAAAATCAAACTCTCTTCTCCTCAAGGTTAGGCTTTTCTTCTTCCCTTAGGATTAGATCTACTAATGGTAGAGTACGCCCCTTGTGGCACTACCCTAGTATCAAAATTCAAACTCGATTCTCTGTAGTTAGGAATTCTTCCTTTCTATACGATCATCCAGACCTTCTTTTTCTTTGGGGTTGGGACTTCCCTTCCTTTAGGATTAGATCTACTAGTGGTAGAGTACGCTGCCTCAGCACTACCCTAGTATCTTTTCAAATTCATTTTTCTAAGCTTAGGATTTCCTTTTCCCTTAGAATCAAATTTAGATTCGATTCTCTATAGTTAGGAATTCTTCCTTTCTATACGATCATCCAGACCTTCTTTTCCTTTAGGGTTAGGATTTCCCTTCTTTTAGGATTAGATCTACTAGTGGTAGAGTACACTGCCTCAGCACTACCCTAGTATCATTTCAAATTTAATATTCTGAGGTTAGACTTTCCTTTTCCTTAGAATCAAATCTGAATTCAATCCTTTATATTTAGGAGTTCTTCCTCCCTATAGGATTACCCAGACTTTCTTCTCCTTTAGGGATAGATTCTTCCTTTCCCTTAGGACCAGAACCACTAGTAGTAGAATAAGTTTTTCCTAGCGCTACCCTAGTATCTATTTAAACTCCGTTTCCCCAGGGATAGATTTCTCGTTCCCTTAGGATCAAAACTCCAGACTTGACCATTCTATTCGGTCAACACCAATACGTGCAATAGAACTACATTCTATTACACATATTGGGGGTCCATTTGTTGACCTCATTTTTTTATAAGGTCAGTAGGACCAATCTAGACCTTAGGATCTTTCCAATCCTTAGGATTAATCTTGACCCTAGGATCAATCTGATCTTAGATCAATCCAAACTTTAATTTCAATCCTGACCCTAGATCAACACAACTTAAGACCAATATAAACTCTAGGATTTCCCTAGATTCCAATCCCTAGGATTTTCTCTAGACCCTAGGATCTCTTCAAACTAATCTTAACCCTAGGATCAATTTAATCCTAGATCAATCCAGATTCAAATCAATCTTGATCTCAGATCAATCTAATTTCCAAACTATTTTAGATCCTAGGATCTTTCCTAGATTTTAGATCTTAGGATCATTCTAGATCTTAGGATCCTCCTAGTATCTAGACATTAGGATCTATTCTAGATCCTAAGACTCTTCTAGATCCCAGACCTTAGGGTTTCCTAGACTCTAGGATCTTCTTAGACTTCAGTCCTTAGGATCTACTCTGGACCCTAGGATTTCCTTAGATCAGTTTAGGTCTTAGGATTCTCTTAAATCTTAGATCTATCCAGTCTTCAAATCTATTCAAACTCTAAAGCAACCCAGACTTTAATCCATATCCTCAATTCAAACCTTGAGCAAAATCCAGAATTCAATCCAGTTCAAAATCCAAACTCTAGTTCAAACCCTGATTCAACCTTTGATCAAACTTTAATCCTACCCTATCATTTATGATCTCTAAATGATCATAAATGATTTGGGTAATTCAAATCCAATCATTCAAGCTCAAAATCCAGCTTAAAACCAGAAATCCAGATCCAATTCTAAGGCCAAAGGTCTAAGTCCTAAAAACCTTTTCTAGTGAATCTTTGAACATTTTAAAACCTAGTCAAATGACCTCTGATTCAAGATCTGTCAGTTCCACACTGATATAACATGTCTCTAGAGGCAACCCCCCAAATTTGTGCTCATTTTGAGGACTCTAACCCTAGAAACAGAATTGAAATTCAAAGGCTATAAAACCTTCAAAAATTTATAGTCAATGCCACTGGATCTGCCACCCAGTGGATTATGACCTTGGAACCTTCTCCAAACTCTCAAATCACTTCCAGACCCTTGATTATGATCTATTGAGTAATAAATTGTATTTTGTTGGACTCAATTTGACCCCTAGTTGACCAGGAGTTAAAATGACCAAAATACCCCTATGGGTGGTAAACGATCAGTTGAATCAAATGAGCTCCAAATCAAATGCAATCACCTCCAGCAAGTTTCAAATATCAAACCCAATCTATTGAACCCAAAATCAGCCTCTGGGTCAATCTGGTTGATCAAGTCAACCAGGTTGACCAAACAGACCCTTTAGGGTCAAAACAGGTCATTTGACCAAATGACCTCCTCAGACCTTGGGACCACCTCCATTGGTCTCCAAATATCATTTCAAATATGTTGAACCCATTCCCAGACCCAGGACCCACCTGGTTGACCAAGTCAACCAGGGTTGACCAAGTCAACCAGGGTTGACCTAAAAGGCCTAAATAGGTCATTTTGACCAAATGACCTCCACAGACCCTGAAACCATCCCCACTAGACCTCAAATAATATATCAAATCATTACAATCCAAATCTTGGCCTTGGGTCAACCTGGTTGACTAGGCCAACCAAGATTGACCCAATCAACCCTTGAACCATCTTACACTAAAATAAAATCCTAGATCCCTTCCAGCCTCATTAAAACTCCCTTGGACACTTCCCTAGGTGATCTAAACCTAATTGGACTTTTAATCCCAACCATTAATTGATTTGGTCAACTAGACCCAAGATTGGTCAAACTCCAATCTATAGTGAAAATGTACACTATATATGTTTAAACCCTTCAGACATTAAATATCATATCTCAAAAGATCTTCAATCAAATTTCAATTGATTTGATGTTTTGAATATTCTCTTGGTCATTTTAAGTTAAATCACATTCATTTTGATTAGATCAACTCACTATGATTTAATCAAATCCATCTACACTTGTATATTCCCATTCAAGCCTCAAGTCTTTGAGCTTCAAACCCTAAATACATTCAATACATCATTTAAATGCCTCCAAACTCAATATAAATCAAATTTTGATTAATTTGATCAAGTCAACCTTTTGATTTTAATCATATACATATTCCTTTAGTCAAATCCTCATGCATTCTCAATCAAGCCATTAGGGGTCCTTTCAAACAAGCTCCTACATCAGCTAGGTGCCACCTCATCGGCAATGTAGGTTGTTTGACTGGTCAACCCAGTCAACAAAGTCTCCAAATGGTTTTAAGTGGACAAATCCCCCATTAAGCTAACCTATTCTGAACCCAACCATTCAAGTAAGCCTAATCAGCTTCTGGAATGTTCTCAGGATGTTTCCTAGCCTTTGATTCAGGATCAAAGGGTTTAGATTAAACCTACATGCTTGCAAGGATGAAATCCCTTTACACATAGGATTGTACCTTCGTCCTTGATTCCCCTGCCCCCAACAACTTCCTGGACAGGTGGAGGCCATCTGGTGTCCGTCCAAAACAATCTTGGTCATCCAAATAGTTTAGGGCATATTGAATAGGGCAAAAACCCTCTTGAGAGCCTCATTCTAACGCTCTCGTTCTCTCACTACCTTAAACCTTTCTAGACGAGCTCTTTGTTCGTTTGAGCTCCCAGCACCCTCTACTACATCTTCCAATCAAAATCCAGCCGATCAAAGCTGGCCGGCGATCATATTCCGGTGAGCCAAAGCTATTTTCATGTCTAGGGGCTACACCGTCCAATCCAGAGCTCTTCCGGCCGTGACTTCAACGGAAGAAATAAGTGTGGACAAACAACAAGTTCAGAGAACTCAATTTCATCCAAATCTGTTGATTAGGTGAGGTATAATCCTAAACCCTAGCTTAGGACAACTAAACTTAATTAAAGTTTGATTAAGGGATTATTTAATAGTCAAAACATAACCACATTACTTCTGTTCATGTAGGCAACACATATTTAAAATTTCATTAAGTTTTATCGTGTGGTTTGAGAGAACGAAGTATTTTCGTGTTTAGGGTTCAATTCGTGGCTGCTTTGAACTATGTGTAATATTAGTCATTGATCTTCTGATCAACGGCTGATATTCCTTCTTTCCGCGGTCTGATCCCGCGTATATCAGCGGCTGGATCAATTTAGACCGTAGATCCATTACCGCGGATGATCTGACGGTAGAGGGGCATGCTTACGTGGATTAATGAATCCTGTTTCCGCTGCTCCATCATCCCGTGATGATTACCGGCGGCGCAATGATTGTGCCGCCTGCAATCATTGCCCGCGGTATGGAATGCCCAATCACCAGCCGCCACGTGGCATTCCAGCCGTCGGATCATTTTTTTTTTGTTTTTTTTTCTTTATATTAAATAAATTATTTTTAATTTAGTTTAAATTCACTTTAAATATCAGAAAAATTAAAAGAATATACACATTGAAATTAATTTGAAATGATAAAAAAATTATTATTATAAATTATATATTAAAATTTCCAGAAAATTTAATATCTATTTTAAAATTAATATTAATTCAAAATATTGAAAGTATTTTAAATTAGTTTAATTAAATAGAAATTTGGTATTTTAAATTATTACTTAATTGAAAATGATTAAATATTTTATAAAATTTAGAATATTTCTTTAAAAAAATTCCAGAACATTTAAAATTTAAATTAATTTGATTATTAACTAATTTCAAATTAATTTTAAATTCATTTAAATAATTAAAACTTAAAAAATTTATTATAAATCTAGTTTAATTCATAAAATTACTTATAATATTTTGAAATTTTTAGAAAATTGAGAATTTTAATTCAAAATTATTTTCAAATTTAAAATTTTAATTAATTTCAAATTATTTTGATTATTCAATATTTTATCAATATTTGATTAAACATTGCATTAAATATTAGAAATTTTTTATTTTATTTTATTTTAAAATAACCAGAGGATCCCTTAAAATGTTTTAAATTATTTTTTATCATAATTTTAATTATTTAATTTAAAACTCATATTTATAGGTATAATTATATATGTATTCATGTATTTTGAATTTTATTTTAAAATATATGTGTATATATACTTAAATCTTCAGTCTCTAAGAGATCTCTTGAAATTTTAAATTTGAATTAAGCATACTTGAACATGATTAATGTGGAGTGATGGATAATCAATGGATAACTATCTTCCTAATTATTCATTGATTTTCTTTTAATTAATTAATCCATATTTTATCCTTTGCATGCTTAAGGACATACACACACCACTTAGTTTTAGGGCTCTCCTAGACTTAGGAATTGATTGTGGTTATGTGTGCAAATCTTTCATGTGTATGTCAAGGGTTAGTTGGACATTGATTCAAACCTATTAAACTTAATGACATCATTAAGGACAATAATTAAGGACTCATTCAAAGAACTTAGAAAGTCTCCAACAATTAGGGTACACTTCAAATTGACTTGAAACTTTGAACACTTGAACTTAGTGACACCCTCAGCTCATAGGAAAATCCTCACTGAATTTTGAAGTCATTAAGCACCTTAATTAACTTAATCAAAATAAACCCTTAATTAAGCCATTAAACCTTCCAGAAATTATAATAAACTAAATTTAAATCCAAAAATTACAAATAATACTTCAAACTGACCAGAATTAAATCTTTAATCAATGAAAAATAAAAGCCCTTTGACTAGACTTTAAAATCAAGCTTAATTTAATTTTAATTGAAATTCAATATTTAATTAATTAAAAATAATTAAAAATTCCAAAAATTTCTCAAACACTTGGAGATCACTCCTTAGGTCATTCCTGACCCTTGGAGTTGATTTCAAGGAGTTTGGAGATCATTTGGATTCAAATCATCAAAAGGCCTTTAATTAAACAAATTTCAAAAATTCAATAAATACTCAAAACTTCAAAAATTCATAACTAATTCAAATGAACTCCAAATTAAGCAAACTCAAAGGCATACAACTCATATTAAGGTCTAATATTTATCAAAAATGTTAAGTTTCCAGAAATCAATCAATTTTGAAAAAGTCAACTTTTGGTCAAACCTAGTTCAAAATCAAGTCACAACTTCAAACCTTCACAATAAAATCTAGAAAAATCCAATTTCAACATACTTACTGTCTAACTGATCGTATTAAGGTCTAATATTTTAATAAAATATTAAATTTCCAAAAAATACTTTAAATCAAAAAGTTAAATTTTGACCCTTGAATTAAATGAATAAAATAATCCAGAAAATGCTAAAATTCAATAAATCTTCAAAAATTCCAGAAAACATCAACTTAACTTTAAAACCAGTAACCAATCAAATCTAATTAAAAATTTACCAACCTTTAAACATTAATCAAACTCAAAACACTTAATTATATCGGGTACCACTAGGTAACCCAGGCCTACGAGGCTATTAAATTAGCTCCAAGGAAGGTGAAATAAACTTCACGGCCTCGGTGTGCAACAAAGGTGGTATCCAACAAAAAATTAAAATCAAATTTAAAATCAAATTCAAATCATTAAGATTTAAATTTTAATTAAAACTTCCTTAAGCTTTCAACCAACTAGAACTTTAAGCAACTTCAATCAAGTGCCTATCTAGGACATATCAAAGCCACACAGCCTACCTCACACACTTTAGATAGTTTGCTAGGACAACCAACTCTAGTCTTAGGCTAGGCTGGTGTTTACTTTTCTGCTACTTGCGTGTGCCTAGTTTTCCGTGGTTTTTATTGCATGCTAGTTGCTAGATTTAAGTAATTGATGTTGATTTGATTTGTTTATTTATTTACTGCACTCTGAGTTGATTTGATTGTACGTTAGACCTACCCCTAGGTTAGGAACGAGTTATACTAATTCAATCTTATGCAGGTGGCCATGCTCATACAGGGCAATTAAATTAAAGGGGGCAATAATTAAATCTTTAAAATTAATACTGTTTTCTGCAGGTGCTAAGCATGCTTAAGTCCCCCTTTAAAATTAAAAGAGCATGGCCAAGCGTGGCTGGTTTGAGCATTTTTAAATTTCAAATATATAACTGCTTGGGATATCAAATATAAACTGCTGATTATTAGGATAACCTTGTAGGTGGTTGAGTCTAGATTTTTTTAATTTTAATTAATGTAATTTGAGATAATATTTGAGTTGTAAATTATTTAAAGTACTTTGAGATTGAGATGTTTAAACATCCAATTTGGAATCCAAAGAGGAAGGAACATCCCTTAGTGGAGAGTTTCTATCTATTTGGAGATCCAAATTAGGATGAATTTCGAATATCCAAAGAGAAAAGATAACACCCCTATTCAGGGGGAGTTTCTTTTCATTTGGATATCCAGACCCGACGATCCAAGGAGTTCCAAGAAGACGAAGAAGTGAAGAACGAGAAGAATCTCAAATCTCAAAGTCACTTGAGTCTTAGGAGTAGATTTCGGGCTATAGTTAGTGGTACCCGGCCACTTTACTTTACTACAGACCCTGGGTTGTACTATTAAAGGGCACTTACCTATGGACTTTCATTTTGAATATTTATTTAATTGATTTAATTATTTAATTAATTTGATTGATGTGTTGATTGCAATTAAGGACCCGCATATTTTTAGTAGTTTATTTGGCGATCTTGCATGTCGTATTTGATTTAACCTGGAACCCAATCGGAGGCTCGTGAGGGTACGATCATAAACTATTTCTACTTTAACTAAAATTTAAGAACTTTAGGCTCAGATTGTAACTCTAACGATTTTAAGAAGTAAGCCCGGACTCGCCGGGAGTTTTTCATGCATTCATATTGACTTTTCTCATCCGTGTTAGGCACCTCCCCGCCTACGGGTTCTGGCAGACCACCTGACCTATTAGGGTGTAGTTCTGTCCAAGGGGATATTGTGCAATCTCTAGGATAAAATCTATTTTTAAGCATGATTTTTAAACTGCTTCATTCTGATTTCAAGCATTTAATCGAGTCAACTAGCATGCATTGCATTAGATACAAATTAAAAATTGAGTCTAAATCTTATTTACATTTTTAGCTTAAGCATTTAACCCAACATATGTTAAGGGGTCAATTAGGATCTGCTCTAGATGTCGACCCCAATTCTTTAAACCAATCTTAATCAATGTTCCTACCACTCTTGCATAATTGACCCGACTCATGGTTTTAAAGCGTTTAGGTGGTTTAGCTGGCTCCCCAATCCAGGCCGAGGTAAGTCCAGATTACATTATATTAGCTAGGTTCTGGGTCACTGATTTTCAGTACCCAATTTTAGACTTAGGTTCTGAGGCAAATTTTCAATCTTAAGACCTCAACCTTCCGGGAATCTAATTCTCACTTTCTAATAAAATTGATCATTTTAACATTAAACTTCTTTCCTTTAAATTCAAGCCCAACATTTAGGATAATTTGAGGTGTTTCTGAAGTAATTCAGAATCTCAAGACACCTCCTACTTTTCTTCCTTTGACTCTAAAAATAAGTGTTCAACATTGAACCATTCCCGATTGAAAATTTCAGTCCCTACCTCCTTTGATATCAAATGTTGAAATCTTAAATAAAATTCGTATCGCTATTTTAATCGAGAGCATTTGTAGGAAATTTTTTGGTTTCCTACGATGTAATTAACTACGAGGGCTTGCGCTCGTAAGAGATTTAGAAACCCAGACCTGATTTCAAAATTAAGCTTTTCAAAACCCTCAATTATATTTCTTTGGGAAAATCAAACTCGACGATCATTATCGTCATTTTCAAACTATCAATAGTGTTTGATAACTTCTTTCTATGGCAGGATATATTAATTACTATCGTAGACTTAATCGTGAGATCAATGATCTTCTTATCCAAATTATTGTGGTTAAATATCTGATTGAATACTCATTTTGACCCTTTGGGGTCATCTGTAGTTCTTTCTCAAATTCAACTATGATAATTGGGATAAATCAAGATTTATAATCTGAACCTATTAGGGAACGATATGTTCACCTTTTGAGATAATATATCATTCATAATAAGTGTTCGATTATAAAATTTAAATTTCAGAAATTAAATATTTTCTAAAGAAAATTAAACACTTTTTTTTAAAACTATATTTTTCAATCACAACACCTGTACTAACATCCACATGTGATAGTCAAGTGATTACAAAAAAGTAAACATGCTAGTTTTCTAAAAATCCAAAGGAATGTTATCGAATAATGATCGAATATCCTTTAGCAGTATTTCAGTGTACAAAATTAGCCATGATTATTTTTCAAAAAGTAGTGTAAACCTTAATTTTTGAAATTGGTTTTTATACCACTTGAAAGTTCGTCTAGGTTGTTAAACCTAATAGAACTGTCTCATGGCTAACCAAGAGGGTGATGAATTGGTTATTTAAAAAATTTATTGGATTCTTGAAAACCTTATTAGAAATTTAAATCAACGATCCTCTAATATGCGGTTGCTTAATGAGATAATTATCACAGAATTTTTCAACCACAAAGATTTAAATACCGAAAATAAAAATATGGAAAAAATAAATAACATAAGAAGAACACCAAATTTTATAGTGGTTCGGTCAAACTCGACCTACATCCACTCCTTGGAGACTCCTTCTTACGGTATTGCACTAACAATATTTACTCTCCTTTTGCCCCCACAGCAAGGCGGAGAAGCCCTTATAAACTCTCTTCGACCAACCTGGTACAGTAGAGAACCAACGTCTTTTACACTCTACAAGTGATGGAAGCATACCGTCACATCATTTTTTCACCCTTCTAGTGAAGGCAGAGTACCGTCACGTCCTTTTTCACCCTCATGATGAAGGCAGAGTACCGTCACATTCTTTTTCACTCTCCTGGTGAAGGCAAAGAACCTCGACATAATGTTTAAAATCTTCTATGAAAAGGTTTTAAAGGAGATGGGCATAAATTTGAAGAAGACAAAGAGATCCTCGCTTTGGGCAACCTTATGAATCCATCTCTCACACTTCACTCTCATAATCTCTCCTAAGAACTCACACTCAATGGTCACTCTCAAGAGAAATTTATAGCAAAGGGTTTGGATGATAGTTTTAGGACTCTTTATATAGGAAACATAAGAAAAATTGTCCAAAAATTAAAAATTACAAGTGAAATGACTTTAGATCGTACAGCACGATCGTGGATCATCTGTACAAATAGTTCAAAAATTTTGGTACGAGCCTAATTTTGTACACTATCAGTTGTCTGTACGAACAGACATCATATTGTACAAATAATTCAAAACTGAATGTATTCGTCTGGTGCAATCATGTATGAACTTCATTTTGTACTCTGTTAGTCGTATATATGACTTAGTATCGTATCGTACGATCACTTAAACACATCAAGCTTCATTTGTATGATCTTGGATGAACCCATTTTCGTACTCTGTTAGTCATCTGTATGAACTAACATTGTATAGTACGAACAGTTTAAAATTATAAGCTATAATTTGATTAATTGCATTTTGGAGGAAAAAATATAACAAATCATATAGTATGATTGGAAGTCGTACATTATGATTATTTTTAAAATTTTAAGTTTTGACTCTCTCCCTGTGTGTGTGTGTGTACGGTTTTCCAATTACAATCATACTCTCTTAGACTCAAGAAAATAAAAATAAAGATTTACAGACTTTATTAGATGAATTTCTATTCTACTCTATCTTGAAGTCTTCAACAATTTGGAGTATAATTTCTCTGAAATGTTAGTACACATAGAAACAAACAAAAGTATCTAATATATGCTAGGAGAAGCAATAAAAAATCTACACAATAATTAGTTTTGTTATCATAAAAAATCACAAGCTCAATCTTGATTCCTGAGTTGCAACAGGGGTTATGTTATTTCTCTAGATCCCTAACGACCTAATCCTTAATAATAGTTGTCTGCATTTCGAACTCCCCAATCCTTAACTATTTTGTATTCAACCTCGACCGCTCTTAGAGTGGCCATTGTGAGTGGCATGAGTCTCTCTCTCTCTCTCTCTCTCTCTCTCTCATCTCAAGTGGTCACAGCATTTGTTACCTAGATGGTTATAAAGATGCGAGTTTTTCTTTGATGTTCACAAACTCTATTTCTCAAATGTTCATAAGTAAGAAAAGAGTGACAATTATTAGTTATTAAGAATGATTTATAAATAGTATATGTTCATTATAAGGGCTATATTGGGGGCACTGTAGTAATGCATGCATTATACGGCTTAATACTAAAAAGTTTAATTTTTTAATATTTTTATATAACCCTAACTATGCACCAAAAACCACTACACTATCACCTTAAGAGGTTTTCATAACCCTCATATTTGCACTGCCTTTGTTCCATAATCCCTAATCCTTAATCACATTCTTAGTAAATTAAGGCTTCGCTTCGGACAATTTTAAATTTTTGTAAAGGTAGTTGTAAAGTTATAAGCAAAAATAACATTTTTAAGAGCTACTTTAAAAAGCTTCTCCTAACATGGAAATTTTTTGAAACAAGTGACAAATCAGTAGTTAAACAGAGTTGTGATTGTAATGTTAAAAATAAAATAGTAGAAAGCTATCCCAAATAATCTAAGTAGGAAGGATGGACACATAAAAAAAATATTGATCACAGACCATGTGATACAAGTACACCCACAATTGCTTGTGTAAGTACCTTCTCGCAGATATCTTATAAGTCACATTCAGGTTGTCTGAAGGTTGCACCAAAGGAGATCCACTCTCCTAGGACAGTTCATTCAGGGATTCGCATAGGAGCTGATCCCTAGAGTATGACAGACCACCTCCGGCTACATCCTCGAGGTAAACACTCTCCTCAGTGAGTGCAACCACAAAGGTTCATCTCTCAGCCAAACAAGTTTTATTCATCTCCACCAAAGTCAAGTCCTCTATACAGAATTCCCCAAAGTCAAGCTAACGACACACGTCTCATCCATAAGACCACTTTGGGACCATCTCGTGACTCACCACCTCTCACCTCAATAGGGTGATTCCAAATCGGCATCCTTCCCAATGCCAGCTCGATCTCATAAGATCAACATCTAAACTTTACACGGCCCTCTTTTCTCAACGGGGCGACTTTGGATTGGCTTCCTATTCAACACTGATTCTTACATAAGATCACCACACCACTCAGCACATCTGGTCAATCTCTGTCATAAATCAATAAGTACAATCTAGTACTCCATACACATTCCAGTGTAACTCTCCAAACCAGATACATAGGGGGAGGAGTCATTCATAAAAAGGGACCCCCAACTCCAAGAGGACACAGCTCATCCCAAGAGTTGAGATGTTCCAAATATATATATATATATATATATATATATATATATATATATATATATATATATATATATATATATATATATATATAAAGAGATAGAGAGAGAGAGAGAGAGAGAGAGAGAGATTGAGCTTGTTTTCTCTTTCTAGCTTGAGCTTTGTTGAACAGGGCCCTCGTTCCATTTATTTTTCTATTTATGGATAAGATAATAAATATATATTTTTTAGATCTACTTCTCATTCTCTTGCTCTTTCTCTTCCTCATTCTTTTTGCCCTCATCATCCTCACCCACATGCTCTCAAGTTTTTGGGTAGCATAAAGTACTATTGCATCATCCACCAAACAAATTTGAGCTCAACAATGTAAATATATATTGAATTAAGAAACAAATAATGTTGTGCTCTTCCAACAAAATTAAAATGAAATTAAATTTTATTAATTCAATGCTTTTAATCAATTGCTGACTATATGACCTAAAAAAATGCAAAACATCATTATTTAATAGTAATTCATGAAAAAATTATGACGGTGAGGTTGAAGTTGATGAACAGCATGACAGGAGGAAGAAAGCTGAGGAAGAGATGGATCACAGAGAATGGAAAAGACTTTTTATTATGTATATATTAGGTGATACAATACAAGTATATATAGACCCATTAGGGGTTATGTAAGTTATTTCTGCGATATGGTATATTTCCTATTGAGCTGTTCTTATGAGTTAACACCCCCTTGCAAACTGATGAGTCGATAGATGAGGTCAATTTGTTGGAGAGATGACAAAAGTGATGAGTGGGTAGAGCCTTGGTGAATATGCCTACTATTTGATCCTTGATATGTGATAGACTTGTATAGATTTATTTTTGAAGTATTCTTGAATGAAATGAGTCCACTTCGATGTGCTTGGTGTGAGCGTGAAAGATAAGATTGCTGGCTAATGCAATGGTGGATGTGTTATCACAGAAAAGTGTAGTGGGAGCTTATTGATGACAGCCTATCTCTTGAAGAAGTTGACGAGTCCAGATGATTTCGACAGCTTCAAAGGCAAGAGTGTGATATTTTGCCTCTATCGATGTTCTAGCAATAGTTGTTTGTTTGTTTACACACCAGATTGCAAGTGTAGACCCTAAGAAGGTGCAATATCCCATTATATATTTGCGATCTGCTTGATCTCTAGCCCAGTCTGAATCTACATATGAAGTAAGTTGAAGAGAGTCTCGGTGAAGTGGTAGACTGATGTTGAGAGAACCTCTGAGGTAGCGAAGTGTGCATTTAAGTTCTTCAAAGTTGTGGTCGGTCTGTTGATGCATATGTTGACATGCTTTTTTTACAGTATAAGTGATATCTGGTCTTGAGAGTGTGAGGTACTGGAGTGATCCCACTAGTTGACGATAGAGTAGTGGATTCGAAAAATCAGTGGAAGTCTCGGATGATTTGAGAACTTTGGTGTTCATAAGGGTTGAGACGGGTTTGCAATTGATCATGCCTGCACGGTCAAGTATAGTTTGAGAATAGCGACTTTGGTAGAGAAGCATCCTAGAGTCCATTTTGACCGCTGTAAGGCCCAGGAACTGAGATAGAGTTCTGAGATTTTGCATGTTAACCCAGCTGTTAAGCTTGTTCTGGAGATCCTATAGGGAATTTCAGTTATTACCAGTAATGATGATATCATCGACATATATAAGAAAATATAATTGAATCTTATCTTTGTGAAATATTAGAAGTGATGGGTCCGAATTGCTTGTGTTGAATCCTAGTGTGTGCAAGAAACCTGTAAGAGTATCAAAGCATTACTGAGGTGATTGCTTGAGGCCGTAAATGGCCTTTTTCAATTTACACACATAAGTGGGATGAGTTTCATTCGTGAATCCTGGTGGTTATTTCATGTAAACATTATCTTGTAGGGAGCAATATAGGAAGGCGTTGGATACATCGAGTTGAGGGATAAACCAGTTGTTATGTAATGCTAAAATGATAAGAATTCAAAATGTTGGTATTTTTCCAAAGGACTAAACATTTCATTATAGTCTATTCTGTATTCTTATTTGTAACCGAGAGCCACAAGTTTGGATTTGTACCTAGTAATCGATCCATCAGAGTTGTACTTTATCTGGTATGTCCATTTGCAACCTAAAATGTTTTGGTTTGGTGAGGGAGGTATAAGATCCCATGTCCCTTATGATTGAAGGGCTTGAAATTCTTGAGACATAGTGTGATGCCAATGTTTATGCTTAGATGCTTGTGTATATGATGTGGAATCTTGAGGTGAGATTTGATGCGTAAGAGTGAAGATTTATTTGGGCTTGAGATGTCAAGTTTGGGAACGGGTAGTCATATGATGCTTGGAGATAATAGGTGGAGAGGGACATTATAATGTGCTAGAAATATCATTATGAGTAGACTCCGGTGGAGCTAAAGACAAAGTGGTAGGTGAGGAGGTTTGGGTAGTGATGGTGTGTGGTTGGTTGTTGTGAGAAGATGTGGGAAGAATGGTGTTTTGAGCTTGTGTGGGAAGAATGGATGCAGGTATGAGTAGAAGAGGGGGTAGAGTAGAGAGATCTGGTGCAGAACATGATTGAGTGTGCTTGTGATGATATGGAAATGCTTGCCCATTGAATATGACATGACGGGAAGTAAAAATTTTATTTGTAATGGGATTTAAGCAGTGATACCCTTTTTGAGGGGAAACATATCCGACAAAAATGCATGGCTTGGAGAAGGAGCTGAGTTTTGATTGTGAATATGGTCGTAACCACGAATAACAAAGACACTCGAAAGTTTTAAGATGATTTTAATTCGATGGTTTGGAGTAGAGGGCTTCATATGGAGTTTTGCTGTGTAGGGTGCAAGTGGGGAGAACGTTAATGAGGTGGATAGCCATCTGAAGAGCATTGACCCATAAACTGTGAGGGGCATGAAAATGAATGAGGATGCTCTGAATTGTGTCCAAGATATGCTTGTGCTTACATTCGGCTACCCCATTCTTAGCTGGTGTATAAGGACAGGTGTATTTATGAATCATACCAGATAATTTGCAAAAGTGTTTGAATTGATTATTAAGATATTCGCCACCACCATCAGTTCTAAGAGTTTTAATGGATGTATTAAATTGACATTTTATCAAACTATAAAATTCAAGAAACTTGTGAAAAACTTCAGACTTTTATAATAGCGGATAAACCTAGCAAAACTTGGTGTAATCATCTATAAAGGAAATGTAATATCTAAAACCATGTAAAGATGTAGTAGGGGATAGTGCTCAAACATTAGAGTGAACAAGTTCAAACAGAGAAGAGGTAGTAGTGACGTAGAGCTTGTAGTGCTTGTAGTTCCTTAGATGCATCTTGAGCAAGATTTACTTCTTCACTACAAAGACGTGTATATAGGTCATCAAGATTAATCGGTTCTAGATTTGTGTGAATTACAGTTTTGAATGCTTGATAAGATGTAGGAAGGCCATTTAGTGTGTATAGAATGGCCTCTTCGGGATCTATAAAGCTTCCTGTTGCTGTAATTGCGTTGATATTGGATTTCACCGCAAGGAGATATAGTGTAATGGACTGGTCGCCTTTGGAAAGATGATGCAGTGATGTGATTGAAAAATATATATGTAGTTTTGAAAAAGGTTTAATTTCTTTGGGAAATGATTAATTTCTAGAATTTTAATTTTTGAAATCGAAAGCTTATTATGAATGATATGTCACCTAAAAAGGTGAACATATCATTCTCTAATAGGCTCAGATTACAAATCTTTGAATTTATCCTGATTATCATAGGTAAACTCAAGGAGAGACAACATATGATCCCGAAGGATCAAAATGATGTTTAATCCAATGTTTGACTATAATAATCAGTAAAGAGATCATTAATTTCATAATCAAAGTTACGATAATAGTACAATATATCTTCCTAAGGAAAGAGAATATTATATGTTATCGATCATTTAAAAATGATGATAATGATCATAAA
Organism: Dendrobium chrysotoxum; assembly: GCA_019925795.1. Lineage (NCBI taxonomy): Eukaryota > Viridiplantae > Streptophyta > Magnoliopsida > Asparagales > Orchidaceae > Dendrobium > Dendrobium chrysotoxum. Next base: position 30,007,908 of record CM034306.1, on the reverse strand, counting down.
CTTTTAAATTTCCCAAAGAAAGTTAATTGAAGTTTTGAAAACTTTGATTTTAAAATCTGGTCTGGGTTTCTAAATCTCCTACGAGCGCAAGCCCTCGTAATTAATTACATCGTAGGAAACCAAAAATTTCCTACGAATACTCTTGATTAAAATAGCGATACGAATTTCATTTGAGATTTTAAAGCTTGATGTCAAAGGAGGTAGGGACTGAAATTTCAAATAGGACTGGTTCAAGGTTGAACAGTTCTTTCTGGAGGTCAAAGGAAGAGGGGTAGGAGGTGCTTGGGATTCTGAATCACTTCAGAAGCACCCCAGCCTATCCTATATATTGGGCTTAAGTTTGATGGAAAGAGATTTAATATTTAAGTGAACAATTTTATTAGAAAGTGGGAAATAGATTCCCAGAGGTTGAGGTCTTAAGACTAAAAATCTGCCTCAGAACCTAAGTCTAAAGTGGGTACTGAGAATCAGTGACCCGGATCCTAGGTAATGCAATGTAATCCTGGACTTATCCCAGCCTGGATTGGGGAGCCAGCTAAACCACCTAGACGCTTCAAAACCATGTGTCTGGTCTTTTATGAAAGAGTGGTTAGGGACGTTGTTTAAGATTAGTTTAAGGAGAGCGGGGCCGACATCTAGAGCAGATTCCTAACTGACCCCTTGACATATATTGGGTGAAATGATTAAGCCAAAAATGCAATTAAGAATCAGACTCAATTTTTAATTTATATCTAATTCAATGCATGCTAGTTGACTCAATTAAATGCATAAAATCAGGATGAAGTAATTTTAAAATCAGGTTTAAAAAAATAAGTTTTATCCTAGAGATTGCACAACATCCCCTTGGACAGAACTGCACCCTCATAGGCCAGGTGTTCTGCCAAAACCCGCAGGCGGGGAGGTGCCTAACAAGGTAGAGAAGATTTAATATGAATGCATGAAAAACCCCCGGCAATCCCGGGCTTACTTCTTAAAAGCATTACAGTTTCTACCTGAGCCTAAAGTTTTTAATTTTAATAAAAATAGAAATAGTTTGACCATACCCTCACGAGCCTCCGATCGGATTCCAGGCTAAATCAAACACAACATGCAAGATCGCAAAAAAAACTAATAAAAGCAGGAAAATCCTAATCGTAATCAACATAAATTAATCATCAAATTAAATCAATTAAATTAAAATTCAAATTGAAAGTCCATATGGAAAGTGCTACTTAATTGTACAAGCCAAGGTCTGTAGGAAAAGTAAAGTGGCCAGGCACCACTGACAACAACCTGGATTCTACTCCTAAGTGAAAGTTCGATAGGGATGTTAAGCCCTAGTGAAGTAGTCCCGAGGCTAACCAAGAGCCCGTGAATTGGTTATTTAAAAATTTCACGAGGAACAGAAAAATCTTTTCGATAAGTTGCAGCGGAAACAAGTAAACAAGAACAAAAAGATCGATCACAGATATTCACCCAAGCAGTTAATATCAGAAAAGTAAAGTGCAGAACAGAATCAAAAAAGCAAACCAGATTTTATAGTGGTTCGATCAACTTGACCTACATCCACTTCCCAGAGCATCACCTCCGGGTATTGCACTAAAACAAAAGTGTCTCTCCTTTTGCTCCCACAACAAGGTGGAGAAGCTTGTACAAAACCTCCTTTTCACCACACGGTGAGGCAGAGAACCCGACCTCCTTTTGCTTCCACCTGAAGCGGGCAGAGAACCACGGATCTTCTTGCGAACGATCCTCCCACAACGAACACCGACTAGACGAAAGACGACGAGCGGAGAAGACGACTCTAATCCGTGCTTGGAGCAACCTTAGTGAATCCCTCACTAACTCCCCCTCACAAGATCCTCTCTCTCTCTCTCCCAAACTCTCTCTCTCTAGGGTTTCTCTGGGAAGGAAAGTGGCAAAAGATATTTCTTATTAAAAGAAAAATATCTTTTATAGAAGGGCTTAAAATTTGCCTTAAATCTCAACTGGTCGGCCAAGATCGTCCTGTACGATCAGTTCAAATTCAACTGATTCAGCCTGGACGATCTGGCTCTTCTGGATGATCAGTAGAAAAATTTGATCATATCGTCCCGTACGATCCTGCGATCGTCCGGGACGATTAGTGTAAATCGTGGAATATCGTCCAGAAGACAGTTCGGGTCGTCCAGAGAAACTTGTGCTGGATGACCAAAAAATGACTTGATCGTCCAGGATGATAGGGACATCATCCTGTACGATTAGTCCAAAAAGTGCCCAAATCGTCCTGTACACAGTTCTGGTCAAACAGCTGAAATGCTCTAGACGATCATGATAATCCAGGATGATCCTACGATCGTCCAGGACGATATGATCGTATCAATCAAATATAAATTGCTTTCCTTAATTACTAGATTAATTTAGGCATGATTGTACTGAACCGTCCAGGATGATACACGTATCGTCCGGGACGATCAGACCAAATAAAATAAAATAAAAACATTCCTAACTTGATCTGACGGCTGAGAATTTCTGATTTGAGTATATCATCCCGTACGATCCAAAGGTTGTCCAGGATGATCTGCTTAATCAGACGCACCTAACTTGGTCGACCTAATTAGGATTTCTATTTTTACAGGATCGTCCAGGATGATGTGAATATCATCAAGGACGATCTGAACAAAAAATGAACAGAAATTCTAACTCACTCAAGCTCTCCCCTTGAGTGTGTGTGTGCAATGTTACTTAGCTGGGGGATCAGTTACATTACAATTGACTCAAGAAAAAGAAAAACAGTACATTGGACACACTTGGACCCGATCTTGAGTTGGCTTGAGTTGCTCGTGATCTTTTGTGCCTGAAACGGGTTAGCTAAGCAAAACACACTGGAAACTTATTTGTCATCATCAAAATCAGATTTGCAACAATCTCCCCCTTTTTGATGATGGCAAACATTTGTATAGTAGTTTGAAAATAAAAATAACTAGGAAATTGAAAAACAAATATTTTTTTTTTCAATTTTCATTTAAAAACTAAATCAATACAGGAAACATAACACATAAGGAAAACAGAAATGACTACAACTGACTCCCCCTTTTGACATCACAAAAAGGAGGAGGGTAAACAGAAAACACCGAAACATCAGTACAAAATAGAAAAGAAAACAACTACAAAATACAAAAACTAGAACGGAGGTGGATCCTGATCGGAAGGAGGTGGCAGTGGTGGGTTGAAGTAGTTGTGAATGGCTTGAAAGTGGGCTCCAATCCAGGCAATGTCCTGGTCATGCTGTTGTTGCTGCTACGCAGCATAGTCAGTAAAGCGCTGGATGTCCTCGGCGTGCTGCTGCTCCTGGGTAGCCATATAGGAGTCAAATATGGCCTCCCACTGATCGAAGTGCTACACCAGGTGGTCAAAGGAAGAGGCAATGCGAAGAGAAGCAGGTGCATCGGGTGCAGCAGGAACTGGAATAGCCTCTCCTCTTCCTCCTCAACATCCGGGGCGGGCTTCGGATGTAGTCGGGTGCTGTATAGGACATGGAAGGAATTATTGGTGAAGAAGGAAGGAGGGACATTTGGAGCTACAGGATACTGTAGGTCATATTTGGTTTCTAGGGCATAGGCAATGATATGTCCTAAGGCTAGATTGGGACGATGGCGATGACCTGGATCCCTAATAGTGGTGAGGTGCTCGATGTATCGAATAACAAGGTCAGTGGCATTAAATTCCCTATGGGCCAAGACGTAGTATGTGGTCAAGGATAGTAGTGGGGTGATGTGAATTCGATCCCCCGCCTTTGGAATGACGGAGGAACGAAGGACATGCTGAATGGTATGTGCGTCCTTAAGAAGTGTAGTGCAAGCATTATCATGATAGGGGGCATTTGTATTGTGAAGGAAATGATTAGCGACACTCCAATCATAGTCAGGGTCGGTGATAAGCGTGTGGAGTTTGTCGCCAGTGATAGAAAGTTAGAGAATGTTATGAAAGTCCTGATAAGTGAGTTCGACAAGACGCTGATTTTTATACGAGCGGAGGGTGGAATAATCAGCAGAAATACGTAAATTGGCAAAGAAAACTCGAAGAAGTTCCGTGCTAAAAGGAAAGGCGAGAGTCATGATGAAAGTGAGGGAGGTGTGTGAGAAAAGATCAAGAACAGGATAAGTAAGAGTGCGGGGATTTATAATTTTTGACTGTGTGATCCCCACCTCATAATAGCGCTTGTAAGTAGCCTGATCGGCTACATTTGGGAAGCAAGGATCAATATGTCCCCGGGAGGAACTCGCACCCTTTTGCCGCGAACGTTTGCCACCAGCCATTAGAAATCAAAAGTGAAGGGAAGGAGAGGGAATTGGAAGGAGTGTGGAAAATCCTTAAGAAAATGGCTGTTTAAAAAGAATTTGGCCTGATCGTCCTGTACGATCGCGACATCGTCCAGGACAATAGGTGCAATTATTACGGCCTGGACGATTGGTCAAAAAAGTGGTCCAATCGTCCAGGACGATTAGACACAAGCGATCCTCCCGAGGAGTCAGGCTGGACTACCATTGACGAAAAGGTATCGTCCAGGACGATTAGGTGGATCGTCCCGGATGATGTGCAATAAGTGTGTCGGACGGCCCGAATTCCAATCGTCCAGCGACTGACATGTGGATCGTCCAGGACGATGGATAATAATTGGTGCAATGTCAGCCGTTTGATCAGATCAGGAAGATATGGATCATATCGTCCAAGACGATGTAAGGATCATCCAGGACGATCACCAATAATTGGAGTTTTTTCAACAGCAGGAGCAGTGTGGGGATGATTTTGAATGAATCATCCAAGATGAAGAGGATCGTCCAAGACGATCGGGGTATCGTCCAGTATGATGTAAAGAAACCAGAAAAAGATGGAGGATGAAGATGACATATGAGGATCCCAAAAATACAACCATGAAAACTAAAACAAAAACAAAAACGAACAAGACTCGAAGCGAGAACACATAAAAGCAAAGTTTTTTTTTTTTATCAAGCTGCTCGAGTAAATCAAAATTTTTCTTGATTTTAGATCCAAAAACCAATAAGAAGATGATTAACAGCGCTGAAATCCAAAAAAGTTGGAAAAATTGACTTTCGTAACTCCCACCTCAGGCACCTTACCGATGCAAATCTCTTTCAAACCAAAAATCTAATTCAGAAGAAAAGAAATTAGATTCGAAAAGAGATCCTTTCAAGCCTCATTCCAGAAAAATATCTGATATAATAGTGTTACAAAGTAAAAAATTAGAAATCAGGATTTTTAAACACAAGCTTTTGAAAGTATTAAGTGGCGCACGAATTTTTCTAAGACCTTTAACGATCTGAAAGGAAAGAAAGCTTGGTTGGGCTCATTTTATGCCTCTTTTTCAATTTATTTGGCGTTTTGCGCATCTTTTCATTTTTGATACACTTTGTGTATCTTTTAGTTGGCGACATTTCATATCTTTTCAGCTTTGGGCTCTTTTTGTGCCTCTTTTTCAATTGATTTGGCGCACTGCGCATCTTTCGTAAGCTTTCTTCCTCTCAAAATCATTAAAACATCTCAGGTGTACAATTACCTTCCAGATATAGGAGATGCTCTCCACGATAAGGAAGAGTAATTCACAAAATAAAATTCAAATGTCATATGATAAGTGCAATCACTTGGTTTAGAAAATCAAAATAATGACTCAAGACTTTGAAAACACTAATGATATGAGGTAGATTACTGTAGGAGGATAAAATCAATCTCTATTTTAAAAACTAAAATTTTAATTTTGAAAAGGATATTTATCCAAAAGAAATAATACACCAGCAAAGGAGTTAGAGGAAGAGAAACAATCATCAATGTTTCTTCCCTTTAACAGATTCAATGGAATCAATCACTGCTTACCAGTTTCCAAAAAATAAGGTAAACTCTTGGTCAGAAATTTAGTTTAGCAAAAGTAGTGTGAAGTGATTAGATTTTGAAAAACATAAAACAGTAAGTGCAAGAGATAAACCAGTGAATAAAAATAGATAGAAAATTATATTGAAGTAAATACTCAAATCAAACTAACAACAAAGCTAACATAGAAATCAGCAAAAAAAATAAAACTAACTGAAAGCAAAAAATCAAATCAAAACCAAAAACTAACTACCAGAAAATTGAATAATAATCAGAATAATCTGAAATCAGCAGTCATCAGAATCAAGCATTTATATCAATCACTCCTAATCTGGTTCTCAAAATGCTGAATGAGTCAAAGGCCAATGGTTTAGTGAATATGTCAGCCAGCTGATTTTTAGTTGCTACATGATGTAGGTCAATGTCCCCTTTTGTAACATGGTCTCTAATGAAGTGATGCCTTATATCTATGTGTTTAGTCCTAAAATATTAGATTGGATTCTTAGAGATGCAGATGGCACTGGTATTATCACACAGAATTGAAATTGTGCCAACAGGTAAACCTAAATCCAAAACTTGTTGCCTTAACCATAGAACTTGGGCCACATAACTTCCTAAGGCAATATACTCAGCTTCAGCAGTGGAAAGTACAATTGAGTTCTATTTTCTATTGGACCAGGAGATTAGAGACTGTCCTATGAATTGATAAGTTCCAGAAGTGCTCTTTCTATCCACCCTACACCCTGCAAAGTCAGAATCAGAATATTCAATGATTTCAAAAGAGGTGTTGTGCCTAGGGTACCAGATTCCTAGGTTTGGGGTTCCTAAAAGATATCTAAGAATTCTCTTAATAGCAGTCAGGTGGGACTCTTTAGGATCAGCCTGAAACCTAGCACAAAGACAAATACTAAACATGATATCAGGTCGGCTAGCAGTCAGGTAAAGTAGTGATCCTATTATTCCTTTATACTTCTTCTAATCAACAGATTTTCCACTTGAATCCTTATCTAACCGACCAGAGGAGCTCATGGGAGTATTGATTGGCCTGGCTTTGTCCATTTCATATTTCTTCAAAATGTCCTTAGTGTATTTAAGTTGATTGAGAAAGGTTCCATCATCCGTTTGCCTTATGCTAAACCCCAAAAAGTAGGACAATTCTTCCATCATACTCATCTCAAACTCCTTACTCATTGTTTTAGAAAACTCATCACATAAATATTTATCAGAAGATCCAAAAATGATATCATCAACATAAATCTGGACAATGAGTAAGTCATCCCCTATTCTCCTCAGAAAAGGGTGGTGTCTACGCTCCCCTTAACAAACTCTCTTTCTAACAAGAATGTGCTAAGCCTCTCATACCAAGCTCTGGGTGCCTGTTTCAATCCATACAAGGCCTTTTTTAATTTATAAACATGATTTGGATATTGGGAACTCTCAAAACTTGGGGGTTGTTCTACAAAAACATCTTCTTTTATTACCCCATTTAAAAAGGCACTCTTGACATCCATTTGAAACAGCTTGAATCCCTTATAATAGGCAAAGGCTAGTAGCACTCTAATGGCTTCCAATCTAGCTACAGGGTTAAATGTCTCCTCAAAATCAATCCCTTTAATCTGATTATACCTCTTTGCCACCAATCTTGCCTTATTTTTAACCACCACACCAGAATCATTCATCTTATTCTTAAAGACCCACTTGGTTCCCACAATACCTTGATCTCTGGGTCTTTCTACTAACTCCCAAACATCATTCCTTACAAATTGATTCAATTCTTCTTGCATAGCTAAGATCCAGAACTCATCCGAAAGGGCTTGATTGATGTTGGTGGGTTCAGTCATTGAGATAAAGGCAGAATGATTTACTTCCTTCCTAAGTCCATGCCTAGTCCTAACACCTTCAGAAGGGTCTCCTAAGATCAGTTCTTTAGGATGACTCGAAGAATATCTCCAATCTCTAGGCAATGTGGTTTGAGGTTCTACCCTCTCCTCCAGATTTATATTTCCAACCCCTTCGGTAATCTCCTCTACCTCTTCTTCTTCCTCAACTCTAGTCACCTTAGGATCAAATTCATCAAACACCACATGGGTTGTCTCTTCCACCACCAAAGTCCTTTTATTGAACACCCTAAAGGATTTCCCCACATTAGAATAGCCTAAAAACACTCCTTCATCAGATTTGGGGTCAAACTTTCCTAAGGATGATTTCCCGTTGTTCAGAATGAAAACCTTACAGCCAAAGATATGGAGGTGGGACAGGTTTGGAGTTCTACCCTTAATGATCTCATAAGGTATTTTGTTCAGTTTTGATCTCACATTTATCCTATTCAGCACATAACAGACAGTGTTCACCGCTTCAGCCCAGAAGTATTTTGGAAGTGAATACTCGGCAAGCATGGCTCTAGCGGCTTCCACTAAGGTCCTATTCTTCCATTCAGCTACCTCGTTCTGCTGAGGGGTCCTAGGAGCTAAAAACTTGTGACTAATCCCTTTGTTCTGACAAAAACTTCCAAATTTCACATTCTTAAACTCTCCACCATGATCACTATGTATAGTCAGGATCTCACAACCTAACTTCCTCTGAATCCAAGTAGAGAAGGACTTAAATTCATCAAATGACTCAGATTTGTGGGACAAAAATTTAATCCAAGTAAACCTCGAGTAGTCGTCTACAATCACAAACCCATAGACTCTCCCCCCTAAGCTGGCAGTGCAAATGGCTCCAAAGAGGTCCATGTGAAGAACTTCTAAAGGTCTAGAGGTGCTAATATCCTTAACAGAGTGAAAGGAGGACTGGACTTACTTTCCTAACTAACAGGCATCACACAGGTGATCCTTTGTTAACTTAAGCTTGGGCACACCTCTAACTAAGTCCTTTTGGGTGACTCTCCTAAGGGTTTTCATACTGGAATGACACAATCTCCTATACCACAATCAAGACTCATCAGCAGCAGTTTTTAAGCAAATTAAATTTTCAGCTTTAATGTGAAAGTTCGATAGGGATGTTAAGCCCTGATGAACTAGTCCCGAGGCTAACCAAGAGGGGTGGTCAATTAGATATTTGAAACAAAACAAAAATCTTTTTATAACGTGCAGCGGAAACGAATTAAAACAACGATAAAAAGATCAATCACAGATATAACCCAAGCAGATAATCACAATAAAATAAAGTGCAAAAAATAATAAGAAAGAACACACCATATTTATAGTGGTTCGGTCCAACCTGACCTACGTCCACTCCCCGGAGGCACCCTCCAAGTATTGCACTAAACTAAATAGTGTCTCTCCTTCAGCCCCCACAGCTAGGCGGAAAAGCCCTTACAAAATCACTTCCACCTTCCCCGGTGCGGCGGAGTAGCCGGGTCCTTTGACACCAAAGAGATCTTCTTCTTCCAAAAACTTCCCTCGAGACGACCCTTGAATCCGATGGTACTTAGGTGCAAGCTTGCCGGAGAAACCGTGTGAACCCCCTCACACTCCCTCGAGAATCCCCCTTCCCAGGCTCTTCTCCCTCTCAAACTCCACCCTTTCCTCTCTCCCTTTCAAGTTCTCTCTTCAAGTTTTCTTCAAAAGAACGAAGCCTAAATGGCTGCCAAAGACCCCTATCAAGTGCCTTGAGAAAGCTTAAATAAAGAGCTCCAAAAACCCTTCCAAATTAGTTCTGGCGGCAAAGATCGTCCACGACGATGTGCTCCAAAAGACGGCTTCAGAAAACCGTAAAAACTCAATTCTACCGCCAAAGATCGTCCAGGACGATGTGCTCCAAAAACGGCTTCAAAAAATCCTAAAAACTCAATTCTGCCGCCAAACATCATCCCGGACGATCTCAAGATCGTCCTGGACGATGTGCAGAATTTGACCTGATAGTCCCGTACGATCCTGGGATAGTACAGGATGATCAATACAAATTTTACACAAATCGTCCCGTACTATATATAGATCGTCCAGGATGATTAGAACAAATTTTGACTCTTAAATCCTTGCTTAAATTATCATGGCGGCTAGGGTTTTGAGATCATATTGGATCGTCCAGGACGATATAAATATCATCCAGTACGATTTGTTCAAAAGTTGAACTTCTGATTTTGACAGGATCTCACTTCCCCTGAGTATGTGTACACATAATCACAAATAAGCATACACCCTTATAGGACTTGACTCAAGAAATTAAAAAGTACATTAATGAGAAATACAACAAAGCCTATTCTACTCATTCTTGAGTCTTAAATCTTTCTTGGATTGATGCATGTTGTTCCTGAAATGTTAGTACACACAAATAAATATATATTCTAAATACTAGGAGATGAACCATAATATTTGTTATCATCAAAATAAGAACTCATGAGCCCGAGTTGAAATAATCTCCCCCTTTTTGATGATGGCAAATATTTCTGGTTGGATTTGCAAAAAGATATTTTCTCCTAATCTCCCCCTCACTAAGAAAAAGTCTTTTAAAAATAGGGAGAAATACTTTCTTCTCTTTATTATTTTTTTTAATTTTTAAAATAACTATAACAATAATATGATGTAAAACAAACAACATAAAAAAAAATATCACAAATACAACTGTAACAACAATACGTTCTCCCCCTTTGACATTATCAAAAAGAGGAGGAGCAACAATTTGAAAAGTCACCTCTTGAGGTTCTCCAAAACTTAGTAAGACATGAATTGACTTCTTTGAACCCAGAAAGGTTAGAGAATCAGAAAATGTAAATCCAAACTCAGGTTTTAAAAAGGCGAAAAAACTTTTTAAGCCAATATCTAAATCAAGGAACAAATTAGATAAGGAAATAAAAATCTTTCAAAACTCCTTTCATGAAATACATCTAATAGAAGATTAATGCAAAGTAATGAATCAAAAAATTTTGATTTTCAAACTCAAGTAACGAATCTATCAAAAAGTCATAAGAGTTTTCTAAACTTTAGAGATTTACAAGAATGGAAGCAGCTTTTATGGGCTAATTTTGTGCCTCTTTTTCAATTTGTTTGACGCTTTGCGCATCTTTTGATTTTTGATACACTTTGTGTATTCAATTTGACAATTTCGCATCTTTTCAATTTTGGGCTCATTTTGTGCCTCTTTTCAATTTGTTTGGCGCACTGCGCATCTTTTGATTGCCTCCTTTCTAAATCTTTAAAATCAACAAACCTTATTCTTATGATAAAGACGAACAACCTAAATAAGATAATCTTGAAGTTGGTTCAATAATTTGCAAAAGATTCCTATGAGATAGACATATTTAGCTTAGATTGCTCCATTCAGAAAAAGGAATATCAACTTTAATTGCATTTATAATACGTGACGGTACAAAATAACCAACTTGAATCATATGCCACATGCGATAATCAATAGATTGTAAGAAAGTAGACATGCGAATTTTCCAAAAATCAAATGTAATATTTTCAAAAAGTGGTGGCTGGGTGATTGAATAACCTTCCGCAATATTACGATTACAAAAATTAGCCATGGATCAAATTCAAAAGTTTTTAAAAACTTGATTTTATGAATCCAGCTCTGATACCACTTGAAAGTTCGATAGGGATGTTAAGCCCTGATGAACTAGTCCCAAGGCTAACCAAGAGGGGGGTGAATTGGATATTTGAAACAAAACAAAAATCTTTTTATAACGTGCAGCGGAAATGAATTAAAACAACGATAAAAAGATCAATCACAGATATAACCCAAGCAGATAATCACAATAAAATAAAGTGCGGAAAATAATAAGAAAGAACACACCGAATTTATAGTGGTTCGGTCCAACCTGACCTACGTCCACTCCTCGGAGGCACCCTCCAAGTATTGAACTAAACCAAATAGTGTCTCTCCTTCAGCCCCCACAGCTAGGCAGAGAAGCCCTTACAAAATCACTTCCACCTTCCCCGGTGCGGCGGAGTAGCCGGGTCCTTTGACACCAAAGAGATCTTCTTCTTCCAAAAACCTCCCTCGAGATGACCCTTGAATCCGATGGTACTTAGGTGCAAGCTTGCCTGAGAAACCGTGTGAACCCCCTCACACTCCCTCGAGAATCCCCCTTCCCAGGCTCTTCTCCCTCTCAAACTCCACCCTTTCCTCTCTCCCTTTCAAGCTCTCTCTTCAAGTTTTCTTCAAAAGAACGAAGCCTAAATGGCTGCCAAAGACCCCTGTCAAGTGCCTTGAGAAAGCTTAAATAAAGAGCTCCAAAAACCCTTCCAAATTAGTTCTGGCGGCTAGGGTTTTGAGATCATATTGGATCGTCCAGGACGATATAAATATCGTCCAGTACGATTTGTTCAAAAGTTGAACTTCTAATTTTGACAGGATCTCACTTCCCCTGATTAGGTGTACACATAATCACAAATAAGCATACACCCTTACAGGACTTGACTCAAGAAATTAAAAAGTACATCAATGAGAAATACAACAAAGCCTATTCTACTCATTCTTGAGTCTTGAATCTTTCTTGGATTGATGCATGTTGTTCCTGAAATGTTAGTACACACAAATAAATATATATTCCAAATACTAGGAGATGAACCATAATATTTGTTATCATCAAAATAAGAACTCGTGAGCCCGAGTTGCAACATAATGCAACTTACATCCAGGTTGTAGACGTTGTTGATCCTTTGCCCCTGCAAAACAACTTCATCAATTAAGCTTAAAATGCAGCCCGTGGGCAGGAATTTGATGTTATATCCTTTGTCACAAAGTTGACTGAGGCTCAGCAAGTTGTGTTTCAGTCCATCTACAAGCAAAACATTGTCAATAGTAAAATTCTTTGAATCACCAATTATACATGTGCCTACCACCTTCCTGGTGGTGTTATCTCCAAGTGTAACCTTGCCTCCAGCTCTGGCCTCTAGCAAAATGAACTGATTTGCATCTCCAGTCATGTGTCTAGAACATCCGTTGTCCAGGTACCACATGCTCTCACGAGGTCTTGTGTGAGAGCACACCTACAAAAATATCAAACGTCAGTCTTAGGAACCCAAACAAGTTTGGGTTCCTTCTTATGAAAATAAGAATGCAATGCATGCGTGCTGTGCTATGAAACAGGCAGTTTGGGTCTCCACACCCAATGTGTACTACGGTGAACAGTGCAGGTGTGGGAAATATGTCCTAACATGCCACATGAAAAATATCTAACACCAGGAAAAGGATTAACTAAACATCGTGAGTGATAGTGCCTCTTCCTAGAAGTGTATGAAACATGCTTTGATGAACTTACAACAGATTTTTCAAAAGGTGGCGGTGCATAAAACTGTTCAAAAGTAGGTGGTTTTTTATTCTTTTCAAAAGGAGCAATTTTCACTCTTAAAAATTCATTCTCCTTGTTAAGACTAGCAATCTCAAAAGTTCTTACACTTTCATTACTTTCTAAATCACATGCCATATCTTTCAATTTCTTAAAGGCATCTTCTAATTCAACATGCGATGTTTTTAATGCATCATGCTCAACAATTAAATCAGAATGCTTTCTATTCAGTTAATCAAACTCATCAAGTAAAGACATGTGATTGCTATCAATAGTTGAATTATCTTTAATCAAACCATCATTCTCTTTTTGCAAAGTTAAATAATCCAGTTTCAAACTAGCATGGGTTTTCTTAAGCTTCCTATACGATGCATGAACTTTTTCAGATACTTCAAATAATTGATCGTAAGTAAGCTCACATACCACTTCCTGGTCCGACTGACCAGGGTGATCATCAGCCATCAGACACAAATTTGTTTCCTCCTCTTCAGCTTCAGTCTCAGAGGAGTCGGATGCAGAGTCTGCCCAGAACGCCTTTTGTATCCGCTTCTTATCCTTTCTGAACTTTGGTTTCTCCTCACCCTTCTCCTTGCTTGGGTGAGCCTTGAGTGTAGGACATTCCGCCTTTATGTGTCCAGGCTTCCTGCATTCAAAACAAACAGATTCAGATGAACCTTTAAAGTTTCTACTGGTCTTACCTTTGTTCCACTTTTGAAAATTCTTATTCTTCTTCTTTAGAAAGCTCTTGAATTGCCTTGTGATTAAGGCAACATCATCGCTATCAAACCCGGAAGTGCTAGCATCTGAATCTTTGGCCTTTAGCGCCACTATCTTCTCCTTTTTTCGTTCACCTGCATCAAGTTGTCTTTGGTTCACCCTTGCTCGTAAGCAATAAGTGATCCAAGTAAGCTGTCAATAGAGTAAATATTTAAATCTTTAGATTTCATGATCGCAGTAATCTTAGCATCGTAAGAAGAAGGCAAACATCTAAGAATTTTATTCACTCTTTCGTAATTAGTTAATTCTCCTCCTAAAGCATGCAAAGAGGTAACAATTTGAGTGAACCTTGTGTATATTTCTGAAATCGTCTCACTAGGTTTCATGTGAAAAAGTTCATAATCATGTAACAAGATGTTTAACCTAGACTATTTGACTTTAGTTGTACCTTCATAAGTTATACACAATCTATCCCAGATTTCTTTACCCGTTGTACAAGTAGAAACACGCATATAGTTTTCAAATTTTAAAGCACAAAAGAAACAGTTCAAATATTTTGCATTTAACTGTGCTAAATCACGATCATCAAAAGTCTAATCTGTAAATGGGAGTTCAGTTTTCACATTGTTAATCAATCTAAAAGGTGGTTAGTATCCATCCTTAACTAACATCCACATGCGATAGTTAATCGATTGAAGAAAAGTAGACATGCGTGTTTTCCAAAAATTAAAAGGAATATTATCAAACAATAGTGGTCTTGTAATAGAATAACCTTCAGCAGTATTATGATTATTATAGTTAGCCATGGATCAAATTCAAAAGTTTATAAACTTAAATTTTGAATCCCGCTCTGATACCACTTGAAAGTTCGATAGGGATGTTAAGCCCTAGTGAACTAGTCCCGAGGCTAACCAAGAGGGGGGTGAATTGGTTATTTAAAAATTTCATGAGGAACAGAAAAATCTTTTCGATACGTTGCAGCGGAAACAAGTAAACAAGAATGAAAAGATCGATCACAGATATTCACCCAAGCAGTTAATATCAGAAAAGTAAAGTGCAGAACAGAATCAGAAAAGTAAACCAGATTTTATAGTGGTTCGGTCAACTTGACCTACGTCCACTCCCCGGAGCCTCCCCTCCGGGTATTGCACTAAACAAAAAGTGTCTCTCTTTTTGCTCCCACAACAAGGCGGAGAAGCCTGTACAAAACCTCCCTTTTACCACACGGTGAGGCAGAGAATCCAACCTCCTTTTGCTTCCACCTGAAGCGGGCAGAGAACCCCAGATCTTCTTGCGAACGATCCTCCCACAACGAACACCGACTAGACGAAAGATGACGAGCGGAGAAGACGACTCTGATCCGTGCTTGGAGCAACCTTAGTGATTCCCTCACTAACTCCCCCTCACAAGATCCTCTCTCTCTCTCCCAAACTCTCTCTCTCTCTAGGATTTCTCTGGGAATAAAAGTGGCAAAAGATGTTTCTTTTTGAAAGAAAAATATCTTTTGTAGGAGGGCTTAAACTTTTCCCTAAATCTCAACTGGTCGGCCAAGATCGTCCAGGACGATCGGTAGATCGTCCTGTACGATCAGTTCAAATTCAGCTGATTCAGCCTGGACAATCTGGCTCTTCTAGACGATCAGTAGAAAAAATTTATCATATCGTCTCGTACGATCCTGCGATCGTCCGGGACGATTAGTGTAAATCGTGGAATATCATCCAAAAGATAATTCAGGTCGTCCAGAGAAACTTGTGCTGGATGACCAAAAAATGACTTGATCGTCCAGTACGATTAGTTCAAAAAGTGCCCAAATCGTCCTGTACACAGTTCTGGTCGTACAGCTGAAATGCACTAGATGATCATGATCGTCCGGGATGATCCTGCAATCGTCCAGGACGATATGATCGTATCAATCAAATATAAATTACTTTCCTTAATTATCAGATTAATTTAGGCATGATTGTACTGAATCGTTCAGGATGATACACGTATCGTCCGGGATGATCAGACCAAATAACTTAAAATAAAAACTTGCCTAACTTGATCTGGCGGCTGAGAATTTTTGATTTGAGCATATCATCCCGTACGAGCCAAAGATCTTCCAGGACGATCTGCTTAATCAGACGCACTTAACTTGGTCGCCCTAATTAGGATTTCTATTTTTACAGGATCGTCCAGGACGATGTGAATATCGTCTAGGACGATCTGAATAAAAAATGAACAGAAACTCTAACTCACTCAAGCTCTCCCCCTGAGTGTGTGTGTGCAAGGTTACTTAGTTGGGGGATCCGTTACATTACAATTGACTCAAGAAAAAGAAAAATAGTACATTGGACACACTTGGACCCGATCTTGAGTTGGCTTGAGTTGCTCGTGATCTTTTGTGCCTGAAACGGGTTAGCTAAGCAAAACACACTGGAAACATGTTTGTCATCATCAAAACTAGATTTGCAACACTAAGACTCAAGTGACTTTGAGAATTGGGATTCTTCTTGTTCTCCACTTCTTTGTCTTCTTGGAACTTCCTTGGATCGTAGGGTCCGGATATCCAAATGAAAAGAAACTCCCCTTGAATAGGGGTGTTATCTTTTCTCTTTGGATACTTTGAAATCATCCACATTTGGATCTCCAAATAGAAAGAGACTCTCCCCTAAGGGATGTCCCTTTCTCTTTGGATTCCAAATTAGATGTTTAACATCCTAATTCTCAAATCACTTTAAACAATTTACAACTCAATTTACATTCAAATTACATCAATTAAAATTAAAAATTTAGACTCGATCTGGAAACGTTATCTTAATAATCAACAGTCAATATATACCCCAAGCAGTTAATATATTTGAAATTTAAAATGCTCAAACTAGCCACACTTAGACATGTTCTTTTAACTTTAAAGGGGGACTTAAGCATTCTGGAGCACCTGTGCAATTTAATATTTATGATTTTGCCCCCTTTAAATTTAAATGCCCTGTATGAGCATGGCCACCTGCATAAGATTGAATTAGTATAAATTATCCCTAACCTAGGGGTAGATCTAACGTATAATCAATCACAACACAGAGTGCAGAAATTTAAATAAATAATCAATCAATCTTTTAATTCTAACAACCAGCATGCAATGAAAATAATAAAAAATTCTGGCACACGTAAGTAGCAGAAAAGTAAACACTGGCCTAGCCTAAGACTAAAGTTAGTTGTCCCAGCAAATCATCTAAAGTGTATGTAGAAGGCTGTGTGGCTTTGATATGTCCTAAATAGGCACTTGATTGAAGTTACTTGATGTTCTAGTTGGTTGAAAGGCTTAAGAAGAATTTAATTGAAGTTTAAATCTTAATGGTTTAAAATTAATTTTAAATTTTTTTTTAATTATTTGTTTGATATCACCTTGGTTGCACACCAAGGCCGTGAAGTTTATTTCACCTTCCTTGGGGCTAAGCTAATAGCCTCGTAGGCCTGAGTTACCCAACGATACCCGATATAATTAAATGATTTGAGTTTGATTAAATTTAAAAGTTAATTTTTAATCAATGTTGATTGGTTGTTGATTTTTAAGTTTGAATTAATATTTTCTAGAATTTTGAATGATTTATCAAATTTTGAATTTTCTGAATTATTTAATGATTTAATTGAGGGGTTAAAAATTAACTTTTTGATTTAAAGAGTTTTCTAGAAATTTAATATTTTATTAAAATATTAGACCTTAATACGATCAGTTAGACTATAAGTACGCTGCAATTGGATTTTTCTGTATTTTATTATGAAGGTTTGAAGTTTTGACTTAATTTTGAACTAGATTTGACCAAAAGCTGACTTTTTCAAATTTATTTAATTTCTGGAAACTTGATATTTTTGATAAATATTAGACCTTAAGATGAGTTGTATGCCTTTGAGTTTCCTCAATTTAGAGTTTATTTGAATTAGTTATGAATTTTTGAATTTTGATGAATTACTTGAAATATTTAATTAACTTAATTAAAGGGCTTTTGATGATTTGAATCCAAATGACCTCCAAACTTCTTGAAATCATCTCCAAAGATCAGGAATGATCTAAGGAGTGATTATCAAGTGTTTGAGAAATTTTTGGAATTTTTAATTATTTTTAATTAATTAAATTAATTAAATACTAAATTTCAATTAAACTTAAATTAATCTTGATTTTCAAGTCCAGTAAAGGGGCTTTTATTTTTCACTGATTAAGGGTTTAACTCTGGTCAGTTTAAGGTCTTATTTGTAATTTCTAGATTTAATCTTGATTTATTGTATTTTTTAGAAGTTTTTTATGCTTAATTAAGGTTTAATTTTAATTAATTTATTTAAGGGGCTTAATGACTTCAAAATTCATTAAGGAATTTCCCTAGGGCTGAGAGTTTCACTAAGTTCAAGTGTTCAAAGTTTCAAGTCAATTTAAAGTGTATCTTAATTATTAGAGTTATTCTAAATTCTCTAATCAAGTCCTTAATTATTGTCCTTAATGATATCACTAAGTTTTATGGATTTGAATCAAGGTTTGTCTAACCCTTGAACATAAGCATATAAGATGCACACATAAAAACACAATCAATTCCAAAATCTAAGAGAATCCTAGACTAAGTGGTGTGTGCACCTACACATGTAAAGCACAATTTAAAATTTTAAGAGTAAAGCTAAGAAATGGATAATTAAAAAGTTAATTATCCATTAACTAATCCCCACTAAATCAATTCAATCAAGTGCAATCTCTGATTAAAATTTCAAGTAAAACTTAAAATACTTAAAATGATTTACATGCTTATATAATTTTAAAATTATATAAATAAAATATAGGTTATTTTAATAATAAAATAGAATGAAATCAAAATATTGTTCAAAATAGTTTCAAAATTGTTTTCTGGATGTTTAAAATGCTTTAAAATAATTTTCTTAAAATTTTGAAAAATATTTTGATTTATTTTAATTAAGTAATAATTAAAATAACCAAATAATCAATATTTGAAATTACTTCAAATATAGAGGATATTTTAAAGTATTTTTATTTTTAAATTAAAGGTTTTGAAAATCCAAGCAATTAATATATTATATTGATTTTTTAGGTTTGTATTTAATTTTATATGATTTTTTGAAGATTATTAGGTTTAAAGTAATCTTAAATTAATTTTGAAATCGAATTAACTAAACGGCAGTGGCGGCTAGACACGTGGCACGCTAGGATTCATCCAGTAAACCTGCGGATATGGTAAATCAATCATAGGTAATGATTTCGCGGCGGCGCGATCATTGCCTAATGCTTCTTAACCGAGTCAGCACACACGAGCACCGTCTGATTCTCTGATGTTCTGAATGAACGGGGAAGATCGTGTCGGACAGGAAATCAACCGCTGGAACTAACCGCAGCTTGAGGGTTTGAATGGAACGGCGAGATCTGAGCCGTTGATCAAAAGGATCAATGGCTCAAATGACATAGAGAACATGCAGAACTCCGTAAACACCCTAGAAACACATATTTGGTTCGTATTTTGAAAATACTGAATCATTTAACATGAAATTTTAAACAGAGAGTGCTAGATGAAGAGAATCTGTGTGGAATTAATTTCATGTTTTAAAACATACTTTTGAAAGAGTTATTTAATGTTATGTGTCTTAAACTAGGGTTTAGCTTTTTACCTAATCCATTCAATGGATTCGGACGTTCTTTGGCTCTTTGAGCTTGTTGACTATCCATGCTACTTTTCCCTATTGAGCTCGCGGTCTGATAAGCCCTGGATCAGAAGCTACGGGGGCTGGACAGAATCAAGCTCTTGTTCGCCGGAGATATTATCGTCGGTAGGGTTTTGGTGGCTGGATTTGACTAGGAATAAAAGGGGGAAGAGTTTTGAGTTCAAACAAACAAAAGCCTTGATTTGGGAGAGCTTGGATGGAGAGATAATGTGTAGATTCGAATGAGCTTATTTTTGCCTATTTTTCCTCTATTCAACTATCTGAGGTATTTGGATGGCTTTGATTGATTTGAGAGCTTCCCCTGATACATACCATCTATCCCTAAATAGTTATAAGGTCAGGGAATAAAAGGACACAAGGACAAACCATGTGGAGAGCTCTTTTATCCTTGTAAGCACATGGGGAGGAGTTAGAGCTTAATCCAAAGTTTGAGTTGCATTTAATCAGCACTTAGAAGGTTCTGGAGCCTATTTCAGCTATTGAAATGATTTCAGATAGAGTGGATTAGCTAAAACTAGTGGATTTAGCCATTTAAAGGGTTTGTTGACCAAATTTGACCATTCCCAAATCTAAATTGATAATTCGACTGGTCCCCATGCCACATGGATGCTGAGGTGACATGGGAGGGATGAGTTGA
This sequence comes from Dendrobium chrysotoxum, assembly GCA_019925795.1. Classification (NCBI taxonomy): domain Eukaryota; kingdom Viridiplantae; phylum Streptophyta; class Magnoliopsida; order Asparagales; family Orchidaceae; genus Dendrobium; species Dendrobium chrysotoxum. Next base: position 29,987,779 of record CM034306.1, on the reverse strand, counting down.
GCTAGTTGAATGGATTGGAAAGGGTTTAAATATTTAAGGTTTAGAATCTGAATGTATTTATGTGAATGGGAAGGGATTTTGATCAAATCAAAATAGGTTGACTTGGTCAAAATGACCATGATTTGACTCCAAGTAGACTTGGATATGCTTAAACCATTATTAGAATGGGATTAGAGGCTTGAGAAAATTGATTTGGTAATTTAAAATTATTTGACCTAAATGGGTTTCATTTAGTTGGACTTGGGCTAAGTTGACCAAGTAAACTTTTGACTGGGTCAAGGTGGTCAATCATATCCAGGTCATAGGGGGATGTGACCAAAGGAGTTTGAGAAAGTTTTAAATACATTTAAAGCTTGATTCAAAGTGTAAAAGCTTAAGGGTTAAAGTGGTCAACCTAGGTTAACTTGGTCAACTAGGTTAACCCAGGCCCTCGGAATGAGATCAACGAATTCAAAATAACATTCTGAATTTATTGGTGGTAATCTCAAGGTCTGGGGAGGTCATCTGGTCAAAATGAGCTGTTTGGGCCCCTAATGGGCCTTTAGGTCAACCTAGGTTGACTTGGTCAACCAGGTTGACCCAGGGTCTGGTTTTGTATTGAACAAGTTTGGTTTGACATTTGAAATTTACTGGAAGTAGTTGCATCTGATTTCGAGCTCATTTGGTCCAAAATGACTATTCACACCCCTAAGGAGTATTTTGGTCATTTTGATCCCCGGTCAACTGGGGGTCAGGGTGAGTCCAACAAAATACAGTTTAATGCTCAATGGGTCATAATCAAGAGTCTGGAACTAATTTGAGGGTTTGGAGAAGGCTCCAAGGTCAGAATCCACTAGGTGGCAGATCCAGTGGCATAGGCTGTAAATATTTGAAAGTTTTATAGTCTTTGGATTTCAATTCAATTTCTGGGGTTAGAGACCTCAGAATGAGCTCAAATTTAGAGGGTTGCCTCTAGAGATATGTCACATCAGTATGCAACTGATAGACCCTAAATCAGAGGTCATTTGACTGGGGTTTTGAAGTGTTCAAAGATTCACTAGAAAAGGCTTTTAGGACCTAAGCCTTTAGTTTTGGATTTGAGCCTGAATTTCTAGTTTCGAACTAGATTTTGAATTTGAATTTTTGGATTTAAATTAAGTCTAGATTGAATTGAAATCTAGATTGATCTAGAGGAATCCTAGGGTTTAGAAAAGATCCTAGGGTCTAAATCAGCTTAAAGGAATCCTAGGGTCTAGAGTAGATCCTAGGGACTGAAGTTTGGAAGAATCCTAAAGTTTAGAAGTCCTAGCGTCTGGGGTCTAGATTAACCCTAAGATCTAGAAATCCTGGGATCTAGAGGAATCTCAGGATATAGAAATCCTAAGGTCTAGGATCTAGAGGAATCTTAGGATCTAGAAATCCTAAGCTCTAGGATATGTCCTAAAGTCCTAGATAAGTTTGGAGATTAAATCTAGATTAAACTAAGATCTAGATTAATCAGAGGCTGAAATTATGTTGAGATCTGGATTAATATAAGATCTTAAATTGATCCTAAGGTCTAGAGTAGTTCCTACGGCCTAAGAAGATCAAATGATCTAGAGTCTGGTAGAATCTTAGGATCTAGAGTAGACCCTAAGGTCTGGATAGATCTGAGGTCTAGGAGAATCTCGGACCTAAATTGATCTAGAGTCTAGGTAGATCCTAGGGTTAAAAATTTAGGGGAATCCTAAAGTTTAAAAATCCTAGGATCTGAGGTATGGGATGATCTAGATCTGAATAGGTCTGGGATGATCTAGAGATAGAATAGATCTGGATTGGCTTAAGATTGAAATTGATTTGAAGTTTAAATGGGTTTGAAATCAAAATGGATTTGAAATCTAGATTGACTTAAAGTCTGGATTGATCTAAGATCAGATTGATCCTAGGGTCAAGATTGATCTGGAGTCTGGATTGAGTCTGAATGACCTCATACAAAAATGAGGTCAACATACAGCTCATTCTTTAGTTGAATTAAGCGTGAGCATGTGGACGCTTGTAGGAGATGAGTTAGGGTAGCCCAAATGTCAGAACGATGAGTAAGGGAGAGAATATATGGTAGGATGGATGGCGACACAACAGACAGTAATGCTACCGCAAGATTCTTATTAAGAAGCTGCTAGGTGTCATATGGCGAAGACGAGGCTGAATCAGAGGTTGTGTCTGGCTGAAGTTGTGGAGGACACGTAGCTAACCCGTTGAGGAAGCCATTGAAATCATTTGCAGTGAATATTTTTTCAATTTGGGAGCGCCATATGGGATAATTTTTTGAGGTCAGAGAGGTGAAAACAAGGTTCTTGATGTTACTCATCAAGAACTTGAGTTGATGGGGGATGATTATGGAGTTAGATGTGTTCGGCGAATCAATGGTTTTGGAGGTAGAAGATGACGCCATTGAGAAGCTCTGGCGGAGATAAGAGGGAGGGGAGGAAGTGGGGTAAGAAAAAACCTAACTGTGCTCTGATACCATGATGAACAGCACGACGGGATGACGAAAGCTGAAGAAGAGATGGATCACAGAGAGTGGAAAAGACTTTTTATTATGTGTATATTAGGTGGTACAATACAATTATATTTAGACCCACTAGGTGTTATGTAAGTTATTTCTGTGGTATGGTATATTTCCTGTTGAGCTGTTCTTAAGAGTTAACATAAGTAAGAACCAACGTTTTCAAAATCGGACCGGACCGGCCGGTTCGACCGATTCAACCGCGAACCGGTTCGGCGGGCGGTCCGATCGGCTGAGATAATCGGCTGGATACAAAATCGAAGAAAAATTGGTCAACAACCCGATTGAACCGGGCAAACCGTTGAACCAGGCGATTATAGCAAAACTGGGCGGCTCTTAAAATCGCAAATCAGACCCGTCCATCTGTGATAGGACGATATAGGTTTTGATTACACGGTATTAGTATTACTCACTCATTTGCCTTACCATATGCATACCCTTGTATTTCGCTTCGCCTCCCTCCTGACTCCTCCATCGGTGAATCCAAAGGAGAAGCAGCAGGCCTCTTTCGACCTTCCACCCGCCGGCAACCGCGAGGTCGAATCAACCAGATTCGACGCAGGTTGATTACGAACCATTTCTCTCATCTCTATCATTAAGTTAAGGATCAGTCTTGATCTTCTTTCAGTATTCTTGATGCGTTGCAAGGTTTTTCTCATCTCTGATTTTATTTTGGTGGAATGGCAAGATTTTTCTCTGTTGATTTTGTCAGCTTCCTTTGTTTTATTCTTGGTATTCTTTACTTATCTCTTAATTTTTATTGAAATGAAGTGATTTAAAGTTCTTCATAATCCAATTTTGAATTTTTTATAACATTTGTGCTTATCATCTCAGAAATTTTCTATAACATTGGTGCTTAATTTTTATTGAAATGAATTTTCTATAACATTGCTTATCATCTCAGAACTGATGATACGAAAATGGCATTCCATGCTTACTAACACCAATAAAACCTCTCAATGCCAAGTTTATGAATTACTGTGAACATATAGAGTGATTTGTGATTGTGTGAGCTTTATATTGAAATGATTAACCCAATTGATCATCATCTAGGTCAAAAATGAAAGGTAGGATATTTCGATCAAATTAGAACAAGTTTTGCATCACCGATTAGAACTCACACAAGAAATGTTATAACGTATAAGTGCTCTTGTTGTTGGATATGCTCGATCATTAGAATACCAAAAACTATGAATGCTAAAATGTGCATCAATTTGGTGAATGATCCTCAACACAGTAAAGTCAGAATAGCATTCATCTTAAAAGGCAAAGCAATTACAAAAAAGAAGGGTCCTAACTTTTTGAAAACATATCAAATTATTGTGTTGATTGTAATGGTTATAACTTTTTGAGAATTAGTCCTTAGCTTTTCCAACTTTTAGATTAGTCTTTAGCTCTTTAAATATTTTTTTCAAATTGCTCAAATTTTATGAACCATGGTTGGCTTATACCTTTGGTTCAATGTCAGATTATTTTGTGATGTATATGCATACTTACTAAACCCTCTAATATCACATTATGTAGATGAGTGGTGGAAGATGTTTGATTCAAGTGCTCCCAACTTGCAGAAAGTAGCTATAAGAATTCTAAGTCAAACATCATCATCATCAGGTTGTGAAAGAAATTGAAGTGTTTTTGAACAAATTCACTCAAAGAGATGCAATCATTTGGAGCATCAACGATTGAATGACCTAGTATATGTTCGATATAATATGAATTTAAAAAATAGGTATAATATTATCATAACATAATATATTATGTGTTAATATATCATACTATATGTATCTACAACTATAAATGTTACTAAAATTATTTTTTCATTCTTTAGGCAACTTAAGAAAAGAAGCTATGACCCTCTAGACTACAGTTGTGTTGAAATGGTAGATTTCTTTGTGCTTGATGATGAATCACCAGCAGATCTTGACTTAGAAGAATTGGAAACTGAGATATACCAAGAGGATGCAATGCCAGTTGTTGAAGAAGTAAATATAGCATCCACTCGGCCTACACCTGGTAAGTTAGGTGAAATGTGAATATATCATTTAAATAAAATAAAAAAATAAATTCTTATTTAATATTTTTATTTTTTAATTTGTTGGTGAAGATGAACTGAAAAATGAAGGAGCTGAAGATGACATAATTGACTTCAATGATATAGGTGCATTTGTGGCTGCAGATTTTGTTGAAGCGGGATTAGAAAACTCAACTTATGAGGATAGCTTTCACGATGCAAGTGTGGAGATATTTGATTTTCTTTTTTGTGACATTATTAATACTATTGAACTATGAAAGAGACATTATTAACTTCATATATGTATTATGAATGTGTTATTTTGTTTCTTATCAGTTGGTGTAAAGTGTTATAATCTTGCTATAATATTTTGCTTATTTACTTCATATTATGTGCACAATTATAAGGTATTAGAGGAAAACTTCTTATTCTTTTTATAATTTTTAATAAACTTCTTATTCATTCACAGACCGGTTGAACTGTAAACCTCTCCTTCTTTCAATTCGTTGTCCGATCCAATTTTCAACACCTTGGTAAGAACAATGATGTGAAGACAGAATAGCTGAGAAGGGCAGAGAGGTTTCGCAGAAGCTCATTCGTTCGTTGTAGAGATGAATAAAGTCATACGATCCATTGACTACAATAACCTTGCATTTGTATTAACTAAGGTGCTGACAGTATATTATGAAGCATTATACCAACGGCTAATATTCCTCAGGCGGCTGTGAATGAAGGGCGCTGATTGAGCCGCATAGGAATATTAAATATTTACCTATAAGAAAAAAATAATTAAATATTTAAAAATAAATTCCTTCGGAAAAGTGGCTGCTTCGGCAAGAGAAAATGGCCATTAAAAAATATTTATATTTTTAATATAAATTTATTTAATGGCTTTATTTAAATATAAGCTAAAATATTTGCTCCGCCTCTGAACTCTCCCAACTACTAAGCCTGCTTTTTTTCCCAAAGAATCTATTCTAAAATGTTTAATTATTTTTTCTTATAGGTTATAAAAAGATCTTAAGAAAATTATATTTTATCTATGAAATTATTATATATAAAAATATTTATTTCACATTTTCTTTTAATTATTCCTTTTGATTACATATAAACATTTTAAAATTTTATTCTATTATCATAAATTTATAATAAATTTTTTTATTAAATTTATCATCTACAATTTAAATAATTTGATTTAATGTTACTTCAATACAATAAAAAAAAAATTTCATTTTCTGTAAATTGTTTTCAAATACCATCACAATTTATAAAAATACGAGTTACAGAGTTTGTATGCATCTAAGGCTTTGTTTGAGATAGCTTTCGAACTGTTTCTCAAAATAGCTTTTTAGTATAAAATTTTAATTTTTTAACTAAAAAGCTATTTTAAGAAGTAATAAGAAAACCGTTTAAACGAAGTCAAAATCTGACAGCCAAAAGAAAAGTCGCCAATCACTGAGCCCCATCTTTATCTACTCTTCTTCTAAACATTTGCACCTCAAAAAAAAACCAATATTTCATAAATCAAATATTTGTGGATATTATTGGTCTATGAAATCAATATTTAGGCTTCGTTTGAGACAATTTTTTAGCTGCTTTTAAACTAATTTTTTAGTATAAAAATTTCTATTTAAAAAAATTTTTATACTAAAAAATTAGTTTAAAAAATAATAGAAATACTGTCCCAGACGAAATCTTTGTTGGATAAATTAAGGGAAAATGGCAACTTCTATAGTGATTTAACAATGTAAGAGAAAGACTTATGAGGAAAGGAGGTACATTAATTTAATAAAATATTCTCCATTATTGATGAATACTAGTCTCAAGCTTATATTTTTTCTTGAACCACAAAAAAATTAATGAATTATATAAATTATTTTTAAAAAACATGTCAAGAAATTTTTCTAAGAATATTTTAACTAAACTTTTTATTTTGTTGGTTCTCAATCATATAAATTTTATTTTGGGATAAACGTAATATAAATTTTGATTAATTCTTCATATATTATATTTATATTAAATAAATTAAATAAGTTTGAGACCTATAATAATTAAAAAAAGTCTGGAATACACTTACAAAAAACTTTCTATATAAAAATCTCATTGGATAAGATATTCACATCCCCTTATTAGAAAGGTTATTATTATTATTATTATATATATATAATTATAATTGTAAGTGTAGTTTATAATATTTAAAATTATTCGCATTATGAAATTGTAATTTATAATATTTAAATTATAAATTAAGTATACTCATAATAATGCATAAAATTAAAAATATAATTAATCTTTATAAAAAAAAGAGTGTTATATAAACAATTGTGAGCACCTAACAAAATTTTTTTTATAAGATTTAAGATCCGTTGGTATGGTTTCTAGCTACTTTGCTTTTGAGATGCAATTATAATTTCATTTGACTAATATTTTTTAAATAGTTATATAGTACAAAATTACTTTTATAATAAGAATAGCTAAGTTACAGCTGTTCTACATAGACCCTTAGAATATATATATATATATATATATATATATATATATATATATATATCATAAAGCGGCTTTTGATTCCTCTTTAATTAAATCTCGGCATTTCAAGTGAATTAATTTGATTGAAATTCTTAATCTTAAGAATTACTCTTGATATATCATCAAAATTTATTTTGATCGGCATGAATCACGAGACAAAATTAAGTTGAAACTTCTAAAATTAAATTTGAGACCATCTGAACTCTGATTTCTGCAAACTTTTAGTCGAATTGAACGTCAAAAAGACGAACCCAACGATACCAAATTCGACCCAATCCGAGCCTAAATGATTCCAAATCGAAGACCCGAAGTGCAATTGGAATGTTCAAATAATAAATTGGACGACCAAATGGTTTTGAAACATGACATGCTTATAGTCGAATCGAGCAGCTCGACGAGACAAATACAACAAATCTAAGATTGTCGAATTCTAACAACATTAAGGCACTCAAAACTCGATAAATGGTGCTCAATCAAAAGAGCCAATATCGGCCGTCCATTCAAAACACTCCTAACATTCCTTTGATCTCCTCCCTATTTACTGGCCATGGCACTCCCAAAAATCTATAAATATAACTCTTATTCTTCATTTAGGGGGAGAGGAGAGGAGAAAGGAAGAGAAGGAAGAGAAAAAAGAGAGAGAAACTAGAGTTCTTTTGCCACAAGAATCCTCCTCATCCACTGTCGGACAATCGACCATTGCCCGACTGGCGCTGGACTTTCGCCCGACCACCGACTTACGTCGGACTTTCTGTCGGCCACCAACTGATGCTGGAATCCACCCGGCTTCCAATTATTGTTGGACATATGCCCGGCCACTAATTGGCACTAGACTTCTTCCCGGCCACTAACTGGCACCGATCTTCTACCCGGACACCGACCAATGCCAAACTTTTGCACGGCCACCAACTGACGTTAGATTTTCACCCGGCCACTAATTGACATCAGGTCCTTCCAACCTCCGTCGTTAGGAAAAGGTCTTTTTGACCACCGTCGCCCATCAACTACATTCCTTCCGACCTCTATTGCTAGACTACGATCTTTCTGACCTCCGTCATGTGTCGACTACAGTCCTTTAGACATCTGTTGCCAAACTATAGTTTTTCTGACAACTATTACCCACCGATTACGGTCCTTCTAAGCTCTGTCACCCGATAATGGTTTTTCTTACCATTGTCGCATACTAACTACGATCCTTCTGACTTGTGTCGCCAAACTACGGTCCATCCGACCTCTGTCGCCAGACTATGGTCTATCCAACCTCCATTGCCTGTCGACTATAGTATTTCTAATGTTCGTTGCCAGACAACGGTCTTTATTACCATTATCGCCCGCCAACAAAAGTCTTTTCAACCTCCTATCTCTCTGACCATTTTCTCCGACCGACGATGGTCCTTCCAACCTCTGTCTCTAGATTACGACCTTTTCGATCTCTGTCGCCCATCGACTACGATCCTTTCGACCTCCATCGCCAGGTAATGGTCCTTCTGACCCTTGTAGCCTATTGACTAGTCTTTTTGACCTTCAGCATCTATCGACTATGGTCCTGCTGACCATCATTGCCAAATAATGGTCCTTCCGACCTCTATCACTATTGCTAGTAAGTCATCAAGGACCAATGATGTATCCTCTTAACCATTTAGTCGGGAAGGTCACATTCACAAAAGGGATGGACAAAGCCTCCAAAGGCTCAAAAGTTACACAGTTAGTACATGAAAACTAGTCTGGGTATATAAAAGAAAGAAAAGAGAAAGAAAAGAAAGAAAAGGTACATAAGTAAAAAGAAGGGAAGAAAACTCTTCATATTTCTCGTATTACTTTCATTTCATCAAAATTGTTATTATAAGAGACTCATGCGACTCACTTCTTAGCCGCACTCTTCTCGCATTCTCACTTTCTAAAAATTCCAAGAAAAAGTAGGAATGATAGCCAAACCATGAATGAAGCTCACGTTTTAGTAATAGCTTCTTAATGGGATTGGTGATCTAGTCAAATTAACGGTCACCAAGCATATTCTCGAGCTCTTTGCCACTAACATCATGAGGTACTTCATATTGATTTAGAGTCAAGTTGGCAATGGTCACCTAAGTTTTTTTCTTTTACCTTGATGACTGCAATATAATCAGCAGTCATCGCCTCTATAAAAAGCCAAAATTTTTAATTTTAAATTAAAATGAAGAATCTAAAATTTTATTTGGACTAGAGCACTACAGTGGTAAGCTTGTGATGCTATGGTGCTGGCCTATGTGTGTAACAACACTAGAAATTGCTACCTTGACATTAAATCCTCTACTCTATAGGTAATTCTAAAATTGGCTTGTAGTACTGCGATGCTACACATAAAACTTTCTTACCATTTCTCTCCACTTACTTATGCCACCAACATAATGCTAGCTTGTTGTGGAACAAGAAAGGGATGGAATGAGAAGAGAGGAAATTGAAATCCAAATTTTGGTCATCAATTTACTTCACCATTTTTATAAAAATCATTCAAATCATGGTAACTGATTATTATCCTTTCTATTTTCAAGGATTTTGATTTCATCCATCCAACTTATTCTAAATAAAATTAAAATTATATTTTTCTTGGATTTAGTGACTTAGATTGCACTTTTTAATGTTATAGTAGTGATTATTCTAAATATTTTGACTAGATGATTTCATGATTTCATTAGGTAAACTACAAGTTATTGTATTTTGAAAGATTTGCACATAATAGAAATTTTTATATTTTAATATAGGCATACTGTTAATACAAGTATTATGAATGAATATGAGTATGTACTAGGTAATAACTAGTTGCTATTACTATTATAACACTATGATAAAAATATATGTGAGGATGAGTAAAGGCTAGTTTTATTGATGTTAGCTAGAGAATGATTGACCTGTAAAGGATGGTAAGATAATGGGATTTCCTTTAAATACTATAGTTTGGTGTGATCCTCTACTGATTCACATGATTCATTTATTGAGAGTTATAATGAGTTATTTATGTGCTAGCAGGCAAGGAGTGATAACTCTCTTTACTGAGCTAACAGTTATTGATTAATAATTATTGGTACTCAAAAAGTACTATATAATCTAGGAATTCTTTCTTATTCAGTGTGATTACTGGAATGTATGTTACTACACTTATTTACTATTATTGTACTACTACTACTGCTACACTATTTTACCATTTATTGATTACTATTTTATTGCTACTATATTAATTTATTGTTATTACCATTAGTTTTATAAATATTATTACTAATATTGTTACTGATACTGCTACTAATTCACTATTATTGTTACTACTATTGATCATTATTTATTGATTTATTATTATCGAGTAAGTGATACTAAACATGTGATATAAGACATTGATCAGATATTGATATAGAATAATTGAACCTCATGAGTATATTGATTTAATTATATTGCATTATTATATACTCTAATAGCTTTCATAGATGTTTTTATTTTATTAATTTATATGATTTTCTTATTGCTACGATGTATAATTTGGGAAGAATTATTTACTGCTTATTGATTTAGAGTCCATATTTATTTACTGATTTACTAATTTACTAGTTTACCAATTTTACTATTTTTATACTATACTATTTTACTCGCATCTATACTGTACAGTTCTAGTACCTTACTAATTTTGCAGTTAATCAATATGGTTTACTATTTCTGTATAAATTCATGATCATATTGACTGCTACTACTATTAACTAGCTAATGACATGCATATAATATTTTTATCATGCTTTGAGCTCAGTTATGAGATTTAGTTATCTATTGGGATTTTTATCTCATTATATGTGATTTTAATGATTTTAGGTCACATAAAAGGATAAGAAGTGTGAGACTGGTTACAAGATTCTTTAGGTTTTTTTGGTATTTTGTTTAGTCTTATTTAGTTATTTTTATGTAGTTAGTAGCAAAGAGATTATATTATGATTGTGTAATTCCTTCTGTTGCATATAGTTTTGTAGTATGAATATAAATGAATATTAATATTTTGATTAATTGAATAATTTCTTCTAGAATTTCTTATTACTGAAGAAATTAGATAGCTCTGTTGTAAATCTAGACCCAAGACTTGTGATTTTGAATATAACAAATATTATTAGAATTCTCACTATGCTAATTGAATTTATTGCATATCTATTTTTGCTCTGCTCTCTAATATTTCAAGACCATAGCTCACTTGCAACCTCAATCAGTTTAAGTTTGGGTAGACTAGGATCAAAACCAATATTCTCAGTCTTTTTATACTTTTTATCTTATTCGAGTCAATTATGTATTCTAGTGGATCCTAAAGCTAAGTAACATTGCACACACACACTCAAGGGAGGGAGTGAGAGAGTTAGAAAAAATTATATTTTTGAACTAATCGTACAGTACGAATTAGATCGTACTAGATGATCAGTTAACCAGAATACTCTAATTAGGAACCCTTATAATAATTAAGATTTATTAAACTCATCATAATGTATAATCCATGTTGTATAAGATGATCAATTATAATCAGCAAAATAGCCATCAATCACAATTTAGGCAATATTTTAAAATTTAAAATTTGTGTCTAAATATACTGTATGATATGTATCATACTGTATAGTATATAATAATCATGCCTAAATTGATCCTCTGATTAGGGGAATAATTATGGTTAAATTATTCAATCAGATTATACAGGATAATTAGTGATGATCGTACTGTACGACCTAATTGATGCATGGAATGATAATTTATCATCGCCTATCATCCAAGACGAAATACTATAGTTTTTCAACTAATCGTACATGATGACCCCTCAATTTTATACTATATGAACCGAGCTCTACATGGGATAATAATTTATCATCGCCTATCGTACTAGATAATCAGTACAAACTCTTAAATTGATCTTACAATACAATGCAGTTCGTACTATCTAAAAGGCTATTTTATACTAATCGTACTAGATAATGATCTCAATAATCTTGGTGATCCGTTCACCTCTTTGAACTGATCATACAGGATATATATCTTCATATAGTACTAAAAGAAGTACTTTAAACTAATCATACAAGATGATCTTATATCATACTAGATGGTCAGTGTTAGCAGATTGAAATTTAGGGCTTTTTAAGAGGCCCTCTATTGAAGCTTTCACATAGTCTTGTTTAAAAAAAAGAGACTTTTGCTGCTAAGTGTTTTAAGGGTATAGAGAGGGAGTTATGGAGGCTTTGGGAGAGAAGAGAGGGAGAGTTTGTTGTGAGGGAGAGCTTAGGGATTCATAAGGTTACTCCAAGCAACATTCTTCCCTATCTTCTTCAAGCTTCTTCCTTAATCCTTTTTAGTTGCTTTGAGGAGACATTATACAATACTAGGTCTTGGTTCTCTACCATCTCCAGGTGGGAGAAAAAAGATTCTTGGTTCTTTTCCATCTCTAGGAGAGAGAAAAAGGATTCCAGGTTCTCTGTCTTCTCTAGGAGGGTGAAAAAGAGTAAGGTTCTCTGCTATTAGTTTAGGAAGGATAATTAACACCTTCTTATTTTGTAAATGGTGTTAAAAATGAACTACATTTTTCTGAATGGAGCATAAAGGATTGTAGCCCAATTAAATGCAAAATATTTAGACTACTTTTTATGTATTAAAATCTGAAGATTATATGCGTGTATCTACTTGCACAACTAGTAATAAATTTGGGATAAACACTGCATAACATATGAAGGAATAAATAAAGTGAAACAATGTAGGTTGAACATTTTACTCCATGATTATGAACTATTTCGCATGAAACTTAGTGAATCTATTTCTGAAATATATACTAGGTTCACTCAAATTGTCACTTCCCTGTGTGCATTAGGTAGAGAACTCATAAATTCTAAAAAAGTTAACAAGATTCTGCATTGTCTACGTAGTTCTTATAACGCCAAAATAACTGCTATTACTGAATCCAAAGATCTAAATATTTATTCAATTAATAACTTACTTGGATCACTCATTGCTTATGAGCAAGGAGTGAGTCAAAGACAAATTGATACAAGTGAGAAAAGAAAAGAGAAAACTGCTGTCTTAAAGGCTGATAATTCTAATAGTGACAATTCTGTTCTTAAATATGATGAAGACATTGCATTGATGATAAGGCAATTTAAAAGCTTTCTAAAGAAAAATTAAAACATCATCAGTAATTAAATAAAGCTAAACCTAATAAAAATTTAAAGGCTTCTTTTGATATCATATGTTTCGAATAAAGGAAGCTAGGGCACATAAGGACTGATTACCCAAATCTTAAAGCTCACCCAATCAAGGAGAAGGGTGAAGAAAAAGCCAAATTTAAGAAGAACAAGCAACAAACTTAGAAGGCTTTTTAGACTAACTCTGCTTCAAACTCATCTGAAAAAGAAGCTAAAGAGGAGTTAACCAATCTGTGCTTAATGGTAGATAACCATCTTGATCATTCTGATCAAAAGGAGGTACGTGAGCTATCTTATGATGAATTATTTAAATTTTCTAAAAAAATCCATAATGCATATAGAATGCTCAAGAAAATGTATGCATGCATTAATTTTGATTTTTCACATTTGCAAAAAGAGCATGAATGTCTTAGGAAAGATCACTCTACTTTGGATAATAATCATATAATCTTACTTGATGAATTTTATACATTAAACAAGAAGCATCTTGATTTAACTGCTAAACATGATTCCTTGAACGTATATCATATTGATTTAGAAATTAGTTAAAGAATTTAAATCATGTTCAGATGAAGCTGATGGTAGAGAGTATGCAATAAAAATTAACAATTTAATTCTTGAAAGTGTAAGAAAATTTTTGTAAGTGGAAGTAACTGCATTTAAGGAAAATAAACCATCACCTACACTTGTAGAATTTCATAAATCATCACCACAACATACATCATTTAAACCTAGGAAGAGACACCTTAATGGACATAAACTAGTAAATCCATTCCGAAGAGTTAGGTATTTTTTCTTGTGGTATGCTAGGACATATATCCCATACTTACACTATCTACTATAGAACACATTTAGTATAGATGTCAAAATTGTATAAAATCATAGCATAGCATGCAAGCATTTCATCCATTAATCCATAAGGTGGAACCAAAAATTTTCTGGGTTCCCAAATCTAATCCCTGATGACTTTATATGGACACTCTCAAAAATGACTCTGAGAGAGCATATAGTACTTGGACAGTAGATGCTCAAGGCACATGACTGGAGATATAAAGTAATTCATCACGTTGGAGGCTAGGGCAAGGGGCAAGGTAACACTTGGAGATAATAACACTAGGAAAATGGTTGGGTCAGGTATAATTGGCAACTCAAAAAAAAATTTATCATTGAAAATATTTTACTAGTAGATGGTTTAAATCATAATTTGCTCTGTTTGAGCCACTCTATGATATAGGCTTTAGCATAAAATTTTTATCTACCAGCTGCATAATTAGCTTAAATGGAAATACTATTTTACAAGAAAAAAAATTAATAGTGTTTATATACTAGATCTGAATTGCATTGAATTTGCTACTCCTCTTTACCTAAAAATTATTGTTGATAAATCCAAGTTATGGCATAGGAGACCATGTCATATAAGCATGAAAATCCTTAGAAATATCTCCCAAAAAGACTTAGTGAGAGGCATACCCAAACTAGATTTTATTAAGGACCGCCTGTGTGATGCCTGTTAGTTAGAAAAATAAGTCAAATCCACCTTCCACTCAATTAAGGACATTAACACTGGTAAACCATTAGAAGTCATTCACATGGATCTCTTTGGACTCATTAGGGCTGCAAGCCTAAGAGGGAAAATCTTTGGGCATGTGATTATTGAGGATTACTTAAGGTTTATTTGGGTTAGATTCTCATCTCATAAAAGTTAATCATTCGAGGAGTTTAGGACATTCTCCACTTGGATTTAGAGGAAGCTAGGCTGTGAAATTTTGACCATTCATAGTGATCATGATGGAGAATTTAAAAATAAAAATTTTGAATCTTACTATAAGGAGTAAGGGATAGATTACAACATTTCAACTTCTAGAACCCCTCAGTAGAATGGGGTAGCAAAAAGAAAGAACAAGACCTTTGTAGAAGCCGCTAGAGCCATGTTAGCTGAATACTCACTTTATAAATACTTCTACATAGAAGTGGTAAATACAGCCTGTTATGTTCTGAATAGGGTTATTGTTAGATCCAAGCTAAATAAGACACCTTATAAAATTCTTAAGGGTAGGACATCCAACCTCTCTCACCTTCATATATTTAGATGTAAAGTGTTTATTTTAAATAATGAAAAATCTATACTAGGAAAGTTTGACTCCAAGTCTAATGAAGGAGTCTTCCTAGATACTCAAATATTGGAAAATCCTATAGAGTTTTCAATAAAAGAGCACTAGCTGTAGAGGAGACCACTTATGTAGTTTTTGATTATTCTGATAATATTGGAGGGTCTAGGTTGGAAGAAGAAGAAGTGGTTGAGGTCACATAAGGAGTAAAATTTATAAATCTAGAAGAAAGGGTAGAACCTAAAAATTCATAACTTAGAGAATGAAGATATTCTTCAAGTCATCCTAAAGAATTGATCTTAGGATACTTATCTGAAGGTGTTAAAACTAGGCATGGACAGAGGAAAGAAGTTAACCACTCTGTCATTATCTCAATAATTAAACCCATAAATATAAATGTAGTACTATTTGATGAATTCTAGATTATAGCCATATAAGAAGAACTAAATGAATTTTCTAGAAATGATGTTTGAGAGCTAGTTGAAAGATCTAAGGACCAGAGTGTTGTTGGAATAAAATGGGTTTTCAAAAATAAAATGAATGATTCTAGAGTAGTGGTTAAAAATAAAGCAATACTAGTAGCTAAGGGGTACAATCAGATATAAGGGATTGACTTTAAGTAGACTTTTGCCCCTATAGCAAAATTAGAAGCAACAAGGCGGCTACTAGATTTTACCTGTATTAAGGGATTCAAATTGTAAAAAATGGATGTTAAGAGTGCCTTTTTTAATGGGTTGATAACAGAAGATGTGTATGTTGAACAACCTAGGCTTTAAAAATTCACAATTTCTCAAACATGTGTTCAAATTAAAAAAGGCATTATATGGACTAAAATTAGCACCTAGAGTATGGTATGAAAAGCTAAGCACATTCCCACTGGACAGAACCTTTGTTAAGGGGAGCGTAGACACCACTCTATTTCTCAAAAAGGTAAGAGATGAACAACTCATTATCCGCATCTATGCTAATGCTATTTTATTTAGATCTTCTGATAAAAAGATATGTGATGAATTTTCTAAGATAATGAGTAAAGAGTTTGAGATGAATATGCTGGGAGAACTGAACTACTTTATAGAATTTAGTATAAGGCCGAAGGATGATAGAATTTTCCTTAGTCAATCAAATTCATTAAGCACATCCTTAAGAAATATAAAATGGATAATGCCAAGGCAATTAACACTCCAATGAGTTTTACAATTCAGTTGGATAAGGACTTAAGTGGAACTAGTCATCTTAGACGATCAAATAATCATACAGGATGATCTACATAACGTATTTCTTCTATTCATACAGAGCAAAGGTGATTGTCCTAGCTGAAAGGGCTATTTTATACTAATCATACATGATGATCATAGGATCATCCTAGACGATCTTTAACTCAAAATTGAAAATTAGGGCTTTTTTGAAGGTCTCCTATTTAAGTTCTCTTATTAGCTATTTAAAAAATCTTTTACTGCTATTATAACCTAAGAGAGCTTAGAGAAGGAGAAGGAGAGTTTGGGAGAGAGAGAGAATCTTATGAGGGGAAGTTTGTGAGGGGATTCACAAAGATTGCTCCAAGTAAGGATTCGATCATCTTCTTCCTTCTTCATCCTTGGTTCCTTGGTGGCTCTGGGGAGATGATCATCAGCATCAAATACAGATTCTCTGCCTACTCTAGAAGGGAGTAAAAGGATTCCCGTAGTTCTCTACCAACTCCAGGTGGGAATAAAAGGATTCTAGTTTCTCTACCTTCACCAGGAGGGTGAAAAAAGATTCAAGGTTCTCTGCATCATCAGGTCAGTGGAAAGATTTTGTAAGGGCTTCTCCACCTTGCTGTAGGGGAAAAAGGAGAGACACTAACTAATTAGTGCAATACTTAGAACGGGAGGTTCAGGGGAGTGGAGAAGGTCAGATTTGACCGAACCACTATAAAATTTTATGTACTCTTTCTTATTACTTTTTACATTTTATTTTCACACTTTCTGTAATTTGTTCTATGGTTAAAATCTCTGATGTTGGTATCTACCTCCGCTTATGTTGTTTAGTTTTAAAATATTTATAAAAAAAGATTAAAAAAAAGATTTTTCTTTTTAGTTAAGAATTTTTAAAACACCAATTCACCCCCCTCTTGGTTAGTCTTGGGCTAGTTCTATAGGGTTTCATAACCCTCACAAACTTTCAAGTGGTATCAGAGCGGGATTCATAAAATCAAGTTTTAGAAAACTTTCAAAATTTGATCAATGGCTAACTTTGGTAATCACAACACTGTGGAAGGTTATTTAATTACTCAACCACCTCTATTTGATAATAATCTTTTAGATTTTTGGAAAACTCGCATGTTCACCTTTTTATAATCAATTGATTATCTTATATAGATGCTTGTTAAGGAAGGTTATTCTACACCTTATAGTCTTGTAAATAATGTTAAAACTAAAATTCCTTTTGTTGAATGGACAACTGATAATAGAGATCTTGAACAACAGAATGCTAAATGTTTAAACTATTTTTTCTATGCATTAAAATCTGAAGATTATATGCGTGTTTTCATTTATTCTACTGGTAAAAAAATTTAAGATAAAATTTGCATTAGTTATGAAGGAATAAATGAAGTTAAACAATATAGGCTGAACATCTTACTTTATGATTATGAACTTTTTCATATGAAACTTAGTAAAACTATTTCTAAAATGTATACTAGGTTTACACAAATTATTACATCTCTATATACCTTAGGGAGAGAACTCACAAATTTTGAAAAAGTGAACAAGATTCTGAGATATTTATCCTCTTCCTATGATGTAAAAACTACTGCTATAATTAAGTCTAAGGACTTGAATGTTTATTCAATTAATAACTTACTTAGATCGCTAATTGCTTATGAGCAAGGAGTGAACCAAAGCAGCTTGATACAGGTGACAAGAAAAAAGAGAAAATAATAGCCTTGAAGGCTAATGATTCAAACACTGATCCTTCTACTTTTGATGATGATGACATTGCTTTAATAATAAGATAATTTAAAAGCTTCTTAAGGAAAAAATAAAGCATCATCAAAAGTGGAATAAAGGTAACAAGAATAAACATTCTAAAGTTTCTTATAAAGCTATTTGTTTTGAATGTAGGAAGCTAGGGCATCTAAAGTCTGATTGGCCAACTCTAAAGGCTCACCCAAGTAAGGAGAAGGGTGAGGAAAAATCTAAGTTCAAGAAGGATTAGAAAAAGATCCAAAAGGCTTTCTGGGCGGACTCATCATCAGACTTCTCTGAAACTAAAGTAGAAGAGGAGATAACAAGCATGTGTTTAATGGCTGATGATCATCTTGATCACTCTAATCAAGAAGAGGTATGTGAGCTTACGTATGACTAATTATTTAAAGTTTCTAAAAGAATTCTTATATAAAGCTAAAAAGTTACATGCAAACCTCAAATATGATTTCTTAATTTTACAGAAAGAGCATGAATGCTTAAGGAAAAATCACTCCACTCTAGATAGCAATCACATGGCTTTATTAGATGAATTTGATGATTTAAATAAAAAGTATTCCGATTTAACTACTGAGTATGATTCATTAAAAATATCGCATGTTGATTTACAAAAAGCCTTCAAAGAATAGAAACTATTGCATGCAATTTGGACAGTAGTGAACATTCATTGAAATGGGAAGTGACAAGCTATGAAAAGGCTAATGAGTTTCTAAGAGAAAAAAATTATTGGATTAGAGAAAAATAAAATAATGCCTTTACTTGAAGAGTTTTATAAACTATTAATAAAGCATGCATCATTCAAACCTAAAAGAGGCACCATAACCCACATAGATTAGTAAAATCTTTTCTTGGTGTTAGATGTTTTTTGTGGTATGCTAGGACATATCTCCCACACTTGCACCATTCACTGTAGAACACATTTAGTATGGAGAGCAAAGCTATAAAAGTTACAGCATAGCATGCATACATTTCATTCTTCTTTCCATAACATGGGACCCAAGCCTATTTGGGTTCCCAAATCTGACATCTGATGATTTTGTAGGAGTGCTCTCACGAAAGGCCTCGTGAGAGCATGTGGTACATGTATAGTGGATGCTCAAGGCATATGACTGGAGATACAAATCAATTCATTTCACTGGAGGCCAATGCAGGAGGCAAGGTAACACTTAGAGACAATACCACCAAGAGAGTGGTGGGATCAGGTATAATTGGTCATTCAAAAAATTTTATCATTAAAAATATTTTTCTTGTAGATGGACTGAAACATAATCTACTCAACATTCGTTAGCTTTGTGATAAAGGCTTCAGCATAAAATTTCTTCCAACCAGCTGCATTATAAGCTTAAATAACAAAATGGTTTTGAAGGAAAAAAGGATCAACAATGTTTACATACTGGATCTCAATTTCCTTAAAGCTGATACTTCTCTTTGCTTAAAAATAATTACTAATGAATCATAGTTATAGCATAGGAGATTATGTAATACAAGCATGGAAAGCCTTAGAAAGATCACGCAAAAAGGCTTAGTGAGAGGTGTCCCCAAACTAGAGTTTACTAAAGATCACCTGTGTGATGCCTGTCAGTTAGGAAAGCAAGTCAAATCTTCCTTCCAATCAATCAAAGAAATTAACATTAGCAAACCCTTAGAAGTACTTCGCATGGATCTCTTTAGACTAGTCAACACTACAAGCCTATGAGGGAAAGTCTTTGGGTATATGATAATTGATGATTATTCAAAGTTTACTTGGGTTAGATTTCTATCTCATAAAAGTGAATCATTCGATGAGTTTAGATCCTTTTTCACTTGGATTCAAAGAAAACTAGATTGTGAAATCTTAATCATTCATAGTGACCATGGTGGAGAATTTGAGAATAAAAAATTTGAGTATTTCTATAATGAACAAGGGATAGATCAAAATTTTTTAGCTTCTAGGACCCCTCAGCATAACAGGGTAGCTGAAAGGAAGAGCATGATCCTGGTAGAAGCTGCTAGAGCCATGTTAGCTAAATACTCACTTCCTAAATACTTCTGGGCAGAAGTGATGAATACAGTCTCTTATGTTCTGAAAAGGGTAAATCTTAGATCTATGCTGAACAAGACACCCTATGAAATTCTTAAGGGTAGTACACCCAATCTCTCTCACCTTCATATCTTTGGATGTAAAGTGTTCATTCTAAAAAATGGGAAGTCTTAACTAGGAAAGTTTGACCCAAAATTTGATGAAGGAGTGTTCCTAGGTTACTAAAGTGTTGGAAAATCCTATAGAGTCTTCAATAAAAGAACACTGGTGGTTGAGGAGACCACTCATATTGTATTTGATAAATTTGATAATTATGGAGGGTCTAGAGAAGAAGAAGAGCCTGAAGAAGTTACTCAAGAAGTAGAATTTATAAATCTAGGGGAAAGGGTAGAACCTAAAGTTTTGTTGCCTAGAGAATGGAGATATTCTTTAAGTCACCCTAAAGAATTGATCTTAGGAGACCCATCTGAAGGTGTTAGAACTAAGCGTGGACTTAGAAAAGAAGTAAATCACTCTGCCTTCATCTCAATGATTGAACCCATCAACTAAATTAAGTCTTATTTGATGAATTCTAGATCCTAGCCATGTAGAAAAGAGTTGAATTAATTTGTAAGAAATGAAGTTTGGGAGCTAGTTGGAAGACCTAAGGACCAGAGTGTTATTGGAACTAAATGAATTTTCAAAAATAAAATGAATTATTTTGGTATAGTGGTGAGAAATAAAATAAGATTAGTAGCTAAGGGGTATAATCAAATATAAAGGATTGACTTTTAAGAGACCTTTGCCCCCTGTAGCTAGATTAGAAGCCATTAGGGTGCTACTAGCCTTGGCTTGTTTTAATGGTTTCAAACTATTTCAAATGGATATTAAGAGTAATTTTTTGAATAGAGTGATAAAAGAAGATGTGTATGTTGAATAACCCCTAGTCTTTGAAAATTCACAATTTCCTAATCATGTGTTCAAATTAAGAAAGTCTTTATATGGACTAAAATAAGCACCCAGGACATGGTATGAAAGACTTAGCACATTCCTACTATAAAGAACCTTTGTTAAGGAGAGCATAGATACTACCCTATTTCTAAAAAAGGTAGGGGTTGAATTATTGATTGTCTAAATCTATGTTGATTATATTCTATTTGGATCTTCTAATAAAAAATTGTGTGATGAATTTTTAAAAATAATGAGTTTGAAATGAGTATAATGGGAGAACTAACTTGCTTTCTTGGATTTAGTATAAGGTAGAAGGATGATGGAACTTTTCTTAGTTAGTCAAAATATATTAAGGACAACTTTAAGAAATATGAGATAGATAAAGCCAAGCTAGTCAACACTCCCATGAGTTCTAGTGTTTAGTTATATAAAGATTCAAATTAAAAATCTATTGATCAAAAGAAATACAGAGGAATAATTGGATCACTTCTTTACTTAACTGCTAGCAGACCTGATATTACATTTAGTGTTTGTCTTAGTAATAGATTTCAAGCTGATCCAAAGGAGTCCCACATGACTACTGTTGAGAGAATCCATAGATATCTCTTAGGGACCCAAGACTTAAGAATCTGGTATCCTAGGAATAACACCTCTTTTGAAATCTTAGGTTATTCAGATTCAGATTTTACAGGATGTCGAGTTGACAGTAAAATCACTTTCAGGACATATTAATTTATAGGATAATCCTTAGTCTCCTAGTCCAATATAAAATAGAACTAAGTTACACTCTCTACTGTTGAAGTTGAATACATTGCCTTAGAAAGTTGTGAGACCCAAGTCCTATAGTTAAAGCTACAAATTATAGATTTCGGACTTCATGTTGGCACAATTTCAGTCCTATATAATAACACTAGTGACATCTGTATTTCAAAGAACCCAATCTAACACTCCAAGACCAAACACATTGACATCAGGCACCACTTCATTAGAGATCATGTTACCAAAGGAGACATGGAGCTACACTATGTAGCTAGTAAAAACCAACTTAAAAATATCTTTACAAAATAACTAGCTTTTGAAACCTTTAGCTCCTTAAGAACTAGATTAGGTGTGATAGATATTCAAGCTTAAAAATAATGCCTTCTGCTTATGTTTTTGCTCTTACTATTTTTTTAATTTGTTTGTTTATTTCCTTTTATTTATTTTTATATTTATATTTTTGATTTCTTGTTATTTTTTTCTTTATTTTAAAAAAATCAAATCACTGCTCACTTTTACTGATGAACTTACTTTTTAAATGAGATTTGTGCGTTATTTTTCTTTAGAAGCTTGTAAGCAGTGATTGACTCCTTTAAAATAGTTAAAGGAAGAAATATTAATGATTGTTTCTCTTCCTCTAACTCCTTTAATGGTTTTTTTAATCAAAATTTATTTCAAAATTAAAAAGTTAGACTTTGAAATAAAGATTTATTTTATCTTCCTACAGTAATCTATCTCATATGAATAGTATTCCAAATCATTGAATCACTTTTAAGTTTTCTTAATCCAGTGGTTGTATTTATCATATGAGTATGATTTTATTTAGTGGTCTACTCTTCCTTATATTAGAGAGTGAGTTTCTTCCTCTCTTATATCTGGAAGATGATCTCACAACTAAAAGTCTTTTGAGGTTGTGAAGGGAAGTAAGCTCGTAAAAAAAAATAAAAAGAGGCATAAAATGAGCCCAACACTGAAAAGATGCGTAATATTTGCCAATTAATTACAAGATACACAAAGTGTATCAAAAAATTAGAAGTTGTGTAAAGTGTGTCAAATAACTAAGAAAGAGGCACAAAATGAGCCCACAAAGAGATAAGCTTCCTTCCCTTTCAAATCTTTAAAAATCTTAGAAAAATTCATATGCCATTTAATATCTTCAAACACTTGATAATGAAAATTATGATTTCTAATTCTTTACTTTATAATACTATTTTATCAGATATTTTTCTAGAAAAAAGTTTGAAAAGATCACTTTTCTTATCTAATTTCTTTTTTTTCCTGAATTAAATTTTTGTTTAAAAGGAACTTTAACCTATAAGGTGTCCGAGGTAGGGTTATAAAATTGATTTTCTAACCTTTCTAGATTTTAGCATTGTTGATTCATTTCTTTCAAGTTTTTAAATTTAAAAATGAGGTAAAATTATCATTTATTGGAGCTGATCAATAAATTAAAAAAAAAACTTATTTTTTATTCTAATGACTGATTTTTATCATTTTTATTGGTATTTTCCAATTTTTTGAGTTGATTATTTTTAGTATTTTGGATCCGCTTTGATCATCCCTCTTCATCATTTAATTCTTTTAAATTTTGTTCGCATCGTCCTGAATGATATATATTGACCTGGTTAATATGATCAAGTCACTGTTCAACCCACATCCAACGACTGATTTGAATCTATTATTAGTAATCATCCCGGACAATCCACCTATTCATCTTGGATGATCCACATGGCAAAAAATGGTTGGACGATTTGAATGCAGCCAGTATGATCCATAATTACCGATCATCCTGGACGATCCACCTTTTTGTCCTAGATGATCACCATAGTCAATGATCGTTAATCATCCCGGACAATCCACCTATTCATCCTGGACGATCCACGTGGCAAAAATGTTTGGACGATTTGAATGCAGCCAGTACGATCCATAATTACCAATCATCCTGGACAAACCACCTATTCGTCCTGGATGATCACCATAATCAATAATCGTACAGGTTGAATCCTCTAGATGATCATAGTGTCTAATCATCCTGGATGATTTCTGATCGTCCTGGATGATATGACTGCCTTTTTGATGAATCCTCTGGATGATAATTATTACGGCTAATCATCCTGGACGATCTCACGATTGTCCTGGATGATTTTCCCGATTCTATATAAATAGCCAATCTCAAGCCTTATTCTTCACTCAAGGATTTCAAAATCTCATTTCTCTCTTTCAAGCTCTCAACTCTTGGATATGGCTGGTTGTAAATGATCTCGTGCCCTCCAAGGCAGCTCTTCTAGGAGTGTTATTGATCCCAAGTTTACTAAAGCAACAGATAAAGCTAATTACACCCATTATAAATCTATTGGTATCAACCCCTGAAAGATCATCAATCAATCCACTCTAAACTTTTAGGTACTACACATATTCGCTAACTCAACTCTTGGATTCATTCTTACTATTGCCTTCCCTATCAACTCCAAACACCTATTCAAATTCTTTGCCAGCCTTCGCCTTAATACTAATTTTATTGCTTTACAATCTTATGTGAATCGAAGGCCTGTAGAGATTACCTATCAAGATTTCTATGAATTTCTTCACTTGCCCACCACTAGTGACAAACTCCATGTCTTAGCTTCTAATCCTAATTTTAATTGGACCCATATTAATAATACTCTTAGGGATACCAATGTTTAATTTCATGATTCCACTGTCAGTACCTTAGTCAATGATGCTCGGACCATCCGGCACATCCTTCGTAACTCAATTATTCCTAAAGCCGGGAACCATATTCATATTACTCCCATCCTTTCACTGACCACCTACTACATTATGACCAACCATTAATTTAATGTAGTTGATCTTATCATCTGATACATTAAACATTTAACCTGTATTAGGGATCTAAGCCACAAAAGAAAGCCAAACTTAGCTCTAGGGCATCTAATTGCCTATATCCTTGAATCAAAATACAACCTTCAATTTTGTGCTCCACCTAATCACAACCCTATCTTCAACACTAATAGCTCCTTCCATACCCTTCATAGTACTTGTCGACACCATGGGCACAAGGAGCCTGGTGAAGAAAAGGAAGGTCCTACTCCTGCACCTACCCCTATCAGCCAACAGCGTCAGATTGATCAGCTGGCTCAACGGTTCGATCTGTGGGAGGTAGGTTTGAGTCCTATCCACCAAGCAGCAGCTATAACATGTAGAGGATATTGCTCAATTAGAAAACTATGCCATCCAGTAGTAGCAGCATGATCAGGATATGGCCTTGTTTGGTGAGCAGTTTGCCTCTCCTGATCTTTCATCCACCACCACCTCCAAATGATCAGAGTTCTTCCTTCTAATTTGTTAGTGCTTGTGTTTTTATGTGTGTACTGGTCTTTATTTTTGTACTTTATTCAATTTTTGTATTTTTCTTTCTTCCTCCTTTTTGTGATGTCAAAAGGGTGAGTAGTTGTTGTCTACTTAGTTTGTTGCTTAATATGTCATTTACTTATATTTTTAGTGGGATTTTTCTTGATCTATTTTTGTTCTATCTTTTATATCTTATGTTCTATTTTTTATGTCTCTTTTAAAAAATAAATAAATAAAATAAAAATAAAAAAATAAAAGAGAAAAGAATAAAAATAAAAATTTTCCTGGCTTTGAAATTTTTCAGTAATGTTTGCCATCAACAAAAAGGGGGAGATTATTACAAATATGGGCCCAACTACAGCGATTTTGATGATAATAAATATTACCGATTCTTTACTACTACTATTCTTGCTTATCTATTTTGTTTGCCCTGCACACCAACTTTTTAGGTCTTTAAGTTCACTTAGAACATCGATCAGCTTAAGATTAGGTAGACTAGGATTGAGTCAGTCTGTAATTTATATTCCAATGCATCTTTTACCTTTTCTTGAGTCAAATATACTGTGATGGATCCCGAAGCTAAGTAACCTTGCACACCCGCACTCTGGGGGAGAAATTTGGTATGTTAGAGAGTTTTTTTTATTTTTGATCATATCGTACAGGACGATTCTAAATCATCCTTGATGATCAGTTAAAAATAGAAACCCTAATTAGGGCATCCTTGATTATTAAGTTTCTACTTAATTACTACTATGTTTGCTCACCTCTATTACCTTTATATTTTTGCTACAAGTTTTAGTTATTTAATATCATGATTAGGGGTTATATTTTCAGTCTTAATTCCTTATGTGCCCACAGCTATCTCCCTTTTAGTTATGGTAATTGGTTTAATTGGTTTGTCAATTATCATATTTTGCCTCACATGCATTTAATTGTTTATTGTAATCCCTATTATGCTTTGGATGCCTTATTTTTAAAATTTATTGCAGGTCTTTCTCTTTTTTGCCTGCTCCTAGATTTTGGATTGGAAGGATATGCTTAAACTTTATGTCTGGATCCTTTTTATTTTTTGGGTGATGGCATCTAGCCACTCTAGATTGTACCTAGGTGTCGTTATATTTTTCTTAGTTGGGACCTTGAGCTCATAGGATTTATTTTGCCTTTTTTCATAGCTCTTCTAAGCAGTAGTGAGCTCGAAGGCCCTTAAAGGATCTTGTACTTTCATTTTAATCAACACATAGGCCCCTCTACAGGTTTCCCCTAAAAAAGAGTTTCTTAACTAATCATCATGGATAATTTATATCATACAGGACGATCAATTTAGATTGAAATAGAGAGCCGCCAATTATAATTTAGGCAAGATTTTATAAATCAAAATTTATTCTTATCGTACAGGATGATCCATATCATCCTGGATGATTCATAACAATTATGCCTAAAATGATCTCTTGATTAGGAGACTAATTATTTTTAGATTAATCAATCACATCGTATAGGATGATCTATTTGGATCATCCGAGATGATACTTTTTATTTTGTAGGATGATCTCCTGTTGTCCAAGATGAAAACCATAGTTTTCTTCTAATCGTATAGAGCAAAGGTGATCATCGTGGCTGAAAGGGTTATTTTGTACTAATCATACAGGACGATCGTAGGATCATACTAGACGATCTTTGAAATAAAATTGAAAATTATGGCTTTTTTTTAGGTCTCTTATTTAAGTTCTCTTATTGGCTCTTTAAAAAATTTTTTGTTGTTGTTCTAACCTGAGAGAGCTTAGAGAAGGAGAAGGAGAGCTTGGGAGAGAGAGAATCTTATGAGGGGGAGTTTATGAGGGGATTCACAAAGGTTTCTCCAAGTAAGGATTCGATCGTCTTCTTCCTTCTTCATCCTTGGTTCCTTGGTGGCTCTAGGGAGATGATCATCAGCATCATATCCTAGTTCTCTACCTACTCCAGAATGGAGTAAAATGATTCATGTGGTTCTCTGCCAACTCTAGGTGGGAGTAAAAGGATTTCGAGTTCTCTGCCTTCACCAGGAGGGTGAAAAAGGATTCAAGGTTCTCTTCCTCATCAGGTCGGTGGAAAGATTTTGTAAGGGCTTCTCCGCCTTGCTGTGGGGTCAAAAGGAGAGACACTAACAGATTAGTACAATACCTAGAATGGGAGGTTCTGGGGAGTGGACGTAGGTCAGATTTGACCAAACTACTATAAAATTCCATGTACTCTTTCTTATTACTTTTTGGCATTTTAATTCTACACTTTTCTATGATTTGTTCTGTGGTTAAAATCTTTGATGTTGGTATCTACTTCCACTTAAGTTTCTTAGTTTTAAAATATTTAAAAAAAAGATAAAAAAAAAAAGATTTTCCTTTTTGGTTAAGAATTTTTAAAACACCAATTCACCCCCCCCCCCCCCCTCTCTTGGTAAGCCTCGGGCTAGTTCTATAGGGTTTCACAACCCTCACGAACTTTCAAAGACCATGTTCAAATGCTACTCGCCCCTCTTACTTTGATGGGGTGACACAAACTAGACAATATCTAGACGATTCTTGCCCCCTCGCATTGTAACGTGGGGACCATAGATTACCATCCGATCTTACCTAACTCACCCCACTCAGCTGCTGACCAACTCGGAACTAACAAATTGCAACTAAAGATTGATGGGATATCTACATACTAGAACAAAACTCCAGCATTCTTCTGAACCATATAATAGGAGGAGGAAAGAGGAGAGAAATATCCCCTAGGAGGAACAAATGTGAGAGCGCATATCACAAAAGAAGAGTAAAGAGAGGGAAAGAGAGATAAAAAAATCCAAAGAGAGGAGAGATTAAGAAAGCATTATATCATCTTTTTCCTTGCATGGCCCAAGCACCACAACGTAGAGCTTTCGCTTTCATTATTCATGTATCTCTAGCTGGAATAATAAAGATCTCGTATAAATCCACATTTTTCTTCTTAATTCACACTCAGACTTCATCACCTTCTCCCTGCCGGCTCTAAGCCTACAGGTAGCGCAGAGTGCAACCTAACATCATCTACCTAACAAAACGGGATCAAATAATGGGCCTTGCTTAGAAGCATTCGTAGCTGCTTAATTAGGATTAAGGTGTTAGTTCTTGTAGCTTATATTTTAAGTTATATGCATATGAAGTATTGTTAATTAAATATATTGAAATTATGAAATATATATCCACTTAAAAGAGAAGACAACTATGAGGTTTAAGATGAAACAAAAATAGTTGTAAATTTATCCTCATTGGTGAAGCCTAAGAGTTGCCATCAAAATAAAAGTTGAAGGCCTTCAAAGGCTGAAATGGGTGTGATTCAATGTAGGTGAAGTTGATGTTGAGTTAAAGGCATTAATTGAGCTACTTGTAAGGCCCAATATCATTGGCTTTCATAATATTATTTTTTTAGATCAATTGTATTGCTTAAACTAATATAACTGTTATATAAAATAATATAATGCTTATTATTTTCATGTGATATGGATATTAGTTGTCTATATTATAGCTAAATTTGTTGTGATCGCTCTCTGTAGTATCTACAATGTCTGAATAGTGTTCAAATCTTTTTTTTTTTTTCATTATAGAAACCTACTCAATATGTTTGATTATTATTTGACCAATGTTCAATTGAATTTATTGTATTATATCTACTGTACTTGCTTTTTACTTTATCTACCATGTTCAGTCATTATAATTGATTGTGTTATAGGTGTTGTGATTGCATGTATTATTATACTCTATTGTTTAATAAGTTCAAACTTTCTTCGAACTAGCAATTTAACTATTTTATAAAATTTTCTAGCAACATCTTATTTGAACCTTTACTGAAATTAGGGCTGGATTTGTGGTGGGGGCACGGCCCCCCCACTGACTCATAAAGCCCACTACAATTTTCACAGGCCCCCATTGACTCATAAAGACTATAACAGTTGATGCCATAAGCTAAGGACTCAACCACTGAGCCACGGAATTACTTCTTAGCATTATATAGATTGTTTTTTACCTAAATTATAAATAAATCTTATATATATATATATACATGTTATAATTTTTTTTTTAACTAACACATAAATATTAAAAATAAAATAAGATAAGTATATGCATTTTATAAGACAACTAAAAGAATATAACAATTTACTGAAAATAAATATCAATATTCTTGAAAGATCAATATTATTTCACTATGCTCTATTAAATAGAATGTTAAAAAAAATCATCGGAAACAGATTGATGGTACTTTCAAATTCATCAATTTGTGTCACCAATGATAAAAATTTCTGTCTCCGTCTCTGTTGAAGCATATTCAAAGTTTGATCAAAATTTTTTTGAATAAGAATGATTAATATTCAATTGGGTTTGAATAAAATTCTATCATAGTTCATAATTTTTATCGCATATGATCTCATCAACTTTGATTGAATCATTAGGATATTGCGCATTTGGTTTTGGTGTATTATAAAGGAAGATTCTTGTTGGTATTTGGTTTTGGCTATATGCATTGGGATATTGCACAGGTTGAAATGTTAGCTATTAAAAAGCAGGTTTTGGCATTTGGTTTGGTTTTGGTTGTATGCATTGGGATATTGAATTTTTTTTTAAAAAGCAGGTGCTGGTAGAGTAGTTAGAGATAATAAAGAAAGATTCTTGTTGGCATTTGGTTTTGGTTGTATGTATTGGGATATTGCGCAGGTTGAAATGTTAGCTATTAACTCATTGACGAAGGTTGTGCAAACCTAGATGCTTGAGGCGGAAGGCATTATTATTGAAGGAGATAATCAGAATGTTATCAAGTATCTTCAAGACTCTTTTGGCAAATCACCTTGGATTATTGGGAACCGAGTAATGCAAGTTGCATTTCCTTTCAAAAAAAAAAAGTTGATTGAATCATGATTGAACTATATTTAAATGTTAAAGTCAAATTTTCCAAACATAAGGCAGGAATAATGACACAAAATTAAATTTTTAATTTTTTTCAAATAAAAAAAATATAATGGTCATAGCAACCGATGGTTAGTACCTAACAATTTTATTTTTTTTAAGTATTCGGTGACTTGCAAAATTAAACTGTTCATCCCCTTTGGCTTGCTATTCAATTCAACCGTCATGGATTGCGTTGAATTTAATAATGTAGCCATTAATTTAAAGAGAAGACTCAAGTGCACGACTTGTGATGTGAAATATAACTTTACGTTATTCGGAAGTATATAATATATGCAATAATTATTTTTTAAAAATTTATCCTAGTAATATAATATTTTATCATAAATTTTACAATAATTATTTTATAAATTACAAAAAAATTCATGAGAGAATATATATTTTTATTTTAAATTTGAGGAGCAAATTTAAGAAAATTATGCAATTGTATTTTATCGCTTAAATTATTATTTGTATCGTAAGAATTTTTATTTATGCATTTATTTATTAGTTTTAAATGAATATTTTAATATTTATTTATTTTATGATAAACTTTTTAATAAATTTCTTTATTAGTCCAATATTTTTCAGAAAAATACAGAATAGTGTAACTTATCTAATTTAATTATTTTCCACTCAAACAATTTGTCATGATGTGCTTCTCCACCTCACATTGGAAAGTCGCCTAGTATTTTTCTGCAAACATCCAAAATAAGTACAAGCAGAAATCACCATCACCAAGTCCTAACTCCCATGCAAGTTGCTTTGGCCAACATAAACTTTCAACTAGCCAGAACAGACCCAGCTCACAGCCATGCGGATACCAAACCTTCTTCCCACGTTGTTGTCATCTCAAGCCCCGGTGTTGTGCAATACACAGGGCAAATAAAAACTAGAAATCACACAATACTAAGAATATGATGATTTATGTGATTCAACGAAGATGACTATGTCTATTGGAAGAGGATAATGATTTCACTATATTAGAGAAAAATAGGAATTACAATAAGCTCTCTTGCTCTCACCCTTTACAACAGCCCATGCCACTAAATTTATAGATTTGAGGTGAACAAAATAAGGTAAACCTCCCTAATCTAATCCCCAATCAAAT
This sequence comes from Dendrobium chrysotoxum, assembly GCA_019925795.1. Lineage (NCBI taxonomy): Eukaryota > Viridiplantae > Streptophyta > Magnoliopsida > Asparagales > Orchidaceae > Dendrobium > Dendrobium chrysotoxum. Next base: position 29,956,363 of record CM034306.1, on the reverse strand, counting down.
CATCTAATTAAGGAAAAATCAGCTTCCCAATCAATTACATTAATGAATAATCAAAGCCTTTCAAATCAAGGCTGATTAAGATTTAGAAAGATTTCTAATCAACAAGCTCCAACTCATCTTTCACTTCAAAAAGTAGAAAAATGGAAAACAACCAACATCAGAATGACTGCAGCCAGATGGATGCCTACATAACAAACCCCCCCCCCCCCCTCGCGCCCAACAAAAGAGATCAAGTCGAGCGTAGTTCTTTAAAATAAGTGGATAATAAATAATGAGTCCTGCACCACCACCGTGGTGATTGCCTCTCCAATATCAAGCCTATATCAACTTTACCCTTCATATTCCTTAAGATACTTTTCACAGTTTGCCAATGTCTCCTTCTTAGATCATGTATGAACATGCAAAAATGCCAACTACTTGTGCAATGTCTGGGTTGAGCTTCCCCAAAATCAGACTATAATGTGCTACAAATGCCAATTGACCATGGGTAGAGGGATGCTTAACCACTAGGGAGATCACCTCATCATAAGCATTCACTTCCCGTTGTGTAGAGCCTTTTGCTACCCACCTAGTCTTTTACTGCACATTAGCTCTATGAGATTCTTCCTTCTTTGCACACACCCATTTTCACCAAATGGCTTTCCTTCCAATAGGAATTTCAATCAACCTCCAAGTAGTATTCTCCTAAAGACACTCCATCTCTTTATCTTTAGCCATCATCCACAAATCATAATTATAATTATCAACTGCTTTCTTATAGTAACTTGGAACTTCAACATCCATGGTTGAAAGTGCATATGCAATGTGGTGCCTTAACCAAGCTAATTTTGGGAAATTCTAGCGCCTTAACCAAGCTAATTTTGGGAAATTCTAGCTTATGGAACAGTTCCTCGTAATTGATTCCTAAGCTGGAATCCCATCCTCAATATCATCTTCTACCTCCGAATATGCAGCTGAATCAATTACCTTGGTATAAGTGATATGTCTTTGTGAAACAAAGGGAGCTACATCAAACTCTAACTTCTACAGCGTATCTATGATCCTAAAAGAACTCTCCACTTGCTTAGAGTCCTGAGATTTTAACATGCTGACCTCATCAAATATAAAATCCCTACTAATAAAAATCTTTTTCTCTAATGGATTATAGAGTTTGAAGCCCTTGACTCCACACCTGAAGATAATAAGGATAGAATTCTTTTCATGCGGTTCTAGTTTATCATTCTTAACATGATAGTAAGCTAGACACCAAAACACTCTTAGGTTCTCATAATCTCTAGTATGATGCCCCGACAACATCACACTTTGGGTCATTTTTCCAATAGCTGTAGAAGGCAGACGGTTCACCAAGTGATAGTCATAGTTTATTTCCTCAGCCTAATAGACTCTATCCAACCCAGCAATATATCATACAACAAACTTTCTCCACCAAAGTTTGGTTCATCCTCTCTGTACCCTGTTCTTATGCGGTGTCTCTCTAATAGTGAAGTGGTGCTCTATCCCAGATCTCTAAAACTCTTATAAGAATGCATCCAAAGTGTATTCACTCCTATTATTCGATTTGATACACCGAATATTTTTCCCAGTCTGAATCTCAATCCACTTCTTTTAAGTTCTGAAATTCTCCAATACCTCGCCCTTGTGACTCATCGTATACCCCCAAACATATCTAGAGTAATCATCAATAAAAGAGATAAAGTATCATCACCCGCTGAATGATGCTATCTTCGTTGGGCCCCAAACATCTGTGTGAACATACTCCATGATATATTTTGTACTATGCATGGCAATACCAAAGAATACCCTTGTATTTTAGCCAAATTAACACATAATGTTCACATAAAAGTTTGTAGGTGCTTACTCCTTTGATCTATCCTTGCTTCACCAAAGTCACAAGAGAAGCCTATCTAATATGAGCTAGTTACATCTGCCAAAATATAGTGGCACCAGAAGAATTATCAGTAATAATAATCATTCTAATCACTATTCTTCCCTGAAGATAGTTAAGGTTATAATGATGAACTCCCATCAGAAAAATCATCACCCTATAATATATCTTCAGAATGCCTACCTCAATGACTGCTTAATAACCCTTGATCTCTAAAAGCCTAACAGATAATAAATTCTTCAAGATATCTGGAATGTGTCTCACATCAATTAGCTCTCTCATAGTATCATTATATATTTTGATAAAAATGCTCCCGACACCAACTATACAAGAATCCTGGTCATTTCCCATGGTCACAACATCATTATCATACTCTTAGTAAGTACAGAACCACTCTTTGGCGGAATAAAAGCACTAGTATCCAAAATCTAACATAAATCATCTGAATATAAACTGTGAGAAACTATAGATAATGATACATCTGAATCTTCATCATGCTCTTCCCTGAGCCTTAGTGGAAACTTCATCTCCCTTCTATGTCAGCTTCTGTAATCATTCTTTCAATAACTAGTTTCTAAAAATAAATCACACTGATTCTTCCCAATATCGTGCCCACGAGACTTTCTCTCTTTACTGTTGCCACCCTTTTTATTATTTTGCTTTTTAAATCATCCTGCTTGGAGAGAGACAACCTCAGCTAAATCCATCTTTACTAATTCATTCTCTTGATGTTGGAACTCGTGATTTAGTAATAAATTAGTCACCTTGCCATAGTTCAAAACCTCCTTCACATGAATGAGTATCATAATAAAGTTTTTGTACTCAATTCGAGAGCGAATTCAATAGAAGGAGCATCTTATCCTCATCTAAATTCAAAAGATCTGCCAATAATTTTATGAAGTCATTCAAATACTCATAAATAATAATCTTATGTGTCATCTGAAACCTATAAAGCTAGTATTTCATATGGAGATGATTCTCTATAGTCTTGTTTAGGTATTTATTCTTTAAAATATTCCACAACTTCACTATAAAATGCTCCATCATCACCTTATACTTGATCTCATAAGAAAGGCAATTTTTAATTAAGCCATAAGCACTCCAGTTTATCATCAGCTAATCAATCCATGAAATCTCCTCAGAATGTTCATAACCCTATAGAACTTACTCCACATTCAAAGAGCACAGTGTATTCATCACCTCACAATCCCATATGCCAAAGTTCTCTCTGCCAGCAAAGTTTGTCACATCAATTATGAAGGGATGTGTAGCCACCTGATGAATCGAGGCCTTCTCTATTATCAAGATGGATATATCCACAACTCCACTGAATTTTAGAGCCTCCACCAAATTATAACATCATTAAGACCTCAAGTCCAGCCCATCGTCCTGCTTACGTAGTCTAGTTTAAATAAATGTATGCAGGATTCATTGCATAAGTGTATCGAATGGTTGAATTGCTAGTCAAGTGAGTTGATAGTGTTCAATTATTTTTGGAGCAGAGGTACTCTTTCATTGGAGCAGATGCGAGAGCATGACCCCAAACTAGAGATGAATGGGTAAAGATTCATATGGGTAGTGTGAGTGTAGAGTGACACTTATATAAGAAGTAGTTATTTTAATACGAAGTAGAATAGTGATGATCACTAGGGTTTCTTCCAGAAGGTTTTATAGGGAGGATAAAAGATAGGGGGATGATGATGTTGTCTTCAAGACCGCAATGAATGTTATTGTTATTAAAACATTATACGATGGCTAGGTTTGTATCCCACTATGGGTCAAACTCCACACTAGAGAGCCTTGTTAATGGGGTGTCGATGATCACATGGTCGCTTTACGTGGAGTAGAGAAAGAACATAATTCTGGTTGTGGAAGGGGTGAAGGTGGCACTGAGGCCCAAGGTGGGAGGGAATGGGGTGGTGAGAAGGAAGGAGGTGGTGAAGGAGGTGATGAAAGGTGAGGAATAGAAAGAGGTGTGACGAGGGTTGTGGGAGAAGAGGGGTCTTTTCCAGGGCTATAGAGGAGGTGGTTAGTCTATTTAGTTGTGGCATGTGTAATTTAATTTTCTTGCTTGACCAATTTGTAAATGTTATACAAAAAATAAATGTTCAATTTATGTTGTAATAATTAATTTACTTATAGTTCTTAATAATTTTGAGATGATAGTAAAATAATAAAATAAAAAATGCATGAGATCAATCATCAATGTCATAGGAGTTATCGTAAGGTATTGGCGTTAAGGTAAAATTGTTAAATGAACATATTTTTGAGTTTGACTTAAATGATGATGAAAACACTTCTATGTAAATTATAGAAAAAGTTTCTTTTTTTCAAAAATTTTAAGAAATAGCTTAATTAATGATTTATTACTAAAGTACCATCTCAGCTCTAGTTCATCTCCCTAGTTCTCACATGCTAACTCTCCCTTCTCATAAGAGAATGGGGGCTCATCGCCATCAGATGACTAGTAACCTCTAGATCCCCTAGAGTCTTTCAAGCCTTCAACCAACTCTTTTCTAAGGGCCATAAAAGTTATCTCATCCTCCCTCATGTTGCAAATTCGGGCCAAGTACTATTATTTTAATGATAACAAATATTATTATGTCTTTACTATTACTATTATTGCATATCTATTTTGATTGCCATGCTTGCTAACCTTTCAGGTTCACAAGTTCACTTGTAATGCAAATCAGCTGAAGATCGGGTAGACTAGGTTTGAGTTTGTTTGTAATTTTTATTTTAATGTACTTTTTATATTTCTTGAGTTAAGTCATATATCTGGTGGACCCCAAGCTAAGTAATCTTATACACACACACTCAAGGGAGTGGGTTGGTGAGTTAGAGAAATTTTTTATTTTTAACCTAATCATCCAGGATGATTTATATCATACTAGATGATTAGTTAAAAATAGAAAACCCAAATTAGGGCATCCCTATTAATTAATAGATTAAACTAATTATACTGTACGATATAGATCGTATAGGATGATCAGTTCAGATTGTGAAAAATAACCGCCAATCACAATTTAGGCAACATTTTAATTTTTAAATTTTGTACATATCATACAAGATGATCAGTATCGTCCTGAATGATATATGAAAATCATGCCTAAATTAACCCTATAATTAAGAGAATAATTATGGCAAAATTTGATTCAATTCGATCGTACAGGGCAATCAGTGATGATCGTCCTGGATGACAGAGAACATACATGAGTCGATAAGGGATCACCACATATCATCCCCGATGAATACCATAATTTTTTAACTAATCATCCAGGATGACTGACCTCTCTCATAAGAGATGACAGAGAAGTGCATGGGACGATAAGGCATTACCGAGGATCGTACTAGATGAAGTTCAATATTTTTATACTAATTATTTGAGACGACATTATTATCATCCGGGATGATCAGTCTATTTCTCTTGAACTAATCATACAAGGCTATGTAATTCATACTGGCTAAATTGGTATTTTTGAACTAATCATACAGGAAGATCGTATGATCATACTGGACGATCAGTGCTGCCATATTCAAAATTAGGGCTTTGTTTTAATGCTCTTTATTTAAGCTCTCTTATTATTATTGAGACAATATTTTGTTATTTAGTCTTCTTGAGAAAGAGCTAGAGAAGGAAAAGAGAGAGCTTAGGAGAGAGAGAAATCCTTGTGATGGGGAGTTATGAGGCATTCACAAAAATTTCTACAAGCAAGGTTTCCACTATCTTTGTTAAGCTGCTTGTCTGATTCCTTGGTGGCTCTAGGGAGACTTTCATCAGCATCAGATCCAAGTTCTCTGCCTACTTCAAGTGGGAGTAAAAGGATTCCAATGTTCTCTGTATACTCCAGGAGGGAGTAAAAGGATTTTCAGGTTCTCTGTCTACTCCGAGAGGGAGTAAAAGGATTCAAGGTATACTAACTCACCGAGTCAGTGGAAAAATTTCGTAAGGGCTTCTCCGCCTTATTGTAGAAACAAATGGAGAGACACTGCTTTTAGTGCAATACCTAGAAAGGAGGTTTTCAGGGAGTAGACGTAGGTCAAGTTAACCGAACCACTATAAACCTAGTGTGTTTTTTCTGATTTTTTTTTTTCATTTAATTTTTGTATTTTTTCGTAAATTATTATGTGTTTCAAATCTTTGAAATTCTTGTTATTGTGAAACTAATCTACTTCTACATCAAGGGGTTTTTAATTTCTCATTTTGTTAAAAAAAATTTCAAATAACCAATTCACCCCCCCCCCCCCCCCCCGCCCTCCTAGTTAGCCTCAGGACTGATTCTTTAAGCTTTAACAACCCACACAAACTTTCAAGTGGTATCAGAGCAGGATTCATAAATTAAGTTTTGAAAAACTTTTAAAAAAAGATCCATGGCTAATTTTTGTAATTGTAATACTGTGGAAGGATATTCAATTACACGACCACCATTATTTGGTAATATTCCTTTTGATTTTTGAAAAATTCACATGTCCATCTTTTTACAATCAATTGATTATTGCATGTGGATATTAGTTGATAAAGGATATTCTACACCTTTTAGATTAGTGAATAGAGTTAAGATTTAAATAACTTTTGCTGAATGGACTAGAGATGATAGAGATTTAGCCCAACTGAATGCTAAATGTTTGAACTATTTTTTTTGTGTTTTAAAATTTGAAGATTATATGCATATTTCTACTTATTCAACTGTTAAAGAGATTTGGGACAAACTATGTATAACATATGAGGGATATCAAGAAGTAAAATAATCTAAGTTGAATATTCTGCTTCACAATTATGAACTTTTTCACATGAAACCTAGTGAATTTATTTCTAAAATATATAATAGGTTTATTCAGATTGTTACTTCCCTGTATGCCTTAGGAAGAGAGCTTACAAACTATAAATTAGTTAACAAGACTTTGCCATGTTTACCTTCTTCCTATGATGCAAAAATTATTACTATTACTGAATCTAAAGACCTGAATGTTTATTTCATTGATAACTTACTTAGGTCACTCATTGCCTACAAGCAAGGAGTGAGTCAAAGGTAGCTTGATATAGGTGAAAAGAAGAAAGAGAAAACTGTAGCCTTAAAGGCTAATGATTCTGATAGTGACTCTTCTTGACAAGATGATGATAACATTGCTTTGATGACTAGGCAGTTCAAAAGCTTTCTAAAGAGAAAGCAAAAGAATCATCAAAAATGGAATAAGGGTAAGACTGGTAAGAATTCTAAAATTTATTATAATGTTATATGTTTTGAATGCTGAAAGCTAGGGCTTCTAAAGTCTGATTGCCCAACTCTTAAAACTAACCAAGCAAGGAGAAGGGTGAAGAAAAGCCTAAATTTAAAAAGGGCAAGCAAAGGACTCAAAAGGCTTTCTAGGCAGACTCTAGATCAAACTCTTTTGAAACTGAAGCAGAAAAGGAGGTAACCAAACTGTGCTTAATGGCAAATGACCATCTTGATCATTATGATCAAGAGGAGGTATGTGAACTTACTTATGATCAACTATTTAAAGTTTCTGAAAAAATTTATTCTTTATATAGGAAGCTTAAAAAGTTACATGTAAGCCTCAAATCTGATTTTTTAATTCTATAAAAAGAGCATGAATTCTTAAGGAAAGATCACTCCACTCTAGATAGCAATCACATGATTTTGTTAGATGAATTTGATGTCTTAAACAAGAAGCATTTTGAATTAACTAATGAGCTTGATTCATTAAAATCATCCCATATTGATTTAGAAAATTCATTTAAGAAATAAAGGCATATTTAGATGAAGCTGATAATAGGGAGCATGCATTGAAAATTAAAATTTTCATTCTTGAAAGTGCGAACCAATTGTTACAAACCAAGTTAAATGCTTTCAAAGAAAATAAAACTTCCCCAACACTTACACAGTTTCATAATCCATCACAATAGCATGCATCATTCAAACCCAAGAAGAGGCACCATCACTAACATAGATTAGTTAGATATTTTTCTTGTAGCATGCTAGGACACTTCTCCCACACTTGCACTATCCACTGCAGAACACCTTTGGTGTAGAGACCAAAATTATATAATTCACAACATAGCATGCAAGCTTTTTATCCCATATTCCATTAGGTGGAACCCAAACTTTTTTGGGTTCCCAAATCTGACAACTGATGATTTTATAGGAGTGCTCTTACAAAAGGCCTCGTGAGAGCATGTGGTACCTAGGCAGCGAATGTTCAAGGCATATGACTGGAGATCTAAATCAATTTATTTCGTTGGAGGCTAGGGCAGGAGGCAAGGTGACACTTAGAGATAACACCACTAAGAGAGTTATAGGCACAAGTATAATTGGAAATTCAAAAAATTTTATCATTAAAAATGTTTTACTTGTAGATGGCTTAAAACACAATCTGCTCAACATCAACTAGCTCTGTGATAAAGGCATCAGCATAAAATTTCTATCAACTAGCTGCATAATAAGCTTAAATAACAAAATTATTTTACAGGGAAGGAGAATCAACAATATTTATATGCTTGATCTTAATTGCATCAAATTTGATACTGCTTTTTGCTTAAAATTAATTGGTGGTGAATCCTAATTATGGCATAGAAGATTATGTCATGCAAGCATAAAAAGCCTTAGAAAAATATCCAAAAAGACTTAGTGAGAGAAATTCCCAAACTAGAGTTCACTAAGGACCACCAGTATGATGCTTGTCAATTAGGAAAACAAGTCAAATCCTTCTTTCACTCAATCAAAGACATTATCACTAGTAAACTCTTAAAAGTCCTTCACATGGGATCTCTTTGGACCTGTCAACACTGCAAGCCTAGGAGGGAAAGTATTTGGGTATGTGATTGTCGATGATTATTCGAGGTTTACCTGGGTTAGATTCCTATCTCATAAAAGTGAATCATTGGAGGAGTTTAAATATTTTTCTACTTAGATTCAGAGGAAATTAGGTCATAAAATCTTAACCATTCATAGTGACCATGATGGAGAATTTGAGAATAAAAAATTTGAATTTTACTGTAAGAAGCAAGGGATAGATCACAACTTTTTAGCTCCTAGGACCCCTTAGCAGAACGGGATAGCTGAAATAGCCATGTTAGCTGAATACTCACTTCCTAAATATTTTTGGGTAGAAGCAATGAATACATCCTGTTATTTTCTGAATAGGGTTAATATTAGATCCAAGCTGATCAAGACACCCTATGAAATTCTTAAGGGTAAGACACCCAACCTCACTCATCTTCATATCTTTGGATGTAAAGTGTTCATTTTAAATAATAGGAAGTCTCATTTTGGAAAGTTTGACCAAAATCTGATGGAGTATTCCTAGGTTACTAAAATATTGGAAAATCCTATAGAGTCTTCAATAAAAGGACACTAGTAGTAGAGGAGACCACTCATGTTATTTTTGATAAATCTGATAATTTTAGAGGGTCTAGGGTAGAAGAAGAAGTAGTAGTATAAGTCACCCAAGGAATAAAATCTATAAATCTGGAGGAAATGGTAGAACCTAAAAACATACTGCCTAGAGAATGGACATATTCTTCAAATCATTCTAAAGAACTAATCTTAAGAGAGTCATTTGAAAGTGTTAAAACTAGACATAGACTTAGAAAAGAAGTAAACTACTCTATATTCATCTCAATGGCTGAACCCACCAATATAAATCAAGCTCTATCTGATGAATTCTAGATCCTAGCCATGCAAGAAGAGTTAAAGCAATTCGTGAGGAATGATATTTGGGAGCTAGTTAAAAGACCTAAGGATCAGAGTGTGGTTGAAACTAAATAGGTTTTCAAAAATAAAATGAATGATTCTAGTATAGTGGTGAGAAATAAGGCAAGATTAATGGCTAAGGGGTATAACCAGATAGAAGGAATTAACTTTGAAGAGACCTTTATCCCTGTAGCTAGATTAAAAGCCATTAGGGTGCTACTAACCTTTATATGTTTTAAGGGATTCAAACTATACCAAATGGATATTAAGAGTGCCTTTCTGAATGGGGTAATAAAAGAAGATGTGTATGTTGAATAACTCCTAGGCTTTGAATATTCATAATTTTTTAATCATGTGTTTAAATTAAAAATTATATTATATGGACTGAAACAAGCACCTAGGTCATGGTATGAAAGGCTAAGAACATTCCTACTAGAAAGAATCTTTATTAAGGGGAGCATAAGCACCACCCTATTTCTAAAAAAGATAGAAAATGAACTACTGATTGTCCAAATTTATATTGATGATATTATGTTTGGATCTTCTGATAAAAATCTGTGTGATGAATTTTCAAAAATGATGAGTAATGAGTTTGAAATGAGTATGATGGGAGAACTTACCTACTTTCTTGGATTTATCATAAGGTAGAAGAATGATGAAACTTTTTTTAGTCAATCAAAATATATTAAGGGCATCCTTAAAAAATATAAAATGGATAAAGCCAAGCCAATCAACACTCTCATGAGTTCCACTGTTTAGTTAGATAAGGATTCAAATGGAAAATTGATTGATCAAAAGAAATACAGAGGAATAATTGGATCACTTATTTACTTGACTGCTAGCAGACCTGATATTATGTTTAGTATTTTTCTCTGTGCTAGGTTTCAGGCTGATCCAAAAGAGTCCCACCTAACTACTGTTAAGAGAATCCTTAGATATTTCTTAGGAACCCAAGACTTAGGAATCTAGTATTCTAGGCACAGTACCTCCTTTAAAATCATATAATATTTTGATTTAGATTTTACAGGATGTCGAGTTGATAGAAAAAGAATTTCTATAACATGTCAATTCATAAGATAGTCCTTAGTCTCATGGTCTAGTAGAAAATAGAACTCAGTTGCATTGTCCACTGGTGAAGCTGAATACATAGCCCTAGGAAGTTGTATGGCCCAAGTCCTTTGGTTAAAGCAACAAATTCTGGATTTAGGATTACCTATAGGAAAAATTTTAATCCTATATGATAATATTAGTGCCATCTATATTTTAAAGAATCTAATCTAACACATCAGGACCAAACACATTGGCATAAGGCGCCACTTCATTAGGAACCATGTTACCAAATGAGACATAGAGTTACACCATGAAGCCACTGAAAATCAACTGGCTGATATCTTTATAAAACCACTAGCCTTTGAAACTTTCAGCATCTTAAGAACTAGATTAGGTGTAATAGATATTCATGCCTGAAATTGAAGCTTTCTATTCTTATTCTTTTTATTTATTTTATTTTATTTATATGCTTATTTCTTTGTATGCTTTTTTGTTTTTGATATTTAATTTTTAGTTATTTTTCCTTTAGTATTTTTAAAGGAATCTGATCAATGCTCACTTCTAATATTGAATTCTCAAATGATATTTTTGCCTTGCATTTGGTTTTAGAAATTAGTAAGCAGTGTTTGACTACTCTAAAAATAGCTAAAAGAAGAAAATTTGATGATTGTCACCCTTCCTCTAACTCCTTTAATGGTGTATTTTTTTTTCAAACAAAAATCTATTTCAAATTAAAAGTTATACTTTAGAATAGAGATCTATTTTATCTTCTTATAGTAATCTATATCATATGAATAATGTTTCAAGTTAATGAATCACTTTCAAGTTTTCTTAATCTAGTTGTTGGATTTATCATATGGATATGATTCTATTTTATGGTTTACTCTTCCTTATATTAGAGAGTGAGTTTTTCTTCTCATATATCTGGGAGATAATCTCACAACTGAGAGCCTTTAAAGATTTTGAAAGGAAGCGAGCCTGCAAAAATGATAAAAAACACAAAATGAGCCTAAAATTAAAAAGATGTGCAATGACCGCCAAATAATTGCAAGATACACAAAGTGTATCAAAAATCGAAAGATACACAAAGTGTGCCAAATAACTAAAAAAAGAGGCATAAAATGAGCCCACAAAGAAATTAGCTTACTTCTCTTTTAAATCATTAAATCATAGAAGAATTCATGTGGTACTTGATATCTTCAAACACTTGAATTTGAAAATCATGATTTTTTATTCGTTACATTGCAATATTATTTCTATTAGATAGTTTTTCTAAAATGAAGTTTCAAAATATCCTTTTCCTATCTAATTTCTTTTTTTATTTAGATTTTTGTTTAAAAAGAATTTTGACCTGTAAGGAGTCTGAGCTAGGGTTACCAATATCTATTTTATACCATTTCTAGATTTCAGCATTGTCAATTCATGTCTTATGGATTTTTAAATCCAATAATAAGATAAATTTATCATTTACTGAAGTTGATCGATTAAAAAAAAAAGTTCTTTGATTTTGATTTATGACTAGTTTTTTTTTGTTTGGTTTTTATGTTGTTTTATACTTTTCATGTATTTATTTTTTTTGTTTTAAAAACCTCCTAATCATAACATTCCAACTCCTAAATTTTTTAAGTTTTGCTCATATCATCCAGGATGATCCACATCATCCTGTACGATCTGAACAAAAATACACCTCTCTGATCATAGCACATCCAATGGCTGATATAAATCAATTATTGGTGATCGTCCCGTATGATTCATACATCATACTGGACGATTCACGTGGAAGAAGTTATTAGATGATTTTAATATGGTTGGATCCATCCATTATGATACATCGTCTAGGATGATACACGTGTTCATCCTGTATGATCCAGTTAGTCAATGATCGTACAGGATGACTCCTAAGGACGAACGTCCTAAGTCTAATCATCCAGTACAATGTCTGATCGTGCTGGATGATCAGACCAACCTTTTGACTGATCGTCTGGATGAATTGATTTCACCCAATCATCTAGGACAATCTCACGATTATACTGTATGATCTGACAATTTATTTATAAACAGCTGATTCTCGTCCTTTCCTTCACACCCTTCCAATCCTTTCTACTTCCCTTTTGAGCTTTTCCTTCCTTATAATGACTGGTGGAAAGTGTTCCCAAGCCCTCGCAGGTAGTTCTTCTAGGAGAACCATTGATCCCAGATTCATTGAAGAAGCTGACGAGGTAGCTTATCATCACTACAGAAATGCTGGAATTAACCCATCCAAAATAGTCAACCAAGAGGTGTTAAACTTTCAAGTGCTTAAACATTTTGCCCATACTACTCTTGGATTAATCCTTACTTTGGCCTTTCCCTTCAATTCTAAATTACTTTTTAATTTTTTTGCAAGCTTAAGAATCAATAGTAAGGGCACTGCCTCTAATCTTTTGTTAATAGGAAGCCAGTAGAGATCACCTACCAAGACCTATATGAATTTCTCCATCTTTCAACTACTGGTGAAAAAATTCACATTCAAGCTGCAAATCCTAATTTTGATTGGACCCAAGTCAACATAGTGGTAGGATCATCCAGCATATTCTTTGCAACTCCATAATTCCAAAAGCTGGTGATCAGATAAATATCACTCTTGTATTGTCTCTTACAACTTATTTCATAATGGCAGAAATTGACTTTAATGAAGCAGACCTTCTTATTCACTACCTTGAAAATCTGACAATCATTCGAGATCCCTGCCATAAGAGATTGCCCAATATAGCTTTAAGATATCTCATTTCCTTTATCCTAGAGTCCAATTACAACCTTCAATATCTTGCACCACCTGATCATTTTTTAGTTTTTTATTCTAATAGCTCCTTCCATGTGCTTCACAGTGCCTCTCATTTCCAGGCTCGCTATCGAGTAGTAGATGAACACAAGGAAGGTATAGCACCTATTCTTGCACTGGTCCCTATCCACCAGCAGTCCCATATGCATTAGGTGGTAGAGAGGTTTGACCAGTGGGCGGCTATGTTTGACTCCTACGTAGCTATGCAGGAGCAACAGCATGCCCAGGACTTAGCTCGCTTTAATGCCTATATAGCCCAATAGCAGCAGCAGCACAGCCATGATATGGCCTGGTTTGGGGAGCAGTTTGCTTCCATTCACAGGTTCTTTCAGCCACCACCACCACCTCCTCCACCCGATCAAGATGGTTCCTTTTTCTAGCTTACTTCTTCTTTTTGAGTTATTTTGGTTATTTCTGTGTCTGTTGTTCTTTACTTCTGTGATGTCTTTTCTATATATTTTTTTACTTTTTAGTTATTTCTTTCTTTTTGTGATGTCAAAAGTGGGAGTAGTAGTTTGTTGTTAATTACCTACATATTCAATTTTAATAAAGTTTATTTCCTATTCAATGTTTAGTTTGTTTTCCACTTAGTATTTACTATTTTTGCATTTAAAAAAATTATTTACTCCCCTTACTTTTAGAATTTCATCCTCTAAGGAGGAGTTTCAGAGAATGTCAATGAGCTTTGAAATTTTTAACAATAATATTTGACATCATCAAAAAGGGAGAGATTGTTATAAATCTGAGCCCAAGTACTGTGGTTTTGATGATAACAAATATTATTGTGTCTTTACTACTGCTATTATTACATAACTATTTTGATTGCCCTGCTTACTAATCTTTCAGGTTCACAAGTTCACTTGTAATGCAAATCAACTCAAGAATAGGTTGACTAGGGTTGAGACTGCCTGTAATTTTTATTTTAATGTACTTTTTATATTTCTTGAGTCAAGTCATATATCTTATGGATCCCAAGCTAAGTAACCTTACACACACACACTCAAGGGAGTAGGTTGGTGAGCTATAGAAATTTTCTTATTTTTGACCTAATCGTATAGGATGATTTATATCATACTAGATGAATAGTTAAATATAGAAAACCTAAATTAGGGCATACTTGTTAATTAAGAGATTAAACTAATCATACTGCATAATATATATCATACATGACGATATGCTGAGATTATGAAAAATAGTTGCCAATCATAATTTAGCCAATATTTTAATTTTCAAATTTTGTACATATCGTACAGGATGATCCATACCATCCTGAATAATATATAACAATCATGCCTACCAATCATCCTGGATGACAGATAACATGCATGGGATGATAAGGGATCATAACATATCATCCCAGATGAATACCATAGTTTTTCAACTAATCATCCAGGATGATTGACCTCTTTCGTACCAGACAACAGAGAAGTGCATGGGATGATAAGGCATCATCGAGGATGGTATTAGACAAAGTTTAATATTTTTATACTAATCATCCGGGATGATTAGTCTATTTCTCTTGAACTAATCGTATAGGACTATGTAATTCATACTAGCTGAATTGGTATTTTTGAACTAATCGTACAGCACGATCGTATGATTGTACTAGACGATCAGTACTGCCATATTAAAAATTAGGGATTTTTTTAAGGCTCTCTATTTAAGCTCTCTTATTATCCTCGAGACAATCTTTTTCTATTTAGTCTTCTTGAGACAGAGCTAGAGAAGGAAGAAAGAGAGATTGGGAGATAGAGAAATCCTTGTGAGGGGGAGTTGTGAGGGATTCACAAAGGTTACTCCAAGCAAGTTTTCCATCATCTTCGTCAAGCTTCTTATCTGGTTCCCTGGTGTCTTTGGGGAGATTTTCATAAGCATCATATTCAAGTTCTCTACCTACTCTAAGTGGGAGTAAAAGGATTCCAAGGTTCTATGCCTATTCCAGGGGGGAGTAAAAAGAATTTTAGGTTCTCTGCCTACTCCAAGAGGGAGTAAAAGGATTCAAGGTAATCTGCCTCATTGAGTTAATGGAAAGATTTTGTGTGGGCTTTGCTGCCTTACTATGGGAGCAAAAGGAGAGACACTACTTTTACTGTAATACCTAGAAATGAGATTTTGGGGAGTGGACGTAGGTCAAGTTGACTGAAGCACTATAAATCTGGTGTGTTCTTTCTGATTATTTTTCCAACATTTTATTTCCTCATTTTTCTATGAATTATTATGTGTTTGAAATCTCTGAAATTCTTGTTATTGTGAAACTAATCTTCTTCCGCATCAAGGGGTTTTTAATTTCTCATTTTATTAAAAAAATTTTAAAATAACTAATTCACCCCCCCCCCTCCTCCTGGTTAGCCTCGGGCCTAGTTCTTTATGGTTTAACAACCCTCATGAACTTTCACCTCACAAATGAGTAAACAACTAATGCATCCTCCTTAGAGGGCTCTATAATATCCTTCCCCCTTAAACACGGGGTAGAATCTCCCTACAACTTAAGTGCTTCTGGTTTTTTAGCCATTGGTACCATGGAACTCGGATTAGCTCCATTGTTTATCCATTTTCTCAAATGAATTTCCTGATGAGTAGCTTCCATTGCTACAGAAGGTTTCTTTCTCGACCACGTAACTGTCATTTCTACTTCAAATAGTAGAGCTATGCTTGATGAACATAAGCAATCCATGACATTTCTTACAAGAGATGGGTAAAGGATTAGAATCCCACAAAAGCATTATTGTACTAGTGCAGAAATAATTCACTCATCATAAAAAGTCCTGAAGACATTCTGATATGATGTGTGATACAGAACCATTAATGATTTATTCTTCATCATCACTAGCACCACTCTCTCCACACGTACAAATTTATAAAAATGCTAACTTCTCATTTTGTAATAAGGTCGGATCAGTCAGCACTTAAACCCCGGAAGACTCATAACCACTACAAACTTTATTTTCCAATTATGCACCTTATTCGCTAGGCCAATCATCTTGTGTACCAAGTGCAAGAACTAGATGAAACATTCCTCAAAAATCTTTATCATAAAGACATGTCTGAATAGGTTCAATGACCATGGCAAGATGTACTCCCATACCCAAGAAGTAACAGAAATCATTGCTGCTACAGAATTTGACAACAATCAGGCAGAACACACTACATAGAAGTTTAAAACTTACTCCATCTCTATATACAAAGGGAACTACAACCCAAGCACCAAAAAATTGATGGGAATGACCATCTCTCCACCCAACAAAGACTTGATTTGCTGGTCCTCCACTACCACTCTAACTGAGAAACCATAATGAGAAAAGCAAAAAACCTTAAAGAAATAATCAATGTATTTAACAGTCAGCTAGGACTTATGAAATTCTTCTCCCAAAGAAAATTTCTCGCACATTTGCATAGTCTACACATTCTAGTTTCAAAGAAAATAGAAGAGACAAAATTGAGAATCACCCTCAGAGTCCTATAGCTTTTATATATAGCTGAGAACTGAAATCATGGGATTTCAAGACATCTCAAATAAAAATTTATTTAGGAAAATATCACCATTTCCTCTCATCATTATAGTTCTGAAGGGCCACAACGTATTAGCTCCCAATAGTCACTACAACCACTCTCAGAATATATGGTGTATCAACTGCTTTATTATATTAAACAAAATAATTTTCTAATTTTTATTCTCACAGGATATTCTCAAGAATAAAAAATTTATCTCATATATAGACAAACATGTCTAAGCTCACAGACCAACGCAACCATAATAAAAAAATCAATAAGTATAGTAGCTACACTAGGTGTGCTTCAACATGGGATCCCTCTCCATACTCGGTGTAAGTCATCACATCTAATCAAGGTATTTCACATTGCACTGGGCACCATGGTAAAAACCCTCATGCTTAGTTTGGCTACGCAATGCTCTTAATTTGGCCTCCTTCGAGCCAATGAGGCTCCACATTGCTTCCACCTACTCTTTTAGAGAGGTGATCTCTTCTCTCATGCTGGCATCGCCTATAGTGATAGCCCCCCTTCAATAATATTAAGATCACCCACACCCTTAGACACACAACTGTCGACTCCAAAGTCATTAGTCTCCTAATAATTTTGTCTAATAAAATGTTCCTAGGGGGAAGGAAGGATTAGTAAACAAAATATAACTAAAACAAGCCAATAGTTGCTCAAGCATATTATCAGTCGTCCATACTTCAATGACTTCTCTGATAGCCCCTTCAGCAACAGTGATAGTCTCCTCAGCAAATGTTTCCTATTCAAGCATACTAGCTTCCTACCAAGGAGCTTCACTCACACTACCTCGCATGCTTTCAAGAAGAAAAGAATGTTTTCCTTCATCAATTGTATAATGCCCTAGAATCAAATTTGAAAGAAAAAAATTCAGATTATTGCTCTGGACCTTCAAATCCACTAATCATGCCTCCCGCCATCAAGACAATAGGATCAGTTGCCTAATCCATCCTCACAGCATGATCAAATAGGTTATCATCTTTAACAATAATCAACTCCCAAACACCAACTCACTTTCTCTTCAATAGAGAACTTATGATCAAATCGACTGAGTACATAAACACATCCCGCTTCTCCAGCAGTAGGTCTACTCAGCACACCCCCCTCCGTAATTGTAGCCTCTATACTAAAGGATGCTCAAGCTTTCCTATAAGCCACCCTTCATGAATTTTGATGAATAGAAGGGTTCATCCCGTCGAAAACAAGCAAGGCTTATAATTTAAAAGTAATGACATATATAAATCTAACCTAATACTGGTGTTTATAGAGAAACCATATAATGGGACCACTTGATCTCGTGGGGATTCAAAATCTATAAAATAATCAGGGCAGTAAATTTATATTTACTCATGCTCTCCTTTGTGGTTCTACTTATTTATGTAGCCTTTTTGACATTCGATGTTCAAAGGGTTGCATAAATTGGGGAACTAAATGTACACACGTGATTACCTATGTAAGTACCCATTCATAGGTGTCCTGCATGTTATGATAGGGTAGAATGAAAGAAGGATGCACTTCTCTCTCAAAATAGCTTGTTCGAGGGACTTGCTTAGGAGCTAGAAGGAGTATAACACTGGATCACGATAGACCTAGACAGATCACATCCTCCAAGTAGTTTTCTTCCCCTAAAGAAGACCTTAGAAGGTCCTTCCTCAACCAGGAAAATCTTCATTCATCTATGTTAGAGCCAATACACCCATGTCAGATACACTAAGCAGCCAATGACACGCATTGCCTCTTCAAAGATCTCCCTCTCATGCTCGCTTGACGACAACATTCAGACACTACTTGACCCTCTTACCTTGATGGGGTGACCCAAAATTTCCTACCATCTCACAATGGCATGTTGCCCAAATAACATCTAAATGATGTTCACCCCTCTCAACAAAATGGGGGGACCATAGATTACCATCTGATCTTGCCAGACTTGCCCCACTCAACTATTTTGAGCTCAGAACTAAAAAATTACAACTAAATATCGATGGGACAACTACATACCAGGATGTAACTCCTACATTCTTCTGAACCATATGAAGGGGGCGGGGGGAAGAAGATAGAAAGATCCTTATTACAGAGGAGGAATCCCTGGAGGAATATATTTGAGAGCCATATAATGATAGAAGAGAAGAGAGAGAGAGAGAGAGAGAGAGAGAGAGAGAGAGAGAGAGAGAGATTTAAAGAGAGGAGAGATTTATAAAGCATTATATCATTTTTTCCTTGTATGGTCCGAGCTCTACAATGTTGAGCTCCTACTATCATTATTCTTGTATCTCTGTCTTAAATGATAAAGATATTATTTAAATTAAAATTTTCTCTCATTCCTTCGTACTCAAACTTCATCACATTCCTTATCAACTCTTAGCCTATAGGTATCACAAAGTATGGCCCAGTATCATCCACCAAACAAAATGTGATCCAATAATGGGCCTTGCTTAAAAGCATTTGTAACTGCTCGAGATTGAGGTGTTAGTTCTTATACCTTATATTTGAAGTTCTATGCATATGAAGTATGGCTATATACATATATTAAAAATATATATGCACTTAGAAAAGAAGACAACTGGTAGGTTTAAGATGAAACAAAAATAGTTGCCAATTTACTCTTATTGGTGAAGCCTACGAGTTGACTTTAAAAGAAAAGATGAAGGCCTTCAAGGGGTGAGATGGATGTGATTCGATGTAGGTGTAGTTGATGTTGAGTTAAAGACATTAATCAAGCTACTTGTAAGGCCAAATATCAATCACTTTCATAATATTTTTTTTAGATCAATTATAATTTTTTAAACTAATATAACTGAATGGTTGTGTAATAATATAATGCTTATTATTTCCATGTGTTATGGATATTAGCTGACTCTATTATAGTTGAATTTGTTGTGATCTCTTTCTGTCGTATCTACAATATTTGAATATTATTCAAATAATATTTTATCATTGTTGTAACCTACTCAAATTATGTTCCAAAATTGTTTGACCAATGTTCAATCAAATTTATTGTATTATACCTATCATACTCACTTTTTACTATATCTACCATGTTCAAACATTATAATTGATTGTGTTATAGTTGTTGTTATTACTAGCACTATTATACTATACTATTTAGTAAGTTTAAACTTTCTTTGAATTGGCAATTCAACTATTTTATAAAATTTTCTAGCAACATCTTATTTGAACCTTTACTTGAAGCATATTCAAACTTTGATAAAAAATTTGTTTGAATAAGAATGATTAATATTCGACTAGGATTTGAATAAATTTGATCATAGTTCAAATTTTTTATCATAGTTCAAAGAGAAGTGATATGGTTTGTAGTTCTACATAAGAAAGAGATTAATAATGCTTATATTCAAGTCATTAAGGCTATGTATGCAGGTGTTGTTACTTAAGTTCAAACACAAGGTGATTTGACCAAGTTTTTCATATTTCAGCTATATTACATGAAGGATCAGCCTTAAGCCCATATCTTTTTTGCTTTAGTCATGGATGTCATTCTCACTAGGCATTTGTAAGAGGTTGTACCATAGTGTATGCTTTTTGCTGATGGTATTCTTCTTGTTGATAAGACTAGAGAGGGACTTTAAGGTAAACTTTAATTATGGAGGTCAATCTTAGTGTCCAAAGGCTTTCTTTTGAGTATATCTAAAATAGAATATATCGGGTGTAATTTTAGTAATAATAAATCTAGTTGGGAGATTGTGACTTTGGACGATCAAGTCATTAATAAGAGTACTCGTTTTAGATATATTGGGTCTAATGTTCATAATAATGGTGAAATAGATGGGGATATTATTAGTAGAATTTAGATTGGATGGTTGAACTAGAGGAATGCATCAGGCTTGTTCTGTGATAGAAAGTTCCTCTAAAACTTGAGGAAAAATTCTATAAGATGGTAGTGAGACCTGCAATCACTACAAAAAATAATGGCTATTAGGGCACCTTAAAGTGCCATAATATGCATCTATTAGGGCACATGATATATTGGGGCATCAAGTCATTTAGGTGGCCATTGGCATAGAGTTAAGGACATCTTTATGTGCCTTAAAAAATGAACTTTTATGACATATAATTTTGATGTCATAGTCTCCTTAACGACACTTATAAGGTGTCCTAATAGACAACCTTTTATGACACATTCATATGATGAAATTTGCGAATAAATACGACAAATATTAAGTGTCATATTAGGTAAGTTTTTCTAACACATTTATTTGGTCACACATGTTTAATAATAAGGCATATTTAAGTTGCCCTAAGATATATGATTTCCCAACACTTAAATTTAATGAAATAATTTTAATAAAATGACATTATTATGTGCCTTAATATATGCTATATCCAATATAAATTGCATTCAATTATCAATTAATTATGCTGACTCATAATATTTCAATTATAAATAATTAATCTCCAATCAAATTTCTAAAAATCTCACATACATATGAGAGCATACATAAGAAATTTTTCTTCAAATAAAAAATTTATTTCATAAATAAAAAATTACAAGATTTTTCTAGCTTAAATATAATATCAGTTCTACTTCACTTTTCATATTTGTACATAATCAATCTATTACAATAAATACATTTACAAAACATTACACAAAAATCCAAAAAATAGCCCTCATCACGAGGGCAATTTCTTTACACAATATCTACTAAATCTTGGGATCTTTCTTTCCAAACTTCAATGGCATCCACTCCAGCCTGCATTTGAAAAGGCAATTTAGAATCTGAAATCATGAATATGAATATATTGATTTTAATAAATGACATTAAAAAAATATTATTCTCTTTAAACCACTCGTCATTCGGTCCAACCGTTAAATGAGCTTTCACCAAAAATTGAGACTAAAGGTTTCATTTATGACAATTTTCTTTCTACTTTATAAAATAATTTATTAGTATAAACTTTTTTTTAAAGCTACCAAATAGTTATCAAAAGCTGTCCCAAACGAAGCTTAAATTCCTCTCAAAGTCTATATACCAAGATGTCGGTCTGTAATGACTTCCTCTTGCCCAGCCTACTACAATCCCCTACTACCATCAACATATGAAGAAGGAAAAAAGGAAAAAAAAGGAGAAAGAAATGGAGACTAGAAAACATTTTAAAAGACTAGTATTATATCATGTATTGACACTAATATAAGCTATTTACAAAGTTACTAGCATAAATACAACAAGGTCCATAACTTTATTAAGCAATCACAAGCATTTATATACCTCTAAAGTTAGGTGAATAAGGTGGCTTGCGTGAAGAAGGAACAAAAAAAAAAAAACAAAGCATGAATAACACTTAAAAGGTGAGTTTGAAACTAGTGAATACTTGCAAAGACAAGAGAGCCGTTGTTGCAATGATCAATGAGCTTTACACTTAAGCTGGAGCTGATCAGGATTGGTCTGGATAGAGAAAGAATAAGAAGCCATATAGAGTTCAATAATGTCCCTTTATAATCCTCTCATATCCTTAAGATCCTATGATAGAAAAATATGTTCATTAAGATAAGCCAACCTCTCGAATAGCTTCCACTAAAGAAAAAGCTAGTTTGATCAGATTCCAGTAGCAGCTAGATCAGTTCAAGCATGCAGCACTAATGGAAATTATTGATTAATAACAAATAAAATGGGCATTAACATTCATGCTATTGAATTCTTGTGTATTTACATATCCATTATCTAAATTTTTATATTTGCTTATATAATATCTTAATCTCTTAATGATATTGAAAAATATCAAAAGATGAATTTCACTTTTTATCATTTAAAAATTATAGTGATTTATGAATAAATATAAAAATTTAGGTTGCTAAGAAATATATGCTGCAAGAACTAAAGAATTGACATAAAATCCTTCCAAATTGACATGTATTAGAGCAATAAATCTATAGTCTTTGAGTTTTTTATCACGACAAAATAAATAGAGAAGGCACTCACAATGAAAGATCAAGGGGATTGGTTTTCATCTGTTCTCCTGATTCTTAGATCCAGAGCTTGATGCAGATAAGTCTTCCACTCGAGGGTTGAAGGTTCCAGGATTCATCTTCTGGACCTCTTCTTTAGTGTATATATAAATCTTGCGAACAATGTTACAGAACTCCCTGAATATAAGATTAAAAATTTAAAATATGTTTTGAGTGTAAACAAGTGGTCAAATATTTTTTAAGTATTTGATATGAAATTAAAGGTTATTATTGACTCATTTAAGCCATTACTGGTTTTTCCAATGAGAGCATATACTTACTACCAAGGATCATCTCCAACAAGCATTATAACACCCTCATTGTCAGTATAAATAATCATCCAATTTTTATTGGAAACGATCAATTTACCTCCAAAATCAAACATCTTATGTAGCTCTGTAAAGAGCTCATTATAGTCAACAAACCTTGTAAGATCTACTGATCTCCCAAGTGACATTCCTTGTTTATGAACCTGAAAAGATAAAAAAAATTTGAGCCTAGAAATTTTAGGATAAATTGGGAATTTTTTTTAGTGAGGATGTCCTGAAAAATTTAGTTCGAATATGTTTTTGGTTGTATTTGGTTTGAAATCAGTAAAATGCAAGAGTTGATTGATTAGTCTCAAAATAAATCTAATAATTATAAAATCCATCCTGACAAATTGTAGATTAGGAAATTATAATTCAAAATTTCATTCAATTATTAAAATGAGTTATTTTTTTAGAAAATGTGAGTTATTTTCACTGTGATTTAAGTTAAGCTAAATTAGAGTGGACCTAGACAGTGGCATAGGTGGAGTTGGTGCACTGAGGAAATAAGAAGAATTGATTCCAGGTTTTTTATGAAATGGCAGCTCTCCTTCCACTTCTAGCCTTTGGCTCAGCCCCATTTCTGACTGCCCTTGCCCTTGTCCTGCATCCCTAAACTTTTAATCTGAGATAAATAAGAGATGCTGGAACAACTAACTTTAACTCTGTGCTTTTAGGGCTCCAGAGAACGTGTCAGGATAGGTAACAAAACATAAACAAAGACTTCGCCATCCAAATCAACTTTTTTTTATTTGTTGGATATTTCTTTCAAATGCAAATTTATTTGCGTACTCCTAAGGGATTATCTATGCTTTGAACTGATAATGCATTCATAAAAAGTATTAGGAAAAAAAGAGAGAATAAGACGAAGTAACATAAAAAAGCCAAAATTGATGGATTCACATAAGAAAAATAAAATAATATTAAAAAACTTCGTTGCAATTTAAATGATAGTAAAGATACCAGAACAATATTGTCAAGTCATATTTTTAGTGTAGGAACCAGGAGTGCAATTTTACCTTCAATTCCATCCTCTATACCCACCAAAGCTAATGCAGGTGCACCACTCTCTCCCCTCGAAGTTTTCATTTTCTTTTCTTGCTAGGTTTTTTAATTCTTCTACCTCTTGTTCCTCCCAAAGCAGCAGCACCACTTGGGCATGCAGTTGCAAGTTCTTATGGGTGGTTTCTTCACTTTGGGAGCATGAAAACCATAAAATGCTTGCCTATGAAAAAGTCATCCAGTTCCAACAGAAATTGTTCCTTGAATACCATCAAGCCCCTTCATGTTGATCTATAACAAAACACTTAGGGTCAGTTTCTCATCGATTGAATAGTGTCTGAGCATTTTCCAAAAAAACTAGAAGATACACAAGCTTACATCAAAGAATATAATGTTCCGGTTAGCATAACGATCATGATGATAAATACCATCAAATCTCTGTGGAAATTGTACATATCACACTCTTTGCTCAGACATTATTCTAAAACCTGATACTTGGGAGACTTGGGAGATGGGAAAACATTCCAAAACCTTAGTGTCTCATCTCCTGCTCCGGGACGGTTGTCTGCCAAAAAAAAAAAGAATGTTAGAAAAGGACAAAAGCTAGTATATAGACTCAGTAATTGAAGAGAACTCTAAACGTATGCCTGTAACTATGGCTTTTCAACTGAGAACATTATTAACTATTCATCAAATTGAATATATATATATATATATATATATATATATATATATATAAGGGCCTTTTTTTTTTTAGAAAATTAAGGGTAGAGCCCATTTCATTAATCATAAGAGCAAATGTATAAGAGCAAATTACATGAAGAATGTAAAATCAAAAATCTTTGCTATCAACAATTATAGCAACAAAATAGAACCAATGAAATTACAATTTAAAAATAAAACTTGTGAACCAAAAAAGTAATAAGGAAAACCTACTAAGCTGGACTCGGAATGCAAAAGATGCAAACTAAAAACCAAACAAAATTGTACATCAAAAAATATTTCTCAAAGTTGCCGATACTGCCTTCCTAGAAGTCAGGTTGCAGAAAATATGCCTTCCATGAAAGCTGGTTGCACAAAATTTACCGAAGCAGAACATAATCATAGGCCTAGAACTTCGAATAGAAAACCATTCACCAAAAATCACAGTTAACCACCTGGAATCTTCAGGGGAGATATACACTCATAAAATTTACTCAATCAAGATGGAAGAATGGTCCTCTCATGGGAGCTATATATCCCATTAACTATTCCATTTCAATCATATTTTTTTCGACATCGTTGCAAGAATTGAGAATAATACTCTTCTTTCCACCATTAAAAAAAACATATGCTTAAACACAAACAAAGAAAAAAAGAAAGATAGTATCCACCTTCGCTGAAAAAATACCACGAAGAGATGAAATTTTTTTGCCACAACAAATACATCCGTTTGATTCTGCAATATTCAAGACAAAGGCAATCAGAATATTCATTTAAAATTAGCATAGCAGAATCGGATGTAAAAGCTGGAAGAGAGGCAATGACATGACTACACCAAAGACAGATGCAAGTAGCAAATGATACCAAAAGGAGACATTCCTGGTATGTCGCTTGTTCCTCACAATGTTTGCTGGAATGTTCTGTTCCACTGCATTTTCTGGTCTTATGGCTGCTTCATATGTGGTCGATGGAGTGGGATTCATTTCCTCATTCTGAGTTGGTTGCTCTGAAAAGGACTATTCCAGAGAAAATTCAATCATCCAAAATCAAGATTTCCATTACACCTCCATTGACAAAATGGTACTTAACAACACTCACTTGCTTAGCATACCAAAAGAACCATTTCAATACTATCTTACTAAAACAATTTTGTTTCCTAGTTAAAGAAGAAATAGTAGAAACAATATTCCATAAAATGTCCAACAAGCAAATGAGAAAACTTCAAAAAAAGATTATCAAAAAGCCCAGTCTTCATGCAATAGAAAGTAAATAACATAAAACATAACCATTACGAACAACATGAATTAAATTTTTGGCAACATGTTTTAGTAAGGGTTCTTGTTTCATATCTTAACACTATATAAGAAAACAAAAAGAAGAAAGCGAATGAAGAAAGTGTAACCGTATAACCAAATTCTATCAATATACAAAGAAAAATTATAGCATATGTAAAACTGTTCAAATCCAAGTAGACTCTTCAAAAATTTATAATTCTTCTTATATATCAATCGTCTTCACGAACAACCTGAATTAAATTAATTACATAATTATAAGTAATTTGATTACTTATTTAAAAATTTAATATTCAAAATTAAAAAATACTTACTAAAGCTTGAGGCCATGCAACATGAGTTCCAATTGCCTGTCCAATTATTGTTAAAGTACTATACGATCTAATCAAATGTTCTTCCCAGTTCACAGGAATGTTTATATGCACTGAACACCAATTTGGACCTAATGGATAGTTACTGATTCGATGTGTAGGATCCATACTTTGAATATATCCAATTGCCACAGTTTTAGTAGAATCAAGAACACTTCTGACTGCAACTTTAGTTCCAACCTATATATATGAAGTTTATAAGATCTAACAACAATTTGTCACAACATTTGGAAGATAAAAATATGGATGTACAAGTTCATAAGTAAATAGTTTTCTTACTTGAATAAGATTACTGTTATTGAAAGAGTGTGCATCACCATTTTGAGCATATTGAGTAGCTCTTAATGGGGTGCTATTAGTAGCTTGTTGTGTACTTTGCATATCCAACTTCATTTTAGCAATTACCTCACCCTGTTCTTGAACTTGTTTTTCCATTTTTTCGAAAGCTTCCTTGTAACCTTCTATTAATCAATAAGCGCTACTCTGATTTGGGATTTCTCCCCATGCAACATAAGGAGTTACACCAAATCCATACATGTGAACTCTTCCAACCTTGTCATTTCCAAGAACTTTTGAGAAAATATCATCTCTTCCAACATCTTCTGTTTGAGATGTTTGACTTCTTATTTCCTTCATTTTTTCCTACATATAATAAATATTAACTCTTTCATGTAATTTTCTGCATACTTTATAATTAATTTATGAAATAGTTTATTATCATTACTTACCAAAGCTTCACAAGCCTCAATACTATTAGCAATTCCTTCTTTTGTGTAACACTTCTCAAACATTTCAACTCTCGTTGGTGAGTGACCTATGCTTTTCTCCTAAACGATTATATAAATAATGTAGAAGTTAATTAAAATAAAAGAAAATTTTACATTAAAATTTAAGTATAACACGCACTGACACAAACACGTATATACATATAAAATTTACCTGATCTTCACGCACTTGACCGAAACTCCTTTTTCCAGTTATGTGCATCAAACTCTTTTTTGACCTACTCTTTTTATTTCGTTCACTTATACACTGAACACAAATATGAATTAATAAAAAAAATATAACATGGCTAGCACTTTAAAATTTAAAAGTTATGATAATATACCTTTGATTCTTCTGAATTCCAATAAGATAGAAGATTTTTCCATTGATCTTTGAGTATTCTTTTTGGCACATTACATAGTTGTAATTCTGTAGACATTTTTGGGTCATAATATCTAGATTTAACGTCTGCTTTCCAATTCCTCCATTTCTTCCCAATTGATTGAAGAACCCATACATCACAACCACACGGAATCTCAAATTTCTCCTGAAAAACAAAATATTTTTTTGTTATATACAAAGAAATTTGCTATTTTATGTATGCAACTAAAATCAAACAAAACAAGCATATTATGAATGTAAATACCTGAACAACTTCTAACATGTTTTTTTTTAAAGGCTTTGGCATTTTATCCCAACTTTTGATATCAATTGGTGCATGTTTCCCATTCCGAGCAATAGTTCCTAAAAACTCAACAAATAATGATTTATTTTGCCCAATAGGTTGACCATATTTATTAAAATTGACAACAAGTCGTTCTCCACCATGTTGAGGAGCATGATATCCCCAAATACTACACATATAGGTTGGACCTCTTTTTCGTTTTTGCTCCTCATTGCTTCTACCTACTATGAAAAAATATCTTAAAATTAAAATCTTGTAAGTAAGATAAATGTAAATGTAAAACAAGCATATTAAATTATGATAATATCTTAAATAAGAGGCAAACCTGAAACATAATTTTCAATGGTATTTGTTGGAACATCTATTTTAACTTCAGTTTGTTCTCTACATCCTGTATTTCTAACATGTGTTCTGGTCTGTGGTGCCATTTCTTAAAAATCACTATAAAACATATACGTGAGTAGAGTTTAATAGAAGATAAAAAATGCAATTTGTCACCCATGTTGCTCACATAATCTATGAAGAAAAATAAAGTGTACAATATATTCAAAAAAATTGTAAGGTTCACTACATCAAAACTAAATGCAACCTTTAGATAAACACACATAAGAAACACATAAAATCATAAAATGTTACATAGTAATTAGATTGATATAAGGATCTAATGATATAAGTATAAAAAAATAGTTTAACATTACAAAAAGAAACAGAACACAAATCAATTACTCTAGTAGAATGCCATCAACTTCATCTCTAGTCCACTGAACTTCATCATCAATAAAATATTGTTGAGTAGAAATCTCACTTTGCAAGTAGTCATCAACATCTGTGTCTCTGTGAATGTTATTAATATCATTTCTTGGTGATGTTGTAACAACAATATACCATGCAGGATCAATAGGATCTTCCACATAAAAAACTTATTGAACTTGAGAAGCAAGCACAAAAGGTTCTTGATGTCATTTAATTTTATTGAAATTAGTCAAGATAAAGCCATCCTCATCCTCCTTCAGTCTCTTTCCTTTAGAAACCCAATCACATTCAAATAAAACAACACTTCGCTCTGCTGTGTAGTCCAATTCAATTATATTTTTTAAGATCCCATAGTATGTCAAGTTACTTGAAATAGGGTTCTTATCTTTGATACTAGCAAAGCTTGAAGTTAGAGCTTTAACCATCACTCCAAAATTTTGAGTTTTTCTTTTTTTCATCATATCTACAACATGAAATCTAAAACCATTTATAAGGTATTTCTTGTATAGAGTGACAACATTGGACGGACCTCTAGCTAAGCGCCTCAAATCAGTAGAAATAGTATCATCCTTCAATGGATCAATTAAAGCAATCTATTAAAACAAAGTAGATGTAATCAGTAAAAATTCTCATGTAAATTACATTAGCATTATAACACTAACCTTATTAACAAACCAAGAAACGAAATCCTCATTGTGCACTCTTTTAGCTTTATGCTCTCCATAGCGAGACCTTTTTTGTCTTATCGTTTCTTTAACTGTAGTGTAATGTTCACTATATATAATCATAAATTTTATAAGAATACAATAATAGTAATTATATAAAAAAATGAAAATATGTACTTCAACTAAATTTTTTTACCTAACATATGGCTCTATTTCCTCACAATTGAAAAGGACATATCGATATGCTTTTATGAGTGTGTCATCATTGAAGGTCTTGACCTCCCTTTTACCAAGTTCCCGACCATTTATTTCAAAGATATTAAGTCCTTCATTCAAAACATTCTCATCCAACTCATTTCTTCCAAGATGATTATGCCTTGTTTCCACATGCTCAGCAAAATATAAAGAGCAAAATGTTAAACATTCCTCTCCAATATAGCCTTCTGCAATTGATCCCTCTGGACGACTTCTATTTCAAACATATGACTTTAACTTCCCCAAAAATCTGAAAAAAGGTTTGATAAATGATATAAATTTTTTTATTGAAGTTAGATATCATAAAAGAAATAATAATACATAAAATAATTTCTAACCTCTCAATAGGATACATCCAACGATAATATACAGGACCTCCAATCCTTGCCTCGGTGGCCAAGTGAATTGTCAAATGCACCATGATATCAAAAAAAGCAGGAGGAAATATCTTTTCAAGCTGACAAAGTGTAATTGCGATTTCTTTTTCCAATCTAAGAAGCTCAATTGGGAGAAGAACTTTAGAGCACAATCCTTGAAAAAAATGACTCAGACGAATTAGAGGAGAGCGAACTGACTTAGGCAAGACTCATCTTAAGCATAATGGAAGCAATTGTTGCATTATTATGTGATGATCATGGCTCTTTAATCCAAGTATTTTCAGTGGTTTCAGTTGCACTTGTCTTGAAATATTAGATGCATATCCATCTGGCACTTTAATATTTTTTAAGACTTTACAGAAATTTTCTTTTTCTTTTTTGTTCATTGTAAAGCATGCAGCAGGTAAATAAGTATGTCCAGATGAAGTACAAGTAGGGTGCAATGTAGGGCGTATTCCCATTTTTTCCATGTCTTTGCGTGCATTCAAATGATCTTTTGTCTTTCCATCAAGATCCAATAATGTACCCAAAAGCTTATCACATACATTCTTTTCAATATGCATAACATCTAAGTTATGACGTAAAAGATTTTTTTCCCAATATGGCAACTTGAAAAATATGCTTAACTTCTTCCAATTATAAGGCAAATTAGGATTAGCATGTGTTTTCTTTCCAAACTTCACATTTATACTTCTTAACATATCAACAATTTTGGATCCATTAATTGGTGGTGGTATTATCCCATGTTCTTCACAACCATTAAAAGATCGACTATCATTTCTATCAGGATGATCGTGATCTAAGAACCTCCGATGTCCCATATAACATCTTTTACGACTGAAATTTAACCACTCAGAACATGTATTCTCCTGACAAATAGGGCATGCAAACTTCCCTTTTGTACTATAACCTGATAAGTTAGCATAACATGAAAAATCATTTATAGTCCATAATAATGCAGCTCGAATTTGAAAATTCTCCTTAGAACATGCATCGTAAGTCTGCACACCAACATTCCATAACTCTTTTAACTCAGCTACAAGTGGTTGTAATTAAACATCAATATCATTTCCAGGTTGAGTTGGCCCAGGAATAAGAAAAGAAAGCATCATGTATTGTGATTTCATACATAAGTTAGGTGGCAAATTATATGACATCAATACAACAGGCCAAGTACTATGAGTTGAAGTCATTGTCCCAAATGGATTAAATCCATCTGATGCTAAACCCAATCGTACATTTCTAGGATCTATAGCAAATTTTGTATCTTGGTAGTCTAAGTGCTGCCAAGCTGGAGTATCAGTGGGATGCCTCATGCAACCATCTTTTATACGCTCTTCTTTATGCCATATCATATATGATGCAGTCTTAGATGACATGAATAATCTTTGCAATCTTGATGTTAATGGGAAGTGCCACATGACTTTTCCTGCAACCTTTTTATTTTTTTTACTTGATATATCTTTTGAAGTGCTATCCTCTGCAATCCATCTTGACTCATTACAAATATCACATTCATTCTTAAATTCATTAGGACCCCAATATAAAATGCAATCATTGCGACATGCATCATATTTTGTATAACTTAAGCCCAAATCTTGAATTATCTTCTTTGTCTCATAATAAGACTTTGGTAGACGAATATCTTCAATTGCTTCCCTTAACAAGTCAAGCAACATAGTAAATGATTTTTGAGTCCAACTACCAAGGCATTTAAGTTAAAGTAGCCTGACAAGAAAATTAAGTTTTGAGAACTTTTTACATCCAGGAAATAATTCTTGTTGTGAGTCACTTATCAACTTATAAAACTTTGCAGGATCCATATTTGCTTTATTAATTTCATCTTGCTCATCCGTAGTATTACTTTCAAACCCAAATACATCATTTAATAGCCCTTCCATGTCATCATTAACTTCATCAACAATGAGCAAATGTGATCCAATGTCATTTGTAAATGAAGTTTCTCCATGAGCAGTCCAATTGTAATATCCAGGTTTGAATCCTCTCCACAGCAAATGAGCTTCAACATCATCTCTTGTCCTACAAATGCCATTTCCACAATCTCTACATGGGCATAGAATCATTCCACTTGAACTTCCATTACTGAATGCAAAATTTAGAAAGCTTTTAACTCCTTCTTTAAAAACCGTATTAGTCCTTGAACAATACATCCAACTTCTATCCATTTCCATATTATAACCTTCACATAACAAAGGAAAAATTAATCTTAGAAATCATGAGAGCTAGTGGATACATATTTAAAGGATTTAAAGTAAACTCTTTGATTTGCATTTTAAATAAACAAGTTATTAAGCAAGGAGTAAAAAAACTTTTCATATAAAAATAAAATCTTTTATAATAACATTGATAATAATTTTTGGCAAATCATAGTCTAGTATTTTAAACAGAGGATTGAAAATTATTGACAGGCGATCTTGAAAAATAATAAGCCACAAGCTTGAATATAAGTTGTTGTTCGAATATGCAAGTTCAAAATGCTATGGAAGGATTGGTTCTTTCCATGTAAGTGAAAAGCCGGAAATGTTTATTTTTATGATAGAGTATAAAAAATCAGTTTCGATCCCATTTCTCACTAAAACTTATCAACTTGTTTATGATCCATCCACTGATTACATAGTGTCTTGGGAAGAAGAAGCTACTAACTTTGTGGTGTGGAGACCTCCAAAGTTTATGAGAGATATCCTACCCAATTACTTCAAACACTACATCTGAAGCTTTGTGAGGTAAATCAACACTTATGTAAATTTTGCATTGCAAACTTATTCTAATCTTTTAAAAAAAATGTCTCCATGCCTTTTGTTGTCAAACATAAAGCTTATTTAATTGCTATCTTAGGTGATACATGAAATGAATCCCTCAAGCATGACATTGTAGATTTAAGTAAAAATTTAGACTTATGTTTCATGCTTGCAGATGAGAATGATAGACTTAGGAATGATTTATCTTCTTACATGCATGATTTGGAATAGTTGAATGATCAATCAAAATGAGGTTGTTTATTAGAAATTGAGAAAATGAAAACCTAGGAATGAGATTACTTATTTGAAGTGTGAACTTGATGGTTTATGTCATTGATATCCATAATTTTAAAATTAAAGTCTTTAGAAGATGAAAATGCTAGTGTAAAAACTAGAATGAATAATTTATCTATTGCATGTATTAGCACTACAACTTCTTAAAGCCTCTGTATCTAATACTTCCGCATCTTTTATGCATTCGATACCCAAAAAGCATTATAATTATTATAATAAATTCAAATGTGTTTCCTATATTTGAGCATTTAAGAAATCCATGAACACCAATACTTTATGATCACATGTTTGAATTTCAAAAGGCACATCTTTTGTTGATCACCATCGACACATATTTTTAGTGGACATGATACTAATGTTAGTTATGGATTTTGATTTTATGTTTCTCAAGAAATTTAAAATGAGGTTATTGATATGTTTTGAAACACAATACATTACGAAGCAAGGCCTAAGAATATGATCATGTTCGACAACATTGAATAGGATAATAGTGATATGAAGGAAGAAAATCCTGTAACAGTTATAACATTCACAACAAGCTTATCCCTTGAAATTCTTAATGTTCCTCAAGTTAAAAAGGTATGGTGAAACTTTAAAAGCAGATCATAACTCTATTTATTGCTGGTGGCATTAATTAGCCTTTCCCATTTACACAGAAAATGAACTAAAGGTCCCATAACTTCTTTATTCTCAGCTAGTTATGCAAGGTATCAATGATAACATAAACAGATGTGGAATTTGAAGGCGTGTAACTCAAATCATGCAAATGAAGGATTTGAAGTCGCAAAAATGATACAAAAAAATGTAAAAAAGAGCAGCTAAGCATAGCATGAGATTTAGCAAAGAGAGTAAGCAATATATCATTTCTCACAAGCAAGGAAGCCAGTGGATGTATCTGGTGTTAAAAGCATTTGTGGTGTTTTTGTGTGCATTGCATGACCAATTAGGAACATTGTACTGGCAGCTGTCATTTGAGGAAAATCTATAGGCATGCTCTTGAAATGGTCAACAAAAATATAAAATCTGTAAGCATGCTCTTCAATAAAGAAATGTTGTCACAATCATAGCTTGCATTAAATTGGTTCCAAGTGAGCTTTTATGACAAATAGAAAAGGATGTGAGCTAGTCTTTTTCTTTGCATTCAGTGTATTAGCACAAAATGAGATTATATTTAAATATCAAGTTTTAGTCAAAATTCTCAAAATTGGACTTTTAAACTATTATATGGTCGGGGGTTCAAGGGGGCAGCGCCCCCTGGCGGGGATCCACCTGAAGTAATAGGTAGTCTTTCCGATAAGCACTCAATCGAACAAGAAAATAAAGAGAACTTAAACCAGACCAACGTTGGGATGAACATCAAGATCGGTGGAATATTAACCTTTCAGCAATGTACAAACAACCACCTTTTATTCGATCATTCAAAAACTATGAGAATCTCAAGAACCATAGAAATCAAAAGAAGAGAATCTCAAGAACCCTAGAAATCAAAAGAAGAAAGAATTTTTTTTTTAAACCTAGATAGTGGCATTCAACATTCAAAGGAATAAAGCCAGTGATTAAAAGCATTTTACCTGATGCGGCCGTCGCGATTGGAGGAGGCGAACAAGAAGAAGTGGGCTAGCGAACCTAGAAGAAGCGAAAGAGGCGAACAGTTGAAGGAGGCGAACAAGAAGAAGCGGGCACGATCGACATTCAAAGGAATAAAGAGTGATTACAAGCATTTTACCTGATGTCACAATTGGAGGAGGCGAACAAGAAGAAGCGAAAGCAGCGGGCTAGCGAACCTAGAAGAGAAGCGAAAGAAGAGAAGGAGGCGAACAAGAAGAACCAGGCACGATAAGAATAACTTATGCACGATCTCCTCTTCGCGCCGAATCACTTTTAATTAGCACGAAAAAAATATGCCTCAATAAATATTTCTTAAGGCACTTAAATAAAAGTGTCATAATATATATGTCTTTAAAAGTAATTTTTTTTTGTAGTGAATGCATTATGGTGTAGAATGTTGACCATTAAAAGAGAAGTATAATATTAAGTTAAGCGTCGCAAAGATGAGGTTGCTTAGGTGGATGAGTTGCTTTACTCTTAGAGATGTGATATGAAATGAGCATGCATATATGTGAAGAGGTTGGATTAGTTCCAGTGGAAGATAAGATTAGAGAGAGTCGTCTTAGATGATTTGGTCACATAAAATGGCGGCCTGCTGATAATCAGATAAGGAAAGTGGATGTATTAGATTTGACTTATGTCAAGAAAGGTAGAGGTAGACCTAAAAAGACTTGGTCAGAAAATATTAGAAATGACATTTCTTTTTTAGATTTAGATGAGAATTTGACACTTAACCGGACATAATGAAGAAAAAAGATTCATGTAGCCGACCCCACATAGTGGGATAAAATTTTTTTGCTTTGTTGTTATTGTTGTATATGATCTCATCAACTTTGATTGAACTATCTTTGAATGTTAAAGTTAAATTTTCTAAACAGAAGGAACGAATAATGACACAAAATTAAAATCATAATTTTTTTCAAATAAAAAAATATTAATTGTCACAGCAACCGATGGTTAGTGCCCTAACAATATTTTTTTAGTATTCGGTGACTTGCAAAATTGAACTATTAATAATCTCAATTGCCGTGCTGTTCAGTTGAACCGGCATCAATTGGGTTGAATTTAATAATGTAGCCATTAATTACTAGTCAAGAGCACATGTGATATAAAATCTAATTTTACATTATTCGAAAGTATATAATATATGCTTAAATATTTTTTAAAAAATTTATGCTAGTAATATAATATTTTATCACAAATTTTACAATAATTATTTTTATTAATTAAAAAAAATTCCTGAGAAAAAATTTATATTTAATTTTAATTTCGAGCAGCATACATAAAAAATTTATACAATTGTATTTTATCACTTAAATTATTATTTGTTTTGTAAGAATTTTTATTTATTAGTTTTAGATAAATATTTTAATATTTAATTATTTATGATAAATTTCTTAAGAAACTTCTTTATTATTCCAATATTTTTCAAACTTATGTTATTTAATTATTTTTAAAATAACTATCAAACAATTTGTCATGACGTGCTTCTCAACATCACATGGAAAAGTCGCCTAATATTTTTCTACAAACACCCTAAATAAGTACGCGAAGAAATCAGCACAACCGAGTGCTAAGTTGCTTTGGCCAACATAAACTTTACTCAACCAGACAGAACAGACCCTGCGGCCTGCTTGCAGCCATGGCGGATACCAACCCATCTCCCCACGTCGTCGTCGTCGCAAGCCCTGGCATGGGTCACGTCACACCTCTTGCCGGGTTAGCCAAGCTCCTCGTTCTCCGCCACCACCTCACCGCCACCTTAGTCACTTTCTCCGACCTCCCCGCCTGTTCTCTCCCTTCCTCCATCTCCACCGTTCAACTCCCTATCCCTCTCCTCGATGACCTCCCACCCAACACTCACTTCGTCACCCGCATATGCCAAACCATAGCCCACTCCGTCTCTCCCCTCCGTGAAATCCTCATCACTCTCCGGCGAACCACCCGCATCGCCGCCGTCATCTTTGACCTCTTCGGAAGCGACTTCCTTTCCATGGTAAAAGAGTTCGGCATCCCAAGTTATCTTTTTATAACCTCCAACTATTTCTTCCTTTCTTTCATGCTCCACCTCCCTACACTCGACGAGACCACCTCCGGCGAGTTTCGAAACCTGTCGGAGCCACTAAGACTGCCGGGTTGTGTTCCTTTAAATGGCGAGGATTTTTTGGAGCCTATACAGGAGCGGGAGAGTGAGGTCTGTTCTTGGGTGGTTCACATATCAAGGAACTATGATCTTTTCGATGGAACTCTAGTGAACAGCTTCGAAGCCATTGAAGCCGACGCCGCCAAGTTTTATAAAAAGGTGAAATTGAGTTACTTTGATTTTTAAGTAAATACTTATCATGGATCAAACTAAGAATTTTTTTTTTACAACAGAGGGGCAATGGAAAGCCGCATGTCTGGCCCATCGGGCCACTTACGTGGTCCGGTTCAGATAAGGGTACGGAGGAGTCATCGCATAAGTGTATCGAATGGTTGAATCGGCAGTCGAGTGAGTCGGTTGTCTTCATTTGTTTTGGGAGCGCAGGTACTCTTTCATTAGAGCAGACACAAGAGCTTGCCCTCGGACTGGACATGAGCGGGCAAAGATTCATATGGGTAGTGCGAGTGCCGAATGACACGGAGCTGATCAGTAGTTATTTTAATCCGAAGCAGAACGGTGATGATTGTTTGGGGTTTCTTCCAGAAGGATTTGTGGAGAGGACTAAAGATAGGGGGATGATGGTGCGGTCTTGGGGCCCTCAACGAGAGGTGTTGAGTCATTATGCGACGGCTGGGTTTGTGTCACACTGTGGATGGAACTCCACGCTAGAAAGCCTTGTGAATGGTGTGCCGATGATCGCATGGCCGCTTTACGCGGAGCAGAGAATGAACGAAGTTCTGCTTGTGGAAGGGGTGAAGGTGGCACTGAAGCCCAAGGCGGGAGTGAATGGGGTGGTGAGAAGGGAGGAGGTGGCGAAGGTGGTGAAGGAGTTGATGGAAGGTGAGGAAGGGAAAGAGGTGCGACGAAGAATGCAAGAGATGAAGGAAGAGGCTGCGAGGGCTGTGGTAAAAGAGGGGTCTTCTTACAAGGCTATAGAGGAGATGGTTAGTCTTTTGAAAGATTCAGTTGTGGCATGAGTGATTTGATTTTCTTGCTTGACCACTTCTTAAATGTTATCCAAAAATTAGTGCTCATTTTATGTTGTGATAATTATCGTACTTTTCTTATAGTTTGTAATAGTTTTGAGATGATAAATAAAATAACAATATACAAAATAGCTGAATTGAAGATTTATTTTATAAATTTAAAACAGAGAAAAAATGTTAAATTGTTTTGCAATTTTAAAAAATATATACTACCACACATTTTTGATAAATATATATTTTATAAAAACCTATATAAAATTTTGTTTTTGTATAGTGGAGACAATCAAGTCTAAATCGTGGGCTACTTGGATTTAATTTTGTTGACTTATTTAAATAAAAATAAAAAAATAAGCACATTTATTATTTATAAAAAAAATAACTAAAAACATAAATAAATAAAATTTAAATCAGTGTAATATTAAAAAATATATATTTAATAATAAGAAAAAATTAAATTAGAAATTATATTCTCACCTAATAGTTTAGTGTATTTTTTTTAAAAATTATAATATATGAAATTATACAATATTATAATGGCTTTTTTAAATAATTCTAACTAAAATTGAATTAAAAGATTTTTAATAATTAACTTGTATAAAATTTATTTAAAATATTATTATTATCTTAAAATATAAATATATACATCTAAAAGATTTTTCTAAATATTAGGAAAAAATCATTTTATTGATTAGAAATTTATTTATAAATAAATTTAATTTATGAGATGATTATTTACAAATAAATTAAATTAAAAAATTATATTTTTAAATGTTAAATATATTAAAATAAATCTCTTATATGTATAATTGTTTGTATAACTATATATATATATATATATATAGTTATTTAATTAAAACATCAATAAAATTTTTTTTCTTATATTTTAAAAAAATCTTTTAGATATTTACGTATTTATTATTTTTTTAAGAAAATAGCAATTTCAATTTTGTTTATACAAACTAAATAATAATAAAAAATTAAATCAAATTTTGTTTACATAATTATTTAAAAATATGATTATAATAAGAGTTAATCAAAGAAAGAAATGTTAGAACATTTTGCTCTAAAATTTTTAAATAGCTCAAAACTAGTTGTAGGACACCGTTGTGCTCCAAAAGCATCAAAATTAAATTTTAAACATAAAAAAATACACTTGAGGGCCATAAAAAGTTTGAATCAGACTGTCCGAGCAAAAAATTAGTCCCTAACATAGCTTGGCGATCGAACTGGCCCACCGGTGTAGTGCATACACGCGACTCATACGCAGGGGGCACATGCGCAACTTCCACAATTAAAATATGGCTCTTTTTATACTTATTTATTGTTTACATTTTTTAAAAAAGGAAAAATATAGCTTTATGTCAAAAAATTTCTAAATTATTTGAAAATTTTGAAAAAATTTTAATAAAAAAATATTCATTATTATTATTTTTAATTAAATATTTTCTTTTTATGTAAAAAGGGAGAAATGCATTATTTGCTATTAAAATTTGAAAAAATTTGTAAAAATTATGAAAAATTCAGGAAAAATGTTTACAAACTTATACTCCTCTAGATCTATAAATACCCCTTGGGGGCAAGGGAAAAGCATGGTTCTCCTAAGCCGGTCAATAAAGTTTCTCCCATAAATTGGGGGAAATTGACTGGCAAAAAATGGAGGTCTTCGATGCTGATAAAAGCTCAGTCCTTTAACAGACACTCTAGTATTCCTATATAAAAGGGGCAAAGAGAATCCTAGAGGAGTCTAAAGACTGTCAACAATGATAAAGGCTCAATCCTCTAACCTAGGCTCCAATCATCCTCTATAAATGGGGCAAAGATTATCATGTAAGATTCTAATGACCGTTAATAGTGGTAATGACCTAGTCCTCTGATGAAGGCTTCAGTCTTCCTTTATAAAAGAGGTGAAGACTATCTTGTAGGAGTATAAATGCCATCAACAATGGTAAATGCCCAACCTCTTACACAGGCTCCAATCTTTCTCTATAAAAGGGGCTAAATATTATTCTGTAGGAATCTAAAGATCATCAATGAAAGTGATAAAGGTTTAGATAAACCGAAGGAGGCAATCAGGTGGTGCACTGATGGTGGTGGTCGAGTGGCACTCCAACAGAGATAGATTGTCCGATGGAGGTAATTAACAACTTGATGATGAGGGCATATAGTCTAATGAAGGTTGTTGGGTGGCATGCAAATAGTGTCGGTTGGGTAGCACACCAAAGAAGTCAGTTGAGTGGAAGCTCGAAGGTGATGAGGTTTAGATCATTCCTTGATAAAGAAGTTAAGAGAGATGTTTAAAGTGTTAATTGGTGTAAATGATGTTGTGAGAAATCCACTAAGAATGTTTAACGTCACTAAGGTTTTTTATGAGAGTGTTACATAATGATGTTAACTTATGTGTAAGAGGTTGATAGAATTCACCAAGAATATTTGACCTATCTAAGGTTTTATGTCATAATGTTGCTTAATGGCATTAACTTGTGTAAAAGTGGTCGAGAGATATCCGCCCAAGATGTTTGACCTATATAAGGTTATTTTCCAAAGTATTTCTTAATGGCGTTAACTTGTATGGAAGAAGTAAAAAAAATGGATCTAAGACACTTGACCTATCTAGGGTTATTTGCCAAAGTGTTATTTTATACTATATGGATGAGGTTGAGATAAATCCAACAACGATGTTTAATATATCATAGGTTGTTTTGCAAAGCATTGTTTGATGATGTTAACTTATATGGAAGAGATTAAAAGAAATATAACCTATCTGAGGTTATTTGTCAGTGTGTTGCTTAATGATGTTAACCCGTATAGAAGAGGTTGAAAAAAATTCACTATGGATATTTGACCTATCTAAGGTTATTTATCAAAGTGTTTCTCGATGATGTTAACCTTTTGTGGAAGTGGTTGAATGAAATCTTCCTTCAATTAATTATACCTTGATTAAGAGGAAGAAAATGCGGCTTGTATCCTGAATCAAAGATAAAAATTGGTTTATCTTTAGACTATTGTTTCCTTCTTGAAGTTGAGGCTATAACCTCTCCCGAGAGGTAAAAGTCCAATTGGGGACTATATAAAATTTGAGATTCACTTGAGGCTTTCTTGTAATTATTGAAAGCTTTATAAAAGATGATTCCTAACAAGATCATCTTGGACGTATAAAATATTGGAGGGACTTTCTTAACCACAACTGTGCTTGAGATTTCAATATAAATATACCTTTAAGATTGTAGCCAAGGTTGCCCCCAAGTCTAAATTTGCTACCTATGAAATTAATTTAGCGATGGCTGATAGTTGAGAGGAGATAGAATAATGCATATTTATAGTTATTAGTGAGGATGCATTTAATATTGAAAGATTTCTTTCAAACTTGATAACGGTTCATTATAAAGGGACTAGCTTGCTATTACCTGGGATGCTAATGTGAATGACTTTTTGAAGTTCTAACAAAGTTTTCCCCTGCTAAGAATTCTTTCCCATAAAAGATGCCAAACTATTTCATTCCATAAATTTCAAGAAGGTAGAGAGATATAGAGTTTAAAATCCTAGCTTTACATGAAGATCCATCACACATACAGATGAGAGAGAGGAGGTGCGAGAGTTGTAAGAGACACTAAAATTTTTATGTTAATAATCCTAAAAAGGGGATAAACTATAGGGCCTTACCCAGATCAAATGATTCCACTAGTGTTTATTATTGATTATAAATGATTCCCTTCCTCAAGGGAAGGCATTTGCATAATTTAAAAAATATACATCATATATAACACATTATATAATTTTAGTTCAAAGAATTCAATGGTATGTGAGCTATTCTTAAGAGATCATTGGCCTATTTATTTTATTGGCAGGATCATAGTTTTGTAATGGTGGTCGGAGGACCGTAATCGGGTGACTGCAGTTGGTGGAACCATAATCAATAAATGATGGTCAAAGGAGTCGTAGTCAGTTAACTAATGTAGAAGAAATTATAATTGTGTGATCGAGGTCGGAGGGACCATAATCGGTTGATAGTGTTTTAAAGACCGTAGTTGGGCAATACTTTTTGAAGGGATAGTAGTCAGGTGACAGAGATTAGAGGATATCCATAATTGAGAGACTGTGATCTAAGGATCATAATATAGCGATGGTAGTAGAAGGGACCATAGTTAGACGATAATGATTGAAGGGACTCTAGTAGGGTGATGGTGGTCTGAGGGTTTTAGTCAAGCGACTGTGGTCAAGGGGATTGTAGTCAAACTACAATGGTCAAAGGGATCTTAATATGATAATTATAGTCTAAGGATTATAGTTAGTTGATAGTGGTTAGAGGGTCCATAGTCAAGAAATGGTTATCGAATGGACTATAGTCGGGCGATAGTGATCGGAGGGATTTTAATCATGCAACAGAGATTAAAGGGATTGTAGTCGGGATATGTAGGTCAGAGGAACCTGAGTTGGGTAGTGGTGGTTGTAGGGACCTCATCCTGGTAATGGGGTTGGAAGAGCTATAACCATGTGATGGTGGTCATAGGAGTATCATCAAGCAATTGAGGTCAGGTGGTTGTAGTCTTGTGAAAATGGTCTAACGACCATAGTTTGATGATGGAGGTCAGAGGGACCATAATCAGGCGATGAAGGTTGGGAGGACCATAGTTAGGAAATGGTGGTATGAGGACCTTAGTCTAGCGAAGGTGGTTCAAGTATTATAATTGGTGGGCGATATGGGTTTGAACGACTATAGTCAGGTCGTAGTTGTTTCAAGACTATAATCGGGCGATGATGATCTGAAAACTATAGTCATATGGGCTATTGAGGTTGAAAGGACCATAGTCAAGCAACGATGGTCATAGGGATCATAGTCGATTGAATGTGGTAGAAGAAATCATAGTCAAATGATTGAGGTCAAAGAGATCACAATCAAGCAACGAT
Organism: Dendrobium chrysotoxum; assembly: GCA_019925795.1. Lineage (NCBI taxonomy): Eukaryota > Viridiplantae > Streptophyta > Magnoliopsida > Asparagales > Orchidaceae > Dendrobium > Dendrobium chrysotoxum. The sequence continues at coordinate 29,913,571 of CM034306.1, read as the reverse complement.
GCTTTGAAGAAAGTAGTCGGGTGATGGTAGTTTTAAAATTATTGTTGGGTGATGATGGCCCAGGGACCATCATCGAGTGATAGTGGTATAAGGACTATAGTCATATGGTGGTGGTTTAAGGAGTGTATTGCCATGAACCAACTTGATATGAATTGATATGCCATAGGTCAAACCATGCATGGCCGATCATTTCAAGAATTAGAAATTGACCCCAAGATTTGGTTGGGGAAGTGTTAAGAGAAACTAAACCTGCAATTTATATAATATAAAGCCACAACTAAATATAATATAAAGATGAAAAGCAAATCTCAAAAATAACTTTTTTAAGATATCATCCAAAAATATATGTAAAATTTGATGTCTATCTTATTACAAATCTGGATTTAAGGATTATAATTTTGATGATAACAAATATTTCTGTGTTTTATTTTGATTGGCTAATATTTCAGGTACAAAAGATCAAATTCAATTTAAGCCAACTCAAGATCGGGTTTGCATGTGTTTAATTGTAATTTTTCCCTTTCTTGAGTCAAATGTAATGTAATTGATCCCCTAGTTAAGTAACTTTGCACACACACACTCAGGGAGAGAGTTTTAGTGAGTTAGAGTTTCTATTTCAATTTTTGTTCACATCATCTTAGATGATATTTATATCATCCTGGATGATTTAGTGAAAACAGAAACCCTAATTAGGGTGACCATGTTAAGTAGGTTTAATTAAGCTGATCGTCCTGGATGATGGACCCATCGTATAGGATGATAGGCTCAAATAAGAAATTCTCAACAGCCAGACTGAGTTAGGAAAGTTCTTATTTTTAGAATTTTGGTTTGATCATCCCAGATGATATATGTATCGTCCTGGATGATCATTTACAATCATGCCTAAATTAGTCTGGTGATTAAAAAAAGTAATTAATATTTGATTGATACGATCATATCGTCCTGGACGATCGTAATATCATCCTGGATGATACATGCAAAATCTAGACCGTCTAGAGAACTTCACCTGGATGACCCGAGAAATCTGCTGGATGATATAAGCCTATTTGTAATGATAGAAATATCATCCTAGACGATCAGTTCAAAAATGACCAAAATAGTCCTACACATTGTTCGGATCGTCCTGTACAAACATACTGTATGATTAAAAATGACTTGATCGTCCGGGATGATATTTCTATCATCCTGGACGATTAGTACAAATAGGCTTATATCATCCAGCATATTTCTCGGGTCATCCAGGTGAAGTGCTCTAGACGGTCTAGATTTTATATGTATCATCCAAGATGATATTGTGATCATCCAGGATGATATGATCGTATCGATCAAATATTAATTACTTTTCTTAATCACCAGACTAATTTAGGTATGATTATAAATGATTATCCAGGATGATTGAAACAAAAACTCTAACTCACTAAAACTCTCCCCGTGAGTATGTGTGTGCAAGGTTACTTAGCTAGGGGATCAATTACATTATATTTGACTCAAGAAAGGTAAAAATTACAATTAAACACACGCAGACCCGATCTTCAGTTGGCTTGAATTGAATTTGATCTTTTGTACCTGAAATGTTAACCAATCAAAATAGAGTATAGAAATATTTATTATCATCAAAATTATAATCCTTAAATCCAGATTTATAATAATCTCTCCCTTTTTTATGATGGTAAATATTTATTCAGTAATTTTAAATAAAGTAGATAGGAATAATCAACACACATAAGAGAGAAGATTAGAGATTAATCATTGATAAATAGTGACACTAAATACAACAAAAGAAATAACTACAACAAAAAATAACAAAAGAAACTACTAGTAACATAAAAAATAACTTCCCCTTTTGACATCACAAAAAGGAGGAAGAAAAAGTAAAACAAAATAAATTAAAAATATCACAACACATATAACTAATAGAGAGGCAGATCCTGATCAGATGGAGGAGGAGGTGGTGGCTGAAAATAGCTATGGATGGTGGCAAACTGGTCTCCAAACCAGGCCATGTCCTGGTCGTGCTGCTGCCGCTGCCGGGTAACGTAGTCATTGAAGCGTCTCACATCCTTAGCGTGATGCTGCTCTTGGGCAACCACGTAGGAGACAAAGTAGGCCTCCCACTGGCTAAATCGCTGCACCAAGTGATCTAAAGGCGATGCTATATGTAGAGGAGCATGTGCAACAGGTGCAGCAGGCTCAGGAGCAGCCTCCCCCTCTTCTCCCTCAACATCCTCTGCGTGCTCTGGATGAAGTCTAGTACTGTGGAGAGTATGAAAAGAGCTGTTGGAGAAGAAGATAGGTGGGATTCTTGATGGATCTGGATATTGAAAAATATATTTTATTTCAAGGGCATAGTGGACGAGATGTCCCAAAGCTAGATTGGGGTGTCTCTTATGGGCCGGATCCCTAATGGCAGTCAGTTGTTCAATGTAGTAAAAAAGTAAATCAGTTGCATTAAAGTCACGATGGGCCATGATGTAGTAGGTAGTTATGGAGAGCAAATAAGTGATGTGGATGCAGTCCCTGACCTTAGGAATGATGGAGGAGCAGAGGACATGTTGGATTGTCCTAGCATCCTTGACCAGGGAGGAACAGGCCTTGTCGTGGTATTGGGCATTTGTGTTTCTAAGGAAGTGGTTAGCGACACTCCAATTAAAGTCAGGGTCAGATGCTAAAATATGAAGCTTATCGTCAGAAGTGGACAGTTGAAGAATGTTATGAAAGTCCTGAAGGGTTAATTCTATAGGTCATTAATTAACAAAGGAGTGAAGGGCGGAGTAATCAGAAGTAATGCGAAGATTTGCAAAGAAACTAAGAAGTTCAGTGCTGAACAGGAAATGCTAGAGTAAGAATGAAGGTGAGGGATGTGTGAGTGAACAGATCAAGTACCGAATAGGTGAGGGTCCGTGGGTTCACATTTTTGAAGATAGTGATCCCATCATCAAGATATCTTTGAAAAGCAGCTTGATCGGCTGCATCAGAAAAGTGGGGATCAATATTTCCTAGAGAGGAACTAGCACCCTGTTGCCTGGATCTCTTACCACTAGCCATAAGAAAGAAATGAGTAGTAATAGAAAGAAGTTATGGTGAAAAAGAGGATGGAAATCAGCTGTTTATAAAGAAAATGGCCATATCATCCAGGACGATCGCAAGATCGTCCAGGGTGATATGATCTATTATTACGTACAGGACGATTGGTCAAAAAGGTGGTCCGATCATCCAGGATGATTAGACACAGGTGATCATCACGAGGAGTCCAACTAGACAACCTTTGATAAAAAGTATCGTCCCGGATGATTAGGTGGATCGTCCAGGAAGATATGTAATAAATGCATCGAATGGACCGAATTTGAAATGTCCAGCTATAGACACATGGATCGTCCAGACCGATGAGGAAGATCGTCCAGGATAATCACCAATAATTGGTGTATCTCAGCCGTTGGATCATGGTGGGAAAGATTTGAATGGATCATCCAGAATGATGTTTGGATCATCATGGATGATGTTTGAATCGTCCAGGACGATGTGAAGAAAAAAGTGAAAAAGAAAAAGGATGGAGAGGAATGATCAGGGATCCCAAAAACACAAAAAAATTAAAATCAAATCAAATTAAAGAAAAAAAAATAGAAATGATATAAATAATAGTAAGAACAATGATTTTTTTTAATTTTTTTTAATCGATCAGCTCCAATGAAATAGAATTTTCCTTAATTTTTAATTCAAAAGCCAATAAGAAGAAAATCGACCACACTGAAATCTAAAAAAGGTTAGAAAATTAACTTTCATAACTTCTACCTCGGACACCTTACATATTAAAATTCCTTTCAAACAAAAGTCTAATTCAGAAGAAAAGAAATTAGATTCGAAAAGACATCTTTTTAAGCCTCGTTCCAGAAAAATATCTGATTGAATAATATTACAAAGTAAGGAATCAGAAATCATGATTTTTCGTCTCAAGCTTTTGAAAATATTAAGTGGCGCATGAATTTTTCTAAGACATTTAAAGATCTGAAAGGGAAGAAGGCTTATTTTCTTGTGGGCTCATTTTGTACCTCTTTTTTAATTTTTTAGCGCACTTTGTGCATCTTTTTTATTTTTGATACACATTATGTATCTTTCCATTTTTGGCGATATTGCACATCTTTTGAATTTTGGGCTCATTTTATGCCTCTTTTCATTTCTTTTGCAAGCTTGCTTCCTTTCATAATCCCTAAAGTATCTCAGTTGTGAGATTACCTTCCAGACATAAGAGAAGAAAGGCTCACTCTCTACAATCAGGAAGAGTAATCCACAAAATAAAATCATTCTCATATGATAAATACAATCACTTGATCAAGAAGAACATAATAATGATCCAAAACTTTGAAAACACTATTTATATGAGGTAGATTACTGTAGGAAGATAAAATAGATCTCTATTTCAAAAACTAACTTTTTAATTTTGAAAAAGAATTTTATCCAAAAGAAATAATACACCATTAAAGGAGTTAGAGGAAGAGAAATAATCATCAATGTTTCTTCCCTTTAACAGATTTAGAGGAGTCAATCACTGCTTACGAGCTTCCAAATAAAAATAAGGCAAAACTCTCAGTTAGAAATCTAATTTATCAGTAGTAGTGAGCAGTGATATGATTTATAAGAAAAATAATAAATCAAGAAGAGGTAAGAAATCACATCAAACTAAATACTCAAATCAGGAAAATAACAACAACAACAAAAGAAAATCAGCAGAGAATAAAAAAATAAACAGGAAACAGATAATTAAATCAAACACAAACTAAATCAAAAATCAAAATAAGAAAATTTAGAAATCAGCAATCATCAGATTCATGTATTTATGTTAATCACACCCAATCTGGTCCTCAAAATGCTGAATGAGTCAAAGGCCAGTGGTTTAGTAAAGTCATCAGCTAGTTGATTTTCAGTTGCTACATAGTGTAGCCTAATGTCCCCTTTTGTAATATGATTCCTAATGAAGTGATGCCTTATATCAATGTGTTTGGTTCTTAAATGTTGAATAAGATTCTTAGAGATGCAGATGGCACTAGTATTATCACATATAATTGAAATTGTGCCAACAGGTAATCCTAAATTCAAAACTTGTTGCTTCAACTAAAGGACTTGGGCCACTTAACTTCCTAAGGTAATGTACTCAACTTCAGCAGTGGAAAGTGCAACTGAGTTCTATTTTTTACTGGACCAGGGGACTAAAGATTATCCTACGAATTGGCAAGTTCCTAAAGTGCTCTTTCTATCCACCCTACATCCTACAAAATCAGAATCAGAATATCCAATAATCTCAAAGAAGTGTTGTGCCTAGGATACTAGATTCCTAGGTTTGGGGTCTCTAAGAGATATCTAAGAATTCTCTTAACAATCAGGTGGGACTCTTCAGCTTGAAACCTAGTACAAAGATAAACACTAAACATGATATCAGGTTGGCTAGCAGTTAGGTAAAGTAGTGATCCTAAAATTCCTCTATACTTTTTCTAATCAACAGATTTTCTATTTGAATCCTTATCTAACTGAACAGTGGAACTCATGGGAGTGTTGATTGGCTTAGCTTTGTCCATTTCATATTTCTTCAATATATCCTTAATGTATTTTTATTGATTAAAAAAGATTCCATCATCCATTTGCCTTATGCTAAACCCCAAAAAGTAGGATAATTCTCCCATCATACTCTTCTCAAACTCTTTACTCATTATTTTAGAAAAATCATCACATAAATTTTTATCAGAAGATCCAAAAAGTATATCATCATCATAGATCTGGATAACGAGTAAATCATCTCCTAATTTCTTCAGAAAAAGGGTGGTGTCTACGCTCCCCTTAACAAACTCTCTTTCTAATAGGAATGTGCTAAGTCTCTTATACCAAGCTCTGGGTGCCCATAGTTCAAGTTGACCGAACCACTATAAAATATGGTGTGTTCTTTCTGATTATTTTTTGCATTTATTTTTTGTTGATGATCATGTGATTGTGATTATTATTCTGTTATTGTTGAACATCTGCACATTATCATAAAACTATAATTATTTTAAAATATTCAAAAATATTTTTCTAAATTATTTTTGCTCACGAATTTTTAAAATAACCAATTCACCCCCCCTCTTGGTTAGCCTCGGGACTAATTCATAAGGGCTTAACATCCCTAACGAATTTTCATATCTATGATAGTACTTGGCAATAGAAAATACATTAAAATAAAGCTAAGCCTATAAAATGAAACTAGTCAAAAAAACATATAGATAACATAGATTAGAGCCCGCTATCAAACTATGCAGATTGTTCCTTACCCTTTTTCTGATCTAAAAATAGAAGAAAAAGCAAGAGTGAGCTAACACAGCTTAGAAAGTTATTGTACCCTAAAATAAAAATCAATAGCTTAAACTAAAAGGATTAAAAATACTATGTTATAATAATAAACTAAAGTACTATACAAAAAGCTAAAACTGCAATAGATATTGATACTGAATTTATAAGCATTTAAATAACTGTTGAAGTTGTACTGAAATAGACTGAATTATAAACAAACATTTTATAAGAATTATAAGATTGTCTTTCCGGTCCTAAAATTTTATTAATATATAATAATTAATAGAAACCCTTATCTCTGCCGACAAAATTCCTTCTTAGGAAATATCAAAATAGCCCTCAGGCTATAGAAATTTTATCACATAACATAATAAAATCCCTTCTCTCTGCCAATTGAATTCAACATTCCAATCAATACACATAAATTTCAATGCATTAAAGTAAGTAAAGTATAATTGAACTCAATTCATAATTACCAAAATGCCTTAACATTAGGTAACAAAAATCTTACTAAGCAAAAATTTACATTTTAAAAAATTAACCAAATTATCAGAGATTGCGTATAATTGCATTATGAAGATTTAACTTAACAAAAGTACTATTTTTAGATGTCAAAATGAATTTTGAAATTGATAAAATTGTTGCTTTTTAAAATCACCAAATAAAAATATCAAATAAATACTCAAAATGACTAGAATAGTCATACTAATATCATATCAAAAATTACACAGATAAAAGTTACTAGAATACGATAAAACTACTATTTTGTAAAACTAAATTATAAATTTGATTGAAATAATTCCAAATGCATCGAATTATTAAAAATTGACAGGCAAAATGTAACATACCTCGATCCAAGAAACTTTTAAAATTGGGCTGATGACTAATAATTACTCGAAGTGGCTCAAATCGAAGTTGTATAACCTATGAAAGAACTAATGAAGTTAAAAAATCACACATGAACTTGTTATAGTACTAATATAAACTTTTTCGCATGAAACCTAGTGAATCAACTTTAATATGTACACTAGGTTCACAAAATTATTACTTAAATGCATGCCTTAAGATAAGAAATATCGAAGGCTGAAAAAGTTTTAAAAAAATTATGTTGTTTCCTTGATAGTTGAGATGCAAAAGTAAATATTATTTTTGAATCAAAATATTTCAATTCATATTCTTTTGATAATCTTCTTAGTTTGTTGATTCCGTATGAGCAAAAGGTAAGTCAACAAAATGCAGATTCAGAAGAAAGAAAGAAGGAGAAGACAATTGTTTTGAAATCCTTTGATACTACAAATAGCAATTCAAGAGAAGATGGAAATGATGATATTGCACTCATGACTCATCAATTTGAAAGATTCCTAAAAAATAATTATAAGCTCCATTACAATAAATAGTGAGGTAAGAATTCAAAGATTAATAAGTTTACCACTTATGTTATTTGTTTGAATATTCTTTGTTAAGATCTGACTGCCTTTACATTAAGAGCCACTTGGTGAAGGAGAAGGGTGAGGAGAAAAGTAATGCCAAAAGGGAAAACAAAATTTTTAAAAGGCTTTTTAGGTGAACTCTGACTAAAACTCATTAGACATTGAACCATAAGAAGAGTTAACCAACTTATGCTTAATAGATAATGTTAACATTGGGGACTTTGAGAATGATGAAGAATGCGAATTCACTTATGATGAATTACTCTCCTTATCAGAATAATGATATGACTCTTATATAAAATAAAAAAAGGAGCACTCGCATATTAAGAGAGAATATTCAAATTTAAAAGAAGACTATACTAATTTTACAAATATTTATTTAATTTTAAGAATAATCACATTTCATTAGATAAGCAGCATGAATCATTAAATGAATAGCATAGTGCATTAAAAGAAAGGCATGATTCATTAAATAAAAAGCATATTGAACTACAAGAAAATCATGAATCACTTAATAAAGAGTACGTTGAATTAGAGGAAGCATTTAAAGAACTAAAAGAATTGGCTCTAAAAATGAATAGCTATGCGCATGCATTAAAAGTGGAAGTAGGCATCTATAAGAGTGAAAATGAATGTTTAATAAAGAAGAACACAACACTTAAATAAAATACATCAGGGCTTACACACATAATAAAGTCACATAATAAAATACATTATGCATCATCATTCTTTAAAAGGAGACATCATTTCTCATAAAGACTAGTGAATCCATTCCCGAGGATTAGGTGTTATTCTTGTGGTATACAAGGACATATTTCACATACTTGCACACTTCGAATACACCATAGAACACATGATTTGGAGGCCCAAAATATCATTAGCACAGTAGAGTGAAAATGAACGTTTAATAAAGAAGAACACAACACTTAAATAAAATACATCAGGGCTTACACACATAATAAAGTCACATAATAAAATACATTATGCATCATCATTCTTTAAAAGGAGACATCATTTCTCATAAAGACTAGTGAATCCATTCCCGAGGATTAGGTGTTATTCTTGTGATATACAAGGACATATTTCACGTACTTGCACACTTCGAATACACTATAGAACACATGATTTGGAGGCCCAAAATATCATTAGCACAGTAGAGCATTCATATATTTCAGCATAAGGCAAGACCCAAACTCACTTGGGTTCCTAAAATTAATGTTTGATTGATGTTGTAGGTATGCTCTTATAAGGGGACTCGTGAGAACATGTGGTACCTAGACAGTATATGTGTTAAAATTCAGGGGACCAAACTTATATTTTTTATGATTACAAATATTATTAAATGAATAGTTGGTTTCTCTTACTTATTATATTAGATATATCTTTCTGTATGTATTAATATTTTAGGTACAACATACTGAAAGTTTGTGAGGGGTGTTAAACCCTATAGAACTAGCCTGAGGCTAACCAAGAGGGGGGTGAATTGGTATTTTAAAAATTCTTTAGGCAAACAAAAAATCTTTTTGAAATCTTTTTGAATATTTTAAACATAAATAGTTTAAGGGGAAGTAGATAATCAAAATTAGAAATTTCAATCACAGATCAGATCACAGAGATAAGCAAAAATAAATGCAAAAAATAAGGAGAAAGACCACATCAGATTTATAGTGGTTTGATCAAATCTGACCTACGTTCACTACGCAGAACCTCCCGTTCTAGGAATTACACTAATCAATTAGTGTCTCTTCTTTTGCCCCCACAGCAAAGCAGAGAAGCCCTTATAAAATCTTTTTCACCTACCCGGTGAGACAGAGAACCCAGAGTCCTTTTAGTCCCACCTAGAGTTAGCAGAGAACCACAGAAATCCTTTTACTCCCTCGTTGAGTAGGTAGAGAAACTGTCAATCTTTTTACTCCCTCCTGGAGTAGGCAGAGAACCTCAACCTGATACTGATGATCGTCTCCTCAAAGCCACCAAGGAACTAAGGATGAAGAATGAAGAAGATGATCGAATCCTTACTTGGAGAAACCTATGTGAATCCCCTCACAAACTCCCCCTCATAATATTCTCCCTCTCTCTCCCAAACTCTCATTCTCTTATTCTAAGCTCTTTTTGTATTGGACTCAACAGCAAAAAAAGTTGTCTAAAGAGATAATTAGAGAGCTTAAATAGAGAGGCTTCAAAAATTACCAAAAATTTTAAATTGTCGATAATATCATCAAGGATGATCTGTCGATTGTCTTGTATGATCAGCACAAAAATAGCCTTTTAAGTCAGGATGATTGCCATTATCTGGATGATAAGAAGAAATAATTTCTACATATCGTCTAGGACGATCACACGATCATCCAGGATAATTAGTTCAATTTATATGGCAATCGACAAATCATCTAGCCAACTGTTCGGGACATCCAAGATGATATCCTAGATGATTAAAAGAAAATAAAGGTTTTTGTCCAGCATGATTACACAATCATCCGGGATGATCAGTTCAATTTGAGTGGAAATTGACAAATCGTCTTGCTAATTATTGGGGATGTCTAGGATGATATCTTGGATGATCAAAAGAAAATCATGATTTTTGTCTTGGACAATTGGAGATCATCCCACAAAATATAAAGGATCATCCAGGACGATCAGGTCGATCGTTCTGTATGATGTGATTGATCAATTTAATCATAATTAGTCTCTTAATCAAGGGATTATTTTAGGCATGATTGTAATGAATTATCCAGGATGATCGGGATCATCCTGTATGATTAGTTCAAAGTATACAAAATAAAATATTGCCTAAAATGTGATTGGCGGCTAATTTCTAGAATTATATTTTTAATCCTGTATGATAAAAAATCATCCAGGATGATAAGTCAAGTAAACTTAATAATTAGGGATGCCCTAATTAGGGTTTCTATTTTGAACTGATCGTCCAGGACAATTTTTTATCATCTTATATGATATGATCAAAAAATAAAAGAACTCTCAAACTCACCAAATTTCTCCTATGAGTGTTTGTGTGCAAGGTTACTTCGCATCAGGATCCACCTTATTACATTTAACTCAATAAAAGGTAAAAACTATTGGAATTAAAATTACATGCTGACTCATACCTACTTTACCCAATCTTGAGCTGGCTTGAATTGCAATTGATCTGATGGACCTGAAATGTTAGTAGGCATGGCAACTAAAATAGATATAAACATCAAAATTATAATGCTTGAATCCAGATTTATAATAATCTCCCCTTTTTTTATGATGGCAAATATTTGTTAAACAATTTTAAATCAAGTAGATATTGAAAAAAATGAAACACAAAACAAAGGAGAATAATATGAGCAAAGTAAAGACAATTTTACTAAAATAAATAAATAATACAACACCAACACTACTCCCCCTTTTGACATCATAAAAAGGAGGAAATAGAAAAATAACCACTAAATAGAAGAGTATAAAAAAGTACAAACTCAAAAATAAACACACAAAAACTAGAAAGAGGAATGTTAACCATTTGGAGGTGGTGGTGGCTGAAAGAATCTGTGAATAGAAGCAAATTGTTCCCTGAACTAGGTCATATCCTGGTCATGCTGCTGCTGGACCTCATAGGCATCGAATCTGGCCTCCCACTAATCGAACCTCTATACTAGTTGATCAATCTGAGGCTGCTAGTTGATAGGGGCAGGTGCAGGAATAGGACCTTCCTCTTCCCCAGGCTCCTCGTACACACGGGGAGCCTAAGAGTACTGTGGAGGGTGTGGAAGGAGCTATTTGAGTAGAAGATCAGGTGGTGATCAGGTGGAGCAGGTAATTGAAGGTTATATTTTGATTCAAGAACATATGCAATTAGGTGTTCAAGGGCTAGGTTTGGAGTTCTTTTGTGGCCTACATCCTTAATGCATGTTAAGTGCTCGATGTATCGGATAAGAATATTAGCAGTATTAAATTGGTGGTTGACCATGATATAGTAGGGTGTGAGTGAAAGGATGGGAGTGATGTGAATCATGTCTTCAGCTTTTGGAATAACTGAGTTTTGAAGGATGAGCTATATTGTTCTTACATCATTGACTAGGGAACTGATAGAGGAGGCATGAAAATGAGCATTAGTATTCCTAAGGGTGTTGTTGACATGGGTCTAGTTGAAGTTAGGATCAGAAGCTAGAAGATAGAGGTTGTCTCCAGTGGTGGACAGTCGAAGAAATTCATAGAAATCTTGATACATTATTTTGACAGGACGTCGATTAACGTAGGACTAAAGGGAGGTGAAATCAAAATTGAATTGGAGACTGGCAAAAAACTTAAATAAGAGTTCAGAATTAAAAGGGAAAGCCAAAGTGAGAATGAAACCCAGGGTTGTGTTGGCGAAAAGGTATAATACCTGAAAATTGAGGGTGGATTGATTTATGATTTTCGAGGGATTGATGTCAGCGGATTTGAAGTAGGCATATGCTACTTCATCTGCTGCTTCAGTGAAACGAGGATCGATAGTGCTCCTAGAAGAGCTGCCAGCAAGTGCATGAGATCTTTTACCGCCAGCCATAGCAAGAAGTTGAAAGCTTGAGTGAGAGAAGGGTTGAAGGATTTGGTGAAGAATAAGGATTCAAATGGCTGTTTATATAGATTTGAGACTATCATTTATAGCGATTGGTCAAAAAGGTGATCATATCATCCAGGAGATTAGATATCATCAAGGACGATTAGACATAGGCAATCTTCCCAAGGAGTCTTTCTGGATGATCGTTGATGGAAAGTATCATCCAGGATGATTAGGTGGATCATCTAGGATGATTAGCATTAATGGATCATACCAACCAAATTTAAATCGTCCAGTACATTTACAATGTGGATCGTCTTGGATGAACATGTGGATCGTCCAGGATAATTACCAATAATTGGTTTAGTTTAGCCGTTGGATGTGTGTTGAGTGGTGATTTGATCATATCATCCAAGATGATGTTGATCATCTAGCACGCTATGAACAAGATTTGAAAATTTTGAATGATGGAGAGGAATGATCAGATAATTTCAAAATACCAAAAATCAGCCAAAAAATCCAGAACACAATAATAAGGCAAAACAAGAAATACAATAACCACCAATCGTCAAAAAAAAAAAAGGTTTTTTTTAAATGATCAGTTCCAGTAAAGGATATTTTTAAAGTAATTTAGATCCAGCATGTAGATTATTTATTCCTTTTTCCTATAAAATAAATTTGTCATTTAAGCTTATAATACAGTAAGTTTGCAGAAATTTTATGCTGAAGCCTTTATCACAGAGCTGGCTGATACTGAGCAGATTATGTTTCAGTCCATCTATAAGAAAAATATTATCAATAATAAATTTTTTTGAATCACCAATTATACCTGATCCCACAACTCTCCTAGTAGTGTTGTCTCCAAGTGTTACCTTACCTCCTATTCTGGCCTCCAACGAAATGAATTGATTTACATCTCCCATCATATGCCTTGAACATCCACTGTCTAAGTACCACATGCTCTCATAAAGCCTTTTGTGAGAGCACACCTATAAAATTATCAGATGTCAGATTTGAGAATCCAAACAGGTTTGGGTCCCTTGTGAAGGAAAGAAGAGTGTGATGCATGCATATTATGCTGTAAATTTTGTAATTTTAGTCTCCACACCAAATGTGTTCTACGGTGAATGGTGTAAGTATGGGAGATATGTCCTAGAATGCCATAAGAATAGCATCTAACTCCAAGAAAAGGGTTAACTAATCCCCGTGGGTGATGGTGCCTCTTCCTAGATTTGGATGATGCATGCTTTGATGATTGTGGATGAAACTCTTCAAGTGACGGTGGTTTTTTATTTTTTTTAAAGGCAGTTAATTCAACATCAAAAAATATTTTTGAACTTTCAAGAATTAAATTTTTTATTTTCAATGCATGCTCCTTACTCTCTAAATCAAATGCAAGAGTTTCTAGTTCCTTGAATATAATTTCTAATTCAACATGTGATATTTTTAATGATTCATGCTCAGTGGTTAAATCAGAATGCTTTTTATTTAATTCATTGAATTCATCTAACAAATCCATATGATTATTATCCAGAGTGGAGTGATCTTTCCTTAAGCATTCATGCTCTTTCTGTAGATTTAAAAATTCAACTTTGAGGCTAGCATGTGCTTTCTTGAGCTTCCTATTTGAAGAATGAATTCTTTCAGAAACTTTAAATAATTGATCATATGTAAGCTCACCTACCTCTTCTTGATCAGATTAATAAATATGATCTGCCATCAAGCACAGGTTGGTTACCTCCTCTTTAACTTCAGTTTCAGAGGAGTTAGATGTTGAGTCAGCCCGAAAAGCCTTTTGGATCTTTTTCTTGTCCTTCCTGAACTTAGGCCTTTCTTCAGCCTTCTCCTTGTCTGGGTAAGCTTTCAGAGTTGGGCAATCTAACTTAAGAAAATAACATCAGATGAAGCTTTAGATTTTTTATTATTCTTACCTCTATTCCACTTCTGATGATGTTTTTATTTTTTCAGTAGGAAGCTTTTAAATTGTCTTGTTATTAAGGCAATGTCATCATTATCAAAACCAGAACCATCAGTGTCAAAATCATTAGCCTTCAGGGCTACAATTTTCTTCTTCTACTTTTCATCTACATCTGAATGCCTTTGGCTCACCCCTTGCTCATAAGCAATTAGTGATCTAAGTAAGTTATTAATTAAATAAGTATTTAGATCCTTAGATTTAGTACTGGTAGTAATTTTTGCATCAAAGGAAGAAGGCAAACATCACAAAATGTTATTTACTTTTTCATAATTCGTAAGTTCTCTCCCTAAGGCATGCAAAGAAGTAATAATCTGTGTAAAACTAGTGTATATTTTAGAGATTAATTCACTAGGTTTCATGCAAAAAAGTTTATAATCATACAAAAGAATGTTCAGCCTAGATTGTTTAACTTTATTTATTTCTTCATAAGTAATGCAAAGTTTGTCCCAAATTTTTTTACTGGTAGAACAAGTGGAAGTACGCATATAATCTTCAGATTTTAATGCATAGAAAAAATAGTTTAAGCATTTAGCATTCAATTGTGCCAGATCTCTATCATCAGTTATCCATTCAGCAAAAAGAATTCAATTTTAACACCATTTACAAGTCTATAAGGTGCAGAATATCCTTCACAAACAAGCATCCACAGGCGATAATCAATTGATTTTAAAAAGGTGAACATGCGAGTTTTCCAAAAATCAAAAAGAATATTATTAAATAGAGGCGATCGTGTGATTGAATAATCTTCCGTAGTGTTACGATTACTAAAGTTAGCCATTGATCGAAATTTAAAAGTTTTCTATAACTTAATTTTATGAATCCCGCTCCGATACCACTTGAAAGTTAGGTGTTAAACTCTATAGAACTAGCCTGAGGCTAACCAAGATGGGGAATGAATTGGTATTTAAAAAAAATTAGGCAAATAAAAAATCTTTTTGAAATCTTTTTGAATATTTTAAACACAAATAGTTTAAGCAGAAGTAGATAATCAAAATCAAAAATTTCAATCACAGAGCAGATCATAGAGATAAGCAAAAATAAATGCGAAAAAATAAGGAGAAAGAAAACAGCAGATTTAAAGTGGTTTGGTCAAATCTGACCTACGTCCACTCCCTAGAACCTCCTATTCTAGGAATTACACTAATCAGTTAGTGTCTCTCCTTTTTCCCCCACAGTAAGGCGGAGAAGCCCTTACACAATCTTTTTCACCAACTCGATGAGGTAGAGAACCTAGAGTCCTTTTACTCCCACCTAAAGTTGGCAGAGAACCATAGAAATCCTTTTACTCCCTCCTAGAGTAGGAAGAGAACCTGACAATCCTTTTACTCCCTCCTGAAGTAGGCAGAGAACCTCAACCTGATGCTGATGATTGTCTCCTCAGAGCTACCAAGGAATCAAGGATGAAGAAGGAAGAAAATGATCAAATCCTTGCTTAGAGCAACCTTTGTGAATCCCCTTACAAACTCCCCCTCATAATATTCTCCCTCTCTCTCCCAAACTCTCCTTCTCCTATTTTAAGCTCTCTTTGGATTGGACTCAATAGCAAAAAAGTTGTCTAAAGAGATAATTAGAGAGCTTAAATAGAGAGTCTTCAAAAATTGCCCTAAATTTTAACTTGCCGATAATATCATTTAGGATTATCTATCGAATGTCCTGTACTATTAGTACCAAAAAAGCCTTTAAGCTAGAATGATTGCCATTGTCTGGAAGATCAGAAGAAATAATTCCTATATATCATTCGGGATGATTACATGATTATCTGAGATGATCAATTTAATTAGAGTGGAAATCGACAAATCATCCAGCCAACTGTTCGGGATTTCCAAGACAATATCTTAGATGATCAGAAGAAAATAAAGGTTTTCATCCAGGACGATTACACAATCATCCGGGGCGATCAATTTAATTTGAGTGGCAATCGATAAATCATCCCGCCAATTATTCGGGATATCCAGGATGATATCCTGGATGATCAGAAGAAAATCATAGTTTTCATCTTGGATGATTGGAGATCGTCCCACAAAATATAAAGGATCGTCCGGGACGATCAGGTTTATCATCATGTATGATGTGATTGATCAATTTAACCATAATTAATCTCCTAATCAAGGGATTACTTTAGGCATGATTGTAATGAATCATCCAGGGCAATCGGGATCATTCAGTATGATTAGTTTAAAGGTTACAAAATAAAATATTGCCTAAAATGTGATTGGCGGCTGATTTCTGGATTTATACTGATCATCCTGTATGATAAAAAATTATCCAGGATGATAAGTTAAGTAAACTTAATAATTAGGCATCATTTCTATTTTGAACTGATCGTCTAGGATGATTTTGGATCGTCATGTACGTTATAATCAAAAAATAGAAGAACTCTCAAACTCACCAAATTTCTCCCCTAAGTGTATGTGTGCAAGGTTACTTAGCATCAGGATCCATCTTATTATATTTGACTCAAGAAAAGGTAAAATCCATTGAAATTAAAATTTCAGACTAACTCAGGCCTACTCTACCCAATCTTGAATTGGCTTGAATTGCAATTGATCTTGTGGACCTAAAAAGTTAGTAGGCAGAGCAACTAAAATAGATGTGTAGTAGTAATAGTAGTAGAGAAATAGGAATATTTGTTATCATCAAAATTATAATGCTTGAATCCAGATTTGTAATACATACATCAAGCACTGCTAAGGGATCTAGGCTCAAGACTGGGTAGTGTAGGATTGATGTTTGCAAGAGTTTGTATTCTTATCTTTTCTTAAGTCTATATAAAAAAAGGTGAATGTTAGCTTAGCAGCTATGCACACACATAGGGGGAGTGAAAATGAAAATATTTTAATTTTTTTATAAATCATAATGTATGATCATCAATCTTATTATAAAATCTATTGAAATAAAAATTAATTAAAATATTTTATTTAAATAAAAAATAGTTATCTTGAAATATAACTAATCATACAATATGAACACCACATTATACTGAATGATCAGCTATAATAAGAAACCCCGCCATCGAATCTAAGTTACCTAAAATAGGCAAATTCAAATTTTGAAATTTAAACTATTCGAACTGTACGAAGTGTTTTATATTGTATAATCAGTTGATTTTTTGCATAATTATGTCCATTAATTAAGAGATTAAATCAAATCAGTAGGATCTAATTTAATTATTGATTATACCGTATGATCATTAATTGTACTGTATGACTAACCCAAGGAGTCTCTAAATAAAATTTGGTTCCTCTAATACAACCCAAAAATTATACTATATGAACAACCCGAGGGCTCTCAGAATGAAATTTATTCATCTAATATGATCTAATATTTGATTTAAATTGATTATATTGTATGATTATAAAATCATACAAGATGACCTTCATCAAAGTAAATTAATTATATTGTGCAATATCCTTATTGTACTGCATGAATAGTTGTGGCAAAATTGAAAATTGATATTTTTCTTGTAGCCTTCTATTTAAACAACTCTTAATTCATTTTGAAGAGTCTTTTGGCTGTTTGAAGAATTCTAAGAGAGTTATTGGTAAGGGCTTTTCTTCTTGAGAGAGCTTGAATAGAGAGAACTTAGAGCTTGTGAGAGAAAAAGGGAGAAGTTATATAAGGGAGAAATTGTGTGAGAGGGGATTTCACTTGGTTGTTCCAAGCAATCTTCTACCTTGGTTCCTCTTTGTATCTTTGTTGATCTTAAGCGAAGCTTTGTTGAAGAAAGTCTTGAAGGTCGAAGATCACCAACAACTCCATTACATCGGGGAAGGTGAAAGTAATTTGGTTGTCTGTCACACCAGAGGAAGGTGAAAGTGATTCAGTTCTCCGCCAAACTATAGGAAGGTGAAAGTGATTTGGTTCTCTACCTCATCATTAGTGAAAGTGATTTTTGTAAGGGCTTCTCCACCTTATTATTGAAGCAAAAGGAGAGTCACTAAGCTTTAGTGCAATACTCTAAGAGGAGGACTCTAGAGAGTAAATGTAGGTTATTTGACCAAACCACTATAAATATAGTGTGCTTGTTCTTAACTTTTCTTACTGCACTTTACTTTTCTTGCTTGTTTATTTTATTACAAATCTGTGTTGAGATTCATTATCATTGAGATACGAGAATATTTGATATTTGTATGATATCAACTTGTGCTAAAAAAGAAATAATAAAAAATAAATTAAAATTAAAATTACTTTGATATTTATTTTTCTACAAAATTAAAGAGAACAGGAATATTTATTTCATCAATTGCTTCTGCTTACTTTTGTCTAATTTGGTTCAAGTTTTTCAAAAGAGTATTATGAGAGAGATAATTTAAAACACCAATTCCCCCTCCCCCCAAGTGATCTTTGGGCAGTTCAAGTGGTGTAACAACCCTTTGATGAACTTTCATGATGCTCATAGCACGAGACTGGAGATCTAAAATAAGTCATTGTGCTAAAGGCCAAGAGTGGAGGAAAAGTCACTTTGGGAGGAACACTAGTAGGAAGGTAATGAGTATAGGTGTTATTGATAAAACTAATGGATATTGTGTCGTGCAAGAATGAAAACCCTTAGAAAAATCACTCAGGTAGATTTGGTTAGAGGCATTCCTTAAGTAAGCATTCTCCATAGAACATTTTTGTGATGCTTTTCAATTAGGAAAGCAATCTAGGTTATCATTTCATTTGATCAAGGATATAATAACCACTAAACCTCTAAGAAACCTTTATATGAATTTATTTGGACCTATCAATATAGCAAGTCTAGGAGGTAAAAAATTTGGATTTATAATTGTGGAAGATTATTCTAGGTTCATCTCGATAAAATTTTTTGGAAAATAAAAGTGAATAATTTGAAAATTTTAGGACCTTTTCAATGGGGATTCAACGGAAATCAAAATTTTTAATCTCCAAAATTCATAGTGACTATGGATGTGGGTTTAAGAACAAAAAAATTTGAATTATTCTACTAAGAGTCCAAAATAGAGCATAGCTTTTTATCTCCTAGGACCCCACAATAAAATGGAGTAACCAAGAGAAATAATAGGATATTGGTTGAAGCAGGTAGGGAAATATTAAGTGAATATGGTTTACCCAAATATTTATGAAAAGAGGCAGTAAATATTGTATGTTATGTGCTAAGTCAGTGAATTTTAGATCCAAGCTAAATAAAATATCTTATGAATTACTTAAAGGTATAACACCAAATTTATCTCATCTGTACATATTTGGGTGCAAATGTTTTGTGTTAGACAATGGAAAATCTCATTTAAGAAAATTTGATGCTAAGACAAATGAAGTAATATTCTTAAGTTATTCCTCTATAAGAAAGTCTTATAGATTATTCAATAAAAGAACTATAGTTGTTGACGAATCTGCCCACATTATATTTGGTGAATTAGATAGAATTATTGAGACTAGGATAGATGATAAAGATAAAGCTAAAATTAAAATAACCCGTGGAGTAGGAAATGTTCATTTAGAAAATAGAGAAGAAGTTTAAGATCCATTTCTTAGAGAATGGAGGTATTCATCTAGTCACCCTAGAGAGTTTATCTTAGGGGATTCATCAGCATCTCTATGATAGAATCCACTAGTGTAGATCAAGTAATAATTGATGAATTCTGGATTATTGCTATATAAGAAGAAATTAATTAATTTATCAAAAATGTGTCTGGGAATTATTAAGTAGACCCTATGATTAAAGTGTATTAAAATTAAATGGGTATTTTAAAATAAATAAAATAACTCTAGATTAATAGTTAAAAATAAGGTTAGGTTTGTAGCAAAGGGGTACAATCAAATAGAAGAAATAGATTTTGAGAAGATCTTTTCCCCCATAGCTAGACTAGAAGCTATAAGTACTATTAACATGTTCACGCTTTAAAGGATTCAAACAATATTAAATAGATGTAAAAATGTGTTTTAAAATGGAGTAATTAAATAGGATTTCTATGTAGAATAGCCCCCAATGTTTGATAATTTAGCTTTCCCAATCACATTTATAAGCTTAAGAAAGCATTTTATGGGCATAAACAAACATCTAAGGTGTGGTATGGTAGACTAAGCAACTTTCTATTAGAAAAATCCTTTGTTAAGGGCATCATAGACACCACCTTATTCATTAAGAGAGTTGGAGCAGATATACTCATTATTTAAATTTACGTTGATAATATTCTTTTTGGATCCATAAATAATGATTTATGTAATAAAATTTCTTCCACTATGAGTAGTGAATCTAAGATGTGTATGATGGATGAGTTAACTTATTTCCTTATTTTCAATGTGAAGTAAAGATATAATAGAACCTTCCTAAGCCAAACTAAATATATTAAGGATATTTTGAAACAAAATTTGATATGGAAGGTTATAAAATCATGAATACACTGATGAGCCTGATAACCCAATTAGATAAGAACCTAGATGGAAAATTAGTTGATCAAAAGAAATATAAAGGGATTATAGGTTCCTTACTTTACTTGACTACTAGTAAGCCTAACATTATGTTTACTGTTTATTTATGTGCTAGGTTTTAGTTTGACCATAAGGAATCCCATATGAATTTTGTTAAAAGAATTTTAAGATATTTAATAGGCACTCAAAACTTAGGTATCTAGTTACCTAAAAATAGCTCTACTTTTGACTTAGTTGGATACTCAGATTCAAATTTTGTTGGATATACAGTAGAAAAAAACACTCAAGAACATGTTAATTAATAGGACAATCTCTAGTTTCCTGGTACAGTATAAAAAAAATTTTATAGCCCTATTCACTATAAAAGTTGAATATGTAGTTGTAGGAAGTTATATTATCAAAGTCCTTTAGCTGAAGTAACATATTCTTAATTTTGGACTACCTATAAAAATTACCCCTACATGTGTGATAATACTATTATGATATGTATTCAAAAAATCCTATTCAAACTTTACACACTAAGCATATCAAGATTAAACATCACTTCATTAGGGATTATGTAGCCAAGAGAGGTGTATAATTACATTATGTAGATAATAAAAATTAATTGGCAGATATTTTTACCAAGCGCCTGAATTATGATACATTTAGCACACTCAAAACTCAACTTAATGTTATTGATATAAGTGTGTAGGATTTTGAGGTCACTGGATGCTAAAATTATTGTTTGTATGTTTGTTTGTTGAGTTTGTGCTTGTCTCATATTTTGAATGTTTTTAGTAGTGTGTTGTTTGCTTTTATTTTATTGTACTCATTTTGAGTTTAGTAGTTCTATTTCCTTATAGTATAGTATATTTTAGTTCCACCTTTTTGTGATGTTAAAAGGGAAGTGAGTGTGTTGGTTGTAGTAGTGAGCGTATTATTTATACTATTTACTTTTTTTATTAGTGCATTTTATTTTATTTCATTTTAGTATTTATTATGTTATTGTGTTTTATTTTAAAAAAAATTTAAAAATCAATGGTTTTTCCTATTTTTTTAAGAGGTCACTTAGTGAGGGGAGAACTTAGCAGGAAATAAAAATCAAACTTGCATATTTAAATCCTAACCAATAATATTTGCCATCATCAAAAAGGGGGAGATTGTTACAATCTGGGAGCCTAACATTGTATTTTATTTATTGGATATTTTTTTGCTTATTCCTACATTGTATGTTGGATGTTTCTTTTGTGTACTACTAACCATTTTAGGTACAACATACACCAATCAAAGAACTAAAGAATCAACTCAAGATAGCAAAGTGTTAGTGCATAAGTCAGTCTATATTTTATAGAGTGTATATTTTTCAATTTTCTTGAGTTAATTTTTGTATTAGGTGTATGTTAGCTTTGCAACCATGCACATACACACACAAGGGAAAGAAAAACTAAATATTTAAATTTTTTAGATGTACTGTATTATCAATATCATACTGTATGATCAGTTTAAATAGAAATTAATTCAAATATTTAATTAAAATGAAATTATAATGAATTTATAACTATTCATAATATACGACCATCACACGTACAAGATAATCAACTATTTTGAGAAATCCGGTTGTCGATACATGGTTACTTAAATTAGGTAAATTTAAACTAATCATACTGTACAAATGATTCATATTGTATGATCATTAATTAAATTTGCCCAATTTAATCCTAAGAAATAATGAATCAAATCAGATCTAATCTTCATTAAAGATTGTATTGTATGATCTTTGATCTTATGAGATGATCAACAGAGAGCTATTTAATCAAACTTGGATCATCCTAGATGATTCTTTATTCGATTTAATAAATCATACCATACAATCTATACATGGCACTGTGCAATCATAAGACTTAAAATTAAGAATTAGGATTTTTTGGATCCCTCTTTATAAACTATTGTTATATTTTGTAGTAAGAGTCTTTGGGCAGTTAGGTTCATTTTATTTCTATGAGAGAGCATGGAGAGTCTGTCTTATAGGGGAAAAAGAAGGTGAGGTTGAGAGAGGGAGAAGAGCCTTGAGGGTATCAAGGGAGTGTTTTGGTGGAGCTCTAGGAAGAAAAGTCTTTGGGGCTAAAGACTTCCTAGCCGAGGAGGCTCACATTGAGAGAAGCTTCAACAATAGCATGAGGTAAATCATGCTTGGTTTCTGGACCAGTTCTCTTCACTATACCAGCAATTCCAGCCATCACCTCCACCACTTGATCATGATCTATTTTGATGAGTGGCTGTATGTTTGTGTTTTTGTCTCATTGTGTTCTTATCGTATTTTACATTGGTTTCCTTTAGTATATTATAATTTTTAGTCTCTCCTTTTATGATGTCAAAAGGGGGAGTACCGTCTATTATACTATTGATTTTCTATTTGTGTTTATTTATTAGCTCAATACTAATTTGTTATTTTTATGTGTTGCTTAAAAAGTTAAAATGAAAATAATAATAATAATAATATTTAATTAAAAATTTTAAAATTAAATTTAAAAAATAAAATAAAAATTAAAGGGTTTACCCCTTTTTTTAAATAAGTTATTTAGTGAGGGGAGAACTTAGTAGGGAATTAGATATAAAATTTGCAAATTTAAATTCCAACCAATAATATTTGTTATCATAAAGAAGGGGATATTATTGCAATCTAGGAGCCCAACCTAGTATTTTGATGATTTTAAACATTATTGATGTGATTAGTTATCAATCTTTACTTTATATATGTTGTCTATTTCTTGTATGTTACTAACCATTTTAGATATTGCATACACTGAGTATAATTAAAGAATTAAGAATCAAGATAGTGCAGCATCAGGGTCTAAGTTAGTCTACGTTTGATAGAGGATGTACTTTTCTATTTTCTTGAGTCATTTTATGTATTAGGTGTATGTTGGCTAAATAACCAGGCACACACTCGTAAGGGGGGATAAAAATTGAATACTTAAATTTTTTCTTTTAATCATACTATACAATCTCAATCATATTATATGATCTATTAAATTTGAAATTAATTTAAATATTTAATAAAATTAAATAATTAAAATTGAATTATATCTAATCATATTGTCTAACCACCAATCGTATAGGACAATCAGTTATTTTACCTAAACCCAACCCTTAAGTATATATTAACAAAATTAGGTAAATTTAAATTTTCAAATTTGAACTAATTATATTATACAAAGTATTTCATAATGGATGTTGCCTAATTTATCTTATTGATTAAGGAATCGAATTAGAATAAAATCTTAAATAATGATCATATTGTATAATCTATATCATACAGGATGATCAAATAGAGAGCTCACTAGCCAAACCTCATTTCATCCTGAATGATCCTTGATTCGGTATAACTAATCTTACTATATGACTATACATTATACAGGATGATCAATGATGGAATTGAACTAATTAGACAGAATAATTTGAGTCTTATACTACATGATCAAAGTAATTAAATTTAAATTTTGGGTTTTAATTTAAATAGCTCACTCTAATTCTTTTAAAAAGGCTTAAGGGTCTACAGTTGATTAGTATAGGATGTTTTTCTGTGTGAGAGAGCTTAAGAGAAGGAGAGAGAATCTCCTTATTGCTTGAGAGTCCAAACCACTTTGGGGAGAGAGAAGGTAAGGTTGCGGGAGTTCTTTCTTGAGGGTGTTAAGGGATGTGAGGGTTTTCACACGATTGTTTTGTTCAGCCTACACCTTTACTTCTCCATGTTATGATTGTGGAGCTCTTAGAGAAGAGCTCCACGAAAAATATTTGGGCAAAAGACTTACTAGACCAAGAGGCTAGGGGTCGACATCTCTGCCATAGCGAGGAGTTAAAGGTGGGAGCAGTATCTCCACCGAGCAAGGAGCAGAAGGAAGGAGCAGCATCGTTGTTGGGCTGAGAAACAGAAGGAGGGTGATTCCTCAGGTTTAGAAGAGTCTATAAAGGTCATTCTCTACTTGGTAAGGGATAAGGGTTTCTCCACCAGGTTGTGTGTCAAATAGCATAAGTTAGAGCAAAAACAAAAGAGGAGGACCTCCCGGTAGTAGACGTAAGTCGGTTAGATCGAACCAATATAAAAGTTGGTTTGCTTTCTTTTTCTTTCATGCACTTTTGATTTATTTTTCCCATATTTGTGATTTTTTTGTTGGTGAATTTTTATTCTTGCATAAAGATAAAAATAAAATAATTTCTAAGAGTTTGAAAAATAGAAATACGTGTTTCATGTTTTTTTTGTAAAATTTTCTTATAGCTTCTACACAATTCTTTGATTTGATTTCAAGTTAGAAAAGTTTTTTAAAATATAAATTCATCCCACCCTCCCTTGGTGTGCCATAACACTTTCATTTATGTATCAGAAAAATGCCACAAAAGTTTGAGGTAAAATGGTGCTACAAATAATAAATATACATTTTAAATATTCTTACTAAATTATTTTAAAATGTGAATGACTCACAAAAAAGATTTTAGTGTCTACACTAGTATAATGATGAGGAAGAATTTTAAAAAATGGGGTTTAAATCACTTGCGTGACAAGTTTAAAGACATTCACAAGTCAGGAGTGTCCTCTATGGATTGGAGAGAGTATTTGGGCTGATTTGAATAGAGCTTGGGGTAACCAAAATTATGCCAATATAATGAAGCGGAATCAACTAAGCGACACTCCTTCATCCCACAACTAAGCGAAGAAGCCCTTCTCCCTTCCCATAGGTGGAGAATGCACCTTTACAGATTCTTTACACCCGAAGAATCCCTCCTTTGACCTCCTCAGTTCGACAGAGCCCTTGTGTCCTATTTTCACCTCCTCGGTCTAGCAGAGTCACTATGTCGTTCCTTCACCTCGTTGGTCCGATTGAGCCACCGAGTCATCCTTCCACCTCCTCATTTTAGCGGAGTCGTGGAGTCCTCCATTCACCTCATCAGTCCAGTTAAGTCACTAATAATTTTTGGCCCCCAAAGACACTTCTTCACTCTCTCAAGATAAATACCAACATGGAGGACGTCAGGCATAGGTCATCCAAAAGAAACCATGTGAAAATCCCTCTCGCATTCCCTTGAATATCTCAAGGATCTTCTCCCTCTTACACAACCTCACCCTTTCTCTCCCTTGCTCAATACTCTCTCTCTCTCTCTCTCTCTCTCTCTCTCTCTCTCTCTCTTTCTCTCTCTCTCTCTCTCTCTCTCTCTCTCTCTCTCACTAAGCTCTCTCATAGATGAAATAGAACCGTCTATGATCATACAGTATGATACTCATATCGTGTATATGATTAGTTTATTCTTTGTTGTATGATCCAAGATTGTCCAAAATGACTAGTTAAATTGAATGGAATTTTATATAGGACGAATCTTGGGATGATTAATTATCATCTATAAGGTTGCTCTATTAATCATACAGTATGATTATGATCATACGGTACGATCATCAATCATAAGTAATCATAATTTAATTATTCAATCATATGGATTAAATTAGGCAAGATATTTAAACTTCATATAGTATAAAGACTCATACAGTATGAATAGAATAATTTTTAGGGTTTAAATTATTATCTAATTTAAAAGATAATGGAGATACTAAATATAGTTGGTCGTCTTGTACGAAGTTGTGGTCATATAGTACGATTAGTTAAAGCCCATTACAAATTAATCTCATTTAGTTATAGCCCATTACAAGATCATCTAGTACAATTTATAGAAATTTTAATATATTTAATTACAGTCTCCCTTGTGTGTGTGCACAATTGCTAAGCCAACATACACCTATTATAAATATAGACTCAAGAAAAGTAAAATTCATACTCTTTTGAATAATGACTAATTGACACAACACTTTCTTGAGCTCTAATTCTTTGATGGTGCTTTGTGTATATTGAACCTGAAATATTAATAATGCATAGAAAAATATATGTTGTGTATAAAGCAAGAGAAACTAAATAAATATCCAATAATGTTTTTAGTCATCAAAACACAAGGTCAGACATTCGGATTACAACATATAAATCTCATTTGCATTTTCTTACTTTTTTCTTTTTCTTTTTTTGGTATTTTATTTTATTATAATAGCATCGTATATTTGGAGATTTTTGTTTATTAGATTGTTCATTGTGTTAAAATTATTAAAGGTTAAGTTTATTTTTAAAATGATTAAAGTTTGTCTCTAGAAAAAGAAAAAGTATTTTGATATTTTAATAGGCATATTCTTGAGAAAATTTCTTATGGTATAAAAAATAAGAAAAAAAGAATACTTTACCTAGATTTTTATGAACAAAAGTTTTATTTTGGTGTGTTTAAGCTTCGACATATCTAATATAATTTATTTTTAAAGACCAATTCAACCCCCCCCCCCCCCCCCCCCCCCCCCGCCTCTCCTTCCCCTCCCCACCTGGGTGTGCTAAATACTATAATTGATATCAGAGCTAGTTATAGTTAGATTAGTTTAGTCAACTCAAGTAGACCTAACTATGGCAAAACTAGGAAATAAAATACATTGGAAAGGTCTTCAATTACCCAATCACCACTATTCAATAACATCCATTTTGGCTTTTGCAAAATACGAATGGCAACTTTCATACAATCAATTTATAGGATGTGGAACCTAGTATAAGTAGAATACACACCACCACATAAGGTAACATATGTGATAAAGGTTGAACTTCCATTCAGTGAATAGAGTTCTAATGAAAGGGATTCTGCATAACATAATTCAAAATACTTTAATTATTTCTTTTGTGAATTAAAATATGAGGATTACATGTGTGTTTACACTTACACTATGGGGAAAATTTTTTGCATTATATATGATGGGTCAAATGAAATAAGATAATCATGTATGAATATCTCATTACCTGACTATGTACTATTTTGCAAGTAACCAAATGAAAATAATCTTGACATGTATATTTGGTTTAAAAAAATTATTACTATATTTCATACATTAGGTAGAGATTTTATTGATGCTAAAATTGTTGACAAAATATGAATTGCTCTGTATGTGAATTTAATAGTAAAAGAAATTATTTATAATAAAATATTCTAGGTAAATGATCAATCATGCACTTGATATGATATGGCCATTAG
The DNA here is from genome assembly GCA_019925795.1 of Dendrobium chrysotoxum. Classification (NCBI taxonomy): domain Eukaryota; kingdom Viridiplantae; phylum Streptophyta; class Magnoliopsida; order Asparagales; family Orchidaceae; genus Dendrobium; species Dendrobium chrysotoxum. Next base: position 29,885,853 of record CM034306.1, on the reverse strand, counting down.
AGTATATGTGGTTTTGTTGGGTCGAATCATGACATTAACCAATCCAAAACCCTAAGATGAGAATTCAACCAACCCTTATATGAGCAAGACCTAGTATTGTTCCTAATTACATTTGGCCTACCAAAACTCACTAAAAAATATAAAATACTTTGGATCCATATTAGAAAAATTCCTAACCATTTGTAAAAGTTTTCAAGCTTTTATCCCCCTTCTACTAAATCCATAACCATATAGTAGGATTCAATCACAAGGATTCTCCATATGACCTAGCTAGTTTTATTATAACCCACATTAAACTATCATAACAACTCTACAAAATTATGAAATATTCCAACTCAATATATAAACACATTAAACTAACTTTCAAAAGTTTTGTTAAGTCTACAAGTTTCATATTTCCATCACTCCTAAACCCTTATCTCTCATAAAGAAAGCTCTCAAGTTTTAGCCCAGCTGTGCCCTAGGTCAACCCCTTGTGTAAGAGACTTCTTTACCAACCATACTAAAGCTTATATCACCTTCCTATCACATTTTATAATCCTCCTTTTTCTATGGACACTTACTATTTTATGACGTGTACATAATTTAGTTTTATTAATAAGATATTCTAGTATATTAAAATCTTATATGCATTTATACTCCTTAAGTGAAACATTGACAAACTTTAGCTTTGGCTATTTGATATCATTTGTTCTTGGTCCCTATCCAGAACCATCTGACCATATCTCAGCTCCAATAACCAATCACTCCGTATACATCCTCTTTAGTACATGTCATTCATAATGATAATAATGAAGAAGAAGAGCCTACAACCACTACACCACTATCATATTAAGCTGACCAAACTATCCCTTGCATGATTATGGATGCTTGGATTAATCATTTCTCTTATCTTGAGCTAAAACCCAACACCCACATTACCCAAGAAAATGGGTGATGGTCTACTTAATAGTAGCAATAGTTAAAGATAATAGTAGCGGTAGCATGACAAAGGTTGAGCCCAATTTCATAGCCAATTTTTATGACACAAGAGCTGTAATCACCACTCCCCAAACTACAGTTAAGGCCCTTCTAATAATTGAGTGTGTTTGTGTGTTTATAGTTATATGTTTGTACTTTTTGTTTATATATATATATATATATATATATATATTTCTTTGTACTTTTTTATGAGCCAAAAGACTGAGTAGTATGTGCTTTTTCTTTATTTTTATGTGGTAAAGTTTAAGTGTACCATCAATTATTTTGGTATTTATAATAAAATAAAAAAATTATTATAAAATTAAAAAAGGGGTATGTCTCATTTCTCTATAATTATCTTGTATTTTAATTTGTTAGTTATTTATAATATTCTAAGAAGGCATAAATTTAGGTGGAGTTAATAAACCCCAATGTTATACCACATAATCAAAATCTATTTATCATCATCAAAAAGAGGGTGATTGTTAACCCCATGAGCCTAGAGCAAGATTACTATTTTATTAATGATTAAAATGTGATTTAGTTAATCTATATTTTACAAACATATTCTTGTGTAGGAGCTTTAGCACTAACATTGTAGGTAAATATTAGAAGAGAATTCACGATGTTGGGTACATTTCAAGGAAGACATACAAGTCTCAAAGATTGTTCATAGCTCGAGTATGTAAATCATGCCACTGAATTAATCATGGAACTATAAGAGCCAAATTTTATATTTATATTAAGTCTTTAAAATATGTGTTCAAGCTTAGAGATTTGAAGACAATGCACACACACACATGATAAGTTTAAGTTTAAATTAAAAATTTATCAAATAATAATAATAATAATAATAATAATAATAAGAATAATAATAATAATAATAATGATTGATCATAACTAATCAATATATATGATATATAGATCATATTATGCAATATACCTTAATAAGGGACTTGGAGATTGTTGCAAATCTGGTTTTAAAGGTTATGATTTTGATGATAACAAATATTTCTATTTCTGGTTGCCTGTTTAATCTTTCAGGTACGCATGATCAATTACAAGTTCAAGCCAGTCCAAGATCGAGTCAGTCTGTTTTGAAATTTAGGTCCAATGTACTATTTTCATCTTTATTGAGTCAAATATTATGTAACTGATCCCCTAGCTAAGTAACCTTGCACACACACACTCAGGGGGAGAGATTTAGTGAATTAGAGTTTCTGTTCATTTTTTATTCTGATCGTCCTAGATGATATTAACATCGTCCTGGATGATCCAGTAAAAATATAAACCCTAATTAGGATGATCATGTTAAGTCAGTTTGATTAAGCTGATTGTCCTGGATGATTCCCATATCGTACAGGACGATAGGCTTAAATCAGAAATTCTCAGCAGCTAGATCAAGTTGGGTAACTTTTTATTTTTAGAGATTTGGTCTGATCATCCCGGATGATACGTGTATCATCCTGGATGATCCATTACAATCATACCTAAATTAATCTGGTGATTAAGGAAAGTAATTAAGGTCTGATTGATTCGATCATATCGTTATGGACGATCGCAGGATCATACGGGATGATGTGTTAAAAATCTTGACCATCTAGTGCATATCACCTGTACGTCCAGAGCTGTGTGCTGGATAATATTCCAGATTTTGAACTAATCGTACGGGATGATACTCATATCGTCCCGGACGATCAAGTTATTTTGAAATCGTCAAGCATGTTATGACCTATACGTCCAGAGCTGTGAACCGGATGATTTTGGCACTTTTTGAACTACTCATACAGGAGGATAGACATATCATCCTGGACGATCAAGTCATTTTGAGATCGTCCAGTACAAGTTCCCCTAGATGACCAGAGCAGTCTTCTGGATGAAATTCCTGATTTACACTAATCATCCCGGATGATCGCAGAATCATATGGAATGATCTGAATAACTCTTGTATACTAATCATCCAGAGGAACCAGATCGTCCAGGCTGATACATATTATTTTGAACTGATCATACAGGATGATCCGTCGATCATCCTGGATGATCTGTGATGACTAGTTGAGATTTAGGGTAATTTTTTAGCCCTCCTTTAAAAGATCTTTTTCTTCCAACAAGAAGAATCTTTTACCACTTTCCCTTCCAGAGAAAACCTTGAGAGAGAGAGAGAGGATCTTGTGAGGGGGAGTTTATGAGGGATTCACAAAGGTTGCTCCAAGGAAGGATCAGAGTCGTCTTCTCTGCTCATCGTTTCTTGTCTTGTCGGTGTCTCTTGGGAGGATCATCAGCAAGAAGATCCGGGTTCTATGCTTGCTTCAGGAGGAAGCAAAAAGAGTTCAGGTTCTCTGCCTGCTTCAGGAGGAAGCGAAAGGAGTCAAGGTTCTCTGCCTGCTTCAGGAGGAACTGAAAGGAGGTCAGGTTCTCTACCTTACCGGGTTGGTGAAAAGGAGTTTTATACAGGCTTCTCCACCTTATTATGAGAGCAAAAGTAGAGTAACTTTTGTGTTGGTGCAATACCCGGAGGGGAGGCTCCGGGGAGTGGACATAGGTCAAGTTGATCGAACCACTATAAAATCTGGTGTGTTCTTTCTTATTATTTTTCACATTTACTTTTCTGTAAATGTTTGTGTGATTGTGCCTATTATTCTGTTATCGCTGAACATCCATAAATTATCGCATAACTATAATCATTTTAAAATATTGATAATGATTTTTTAAATCACTGTTTGCTCACGAATTTTTAAAACTACCAATTCACCCCCCTCTTGGTTAGCCTCGGGACTAGTTCATAAGGGCTAAACATCCCTATCAAACTTTCAAGTGGTATCAGAGCGAGATTCAAAAATTAAGTTTAAAAACTTTTAAATTTGATCCATAGCTAACTTTGGTAATCGTAATACTACTGAAGGTTAATCAATTATACGATCACCATTGTTTGATAACATACCTTTTAATTTTTGAAAAACTCGCATGTCCACTTTTCTTCAATCTATAAATTATCTCATGTGGATGCTTGTTAAAGATGGCTATGAAGCACCTTTTAAAATGGTTAACAATGTTAAAACTAAACTGCCTTTCAATGAATGAACTTTTGATGATCGGGACTTAAGCCCAACTGAATGCCAAATGTTTGAACTATTTTTTCTGTGCCTTAAAATCTGAGGATTACATGCGTGTCTCTACTTGTACAACTGGTAAAGAAATTTAGGATAGATTGTGCATCACTTATGAAGGTACATCTAAAGTCAAACAGTCTAGGTTAAACATATTATTTCATAACTACTAACTTTTTCACATGAAACCTAGTGAGTCTATATCTGAAATGTATGCTAGGTTTATACAGATTGTAACATCCCTGCATGCCTTAGGAAGAGAACTAACCAACTATGAAAAACTTAATAAAATCTTGAGATGCTTTCCCTCTTCTTATGATGCAAAAATAACTGTATTTACTGAATCTAAATATTTTAACACTTATTCTATTGATAACTTACTTGGATCACTCATTGCTCACGAGCATGGGGTGAACTAAAGACAGCTTGATGCATGAGAGAAGAAGAAGAAGAAAACGGTGGCACTGAAGGCCAACGATAGTGAGACTGACTCTTCTGGGTCTGATAGCGATGATGTTGCCTTAATCACTAGGCAATTCAAAAGCTTTCTAAGGAAGAAATATAAGAACTTTCATAAGTGGAATAAGGGTAAGTCCAGTAAAAATTTTAAAGGTTCATCTGATACTATTTTTTTTAAATGCAGGAAGCCTGGACATATTAAGGCTGATTATCCTACACTTAAAGCTCACCCAAGCAAGGAGAAGGGTGAGGAGAAGCATAAGTTCAGGAAGGACAAGAAGCAGATTCAAAAAGCGTTCTAGGCATATTCTATATCTGACTCCTCTGAGACTGAAGCTGAGGAGGAGACTACAAATTTGTGTCTGATGGCTAATGATCATCCTGATCAGTCTGATCAAGAAGAGGTATGTGAGCTTACTTATGATCAATTGCTAGAAGTTTCTGAGAAAATTTATTTATCTTATAGGAAACTTAAGAAATTGCATGCAAGCCTGAAATTGAATTTCTTAACTTTGCAAAAAGAGTATGATGTTGTGGTTAAAGATCATTTTACACTTGATAGCAATCACATGTCTTTACTTGATGAATATGATGAATTGAATAAAAAGCATTTTGATTTAATTATTGAGCATGATTTGTTAAAAATATCGCATATTGAATTAAAAGCTACATTTAAAGAATTAGAAACTCATGCATCTGATTTAGACAATAGTGAACATCATCTGAAATTTGAGATTGCAAGTTTGAAAAAAAAAAATTTTGAGTGTAAAAATTTGTGCTTTTGAGAAAAATGAAACTCCGCCTACTTTTGCACAATTTTATGCACCTCCACCGTTTGAAAAATCTGGTTCAAATTATCAAAGCATGTTTCATTCAACCCTAGAAAGAGGTACTATCACTCACATAGATTAGTTAACCCTTTTCCTGGTGTTAGATATTTTTCATGTGGGATGCTTGGACACATCTCTCACACCTGCACTGTTCACCGTAGTACACATTGGGTATGGAGGCCCAAATTGCATGCTTTACTACACATCACACATGCATTACATTCTTCTTTTCATAAGAAGGAACCCAAACCTATTTGGGTTCCTAAATCTGACATTTGATGATTTTGTAGGTGTGCTCTCACACAAAACCTTGTAAGAGCATGTGGTACCTAGATAGCGGATGCTCAAGACACATGACTGGAGATGCAAATCAGTTCATTTCACTGGAGACCAGGGCTGGAGGAAATGTTACACTTGAAGACAACACCACCAGAAGGGTGGTAGGAACAAGTATAATTGGTGATTCAAAAAATTTTATTATTGATAATATTTTGCTTATAGATGGACTGAAATACAACTTGCTGAGCATCAGTCAACTCTGTGATAAAGAATACAACATCAAATTCCTGCCCACTTGCTGCATTATAAGCTTAAATGACAAAATTATTTTGTAGGGACAAAGGATCAGCAATGTCTACATGTTGGATGTAAGTCACTTTAAAACTAATGTTTCAATCTGCTTAAAAACTGCTGCTAATGAATCTTGGTTGTAGCACAGGAGATTATGTCATGCCAGTATGAAAACCCTTAGAAGAGTCACCCAAAAAGACTTAGTTAGAGGTGTCTCCAAGCTTAAGTTTACTAAGGACCACCTATGTGATGCCTGTCAATTAGGGAAGCAAGTCCAGTCCTCCTTTCACTCTATTAAGAATATTAGCACCTCTAGACCTTTAGAAGTCCTTCACATGGATCTCTTTAGACCTATTAGCACTGCCAGCTTAGGAGGGAAAGGCTATGGTTTTGTGAATATTGATGATTACTCGAGGTTCACTTGGATTAAATTTTTGTTACATAAATCTGAGTTATTTGATGAGTTTAAATCTTTCTCCACTTGGATTCAGAGTAAGTTAGGTTGTGAGATCTTAACTATTCATAGTGATCATGGTGGAGAGTTTAAAAATATAAAGTTTGGAACATTCATTGAGGAGCAAGGGATTAGCCATAATTTTTTAGCTCTTAGGACCCCTCAGCAGAATGGGGTAGCTGAAAGGAAGAACAGGACCTTAGTGGAAGCCGCTAGAGCCATACTTGTTGAGTATTCACTTCCAAAATACTTTTGGGCTGAAGCGATGAATACTGCCTGTTATGTGCTGAATAGGGTGAATGTTAGATCAAATTTGAATAATATACCCTATGAGATCATTAAGGGTAGAACTCCAAACCTGTCCCACCTCCATATTTTTGGCTGTAAGGTTTTCATTCTAAATAACGGGAAATCATTCTTAGAAAAATTTGACCCCAAATCGGATGAAGGAGTATTCTTAGGCTATTCTAGTGTGGGGAAATCATTTAGGGTGGTTAATAAAGAGGACTTTGGTGGTGGAACAGACAACTTATGTGGTATTTGATGAATCTGATCCTAAGGAGTCTAGAGTTGAGAAAGAAGAAGAGGTAGGAGAGATTACCCAAGGAGTTGAAAATGCAAATCTTGAGGAAAGGGTAGAGCCTCAAAATATTTTGCCTAGAGAGTGGAGATATGCTTCGAGTCATCCTAAAGAATTGATCTTAGGAGACCCTTCTGAAGGTGTTAGAACTAGGCATGGACTTAGGAAAGAAGTAAATCATTCTGCCTTTATCTCAATGACTAAACCCACCAATATCAATCAAGCCCTTTCTGATGAGTTTTGGATCTTAGCGATGCAGGAGGAATTGAATCAATTTGTAAGGAATGATATTTGGGAGTTAGTAGAAAGACTGAGGAATCAAAGTGTAGTGCGAACCAAGTGGGTCTTTAAGAATAAGATGAATGATTCTGGTGTGGTGGTTAAGAATAACGCAAGATTAGTGGCTAAGGGGTACAATCAGATTGAAAGGATTGATTTTGAGGAGACCTTTGCCCCTGTAGCTAGATTGGAAGCCATTAGGGTGCTACTAGCCTTTGCCTGCTATGAGGGATTTAAGCTGTTCAAATGAATGTCAAGAGTGCCTTTTTAAATGTAGTGATAAAAGAGGATGTCTTTGTTGAGCAACCACCAGGTTTTGAGAGTTCCCAATATCCAAATCATATTTACAAATTAAAAAAGGCCTTATATGGATTAAAACAGGCACCCAGAGCTTGGTATGAGAGGCTTAGTACATTTCTATTAGAAAGAGAGTTTGTTAAGGGTAGCGTAGACACCACCCTTTTTTTGAGGAGAGTATGGGATGATTTACTCATTTTCCAGATTTATATTAATGATATACTTTTTAAGTCATTTGATAAAGATTTATGTGATGATTTTTCTAAGATAATGAGTAAGGAGTTTGAGATGAGTATGATAGGAGAATTGTCCTACTTTTTGGGATTTAGTATAAGGCAAATGGATGATGGAACCTTTCTCAATCAATCTAAATACACTAAGGATATTTTGAAGAAGTATGAAATGGACAAAGCCAAGCCAATCAACACTCCCATTAGCTCCTCTGTTCAGTTAGATAAGGATTCAAATGGAAAATTTGTTGATCAGAAGAAGTATAGAGGAATAATTGGATCACTACTTTACCTGACTGCTAGCCGACCTGATATTATGTTTAGTATTTATCTTTGTGCTAGGTTTCAAGCTGATCCTAAAGAGTCCCACCTGACTACTGTTAAGAGAATTCTTAGATATCTTTTAGGGACCCCAAATATAGGAATCTGGTACCCTAGGCACAGCACTTCTTTTAAGAATATTGGATATTCTGATTCTGACTTTGCAGGTGTAGGGTGGATAGAAAGAGCACTTCTGGAACTTGTCAATTCATAGTACAGTCTTTAGTCTCCTGGTCCAGTAGAAAATAGAACTCAGTTGCACTTTTTACTGCTGAAGCTGAGTACATTACCTTAAGAAGTTGTGTGGCCCAAGTCCTTTGGTTGAAGCAACAAGTTTTGGATTTAGGATTACCCGTTGGCATACTTTTAGTTCTGTGTGATAATACTAATGCCATCTATATTTCTAAGAATCCAATCCAACACTCTATAACCAAATGTATTGATATAAGGCATCACTTCATTATGGACCATGTTATAAAAGGGGAAATTGAGCTACATCACATAGTAACTGAAAATCAACTGGCTGACATATTTACTAAACCAGTGGCCTTTGACTCATTCAGCATTTTGAGGACCAGATTGGGTGTAATTGACATAAATGCCTGATTCTGATGACTGATGATTTCTGAGTTTTTTTATTTTTTTATTTCTGTTAGTCTTTTGATTTGATTATTCGTTTCCTGTTTTATTTTTATTCACTACTGATTTCCTTGTAGTGTTTATTATTTTTCTGATTTGAGTATTTATTTTGATGTGGTTTCCTACTTATTCTTGATTTACTATTTTTATTCCTTTTAAAATCAGATCACTGCTGACTACTACTGATAAACTGGATTTCTGACTGAGAGTTTTACCTTGTTTTTGTTTAGAAGCATGTAAGCAGTGATTAACTCCTCTGAATCTATTAAAGAGAAGAAACGTTGATAATTATTTCTCTTTCTCTAACTCCCTTTAATGGTGTATTATTTCTTTTGGATAAAAATCTTCTTCAAAATTAAAAAATTAGTTTTTAAAATAGAGATCTATTTTATCTTCCTACAGTAATCTACCTCATATGTATAGTGTTTTCAAAATTTTGAATCATTAGTATATTTTTCTTAATCAAGTGATTGCACTTATCATATGATGTATGGTTTTTATTCTGTGAATTACTCCTCCTTATTGTAGAGAGTGTGTTTTTTCCTGTCTTACATTTGGAAGGTAATTTCACAGCTGAGATTCTTTAATGATTATGAAAGAAAGCAAGCTTATAAAAGATGCGCAAAGAGCGCCAAAATGAAAAGAGGCATAAAATGAGCCCAAAGCTGAAAAGATGCGTAATGTCGCCAAATTGGAAAGATACACAAAGTGTATCAAAAATCAACAGATGCGCAAAGCACCAAATAAATTAAAAAAGAGGTACAAAATGAGCCCACAAAGAAATAAGCCTTCTTCCCCTTCAGATCGTTAAATATCTTAGAGAAATACATGCGCCTCTTAATATTTTCAAAAGCTTGAGATGAAAAATTATGATTTCTGATTCCTTACTTTGTAATACTATTATATCAGATATTTTTCTGGAATAAGGCTTCAAAGGATTTCTTTTCGAATCTAATTTCTTTTCTTCTAAATTGGATTTTTGTTTTGAAAGAAATTTGAACCTATAAAGTGTCCGAGGTGGGAGTTACGAAGGTCGATTTTCCAACTTTTCTGAATTTCAGCATTGTCGATCTTCTTCTTATGGGTTTTTGGATTAAAAATCAAGGGAAAATTCTAATTTTACTAGAGCGGATCAAGAAAAAAAATATCGTTATTTTTAGTCATTGCTTTCTTTTGATATGTGTTAGCTACTCTGTTCTTCTTTTCATTTGTTATATGTGTTTTTTATTCGTATTGTGTTTTGTCTATTCTTCTTCCTTTTTGTGATGTCAAAAGGGGGAGTTGGTGTTTTGAGTGACTAGTAGTTTCTTATACTGTTCTAGTTGTTTCTTATACTATTCTTGTATTGTAATTGCTTCCCTTATTGTATTTTATATTTAGTAAAAGTTGAAATGAAATTTTTCTTTCATATGTGCGTTGAGTACTCTTGTATATTTTATTTGAAACTACTGCATCAATGTTTGCCATCATCAAAAAGGGGGAGATTGTTGAAAATCTGGTTTTAAAGGTTATGATTTTGATAATAACAAATATTTTTATTTCTGGTTGCCTGTTTAATCTTTCAGGTACACAGGATCAATTATAAGTTCAAGCCAGTCCAAGATCGAGTCAGTTTATTTTAAAATTTAGGTCCAATGTACTATTTTCATCTTTATTGAGTCAAATGTTATGTAACTGATCCCCTAACTAAGTAACCTTGCATACATACACTCAGGGGGAGAGATTTAGGGAATTAGAGTTTCTGCTCATTTTTTATTTTGATTATCCTGGACGATATTAACATCATCCTGGACGATCCAGTGAAAATAGAAACCCTAATTAGGATGATCATGTTAAGTAGGTTTGATTAAGCTGATCGTCTTGGACGATCCCCATATCGTACAGGATGATAAGCTTAAATCAGAAATTCTCAGCCGCTAGATCAAGTTAGACAAGTTTTTATTTTTAGAAATTTGGTCTGATTGTCCCAGACGATATGTGTATCATCCTGGACGATCCATTACAATCATGCCTAAATTAATCTGGTGATTAAGAAAAGTAATTAAGGTCTGATTGATTCGATCATATCATCCTGGACGATCGCAGGATCGTATGGGACGATGTATTAAAAATCATGATGGTCTAGTGCCTATAACCTGTACATCCAGAGCTGTGCTGCTGGATGATATTCCTGATTTTGAACTAATCGTATGGGACGATACCCATATCATCCCGGACGATTAAGTCATTTTGAAATCGTCCAACATGTTATGACCTATACGTCTAGAGTTGTGAACTGGATGATTTTGGCACTTTTTGAACTACTCGTACAGGACGATAGACATATCATTCTAGACGATCAAGTCATTTTGAGATCATCCAGCATAAGTTCTCCTGGACGACCAGAGTGGTCTTCTAGACAAAATTCTTGATTTACACTAATCATCTCGGACGATTGCAAAATCGTACGGGACAATCTAAATAACTCTTGTCTACTAATCATCCAGAGGAACCAGATCGTCCAGGCTGATACATGTTATTTTGAACTGATCGTACAAGACGATTCATCGATCTTCCTAGACGATCTATGATGACCAGTTGAGATTTAGGGCAATTTTTGAGCCTTCCTTTAAAAGATCTTTTTCTTCCAACAAGAAGAATCTTTTACCACTTTTCTTTTTAGAGAAAATCTTGAGAGAGAGAGAGAGAGAGAGAGAGAGAGAGAGAGCTTGGGAGAGAGAGAGAGGATCTTGTGAGGGAAACTTTATAAGGGATTCACAAAGGTTGCTCCAAGCAAGGATCAGAGTCGTCTTCTCCGCTCATCGTCTCTTGTCTTGTCGGTGTCTCTTGAGAGGATCGTCGGCAAGAAGATCCGGGTTCTCTGTCTGCTTAAGGAGGAAGCAAAAGGAGTTCAGGTTCTCTGCCTGCTTCAGGAGGAAGCGAAAGGAGTCAAGGCTCTCTGTCTACTTCAAGAGGAAGCGAAAGGAGGTCAGGTTCTCTGCCTCACTGGGTTGGTGGAAAGGAGTTTTGTACAGGCTTCTCTGCCTTGCTGTGGGAGCAAAAGGAGAGTGACTTTTGTGTTAGTGCAATACCCAGAGGGGAGGCTCCAGGGAGTGGATGTATGTCATGTTAACCGAACCACTATAAAATTTGGTGTGTTCTTTCTTATTATTTTCCACATTTACTTTTCTATAGATGTTTGTGTGATTGTACCTATTATTCTGTTATCGCTGAACATCCACAAATCATCGCATAATTGTAATCATTTTAAAACATTCATAATGATTTTCTAAATCGTTGTTTGCTCACGAATTTTTAAAACTACCAATTCACCCCCGCTCTTGGTTAGCCTCGGGACTAGTTCATAAGGGCTTAACATCCCTATCGAACTTTCAGATATAAGTTCAATTTGTATTTATTATAGATTTTAAAAATAAAATGAATCATACTGTTTGATGAAGATCATACCATATGATCAATGTTATTATAAATAGATAAATTGATTAATTAAACTTCTTAATTAGATTAATTTAAAATTTAAATTAATCATAGTAGATGATGTATATTATACTATACAATAGGTTTCTTTAATTAATCTAGTTAAGAAACTAAAATTAAGGGCTAATGAGATGTAATTTAGATTAAACTAATCTTACTATATATTTTGAATTATATTGATGATCTTGCATAAATCTATTTTTTATTTTTAAAATTAAGGTTTTTTTATTTTGGACAATTAATAAAAAAATATTTTTTCCTAACCCTAAACATGTATGATACATGAGAGAAAAAAGAAAATATTGAGATAAGTTTGAGAGAAGGATTTTCTCTGAAGAGATCATTATTTCTTTGATTTGTAAACCATATGAGGGATTTTCCCATGAGAGAGTGCATTTGATAATGTCATCTTATCTTCTAATATATTGCATACTTCGGGTTTCAAATTTGTGGCTATTGAGAGAGCTCATAATTTGCATTTATAATGAATCATTGTAATCTCAAAGAGCTTATGTTAGCTAGTGGACTAATCGATGGGCTATAGTGGCTTCCCACTTGGAGAGGAAGAGAGGAGTAGGGTTTATCCAGTACCCGTTATGGAGTGGGGCATCTTTGCTTGTCAATGGCTAAAGGAGAGAGTAATGAAAATCCCAAGTGAATGTTGGCGTTAGTGTTGAACCATGATAATTTGTTTGCTTCTCTCATCTCAAGTGACTGTTGGCGTTAGTGTTGAACCATGATAATTTGTTTGCTTCTCTCTTCTCCTTTACCTTAACACACTACAATTTTATTTTTAAATATTCTTATCTTTTATTTGGTGTGATGAGAATTGGTATAATGATCAATCTCTCTTTTTATGTGAATATTTGGAATATAAGCATACTTTGTACTTGATTGTATAAGCATGTTGTAAAAATAACTAGTTGTGTAAAATCAAATAAAGTTGATTCTTGTTTGCACCATTGTTTAGAAATATCTCGCATTATTAATATCTCTTATTTTTGTTAAAAACAAAAGGAATAAAATTATATATATATATATATATATATATATATATATATATATATATATATATATATATATATATATAATTTTAACATGCCAATCCACCCCTATCTTGGGTGTGACATACACTTCACAATTTCTCCATTAGCCTTATCTATAAAAAAGGAGGATGTTTGAAGGTCGTTGATGCTACCATTACCATTAATATTATTTCCTTCTCTATTTTTGCCGTAATGTTATTCAGTGTAATAACTTTTGCCACCATTATAGATTACTAACTCTTCCATTATTGTAAGCTTTGTTACCACCTCTATTATTACTATTGCAATAACCATCACATTATTCTCCACCATCTTTCTTTTCTCCTCGCTAAAAGCATAGCACCAAGTCATCAATGCTGCATATCTTAGCCATCTCTACAGCTAATAAAGGAAGAGAAAAGGTCAATAATTATGAGAAGAAGAGGGGAGCATGCTCAACTATGTTTTAGAGTCAATTCATAACACAAATAAATATGAATTTACACAAAGGGGAGTATGTTATATTTTGCGTGCCTCATCAAAGTCATCCACATCTCAAGAATATTTGAAATCTTGCCCAACCAATATAGTAATACTAGTTGGCTATATTTGGACCATGCCCTAGAAAAAAAAAACTTTCTTAAGGTTGATTAAAGGAAATCCAACTCTATTGAGTACTAATTATTTTCAATCCTATTGGTTGATTAAATAAGAGAAGAATTAGCAGATCATTTAGAAACAATCATCCAACTTTATTTAATTTAATGCTAGCAGATTTTTTTTGGAAACTATTCATATGAATAATAATAACCAACCAAATCCATTAATTTTGTCTTTCCATCATGACACACTAGTAGGCTGAGGGTGTCACTTGGTTGTCTCGAATACATTATTCCCTTTTTAATATCTGAATTAAGGCCCCCAGCCTTTAATAAGCGGTCATTTATGGTGCCCACTCCATATGGTGATGAAGGTGCAACACTCAGCTTTAGGATGGTTTGACCATAGCTCTCCAAACCGCCAACATTATTTGCATCGCCTTATCCTCCTATATGCCTAAAAATGCCTTTTTGGTCAATATAAGGAGACTAAATAATAGAGAAGCCCTATAATTCTATCACATACCTTCTTGTGAGGAAAGCGAGCCTTAAAGTTGGAAATTTGTATTCTCCTTATGAATAGTGAAGTTTATTCCCTTTTCTCATTCATAGTGGGCATAAGCCTCTTTCTCTATGTTTATTTCTTTCTCCTTATCTTACATTTGCCTTATTTATAGAAGTAAACCCACTTGAGGATTCAAATTCTTTGTCTCACTCCATGATTTTCTCTGCTTCTCAGTGAATTGGGTGGCTTCCAAATTAGATTTTGTCTGCTGATCCTTCCATTCATTAGATACACATTTGCAAATAATTGAATATTTTATTCAAAAATTTTAATGATATTTTATGTTTTATTGAAAAGTTCATGAATTTATAGATTTTTGGATCATAATCATTTCCAACGCTCTATTTATAATTATTAATCCTTAAACTCACACACTAAAATATATTTCTACTTCGAATATTTGCTCCTGTCCAATTTAATTTAAAATCACTAGAGACATTAGTAGGGAATGCTTGCAATTTTTTATAATGAAAATTTTGCTAGAATTTCTTTTAAAATATGATATAAAAATCATGTTTAGTTGCTTTTTCCTTTATTTGTTATTTTAAAAAATAGTTACTTATGTTAAAAATATTTTTGATTTATTTATTTTTAAAAAATAGACTAATATATTTAAGAACTATAAAATCATCTAGTGATATTTATTTAAGATTTTTCAAACACCTAATAAGAAATATATATATATATAAAAGTGAGAATAAAATAGAAAAAAAATTATATCTCCTATTCGGCTATTCCCGACTCTCAGCTAGCAAAAGCTCTGAAAGCAAAACCCTACAAACCGCTTGATTTACCCCTCCCTTTTTTTTCTTCCCCAGTTACTGTTCCTCGCCCGCCGTCTATGGCTTCTCGCTATCGTTCCATCTCGAGACCCGCCCTTTCCTTACTTAAGTCCTCCATGCAAAATCCCCGAATCTCGACCGCGTCCGCCCTTCCTCGCTGTCCTCCACCCTTTACGAGGCAAGAAGTTTATGGTCTTGTCTCGCTATCCCTGGCTTTTCAGCTTTGAAATTTACATCTTTGTTGTCCATTTAGGGTTCCGCGTGGGGTGAGGTCGCTTCAATCGCTGCTGCCCCTTTATAGCGCGGTGTCGTCGGCGAGGATGACGTCCCAGCTAGGGATAGACTGGGCGGCTTGCTCGAGATCGCTCTTCAAGGGTACGCTCTGCAGCTCGAATCCCGGGGTCTGATTCCAATCCTTCTTTTACCTTTGTTTGAGTAAGCTACTTGATCTCCTGTTTTTCATTCTATCTCCGTGTTTCATATTTTGTGAAAAGATGGAGCCGGCATGGAATTAGTGCTGGAGTGATATGATGACTAGCAGAAGTATTTCATAAATTGAACCGATATTTGGATGTTAGAAGTTTTTTGGATGACCAAATGTTGAGTAAATTTTTAAATGCAATTGGATAAGGAAAAATTTTTTTCTTTTGTTTTATATAAATTTCACCGATATTGGATTTTAAGAGGCGGTTGGATGATCAAACTTAGAGTAAAATTTTAAATGAAATTGGATAAGGAAACAAAGCTGCCTATTTTATAAATTTCATAGATATTTGGATTTTAAGGGGCTGTTTGATTTGAAGTTTTAGCCACCATTTTAGCTAAATCTTGACAAACAGTTTTCTGAACCCTATAAATACACCTACTTTTTTAAATCCCATTTTCTCCCTACTAGTAATCTTGGGGTAAGTATGATCTATGAGATTGACACTACTTCTCATTATATAATCTTCTTTTCTCATTTAAATCCTTGATCTTCAAAATATCCATCAAATAGTTTACTAGTATTTAACAATTTTAGTATATATCAACTCTCACCATGAAGGTTGTTGGTACAGGTACTGTAAGAAAAAATGAATGATTTCACAATTAAAATAATTTTACTAATAAAAAGATTTAAGCACAAATTGTTAACCATCAGTCAATTATGTGATGGGGTTTGACATTAAATTTTATTCTGATAAATGTTTGTTAATATTGAACAACAAAACTGTGTTAGAAGGATTATGGTTAAATAACATATGCATGATTGATTTAGGTTTTATTGAAAAAACTAGGTAAAGTGTGTTGCTTAGGAATCACCTTAGATGAATCATGGCAGTGGCACAAGAGACTGTCATGCTAGCATGAGGACACTAAAAAAAATCATACTTAGAATTGGTAAGAGGAATACCTAAGTTAGACTTCACCAAAGAGCACTTGTGTGATGCATGTTAATTAAGAAAAGAAGTAAAATTTTTATTTTACTCAATTAAGGAAGTTGCCACTAATAGACCATTAAAGATGCTACACATGAATTTGTTCGGATTCATTAGTTGTATGAGTTTAGAAGGTAACTCATATGGTTTTGTGATTATAGATGATTACATAGATTCACATGGGTTACATTTTTAGTAAATTAAAATGAATCTTTTGATGAATTTAGGATATTCTCAATTTGGATTCAACAAAAATATGTTGCATCATTTCTACCATTCACAGTGATCATGGTGGTGAGTTTGAAAATGAGAAGTTTGAGACATTCTATTAAGAATTAGGAATACAACGTAATTTCTCTACCCCTAGAACTCTACAACAGAATGAAATGGCTGAAAGAAAAAATAGGGCCTTAATTGAGGCTACTAGGGCTATGTTGAATGAATATAGGTTATCTAATTATCTTGAGGCCGAAGCAGTTAATGCAACCTATTGTGTTGAATAGAGTAAACATTAGAGCTAAATTGAATAAAACTCTATATGAACTTCTTAAGGATAGAATCTCAAATCTTTCTCACTTGCATGTCTTTGGATGTAAATGTTTTATTCTAAATAATAGAAATTCTGCATAGATTTGAAATATCAAAATATATATTCCTGTTATCTTGATAAATATGTGGTATCTATTGTGCCTTTAATAAATGACATGTCTATCAGGAATGTGTTGAGTCTATCACGCTCTAGGTGCTTATTTTAAAACATACAATACTTTTTTAAATTTAAAAGTATGATATGGAAATGTCGCACTCTCAGCCAGGTGATTGTTCTACATATATACCTTCTTTTATAAGTCTATTTAAGAATGCACTTTTCACATCCATTTGGTTCAACTTAAAGCCTCTAAAACATGCAAATGTTAATAAGACTATAATGGCTTCCAATCTAGCTATTTGTGTGAATATTTCTTCAAAATTTATTCCTTTTATCTGATTATAATATTTGGCTACTAGTCTAGCTGTGTTCCTTACTATTGATCCGAAGTCATTCAATTCTTTTTTAAATATTCATTTTGTTTCAATCACACTCTCATCAGATGGCTTGGATACTAGCTTCCACTCATCATTTCTAGTGAATTGATTTAGTTCATCATGTATAGTTATAATACAATATTCATCTTTCATTGCCTCATCAATGCTATTGATATGAACGTTGTATACCTAATCTCCTTCCTAATACTGTCTCTCAAGAAAGGATCTCCTATGATCAAGTGTCTAGGATGACTTGATGCATACTTCCAATCTTTGGGAAGTGACTCCTGATTTTTCACTCTATCTTCTAGTCTTACATTTTCAATTCTAACAATGTTCTCTTCTTCAACCTATCTAGGAGGAGCAACTCTATCAAAATCATCGAAGGTAACGCCTACTACTAATGTCTTTTTATTGAATACTATCTTTCTTGTGAAAGCATATATTATAAAAACCTCTTTATCATTCTTAGCATCAAACTTTTCCTATTGAAATTTTCTATTATTTAGAATAAAACATTTATATCCAAAGACATGTAAGTGAGAAAATTTTAGTGTTCTATCCTTTATAAGTTTATGCAAGGTCCTCGCATTATGAATTTGAATTCCAGCAACACTGATTTCAATAAGCATAAATTTCAGCAAACAACTACATCCCTTAACTGATTTTCCTTACCTTTGTTTTCTAACCTTTCCTCCCCAGCAGCCCGCAGCAGCAACCTCACTTCCCAGTACAGCAAGCGGTTTGGGCTCCCAGGAATGGCTTCAGCCTCCAGAGACGAACAACGAGTGGGGAGGAAGAAATGAGCTAGAGGCTTGTAGTGCTTAACTAAACTTAATGATATAATATTATAATATACTCTACTGCATTTCCACTAAGGCATTTCCCAAATTTCCAGCCGTGTGATTCATCAGGCCATGCCATGCAAAGATAAGCAGAAAAAAACGATTAAATTATTCTGCTACAGTAATCAATTAATAAATTAACTTTTAATACTTTAAAAATCAATTAAATTAAATAATACAGAACATTTATTTAATCAATTCATACTTGTAGATATCCTTTTGGGCTATATATATCAAAATGCTTAGAATTTAAAATATAATTTAATAAAATTAACCTTGATGTTTTATGGAGGAATGATAAAATGGGGTAAATCTTCGGAAAATTTTATGCCAAAAATTTAAGCATACAGTTTGAAAATTTTGAGTATTATATCCTAGTGCTTCTTTCATTGGACAACCATCTCACTTTAAGGGCACCTAGCACCTTTAATAGCACTTACCTGCAAGCAAAGATCGGTAACAAAACTATATGAAAACTTCATAATGCGAGGCATTTTCCTGACTTGAAGAGAAGTTTGATATCGATTGACTGCTTGGTGAAGAAGGTTATTCCTTAACCTTTTATATGGATGCTTCAAAATGTCAAGCATGTTCCTAACTTGAATAATCGATTGGGCAGCTTGTTGGGGAAGTTTACCTCTCAACCTTCCATATTGATTCTTGGAAGGTGACCAAGGTTGCTATTGTGATAACATGTAGAAACATAGATGTTGTCATGTATGTGATGTCAAACATCAGAACAATGGGAGCCACTATGAAATTGTTTATTTTGGAAGTGCAATGGAGGATAGAGCTTCTGTCAAATAGGAGCTTCAAAAGTTTAGGAGGGCGTTCCAAGGCAATGATTATTTTAGGATCAAGAACAA
This sequence comes from Dendrobium chrysotoxum, assembly GCA_019925795.1. NCBI lineage: Eukaryota > Viridiplantae > Streptophyta > Magnoliopsida > Asparagales > Orchidaceae > Dendrobium > Dendrobium chrysotoxum. The sequence goes on along the minus strand of CM034306.1, from coordinate 29,866,524 downwards.
AATAACAATGCTAATTTTGTAGTAAAAAGATTTATTATGTTTACCACTGATAGATTAAGGTAATGCAATGCTTCAATCAACTTTGAACATTGGTTAAGCGAGGGTGCCACATAAAGATTATTCTCTCATCAAGATTGACATAGGAATTAATATCCAAGTGAGATACTGTTAGATTTGTGGAGCTTAATGTTCACTAATTTGATCTCTCTAAATCCCTTGAAATTATAATAAAGATTTAAGATCAAATATGGTGCAAATCTTTAGCCGTTGCCATTTTTCAGTTTCCTAATTGCCTCATATAACTTTACAAGGAGCAATGGTAGATCACTTTTTTGTGCATTGATCTCTCCACGTCCCTTTAGACAGCCATAATGGGAAGGAAGAGGATGTGGTATTGGTTCCTGTAGCAGTGCTCGGCTCGAGAGGGAGGTTGAAGCTAGTTCTCAGTTCAACAGAGGTAGTACTCAGTTTAACAGTAAAAAAGGTGTTATTCCAACACAATGAGAGGCTCTCGGTTTCAAGTGCATGGAGGTGCTCAACTTCTTGTAGGAGAAGTCCCTGGGGTCAAGGAGGGAGTAGAGGGGCAAAGCTTTGTCGTTTGGAGTTGGGTTGTCGTCAATGTGGCAGTTGGAGAAGAGTATTGCAATTGCATTGATAGAGAGCATTAGTGGCAAGAAACAGCCGTTGGTGAGGTTGGCTAGCAAGGTGACCGGTACTTGTAGGTGGTGATTGAAGGCATAGCCAATGAGCAATGAGCCTACTTACAAGTTCGTTTCCTGGCTTGGAACCTTGTGGTAGTAACTTGGCAAGGTTTGTAATTGTTGATAAACAAAGGAAGGTGGAATTGAAGGAGATAAGCATATATATATATGTGTGTGTGTGTGTGTGTGTGTGTGTGTGTGTGTGTTTGTGTGTGTGTGTATATGTAGTATATCTTTTGGGATTTGAATTCATTGTCTTGGACAACTGGATAGAGAAAGGTTCAGAGGGAAAGAGAGGGAATTACTAGTATGACAATTCTTGGAGGAAATATTTGAGTGAGCAAATCTTGTGTCTTTGTATTCATCTTTGGAATAGTGGATTATATCTCTATTTAATTTTGGACATAATTGAATCTCACAAAATCATGCAATTATCTGGTGTCTTTTTCTGTTGTGTTTCTTACAAGTGAATCTCTTCTAGGATGTAGCTTTAAAAGCAAGCTGGTTCTGAGAGTTGAAGCTGGCAGACCTTGCATGTAAATGTGCATGATTTATCGTGAAGCTTACAGTAGGTCCTTCCCTAATTCTGCTAGTTGTAGACAAGTTTTCTGACAGGCCACGAAAAGAACATAGTAAGATTGGTGGCTGTGCTTATAAGGTCTCAGGTAAGGTAGCACTTGAGACAATGACTGCTTGACTGCATAGACTAGCTTCAGCAAAGTTCTGCTTAAGAGCAAGCTGTTTGTTAAGGATCATATGTAAAACATTCTTCTTTAAGCTTTTAGTTTTATTCTTCTGATTTTGGGAATCTGAAGACCTCTTATCTTGAATACTCTAGCCATTCAGCTAAGCATTATTCTTCTTCATATTGACAAGCTTGTTCTTCTTTCTAAGATATATTTACTACTGACAATTTATACGTTCACAGCTTCAGGTTGAATTGCATTACCTTAAAGATAGAATTACGCACATGTTATTGAAATCATGTATGTTTACAAATCTAGTATTTACCCAAAAATGAGTTACAGAATCTGTGCATTTGTGCATGCCATAATCAAACAATTGAAAATTTGTTGAAAGCGAAAAAAGGAGTTGGATTTTGTTATGAATTTTGATATTTGGGTGATAATTTGATGAATGCAGATAAGAGTGTATTGGTTCTGTAAATGAGAGAGATTTGAATGTTGCACAAGAAATTGCCTCTTTAAAGACTTAATTTTAGTTTTTGCAATGTAATATCCCTTTATTGGATTTATCAATATTGTAGTCTTCCATCCAGTACCAGGCATATTTCTTTCAATTTAGTTATTTTACTCCAAATGATGTGCTGATATATAACATTACTGTCTTCCAGAGCTAATGATTTCTATTCCTCCATAGAAGATCTAAAGATCACGATAAGAGCAAACTCCAGAATCCCTACAGGTTTCAAGTTGGGATATTTCCTCTTTGATGAACTGTAACATCTGTGACCCTCAAACTGTTATTTTGCTTATTTGATTTTCAAGATTTCTAATGCTTCAAACAATTAAAATAATAATGTTGTTTTTCAATGTATTATTTCGTTGACAATTTCCTAGTGTAATGGTTGTTGAGGTCAACTTTTTTTAGAGTTAAAGATCATTCCTCAAAATGATTTCTGAAGTTTCAATCATCTCATAGGTGATACCTTGCACCTTAGAGAATAGTTATAATGAGAATTTCTTAAAGATTTTGACAACACTACTCTTTATAAATTGCAAAGTATTTCTGATTGGCCAATAGATTTTCATTATGTTTTAGAATATTGTCATCTAGAACAACTTTTTGTTATCAAATTTATCATTTTTGTTCTACCGATGCAATTGCTATATGTGGTTTTCAAAGAGCAGCTTTTCTTGCAATTTTTTCATAATCAATTTTACAAGAAGTTGTAGCCATCCCAACCAAATCTTCTAGACTGTTGATGATGCGGATAAATTTGTCATTTGCTTTTGATTTTCTTCCTGGTTTCCTTTCTCAAAGTGGATCTATTTGAGAAAGCTTTATCTCAGCTTTGTTTCCAAATAGCAATCATGTTGAATTTTGACTAATAAGTTTTGTTTGCATTTTTGAAAATATTATTGTTTTGAATATTATTCTATGATCAAATTCATCATTTTAAGTTCTATCCATGCAAGTATTCTCTATGATAATTATAAGTTGATAGCCGTTAATCTCCTTTTTAAATTGTTTATGATACTCTTAAGTTTTTTTTTATTTAATCAATCTTTTACTATTAGCGTCAAAATTTCTTGGGTTTTTAGTTGCCAATAGTTATAAATTTGTTGACTTTTTTAAATATATAAATATTATACCTAAACACCATTAGTTTTGCATCTTAGTAATTAATATAGATGATGTTGAAATTTAGAATTGTTTATGAAACACTGAACTATTTTGACATTACTAAGTGGCTGTTTGGTTAGAATATAAAATGGTGTAAAATATTTCAGATGTAGGGATTTTAAAAATTTAGGTGTTTGGTTGGAATACAAAGTTGAGCAAAGTAAAGTAAAGTAAATGTAGTGTAAATCATTTTCGAAGTAAATCATTCGCCCAGTTTTGAGCGAGAATTGTTTACACCACAAGCAAGCTTGTTTGACCGCTGCCCACCACCGCTGCCACCAATCTACGGCAATCACCGTCACCACTATACATGTCAATGGTGCAAAATAGTGCATGACATGGTGCACAACGCTGTGCGGCGCAACAAAATAGCGCGTGCTATTTGCGTCATATGTGGGCAATGGCACAAGGCGCAAATGGCGCCCTCTATTTTGTTAACATGTTATAAATTGTAAATTATAAATTATAATTAAATTTTTTAAAGTTTATATATTAATATCACAATTAATTATTAACTAATTAAACATCAAATTAATAAAATTATTCTTAAAGGATTTAATTTTTTGGCAGGATTTATCTTTTTGCTAGGATTTAAAGCTATCATTTTTTTTATTTGGTGGGATTTAAAGTAAATTATGCTCAAATCTATTGATGTAAGTTTCTGTAGGATTTAAAAGTGTCATTTTTGTTGTTTGACAGGATATTTATGCATAAATTTTTATTTTATCAACCTATTGTTTGTTATTTAATGATATTTATATTTTAAATATTTTATATTATGCGCCATATTTAAAATGACGCGTGCCGCATCATGCGCTATGCACCATGTCTCCATTGACCATTCGTTATTGACAAGTATGGTCACCACCCCCCACTGGCTACCACCACCGCTTGTGGCCACCACCACCCGCCATTGGCTGCCACCACCCACCGCACGTCTGCCATCTCCCCCACGTCCGTCATCATTTTTGGACTTTACACTACATTCATTATTTCAAACCAAACCCAAAAAAAAAAAATATTCACTTGCATTTACTTTATATTCATCAAAATAACTTCATAGTATTATTTTTACACTACTTTCCTTTTTTAGCCAACCAAACAACCCCTATACAAAAAGAAAATAGAAAAATATAGAGAAAGAAAGAATCATGGAGGTAGAAGCTCTGAGACTTTCGTAGAATAAATTTGAGTACCTAAAATTATGTCAATTGAGTTAACTCATTGGCTCCCTATTTAAATATTTGGATTGAGACTTGTGCGTTATAAAATTTGTTATATACATGATTATAAAAAATCAGTAAAAATATAGGAGTTATATAATCTAATCAAGATTTCTGACTAGGATAAGCCGTTCACCAATCTAAAAAGAAAGCATTTGCTTCGTGTGCAGAAGTGGACGAATGATTGAATAATTTGATCAATAGTTTCCCATTCGAAATAAGTCATTCACTTGAAGAATTACATTATTATATGGATGTCAATTCACTGGTAGATCAACTTTGTGAATTTAATGGGTGGAACTTCAACATTGGGCTTGTTGATGTCACATCTAATCGAAGTCGTTTAAGGCTAGCTTTCTGAGATGCATCTTCTCCTACTCCATTTATTGATGGAAACACCCAAACAATATGAATCGATTGTGTCGAGATTTGTTCATTGTGAGCTTCTCTAGTTTCTTATCCACTTCAAAAAGAACAAATTCTCTTAACTTATCATACTTTGTCAGGAACTCTACTTAACTCTTGAGGTCCTAGAACTCTTTAGTATCATGGTCGTGATTGAGATAATACACATTACTTTGATTGATCAGAAAGGTGTTCTACTCTCATTGGTGTTGGTCTTTTAGAGAATTATTTGTTCTAAATGGCTTTAATAAGCTTGATCATGAAGACTCTTACTACTATAGTCGACAATTGGCAAATTTAAGGTCGTAGTGACCTCTCATTGGCGGTCGTCTCACCACTCTTCATTTTGCACTTGTCCCTCAAAAAAACAAGTTCGCTAATAATGTACATTTCTTCTTTGATCATTGTAAAATCGTCCTTCATTCCCTTAAATCATGGGGCGACTAATCTGGCCCCTAGTAAATTGTCAAATTTTTTCTCACATAATGCTTCTCCTTCTCACTATCGAAGTTGCATTGGTCTCAGTGTTGTACTCTTTTGCATTGATGTGATTGTTGGCGAGTTCCAATAACTCAGCCGAACTCTATGGTTGTTGCAAGCCGAGTGTATATTTGAAAGATGCCTTACACAAATCTTGTGTTAAAGCTACTCAGGCCACAACCAGCTATAAATCCTTCACATCCAACATCTCCTTCTGTAATTAATTACAAAGACTCATCTAGCTCTTGCTTCATTCGTAGAAAAGCCTCCAAATACTTCAAAGGCCTTAGCACATAAGAAAACCGAATAATAAACATCATCTTGAACTCGACAAATGAAATGATTACCATTAATACAGTGAAAATTGCAATAGCCCGCAAGGGGCGAACCCAAGAATCCCTGGACCGGTCAGTCTAGCAATTTTTGGCCCATGAGGGGATGATGGATAGGGAGGGCAAGTCGGCTGATGGTGTGGGGCCCAACAAGGAGTTAATTTGTTATGTTAGGAGAGGATCAATGAGAAAAAGATTTCCTAATTGAAATTCAAATAGGAAAGGGAAATACATTAGGAAAGAGGGATGATTTAGGAGAGAAGAGGAGAGCTCATTTAAGTCTAAGATTAGGGTTTATTTTCTTTATGCAAAATTTTGTGAGTTTGTGATGTCTACTATTTTTGTTGAGGGATCCTAGCGATGTCTAGGGTTTATGAGAGAAGGCCTCCCCTCGAAAGAAGACCATTGTATCTTGCTTGATCATATTTCGTTTCTTATCAATAAAAATTTGCGGTTTGTTGAATTTCTCTTAGTTTGGTGGTTGTGTTTTATATTTTGGCGTATCAAATTGGTATCAGAGCGGTGTCCTGGACTGAAATATCATCTTTCCTCGCTGATTTCTGTTGAGTTTTTCTCTCCATTTGTTGAATTTTGTTGTTTGGAGGCCAGATTCGCATCAAAGTTATTGATTTTTGCTGTTAAAGCCTTGATCCGAGTATTGATGGCCGGAAGAAGAGTTGAGGCGTTGGAAGAAAAGTAAGAAGGGAAAGTAGAGAAACTACGAGCGGATGTGGGATCAATGACTAAATGTATTACAATGATAAAATGAAGGTTTGGGAATATAGAGGAGATGATGAAGCAGATGTTTGAGGTTCATACTAAAAAGGCTCTATCAGAAGCAAGGGGAAATCAAGAAGATGACATGCTGAGGGAAGACAGAGAGGTGGAAATTTTAGGAGGGGAGGAAGAAATACCCCACCTGGAGCCTCTACCAAAAAGGGGGATTGGTAGGGAATATGTAGGTAGTATGGTTTAGGAGAGAAGATCCTCTTATCAAAAGAGGACCATTGTAGCTTGCTTGTTTATATTGTGGTTCTTATCAATAAAAATCTGTGGTTTGTTGAATTTCTAAAAACGCCTATATTTGAAGGGGAAGATGCGCATGGGTGAATATATAAGGTGGAGAGATACTTTGCAGTGAACGGGTTGACAGAAGATGAGAGATTGATGGCCGCCGCTTTATGTCTTGAAGGAAAGGCATTGGCATGGTACTAATGGTGAGAGATGAGGTACTCAATCCGGAAGAGTTCAAGGAATGTTTGTTGGAGCACTTTCGAGCCCAGCAGGATGGAGATTACTATGAGCAATTCTTTGCATTGTCACAAGTCAGCACTGTGATGGAGTATCAAGAAAGATTTGAGCTTCTGTCAGGACGAGTAAGGACTTTATCAGAGACAATGTTTGAAAGCAATTTCATGAAAGGCCTCAAACTGATAAGGAGGGGATTTCAAGAGGATGACTGATGCTGCTTTGCAAGACAAGAGCTAAGGGGCTGTATTTCAGATGCGATGAGAAATTTGCAACAGGACATAGATGTAAAAATCACACATTGCATATTCTCATTGTGTGTGATGGGGGGAGGCGGTGGATGAGGAAGAGGCAATGAAGGAGGAGGAAGAGGAAAAGGAGCTTGTGCATTTGGAGGTGGCGGAAGTTTCTATGAACTCTGTAGTCGGATTCACCCTGAATCACTCTATGAAAGTGAAGGGGCATATAGGAGGAGTGGTAGTGGCGATACTGGTGGATAGTGGGGATACCCACAATTTCATATTGAACCAGGTGGTAGACAAATTGGGGCTGAAACTGGTAGACACAGAAGGATTTGGAGTGATGATGGGCATATGAAAGATAGAGAAAAGTAGAGAGATATGTTAGAGTTTGGTAGTAGAGCTGCAAGGGATTCACATCAGGGAGGATTTCCTTCAATTAGAGTTGGGAAGTACTGGTTTGATTTTGGGAATGAAATGTCTACAAACCTTGGGGGAGACCAAGGTGAACTCGAAGGCATTGGTCATGGAGATCTAGGTGGAGGGGAGAAACTTGTAATTAAGGGAGACCCCGACTTATCCAAAGCAATGGTTTCTTTGAAAACTATAGTTCATGCTCTATTAGGGGAAGGATGGGGATTCTTGGTAGTGTTCCATAATATGGAGGTAGGAGAGACAAAGGATGGAGAGGACATTCCAAATATTATCTAGCCCCTTCTTTAACAGTTCAGGGAGGTATTTCAACTTCCCCAGGGATTACCACCCCCATTGGAGCGCAAGCACTCCGTTTTTTTGAAGAAAGGAGTCTCCCCCATTAGTGTCCGGCCATATTGCTACCCTCAAATCCAAAATGATGAGATTGAAAAATTGATTCGGGAGATGCTTGAAGCTTAAATTATCAAGCCTAGTATAAGCCCTTTCCCTAGCCTGTATTGTTGGTGAAGAAGGATAATAGCTTGAGGTTTTGCGTAGACTATCGTGCCCTAAATAATGAAACGGTACCTGACAACTTTACCATGCCAATCATTGATGAGCTATTAAATGAGCTGGATGGATTTATGATATTCTCCAAGATTGACTTGAAATTCTGATACCATATATCAGAATGCGATTAGGAGACACCCACAAGACAGCTTTTCGGACACACGAGGGACATTATGAGTTTTTGGTGATGCTGTTTGGTCTCATTAACTCACTGGCCACTTTTCAGCCCCTGATGAATATGGAATTCTAGCCCTACTTGCAGAGGTTTGTACTAGTACTTTTTTACGATATATTGATATATAGCAGGCTTGAGGGGGAGCACTTGGAGCATCTAGGAGTTGTGTTATCCACCTTAAGGGAACACTCCTTGTTTGCCAATTAGAAGCGTCCTTTCGCCCAACCCGGAGTGGAGTACTTAGGGCATGTAGTATCTCATAAGGGAGTGACAGTTGACTAGAGTAAGATTAAGGCCATGCTTAGACGGCCCATACCTAAGAATTTAAAGGAGCTAAGAGGGTTCTTGGGATTCACAGGCTACTATCGAAAATCTATGAAAGGATATGGTTCTATAACAGGGCCATTAATATAACAGCTCAAGGAGGACAACTTTAAGTTGGAAGAATTAGCCACCCAGGCTTTTGAGGAGTTTAAGAATGCTATAACCAGTGTGTCAGTCTTAGCTCTTACGGATTTTAGCTAGCCTTTTCTAGTCGAGATAGATGCCTCGAGTTTTTAGTTGGGAGCGGTACTTATGCAGAACTAGAGGCCAATGGCCTATTTCAGCCAGGTGTTGACAACCTGGGCCGGGCTCAAGTCAGTCTACGAGAGGGAGCTGATGGCGATTGTACTAGCCATTAATGGCGACCATATCTATTAGGAAGACATTTCATCGTCAGAATTGACTAGTGATGTCTGAAGTATTCGTTTGAATAGAGAATGGTCTCTGAGGAGCATCAAAGGTGACTTTCCAAGTTATTGGGCTATGACTTCAAGATTCAGTACCGACCTGGAGTGAAAAATAAAGCAACAAATGGGTTATTCACGTGCATGGGGGAACCACAGATGATTACATTGTCTGTGCCCTTAGTGGTTGACTGGGAAGCACTGAGGAGAGAGCGAACATGATGCAGGTTGAAGAAAATTAGGGAGGAGCTGGCAGGAAACAAGGACAGCCATCCAGTATATTCAATGGTTTATTATGGGCGATTTGTGCTTCCAAAGACCTCTTCTTACATTCCCTACCTGTTTCAGGAGTTCCATGGGACGACCATTGGTGGGCATTTCAAGGCTAAAAAGACATCGCCAATTCTCTGCAAAGTTGATATATGCCAGAGGCACAAGTATTTAACTATGTCTCCAAGAGGGCTCCTCCAGCTGTTAGCTCTGCTAGAAAAGGTGTGGGAGGAGATGACTATGGACTTCATTGAAAGGCTATCAAAGTAAGATGGATACACGACAATACTTGTTTCAGGAATTCCATGGGACGACCATAGGTGGGCATTCGGGAGCTAAAAAAACATCGTCGATTCTCTACAAAGCTAATATATGCCAGAGGCACAAGTATTTAATTATGTCTCCAGGAGGGCTCCTCCAACTATTAACTATGTTTCAGGAGTTCCATGGGACAACTGTTGGTGGGCATTCAGGGGCTAAAAAGACATCGTCGATTCTTTGCAAAGCTGATATATGCCAGAGGCACAAGTATTTAACTATGTCTCCAGGAGGGATCCTCCAGCTGTTAGCTCTGCTAGAAAAGGTGTGGGAGGAGATGACCTTGGACTTCATTGAAGGACTATCAAAGTCAGATGGATACACGACGATACTGATGGTAGTGGACAGGTTGAGTAAGTATGCCCATTTCATCTCCTTCTGTCACCCCTATACAACAATATCAGTACCGATTTTTAAGAGGGAAGTGGTGAGACTAAATGGTATCTCGAAATCGATTATATCAGATAGGGACAAGATCTTCCTAAGTTAGTTCTGGAAGAAATTATTCAAAATGGCTGAGGACCGTTTTAGAAAGAAGCACTGCTTATTATTCTCAGACGGACGAACAAACAGAGGTAGTCAATCGTAGTGTGGAGACCTATTTGCGGTGCTTTATATTAGATACACCCTAGTTGTGGGCAAAATGGTTGGCTTGGGCAGAGTATTAGTATAATACTTCCTATCATTCGATAGCGCATACTACATCGTTCAAAGTGTTATACAGACGAGATCCGTCTCACTTGATATATTATGGGCAAGGCAGCACACCGGTGGCTAAAATAGAACAGTACTTGGAGGATAGAGACAAGAACTTGGGGGACCTGAAGGGGTATTTGTTGAGAACAAATTATGAAGAAGGCAGATGCACACAGGCGGGACATTCAGTTTGATGTAGGGGGTATGGTTTACTTACAGCTTCGTCCCTATAGATAGAAAACCCTGGTACGTAGATGGAATGATAAGTTATCACCTTGATATTTTGGTCCATACGAGATAGTGGAGCGTATCGGGGCCTTGGCGTATTGCCTATAGTTGCCACTGTCGTCAGCCATCCACTCGATGTTTCATGTGTCCTAGTTGTGACGGGTGATAAGAGAGCATATTCCATCTTCTACATTGCCCCCAACCTTGACGGACAATATGGAGGTGTTGTTAGAACCATTAGAGGTCGAAGGAGTGCGACATGGGAGTAATAGGAAGCAAAGAAGTGTCAATCAGGTGGAAGGACCTATCGGAGCACAAGGCCACATGGGAGTCTTACCAGATTATTCTGTAGTAGTTCCCTGCATTCCACCTTGAAGATAAGGTGGTACTTTTGGGGGGATTATTGATACAATGGAAGCTGTAATAGCCTGAAAGGGGAAGCCTCGGGAAACCTTGGATCATCCGGTCTAGCAATTTCCACCCTAGAGGGGACGGCGGACAAGGAGGGGAAGTCGACTAAGGGTGTGGGGGCCAACATGGAGTTAATTTGTTATTTTTATTATTCTCTCTTCAAATCCTATAAACTTCCTTACAATTACGAATTCCTTATTATTCTCCATTGTCATGGATTTTTATCAATCTCTACATTCCTATTCTGCCTTACGAAATACTCCTTTTTAAGTTTGTGGCATGTTTCATGCTCTTCGGACCTTTTAAGATGTTGAATCCAGAATTGTCCGCGAACCATACCAAATTGTACTAATGATACTAAGACTCCCACGTTTAATAGCTTCTTCCAAAGTTTCAGCATCGTCTATAATTAAACAAGATGTTTATGAAAACATACCTTATCAAAGGACAATAATCCTACTGAGACTTCTGATTTTGAAGCAGGTTGTCCACCCCTGCTATGTGGAGAAAGATACATTCTTTTTCTATTTAAATGAGTTATACAATTTTTAAGGCTTTCATGAGGTAGTGCTTATCTCATGGCATCCCATCAAGTCCACTGTAGCCTTGACAAACTTGATCAACTTTGATGGGTATAAATTGATTGGGATGACTCAATAGTCTTGTTGATAGATCCCTAATAAGCTTGTTGGTCATATTTGTCTGTATTCTGGTTTCATTTGGGATGACTTTATTATTGTTTTTTAACACAGCTTTTTAGTACAAAATTTTAATTTTTTAGAAATTGATATGTTTAGTTAACCTAAATGATCTTATATGCTCTGATTGTTTCCGAATAACTTGATTTAGTCACAACTGGCTTGATCAAGCTGATCAAGCCCATGTCTATTTTATGGCATTAATTGTCTCTCCAATGTCAACTTGCCCTTAAGAGCCCGACTTGATTCACATAAGTTATGCTTCGAGTCCTAAGGTTTAAGGATCTATGAATCAATCAGTTCCTTAAAATGTCGAGACTTGACCAATGCCCCATTCCATTCCATTCAAGGCTCTGATTAGCTTGACTAACCTATTTCGCCTCTTAGGCAAGTGTTGGTTATTTTGCTTGGTTAATTGACCTCATAATTTTGTTTTTGCACTAATTATTCTCAACGAAGCTAATTAGGCATCATTTGAACACAGTTAACCTATATTCAACTCATCCTTGACCTTAAGTTAGCCCGATTGACTACTTAATGATCATAACACCCTCAACTACACATTCATTAACCTAATAAATAAACTTTTTGCTTGATTAATTAAACTAGTTTCAGGTTGGGTATCCATTAGGTATTCATGTCCACTCATGGTGAATTTCGGGATGCCGTACCCATCCATATTCACCCACTTTTCACAGTTTTTGAACGCAGTCCACCACCAACTAATGGCTTTGAGGCTTGTTGCCCTTAGCTATGACTGCTAACTTTCAAGCTGCAAATCAAAATTTATAATGATCACAATGCGGTTTAGTGTTGCGCATTGCATAGTGAGGATTGTGGAAATATACGACATACAGTGATTAGCAATGTAAATCGGTTTATCCCCCGATGTTGAGTACCAACCCATGAGATCATGGGCGTACCCATACCCTATGGGTGGGTACGTGAGTGGGTGTGGGTGTGGGTGTGGGTGTGGGTGTGGGTGTGGGTATGAATACCCAATACAGTGCTATGTTTCAGGATGGTCTTAAGTAGTTAATCCCTTAAAATTAAAAATCAAAGAATTAGTGATTAAGGTTCAAATAATAAGGATAACCTTATTAATAAATGCAAGCGAAGTTCAAGAAAAAAAAGTGATTATCAAATAGTAATTCATTCATTCATTCATTAAATCAAAATGAATCACTCAATCGCTGAAATTAAATTAAAGATCCAATCGATTAACTAAACTCAAATCGAAATTCAAGATCTGGTTGATTAATCGAAGCTAAATTGCTTTCAAATATTAATCAATTAATCAAATGATTTGAATTCAAAGATTTAACTTGTTAGAAACTAATCAAAGCGTTAGCAATTCTAAAACAAAATATAAATTAAAGCTTCCCATAGAAGTCAAAATTCAGGACAAATTAGTTTCATGGTAAGCAAATCATCCAATCATGTACTTAACGAGCTCTCCTTAATTTCAAGGTTGTGCATATCATTCTCATACAATCTTGTCTATTGGGCAACAGTGGCGGAGCCAGGATTTTTTATCTGCGGGGGCACAAATTTTTGATTTTAAAAATACTTTCAAGCTTTTTCATTTAAGTTTGAAATTACATTATTGTTTTAATTTTTTTATTATAGTTGTTAATTATAAGAAGATAAATTTTATGATAATGAAAAAAATTTATTTCTATGCTCATCTAAATTAATTTCAACACAAATTTATTTAGATTATATATTATCATACTCATCATATTTTAAGCTACTTGATTTAACTTTAAATTTTATAATTCTCCTATGATATAATTTGTTGGCTTTAATTATATAAATCTCCTATAAATTAGAATTTGGAGTTTTAAAAATAGTAAAAAAATTAGATGAAATTTTTATTTAAAAAAAAACTAGTAATGTGAAGATGAAGAGAGAAAAGAAATATAGTAAAAATAATTTTAAGATAGTCTAATAAAAGTCATTAAAAAAAATTAATAGTGAACTTCATAATTAGAGAAAAATAAAGTGAAAAATAAATAAAAAATATTTAAAATAGTGTGGGGGGAGAGAGAGAGAGAGAGAGAGAGAGAGAGAGAGAGGAAAGAGGGAGAGCTAGGGGCTAGTGGAGGAGGTTGCCACATAAAACAAAATGGGAGAGGGAGGGAGAGGGAGAGAGAGAGAGAGAGAGAGAGAGAGAGAGAGAGAGAGAGAGAGAGAGAGGGTGTGCACATACCAGCTAAGGAAAAAAGAAATAAAAAATAACAGCTTTTGTGTATGTAAAAAGTAGGGAAAAATATGTAAGCAATTTTTTTTTAGGGGGGGGCACGTGCCCCCCTAGGCCCCCCCTTACATCCACCTATGTTGGGCAATACCAGAAGACTCACATCAACAGGCCTCTCTAAAAATTCGAAGACAAAACATATATGAAATACTTAGTAATTATAGGGTGCAAATCGAGCTGTGGCTCGCTAGTTGAAGGAAAAATTTCCTCCTAAGTGATTCGCGCTCGAATCACTCAAACTGTCCAAAAAAAAAACTGATTACATGGCTATGATCCATTAAGTATTTGTATGAACTAGAGATGTAAGCCACTTTCAATAATTTATGACATGCATATGAGGTAATAAATATGTAATTAATCATGATAAATTGCCTAAACAAAAAAGAAATCTCAAATTGAGGAGAGTCCCTCTCCTGATGACCATATGAGCAAATGATCATCATACATATTATAACTTGTTCATTAACAATTTATTGATGATAAATTATGTATGATGTTATCTAATAGTTTATTAAGTATTCTTTTTGGTTCATTAATAATCAAATCATAAAGATGATGCTCATGTTCATTAAGCTTATTTGGGGCACTTGCAACTTGGAGATGAGCTCAACAAGTTCAATTCTAGAAGTCTAACATGTAGAAATGAAGATGCAAGACTTATTGATCTAGTGTGTATGTTTGAGAACAATTTATTATAAATTGATTAAGAAGTATTAATAGCCAAATTATAGATATGACGCCTATGCTTATCAAACTTATTTGGATCACTTGCAACTTAGAAATGAGCTCAAGATGTGTAAATGAAGATTCAAGATCCACTAGACCAGTGTGTTTGCGTTTAGGGGTAATCCACTATAAATTGATCGAGTCATAAGCAACATCATAGAATCCAGTATTTTTGCCAATTATGTGTGCAACAAATTGTGACTGCAATAAATACATATAACTTGATCCCTTGACAGTAGGGATGGAGTGTAAATGAGTTGAGTCAAGTTCGAGTCATTTTTAGCTTGAGCTTGATTAATTAATCGAGCTCGTGCTTTATTCTACGAGTTCGAGCCATATCATTTACTATGAAAGAGAGAAAATAATTATGATTTAATTAATTATTATAATAAAATGATAAAAAGAATGAGAAATTAAAAGAAAATAATAAAAGATAATTTAATATAAGAAAATGAGATATAATTTTTAAACATTTAATAATTTCATACTTGAAATCTTGAATGTTAATATATTTTAAGTGCCTTTTATATTAATATTTTTTAAATGAACCGGCTCACGAGCTAATAGGTCAAGTCAATGTTGGCTCAAGCTTAGCTTGTTAGCTTGTAGCAAATCAAGCTCGACTCACAAGCTATTTATTGAGCCAAATTTGAGTAAGCTCAAAAGTTGGTTTGACTCACACCCCTACTTGATTGTGCCATCTTCGGAAACTACTTTTATGAACAAGTGTTTTATAATTTTGTGAATCTTTTTCATCTCAATTTGTGGGTTTTTTTTTTTTTTTTGCTAGGGTTAAGTTCATTGCATAGCATATTTATAAAGGATAATAAGAGGGAAAGAAGAATGGGATGCTAAGTTATTCAACTTATCTTATTTCATTATTTTGAATGTTTTATGTGAAGTGAGATAATATTGTTAACTTACCATCAAGCATTGAGGCTTGTGCTCTCAGAGCCTTAAATGCATGTTTTGCCTAAATATTCTTGTTGGCTAAATCCTATATAGTCTATTACACTTTATACTCTGTTTGGTCTAGTATGACCTTCTGCATTGAGTAGGCTCATATCCTAATTAGATTTAGTCCTATCATCTTTTGATTCACCTATTATGGTATCTATCATAAACATCTGAGTTGACTAGGTATATATCCTAATGTTGTTGAAGTTAGACCATGTTTTTGACCATATCTTAGTCAACCTAAACTAATAACTCATCCATTTTCTAGTTCATTATATCAAACAAGGGAAATCTCTAAGAAATACTCTTATCATTTATCTTCCATTGAACTCATGTGATTTTTTTTTTACTTATCTTGTATATCATTCCCCTCATGTCGAGAGCCCATAAAAATTATTAAGCAAATTGATTAATTATGTCTTAAAAGGCATTCTGCATAATATTAAGCATCTTAAAAACACTATCAAATCATCTTAATCATCATATGATAGTCCTCTTTTTCAAGGTTGTGAAAATTGGAACAGACAACAAACCAGAAAAAAGAGAGGTTTACGGTTCGACCAGTTGAACTGAGGCCAAATCAGATGACGTAATAAATAATAATATTATTAAAAATTAATAAAATTAGCTTCACCTCCACAGTCATTTAACATCCTATGACTCTTACGGATTTTACTAAAACTTATTACCTTCACTCAAAATTTTATTTTCATATCAAAGCACCTAAATATTTCCAAAATAATCTCATTGCATTACTTCTAATTTGCTTGAATTTTAGAAATAGTTTTGTATCAAAAATTTAAATAATTGACCATCGCTATTTTGGCATTCATTAAGCATATGTAAACTCAAAATAGACTAATACTGCAACACAACAAAATTGTATTAACCTCTACAGCAACCTATAAGATTGATTTGCTTCAATAATAATATAGTTTCATATTAGGTGGGCATCAACTAAGTCTACAAAACATAAACAAATAACACACAACACAAATGTGACATCAATTAAGTCTATAAAATATAAACTAATCTAATAAATGAAGAGTAACTGTAATAACAAAAGCACCATCAAATGACACACTTTGCGGCTCTAAGTTCCCGCATGAGGTGTTTCGGCCATCCCGCAACTCTCGGTTCCCGCACAGGATGACCAAACAACATTGCATTGGGAGAGGAATGCATACATATTGTTGAGCCTCTATTGTGCATTGGGCGTTGATGAATGTATACCATCTTCAGTTTTCTTTTTCTAGCATGTGAAACTGTTAAAAATAAAATGAACAAAAGAAACTGTTGAGATCTTATAATTTCTATCTCCAATTGGTGAAGTTCTGAAAATAAAATAAATAAAAGATACTCATCATAATTGTACACATAATATAAAATAAATAAACAAAACATATTAATACATTTCATTGGAACACACCACCAATTATAGCAATATTGTGATACTTTATACTAACTAATAAGAAAAAAAAATACATTCATAATACATATATGAAATTACTAATGTTTCACTTTCTTAGTTCAATTGTTTTAATAATTTCACAAAAGAAAAATCAAATATCTTCAAAATTTGTATCATCAATGCTATCCCCATAAGCTGGTGAAACTAATTGATGAAGATCTCTTGTATTAAATAAGTAGATCTTAGAGGCTTTGGATTGAGTTGTTTTTTGTTTGTTTGTTTGTCTTAGTGCACAACCAAGAAGTTGGGTGAATCAAGTGTGTGAAGCTTTCTCCGAATTCAGAACAAGTCATATGCATTTTTATTAAAATGAATGCAGCAGAGTCGGTCTTCATTTTAGTGTGATGATAGCCAACTTATGGCAGGATATGCTGGACACAAATAGAGAGCTAAGCACAGACAAATTCCAAATCTTCTCCTAGTACATATCAAAGAAACATCAAAATTCCTATCTTCTTGTTCAAAACAAATCAAAACAGATTCTTTACTGCTAAACAAAATCAAATGATCAAATCTACATGCATGCAATCTTCTAGTTCATCGTTTAAAAAAAAATCAAAAACAAAAAGAGGGCTTACCGCTTACGAGTCGTTTGCCGAGCGGAGAGGAAGGAACGATAGAGAGGAAGTGATGAACAATGCCTATGCTGGGAGAAGCTTCGTCGGAGGCTTGTAGCTGCTCGTTGAGCTCGCGAACGTAGTAGGAATGTCGAGCAGAGAAGGAATCAGCGCAGGCCTGTGTTCAAACTTCAAATGAACAAAATGAGGGTTGGCTTATGGGAAATACGAATTTAGGTTTTTTTTTAGGTTACTCCAGATCGCTCGATCATCATTCGACTGTTCAAATTAATCCATGATCAAAATGAGCAGCTTTGAAAAACCAGCATCAGTTCGCCAGTTTGATGGTTCAACCACTGGTTCAAGTGGTTCTTGGCCGGTTTGGTGCTATTCTGATTTTATGTGTAGATCAAACTGGCCGGCCCGACCGATTCCCGGTTCAACCTATTGAACCGATTGGTCCGGTTCAGTTTTAATAACCTTTCTCTTTTCACAATCATGTATTAATCAAGGAATTAACTAATGATAATGATATTATTTTGCAATAATAATATTTTTTTGTTGAAGTGATTAACCTTTTAAAATATAGTTATGCAATCATGCTAAATAATTAAATTCTTTTACTAAATATTAATTTAATGACCATTTCTCAATTTTTGGGTATAAGTTTCTCATTTTTATAAAAATTGAAAGTTATTAAATGATTGGCTCAATTTTTCACAACTTTCATATTAATCATTTTATTTAATTCTTAATTTAGTTGTTTCAAATATCTAAGAATTTTGTAGCAATAAATTATGTACAATTCTTAATCTATTTCACTCATATTCTCGTAAAATAATAGTTATCTTAAAATAAATACATATGAAATATAATAAAATTAAAATTGAGAGTCATAACAAAATAATAGTTGTTAAATGGTTCACTCCATAATTTTTAAAATCAATAAAAATCCCAATTTTGATCCTAACTTAGTGATTACCTTTAAGTTCTATTTAAAAATTAATAGAATAGCCGAGTGAAAGGTAATTTTTGGACTAAGGTTAGTTGCTTCCCACTAAATTTTTGTGGATATTAGCTAACTTAATGGTTTAATCATTAAGCTATTAGTTAATCTCTTCTAATAAGTTTTGGTATATATTGACTCTATTTTCTAGTCATTGTTCTTTGATGATTTTCTAAGTTTGAAGGATTGTGCTATAAATGCATAATTATGGAATAAGGTGCATAATTATGGAATAATAATTATATTATTTATAAGTTCAATTAATAAATTAGTTTACACATAACACCATATAAATCAAATTGATAAAATAAAATAAAATTTTAAGATCACCTCAATTTCATTACACATTACAAATATACAAGATAAAAAAAGTATATGATAATAAATTAAGCACTTTATCACAATAATTAAGTAATATTTAAAATAATCTTCACATATAAGAAAATAATGAAATAATTAAAAGAAAGAGAATATGATTTCAATTAAATATACAAAAATTATAAAATAAAATCTTGAATGTTTTAAAAAAAAATTTGAAAAAATCTAATCATTTTATTAGAGTGTTCATTGTTGGTTTTACACGTGCCTCCAAGGTAATTAAGCTTTCAGAACTTTTCATAAATCAAATACAATACCCTTCTTGAACAAAGCCACTAAGATAAAAGAAAGCTATGCAAAAGAAAAATATTCAATCAAATATAACTTAATTTTTCATTTGATTTGGTTGTAGTCTATGTCCATGCATGGGTGCACCCCATCACTTAGGATTTCTTGCAATATATGCACTAAATCATAAAATTACTTCTTCACCATGTGGAGAAGTTTGAAACCTTCCCTATCACCTTATTTTTTGACAGGGGCACCACCTCTAAGCATCTTTCTCTAGAACACTTAGCCAATCTACATAAAAATTAGTATAAACAAAAATATAAGTACAAGTGAGATGGTCTTACAAAGCGAGAGAACATTATGTGAAAAATAATGAGCTCATCAATACAAAATTATTGAAAATTTCCCTCAAGAAAATCAAGTAATTTATTGCTTCTAATAGTATGCTAGAGTCTCAAAAGTTTTTGCAATGAAAAAAGATGTTGGTGACTGGACTTTTATGTGGAGGCTCTAGGTTTCATCAAAGCATTAGTCTTAGGTCAAAGGAGTAAGAGGATACATATCCTAGAGAGCTAAAGTTTCAAGTAAATCATAAAAAATAATAGAATAGTGTTTTTTTAAGTGTTGATAATATTATAAGGCTACAATTTTCATTGATTAGATAAAAATATTATAGTACATGATATTTTCTACTCTTGCAACTCTACTCCCCAGAGTGAACTTTAGGAAGGGCTTCTTCTCAACTAGCTCTGTGAGTTCAATGATTGTGAACACTGGGTTGTTAATGGTTATCATCAAGTTGTCAAACCTTATACCAAACATAATAATGCTACCATATATAGACTGCTCAAGAGCTAGGTAGAGATCATCAGAGAACAAAAAGATCAGCTTTCCAATCATTTTCCTAAATTTGTAAAAAATCAATATTCACACTTTCGATTTCTTGTATTCTAAACTATTAATTCAAATTTTAAAATTTCAAGGAATTGAATTTAATTTTGAGAGATTAGATTTTGGAAGATTCAATTTTGATATTGAATTTTAAGGATTTAGAAACTAGACTTGTCCAATTTAGGATTAGCAAGAGGTTCAAAATCCAAGGGTTTCAGGGAGATTTGATTTTGAATTTTTGGAAGATTTTAAATTTTGAGAGGAAATTTTGCAATTTTAAGAATTTTGAGATTTTGGACGAATCTTGATTTTGATATGAAACTTTGAAGAGATTTAGAACTTTGCCCACTAAATACTAAATTTGATAAAAGATTTGTTATTCAAGACTTCATGATTCTAGAAATATCAAAATCTAACTTATCAAATTTATAATTAATAATATATTTTTAAACTTTAATAATCAATTTAATTTAAAATTTTAAGGATTTTAGAATCCTACCCATAAAATTAGAGATTGATGGGGGTTTCTAAAATCCTGATATTAATTGCACTTATCCTAGGAAGAAATGAATAAGATAGCCAACTAAAGAAGAGTAAACTACCCTACAAAGGACATAAGCATAATATGAATGTATGAAATTATAAATTACTATTAAATATGAAGAGAGGAACTCTTATCTAGCAAAGTTACCTAAAAACTTTTTGGGAAAAATAAACTACATATTTGAAATTTTTATTTTTATGATCAAATACAACATAGATTATAACATACTGTCTCGAAAGACAAAAAATGATATACTACAATGTATTAAAAAATAAAAGTAAGGTTTTAGAAAAAAAATTACATTTCCAAAAATTTTTTCTAATAATTTGAGTATGATAGGATTTATTTTAATATAAAGAATAGGTCCCCATAAAGGCATATCCTTTTAGTTAATTATATCTCACGAAAAGCGATCTCTTGAAAATACTCTCTATTAAAATAGTGATAAATATTTTATAATTTTAAAGTTTAACAAAAGATATTCTTTTGGAGTTCAAATAGAATTGGTTCAAATTTGGAATAGTTTTTTCAAGATTCAAAGGAAGAACATAATAGAACACTAGATTTTGAGAAGCTCGAAAGTACTTCAAACTATTCTATATTAGACTTCAAATTTAAAGTTCGAATTTATTATTTGAGTTCTTCATTTTATTAAAAATTTAGAGCTTATGTTTCTTTAACACAAGATTTAGAGAAGGCCTTAAGAGGTGAGGACTATATAATTAACAAATTAACTTCAAATCTTAAAACTAAGGTGAGAATTGCTACACAATTAACACCTCAAACCTATATTTAAATAAAAACACTGGGACTTACAACTTTCAATCTCACCAAGGTTTTAAAAAAGTCTGGCTCTACTAGACTTATAATCCTACCTAAAGAGGACTGTCAGGTAAACTCATCTAATGGCTTCAAAATCATGACATCAAAATCTCCATGTAAAATAGGATAGGTACGAATTAGAACTTACAACTTAGCCATAATAGCCAATCCTTCCGATCATGGAAGGTGTGTAATGCTTATATCTAGTGCACAGTTTTATTCTTATTTTGTCCTAAGGGCTTTTAATTTTTATTTGAATTCCTAGATGACTAATTTATTTTATTTTATTTTGTTCTTTATTTAATAAAGAAAGTTTTGATCTTGGGAAATCTAATCCTTAAAATAATTTTGTCTTTCATAAATCAAATATGTATGTTTTATGTGACATATCAGTTTTGTTTTTCGGTTGTAAATCAAAGAAGTTTTTGAATGTCTAGTTTTAAGTATAGAATATTCACCAAAGGGGGAACCTTGTCATCTGAAAAAGTTTTTGTGAGAAAATTTTATTTTAAATTTGTTGTGTTACCACTTTTCTAGTTTATTATTGTCTATAAAGTTATGAGTTCATTGAAATTTATTTATTATTCTTCTAAATTTGCTTAAATTATTAATGAATTTTCTAATATTTTGATTATTTAGTTATTATTTTATTAAACATAGAGTTTGTTATTTTTGTTTTAGGTTTCAATGATGACCAAAAAATATGAAATAATTTTTTGAAGTTGAGGATAATCTGAGGAATATCTGATAAAAATTTAGAATTATTTAGAATTACTCTAAATTTTATATTATTTTTTAAATATTTGATGGTTAGAATTTATTTTGGTATTACGATGGGCTTTAAAAACTATGAAAATTTTTAAAAGACTAGGAATAATTAAAGGAACCTCCCATAAAAAGTTCAGCACTCGTAGCCTTTTTCAACTTTTTGATTGTAGCACTATGGGCTGTAGTGAGTTATCGATCTCTTTAAAGAATTGTAATCCTTTTCTGAATTAACACGTAGACCGACTATTGGGTTTTATCCCCCAAAAATAATTTACAATTAAAAAAGACTTAGAATTTAATGAAATTTTTTGTAAAAGCTAGACCTGATCTAATGATGATCTCATAAAAATTTGAAATCAATTGAAGATATTTTTAAGTTATTATAATTTACTTTATTTATTGATATATTTTATTAGTAAAATTATGAAAATATGTTTTTTACGTTTTAATTCATGAAATTTTGATTCTTAGTGCGTCTAAAGATCATTAAAACCTCAAAAAAATTATTTTTTAACTTTTATGAGTTTTATTTAGATTTTGGCAAATTTGCTAAAATTTAGTTCAATTAGGGAACCTAATTAACATAAATATTTTGGTTTGAGTTTTGAAATAAAAAAGGGATTCAAATTTCATAAACTTTTTCCCACAAGTCAATGATAACTCAGGGAAGATTTCTGGAAAATTTAAGGCTATTTGAAGTTATTTATGATTTATTATAATTTATTTATTTATTTTTTAAATGTGTTTTCTATTTTAAATTTGATTTGAACTTAATTTTTTCTGATTTTATTATTCAATAGGAGCTTGCAATTTTAGATTTTTTATAATTAACTATGATTTCAAAAGTGTCAATACTTTTAGGCTTCATTTGTGACAACTTTCTTACCACTTTCTAAAGCAGCTTTTTAGTAGTTTTAGAAAGCAACAAGAAAGTTGTCCCAAACGAAATCTTAAGTAAGGTCTTCTAGATTTTTGATGTAGGATTTTATATTTATCAAATGAATTCAAATTTTTCTTAAAATTTAAACCATTGGCCACTAGGGAATTAAGGATTAATCTTTAAAAATATAAAATCTTTTGGAATTTAATATGATTTTAGTGATTTATTGATTTTAAATTTTAATTAATACTAAAAAATTAGGAAATCCTAATTTTTGACATTAAAATGGTTGGAAATGTTTATTCCTAGATTCTATGATTTATTAATGTTATATTTCATTTTTTTTAATTATTTATAAATTATGTAAATGTTATATTTCATTTTTTTTAATTATTTATAAATTATGTAAATTTTCTAGGTTCATAGTTTTTTTTTATTTTTTTTTATTTTTTTTATTTTTAGGTTCATAGTTGTCATAACTTAGCCTTAAACTAGGGTTTAAGAGTTTTATAATCAAATAACCTCAATTCTTCCTCGAATTAAAACCAGAGGCTCACATGAAACTTAAGTTCAATTTCTAAAAATTTGAGATCTTTTGAACTAACAATGAATTTTTTAGAAATTTTTTAGGTTTAGGGTTCATACTTTTTGATGGATTATAAAAGGTATGAAAAAGAATTTTTTGCATTTGGAAATTTTTTTCTCCGATTTACAAGATCTGAGGAGGGTCTAGATTTAATTTCAAGATGAATTATTGAAACTTATTTATTGATTTTTAAAGTTTCACATACTTTGAAATTTCAGTTAGGGTTTAGGTTATATTGAAACTTATATGAAAAAATTGAATGTGTGATACACACTAGAGAATCTCTCATATAAACTTGAGCCTAAAAGAAGGTAATTAAGTGAAAAAATTACCTAATTAATCTTGTATATTCATTAACTAATAATTTATACAAGATTAATCTAAAACCCTTTGAATATATTTTTTATAATTTTTCTCTTTTTTTTTTAAACCTAAGGAGTTTTATTTGCCTAATTTATATTTAAAATGAATTTTCTATGATTTTTTAAAGTTCAATGCATAGAAATCATTTAAAATGATTTAATTAAAACTTACCAATGCGGATTACACTTTTCACACGGAAAAGACCCATTGGATGGTTTAAGATGGCATCTCTCTTATGACACGTAGAATTAACTCAGTCGTCCAATCTTAAATCGAACGGTGATGTTTAATTCTGTGATAACTTGGGATAGTTGATAGTTTTTGGCAAGGTTTTAAAAATCGGACCGGATTGGCCAGTTCAACCATGAACCGATCCAGCTAGCTGAAGTAACAGGGTAAACAATGAACAAGCAAAATTGGTTAAGAGCCCTGTTGAACCGTCGAACCGCCAAACCAGGCGGTTTTAGAAGAACCGGCTGGTTCTTAAAAATTTAAATCTCAGTCGCCCATCTAAGATCGAATGGTGTAGATTAATTAGGGAATTAATTTACCTCAAACATTTTCCCTAAGTATACTATACGCCGTGTATTTCGTCTCTCAGAACTCTTGATCAATCCATCTCTAAGTTTCTCATGCTCTATGTCCCACTCGAACGGCTGCTAGCGCCGCTCGTCGTGCCATTCATTTGGCTCCCTGAGGTTGTACTATCTTCTTCCCTAAGATACGATGTACGTACTATGTCGTGCTTGTGCATTCATCATGCCCTTACATACATATCTGGTTTATATGTTCTGCTACTCCAACCTCTTCACTTATATACTCATTTCACGTTTTGTCTCCAAGTTTTAAAGATTTTCAAACACATTTATGTAAATCAAACTGCTTATTTTTTTAAGAGATTCCAACATATTTGTATCAACTCTTTTCACATCAAAGTTGTTGGAAATGCAAACCCACATTTTAAGATCAAATTCCTTTTGTCACTTCATCTTCATAGGCATGTTGCAAGAGAACTGTCTTCCACACACCTCTAAACCCGGTATAGATAGCAGAGAAATGTTGCTGTGCAAAGTACACACAAAAAAAATATCTTCCATTTATTTTTTTATTTAAGAAACATAATCCCCAGTAGGGCTCGTGGCAAGATTGAAGCAAGAAAAGAAAATGATCAAATTCATGCTAGGGGGGCTCATTGGAATATGATTCGAATGAACTTGAATTGTATATTGTTAATATAATATATATATATATATACATATACACACACACATTTATGCAAATGCAATTCTCTATAATTTTTTAAGATATTTTAATTTATATATTTTTTAAAATTATAGCATTGTTCAAAAATAAATAATTAATATATATCGTGTATTCTATTTAATTTCAAATCATTTTGAGTTTCATTGAACTCTAATGACACGTCTTTTTAGAAGAAAAGAAATGATAAGGACTAGAATGCGTCGATGATGAAGCTTTTAATAAGTGGGTTGAAGATGCTTGATTATGCATGATTTTTTATTGAGATTTTAAAGATGAAATCAATAAACAATGCAATGCAGTTTTTATAGTTCTCTTTGTTTCTTATTTTGTCACACATACTTCTCTAAAAGGGAAGAAGTATGTGTATATCATTATTGAGGGTTATTACAAAGCCATGTATTATTCATTTTATGGCTTTATTTTAGAATGAATCCACAAACAACTTTTGTTCATGGTATGAGTGAAAAACTAGACATTACTTCGAACCATTGTAGTTAGTCTAAAGGACTGGATGGAATGAAATAGTTTAAGTGTCTGCATTGTGTGATCACTTAGAAAGGTGGAGGCATTAATAGGATAAAGCACCACCTTGCAGGAATCAAAGGAAACATTGCCTCATGCAAAAAAGTTCCACATGATGTCTGACATTAGATGCAAGAGAATTTGAAAGAAATATCTAAAAGAAAAAATAAATAAATATAAGAGGAGTTGGAGCATAATACACCTTTATTTGTTGATGACCCTACTAATGAAGAGAGGGGCACCTTGTCACTTTCCATGTCACAATCTTCAGACGCACATCATAAAGGGATTGATAGTGGAAAGAGGAAACTAGTTGATACAGATTCCATTTTTGCACAAAGAACTAAACATGGCTCCCAACCTTCATTCAAAAGTGTTATGGCATTGAAAGATGCCATACATCGTACTGATCTTGCCTTAGCAAGGTGGTTTTATGACAGTTACTTCCCATTTAATGCTTTAAATTTTAGTTTTGCATAAAAGGCAATTAATTCTATAGTTGGTATAGGAAATGGATATAAATTGCCGTCATACTATAAATTAATAGTTAATCTTCTGAAGGATTTTAAAGAAGAATGTAAGCTATTGATTGACTCATACAGAAGAACATGGATAGAAATAGGGTGTATACTAATGGCTGATAGTTAGACATATAATAGAAACCGCACCTTGATTAATTTTCTTATATATTGTCCATGGGGTTTGGCTTTTCTTAAATATGTTGATGTTTCAAATATTACTAAAGATGTAACTACTTTATGTTCTTTGTTTTGTGAGGTTGTGGAGTTGATAGGACTAGAGATCATTGTGCATCTTGTTACTAATAATGTAGTAAACTATAAGAAGGCAGGTAAGTTATTACATGAGAAGTTTGGAAATATATATTGGTCGCCATGTTCTGCTCATTGTCTGAACCTAGTTCTTAAAGATATTTGGAATTTGTCACATATTCAAGAATTAGCAAGTAGAGCTTCCAATGTTATAATTTTCATCTACAATCAGGTTTTTTTCCTGGCCTGGCTAAGAAAGAGGTCTTGTTGGAAAGAAATTACAAGGCATGGAGCAACCAAATTTTCCATAACATTTATAAACTTGAAAATTATATATAAACATAAGCATTATTTGAAAGCATTTATAACAAGTAAGGTTTATTCTAACTCAGAATTATCCAAAATAGTTAAAGGCAAGGAAGTGGCATCTATTATTTTAGAGGTAAAGTTTTAAAAGTATTGTCTGCTTGCTTCCAAAATATTTGGGCCCTTGATTAGACTATTAAGAATTATAGATTCTGATGAGTGTCGCGACTTGAGCTCACAAGTTTATATTTTTTATGATAACAAACATTATGACTCGTATCTTTATGTCTCCGAATGTTTTCACTCTATACTTGTTTGTGTGTATACTAATATTTCAGGAACACCATGCACCATCCAATGAAGAATCAGAGCTCAAGATTGGGTAGAATAGATTTAGCTGTAAAGAGTCTGTAATATTCATTGATGTAATTTTTTATTTCTTGAGTCGAGTCCTATAAAAGTGTTTGCTAGCTAGGTGACCATGCACACACAAACTCAAGGGAGTGAGATCTAGTCAAAACTAGAAGTTCTATTTTTGAACTAATTGTACTGGAAGATTTCGATCGTCCAGGATGATCAGCTCATTGAACTAATCATACTGGACTATTTAGATCGTCCAGGATGATCCTTTATGATCATGAAAAATAACAGCCAATGATAATTTAAGCAAGATTTTAAGATTTAAATTTTATTCTAATTGTCCAGAATGATATCCATCATACTGGATGATCAATGACAATAATGCCTAAATTGATCCTGTGATTAGGGGATTATTATAGTTAATTTATTCAATCCGATCATCCTGGACAATCCGTGAAGGTCGTACTGGACGACCCAAGAGGTTCATGGGATGATACTTGATCATCTTAGATGAAATATCATAATTTTTCTTCTAACCGTCCAGGATGATCCTCAATATCGTATTGGATGATCTATTCAAATTTGAACTGATCATCTTGGATTATCTATATATCGTCCAGGACTATCATGTCAAATTCTACACATCGTCCCAGACAATCTTGAGATCATACAGGACTATTCTTGGCAGATGGATTGAGTTTTTAGGGTTTTTTGAAGCCCTCTAGTTAAGCACATCGTACTGGACGATCCTACGATCGTCCTGGATAATCTTTACCACCAAAATTGAGTTTTTAGGATTTTTGGAGCCCTCTATTTAAACTTTCTCAAAGCACTTAATAAGTGTCTTTAGCAGCCATTGAGGCATCTTTTTTTGGAGAAAACTTGAAGAGAGAGCCTTGAAAGGGAGAGAGAAAAGGGTGGAGTTTGAGAGAGGGAGAAGATCCTTGGAGGGGGTTTCAAGGGAGTGTGGAGGGGGTTTCACACAGTTGCTCCGACAAGCTTGCACCTTAGTACCATCAAATTCAAGGTTTGTCTTAAGGGAAGTTTTGAGAAGAAGAAGATCTCTTTGGTGTTAAAGGACCAGGTTCTCTGCCTTCACCAAGAGGGTGAAAAAGTATTCCAGGTTCTCTGCCTCACCAGGAGGGTGAAAAGGATTTCAGGTTCTTTACCGCACCGGGGGAGGTGGAAGAGAATTTACAGGTGCTTCTCCGCCTAGCTGTGGGGGCTAAAGGAGAGTCACTAAAGATTTGGTGCAATACCTGGAACGTGGGGGGGGGGGGGGGTCCGGGGAGTGGACTTAGGTTAGGTTGGATCGAACCACTATAAATTCTGGTGTGTTCTTTCTGATTATTTTTTGCACTTTATTTTTCTGCGATTAACTGCATGGGTGAAATCTCTGATTTATCTTTTTATTATTGATTTAATTTGTTTCTACTATAAGATATAAAAAAAAATTTATTTTGGTTAAAGAAGTTTTTAAATATCCAATTCACCCCCCTCATGGTTAGCCTCGGACTAGTTCTTTAGGGTTTAACGACCCTCACAAACTTTGAAGTGGTATCAGAGTGGATTCATAAATTAAGTTTTTAAAAACTTTTAAATTTTGATCAATGGATAATTTTAGAAATCGTAATATTACGGAAGGATATTCAATCACCCGACCACCTTTCTTTAAAAATATTTTCTTTGATTTTTGGAAAATTCGTATGTCCACTTTCTTTAAATCAATAGATTATCGAATGTGGCATATGATTCAAACTAGTTATTATGTACTGTCACGTATTTTAGATGGAATTAAAATTGATATTCCTTTTAATGAATGGAGTAGAGTAGAACAAATCAATGCTCAATTAAATGTTAAATGTTTGAACTATTTTTTCTGTGCTTTGAATTCTGAAGATTGTATATTAGTATCCACATGAACTACTAGCAAGAAAATTTGAAATAAATTATGCACTACATGCGAAGGTACTAGTGAAGTTAAGCAATCTAAGTTGAATATTCTAATGCATGAGTACGAACTGTTCTACATGAAACCTTTGAGATGATTTTAGACATGTATATTCGGTTTACTCAAATTGTGACATCATTGCATGCTTTAGGTAAATAGTTTTCAAATTTTGAAAAGGTCAATAAAATTCTATGTTGTTTATTTGATAAGTTTGATGCCAAAGTTATTGTTATTTGTGAATCAAAAAATTTAGATGAATATTTTATTAATAATCTAATTAGCTCACTCATTACCTACGAGCAAACTGTGAGTCAAAGACTTGTGGATGCAAGTAAAATGATAATGCTAAATGCTAAAGACATGGATGAAAATGACTTAGTAGGTGATGAAAGTAAAGAGTTAGCATCAATGACAAATAAATTGAAAAGTCTATTAAAGCACAAGCATAAGCATCAACAAAAGTGGAACAAAGGTAAAAATGGTAAGAATGTTAAGATTTTCTCTGACATAATTTACTTTGGATGTAGGAAATCTGGATATATTAAAAATGAGTGCCCAAACTTAAAAAATCTTCCTGCAAAGGAAAAGGGTAAAAATAAGAAAATTACAAAAAGGGCAAATAATAAAAAGCAAAAAATCTCATGGGAAGACCTAGCTTTTGAATCATCAGATCAGGAGCAAGTTGATGTTTAAAGCCTTGTTTGTGTGTTTATTTATTTTGGGTGCGTGTATGTTTTTATTCATTGCATTTATGTTTATTTTTTATGTTTTCTTTATGTTTTATTTTTCTTATTATTTATGTTTTTCTTTTAAATTTTAAATTAGTCTTCATGTTATTTATATAATTTCTCTGATCAATACACACATATCATATTTTATTTCATATATGCTTTAGAAAATCAAATCTTTTTTCAAAGATCATTTTTTCTAAAAATGAAAAATTTATATCCTATTTTCTTAAAATTTTTTGTAAGTTGTAGTTGACTTCTCTAAAATCAGTCAAAGGAAGGAAACTCACTATTTTGTCTCTATCTCATTTCTTTAATGAGGCAATTTCACTTTTGATTCAAAATCTTCGTCAAATTATAAATCAGATTTTGAAATTGAACTTTTTTTCTTCTCCCTACATTTTCTCTATCTCATTGGGATCTTTTGCAAGATGTTGAATCCACTTCATTATTTTCTTAATCAACCTGTTCATTTTTGTCACTAGATTGGGTTTGCTTTAGTCTTTAAAATTACAGAAAGGGAGTATATTTGTAAAAAGAAAAGAGGCACAAAATAAATCCAAAGCTGAAAAGATGCGCAATGTCACCAAAATGAAAAGATACACAGTGTGTTAAAAATCAAAAGATGCACAAAGTGTGCTAAAAACTAATAAAGAGGTATAAAATAAGCCCACAATGAGTTAGCTTACCTTTCTTGTACTTCTTAAATCTTAAGAAAACCCTTATATCTATTGATATTTTTGATACTTGAGTTTGAAAATCATGACTTTTGATTAACCTTTTTGTATTAATCTTCTATTAGATATATTTCATGCAAGGAGTTTTGAAAAGATTATTGTTTACTTCTCTAATTTATTCTTTGATTTAGATATTTGCTTTAAAAAGTTTTTTAGCCCTTAAGGAACCTGAGATTGGATTAACAATTTTTTAATCTCTAACCTTTCTAAGATTATGTGTGGTCAATACATACCTTACTAAGTTTTTTTAAAAAAAAGTCTAGAGGTAACTTTCTCATTCCAAGAAAATTTAAAATTCCAAACTAATTCTTCTAAAAACATCATCTTTACCAAATCAAGGATCATTTGATCTTTTAGTCTGTTTTTACTGGTTTGTTTTTCTATGCTCCTCTTCTTTTTGATAATATCAAAGGGGGATAATGTACTACTGTATTTGTGTTGTATTTGAACGTACTGTTGCTTTTGTGTTGTATTTATTTAGTTTATCTTTTAATCTAGTTATTTATTTTATTTTTAAAATAAAAATTAAAATGAAAGAAAATTATGTTTTCTTCTATTTTTAAATTTTTTATCTTAGTGAGGAGGAGATTAAAAGAAAATACTTTTAGTTTGCAAATTCAACCAGTAATTTTTGCCATCATAAAAAAAGGGAAGACTGTTGCGACTCGAGCTAACGAGTTTATATTTTTGATGATAACAAATATTATGGCTCGTATTTTTATATCTCCTAATATTTTTATTCTATACTTGTTTGTGAGTATACTAACATTTCAGGAACACCATGCACCATCCAATGAAGAATCAGAGCTCAAGATTGGGTAAAATAGATTACACTATAAAGAGTATGTAATATTCAATGATGTAATTTTTGATTTCTTGAGTCGAGTCCTGTAAAAGTGTTTGCTAGCTTGGTGATCATGCACACACACACTCAAGGGAGTGAGATCTAGTTAAAATCAAAAGTTTAATTTTTGAACTAATCGTACTAGACGATTTCGATCGTCTAGGACGATTAGATCATTGAACTAATTATACTGGATGATTTAGATTGTCCAGGATGATCCTCCATGATCATAAAAATAACCACCAATGATAATTTAGGCAAGGTTTTAAGATTCAAATTTTGTTCTAATTATCTAGGATGATATCCATCATAGAGGACAATCAATGACAATCATGCCTAAATTGATCCTGTGATTAGGGGATTAATTATGATTAATTTATTCAATCTGATCATCCAGGACGATCCATGAAGATCATACGGGATGACCCGAGAGGTTCATAGGACAATACTTGATTGTCGAGGTTCATGGGATGATACTTGATCGTCCCAAATGCAATACCATAAATTTTCTTCTAATCTTTTAGGATGATCCGCAATATCGTACTGGATGATT
This sequence comes from Dendrobium chrysotoxum, assembly GCA_019925795.1. NCBI lineage: Eukaryota > Viridiplantae > Streptophyta > Magnoliopsida > Asparagales > Orchidaceae > Dendrobium > Dendrobium chrysotoxum. The sequence goes on along the minus strand of CM034306.1, from coordinate 29,834,547 downwards.
TGTTCAAATTTGAACTAATCATCCTGGACTATCCAGATATCGTCCAAGACTATCAGGTCAAATTCTGCACATCATCCTAGATGATCTTGAGATTGTATGGGATAATTCTTGGCGGCTGGATTAAGTTTTTAGGGGTTTTTTAAAGCCCTCTATTTAAGCACATTGTACTAGACAATCTTGTAATCATCCTGGATGATCTTTACCACCAAAATTGAGTTTCTTGGGTTTTTGGAGCCCTCTATTTAAGTTTTCTCTAGTTATATTTGGCTTCTATGATGTAAGCATAGATCTGTCCTAGAGCTAAGTTCTTCTATCAGGTTAGGGGGCTCCTAATGGTGGTTAGATTTTCAATGTACTTAATAATCTATTCACAGCCTTAAACTACATCCTAATCATGCAAAACTAGGTGATAATAGAAAGCAAATAAGTGATGTTCATTTGGTCATCAACTTTAAGAATCACATCAAAGTATGTGTTGTATAACATGTGCATTCAATACCATATTATTGATAAGGGGTTGGTGAAAATTTAGGAGGGAATTTTAAGTATGTTGTTCACAGTAGTACAATTATAATTCAGGGCAACTGCAATATTGTGAAGTGCTTTTCTAGTATTGTAAATGTACTCATTCTGCATCTGTCATAGTGATTTGATGTTGACAAATGTTGGACTGCATGGTAGTCCTGTAGTAGTGATTTAAAGATTAGAGAAAATTTCAAGAAGTAGTTTACTATTGTAGGGAAAAGCTAGGCATACAAGGAATTGGAGCGTAATAACAACAAATAGATCCATTACCTTGTATGAAAGAATTTCCTAATTCACTACGATATAGTCAGTTATGGATTCACTTCGATATTTTCATAGGCATCTTGATTTTCCTTACATTGGAACCTATCATCTAGTATAGGTCATGAGACACCCAATTTGAGTGGTAATTACAAATTTGAAGTTTGTAATAAGTTGTGTGGCTTGGATATGTCCAAGCTAATTAATATTTAAAATTTTCTAAGGATTACATTTTGTGTGTTGAAAGCTAAAGAGTTTTTATATGAGTTCAAGTTTTAATGTTTTGATGTTTTAGAATTTATTTTAGGATAGATTTAGATTATTGAAGTTTGTTAATAATTGGTTATTTAGATTATTTTAATTAACCATTTAGATCTTTCAATCCATTACACAATTACCCTCTTAAAAGGAGTTGAGAAAGGTGCATAAAGCTTCAAAGGCTAAGTATTTTATTTCTGATTTAAAGAGTTAGTTAAGTTGAGTGGTAATTATATTTGTTTACACTAGGACTATGAGATTTATTTTACCCTCCTTGAGGCTAAGTTAATAGCCTTGAGCCCGGGTTATCCATCAATTATCTATTTATTTTAAGTTTGATTGTTGGTTGGTGAATTTTAATTAATTTAGTTTATAGATTATTGGTTCATGATAAATATGATTTAATATTTATATTCCATCAACTCATTCATGGCATTGTCATAACAGGCACGAGGACCAACGCCTCCTTAGGACATGTAGCTCCGTAGCTCGAGATAGTCTAGCCTAAATTCTTTATTGATAGAGTGATGATTTTTTTAGTTAATTTTGATTTGTTGATTACTAATTTAAGTTTTATATTTAATAACTACATTCCATCAAATCATTCATGACGTTGTCACAATGGGCACGAGGACCAAGGCCTCTCTATGGCACATAGTCCTACAGCTTGAGGTAGTCCAGCCTAAAAACTTTATTGAAGGAGAGAGTAGTATTTATGTATAGTTATCATTGTTGTGCATTTCATTTAGTTAAATAAGTAAATGAAATTCTTTTTTTTTTAATTTTATTGAATTTATAAAGTTTTCTTGATTATTTATTAATTTAATTTGATGAGATTTTGACTTTTTAATTTACATAAAGTTCTGGAGATTTCTTATTTTTTAAAAATACTAGACCTACAGATGTATCCAATGTCTTTGAGTTTATGACATTTGAAATTTTTTATATTTAGTTATGATTTTTTAAAGTTTGTCCATTTTAATAAATTAGATTTGACTAAAAGTTATTTTTATTTTCAATGAATATTTAAAGTTTTATATTTTTCATGAATACTAAACCCAGAAATAAGTCTAATACCTTTAAGTTTGTCTAATTTGGTGTTTTTTGTAATTAGATATGAATTTTAGAAGTTTGGTGAATTTAATGAATTATTTAATTGTTTAATTAGAGAGGATTTCTTATTTTTGCACCAAATTAACTCCAAACCTCTTAAAATCTTCTCCAAATATTAGGAATGATTCCTAGGGATGCTTATAAGTGTTTGAAATTATTTAGTATTTTAATATTTTTTTTAATTATTTATTTTAATTAATTAATAAGTTTTCTTGATTTTTAAATATTTTTATTAGAAGTTTGTGATAGGGATTTTAATTTTCATTGATTGAGCAAGTACTTTTAAGAAATTTGACACTTAGTTTGTATTTTTTGGATTTATTTTCGATTTGTTATGATTTTTTTTTAATTTTCTAAGCCAATTATGCATGTCAAATTTGGGATGACAAATTTTTAGACCAAATAAACTCCATATTTAGTGAAATTTGATACATAGGTTCACTGAAACATATGCTTTAATCCCACAAAGTTTGGGGTCATGAGGATCTTCCTAAGTATCAAAATCAATCATCAAAGCTAAGTGTTTCTATAACTTTGGTGATATTTTTTAGGAGTTCTACTTGCAGAATTTGGGTTAAATTAATGGCAAACTAACCCTTACACTAACATAAACACACCACAGAAAAATGGAAAAATATATGTAATTGAAGAGTTAAGAATTTTCAAAGTTAAGGGTTAAACCTTGACACATGACTTTCAAAAGTCATTTTATAAACATTTAGAGCTCACCATGGATAGAGAAAATTAGGGTACATAGAAAACTTACCATAATATTATCTGCAAAAATTTGAGTCCCATTAAACCACTAGGTAATGAGAAAATCAAGAAAATTAGTTTGGACTCAAAAATAATTTACTCAAAATCTAGTGGCCAAAATCAAATGAAATCTTTTTTTTAATAAATTTGTGCTTAAGACCTATCCAATGAGACCAAGAATGTCTAATTTGGCTGAGAAATGAATTTTGGTGAATTTTTGAATTTCTGAATATTTTTTAAAATTATTTATTGTGTTTAATTCAATTTCAGCCAATCAACTAAAACATTAAATACTCATCCAAATTCAATGCAATTTAAAACGTATCTTCCACACACCCATATAAATAGTGGGGATATGTTTGTTGCTCTAAAAAGTACTTCTTAGAAAGCACTTTTAGAGAGATATTTTGTGTTTATTTTAGGATAATATCTTGATCGAGACATCGGGTTGACTTGATTTTTTGTTTGCTGGACTCCTACTAATATCCTATTAAAATTCTCTATAGACCTTGAACCTTATTTTCCATTAGATCGAAAAATATTTGAATTTTATCATTTTCTCTCTCTATCCTCTATCCTCTCTCTCTCTCTCTCTCTCTCTCTCTCTCTCTCTCTCTTCACAAATGAAGGTTTTGGAAGCTAGGTAAGGATGGGAGAATACTTGGGAAGGCTTAGGGGATTGTTTGGATCTCTGGAGAAAAAAGAATGAGGGCTTGGAATGCTTTGGATCATGAGATATGCTTGAATGGATCATTTGACATTTTCTTACCTAACCCAAGCTTTGGAGCCAAAACTAAAGGTTAAGATTTGTTTGTTGGCTTCTTGGATGCTTTCCACATGGATGGAGTTGTTGGGGAGCATACCTTTTTGTTAGGTGAAGGATAAAGTGATGACAAGTGATGTGGAAAGGGTTTTATGGCATTTTGTGCACATGTGGCTACATGGTGATGATTTGGATTAAACAGTAGCTTAAAAATAGATTAAGAGGTGATTAGGAAGCTTCTAGAATCCATTTTAGTGGGCTATATAAGTTTGTGTGGAGGGATTTTTGAAATTTGGCAAATTTGACCATTTTAACCACTTTTGACCATTTTTTTCATTTAAGCAATTTTTATGGAATTGACCATGTTGACTGGCCAAACTTGGTTAAACCACCTAGGATGGATCCTAGGAAACTTCAAGAGGTTATTTGCATGAATTTTGGAGGACTTGGTTACATGAATGTGAATTTTGCATTTTTAAAGTGTGTATGTGAGGAATTTGACAAATCTAGGCGAGTTGACCAAGTTAATTCACCATGAATTATCTCACAGATGACTTGGGCTCATTCAAGGCATATATTGGAGTAAATTTGGATTATTGGAATGGTTGATTTGATCACAATCATTGAAATTTAATTTTTGAAGCATAAAAGGCTTTTTTGGTTAACCATGGTTAACTTGGTCAACCAAACTTGAACAAAGCTTGGGTTTAGGTTCAATGCACTCCAAATCACATACGTGATGTGTTGGGGGAGGTTTATTGGCTTGTTGGTTTGACTGGGCCATATTGAGGGTTAAGGAAAATTCAGTTTTTAATTGATTTTAGGATTTTTAGGGTTTTTGGGTTTTGTGGTCAACCATAGTCCACCAAGGGTCAATGTTGGTTCAATGCATCATGACAATGATTATGAACATGATCAAGAGTTTTGGAGAGGTTTCCAAGGTAACTTTTCATAAGATGCAAGATCTGGTGGTATAGGCTATAAATATTTAAAGGTTTTGCAGCATTTGGGAATTGATTCAGTTAGGGGTTAGGAGGCTTAGAATACCTCCAAACTCATCTGGTTTATCCTAGGTACAAGCCTAATCAATATGCAACTGACAGATCATGGATCTAAGGTCATTTGACAGGATTTTGGGATTTGAATTTTCCTTAAAAAGTGGTTTTGGACCAAGGGGTTTTGGTTTAGAATTGAGCAATTAATTTAGGATTTTGGATTTTGGATTTTGTGTTGGATTTCTAATTTGGATTTGATTTGGGATTGAATTTGGTTTAATTTTCTTGACCTCACATAAAAATGAGATCAATTGATGAGTCAAATTAAATGATTAAGTTACTTAGAGAATTCAAAGAGTACTTCGCTTGTAGCTATGAAGAAATGCCTAGATTATCTCCAAACATAGTGTTTCACAAGTTATAAATACAACCGAAGATGGCTCACAAGTTACAAAGATTTAAATAAGGCATGTCCTAAAGATGAGTTTTTGCTTCCTATACTAGAACTCTTGATTGATATTTTTTCCTTGCATGAAATATTTTTCTTGATGGATAACTCATCGGGATACAATCAAATCAAGAAAGCTTTTGAAGATGCAAGATATATAACATTCAAAACACTGATAGGATTCTACTGCTACAAATTCATGCTATTTGGACTAAAAAATGTTGGGGCAACCTACCAACGAGCAATGATGAGGATTTTTGATGAACTTATCCATCATCAGGCGAAATGTTATGTCGATGATTTAGTCATTAAAAGTCTCAAAAGAGATGGTCATTTATACAACTTGAGAATTATTTTCAAAAGATTACGTTAATATAATTTAAAAATAAATCCTTTGAAGTGTGCTTTTGGCATCACTTCAAAAATTTTTTTCAATTTTGTTGTTCAACATTGCAAAATCAAAATTGATCGAAAGAAAATTAAAACAATAATAAAAATGCCACTACCTAAAAGCCTTACTCAATTGAGATCTTTTCAAGATTAATTAGCATACCTTAGGAGATTTATATCAAACCTTTCACGTAGATGTCAACCATTTGCAACTCTATGCAAGAAAGATGTCCATTTTTAATGGGATCAAAAATTCTAGAAAGTATTTAACAGTATAAAGCAATATCTAACAAATTCTCCAGTCTTGGCTGCTCCTATCCCTGGGAAGCTGCTCATTCTATATACAATAACTTTAAGTGCATTGCTTGGTGCCTTGTTAGCTCAAGTTAATGACGAAGGGAAAGAGAATGTACTTTACTATTTAAGTAGATATTTGCTTCCAACTGAAGTAAATTATCCTTCGATTGAGAATCATTATTTGGCTTTAATTTTTACCCCACAGAAGTTGAGGCACTATATGCATTCTCATAACATAAATCTGATATCCAGAGTAAACCCGCTATAAGGTAGATTAGCCTGATGGTCGATGATTATGTCATAGTTTAAAATAACATTCACTCCTCTATGTCTATAAAAGGGCAAGATGTTGCAGATTTTTTAGCAGCTCATCCAGTGTCAAATGACTATATGATAAAGAATTAATTATCAGATGAACAAATCATGAAATTAGAGTCAAATAAAAAGTCTACCTAGGAATTCTATTTTGATGGTGTTGTTTCCATTCAATAAGATTCATCCTATGGTTCTTCCCCAGGGAAAGTTGGAATCGGTATAATATTCATCACTCTAAACAAAGGCTTAATGTATTACTCCTATCACATATCAGAACCTTTTACAAATAATGAAATTGAGTATGATGCATTGATAATTAGGTTAGAGTTAACAATCTTAAACAAAATCTAAGAGTTTAAAATCTTTAGAGATTCTCATCCAATGATTAATCAAGTAGCTAAAATTTATAAAGTGCTAAAGGAATGCCTGATTCCCTATCACTAGTATACAATGCATTTCCTTGAATAAAATTTAAATATGACATTATACAGGATTCCCCATAGAAATTACTTTATAGTTGATGCCTTAGTAAAACTAGCTAAAGCTCTAGCTTGTCTAGAAGGGGATTCAATTCTGATAGAAGTACAAGGTCGTAAGGCATTATCACCTATATACTTCAAATATATAAACAGAAAACCCCCAGTTGAGGTGAAAATTATTTTTGCAATAGATACTAAAGTGGATTCGATAAAACTCATCATCAAATACTTGTAAGAAAGAAAATGAGCTCCCTTATAATAGATCAATAGCTGATCAAATCAAGAGAAGATCACAGTCTTACGCTCCAATCAATAACACCTTATATGAAAGATCAGTCGATCAGATGTGGTTATAGTATTTGAGTAAATCAGAAGCACAAAAGATTATAGAAGAAGCGCATGCCGAATTTGTGGTGCACACCAGATTGGTCTAAAAATGAAAATGAAAATCAAAAGAATGGGGTATTATTGGTCATCAATGACTAACGAATGCATGAAAAATACATGTTGTTGTCATTAATTCCAAGTACATGGTATAGTCCTAGATCAACCACCAAATATCTTACATCCAACCAGTACTTCATGGACCTTCGAAAGTTGGGGTACATATATCATTGGTCTAACTAATTCGCCATATCCTAGAGGTCATAGGTTAATATTAGTTGCTATAGATTACTTTTCAAAATGGGCATGGGTAATTCCTCTTAGAAAAGTTAAAGCCCATAATGTTTTAAAGTTTTTCAAAGGCCATATCATATATAGATTCGATGTTCCTCATCGAATCATATCAGATAATGGTCCATCATTTAGAAGTATCAAGATAAATAATTTTACTATACAACATAACATTGATTGGAGATACTAAATAATATATTACCCTCGGGCAAATGGATTGGATGGCCTTTAATAAAATGTTGGTGTAGATCTTAAAGAAAACTTTAGATGATAATAAGAATCAATGGAATGAAATGTTGGTAGAAGCTTTGTGGGTATATCGAACCAAATATAAAATTCCAACTCAATCTACTCCATATGCTTTAGTCTTTGGTACAAAAGCTGTTATCCCTTTGGAGGTATAACTAACTTCACTCTACATTATAGTAAATTGCAACATAACTTCAGAATCGAATGCTAGACTTCGATTTGAAGAGCTCAAAGGTTTAGAAGAAAAGTGATTGCAAGCTCAACAAAACCTTTAGTTATACAATAATAAGATGATTCAAGATCATGAAATTTTGTTCATTTGAGAACATTCCAGGAAGGAGACTTAGTTTTAGTTCTATGAAAGTCTATCTTAGCACATCAAAAGGTAGACAAAAAAATTTGAACCAACATGAGGTCTGTTCATGGTAGAGAATGTTTAACAAAGAGATTCTTATCAGTTAGTTGATTGTAAAGGAGATCATCCTATGTTACCAATCAACAGATGATACCTCAAGAAGTATTATGATGGTTGATGTACTGAAAGAAAATATTAATAAAGAAAATTTTGAAATTCAAATTGCTAGCACTATTAAAGTTATAAGAATCAATGGTGTCCAGATGATGACATTGGGTCACAGGATCAACTCTAAAACAATTGGATTGTTAAATTCTTTAAAGCTCTTTCTAGATAGTTTGAATGTTCTTAAAAATTGATGTGATTTTTTATTTGCATTCAAAATCTAAACCTACTTGTATAAGCATCAATCTCCAGCAGTTTTTTAATCTTTGGTTTGTGAATCAATCACCCATCCGAAATCTAAATCTACTTTTCTGAGAATTAATCTCTTAGTTATATTTTTCATAATTTATTTAGGAATTGATCTCAAATTTAAAATCTAAATCTATCTATTTGAGAATCAATCTCTCAATTAGATCTTCAATATTTATTTAGGAATCGATCTCCATTCAAAATTTAAATCTATCTTTCTGAGAATCGATCTCTCAATCAGGTTTTCAATCTTTGATTCGAGAATTGATCTCCCATTCAAAATCTAAATCTATTTGTCTGAGAATCAATCTCTTAGTCAGATCTTCATTTTTTTTGGGAATCGATCCCCCATCCAAATTTTAAATATATCTGTCTGAGAATCAATCTCTCAGTCAAAATTTTAATATTTTATTTAGGAATCAATCTCCCATTCAAAATTCAAATCTACCTATCTGAGAAATGATCTATCACTCAAGTTTCCATTTTTTTTTGGAATTGATCTCACATTCAAAATCTAAACCTATCTGTTAGTGAATCAATCTCTCAGTTAGATCTTCAATCATTTTTTTTTTTGGAAATTGATCTCCCATCATAAATTTAAATCTACCTGTCTGAGAATTAATCTCTCGATCAAATTTTAAATCTTTTATTTAGGAATCGATCTCCTATTCAAAATCCAAATCTACATGTCTAAGAATCGATCTCTCATTCAAGTTACCATTTTATCATTTGGGATTGATCTCCCATTCCAAATCTAAATCTATCTATCTGAGAATCGATCTCTCAGTCAAATCTTAAATCATTTTGTTTGGAAATCAATCTCCAATTTAAAATCTAATTCTACTTATTTTAGAATTAATTTCTTAGTCAGATCTTTAATCTTTTGATTGAGAATTGATCTGCCACTAAAATCTAAATCTACCTGTCTGAGAATCGATCTCTTGTCAAGGTTTCCAATCTTTTATTTGGGAATGATCTCCCATTCAAAACCTAAATCTATCTATCTAAGAATCGATCTCTCAGTCACATCTTCAATCTTTTGTTTGGGAATCGATCTCCCATTCAAAAGCTAAATCTACCTATCAGTGAATTAGTCTATTATTTAGGTTTTCAATATTTTGTTCTGGAATCAATCTCCCATTCAAAATGTAATTCTAGTTATCTGAGAATCGATCTCTTATTCAAGTTTCCAATCTTTTGTTTGAGAATCAATCTCCCATTCAAAAACCTAAGTCTATTTATTTGAGAATCTATCCCTTAGTCAGATCATCAATCTTTTGTTTAGGAATCATTCTCCCATTCAAATCTAAATCTACATGTCTGAGAATCATTCTCTCATTCAGGTTTTCAATCCTTTGTTTGGGAATCTGTCTCCCATTTAAAATATATGTTTACCTATTTGAGAATATATCTCTCATTTAGGTTTCCAATCTTTTATTTAGGAATTAATCTCTCATTCAAAATATAAATGTATCTGTCTGTGAATCAATCTCTTAGTTAGATCTTTAATCTTTTGTTTGGGAATCAATCTCCCATTCAAAATCCAAATCTAATAGTCTGAGAATCAATCTCTCAGTCAAATTTTCAACCTTTTGTTTGGGAATAAATCTCCCATTTAAATTCAAAAATACTAGTGGCGAGCAAGCCTTGTCCCACCATCCTTGTCCAAATCTCAAATTTCTTGCTTATAATCTTTCTTTGTGGGTACTGAACATTCAAACAATCTTCTAAATGCTTTTGATCACTTCGGTCAATGCCAATACGTGTGATTTACTTTCTTAGTTTATCACACCTATTGGCGGTCCATTTATTAACCCCACTTCTAGCTGAGGTCACCTTAGCTATAATCCCTTGAACTTCAATCACCCTTAATAATTAACAATCATGAACCTCAAACATCTAGATAATCAATAACCCTACATTATAATCAATTGACTCAGTGTGCTGCTTCATTCAGTATACTAGACCACTAACTTCAATCATTGTCTAAATCACTTCATTGGGAGTTCTACACATCAGAGCTAGTGGTTGACTTATTTGACTTAGTTGGGCTAGCCTAACCTCACTTGATTGATCAAGCATCCTTCTTACTTACTCAATATGGGAAATTAATTGCCTAAACTCAAATCCCAGTAAATTGGACATAATTGGTCATGCTGACCCAATCATCAATTAACTTGATTAACTGAACATAGGTTTAGTCAAACCAGGTTAATCTGGGTCAACCCACTCCATACACTCAAATTAAATTTACTCAACCCCTCAATATCACTCCATTGCTTGTTTCAAAAAGCCCAACCCCTCCATGAGTCAAGCTTTGGTTGGTTTAACTTGGTCAACCCACCAAGAATGGTTAAACTCATGCATTCCTCTAACCCTTCACTCCAACATCTAAGCATTTGCTTTAAAACCCCTTAGAATCTACCTCAAATAGCATGCAACACTCTTATAAGACCTTTCCTACTTAGCTTGACTTATTGACTAGTCAAATAATCAACAAAAAGCTTAAATCTCCCTCGTCAAATAACCCATTTTCCTCCACTGCAGCCCATATATTCCATATGAAATTATTCCAGAACATTCCTAAACACCTCCCAACCCTAGCCTAACCTCTAGTTTAACCTAAAATAGTATAGGTGGTCCCCTCCCATGTGAATAAAACCCAAGTCATTTTCACCTTGAGCAACCATTACCATTGCTCCCTAACCACCTGGGATAGGTGTTGGACATCCAAGCAACTCATCCGATGCATCCCAGCCATTCACTTGAACCCTAGGATTTGAATTGATCCAAAGTATGCAAAACCTTTAGAGTGATCAAACTCACTAATCGGTTTATCTCCAATGCGGCTCTAGTTTCATTTTTGCCTCCCATATCAACCTCCTCAATTGCCCATTCTTTCTTGACCATTTAGAGCTTTCCATTGGTGAATTGGGTAGAGACAGAAGCCTTCTTTAACCTAAGCTACACAAATCCCAACATAAATGTCCTAAAGGCTTGTGTTCTTCAGAAAAGTTGCTCTACAGCTTCTAAGCAACAAAATGAGTTCTAATACACCCTTTAAAGCAACTCTTATTGAGGTATTTTATGTATCTCTTACCGAGGTATTTCTTAAACCATAGGACTTTACTTAGGTTTCTAAATAACTTTCAAATGAATGTATTTTAAACATAAAACATTCCCCACTCTTTTTTTAACCCTAATCTATCTATGTTTAAAGTTTCAAGCCATTTGATTCTCTTTACATCAACTTTGGGAACATTTCTAAGTATAGGGTTTTTTGGTCTTACATGCAGAGAAGATGAAATCATGACCATTTAAATAAATCAGTTTTATTGAACAGTTATTATTTTGTTAATTTTTGAATCCATTCAACCCTCCCTAAACACCCTTATCGTGGTATCTAATCTTGGTTGTTAGATCAAAGCCATATCTGATCGAACGATGTTCGCCTTCTGCTGACTCATTTAAGTGGTACAGTCAGCTGACCATCGCCAATTGAATGGACAATTTATGTGTCACCGTATGTAAGAACCTTGCAGAGCCAACATTGTCGGCTTCATTCACATTAAATAAATAGAAAATATATAACAAAATGCTAGAACTTGTAAAAATCATAGGTAATTCATTTTGTCACCAAATTTAATAAATATATACTCCATGTTTTCACTATGTGACCTATAACTTTGAGAATTCATTGCATTTTATCCATAGAGAATTAGGACACCAAACTGATTTGGTTTTTTTATATATGTGCAAGGGTTAGAAACGCTAATTTGCAAGCCTATTTGAACATTAGAGACACCTAGGGAAATAATTAAGGAAATTATCTAAAGAACTTGGAGAAATTTTAGGGAATTTTCCATGCATCTAGTAGGGGTGAAACTTAAACTTGACAAACTTAATAACATTGTATACCCTAGGAATAAATTTGGCATTAATTTGAATTCATTTAACCCTTTAATTAAGAAAATCTAAAATGAGCCCTTATTTAAAAGGTTAATTTTTCTAAAAATTTTAATAAATCACCCAAAACTCCTAAAAACATAAACCAAGCTTCAATAAACTCTATATCACACCTACAATCAATGAAAATTAAAATCCCATTTCAATTTTAATTAATATTTAATGAACTCTTAATTAAATATTAATTAAATAAAATCATAAAATCTTAAATATTAATCAAATTATTTTCAAATCTTTAGAGATTAGTCTAGTGGTTAGTCCTAACTAATGACCTTAATCTCATGTCCATTTGAATTAGTTTGGTTAGTTAATTAAACAACCCAACTCTTTATGTAAATAAAGGGTATTAAATAATTAACTAAAATACTTAGAAATTAAATAAAATCAAGTAAATTTTAATAAATACAACTTAAATGGACAAAATAAAATAAAATAAAAATCCGTAATAATTAAGTGAAATTTAAATGAAATTTTGAATAAAAATAAATAATAAAGATTTAATAATTAATTAAATTTAGTTAAAAATTCAATAAATAATTAAAAATTCTAAATAATCCAAGTAAAAATCAATGAATCTTAATTCAATTTTAAATCATATAAACCAAATTAATTTGATAATTTATTTGATTAAATTTACTTTAATTAAATAAATTTGATAATTAATATTAGTTAAATAATTAAAGAACCTTGCATGCTTTATGTCTGATTCCTTGGGAGGGCTTATTAGCATTGGATTTAAGAGGCTCGTAAATGATTTTGAATAACTAAGAAGCCCTCATGTGTTGTGTATAACTCCTTTCAAGAAGACACTAACACATTGGATTGAGGGATCCTTAACCAACCTTTAATAAATAATTAATAAATCAAAGGACCTCCATATATCATTCATAATTCCTTTTGGAGGGCATGTACGTATTAAATTCATAAGGTCTTATCTCCTCTCTCTTCATAAATCATTAATAAAGTACAAGGACTCTATGCAACCAATAATATCCTTTATAAGGGAATGGTAGCATTACAACTATGAGTCTTAGGACTTGGGTAAGTGACTTTTGCACTTTAAACTCACTAACTTACATGGTTCTTTAAAATTAAATAATCAACTTCAACACTTTGAAATATAAATAATAAAATACTAAATCATTAGTATTTAAATTTACATTAAAATTCCCTTTAGCTTGTAAAAAACAAACTCCTTCAAGTAAAGTAACTTAAATAATAAATCCATTGGACATATCAAAGCCACAGAGCCTCCTTCACACACTATAGATGGTTTACTAGGGCAATAACCTCTAGTCTAGGCTAGGTTGGTGATTGTTATGGTTTATTTTGTTGATGCTTTGCTTGGAGAGCATCCTGTGTTTATTTATTTTTTTAGCACTCTGAATGTCATACAAGTTTTAATTTCTATCAGTGCACCTCGGCCTCTTATAGGTTATATTAGATTCATTAAGTTATTATACACTTGCACTGCATTCTCTTATTATTCCTACTCTTACATTGTTTTATTTATTACATTATAAGTGTCAATGTAGAATAGACCTAAGATCTGATGTAAATCATAAAGAGTCATTGTATATGTAGTTTGTATATATTTCGAGTTGTAAAGTATCATTGAGTTGTAAAGATTTAGAGGTCTCTGCTTATATATATATATATATATATATGGCCCCAAAAGATGACTCCCTTTCCCTTTCTGGGTATTCTCTCGTGGAATTCTATAAGAAGTCCTAGAGCCAAAAGATGATTAAATAGCTATATTTAAATCTACATATTTCATTAGTATAGAAAACCAAGTTTATTATGTTGGAGCCTGGCCACCTTACTTTCTTGCAGACCCTAGGTTGTACAATTCTCTTCTATAAATAAAAGAATTTTTTTCTCTACACTGTACTCTTCTATACACTGCTTTATATACATGCATTACATTCACAAGGATGGTAGATTGTAGTAGAAGGCAGTCCTTTTTATAGGATTATTTTGGTATATATATTTCGGACTTTATAGAAACATGCATACTAACTCTAGAATTATATAGTAATGGTACCGTATACACAAACATCTTTATCCTGACATGTATACATACATGCATTTTATTTTCTATAATGTATACTAGCCCATCACACAAGCCAACGGCAAGGTATGAGGGACCTAAGCTTCAGAGCTGTCATAGTTTTCCTATGGGTTAGGGTCGTTATGATGCCAATTTTTTCTAAAAAATCTGAACATAGCATTTAGACAATTAGTTTAGGTAAAAAAGATAAAACATAAAGTTTTAGTAAGTCTTTTTGCTCGAGTCACTTCAACTTTATTTTGTGGCAAAACAATTTAACTAAAATAAATCACTAGCAAAAAAATTTACATTTATTTTGTCCATAATAGATAAAATGAGATGTAATATATAATATAATTGATTAATTAATATAGGTGACCGATACATATATCATATATTAATGTATAATTTATAATATATTATTTCTCTTTTACCTTGCATTGATTTCAATTATAAAATTTTAGTTATTTGTAGGGCTTTTATGCTCATTATGTTATTTTATATAATTCCAGGTAAAGGTAAGGGCCCTGCAGCATGAGGTTGGGCAGTAATATGTTTTAGTTTTACTAAGTTTTCTTATTATATGTATTCTTTTGCAGCTAATGTGACTATTATACATATGATTATATGACTCTGAATATAGCATATAAATATTAGTAGTATTAATGTAATGATTTTTTTCTGCTATTTACTTTCTTTAATGTAGTTAATTAACTCTGAATGTCAAATCGATCTGGTTGTAAATGATTGATCATTAGTTACTAACTAAATAAAAATAAATAGAATGAGTGGAAAGAAAATAAAGAGAAAAATGAAAATAAATTATTCCAGTTTAGATCTTGGGGTTCTACACTATATGTCATACTAAAAGCAGCCTTCATCACATCAAACTTTGACCTTCACCTAATAATATCCAGATCATCGATTCATCTTGAAAAATATAGATGAACCAATATGTTCATCAAATAGATCATCAATCTATGGTAGAGGGTACTTGTTCTTGATAGTGACTTTATTTAACTCTTTGTAATTAATACACATATGCATCATACCATCCTTTTTCTTTACCTATAGAATAAGTGCTCCCTATAGAGATACACTAGGATGAAGAAAATCTCTGTCAACTAACTCTTGATGTTGTACCTTTAGTTCTTGAAGTTCCTTAAGTGTCATCCTATACGTGGCTTTAGAAATCGAGTCTGTACCCAAAAATATATCAATAAAAACTCAATATCTCTATCAAAAGGAAATCTGACTAACTCCTTAGAAATACATCCTAAAATTCTTTTGTACTACTAACCATAATGCACCTTACTATCTCAAACGGATGTCAAAAATATTATATAACTCTTCTTCCATAATCTATCTACTTTCATAGCACCAATTAGACATAATAAAATACTTTTAACACTCTGAAATAAACAACTCTTACTACCCAAAAATAAGGTGACTCACTTCTTCAAGTAATCAATCTGAGCCTTATACCGACTCAACTAGTCCATACCCAAAATGACATCAAACTCAAACATGGATAATAAAATCAAATTAGTCCTCCACTTTTTATTAAAATTTTCAATATCATAGAAACATACCCTTACTAGATATCATTCCATCTCCAATCAATAAAGTAATAAATACAAAAAAAGGCAGTAAAACTTAAGACAAGTGTATTAAATTAAAGAGACACTTGAAAATAAATAAATTACTAGCTCCAAAATCAAATAAAATATAACATGGGTGCTTAGAAATATAAATTGTACCTATCAAAACATCGAGTGCATCTCAAGCCTCATGTTGAATCAAACTTTATACATATGGATAAACTAGTGCTAGTGTAATAGAACTACTAGACTCTCACTACCTTGAGGATGGTCTACCTCCCATAAAATTATATCCACTTCTCTACTAGATGGTCCCTCAAAAAAATATACAAAGTAGAACTGCCCTTGGTCTCCCTGACATTCTAACAGAACTCTCAGATCGAGGTTCAGATCATCCTTCAAATCCTACCCAAAACCTTAGAGAAATCAGAAATATGGAATGGAACCAATGACACTATCAGACTATCTTAGAGTCCCCTTAGAAACCTATAGCACTTCTCCTTAGGAGTGCTAACTAACTATGGAGTATATCTAGCCAAAGCAATAAACTCTACCTCATAATGTATAACCATCCTTTTTCCCTGAATTAGTCTCAAAAAGTCCCCTACATCTATTTTTGTGTAAAACGTGATACATACATGCTTGGAACACATCAAAAAATGCTTCCCAACAAGTTAGAGAATTCTTCCTCCCTTGAAATTCCTCCACTTATTGGCCCATCCACCAATGCTCTGCCTCACCATCTAATAAAAAAATAATGGTACTTTCCTCTCAAGAGGATATTGTATCTCATCAAATGTCTTCTCCATCCTCATAAACCAGTCCTCTACTATCATAGGCTTAATAATGCCCTCAAATCTTAAAGGCCTCAATGTCAAAAATATTTATAGATGTTTGTCTACATCTTTAAATTTATAGAACTATGCTTTACGCTTCACCTATTATTAAGGCTATCAGACAAACAAATGATGAAACTGTATCAGAAATGACTGTTAGAATAGTACTATGTACAAGAACTGTCTGACTAACACTATATCCATCTATCATAACTAGGTCTGACGGATTCCTAAGAACATAGAATATATAACTGAATATACATACACATGAAAAAAATAAAATGAATACCTAGATAAACTCAAAACTACCCCACTTAAATTAACGATTAAATCATATAGCTATATTTTATGATCAATTTTCCAAAACTACTACTTTGGTACCATAAAAGCTTCTTATAACTCAACCTGATAAGACCCACTAATCGGATAGGTACGATCATGTTTGCTTATAATAGGCAAATCCCAAGATCTAGTTTTAAATTTTTTTCAATTTTTTTTCCAATATGAATCTTAAAATAAATAATGGACTATATAGCTAATAAAATTGCCCAATACACTAAAAATAAACTCATCCATAAAGTCTCTTTCATTTCATCATCAAAATATATATATACAATAGTAACACTACAGTATATGGTTACAAAATAAGGAGTAGAGCAAAACATAATGAAACTTGCCATAATTATATTAACATCAAAGAATAATACTTATACAGACTCAAATAAGGTCCTAACAAGCTATTCAACAAATTCCTTCCCTTTTTTAGACCCTAAAAATAGAATTTGAAACCATAGTAAACTAAAACAGCTCAGCAGGCCACTAATATCGATCTAAATTTTTAAAATTTTATTTTATTAAATATTTTTCACAATTATTAAATACAATATAATGTGTCATTGTGCACAACAGAGTAATAAAAGCATTATAGTTATTCAAGTATTTAAATAACAATATTGAGCAATTAAATAAATTTGATTTCATATACTCTCACTTCCACAAAATAAAATGTAATAGATTTCCCCACTCTTTCATACATAATCTAAGATTTTTGGCCCTATATGACTTCTAATAGAATTTCCCCCTCTTTTAAATAGAATCTAAGATTTTGGCCCCTTATGACTCACAATAGACAAAATTTTAGATATTATATATTCAGATTCCTAGTCTCAGATAGAATCTTAAAGAATTTTAACCCGTTATAATTCCCAACTATTATTTTTAATATCAAAAAACTCACTTAATTTAATCAATATAGCACATATTTCCTTTCAGTGTAACCACTAAAGCATAAAGAAACTCAGTGCAAAATTTCTCAACTTACTATAACAAAAGGCAATAGAATACACTACTCACACTACTGAGCAAAAGTTTGCATTTTTTTTAAACAACTAAATTATCAAAAATTGTGTGTAATAATATTTTAAGACTTTAATCATACTACAAACTATTTTTTCGAGTCTGGATTATTTTCTATTCAATTTAAAAGGTGCACATTTCAAAATACCCAGTATAAAATGTTTTTAAAATATTCAAAATATTTAGAATCTCAAACTCCATAATATATAAAAAGTTACATAGTGAAAGTTTTACCAATATAAATTATCCTCATTTTTTGGTAATAAAAATATAAATTTAATCAAAAAATCCAGAAAGACTTCATATTTTTGAAAATTTAGATAGGCATAGTGTGACCTACCTCGATTCAGATAACGATTAGAATTGGTCTGATGGCTAAAAATGACTTGAAGTGGCATAAATCTTTTTCCTCTCCCTCCAAAAACCCTCTCCCTATTTTTCTCCTTTGGCTGCCAAAATGGGCGAATAGAGTAAATAGTGGAAAATGATATTTTAAGTGTAAAAAATGGCCCAAGGACTAGGTGCGACTATTTGAGCACCGAGGCATTAGTTTAAATTCCAAATTTTGAGAGTACAATGCCAAGGTGCAAGACCACCCAACACCTAGGTGCTCTAAGGGAATAATTTTAGATATCACCCATATGCATTCAAAACCCTAGAACTTACATCAGAACATATGTAAATCTTTTTTATACAACATAACACTTCTAAACACATACAAAATAAATGCAAAAGTGTTTAAAATATAGAAATTCAAGCATTTACCCCTTTCAAATCGGGTCAAATTAAGCTGAACAGAACACTAAATTTGGAGGTGTTAGAACAAACACCTAAGGCATGGTATAAAAAACTTAGCAACTTTCTGTTAAAAAAATCCTTTGTTAAGGATAATTTAAACACCACCTTATTCATTAAGAAAGTTAGACAATATATACTCACAGTATATATTTATGTTCATAAAATTCTTTTTTGACCCACAAACGATGATTTATGTAATGAATTCTCTTCCATTATGAGTAGTGAATTTGGATGAGTATGATGGGTGAGTTAGTTTATTTCCTTGGTTTTAATATCAAGCAAAGAAAGGATGGTACCTTCCTAAGCCAAACTAAATACATTAAAGAAATTTTGAAAAATATTTATATGAAAGGTTGTAAGAGTATGAATACATCGATGAGCCTGACAACCCATTAGATAAGGATCTATATAGTAAATCAGTAGATTAGAAGAAATATAGAGGGATTATAGGTTTCTTACTTTACCTGACTTCTAGTAGGCCTAATATTATATTTAATGTTTATTTATATTCTAGGTTTCAGGCTGACCCTAAGGAATCTCATATGACCTCCATCAAAAGAATCCTAAGGTATCTCATAGGGACTCATAACTTAGGTATCTTTAGTATCCTAAGAATAGCTATACTTTTGACTTAGTTAGATACCCATATTTGAATTTATTGGATGTAGAATAAATAGGAAGAACACCTGAGGAACATTCCAATTCATAGGATAATCTCTAATTTTCTAGTCTAGTAGAAAGCAAAATGTTGTAGCCCTATCCACTGTAGAAGCTAAATATGTATCTATAGGAAGCTGTATTACCCATGTCCTTTGGTTGAAGCAATGTATTCTAAATTTTGGACTTCTTGGAGGAACCATCCCTATTATGTATAATAATATTAGTATGATTTATATCTAAAAAAAAAAAACTAATTTATCATTCTCATACTAAGCATATTGATATTAGACATTACTTTATTAGCGATCATGTAGCCAAGGGAGATGTAGAATTATAACATGTGGACACTAAAAATCAATTGGCAAATGTTTTTATCAAACCCCTAAATTATGATACATTCAACACACTTACGACTAGAGTTGGTGCTATTGATATAAGTGTATAGAACTTTGGGTCACTTGATGCTCAAGATTGTTATTTGTATGTTTGGTTGTTATTGTGTTTGTATTCAGTTTATGTTTGAGCTTTATGCTTGATTGTGTGTTTTAGTGCTTGTTTGAAGGTATGTTATGTGGCATGTTATTGTGTCTATAACATTATTTCTTATTTTATTCACTATTTATATTATCTTTTTTTCATTATTGTGTTAAAATTATTGTGTGAATTTTTACTTTTGGAATTGTCCTTGATCATCACACACAATCCTATATTTTTGTTCATATTGTATTATATGATATACACATTGTACAATATGATTCATGAGCCTATAAATGAGAGAGATTTTCATTCCATTCTCTTCACACCTTCAAAAAACTCTCTTCTCACTAGCATACACCCTCTTCCCTTCTTTCCAATGGCTCACAAAAGAGGTAGGTTAGGTCTCCATCGTAGAGTTGATGATAGGTTTCAATGCAAAGAAAATGCGGCAGCCTATGCTAAATATAAGAGTGCATCCATTACTAATTCTAAAGTATGTACTAAATCAAGAAGTCCTATCATACCAAGTACTTGATCTTTTTGTTTCCACCATCCTACAATTTTTGATGTCTTTCATTTCCCTATCATACTAAACTTCTATTAGAAGTCTTCTCCAATCTTTGCATCACTACTAACCACACCACCATGCAATCCTATGTGTGTCAGCAGTAAGTCACTATCACTGTTGATAACTTGCATGAGTATCTTCACTTATCAAACATTAGTCAAGTCCCAACTTTTGTTTCACAAGCCTTAGACTATAATTGTAGCACTGTCAACACCACCATTAAGAACTCTCCTTGGTAAGAACCATGGTTCTGAATGCACATGTTATCCAACACATTCTTTGGAATAATGTTATCCCAAAAGCAGGTGACCGTATGAGCATCACTCCCTTGCTTTCCTTGGTCACCTATTTTTGTATGATTGGCATACCATTTAATTCCTGTAGATATGATCATTAGGTACATAGAAAACTTTACCTCAATCAAGAACCCTAGAGCTCATAGAAAGCAAAACTTAGCTCTATAACACATCATTGTTTACGTTTTAAAATCAAAGTATAACTTGACCTTCCCTACACCACCAGACCAACTGACCACCTTCCCATCTTCTTCACTAATAATTCTTTCCACATCATTTATAGTGAGAGGCATAGGGCAACACCGGAAGTGGCTGCATTAGACTCTAAGGAAGAGGAAGCAGGGGGAACACTTGCACAACCTCCCCCTCTTTCGTACAATTACCCCCAAGATGCTTGTATATAGTACTTTATGCATCTAGAACTCAAAGTTGATACCTATAATGAGCAGTCTGCATAGTATTGGTAGGAGTCCACTTCCCACTAGGAGTAGATACAGCACCAACCAGAGGTAGATTGTGCTTGCTTTAAGGATCAGTTCACTTTACTGCACCATTACTTTTAACAACCACCACCTGATCAGGATCATTTCAATGAGAAGCTTGTGATATTTTTGTTGTGTTTTGATTGTACTTTATATTTTAGTAGTTTTTTTCCTTCATTGTAGTATACTTTTAGTTCCTCTTTTTGGTGATGTCAAAAGGGCGAGTATGTAGTGTTGGTTGTATTAGTCTTTTGATTAAGCATAGTTTTATGTGTGTTGTGTGTTACTTTTGTTTAAAATTAAAAAGAAATTTTATGTTTTAATATATATATATATATATATATATATAAGAAATCACTTAATGAAGGGAAGAACTAAATAGAAAATTAAAATCAAACTTGCAAGCCTAAAATTCCAACCAATAATATTTATCATCATAAAAAGAGAGAGATTTTTAAAATTCAAGAGCCCAACCTTATGTTTTAATGATTATAAATATTATTGGATGATAATTCATTGATTCCTGCTTTATATGTTGCATATTTTTCTTCTATCACAAAACCTTTCTGGTATGACATACACCAAGTAAGAGTGAAATATCATGGCTAAAGACTATGATGTGCTAGTGTATAAGCCAATTTATATTTAAAAGTGTCTATAATTTTTATTTTTCTTGAGTCAAATTTTATATGAGGTATATATTGGCAAAGCAACCATCCACACATATATAAGCGGAGTGAAATTAAATATTTAAATTTTTTTATTAATCATATTGTATGATCCAAGACATATTGTATGATATATTCAAACAAAAATTAATTTAAATATTTAATTGAATGAAATTAATTAAAAATGGGGTATAATTAACCATATTATATAATCTCAAATCATATTGCACGATCAGCTATTTTGATAATACCCAATGTCAAATTTATGTTTCCTAAATTAGGCAAATTTAAATTTTGAGAATTAAATTGATTGTACTATAAGAACGGGTTCATACTATACAAACATTAATAAAAATTGCCTAATTTAATCTCATGTATTAAGAAATTGAATCGGATCTGACTTAATTATAGATGGTACCGTACAATATAAATATCATACAGTCTGATCCACCTGAGAGGTTTTTTGGATAAATGTGGTTCATCCTCTACGATTTATGATTTCATAAACTAATCATACTGAATAATTTATAATCATATAGAATGATCGTCAATAGAATTAAATTAATCATATTGTATGATCTGTGCATTGTACTGTATGATTTGAAGCTATTAAATTAAAAATTTTGAGTTTTTGAGAGCCCCCTTTATAAACTCATTCTTGTCTTGAGGGGAAGAGTCTCTTTTGGGAGTAAAGTGACATTTTCTTTTTATTTTAGAGCTTAAAGAGAGTCCATATTCACAAGGGAGAAAGAAAGTGAGGTTGAGAGAGGGATAGTGCCTTGAGGGAGTTAAGGGGTGTGAGGGGGGTCATACGGTTGCTTCTCTAGCCTGCACCTTGCATCTTCCCATTATAAATTGGTGGATTTCTTGGAGAGGGTCTCTAGGAAGATAAGTTGTTAGGGTTAAAGACTTGCTAGTCAAGAAGGCCAAGGATTTGGCATCTCCGCTGGGTTGGGAGGCAATGGGAAGGAACAACATCTTCGCCGGAGTAAAGAGCTAAAGGAGGGATAACATTTCTACAAGTCGAGCAGGCGAGAGGAGGGATTAGTATATCTGTTGGGCTCAGGAGGCGAAAGGAGGGACAACATCTCTATCAAGCTAAGGAGGCGACAGAAGGGAGATTCTTTGAAGTTTGTAAAGGTTGTTCTCCACCTATGGTAAGGGAGAAGGGTTTCTTGGCCTAGCTATGTGTTGAAAGAGAGTCGCTATTAGTATAATACCTAAAGAGAAGGACCTTCGGGGAGTAAATGTAGGTCAATTTGACAGAATGACTATAAAATTTATTAGTTTGCATTTTTTTTACTTTTCGATGATTTACTTTACTTATAATTTACTTTACTACACTTAGATTTTATTTTTATTATTTGGTGAAAGAAAATTTTGGTGATTATTTTTGTTGAACTTTTTTTTAAAAATTAGTAAAGGAAAACTTTTTATAAATATTATTTTTTTAAGTTTAAAAATAAAAAAATTCACACTTGCTTTTGGTTTTGGTTTGAGCTATTTAATCTCTTATATTTATTCACTTCTGTAACTTTAAAGTTTTGCTTTTTAAGCAAAAGATATCAAAAGCTTTTAAAAGAACCAATTCACCCTCCTTCCTCTTAGTGTGCCTTTTGCATGTTCAAGTGCCCTCAAGGCACTTTCATTACCTGCCTAGTTGTGGATTAAAGAATAGTCACTTTTAGTGCAATACCCAAAGAGGAGGACCATAGGAGAGCGGATGTAGGTTGATTTCAACCAAACATTTATAAATTTGGTTTGCCTACTATTTACTTTCTTGTAATTTATTTTACTACACTCTGATTTACTTTTGGTTATCTTTCTGAAGAAATTTTTGAGTGATACATCTCTAGTTGAAGTTTTGATACATCTCTAGTTGAAGTTTTTCTTGAATTATATATATATATATATATACATACATACATATTACAAACCAAAACTTCAACTAGAGATATATATAATTCAAGAAAATATCCTACTTGCTTTTTGGTTTTGTTTGATTTTTATTCACTTAAATGCTTCCTTTTATCATATTTTGAATTTAAGCAAAAGACATTTTAACAGACCAATTTACACCCTCCACCCCCCCCCCCCCCCCCCCCCCTCTCCTTTGGTACCCCATAAGAACTTTCATAACATTTGTAAAGACATGTAAGTGGTAAAGGTTTAGAATTCTACCCTTAAAAAGCTCATAGGGGATTTTATTCAATTTAGATCTGATATTCACCCTATTTAATTCCTAACACATAGTGTTTACTACCTCAGTCTAGAAGTACTTGGGTAGTCTATATTTATTTAATATAGCTCTAGATCCCTCAATCAAAGTCCTATTCTTTCTCTTTACTATTCCATTTTGATTGGTCATTCTAAGTGTGGAAATATTATGCTCTATCCCAACCTCTTAATAAAATGATTCAAATCTATTCTCCTCCATATTCACTATGGATGGTAGCAATAGTGCATCATAACTTTCTTTGAATCCAATTAAATAAAACCCTAAATTCCTCTAACAATTCACTTTTATTGGCTAAGAACATAACCAAAGTAAACCTAGTGTAGTCATCTACAATAACAAAATCATATGATTTTCCTCCTAAACTTATGGTGATGATGGATTCAAATAAGGCGATATGCAAGATCTCAACTGATATACATGTATTAATATCATTGAGTGAGTGAAAAGAAGACTTAACATGTTTGCTTAGCTAACACGCATCACAAAGACACTCCTTTGTGAACTCTAGCTTGGGTACTCCTCTAACTAGGTCTAGGTGAGTGATCTTTTTTGTGTCCTCATGCTTGCATGAAACAATCTCTTATACCACAACCAAGCCTCATCTATAGTGGTTTTTAGATAGTGCACTTTTTTAGACCCATTCAAACTCTTTAAATTAATTATATAAGTATTATTCATTCTAACACCATGCTAAATAAACCTATTATCAAGTAAAATCAAACATTTATAAAAAATTACATTAAAACCCTTATTATACAGTTGATTAATGCTCAATAAGTAATACTTTAACCCTTCTACTAATAATACATTTTTAATAGTAAACCAAATATAGTGCATGTTCCAATTACCTTTCTCATAGTATTATCTCACAAGGTTACTTTGCCTCTATTTTAGGCCTCCAATGAGATGAACATACTCACATCTCTAGTCATATGCCCTAAGCATCTATTATCTAAATATCACATGACTGCACTGGACCACTTGTGAAGGAATACCTACAAAATATATCAAGGTGAGAGTTATGGAACCCCTGACCACTTTGGGTCCTAAAGTGTGAGAAAATAAAGTCATGTCATGCTATGCAAATGAGGCCTTAGGCCTCTAAACATGCCATGTGATATGGTGGACTTGAAGTGCACAGACTCGTGTAATGTGTTCTACCACATCATAAGAAAATCACCTAATACCTAGGAATGAATAAGAAAAGTTATGCCATGATGGATTTTTCTTATGTGATGAGTATGCATGTGGCGCTCTCCTAGGTGATGTGTATGGATATTGATGCATTATCCTTTAACTCCTTAATTTCCTTTTGTAATCCATCATTTACACTTTTATAAATACCTAATTTTGCATATGCTTCATGTTCACTACTATCCAAGTCTAGAGTCACTTCTTCTAATTCCTTAAATGTAAGTTCTAAAGCAATATACTCTTATATTTTATCCCTAAGATTATTTTCAACTCGTCTGATTCCTTTTGCAAATAAGAATTTATATGATGTACATTTTTTAAATGTGCAAACATTTCTATTTGATCTCTATGAACTTCTACTAATGCATTATGATCATTCTTTAAACTCATAAATTTCCTTTTAAGCATTTTATAACTTGCATGTATTTGTTATAAAAATGAAAGCAACTCATCATATAAAAAATCATATATCTATTATTTGTTGGAGTGGTTACTGCCATCTATTTCCATGAGATAAAGATTTGTGAACTCTTCATCTACTTTAATTTCTAATGATCTAGAGCCAGAATTGGCCTAGAAGGCCCTTGTGCTGTCCACTTACTCTTCTTCACATTACCCTTGTCCTCAACTTTTTTTTTAATGATTGGCTCTTGAGATTTGGGCAAGTAGACTTGATATTACCTATCTTTTTACATTCAAAACACACAACGTCAGCTTGAACTTATTTTTACCTTCCTATTTCTCATTGTGACATATGTACTTTTTTAGAAACTTTTTAAATTGCTTGTCATCAGTTTTATATCCTTATTTTTGTCTCTTTAGAATTATTGCTCCTCCAATCATTTGCATTCAATATAATTGATTTTTATATTCTTCTATCACCAGCATGTGCATTAAATTCACTCACCTTTTGCTCATAAGTAATCAAGGAACCAAGAAAGTTATCAACAGAGTAAGTATTTAAATCTTTAGATTCAGTTATTGCCATAACCTTTGCATAATAACATTCCAATAAACATCACGTAATTATGTTAACCTTTTTAGCATTAGAAATTTCTTTACCAAGTTGTTTGCAAAGAAGTTATGATATTAGTAAATCTAGTATACATATCAGAAATTATCTTAACAGGTTGTATACGAAAAGTTCATAATCATGTAATAAAATATTCATACATAATTGTTTTAGCTCATCAGTGTCTTCATAAGTAATACAAAGTTTGTACCAAATTTCTTTACCAGTTTTGTAAGTAGAAATACACATGTAGTCTTCAAATTTCAAAGCACATAAAAAGCAATTCAAATATTTGGTATTCAATTGTGCTAGTTAGCTATCCTCAAAACTCAATTCAATAAAGGGAAGTTTCACTTTGATTCCATTGTCTAAGTTATATGGTAGTGTGTATCCTACCATTACTAAGTTCCACATCCTAAAGTCAATAGATTGCAAAAATGTTAACATACATGTTTTTTTTTTAAATCAAAAGGTACATTGTCAAACAGTGGTGGACGAGTAATGGAATACCCTTCCAAAGTGTTCATATGACCAAATTTGTGTCACGTCATAATCTACTCGAGGTGATTAAATCAAACAGGCAAGAACTCCTCTCTGATACCATTTAAAAGTGTCATGGCACAACTAAGAGAGGGGTAAATTGGTTATTTAAAAACTTTACTAAGAAATAACATAATTTGCAGCGAAGGTAGTTCAAAGTAATATTAAAATTTCAAAGCAAAAAGTATTAAAATATTTTTTATTATAATTATTATTCCTTTTTTCAGAGAAATAAAAATTACTTAAGACTAATTTAAAAGTAGGTTCATAATAAGTACTTTTGAATGATAGAAAACTTTATGAAAAACCTTTTTGAAAATTTTACTTGAATGTAACCATAGTAATTTTGAAATCATAGATCAAGATAATTAAGTTGCAAGAAATAAAAGTGGAGAGAGTAAAAGAAATGTAAACCAAGATTATATAATAGTTCGATTAAACTTGACCTTCATCCACTCTCTGAGTTCCTCTTTCTTGATAATTCCACTAGTAAACACTCCATTTTCCCTCAAAAAGGTGCAGAATCCCTTCTCCGTTCCCAGGTGGAGATTGACATTTATAAGCTCTTTCTTTTGAAATGCCTAGACTCCTCTTTTTTACTTCCCAGCATGACGGAAGTGCCTTCACCCTCCTTCTGCTCTTAGCAACAGTAGAGATGTTGTTCCCTTAGGCTCCTTGGCTAGTCACAAGTCTTTCACCCAAAGACATTCACCCCAAAACTCATCTCTAAGAGCTCCCAACATACAACCTAGAGGATCAAGGTGCAAGCCAATAAGGATAGTCATGTGATTTCCCTCACACAACCTTTGACTCCTAATAAACATCCTCTCAATCTCACCCTCTCTTCCAAGTGGTTAGGACAAGCTCTCACAAGTAACGAGAAGACCCCTCTTCCTTTCCAAGGACTCTCTTTCAAGGAAAAACCATCTATGGTTACTCACTTGCATCACACACTTATGATTAAAAGAATTAGAATTAGATATTTAAAGAAAATCCAAATTATTAAATTTTAATATATTGATCGTACAGTATGATGTGTGGATCATACTATCTGATTAGTTCAATATGGAAAAATACCTGTATTTTAGTTCTATTTGATCAGGATGTATGATATGAATCATACAAAATGATTAGTTGAATAAGATCAAGAAACATCCTAAAGGAACCATTGTTCATCCACTAAATATTCTATTTATTCATATTATGTGATTTAGAATGTACAGTATAAAGTGTAATTATGATTTTGATCTGATTCGATTGCTTAATTAACATATCAAGTTTATTAGTATTCATATAATATGATCAAGATCATATAAAAGATTAGTTCAAATTTCAAATTTACTTATTTTTAGAAATCCAAATTTTCAAGCGAGTATTTATCAAAATAACTGATCACTCTAGATGATCAAGATCATATAATACAATTAGTTATCCATTTTTTCCTATTTATTAATTTTTATTAAACACTTGATTTAGTTTCTAGAATAAATGACATACAATATGATTTAACAGAGGAATGAAGTATTCAATTTTGATCCCCACTCGTGAGTGTATGCTTAGTTGTCTGCCAACATACACCTAAATATATGATGATTGAAGAAAAAAAATACATACTCATATTACAGGTTTTGACTTGACTTAATTTTGCATTTTTTCAGTTTTCTTCTTTGACTTGGTTTATGGTGTGTTGTACCTAAAATATTAGTATAGTAAATATATATATATATTGTAGAGAATAATAAGTTATTTTATCAGTAATGTTTGAAATCGTCAAAATAATAGGTTAGGGTAATGGGTTTAAACAAGTGAAAATATAAATTTTTTATGCAAAAATTGTGGAGCTCCAGGACTCAACGCTGCAGCGCTCCCTTCAAAAACCCTATCAAATAGTGGGCATGGTGTTGCAGTACCCTATACGCTCTATAGCATATTTAGCACTGCATCATTCAATCACTTAGTGTTGAATCATTCTAAAAAATAACTAAAAAGATAGAGAGCTCAATGTTGTAGCATTATGACACTCTTGAAAGAAAATTCTAAAATTCAAAATTTTTACACACAAACCCTTGGGATGCTCTTGAATAGAATGAAGGCATTCACAATCATGCATAGACATTCACAAGGACATACATAATGGAAATGTAGAAATGTCAAACCATACATGACTTATCATATCATTCAGAACACTGTAAAACTAGGTGTTATAGTTGCACTCTCAGGACTAAAACTCAAAACACAAAGAAGCCAGTGTTGTTGCACTCATAAGCATAGTGTCATTGTTCTCCCACATAGATTTTGATGCATGCAAAAATTTTTAAAAGGATCATTTGTAGGTCATTAATGGGTCTTTAATCATGTGAAAATTTAGTATCATTACACTTTATATGTTCGAGTGTTGGATAGAACTTTTGAAAAAGTTAATCTAACTATTATTATCACTACCTAATTTAAAGTAGTTGTGTAATATAAGTACCTGCACTTATATACTCAACCTCTACCATGGATAAGGTAATGAAAATTTTCTTTCTAATTAACCATGATATAAAAGAAAGTGCTAAGAATTAATAAGTGCCAAGGAGATGGGGATGGTTTTTTGGAGGGCAAAAAAGAAATAAAGACATCCATCCCTTTAAAAAAAAATCAAATTATTGGGTGTCTGTTAAGGACCTCAAAATTGGACTTTGTAATTTGCTTAAACTTTTTAATTCAAATTTATTTGATACTAATAGAAGACTTGGTTCATTACATGATAAGCTATAATAAAATGACTTTAATGAGGGATCTAGCATACATAATCATCATTAAGAGAATAAAAATGATCCTCGGCCAAAGGTTTTTTAAATATGTTGACAAGATGGTGGTCTATGCTGATAAACTGCACACTCATCACCTTAAGCTACATGATCTCAAATAAAGTGGTCAAGGATCTCTATATGTTTCATTCTCAAGTGCTAGAATAACTTGTTATTAAGTTTATCACACTGGTGTTATCACACATAATTAGAGTATGTTCTAAGCTGACTTCATAATCCTTGAAATAAAACTACTTGTGTCTGCATACATAATATGTACAACAAATAAAGTAATGGAATTTTTCTTTCTACCAAACCATGATATAAGTAAAAGTTCTAATAAAAAATAAGTGCCTAAGGTGTCCTTCTGATCGACTATATGCCCTATAAAGTCTCATTAAAATAATATACAAACTCAAATGATAACTTAGTCTTAGGATACCTTGATTCTTGTTTTGATGTTCACATAAAGTATCTAATGATTATTGTATAGGATCTACCTTAATTTTACCATAAAGTCCTACAAAAAAATAAAGATCCAGTCTATTAAATATCAAGTACAACAAAGACCACGTCATACCTCCATAGAGCTTAGATTCTACTACCTTCCCACTTACATCCTTACTTAACCTCCTTGTAGGGATCATAAGATACCAATAGATTTAATACCTTTAGACTATATTTTATTTTCAAATCATGAATGTACTTGATTTGAGATATTAATATTCCATTATCAATATATTTTATTTATAACCTAGAAAGTAGATGAGCTCCTTGATCAAACTCGTCTCAAACTCCTTATTCACAGTGGCTGCAAACTCATGATATAGTCAATCTTGTTTGGCTCTAAGTAAAACATTTATCTACATATATTTGAGTTATTATAAAATCATCTTCAATCCTCTCAATGAATATGTATTGTTTGCCTTATCATTTTTTAACTTGAGAAAAACACATTTTTTTTAATTTAAACATATGTTTGAGTATAAATAATTTATAATCTCAATGGTTTCTCTAAATAGACATCTTCCTCTATGAAACCACTCAAAAAAGATACATCTCATACAATCTAAAGCCCTTAAAATATATAAATACTAATAATAATCTAACTAAACTAATAACACTGCATAATATTCTTAAAAGTCAATTTCCTTCAATATGAGTATACTCTTGACTACTACCAAGTTTTACATCTTATTAAAATGCCTGATTCATTTGCCATAATTTTGTAGACCCACTTTATTCTTATCATATGTTGATCACTTGGCTTAGACACTAGCTCACAAATATCTTTTCTGTTGCAATCTAGGATCCCTAGTCTCTAATTTTGATAATGACAAATAATATTAACTGGATTACTATGTTTTTTCTTGAAAATTATTGATGTTATTTTTGTCTGTGAGCACTAACATTTCAGGTAAGATACACACCGCTCAAGACTGCTAGAGACTCAAGACTGGCTAGAATAGGATGTAAAAGAATTTGTATTTTGTATTTTCTTATTTTATTTTATGAGTCTGCCATAAAAGAGTGTATGCAAATGAGGTGACCATGCACACACACACTAGGGGAGAGTTTCTCTTTTTTTTAAGATTAATTTTTTTAAAGAAAATCGTACTGTACGATTTGTAATCGTACTGTATGATCTGTCATTAAAACTTAGGCTTAACAGCTAATTCTAAATGATTAGTTTGTAAATTAATCATACTGTATAATTTGTTTCCATCTGAAAACCCTAGCCGCCAGCATAATTTAGGTAAGATTTTGAATTTGATCTTTTGAACTATTATAATCCTAATCGTACGGTACGATCATTTGAAATCTTACCAAAATTATCCCCCATAATCAGGCAATTAAATCATGGTTTCTAATTACCGTCATTCGTACTGTATGATATTAATCATACTGTACGAACAATAGAGATGAATTTTGTCGTCCCATAGATCGTACCAGACAAAACCATAGCTTTTTGAACTATTCATCATGGACGATATTTCTATTGTATAAGACAATGATTTGAATTGAACTATTCGTACTGTATGAAGTGTACAGTGCGGGACGATCTACAGAGATGATGTTTAACAGTGGAATATAAAATGATCGTCCAGGATGATCTCTTGATCGTACTGTACGATATACTTACAATTTGTGAACTATTCGTCTACCTTCATACTGGACGAAACTAATTTTGAACTGATCGTACTATACGATATTAGATTGTATTATACGAACAGTATCATTTGAATTGAATTACTAGGATTTTCTGAATCCTAATTTAAATAGAAGTTTTTCTTATTCAGAGAGGTTGTTGTTGTGAAGAAGAGGAACGTGATAACTGAAGGAACTCTTGAGAGGGAGCTTTTGAAGAGATACAGGGGTTATGCGAGAAAGGAGAAGGTGAGCTTAAGCGTGAGGGAGAAGGAGTGTGAGGGGATCAAACGATTTCTCTGAGCTAGCTACACGCTTGCTCCTCTTATGGCCTTGGTGAGTCTTGTGGAAGCTCTCTAGGGAGAGAGGGTTCAAGGATAACGTCCTCGAGGTTCTCTACCTTCTCCAGGAGGGAGAAAAAGGAGAAGGTTCACTGATGTCACTAGGACGGAGACAGAGCGTCTGGCACTCCGCCACACCCGGGAAGGTGAAAGTGAGTTTTGTAAATGCTTCTCCGCCTTGCTATGGGAGTAGAAGGAGAGTAAACTTTTAGTTGTGAACCTCTCGAATGGAGGACTCTGAGGAGTGGATGTAGGTCAAGTGACCGAACCACTATAAAAATTTTTGGTGTATTTTTTCCATTTTTCGCATTTTACTTTTCTTGCATTTATTTTTCATATTAACTGCTTTGTGAAAAATCTGATTTTAGCTTTTCATTATGAGATTTGAAATTGTATCAACACTTCTATAATTGTGAACGAATCATTAGCTTTCACATTTGACTAGTTAAGTTTTTATTTTAAAAATAAAAAAATCCTTTAAAAATCTAGAACTCGTGTTCAGGATTTATTTTTAAAAATATCAATTCACCCCCCCCCCCCCCCCCCTCTTAGCGTATCTCATACATTCAACTTCAAGCAAATTAATTCATCTTATCTGGTTTTATTATCACTTACAACTCATACTTCAAAGCTTCATCTATATAAGTAGGTTTAATATGAGATAAGATTATAGAATTATCTAACTCCTTTTTAATTATACTCCAAGTCCTAACTCCTTAAGAAGGATCTCTTATAATAAGTTTCTTAAAATGATTAAAGCTGTAACACACACCATCATAGAATTTAGGTAATTACTTAATCTTAATTTATTTCACCATTATGAGTCATATGGTGTTAGATTAACCTTAAATAAGTCAATAATTTGAATTAAGGAAGATAAATTACAAATTGCCCAAAGGAAAAAGGGAGCGCTGCGATGCCGGGAAGACCGACGTCATGGCATTAAGCTCTTTATTTGGGAGCTTATTTTAGGGTAGCACTGGGTGGTGCCACAGTAGTGCTCAACTCTCTGCTAATGAAATTCTAAAATGATCTAGAATATTCTGTAGGAGCACTACGACACTTAGGAGGTTATAATCAAGGCACCAGGCCAAAATGAGTATTTTTAAAATAATAAATATATTAATCCATCTACTTAATCAGCTTTCTCCCCAACCATCCTTGATAGAGAATACAAGGATAGGAAGAGGAGAAAAGAGAAGAGAGAAGATTTGGATGTCAGAGCTTAGAAATCATTCAATGAGCTAGTTAAAGAAATTGATAAGCTTGAGGTTACAAGGGACCTGTATGTGTTAAATATTCTTTGGTAGGCTTATAGTGATTGCTAAAAATAATAAAATTATGAGTAACTTATTTATTTCATATATTATATTGTATTTAATTACCTTATTTAATTACAAATTTTAATCACAAGTTATAAACAACAACCCAAAATAAAATAAAAGATATATGATTATAACTTTTGATCAGAACTAAAAATTGAAACTCAAAGTTAGGCAATAAAATAGTCGATGTCAGAATATTAACTGACATTTAAAACCCCATGATTTGCATACTAAAACTTTTTTTATTTTACATAAAACATAACTAGTGTGCGATAGACACTTACATATTTGCTTAGGAAGGTATTACTGGAATAAGTCCCCACCATATAAATAAATCATCAAAATAAGAAAAATATTAATTGCATTTAGGACTAGAAGCATGATCCACCATTCATAGTTTAAGGCCACTAGGACTTTTTAGATGTTAGTCCTAATTTTCTAAAGAAATAACAACCTACCCTATCTTGCATTTCATAGAGATCAGACATCATGGTTTAAAACTTTAGGTGTAGTTTAGCTGACAATCCTATCTGGGCAAGATCATAAGTTCAGAAGAGTATGGCTTTCTTAAACCCTCAGTGGGGTGTGAGATATAAGTCCCATTACATTCATTAGATTAAGTTTGAGTCACTACTATGTAGTAGCTCACCTTAACATAAGGTTTTGAGGCTGATTCTATTATCATAAGCCCTCACCTCCTGGCCATTGTCCAAATTTGGTGGTCAAGAATATAAGACCCAATTTTCTAATAAAATATTAACTTAAAAAAATAAATCTCATTCTAAAATATTAAAGCCCCATAATAGGATAGGCTGGAAGAATTTTGAGCAGTCTTAGAATCCTAGTGTTCCCTACTCTTTCTCCTTCAACTCCAGAAAGAACTATTTAACATTAATCCAATCCCGTTTGAATATTCTAACATCTTCCAATCCTTCTCTTCAACTTTGAAATCCTAAAAAATATTTGTCATTACTTTAATCGAGAGTTTTCTTAGGGGATTTATCTCTCCTGGGAAGTAATTAACCATAGGGGCTTGCCTCTATGGGGAACCTGTAACTCCAATCTAGGGTGTAGTATTAATAAGGGCTTGGATCTTTGGATCTCATTTCTAGTGCAATATTAGGTATAGGTTAGAGAACCTTTACCTAGTCACCCAACCCATTCT
This sequence comes from Dendrobium chrysotoxum, assembly GCA_019925795.1. NCBI lineage: Eukaryota > Viridiplantae > Streptophyta > Magnoliopsida > Asparagales > Orchidaceae > Dendrobium > Dendrobium chrysotoxum. Next base: position 29,799,737 of record CM034306.1, on the reverse strand, counting down.
GTAGGGATAGGTGTGAGTCTCTACACTTAAGCATTCTTTCCCTTAGGACCTGATTAGCTATTGTTGCAGTATGCCTTTTACAGGGCATCTTCCTATTTTAGCCTTCTAGACCTTATATTCTAGTTTGTCCTTTAGGGATATGTGTGAGTCCCCATACTTAAGCATTCTTTACCTTAGGACCATGTTATCTAGTGTTGGAGCACGCCTTTTATAGGCACCTTCCTAGTTTAGCCATCCATATATTTTAGTCAATCTTCCAAAGGATAGGTGTCAGTTCCCACACATAGGCTTACTTTCCCTAAAAGTACCCTCTATTATTTTGGGATAGGCATCATTCCCCACATTAGGCGGCCTTTCCCTTGGACTAGAATGAATTTCATTTCTTCTAGCCTTTATAGATACTTGTGAATCCTTATGTTTAAGCACCCTCTCTTCAAAGCTAGGAACCCCTCTTTCAAACTCAATCAAATTGAAATTCTAATTGAATTTATAATGGTGTTGATTATGCATGATTGAGTTTCATATAACTAATTTAATTCAAATGCAGAAATAGTTTGTTACTAGTTTAATGAATCAAGTATTAGTAATACATTACAAGAGCCATTTATATTTACTTTGGCCCTATCTGCTTAGTGTGAATGTGGGAGGGATTCTATCCCATGTGTTAAAAGAGGGTGTGGGAGGTTATGTGGCACTATTTTATTTTTATTTTGGCCTAACTTGCTATATGTAGGTGTGGGAGGTTAAAGGGGGACATAAGTGAAAGTGGAGTTATAAGTAGGCATCACAATATGTGCATTATAATCATTACATTATATATATTACTAGTTTAATGAATCAAGTATAAGTAATATGTTGCACTGAATGTCAGTAGTTTCTAATTCTTTGCATAAACCCTAATGAAATGTGAAAGTCAAGTGCAAGGGAATCTCTGATAGCAAGTATTCTATGATGATGGCAAGTGTTATGTGATGTATTTTGAACTCTCTATGAAACTAGATTCAAAGGTATGTGTAAGAATTTTGAAACCAAGTAAACAATAAAACCCTGGAAAGTCATGTTTTGTTAATACTTATTTATCCTTTACATGACATTATATTTCTTTTAATTAATTAACTACTATGTAATATTTTAATTTAAATATTGATATCTATGATGGGTTAGAGAAAGAAATATACTGAGCTGGTTATGCTCATTTTATGATGTTTTCAAACATTTCAAGGAAAGGTAAAGATCTAGAGGAATAGAAAGGTGTAAAGGTAGGATCTTCTGAGTCTAAGTGATTGAGAAATTATTTATGATCCAATTTTTACTTATTTTAATGTATAGATGATTAAAAGTTAACTAGATTATATATATATATATATATATATATGCATTTTAATGAAATGAAATATGTTGAGTTATTTTTATTATCTAGATTATATAGTAAATTTTGTTGTCTTTGTTGATGATTGAGTTATTAAAGTATATGTTTAGAGTTTTAATCCTTCCATTGGATCTCAGGGTGTCACACTGCATACGCATCATTATGCATTTCATCGCATTCTAGAGCTCTATTGTGGAAAGAAAAGTGCACCTTAAATTTTGTGTTTAGGCCCAATATACCTTTGCAATGGACTGCTTTGTTCTATTTTGGCTTTGTGTTGAAAATACCTTGTTCTATTTTGGTTCTAGCCACATCTGCTTAGATACGTGGGAGGACATGAAAAGGGAAGTTACAAATAGGCATTGGAACATGTGCATTCCTATATTTATATTAGCATGAGTACCTAACCTATTATGTTCATAAGCCTCAGAAAATATAAATTCTATCATGTTATAAGTTTAGAATAAAAAGGTAAAACTCTCTGTTACCATGTTTATTCTAATTATAAGCCTTGAATTGAATTTTGTTATGAAGAGAGGTTGGCCTACTAAGTTCTATACTCATTATGTTGTTTAAACTATTTCCGGTAAAGAAAAGGACCCCGCTGAGTAGGTTCGTTTTGATAGGAGGCAAGAAGTTTTGATTATAAGGTATACTCCATTTTGTTAGTCCATAATTTATATAGGTGTATTGTTGAGATAGTTGTATTCTGAACTATTATTTTGTATCCCATGATAAATTGATAATCTAAGGAAAATTTTGTATATTCTGGATATGCACTTTTTTTTAGATGATTAGATGGATCGAGAAATGAAAAGTATGAAACTGGGGGTTGAAGAGTTGTAGGAAATGTAGGCTAAATTTCTCACTTAAGTTATGGGGCGTTACAGAGGTATACCTTCATTTATTAGGAAATTTGGGTACTAAGGATCCTCCTTGGTAGCTATAAGTTGATCTATGCATAAGTTATCTAATCTATCAATTCTCTCATCACCAAAATTCTCATCTAGGAGAACCTCTACTTTTGCTCATCAAATATTGCGTATATTATATCTTATACTATCAAACTCTTCTTGTAAAAAATAATATAGGTTTTATTATGATGGGAGTATCCCAAAAATACACCTTCATTTGATATAGTGTTAAATTTAGTAGAGGTTTCCTTTCCATTTTTTCTTCCTTGAGTAATCCTATGACTAACTTATGTATATGTACTTTAGTTAAAGTGTATATGCATGCATGATAAAATCACTTATGTAAAAGCCATGAATCATCATAATATGTTGTTAAACATTTGAGGTAGCTTGAATCAATCTACTCTGTTCAACTAAATATACGTTATTTTATTTACTACCAATAAATTATACTGAGCAAAAGAAAAGTGAACATCATACCCATTATCATATAGCTAAAAGATGCTGATTAAATTGTGCTTCAATCCATCAACTAATAGAACCTTCTTGACTGTGTAGGATATGTAGCTAATGACCCCAATTCCAATTATCTTTCTTTTATTATTGTATCCTATGATACATATCCACCATCCTAGCTTCTAATAAAGTAAATATTGCACGGTCTTCTATTATGTACTTTGAACTTCCATTATCCAAGTACCATCTATCTTCACTGGTCCTATAATAAAGGCATATATACGCTACCTTAAGTTATACACCTAACAGGTTTGTGCATATGGTCTAGAGTATGAAACACTCTTTATGTTAGGTGAAATGTGAGATGCTTCCATACTTAATATTTTATTTTTCAAGTTATTCAAGTAATCCAATTCAACCTTTAGAATAAAATTTTTTCTACTCAATCTATCACATGATGATACTTTGGCAACTAAACAATCTTTTTATTTTCTAACATATTGTAATTCATTTTGAAACTCAACTTAATGAAGATCTAAATTAGCATGCTCTTTTTTCAAAACACAATACTTTTTTCTTCAAATTGATGGGAATTTCATTGGATTCAAATAATGTGTCATGCAGTTTATCATAGGTCATGGATTCATTTCCCTCATTGGAGGGTTCTTCAAATGACATCAAAAATAGATTCATCACCTCTTGATTAGATGATGAAGTAGTCAAACCTTTTAAGTCCCACCAAGTAACCTTAAAAGCCTTCTTTCCTCTTTATTTGTATGGTTTTCCATCTTTCCACTTTTATTCATTGGACCCTAAATTGAAATGACCATGCTTTTAACAACTAAAATATAATAAGGTCTCTTTCTTCTCACATGGAAGATCAAATTTATGTTTATTTTGAAATGGTTGGCTGTTCCTTTTACCTTTATACTTATGGAAGCCCATCATGAACAACTTTCCGAGTTGCTTATCTATAATTTTGTCTTTTCATTATCATTTCTATCAGTAATGTCATGACATTTGAGTGACACATTCTTCATCTTCTCTGTCATGTTATCTTCCTCTCCTTCTCTTGAGCTAATTTCCATTCATGGGCTACTAGAGAACCACACATGTGATCAATTGCAATGATGTTGAATCTCTAGCCTAAAAAATAGATGTTACCTTTGGATCTCATTCATTTAGCAAAGAACATAGAATCTTATTTACCTATTTCCTATATGTATGCACCTTACCAAGCACATAGAGACCATTAATTATCTTCATAAAGCATCCAAATACTTCTATAAGTATCTCTCCTAGCTAAAACAATAATAGTTTGTATTCTCCATTAAGATGATCATACTTATATTCCTTAACTCATTCGTTCCTTTGTAGGTGATCATACTCTTATCTCATATTTCTTTTCATGTTCTCAAAATACAAATTTTTTATATACTCATCACACTTAAAGTACAATATAAAGCACTGAATCCCTTAGAATTAAGTAATCCTAACTCTAATTCAGTGAATGACATTCTGCTATAGGCTTTGGCGCCTATTTCTCATCTATAATGAAGGTATGATACTCTTAAGCTTTCAAGATTAAGTTCTACATTATCATGTCACATGATTTCAAAACATCACCATTCCACTCTTAAAAAAATTAAAAGTATGCCATCAAAGAAAGGTAGTTGTGTATAGGAGTGCTCTTCTCTAATTTTATCTATGGTGTGATCAAAAGAATTTTTTTAGACAAAACATGTAAATCCCAAGTATCATTTATATGGCACCAAATAATATTCATATAAATGCAATCTATCATTGTAAACAGCTCGTAAATCAAAGTTCTATAGAGATCACAAAAAAATTGAAGAGTTTACATTAATACAATTCAATCACACTAAATGAGAAAAATTTAGGTTGATCAAATACTAGCATGGAAGTTTATGAAGATAAGATAACAACCATTGCCAAATACTTATTTGAACTAATGTAGGCTAACATTTAGATGTTCTTTGGTGTAGTTGGAATTATTTCAATGAGCCTATTTTTTGACTATAAGTATATAAGAAAAATAATCAACCAATTCAGTAACTAATTTATTAAGCTTTTTTACTTCCTATTTTTAGATGTTTGGATATGAAAATTTTAGTCAAAATTCATATTGGTGAGGCAAAAATCTTGATAACTCATCAATTCTAGTAGTGCAACGATTTCAAGAGAAACTATTAAAAAAGGGTTTCATAGGAAACAATGAATCTATTTTGGCCTTGTTATTCATAATGGAGCTTTCAACCATATGCTCTTGTTTATCTCTAGTGCTCACATTGACAGTCCGGTAAAAAACAAAGCAGGAGTGCATTCATATGTCTCTTGTATGAAAAGTTTTGCCCTCTTCAGTGGCCCTTTTTAAAATCTATAACTAATATTATGCCAACTTTATCAATGTAGATGAATTAGATTTCTATCCTAAAAAAGTATTTCAAGAGAAACTTAAAAGTAATACCATAGATTCTAAAATATCATAGCATATTATCAATAATAATTGATAATATTTGTAATATATGAAAGTTCGTGAGGGATGTTAAACCTTATGAACTAGTCCCGAGGCTAACCAAGAGAGGGGTGAATTGGTTATTTTAAAAATTCATGAGCAAATAATGATTTAAAAAAAATCTTTTTTAATGTTTTAAAACAATTACAATTACGCGATGATGTGTAGATGTTCAACGATAACAGAATAATAATCACAATCACACAATCATCAATAGAAAAATAAGTGCGAAAAATAATCAAAAAGAACACACCAGATTTTATAGTGATTCGGTCAACTTGACCTACGTCCACAGCCCGAAGCCTCCCCTCCGGGTATTGCACTAACACTAAGTGACTCTCCTTCTGCTCCCATAGCAAGGCGGAGAAGCCTGTACAAAAACTCCTTTCCACCAACCCGATGAGGTAGAGAACCTGGACTCCTTTCGCTTCCTCCTGAAGCAGGCAGAGAACATGGACTCTTTTCACTTCCTCCTGAAACAGGCAGAGAACCTGGATTCCTTTCGCTTCCTCCTGAAGCAGGTAGAGAACCTGGATCTTCTTGCGGACGATCCTACCACAGAGACACCAACAAGAAAAGAGACGACAACCAGAGAAGATGACTCAGATCCTTGCTTGAACCCACCTTTGTGAACACCTCACAAACTCTCCCTGACAAGATCCTCTCTCTCTCTCCCAAGCTCTCTCTCTCTCTCTCTCTCTCTCAAGGTTCTCTTTGGTAAGGAAAGTGGTAAAAGATTTTTCTTGTTAGAAGAAAAGATCTTAACTAGGAGGGCTCAAATTTCCCTAAATCTTAACTGGTCGTCAAAGATTATCCATGAGGATCGAAGGATCATCTTGTACGATCAGTGTAAAACCACATATATCAGCCTGGACGATCTAGTTTCTTTGGATGATTAGAAGATAAAATTTGTTCAGATCATCCCGTATGATTTTGTGATCATTCGGGATGATTAATGTAAATCAGGAATTTCATCTAGAAGATAGCTCAAGTCGTCCAAGGAAACTTATGCTAGATGATCTCAAAATGACTTGATCGTCTAGGAAGATATCGCTATCATCCTGTACGATTAGTTCAAAACACCCAAAATCATCTTGCACATTGTCTGAATCATCCTACACAAACAAGCTGTATGATTGAAAATGAATTGAATGTTTGGGATGATATTTCTATCATCCGGGATGATTAGTACAAATAGGCTTATATCATCTAGCATATTGTACGGGTCGTCCAGGTGAAGTGCTCTGGATGGTTAGGATTTTACATGTATCGTCCAGGATGATATGATCGTTTCAATTAAATATTAATTACTTTCCTTAATTACCAGACTAATTTAGGCATGATTGTAAAGGATCGTCCCCGATAATACACGTATCGTCCGGGACGATCAGACCAAATCTCTAAAAATAAAAACTTACCTAACTTAATCTGTTGGCTGAGAATTTTTTATTTGAGCATATTATCCTGTACGATGAGTCTATCGTCCAGGATGATCTGCTTAATCAAACTGACTTAAAATGATCATCCTAATTAGGGTTTCTATTTTCATTGGATCGTCCAGGACTATATGAACAAAATTTGAAATAGAAACTCTAACTCACTAAAACTCTCCCCCTGAGTGTGTGTGTGTAAGATTACTTAGCTTGGGGATCAATTATATTATATTTAACTCAAGAAAAAATAAAAAAGTACATTGACCCTGAACCACAAACAGACTGACTCGATCTTGGGCTGGCTTGAATTGCAATTGATCCTGTAAACATGAAAGAATAGCCACTCAACCAGAAAGCAGAAATATTTGTTATCATCAATACTATAATCCTTAAATCCATGTTCGTAACAATCTCCCCCTTTTTGATGATGGCAAATGTTTGTTTAGTAGTTCCAAATTAAGCAGATTGTAGAAATTAAAGCACAGACGAGAGAAGATTTGTCATTGTAAATTTTACTAATCATTGACAAACAGTGACACTCAATACATTAAAAGAAACTACTACAACATAAAAATAATAAAAGAAACTACTAGTAATACAAAAATAACTCCCCCTTTTGACATCACAAAAAGGAGGGAAAAATAAGATAAAACAACAACAAACTAAAATAACTCCCCTTTTTTTTTAACCGATCAGCTCCAGTGAAATAAAATTTTCCTTGGTTTTTAATTCAAAAGCCAATAAGAAGAAAATTGATCACACTAAAATCCAGAAAAAGTTAGAAAATTAACTTTTGTAACTTCTACCTCAGACACCTTGCAGGATCAAATTCCTTTCAAAAGAAAGTCTAATTCAGAAGAAAAGAAATTAGATTCGAAAAGAGATCTTTTTAAGCATCATTCCAAAAATATATCTGGTAAAATAATGTTGTAAAGTAAGGAATCAGAAATCATGATTTTCAATCTCAAGTTTTTGAAAATATTAAGTGGCGCATGAATTTTTCTAAGACATTTAAAGATCTGAAAGGGAAGAAAGCTTATTTCTTTGTGGGCTCATTTTGTGCCTCTTTTTTAATTTATTTGGCGCACTTTACGCATCTTTTGATTTTTGATACAGTTTGTGTATCTTTCTAATTTATGGCGATATTGTGCATCTTTTCAGCTTTGGGCTTATTTTGTGCCTCTTTTTATTTTGGCGCTTTTTGTGCATCTTTTACAAGCTTGTTTCCTTTCATAATTATTAAAGAATCTTAGTTGTGAAATTACCTTCCAAATATAAGAGAAGATAAAACTAACTCTCTACAATAAGGTGAAGTAATTCACAGAACAAAAACATACATCATATGATAAGTGCAATCACCTAATTAGAAAAACATAATAATGATTCAAAGCTTTGAAAATACTATTCATATGAGGTAGATTACTGTAGGAAGATAAAATATATATCTATTTCAAAAACTAATATTTTAATTTTAAAGAAGATTTTTATTCAAAAGAAATAATACACCATTAAAGGAGTTAGAGGAAGAGAAACAATCATAAATGTTTCTTCTCTTTAATAGATCCAAAGGATTCAATCACTGCTTACAAGCTTTCAAACAAAAATAGGATAAAACCCTCAGTCAGAAATCCAGTTTATCAGTAATAATGAGCAGTGATCTGATTCAGAAGAAAAAACAGTAAACCAAGAACAAGTAGGAAATCGCATCAAACTAAATACTCAAATCAAGAAAAATAATAATAAACAGGAAAAACAACTAGGAAACAAATAATCAAAAAAAGAGAAAATCAACAGAGAATAAAAAACAATAGAAAATAGATAATCAAAATAAAAAAACTAACATAAATAAAATGAAAAATAGAAAACTCAAAAATCATCAGTCATCAGAATCATGTATTTATGTCAATTACACCCAATCTGGTCCTCAAAATGTTGAATGAGTCAAAAGCCAATGGTTTAGTAAAGATATCAGCCAATTGATTTTCAGTTGCTACGAGGTGTAGCTTAATGTCTCCTTTTGTAACATGGTCCCTAATGAAGTGATGCCTTATGTCAATGTATTTGATTCTTGAATATTTGATAGGATTCTTAGAGATGCAAATGACACTAATGTTATCACATAGAATTAAAATTATGCCAACAGGTAATTTTAAATCAAAAACTTGTTGCTTCAACCAAAGGACTTGGGCCACACAACTTCCTAAGGCAATGTACTCAGCTTCAGCAGTGAAAAGTATAACTGAGTTTTATTTTCTACTGGACCAGGAGACTAAAGACTGCCCTATAAATTGGCAAGTTCCAGAAGTGCTCTTTCTATCCATCATACATCCTGTAAAATCAAAATCAGAATATCCAATAATCTCAAAAGAAGTGCTATGCCTAGGATACCAGATTCCTAGGTTTGGGGTTCCTAAGAGATATCTAAGGATTCTCTTAACTACAGTTAGGTGGGATTCCTTAGGATCAGCTTGAAATCTAGCACAAAGATAAACATTAAACATAATATCAGGTTGGATAACAGTCAGGTAAAGTAGTGATCCAATTATTTCTCTAAACTTCTTCTGATCAATAGATTTTCCATTTGAATCTTTTTCTAACTGAACAGTGAAACTCATGGGAGTATTGATTGGCTTAGCTTTCTCCATTTCATATTTCTTCAAGATGTCCTTGGTGTATTTTGATTGATTCAGAAAGGTTTCATCATCCATTTACCTTATGATAAATCCCAAAAAGTAGGACAATTCTCCATATACTCATCTCAAACTCCTTACTCATTATCTTAAAAAAATTATCACATAAATATTTATCAGAAGATCTAAAAACTATATCATCAATATAGATCTGAACAATGAGTAGATCTCCTACTTTCCTAAGAAAAAGGGTGGTGTCTATGCTCCCCTTAACAAACTCTCTTTTTAATAGGATGTGCTAAGCCTCTCATACCAAGCTCTGGGTGCCTATTTCAATCCATATAAGGCCTTTTTTAATTTGTAAACATGATTAGGATATTGAGAACTCTCAAAACCTAGAGGTTGCTCTATAAAGACATCTTTCTTTATTACCCCATTCAAAAAGGTACTCTTGACATCCATTTGAAAGAGCTTAAATCCCTTATAACAGGCAAAGGCTAGTAGCACTCTAATGGCTTCCAATCTAGCTACAGGCGAAAAGGTCTCCTCAAAATTAATCCCTTCTATTTAATTATATCCCTTAGCCACCAATCTTGCCTTATTCCTAACCACCACACCAGAATCATTCATGTTATTCTTAAAGACCCATTTGGTTCCCACTACACTTTGATTCTTAGGTCTTTCTACTAACTCACAAACATCGTTCTTTACAAATTAATTCAATTCCTCTTGCATAGCTAAGATCCAAAATTCATCAGAAAGGGCTTGATTGATGTTGGTGGGTTCAGTCATTGAGATAAAGACAGAATGGTTTACTTCCTTCCTAAGTCCATGCCTAGTTCTAACACCTTCAGAAGGGTCTCCTAAGATCAGTTATTTAGGATGACACGAAGAATATCTCCAATCTCTAGGCAAGTTATTTTCAGGTTCTACCCTTTCCACCAAATTTATATTTTTAACTCCTTGGGTAATCTCTCCTACATCTTCTTCTTCCTCAAACCTAGTCTCCTTAGGATCAGATTCATCAAACACCACATGAGTAGTTTCCTCCACCACCAAAGTCCTCTTATTGAACGCCCTAAAAGATTTCCCCACACTAGAATAGCCTAAGAACACTCCTTCATCAGATTTGGGGTCAAATTTTCCTAAGGATGATTTCTTATTATTCAGAATGAAAACCTTACAGCCAAAGATATGGAAGTGGGATAGGTTTGGAGTTATACCCTTAATGATCTCATAAGATGTCTTATTCATATTGGATCTAACATTCATCCTATTTAGCAAATAAAAGGCAGTGTTCACTGCTTTAACTCAAAAGTATTTTGGAAGTGAATACTCAGCAAGCATGGCTCTAGTGGCTTCCACTAAGGTCTTATTCTTTTTTTCAGCTATCCTGTTCTGCTAAGGGGTCCTAGGAGCTGAAAAGTTGTGGCTAATCCCTTAATCCTCACAGAAGGTTCCAAATTTCTCATTTTAAACTCCCCACCATGATCACTATGGATGGTCACAATCTCACAGCCTAACTTCTTCTGAATCCAAGTGGAGAAAGATTTAAATTCATCAAATGACTCAGATTTATGTAACAGAAATCTAATCCAAGTGAACCTCGATTAATCATCAACAATCACAAATCAATAGACTTTCCCCCCTAAACTGGCAGTGCTAATGGGTCCAAAGAGATCCATGTGAAGGATTTCTAAAGGTCTTGAGGTGCTGATATCCTTAATTGAGTGGAAAGAGGAGTGGACTTGCTTCCTTAATTAACAGGCATCACACAGGTGGTCCTTAGTGAACTTAAGCTTGGGGCCTCTAACTAAGTCCTTTTGGGTGACTCTTCTAAGAGTTTTCATACTGGCATGACATAATCTCCTATGCCACAGCCAAGACTCATCAACAATAATTTTTAAGCAAATTGAAACATCAACTTTAAAGTAGCTTACATCCAGCATGTAGATATTGTTGATCATTTTTCCCTACAAAATAATTTTATCATTTAAGCTTATAATATAGTAAGTTGGCAGGAACTTTATGTTGTATCCTTTGTCACAGAGTTGACTGATTCTGAGCAAGTTGTATTTCAGTCCATCTATAAGTAAAACATTATCAATAATAATTTTTTTTGAATCACCAATTATACATGCTCCTACCACCTTTCTGGTGGTGTTGTCTCCAAGTGTAACCTTGCCTCCAGCGAAATGAATTGATTTGCATATCCAGTCATATATCTTGAACATCCACTGTCTAGGTACCACATACTCTCACGAGGCCTTGTGCGAGAGCACACCTACAAAATCATCAAACGTCAGATTTAGGAACCCAAACATGTTTGGGTTCCTTCTTATGAAAAGAAGAATGCAATGCATGTGTGCTGTGCTGTGAAACAGGCAATTTGGGCCTCCACACCCAATGTGTACTACGGTGAACAGTGCAAGTGTAGGAAATGTGTCCTAGCATGCCACAAGAAAAACATCTAACACCAGGAAAAGGGTTAACTAATCTACGTGGGTGATAGTGCCTCTTCTTAGGTTTGAATAAAATATGCTTTGATGATTTTGAATTAGATTCTTCAAGTGGTGGAGGTGCATAAAATTGTGCAAAAGTAGGAGGTATTTTATTTTTCTCAAAAGCGCTAATTTTCACCCTTAGAAATTCATTTTCCTTTTTGAGACTTCCAATTTCAAATTTCAAATAATGCTCAGTACTAGTTAAGTTATATGCCATGGTGTCTAGTTCTTTAAAAGCTCTTTCTAAATCAACATGCGATGTTTTCAATGAATCATGCCTAACAATTAGTTCAGAATACTTTTTATTTAATTCATCAAGTAATGACATGTGATTACTATCAAGTGTAGAATGATCTTTAACCAAAACATCATGCTCTTTTTGCAAATTCAAGAAATCCAATTTCAGGCTGGCATGGGTTTTCTTAAGTTTCCTATACGATGAATGAATTTTCTCAAAAATATTAAGCATTTGATCATATGTTAGATCACATACCTCTTCTTGCTCAGACTGTCCAGGATGATCATCCGCCATCAAACACAAGTTCGTAGTATCCTCTTTAGCTTCAGTCTCAGAAGAGTCGGATGTTGAATCTGCCTAGAAAGCCTTTTGGATCTTCTTCTTGTCCTTCTTGAACTTGGGTTTCTCCTCACCCTTCTCCTTTCTGGGGTGAGCCTTAAGTGTAGGACAATCAGCCTTTATATGTCCAGGCTTCCTGCATTCAAAACAAACAGTATCACATGAACCTTTAAAATTTCTGCTACTCTTATCTTTGTTCCACTTCTAAAAATTCTTGTGTTTCTTCCTTAGAAAGCTTTTGAATTGCCTAGTGATTAAGGCAACATCATCGCTATCAGACCCGAAAGTATCAATATCAGTCGTTGGCCTTCAGCGCCACAGTTTTCTCTTTCTTTTTCTCACATGCATCAAGCTGTCTTTGGTTCACCCCTTGCTCGTAAGCAATGAGTGATCCAGGTAAGTTATCAATAGAATAAGCATTCAAATCTTTCGATTCAGTGATCGTAGTTATCTTGGCATCATAAGAAGAAGGCAAATATCTCAAAATCTTGTTAACTTTCTCATAATTAGTAAGCTCTATTCCTAAGACATGTAGGGATGTGACAATTTGAGTAAACCTAGTATACATTTTAGAAATTGATTCACTAAATTTCATATGAAAGAGTTCATAGACATAAAGCAATATATTTAACCTAGATTGTTTAACTTTAGATGTACCTTCATAAGTAATACATAATCTATCCCAGATTTCTTTGCTAGTAGTGCAAGTGGAAACACTCATGTAATCTTCAGATTTTAAAGCACAGAAAAAATAGTTCAAATATTTTGAATTCAGTTGTTCTAAATCACAATCATCAAATGTCCATTCAGTAAAAAGAAGTTCAGTTTTAATGCTAATAACGAGTTTATAAGGTGCTTCATAACCATCTTTAACAAGCATCCACATGCGATAATAATAGATTGTAAAAAAGTAGACAAGCGAGTTTTTCAAAAATTAAAAGGTATGTTATCAAACAACGGTGGTCGTGTAATTGAATAACCTTCAGCGGTATTACGATTACTAAAGTTAGCCATGGATCAAAATTCAAAAGTTTTTAAACTTAATTTTTGAATCCCGCTCTGATACCACTTGAAAGTTCGTAAGGGATGTTAAACCCTTGTAAACTAGTCCCGAGGCTAACCAAGATGGGGGTAAATTGGTTATTTTAAAAATTCATAAGCAAACAATGATTAAAAAAAAATCTTTTTGAATATTTTAAAATAATTACAGTTACACGATGATGTGCAGATGTTCAACGATAACAGAATAATAATCACAATCACATAATCATCAACAAAAAATAAGTGCGAAAAATAATCAAAAAGAACATACCAGATTTTATAGTTATTCGATCAACTTGACCTACGTCCACTCCTTAGAGCCTCCCCTCCGGATATTGCTCTAACACTAAGTGACTCTCCTTCTGCTCCCACAGCAAGGTGGAGAAGCCTGTACAAAAACTCCTTTCCACCAACCCGGTAAGGCAGAGAACCTGGACTCCTTTCACTTCCTCCTGAAGCAGGCAGAGAACCTGGACTCTTTTCGCTTCCTCTTGAAGCAGGCAAAGAACCTAGACTCCTTCCACTTCCTTCTGAAGCAGGCAGAGAACCTTGATCTTCTTGTGGACAATTCTACCACAGAGACACCAACAAGAAAAGAGACGACGATTGGAGAAGACGACTCAGATCCTTGCTTGGAGTAACCTTTGTGAACACCTCACAAACTCCCTCTCACAAGTTCCTCTCTCTCTCTCCCAAGCTCTCTCTCTCTCTCTCAAGGTTCTCTCTGGTAAGGAAAGTGGCAAAAGATTTTTCTTGTTGGAAGAAAAAGATCTTAAATAGGAGAGCTCAAAAATTGTCCTAAATCTCAACTGGTCATCAAAGATCATCCAGGATGATCGAAGGATCGTCCTGTACGATCAGTGTAAAACCACATATATCAACTTGGATGATCTAGTTTCTCTGGATGATTAGAAGACAAAATTTATTCAGATCATCCCGTACGATTCTGCGATCATCCGGGATAATTAATGTAAATCAGGAATTTCGTCCAGAAGACAGCTCGGGTCGTCCAAGAAAACTTATGCTGGACGATCTCAAAATGACTTGATTGTCCAGGACGATATCGCTATCGTCCTATACGATTAGTTCAAAACATCCAAAATCATCTTGCACATTATTTAGATCATCATGCACAAACAAGCTGTACGATTGAAAATGACTTAATCGTTCAGGATGATTAGTATAAATAGGCTTATATCGTCCAGCATATTGTACGGGTCATCCAGGTCAAGTACTCTGGATGGTCAGGATTTTGCATGTATTATCCGGGACGATATTGCGATCGTCCAGGGCAATATGATCATTTTAATCAAATATTAATTACTTTCCTTAATTACCAGACTAATTTAGGCATGATTGTAAAGGATCATCCCGGATGATATACGTATCGTCCGAGACGATCAGATCAAATCTCTAAAAATAAAAACTTGCCTAACTTAATCTGACGGCCGAGAATTTCTGATTTGAGCATATCGTCTAGGACGATATGCTTAATCAAACTGACTTAACATGGTCGCCCTAATTAGAGTTTCTGTTTTCACTAGATTGTCTAGGATAATATGAATATCATCCAAGATGATATGAATAAAATTTGAAACATAAACTCTAACTCACTAAAACTCTCCTCCTGAGTGTGTATGTGCAAGGTTACTTAGCTTGGGGATCAATTGCATTTCATTTAACTCAAGAAAAAATAAAAAAAGTATATTGACCCTGAACCACAAACAAACTGACTCAATCTTGGGCTGGCTTGAATTGTAATTGATCTTGTGAACCTGAAAGGTTAGTCACTCAACCAGAAAGCAAAATTATTTTTTATCATCAAAACTATAATCCTTAAATCCAGGTTTGTAACAATATATAATAAACTATTTTCCTTAGTTTTAAAATATTAAATTATTATTTTTTAATAAATTACTTTGAATCAACTTTGACTTCATTTGGGATAGCTTGTTTACTGCTTTTTGAAGCAGGTTTTTATAATAAAAATTTCTTATTCAAGAATTATTATTATTATTATTATTACCTTATTCAAGAAATTTTTATACTAAAAAGATGCTTTAGAAATTAGTAAGAAAGCTATCTTAAATAAAGCCTTTATCTGAATTATTAACAAATTTTAAGTTACCATATATAGGTTCCAACTATAACTCATGTTCAACATTTCTCAAGAAAGTTTAAAATATATCAAATTTTATAACTCATTACAAAAATCAATCAATATTTGACTCAACATAAAATCACCTTGACTCAAATTTGAGGTAGATCTCAAATTTGCTCCAACTCATCCAAGTATAAATTGGGTGGACTCAAAATAAAAATTTATATAAGAATATAATAAATAT
Organism: Dendrobium chrysotoxum; assembly: GCA_019925795.1. NCBI lineage: Eukaryota > Viridiplantae > Streptophyta > Magnoliopsida > Asparagales > Orchidaceae > Dendrobium > Dendrobium chrysotoxum. The sequence continues at coordinate 29,783,932 of CM034306.1, read as the reverse complement.
GTAATACTTGTATATAAAATTTATAGAGATATTTGACTTAATATGCCTCATAATACTCTTAAACCTTTTTTTAGAAACTGTATATTGCATTAATTCAGAAAGAAAAAAACAAATACAACTTAAGTGATAGCTATTCTATTACACTCTTTTTTCAATGCTATCAATATTGTTGAAGGAAGGTTATTATCAAAAACTTCCTCATATCATTATGATTAGGGGTGTCAATTTCGAGTCACGGGTCGGGTTCGGGTCGAACCCGGAATGACCCGCATTCAAACGGGTCGACCCTAACCCGACCCGGGTAGGAGAACGGGTCGGAAATCCGAACTCGAACCAGACCCGGCGGGTTGCCGGGTTGACCCGACCCGACACCGGAAGGCGGAGCGGCTGGCTGCAGCGGGCGAGCGGACGCCGGCCGGTGCGCGCGGGCAGCCAGCAGGGTAGCGCGGGCGCCCGGTTGCGCGAGCGAGCGGGCAGCACGGGTGCACGGGCGTGGACGCGCGGGCGAGCGGGAAGCCAGCGGGGCAGCGCGGGCGCGGTCGCGCGGGCAGCGGGCAGCGCGGGCGTGGGAGCGCGGGCAGCGGGCAGCACGGGCTTGGGCGGTGGGAAATTTTGAAATTTTGTTTTTTTTTTTAAATTAAACGGGTCATTCGGGTGACCCGGCAACCCGCCGGGTCAACCCCGAACCTAACCCGTTTTTCGAACGGGTCGATTTTGCAACCCGAACCCGACCCGTTTGAGAAACGGGTCGGGTCAAACCTGAAAATTCGGGTCGGGTTCAAGTCGGGTTTTCGTGTCGTGTCAAAAGTTGACACCCCTAATTATGATCCCTCATGACTCCATCTATTCCAGCATGGTTGTTTTGAAGAATTGAGGCATCAACATTAACCTTAATCCAATTTGGAGGAGGGGGATGCCAAGTATTTATGTTCAGCTTGTAGGGCTGGTTAACATCCCTGTTTTCCAAAATAGGATTCAACTGAGGTTTGTTGTAAGAAGCTAGTGAAGTAGCAGCTATAACCAAAGGGGAGCATATTTTTTACCATGCTTACAATCATTTCTAGCTCTCCATGAGTTGAATACTACTAACAATAAATCATCACAATCTCTGAATTACTTATTTAATCTTCAATTGCTCAACTAATTATGCGTGGTTCAAACAAAGTGGAATGGAAATTCCCCATTCTTTAAGAGTTATGAAAACCCCTTTTAACTTGATGCAGTTTACTAAAATGTGATTTACATTTTCTATCTCTTGACAGCCTCTCGGACATAAGGTTGAATCCTGCAATCTTCTATAATTAAGCCATTGGTTAGTAGGCAAAGCATTTTTGCGTAATCTCCCCCAAAACATAACTTCTCTCAGCTGCAAGTGAAGCTTGGTTATCCATTTGAATTTTTTTGGTTCTTCTAAATTATTAACACTCTTCTCCATCACCAATGTAGTAATAGATCTACGTGAATGTTGATTTATTAACTTGACTTTGTCCTCCTCTAACTGGGAAAAAGTGAGTATTTGACTAATGATTTGAACAAGCTCTTCACCAAATAAACTTTGGATTATGCGTAGATTCCATCTCCATTTTTTGACAGCAAATTTTGTACATTCAAATTTGCTAGGCTACTATGATCACAAGATGTTGGCCATTTCTCAAGAGGTATATCCCATATCCAAGCATCGTTCATTACATGGATGCTTTTTCCATTTGTAATTTTCAATCTCACTAATGGCTTGAGATGGTGAGCTCCACCACTGCAAAGGGAATGCATTGAATAGTAATAGAATTCAGTAGATATCTGTTAAGTCTTTCATAGATTCTTCTTAGCCCATCCTTGTTGTTGCACCATGTAAATTGAGGACCTAAAAAGCCCACACATGGAGGTCGTTATTCGTCATAAATTATTTCATTTATATTGGGCCTTAAGTCAATAAAAATCTCTTTCCTCCTTTCTTTTCATTCTTAGAAATGATGCAATTAAAGTCTCCTCCTACAATAGAAGGCAGATTTTTGTCAATATACAACTCTATGGTTTGCCATAGAGATCTTCTTACATGTACATCCTTATTTCCATACACAATGGTTATATCTCAAATAATAGAAGTAGGAGCTTTCAGCTTTCCAACCACACTTTGAGGGGTGGAATCCATAATTGAGAAAGAAGCCAATTTATGTTACCAAAGAGCAAGAATACCTCCTGATCTCCCCACAACAAAGAATGGAGGAAGTCCCAATCTACTCCAACAATTTTATTGGCATCTCCTCTTTCAATTGACTCTAGCTTTGTTTCCATTAGTCCAATCATCATTGACAATACTTCTTAAGTAATAGCCCACCTCTTTTTTCCAGGCTCCCATACAATTCTAGAAAAGAATGGATGTTATTGATTAACTAAAGGGGAATTTTTTTTAAATGTTACTGCTATTTTTTTTTGGCATAAATATATCTAAAAGTTCATTTCAAATGAAATTACTCCATCTTGTATTCGTAGAATGCTTATGAAAATCCATCGTGAATAAAAAAGGTTCAAATTCAAACCTTCATTCAAACATTTGTTCGTGCCTAGTTAGAACAATGATGTGAACCATGTTCTCTTCATTCTGAAATGATCCTGTGATCTCCTCTTCTTCTTCACACACTAATGGCTCCATAATGCCTTCTCCATGAGCTTCATCACACGCCCTATGAAATCCTCCTCTTTCACATGCATTGTTCCACAAGCCCCTTCGTCAATCCTACAAACTCTTCTTCTTCTTCACATGCTTCTGGTCCCACGATGCCTTCCATGCGAACTCTATCACACCCCATGAACTCATCTCCATCACATGCTACTAGTCTCATGATGCCTTATGCATACACTCTAAAACAAAAGTCCTCTTCTCCTTCACTTGTTGTGGGTCCCACAATGCCTTCCTCGTGAAGCTCCCCCCAATGTTTCCTCGAATTGTTCTTCTCTTTCACATGTTGTTGGCCTTGCGATGAGTTTCCCATGAGCTTTGTCAAACATCCAACAAGCTATGCTTCTCCTTCACACATCATTGGCCCCATAATACTTTCCTCGAGATTACCGAATGCAGAACCACATGTTTGGATATGGCTGGTACCAAGATTTAATTGAGGTTTGAGTTCGAACTAATTCAAACTTTTTTAGAATAACTTAGTCCAATAAGCAGTCCGCCAATATAATAGATTTTCTCTCATCACGAGAATTTCATTTGAAATAAACTTTTAAGCATATTTTTGTAAGAATAAAATTGAAATATTTGATCATTAAAGTTTATTATGAATCATATAAAATCAAATATCTATTATCAAAACTAATATATAAACAATCAAATTAAAAATGAATCAAACACAATTCCACTAAAAATAGTTTGGGGATTTACATGCATAGCCTCTTAAATCATTATGTTTATATATTTAACACTAAAATATAGTATTTACATAATATAATACTTCATTAATGGAAGGGGTATCTTGAGGACCTCTCTTATTTCGTTGATATAAAGAAGAAGGATGATAAATTTTTAGTATTCAACTAGTAATGAAAATAATACCGACAAGCAACATATAAAAGGTAGGGGAGCTAATTTTTTAAGAGTGATAGGGTGAAATTGTAATAAGTGGTTTTTTTAAATGTTATTTAATATTTTAAAAATAATGTATATTTAAAATAAAATATAGATGATGAATATCAAGTGAAATAACCTTTTACCTTTATAAATGATATGTAAATCCCCAAAATATTTTGGACTTCTATTAGAATTTCAGTGGATCAATTTCAGGTTCGATTTCCGGTTCTACTTTGGCCAGACTACCGTTTTCATCAAACTACAGATCGCTACCTCCGTACTCCAGAAGCTGCACCGTTTGGATCGGCGCCCTCTCTTTCCATATCTCTCCGATCCCCATTGCACATTTGCATCTGCATCGAGATCCTGTTATCTCTCCGAGCACCAATTAGCTTCTTGCCGCCGATCGATTCCGTGTCCTTGCCCGCCATGGCTTCCTGGCTCAAGGTAGCCGAAGGTAATCTGATGCCTTTTACCAGTTCTAATTCCTTGTATCTATTATTTTTCTTCTCAAAATTGATGGTATAGGTCATCCGCTTTTTTGTTTCTTCGGTTGGTGATAGATCTGAAGCTAATTAGGGTTGCAGATTTCGACCTCTTTCTTTTTATATTCTTTTTTTATTGTGAAACTCCACTACTCGAGCTCTTAGCTCTAGTTAATGATGCTCGTGTGTTCTTCAGTTGTGGATCTTAGTGCGTCTGTACGCTTTCGAAATGGATTTTAATGCACGTATTCCACAAAAAAGTAGCTACTTTAACTTTTTGTCTTGGTTTGAGAATGGAGTTTGTAGAATGCAAACTTTCTAAGGCCTGGAACTACTAAGGAATGACATTTATCCGAAATTACCTCAGTTAAAATAATTTCATAGTCGAAACCAAATAAAACAACAATTCAAACGTCGTTTCCCATTCACTATTATCAAGGGCCCTTAAGATGCCTTGCTAGTGATGTGTGAATAATATAACAGTGGTATGTTTGACTGACATTGAGGTAACGTTGCAATTTATATAACAATGAATTTAAAATAACAGTGGAGTGGACGAAACATCAATGGAGATTCATCTTTCCAACATAGACGAAACAAAATAACCCATGTAAATGTACGTCCTATATAGTAGCAATCTAAGCCCTATAACCTTCTATACCATCATTGTTTGCTTATTGTGACTTTTATTATTCTAATTTGACATGCCTGGTAACTGCTGATCTTTCATGTTGTTTTGAGCATATTGTATGTAACTAGAAACATGAAGTGATCCAAAAACATTGCTCAATTTTTTTTTAATATCTTAATGCAGAATCATGGATTATGAATAAAGCCATACAATCAAAAGGGCTTCAATGTCTTAACTTAGTTGATGTATTCAACGAAACCTTCATGTTTTCAAAATGCTTAGCCTTATCCCAACTATTTGGGTTCAGTGTTATAAATCCTAATTTTTTGTTTGTTCTTGTTAAATTTTGTTTGGGTGTTATGCTTATTCTTCACAGATCATTTTGAACTACTTCCATCCATGTAATCTTAGATCTACCAATTTTCTTTCTTAATTCTTTGGAACTAATTTACCAACACGTTTAATAGCCACATTTTCTACCCTTTGTGCACATGTCCAAACCACATAAATTTATTTTTCAATCAACTTATCTTTAATAGATGTGTCTCTAACCTTTCCTATAATATATTTGTTCTTTAATTTACCCTTTTTAATTTTATCATACATCCATCTTAACGGTTTCATTTATGCAATACTTAAATTAGATATCAATGAATTTTTTAATAGGCCAACATCCGGTTCCATACAATATTGTCATCCTAATTATTGTTTTATAAAATTTACTTTTACAACAATTCTTTAATAAGGCATAGAGATGTACACTTTCATGCAAACTTTGATTAGTCATGCAACTGCTGGCATACTTCATTTTGTAGTCTAGAAATGTCATTTATTGTAGTGGTTGGAATAATTTTTATGACATGTCATACACTGGATCAGATCTTCTAGAAGTTGTGGACCGAAGAGCAAAACTTGTTGTGAGTGAATTGTCAGAGGAACAATCTGATTTACATGCCTCAGGTATGGGTTTTATGTATAGTTCTTGGATATTAGGTCATCTAGCGACATTATATCAGTACATGATTTTTTTTCTTGTTTTTTTACCTTTTCTGATAATAAGCATCCAATGAATGGGAAGTGAAAGCCAAAAAATTAAAATCTAAGGTGAAGGTTAGTCAAATGTGGTTTTGAAGTTTTCTTCTTATCATACTTGCTTGAGATGTCATATTCAAGTAAATGTTTCTTGTTATGACATTTAATTGTAGGGTCCACCAAGAAAAACTGTTGGTAAAACTGGGAAGAGTGCTTCAGCAGAGCAAGAGCAGACTGCTCAAGCAGAACTCAATTTGAAGGTTGACAGAGTTGACCATTTGGAAAATGGAAGTGCTCCGGAAGTTTCTGCCAAACACACATCTGAAGCTTCTTTGGAAGTGCTATCTGATACCAGCAAAGATGTAGAGATATCAAATGCTACATCTTCAGTTGTCCCTGAAACTCTTGAAGTTGAGAATGAGACTAATGAAGTCAAAGAGGTTCTTACTATAGAGAATAATGTTGAACTAGCATATTCCACAACCAATGATACTTCTCTTGTTGCAAAGTCAGAAGATGTCCCAGAGCAGACATCCTCTTCTCTTTTAATGGGCGAAGGCCCTGAAAATGTCAATGGGAATCATCCTGCTGATACTGTTTTTAAAGGAAGTGCAGCTGTTGTGGATATGCGCTTGGCAATTAATGATCCGAGCAGAGAGCGTCAAACAGCTCAAAAACAAGTTATCAGCAATGGCCAGGAAAAAGAGCCTTTTCCAGAAGTATCACCAATGACAAACCAACAGGTAGAAAATAAAACTAGTTCAGCTCTTATGAAAGTTCAAGACCAAATTGATGAGGTAATTGGTTTTCTACTTTCAAAAGTATCTCACAAAGTAGTTTTATGCTGTTATATTAAATTCCTAATTACCTCTTATTCCTATTCATGTTCTCAGCATGTGCTAATCCTTCATGTTGGTTAGCAGGCTCAAGGATTACTTAAGACTGCAGTTTCTTCTGGGCATTCAAAAGAGGCAAGGCTAGCCAAGGTTTGTTTGAAGAATTCTCAATTTTTTATCTTCCAATTCATATTATCTACTCATAGATTATACTTTTTCTATTAGTGAGTTGTTAAATGTACATGTGAATAATACAAATGATATGAATTTTTTTCCTGTTCATTTGATGATTCCTTAGCTAGCAGCTCTTCTTATTGATGCGGACACCTAATGTTTTAGGGTTTCCAATACAACTATGATGGTACAATGACTGTAGATCACATAAAATATATAATGGTCTACATAGCAAAGGCCACTAATTCAACAAAAAATTTCCTTTAGGTGAAAATCTTAAAATGTAATGAATTGAATCAAAAAAGAATGTAAAGAATGATTAAATTCAAAAAAATCAACGTGAAATTTGAATTACAAAAAACAACAAGCAATTGAATATTTACACCTCAAGTGAAAATTCAGTTGTAGGAAATGTGGTCAAAATTACCCTTGCAACACCAGTAATAAAATATGTAACTATAATTTAAATATCGAAAAGAGATTATCAAAGAAAATTCAAGCCTCACATCGGTTCTAAATAACATTTCCCGGAATTTGTTAATCACACTTGCATTGCACTCCAAGGAATCCCACATGCTGCATGCACATACAAGATTGAAAATAAAAAATTGAAATTTTATTAATCAAAAGAAAACTATGTACATGCGTTAAAATTTCTTTTTGTATGCTTCTCACTTTAGGTTGGCCGTCCCTGGAATTTTCAGAGAAAGTCATGCAGCAGATCCCGTGTTTAATCCTGTTTAAAATTAGCAGCAAACTGGCCTTGAAGATAAGTGCAGTTTGTTCAATCAAATTAGCAGCAGATAGCATTAGGAATAGTCGCTGAAGGAGTAAAACAATTCTTGCTATAAAGAAAGAAATAGCCATCTACTAAGGGAAACAAATAGATAACTCTTTGCCAAAGTACAACCCGCTAATGGCATAAAATCATTAAAACTATCGGAGCCGCGGTTTGCTGCAACAATAGAATAGGGATAAATGTCAGACTGATGATAGTGCTACATGAACCAAAGCAATGCATTCGCCAAAAGCAACAACAGAGAAAATCCTGATGGAAATTGAATAGTTCCAAAGAATGTAAAGCAATTTCAATTATGACTTATCGATGCTACACCAACAGCATAGGAACTTCCAATACCAAGTACAAAACCGAACCTACTACCTTAAAGGAACATCTTCAGAGCATTTAAGACAATTTAATACTTATTCCTTCTTGATCCATAAGATCATAAAATCACACCACCACCAAAATTAAAAGCAACAGCCGGCCAAACCAACCACTTGAGTTGGACCAAACCACTAGATAACATATTCCATTATCATAAGTCATATTATCGCAGGCATGTTTATAAATTAAACTGAAATTGAAAATTACAAAATATCTATAACATAATAAGACAACTAAATTGTGTTTAGATCATTTATTTGTTTGATGTTTTTGATAAGAGCAAACTTGCAAATCAAATTGGATAGATCGATGTAGTGAATGTGGAGACGAGGAAAAGCAACCCAAATTGGATTAACAAGGGGTTCCTCAGAACAATCAAAGTGAGTTAACCCATACATGTCAATGGTGTAAAATGACTTGCATCATGGCGCATAGTGTGGCGTGGCGTATCACCAGTGCCATTTGCCTGGCGCGACGCACATGTTAAAAATGGCGCGCACTATTTGCACCATGCAGGTGTAATAGCGCATGGTGCAAATCCCGCATAGCACATGCTATATTATTTTAATTATCTAACATTATATATATATATATATATATATAATTTATTTTATCTTAAATAATGAATATAGCTTACATTTCGTGCCCTAGTCGTCCCTCTCATGCTTGCTCGGTGTCTTGGCTTCTAACATCGTCTCTCTCTCTCTCTCTCTCTCTCTCTCTCTCTCTCTCTCTCCCCATCTCCCTCTTAGCATTTTGGCTTTGACAATTACATAAGGGCGTCTCGGCTTCGAACAAAGAATACATTACATCAAATATGCATGTCTCTCTCTCCATGTTGGCATATCATCTTCAAATAATGATGATTAGGTTTCCATATATCTCGTGTCTCTCACTCTCAGTGGCTTTGACACTATTCTTCTTGGCTTCAAGCATCTCATCTCCTGCAGTCCAGCTAGCAAACTACCTTGCAAGGCGTCGCTTCTTCACCACGCAAGAAAGTCGACGCCTCTCTCAAGCGCACATCATTGTATACCTCTGTCACTACCACCTCAAGACAAGCCCGGACACCATCATTGGATGCCGACATTACACATAAGTGTGCCTTAATTTCGAAGAAGGCTTATGTTCCTAATATTTTTATTTTTTATTGATTTTATATATTTATGATTATTCTTGAAGACTCAAGTTTCAATTGAAACTTATGTATGACAAAGTCATTAAATTTGTGTTATTCATTATTCACCATTTCACCCATACATCTAAAATGAAAGCAATAATGTTTGAATGTATGTTTGCATTTAGGAATTTAAAAAAATGTTGGATTTAGTTCAAACTACAAAGAAATATCCTGCATAGAATTATGCAATCTTCGCAATTGAAGGTGATAACAATTGTGTGATGTGTATTTCTTGTGGTGAAATAACAATGTGTGGAGTACTCTCCAAAAATAGACTTGATTGGGGGTTTAAAAAATGCTAAAGCTTGAGGTAACTACCCCAAAAGATTCCTTAAGGAAAAGAAAGAGTTAGAAGACCAAATTAATGAAACGCCTATTGATGAAAGTGATGATTTTGATGTGATGTTGATGATGATATTCTATGTGTTGGATCATCTAAAAGATACCATACAACAAAATCTAATACCTCTAGTTAAAGTTGAACAACTTTTGTGCTTAAAGAACTAAGGTCTAAAGATCCATTGGATACATATCTTACCCCAAATCCTGATGATGTGGTGAAGAAAATAAAGGTTAAGTTTTACAAAGAGATGGATGTTGCTAGGAAGAAAATAAGAGAAAGGACAACTCATATTTTGTCGATGGATATATAATGATGACATTCTATTCAATGGTGTTGAAAATGATAGCTTCTTTGCTATAGTAGAGGCATTTGGACAATTTGTTCATGGGATAAAACATCCTAGCTGTCGTGAGGTGCAGGTCTCTTGCTTGAAAAAGAGGGGGGACACACATGAACTAATCCAATGCCATTTTTATGGCTGATAGTTGGACATTTAGGATTTAGGGTTTAGGATAAGTGAGCATACATTAAAATTATGGGAGAGAGTAATTGAGCATAGATTATGACATAATTCCAATGTTTTTCAAAATCAATTTCGATTCATGCTCGGTAGATCTAATATAGAAGCTATACATTTACTAAGATGTTTGATGGAGAAGTATAGAGAGAGTAAGGATGATCTATATATGATATTTATTGATTTAAATAAAACATGTGATAAAGTTCTAAGAGAAGTCTTTTGAGAGTTCTAGAAAAAAAAGAGTTAATAATACTTATATTCAAGTCATTAAGGATATGTATATAGGAGTTGTTACTAGTGTTCAGACACAAGGTGGTTTGATAAAGTATTTTCCTAATTCAGTTAGATTACATCAAGGATCAACTTTAAGCCCATATCTTTTTGCTTTAGTCATGGATGTTCTTAATAGAGATTTGTAAGAGGATGTACCTTGGTGTATATTTTTTGTTGATGATATTCTTCTTGTTTATAAGACTAGAGAGGGAGCTGACGAAATACTTGAACTATGGAGGTCAACTTTAGAGTCATTAAAAAGAGTGCACCTTTTTTATATCTCGGATCTATTGTTCAAATCGATGGTGAAATAGATGGGGATATTATTAGTAAAATTCAAGTTGGATGTTTGAAGTGGAGGAATACATCAGACCTGTTGTGTGATAGAAAATTACCCCTCAAACTCAAGAAAAATTTTATAAGATGGTGGTGAGATTTGTAATACTTTATAGTGCAGAATGTTAGCCATTAAAGCAAAAGCATAATATTAAGTCAAGTGTTGCAGAGATGAGAATGTTGAGGTGGATGTGTGGTTTTAAACTTACGGATAGAAGACGAAACAAGTATATTGATGAAAAGTTTGGAGTAGCTCTAGGTGTATAAATGAGTTGAGTCATGTCAAGTATCTACCTAATTGAGCTAAACTTGTTTGGTTCTTAATAAAACTCGAGTTCGACTTGATTGCTTGAGCTCGTTTAGAAAGCTCGAGCTTGACTCAATTATTGAGCTCGATTTCTTAATTTTAAATTAAAAATTTTAGTTTTAAGAATTTTTATTTTTAATATAGAATTAATTTAAAAGGTTAAAATATATTTTATAATGCTAATTTAAAATTTTTAAATATATTTTAAGTTAATCGAGCGATTCAACAAGCTTTCGAACCGAGCTAGGCCGAGCTTGAGCTCGTTTAATATGCGAGATCGAGTATGGGCTCGAGTTCGAACTCGTGGCTCGCTAAGTTTGACTCGTGAGCTGGTTAATGAGTCGAGCTCGAGCAGACTCGGGAGTCGCCTTGGCTCACTTACATCCCTAAGTAACTCCAATGGCAGATAATATTAGAGAGAGTCATCTTAGATGGCTTGGTTATATAAAACGTCAACCTTTTGATGACCTTGTTAGGGGAGTAGATGTATTAAATCCAGCCTATGTTAAGAAAGATAGAGGTAGATCTAAAAGACTTGGTTAGAAAGTATTAAAAATGATATTTTTATTAGATTTAAATGAGAATTTGACTCTTAAATGGGACAAAATGGAGAAAAAAGATTCATGTAGCCGACCCCACATTGCTGGATAAAGGCTTGTTGTTGTTGTTGTTGTTGGAGATCTCGCAATGGGAAAGTTTAGTCAATTTTTTGGTGAATTGTCCAAGAGGAACTATGTTCTTAAAGTCAATTGATGTCAATTTTTCTCAAAGAATATTGTGAAGATGTTCAAATTGTTGAGCAAGTTTGTTAAGGGGATTGGGGCCACATAATGTAATTCAAGGTGTTATTGATAGTGCTCCAAGAATGTTTTTGCTGGTGTGTCACACTACAAACTTCCATTTGGTTTGAATTTTATACTATTTTAAGTAGGATATTAATTTATTGTTGTATGATTTTTAATATTATCTTAAGAATATTGATGGATGAATGTCCACACATATATTGAACTCCTTGTGTTATTATTTGGATTTAATGATGGAAGGTATTTTTAAGATTCAAAGACTAAGGTGATGTTTAGAGAAAGCGATAGTTTTCTATAGTTTCATATTTTCAAGACTTTGTTTAACTTTATGAAGAGATATACAAATCAAAGAGCACTAGTGAAGCTTGAAGACTTGTTTTGCCACCAATTTCTTAGCATTACAATGTCTTAATCAACAACTATTGCATTTGAAGATGTTTACACATGAGGAGTTTGTGTTTGGTCCTTGTGCAAAAGATGCTCTTGCAAAGCAAGAACAATAAACCATTTTAAAGCAATCATTCTAAAATACTATTGCATATGCCCACGAAGTAGGTGACGCTTTATTGAAGGTTTTTAGATTGGTTAATGGAGAAAAAAAGCCTCCAATGGGTTTTAAATATATATATATGTGTGTGTGTGTGTGAAGCGATGGATAGGGTTAAAGAAGCAATTGTTGCAAGCTTTAATAACAGTGATAAGTATGAGTATGTTTATGAAATCAATGATAAAATATAAGAAGTGTGCAAACTCATTGACCTTTACATGTAGCTGCATATTTTAAATCCTATTTTTTTATTAACCTGATATTGTAAAGGATAAGGAAGTAACTAATGATTTATATGCATGCATTGGAAGATTGGCTAAGGACATCAATGTAATAAACAAAATTATCAAATGACTTGATTGTATATATTAGGGGTGGAGTTCTTTTGGTATCTTCTAGTTGTAAGACCAATAACTACTCGGGCACCAGTTACCATGGTTTGAGTAAAATTATAATTAATATTGAGTAATATTTTGATATTTTAATAATAAAGAATATTATTAAATATCTCATTACTTCCTGTGATTAATGACTAGCATATGGCAAAGAAGATCTATACTTACAATTTTTGCGATCAAAGCCCTCCTTAGTCAAACCTGTAATTCATCCAGATGTTAACGCAATTGGAGTATATCTAAACATGTGAGTACAAAATAAAATTTTGTATTGATTATTTTAATGAAGTTTTATAATGATTTTTCAATTGCAGCTTCATAACAGAAGAAGTAGAATAGATTAGTCGCCTTCAATATTTAATTTATGTAAAATATAATAAGGCATTAATTTGTTGATACAACCATCATGACGTGATTGACTATTTCTTTGAATGTTATAGATGATGCAAATGAGTGGAAAATAGGAAAAATGAATGATGAGTTTGATGAAGATAATGAGTTAATTATTAAGGAGGAAGATTTGACATGAAGTACTGTTGCAAAAACCACTAGTGTTTATGAAATTAAAAGGTATAGTATTTAAGAATGATATGAAGATAAGTAGAAGAAATCTTCATCTAGGCTTAACATTGTTCTTAGACCTATATATAGAGGTCTTTTCTATAGTATTAGGGATGATGATTGTTAATGAAAATTCAGTTTTTGTGTTCATGATCTCTTTGTGAGTTCTTAAGAGAGGAAACCCTAGGAAAGGGCCAAGAATCACCCGTCAGCCGCCGGTAGAGACTGAGCTAGCGGTTCGTACCCTTTGTTACTTTCTTCCCCTTCTTTCTTCCGTCCCCACCGCTGGCCAACCCAGCCCTCCCTTCCACCCCCATCGGCCAAGCCCCTTCCTCCCCACCCAACCCGTCAAGTACACCCGCCCCGACCCCAAGACGCCACCCACCATCCACCCTCAAGACCTCCACCGCCGGCCATGTCTCCTCTACACCCGACCACCGGCCCACCCTCCAAGATCCCTTGATTCCACTCTAATTCCACCATCATTACTTTCCTAAATTAGCTATTTGTTAATTTGGAAAGTTATTCAATTTGAATTCAAATAAATTTTGAATTTCAAAAGCTTTCCTATCTAATAAGCTCTACTTTAAGAAACCTCCTCCAATTGCTCCCCATCTGAAATTAATTTCAGATTTAATTCACAATCTCAATTAATGCTTGAGCCACATTCATTGAATGTACACACATTCTCCTTCCCTCTCTCTTGGCCGGCCCCTCTCTCTCCCCTATTTTAATTATTCCCTTGTTAAGGAATCCAATTAGTGGAAATAATTAACCACCTCTTACCCTTCCCTCCACCTTATTTTAATTTCAAATTCAAATCCCTTGATTAAAGGAATTCTGAAATTTAATTTCAGATCTTTAATCTTATTTCCCTCCCTTCTCCCAATCAATACGAAAACCTGAAATCAATCGGAACCCCTTCCCCTAGCCACAGCCCAAACCCTAGCCCCTCCCACTAGTCTCAGCCGGCTCCCCTTCAACCCCCTTTTCTCCCACATATTGCCCTTCTATTGGTTTCATCACATACGGAAGAAGACAACCCTTTCCCAATCTCCATCAAGCATGAATGGCGGACCCCGAGCACGACCATGGATTTGTGTTTGATCTACAAGGACGAATAGATATCCTCTAGTCCCCTTTCTTCGACCTCAACCCAGAGATTGACCACTCTGTCAAAGGATACCTTGATCGGATTCTCTTCTCTTTGGCGACCACTATCGACGAGCAACTACTTCCTATCCAACGGCAAATCCTACGACCATCCCCGGCTTCTACTTCTCCGAAATAACTCTCCATTGATCTGTAGTGTAAGTGTTTACCTTATTTGGTGGCATCGTTATCATTGCTTTAATCTTTCTCCGCTACTATTCCCTAGAGTGAAGAGTGAGGGAAACTCAGGGTGAACTATCTAACTGTTAACCGGTGGATTAGTGTTATTCGTACATTTGTCTTTACTTTATTTTGTTATTATTTTAGGTTGCTCCGTTAATCTAAATTGTAATTGCTTGCCTAAACAAATCACAACTACGAAAATTGAAATCTAATCTTAGTGAAACATTAAACTATAATTTGCAACGCTTAAATAACTTTTTATTCAAATCCGGCAATTCCTGTTTATTGTTTCACATCACGGACAAGAGGGCATGTGCGGGGAGGCCTAGGATCAAAGGAATGAAGGCAGAGGACCAGGGTGTGAGCAACAGTGTGCCACATGAGCTGGAAATTAGTTGATGAAAGTACGAGATACGCTAAGAGTTCTAATATTTATTGATTTTTCAGATTTCTTACAATGATAACTTAACTAGTTAAATGCGGAAGCTGATGATTTGTAACTAATTATAAAGATGGTGATTATTCTCTAATTATCACAATGAAAAAGTATTCTCAGATTTTCACCAAGCAGTTATAATAGAAAATAAGATGCAAGAAAATAAAGTGCGGAAAATAAAATCAGAAAGAGCACACCAGATTTATAGTGGTTCGGTCAAACCATGACCTACGTCCACTCCCCGGAGCCTCCTCTCCGGGTATTGCACTATCACTATAGTGTCTCTCCTTTAGCCCCCTCAGCTAGGCGGAGAAGCCCTTACAAACTCTCTTCCACCAACCCGGTGCGGCAGAGGACCGTACTCCTTTCACAGGCAGAGAACCTTGACTTCTTTTCACCCTCCTGGTGAGGCAGAGGACCTTGAATCACTTTCACCTTCCCCGGTGCGGCGGAGTAGCCGGGTCTTTTGACACCAAAGAGGTCTTCTTCTTCCCAAAGCTTCCCTCAAGATAAACCTTGACTCTTGGAGGAACTCAGGTGCAAGTTCGCCGGAGCAACCGTGTGAAAACCCCCTCTCACACTCCCTTGAAGCCCACAAGGATCTTCTCCCTCTCTTAGAAACTCCACCCTTTCTCTCCTTAGCCCAAAGCTCTCTCTTCAAGCTTTCTTTAGAATAAAACAACTCAATGAATGCCCAAAAGACTCCTAAAAAGTCTTATGAGAAAGCTTAAATAGAGGGCTTCAAAAAACCCTAAAAATCCAATTCAGCCGTCAAATATCGTACAATACGATCTCAGGATCGTCCAGTACTATGTGCAGAATTTGACCTGTTAGTACTGTACGATCTCAGAATCGTACAGTACAATTAGTTCAATCGAAGTGCAGATCGTCCAGGACGAATCCTGGGATGACCAAAATCGTCTCTGTCAGTCGTACAGTACGATCCAGTTCGTACAGTACGAACCAAATATCAAAATTACGCAAATTCGATTGACTAATCACAGGATTAAATTAGGCAATATTTTAAACATCGTACAGTACGATTAAGATCGTACAGTACGAATAGAACAATTTTCAAATTCAAATTTTTGCCTAATTTAATGTTCGACGGGGTTTCTAATTATACCAAATCGTCCAGTACGATGTGGTGTTCGTACTGTACGATTAGTTATATTTCAAAAGAATTTTTTAGAAAAAATTAAATAATTTAATTAATTTCTGTAACACCAGATCGTACAGTACGATCCAGATCGTACAGTACGATGTACAGAAAAATTAAAATATTTAACATTAAAATTTCTCCCATTGTGTGTGTGTGCACGGTCACCAGGCTATCATGCACCTTTACAGGACTTGACTCAAGAAGTTAAAATAAATAAATGAAAATTACATTCTCTTTCGACATAACCTATTCTACCCAGTCTTGAGCCCTGAATCTTTAAAGATCGGTGCCTGTTGTACCTGAAATGTTAGTCAACACACAAACATGTATACACAACAAATATTAGGAGAAATAAAGAGGCACTCAATAATATTGTCATCATCAAAATTATATACTCAGGAGCCCGAGTTGTAACAATCTCCCCCTTTTTGATGATGGCAAATATTATTGGTTGAATTTATAAATTAAAAATATTTTCTCCTAATCTCCCCCTCACTACGAGAATTATATTAAAAATAGGGGTAAGCATTTTTTTTATATTTTAAAATTAAATAACATAAGACTTAAAAAAACTAAATAACAGAAAAATTTTATAAAAAAACTAAATCATAAATGCAACCAACCATAATATATTCTCCCCCTTTGACATTATCAAAAAGAAGAGATACAATGCAAACACATAAATTAAACTACATGCAAAAGAAGGTAATAACATATAAGAAACTAAAATATGAAATCATGCCTAAAACATACTAAACATCAAACACACAAAATAGATAAACAAATATACAAAACACATAAACAAAACACACAAACAAACCTCAATATACTTATACCTGATCAAAATTACCAATCAAATTCTTGATGATTTAACATAAGCTTATTACCTCATCCTCTTGCTCCTGTTCTGATGATTCAGAAGCTAAGTCTGCCCAGGAGATTTTTTGCTTCTTTTCATTTCCCCTTATTGGAATTGGCTTATCCTCACTCTGTTTCTTTACAAGATGTTTCTTAAGATTGGGGCATTCATTTTTAAAATGTCCAGGTTTCCTACACCTAAAACAAATAATGTCAGAAGCAGGCTTATCATACTTTTCATTTTTACCTCTGCTTCGCTTTTGTTCTCTCTTGTGCTTGTGCTTCAGCAGACTTTTGAATTGGCTTGTTATTAATGCCATTTTCTCATTCTCATCACTTTCTAAGTCATCTTTATCTGTGTCTTTTGCTTTTAGCACTATAACATTTTCATCACCTGCATCCAAAAGTCTTTGACTCACACTTTGCTCATAGGCAATGAGTGAGCCGATTAGATTATCAATAGAATAAGAATTCAAGTCTTTTGATTCATATATAGCAGTCACTTTGACATCAAATTTATCAGGTAGACAACGTAGAATTTTATTGACTTTTTCTAAGTTTGAAAGTTCTCTACCTAAAGCATGTAATGACGTCACAATCTGAGTAAACCTAGTGTACATGTCTAAGATAGTCTCATAAGGTTTCATGCAAAAAAGTTCATAGTCATGCAATAATACATTTAATCTAGATTGTTTGACTTCACTACTACCTTCATATGTCATGCATAGTTTATCCCAAACTTCCTTGCCAGTGATACAATTAGAAATAATCATATAATCTTCAGAAGTTAAAGCACAGAAAAAGCAGTTCAAGGATTTAGCATTCAATTGAGCATAAATTTTTTCTTCTCGACTCCATTCAGTAAAAGGAATATCACTTTTCACACCATTAATAATACGTGATGGTATAGAATATCCAGATTTAATCATATGCCACATCCTAAAATCAATGGATTGTATGAATACAGACATGCGAATTTTTCAAAAATTAAAAGGAATATTTTCTAAAAGTGGCGGACGAGTTATTGAATAACCTTCCATAATATTTCTAAATTGTGCCATTGATCGTTTTCCTCTAGGTTTTCTAAAACACTATTTTGAGTACCGCTCTGATACCACTTGAAAGTACGAGATGCGCTAAGAGTTCTAATATTTATTGATTTTTCAGATTTCTTACAATGATAACTTAACTAGTTAAATGCGGAAGCTGATGATTTGTAACTAATTATAAAGATGGTGATTATTCTCTAATTATCACAATGAAAAAGTATTCTCAGATTTTCACCAAGCAGTTATAATAGAAAATAAGATGCAAGAAAATAAAGTGTGGAAAATAAAATCAGAAAGAGCACACCAGATTTATAGTGGTTCGGTCAAACCATGACCTACGTCCACTCCCCGGAGCCTCCTCTCCGGGTATTGCACTATCACTATAGTGTCTCTCCTTTAGCCCCCTCAGCTAGGCGGAGAAGCCCTTACAAACTCTCTTCCACCAACCCGGTGCGGCAGAGGACCGTACTCCTTTCACAGGCAGAGAACCTTGACTTCTTTTCACCCTCCTGGTGAGGCAGAGGACCTTGAATCACTTTCACCTTCCCCGGTGCGGCGGAGTAGCCGGGTCTTTTGACACCAAAGAGGTCTTCTTCTTCCCAAAGCTTCCCTCAAGATAAACCTTGACTCTTGGAGGAACTCAGGTGCAAGTTCGCCGGAGCAACCGTGTGAAAACCCCCTCTCACACTCCCTTGAAGCCCACAAGGATCTTCTCCCTCTCTTAGAAACTCCACCCTTTCTCTCCTTAGCCCAAAGCTCTCTCTTCAAGCTTTCTTTAGAATAAAACAACTCAATGAATGCCCAAAAGACTCCTAAAAAGTCTTATGAGAAAGCTTAAATAGAGGGCTTCAAAAAACCCTAAAAATCCAATTCAGCCATCAAATATCGTACAGTACGATCTCAGGATCGTCCAGTACTATGTGCAGAATTTGACCTGTTAGTACTGTACGATCTCAGAATCGTACAGTACGATTAGTTCAATCGAAGTGCAGATCGTCCAGGACGAATCCTGGGACGACCAAAATCGTCTCTGTCAGTCGTACAGTACGATCCAGTTCGTACAGTACGAACCAAATATCAAAATTACGCAAATTCGATTGACTAATCACAGGATTAAATTAGGCAATATTTTAAACATCGTACAGTACGATTAAGATCGTACAGTATGAATAGAACAATTTTTAAATTCAAATTTTTGCCTAATTTAATGTTCGACGGGGTTTCTAATTATACCAAATCGTCCAGTACGATGTGGTGTTCGTACTGTACGATTAGTTATATTTCAAAAGAATTTTTTTAGAAAAAATTAAATAATTTAATTAATTTCTGTAACACCAGATCGTACAGTACGATCCAGATCGTACAGTACGATGTACAGAAAAATTAAAATATTTAACATTAAAATTTCTCCCCTTGTGTGTGTGTGCACGGTCACCAGGCTATCATGCACCTTTACAGGACTTGACTCAAAAAGTTAAAATAAATAAATGAAAATTACATTCTCTTTCGACATAACCTATTCTACCCAGTCTTGAGCCCTGAATCTTTAAAGATCGGTGCCTGTTGTACCTGAAATGTTAGTCAACACACAAACATGTATACACAACAAATATTAGGAGAAATAAAGAGGCACTAAATAATATTGTCATCATCAAAATTATATACTCAGGAGCCCGAGTTGTAACAGTTGATGCCTTTGTTCTTCTCCAGTCCTGAAAGATCTCTTGGAATGACTAAAAATGTTAATATAAAATTAATTCATGCTTGATTTGAAGCCATCTTCTTGATTCATACGTGATAATAGGATAATAACTAAATAACAAGTTACTTTTCTTAATTTTGCTGCACCTGATGCTAATTGCCTATCTCAATGTTTTATGAACAATTTTTTAATAAAGTATAAATTGGATTGGCTGGCTAAGCTTGTCGTTTAATAAATATAATCTATTCTATGGGTTAGTGACAAGAGACAAAAAAGAAAAGCTGGTTTTTGTCGCACTGCTGACTCTTTTTTAGCTTGCTATGCTCCCATACAACAAATCCATTTAAATAATTATGTAAATTTTGTACCATTTCTTCTAGTGACATTTGGATGGGCTGGGCCTACTTAAGTTGGTTTGCATAGTCTGTAAGCTTGCCCTATGTGAAGTTGCATATCCTTTATATCTTCACTGGCTTAACCTAATCCAGGATTGCATCTCCTTAATCATCCCATGGATTTAGCTAGCTAAATTAGCCAAGAACACCATTAAGAGAGCCTGTTGAGTCGAACGTGTCCCCACTTTGTGGTATAAAACA